>OX465588.1:21099827-22497128 GCA_950022655.1 Alentia gelatinosa | reverse complement strand
AGGTCAAGCAGCTCACCAACATGGCAGATGAGCATGGGGACAAGGTCAAGGGCAAACATGGCCCACCTAAGACCAGGGCTGAGAAGCTGAAATCTTCCTCGAGAGAGGAGTCATCAGGTGTGGTCTCACACCAGCCAGTACTGACTGTCCAAGGCCTGAACACAGTACAAATGGACCAATTCCGGGAAATGATTGCTGCATTTTTGATGAGAAACAGAAACAGCGTGCGACCACGCAACCCTCGCTGGCGGCAAAGGGGAAACCCTCCCGTAAGACCACTTGCCAGTCTGACTCTGACACTAGCTTCGATGGAGAGCTGGAGTGTGGTCAACTCTCCTGGGAAGAAGACATGGTAGATGTTTCTGATTCCTACCAAAATGGCCTATGTGACATTACAAATGCGGGCAATAAAGCAAGACTTGAGGTCTCCAACATGTTGGTCCAGGCCCTCTTGCAAGTCGTGGTGACACCAATGCCGAGAGACACAGTGAAGGAAAAGCATGAAGACTTCCAAGGCCCGACAATGCATCAATGCTGCAGGTCCCTAAGTTGAACAAAATCTTCAACAGAGTGTCTTCCTGGGAATCCCTACAGATGGACAATTTTCTGCTGGAAGCACAGCAGAATGTAGCACACATTGGGCAAAAATGAACACAGATTCTGAAATTAGTGAGAAGGCAGCTCTAAACGCAGACATTTATGTCAGCCTAATGGATACAAACCTGATCCTTTCAAGGGCTATGTCAGACACCACACATTCCAGGCATTACCTGCTCAAGCAGAACATGAACAGAAAGTTCAGTCAGAATGGAGGGATTTCTTTAAAAAAGACTATGAGTACAAAATCAAAAACAAGGCCTTCAACAAGAAATGGAAGTCTGACAAGGGGTACAAAGATAAGTCCACATACATTCACAAGTCAGGTTTTCACAAACAGGGGTTACAGTAGATCCACAGGTGAGTGACTCCCTTACTTTACTGCATTATGGCATGTTTGTGCCTGGTGGTACCAAATACAATGTAAAACAATGGTTAAGAATTACACACGATCCCTACATAATCAAAAGTGTAAAAGGTGCTTGAATCGAGTTTGAAGATTTGCCAGTACAGGCTGCCCCGCCTAGACCTTTCTCTCTCTCTCAAAAGAGGCTAGTTCAAACCTTAACTTGGCAATTAAGGAACTCCTGGACAAAGGAATTGTTGAAGATATATCATAACTAAAAACCAATTTATTTCCAATGTGTTCTTGCATCCCTAACCAAATGGAAAATTCAGGATTATACTACACCTCTCAGATCTGAAGGGCAGTGTGACCTATAAACATTTCAAAATGGAAAGCTTACAAACAGCCTTGGACATGATACATGAAGGGGCATTCATGGGGTCCCTGGATCTGTCAGATGCATACTATTCAATCCCTGTCTGTGAAGCGGACAGAAATTCCTGAGGTTTGAGTGGAAAGGACTACTGTACCAGTACACTTTTCTGACTAATGGCCTGGTGCAGGCACCAAGGCAGTTTCCAAGGGTTCTCAAGGCAGTATTTGCCCATCTGCAGAGCCAGGGCCACTCAGTGTTTGGGTACATTGATGATATTTTTATCATGGCAGAAACAGCTAGCCAGTGTCGAAAGAGTATTAGGGGTCTGTTAGCCTTACAGTGGACAGCAATTACAATCTGTTCACCCTCTTGGTCGCCTTGCCTCCTTGTGGTGCAGACTGGAAATGCTTGCATGCAAGCATAACAAAAGCGACTGGAGTGGGGAGTCAGCTCAGTGGTAAAGAGCACTGGACTCTTTTTATTCAAGTCACACTGCAGCCACTTTTCTCCTTCACCCCCATCAGTGGTAGATTTGCTGCTATATCAAAGGCCAATCCTTCTCATACCATGTCTATGTGGTGTAGGAAGTTAAAGAACTCTCACCTCAGTAAATGTGTAGGGGTGAGATTTCTACCTACATTCATCTCATAGGTTCAGTCAAACCCAAAGTAAGTCTAATTGAACCAATTGGATATCAAACTACCCAGACAAACAAACAAACTGATGAGGCTAGGCTTCAAAGTATATGAAGATAAAAGTGTGACCATTCCTCCTACACGACTAACCTTCCTAGGCTATGTCATTGATACAGCACAGATGAGGGTAGCCCCTACAGAGACAAAAGTTTTCAAATTCCAAACTCAGGTGAAGAACCTAGGGGCGGGTCAGAAGGTCAAGATCCAACAAGTTGCTAGCCTAATTGACCTTATGGTGGATTTGGCAAAGAGAATCGAATATGGGGAATCCTACTTCAGATGTTTGGGGAGAGACAAAAATCAAGCCCTAAAAAGAGGGGGGGGGACTATGAAAGGAACATGAGTATCTCCGCTGAAGGTATGGAGAATATTGACTGGTGAATGAAAAACATCAAGTCGGGCTATAAGCATATTAGGGTACAATCCCTGTGCCTCACCCTAACTACAGATTCCTCTGATGTAGGCTGGGGTGGGGTCTGGGACAGTGGAGAAACTACTAAGGGCAGTTGGGCTCTGTTAGAACAAGAATTGCATATCAATGTTAAAGAAACTAAGCGGTACCTTTCGGCCTACAATGTTTTTCTAAGTCACTCACCGATGCTACTATCAGATGCCTGTCAGACAACACCATGACAATGACATACCTGAACCACAAAGGAGGTGAAGGATATGACCTAGTTGCAAAGGAGATCTGGGAAATGTGTGAGTGGCAAAACCTGTGGGTTGTAGGGGCACATATCCCAGGACAAAAGAATGTGGAGGCTGACGAGGAGTCCTGCACAGAGATAAAGGCCGAATGGGAGCTCCCCAGAGAAATCTTCCAATTTGTGATGGATAAATTAGGACATTGTCACATAGATCTGTTCGTGTCCAGGCTTACTAAAAAATTCCCAAGATATTGTAGCTGGCACCTGGACCCGGGTGCAGAAATTTCTAATGTGTTTTCCTTCAAATGACTGACTGGCCAATAACCCATTTTGAAGCTGTTCCACCAAGCTTGCCGGCCAGGTGGTGGGCGGTTATGAGCGCTAAATAGTACAATGTTGCCTGCACAGGATCACCGACCAACGGATTAACACAGAATACATCAAATATTTGACGAGCTAACACTGTTCCTGTACAAATCCTATCATGGAGGCACACTCACTTCGCTCGATCACCCGGTTTTGCACAGCATGAGCGGTGTTGTGAATGGAGGAGTGTTTGAGCACTCCCCCCCCCCCCCCCCCCCCTCATCGAATGCACAGGAAACTCGTGTGCTCAGCGCCCCGCCATCACAGGCCGACCGGACAGCTTGGTAGAACTGCCCGCCAGGCAGTGTGTGTGTGCCTGGTGGTCGTCGGTTGGCTAGAAATAGATGGGTTGGTGGAACAGCTCGGACAATTCATATACTCTGTGTACATTCACAGCCCGATGCCGGGTCGGCCGGCCGTCCAAACCGCCTGTTAAAGGCCTGTCTGATTGAATAATCACTTTAGTCTTTTGGATTCATTAACAGAGCTTAATTACTGTAGTTCATCCCAGCTTTTCCCCATCAGTATTGAAGTAGGCCCCTTATATATTCTGCCAATATTTTTGAAGATGTTATTCCAAAAATTCTAATTTAACATTTCGAATTTTTCTCTGGCTGTAGGTTATATAATCTGTTCCATGTGTATATAGTCGAATATTTAATAAGAGCCCGTCTCATCTCCGCTGACCTGGAAAAATTCGTTAATGTACCGGGAAATAAAGAGATAACCACATTTCCAATTGGTTTGAACTCTTTTATTTTCGTGAAAATTGTCAGAATAATACAGTTACATAAAATTCATTTCGTACTGCCAAATTTCTAGTCTGGTCTTTTATACAGCGAATAAATTGTCAGAAACAGCGAAGAATTGAAGGTACAAGTGTAGGTCTTCACAATTAAGAAAGAAAGAAATAGATTTAAGAGTGATATATCAAGTTTGATTCATGATCCGAGCTTGATGCTCATGCAATTACATGTATATTTGACGGTATAGAACACATGCCTGATAAATACATAAGATTATAGTTTGCCCCTTTGCCAATTTCAAGCAAGAAACTACATTTGCCTAAATATGTGTTTAGATTGAGATGTAGAATGAAATTCTCTAAAGGTGAATAAATGACATGCATATATATATATGATTTTCTTTGAAAAGCTACACTCCCATCTGGTTTCCAAAAGCTCGTTGGGTGTTCATGACTTGCCTGTAAATTTGCACGACACAAAATTGAGATGATATATGGTGTTTAGAACATAAAGATCTGGTGGACAAGACGGATGATTACATTCATATATATGATGTTTTATAAATGAGACAAATATCTTAAACATGCAGATGCACATACATTGCGAAAGTCATATGGATATTTATGAAGGAAACATGCATCAGGGATTATTGAAGACCAATTTGCCTATAAAAGACATTATGTACTCTCTCAGATTTTGTATAACAAAAAACAACAACAAGGAAATTACAAATACAATGGCACATATTTCTACTTAGACCCCATAACGTTATACTTCTAGCAATGTCAGAGATATACAGATTGATACATATAAAGAACTATAGGTATGCAACAAGGTTATGGTCATTATTATTTGAATAGCTTACGTATTGTCGGGACTTTTTGTGAAACCAAATTGTGTCCCTAGTAATCTAAATATTACTATTAAATACATTTAACATGAAGTGCTAACTGACCATTGAGATATATTGCAGTGTGTATATAATAAGCTATATAGTAGAGGAGCAAATGGCCTAAAAATGGGTAAAATTGACCCCCGAAAGTCTACTGGCTGAAACTTGCCATATTAGTCAATTATGACCTGAGGAATCTGAATCTGATACTCGTTTGTTCCAAAAAGTGTAGCATCATACTCGTTTCCATGGTAACAGAAGAAAAACAAAATTTAATACATACTGACACATAATACATACTTTTATAAGAAAAGGTGAATAAATGCATTTTTTCTGTCTGTAAAATTTATCATTCTTTGGCCAAAAGTGTACATTATGGAAATATGCCCTTTTCTGTTTTCTTGGAAGAATTGTTGCCATGGTAACATTCCAATTTGTGGGGGAACCCCCATTTTTGGTTTTCTCATGGTTATTAAAGTTGGATAAAAAGAATAATTTTATGAATGACAGGTACAAATTGATAAATTTAGCAATAACACACAGCATTGATAGGTACCACCATTTTTTGAAGTCATTCAATTGTTCCCATGGCAACCAAAACAAGGTTTTTCCTATGACCAAACCAGCCAGATAATGATACTCTAACTAGACATTTGTATGGCAAATCTGCATGACATGGCAACTAGTAGAAGAGTAAAGTCTCAAAAAGGCCATTAGAGAGTCTACTGCATGAAATGTACCATGTTGGTCAATCATTACATGGAGAATCTGATTCTGCCACTCTTTTGACCAAAAGAATGTAGCATCACTTTTGTTTCCATGGCAACCTTAATGCATAATAATCTACTTAGAAACCACCAATTTCCTGCAAATATGAATAATAGATGTAAGAAATAGGAGCTAAACACCTACTCATGAGATTTCATTTTCATGATATATACACTTGGGACATAATGTGGAGTTGTTCTTTTCATTCCCTTAGAATTTGATTGCCATGGCAACCAGTTTAGCACAAAACACCCACTGCCGTAGCCAGCTCTGATTGTCATCAAAGCAAATTACTAGCTTTTTAGCCATTGATGATAGAGACTTAATGTAAGTATTTATCCTAGTACTTGGAGAGTCTACTGCATGAAACTCACCATCTTGGTCAATCATAACATGGGGAATATGATTCTGTCACTATTTTGACCAAAAGAATGTAGCATCACTTTTGTTTCCATGACAACCTTAATGCATAATGATCTACTTAGAAACCACCAATTTCCTGCAAATATGAATAATAGGTGTAAGAATAGGGCTAAACACCTACTCATGAGATTTCATTTTTATGATGTATACATTTGGGACATAATGTGGCGTTGTTCTGTTCATTCCATTAGCATTTGATTGCCATGGCAACCAGTTTAGCACAAAAGACCCACTGCAGTAGCCAGCTCTGATTGTCATCAAAGCAAATTACTAGCTTTTTTAGCAATTGATGATAGAGACTTAATGTAAGTATTTATCCTAGTACTTGGAGAGTCTACTGCATGAAATGTACCATGTTGGTCAATCATTACATGGGGAATTTGATTCTTCCACTATTTTGACCAAAAGAATGTAGCATCATTTTCGTTTCCATGACAACCTAAATGCATGATAATCTACCTAGAAACCACCAATTTCTTACACATTTGAAGCGTAAGTCCCAGAAAAACAAGAAAACTCATAGGGTTTCAAACTCATTCATTGTTTTTATATGTTTACATTTCGGATGTAATGGGTAACTCTTGTTTCTATGTCTTTAGAATCTTGTTACCATGGTAACCAATGCAGGTAGAATGCAGGTAGAAAATAATCAGTGCAGCAACCCCCTTTGATTCTCATATAAACAAATTGCTATAAGTTCTTGGGGGCATGCCCAGAATACTCCAGGTTTCTTTCCTCTGGCTTCTCAAGACAAAGTTGGACACTTATCCTAGCTATTGTTACCAGGAAAACCCTGTTCCATACAGTATTTATACCTCTTGCTTGTATGTATCTGTCACATACTTGTGTCATGCTCTACCTGTTACTATTAACTATAGCTAACATATAAAAAGGTTTAGAAGGTTAAGGTATGGATCAGATGCATGTCAGAATCTCAGACCATTGTGGGGCATGCCATGGAGGAAAAATGTGACACCACTTGGTTTCAATTCCTGGCTCACTCTTGCTGGTTTTCTCTCCCCATATTGTGAAGGTTATATGGCCTTCCTGTTGGTGCCCATAGTGCCCTTGAGCCCTGATACCTTTCCCAGGATGTCACAATTTGAGTCTTGGAGCCTTTAAGACACTAGTGTGTCTGTCCTGAGAAATCTATGTTCCCCTCATAACTCTGAAAGGAGGGGCCTTATCATTATTGCCTCTCCTGTTAGTAGCTCCATATCTCCCTGTGCCCAATACAGGAGAAAATGGGAGGTAACTCTCTTGCTTGATAATGGTGCATTTCATATGTTATGGGGCTAGCATTGGGAGAAAACAGTCCAGGACTGGCCCCAGAAATTAGCAAAACACTAGATGAAGGTCATAATGGAGGGTAGAGTGGGTTTCAGTGACTTATATTGCTAGCATATGCCCTGATGGTCAGACTGAATAGTGGCGGATGTCGGTGGTTTAGACAGGTAGACTACAAAAGGTGGAATCAGCAGGAACCCTCTGGCTTCTCTGTCTAGTCAGGATATCATCAAATAAGTAAGGACATTTATAAGTATGCATATAGAAATTAAAGTAATGCAGTGTTTCCACCTGCCACTTCCGGCCCGCAATTCTGTCTTTTGGCACCACTGCTGACCTTTTGCCATTTTTAGGGTACATAATTGTCAGGTGGAAATGGGGATAACATGTTACAGATCACAATCTTTATCTCCACATTATGCAATATGGCACCAGCTGACAATTATTTGCCTCCCCGATAAATTGAAAGCAGTTATGTACATATAATTTGTGGCAAGCTTTTTACATTAACCATCTCTGCACAGTGTATCCATTGGAAGCACACATTCAGCTGCAATGTCAGGAGTGTTAATCATCAGGCTAGTAAACATGTATCAGCATCAGTATTTTCTCAGTTACTTTCAATACAAAGGTAGGAAAACCATCTGTCAGGTGGAAAGAGTTTGTTTTTGTTGATGATTATGATTAAATCTCAAGTGACACCACGCGATGACTGATTTTTAATGAATACATAATTGGTGATCATTTAGTCATCAGGTGGAAATGCATAAGTTGATCAAAATGAATAATAACATTAAGGATGACATGCTATACCATGTGATTGAGGAACAGAATGATTTTGACACATCCTGCCCCCAGCTGTGTACATTGACACTAATAGCCATTGATGAGAGAGTGGCTCTGCCATGGATTCCCATCAATAAAGGGTTAATAAGAGGACTTTGAAGTGCTGTGTGGGGGAAGCACTGAGGACAAAAGCACTGAAATGGTGGCAGTGCCTCATTGCCCAAATTGCTCCACTTTTTGTGGTATCGCTAGCTATAATTGGATCACAATTTTATTTTACGATTACTTTAACGATCTGACTAAAAAAGCGTTGCTCCCATGATATTGGATCGTATCCCTATATTCATGCAGTATTGCTAATTTGTATGATGCGATAGCTATACAACAATTATGGGGCACATATTGAATGAGACAGGGGAAGATACATCCAGGGATGGCCTGGTGATACCTTGAGGCATCATTTACAAAATATTCGTTTTTGTGAATAAGATTGGAAATATTTGCTCAATCAACCTGAAATGTTCACAGTATGTATGTATAACATCATATTTGATATTTTTTGGTGAAATAAAGCACAGCATTTAGTATCATATGAGATGTCATGTGATGTTAAGATAAAAGTATCACAATTAGGGTTATATGTCCGGCCTCTAGCGGTATTCACTGGCACTAGTACCTGGCTCCATACCTGTACTACTATGGTGAGTACCCAGTGCAATAGAGTTAAATACAGATGGTACAATAATTAAAACTTATCTGACACCTGGTTATGTGGATCTCTATCTCCTATAGGTAGATGAACAATGGGCAGGGGTGGTAGTGCCACCATGGATCATTATTGAGAATATCAGACAAGGCCATTTCTAACCAAAGTAATGCAATATGCAGACATCTGCCCTGATGTGAGGTCTGCATAAAAAGTATCACTGAAAGCCATATTTTAGGTGGTGATGCAATTCCAACTCAATCCACTAATTTTCTGGAGCAACATTTACGCCCATGGATCACTATTCTGTGATCTGCAAAGGCATCGTAAACATGGAGCAATTCCCCTCCCCTGGGGGTTCTGGTGGGCATACACCAGAAAGTGTATGGTGCCAGATGACACCATATAGAGGGTAACATAGCACCATGTGGTGCCTTTTTTCTCCTTTGTTAGGGTATGCATCACCCATTCTGACATTCTAATTTGCCATGGTCAACTCTGATCCTAGACATGCCCCACTCAACCTTTTGTGGATATGTTACCCTCTAGTTCTGTTGATGACTGTCATTTCCAGAATATGCAGACTATATATTCTTAATTTGGCACCTTGCTTATGCCTTTCCTGTCAGGTACCTGCAGCATCAGGACAGGTAGCAATGTCAGTATAAATGCCCACTGGGGCAAGTTCTTAAAGGCCAATTGCAGAAATGTCATGTAACACATTTCATAACGTCATGTAATACATTATCCTTGATATTATGTTTCTTTTTGTCTTAAATTCCAAAATATATCATACCTACATTCTAAGGAAATTTCACCTTTCTTGATCTATCATAAACTAAATTGTTTCATAAAACAAATATTCCATGAATGATAATAACTCAAGGCATCACCCAGTCATGCATGGTGATGCCTCCAAGCATCATCCAGCCACGCTTGATCTCTCTAGTCATCACCCAGTGTGACTTGGTAATTCTCTGTGTCATGTGTTTACATTGCCTAAACTATAAATCATGCACAACTGCATCATGTCACAGATATTTTTATGACATCTTACTCTTGTATAAAATGAATCATATAGACCATGTACCAAATAGTGTTATATGCTAAGTGTCATATCTTCATTAATTTCAAGGTATTTAATTCCAATATGAGAGCCCAAATATTGCATTCTGGGATTGCAGATGCATCCCATTGGATTCTGCATACTAAAATGTCCAAGAATAAATGCTTACTTTATGTCTCTATCTTTAATGGCTAAAAGATAATAGCAGTTTGTTTAGATAACAATCACAGTTGGTTCCTGTAATGGATGCTCTCTGCTGCATTGGTTGCCATGACAACCAAATTCTTAGGGAATATAAATGAACCATGATATCCTAAATGTATACAAAATAAGCTCATGAAACCTCATGAGAAGATGTTTTATGGCTATTTTTCAGACACTTACTATTCATGTGTAAGAAAATGGTAATTTCTGAGTAAATCACTATACAACCATGTTGTCATGGAAACGAAAATGATGCTACATTCTTTTGGTCAAAATAGTGGAAGAATCAAATTCCCCATGTAATGATTGACCAACATGGCACATTTCATGCAGTAGACTCTCCAAGTACTAGGATAAATACTTACATTAAGTCTCTATCATCAATTGCTAAAGAAGCTAGTAATTTGCTTTGATGACAATCAGAGCTGGCTACTGCAGTGGGTCTTTTGTGCTAAACTGGTTGCCATGGCAATCAAATGCTAATGGAATGAACAGAACAACTCCACATTATGTCCCAAGTGTATATATCATGAAAATGAAATCTCATGAGTAGGTGTTTAGCTCCTATTTCTTACATCTATTATTCATATTTGCAGGAAATTGGTGGTTTCTAAGTAGATTATTATGCATTAAGGTTGCCATGGAAACAAAAGTGATGCTACATTCTTTTGGTCAAAAGAGTGGCAGAATCAGATTCTCCATGTAATGATTGACCAACATGGTACATTTCATGCAGTAGACTCTCTAATGGCCTTTTTGAGACTTTACTCTTCTACTAGTTGCCATGTCATGCAGATTTGCCATACAAATGTCTAGTTAGAGTATCATTATCTGGCTGGTTTGGTCATAGGAAAAACCTTGTTTTGGTTGCCATGGGAACAATTGAATGACTTCAAAAAATGGTGGTACCTATCAATGCTGTGTGTTATTGCTAAATTTATCAATTTGTACCTGTCATTCATAAAATTATTCTTTTTATCCAACTTTAATAACCATGAGAAAACCAAAAATGGGGGTTCCCCCACAAATTGGAATGTTACCATGGCAACAATTCTTCCAAGAAAACAGAAAAGGGCATATTTCCATAATGTACACTTTTGGCCAAAGAATGATAAATTTTACAGACAGAAAAAATGCATTTATTCACCTTTTCTTATAAAAGTATGTATTATGTGTCAGTATGTATTAAATTTTGTTTTTCTTCTGTTACCATGGAAACGAGTATGATGCTACACTTTTTGGAACAAACAAGTATCAGATTCAGATTCCTGAGGTCATAATTGACTAATATGGCAAGTTTCAGCCAGTAGACTTTCGGGGGTCAATTTTACCCATTTTTAGGCCATTTGCTCCTCTACTAATACATTGAATACCTGCTTCCAAGGCATGCAAGTTCTCAAACTTTTCTTACTGTGCGTCCGTGACACTAGATCTTTTACATCCATGATCAAACGTGGTTAATACAAAGGTAGACCTCTACTGACCATGGCTTAACATACAATTTACTTTTCACCAACATCCATTAACCTAGTTGATTCGACCTTCTAAATAGAGATAAATAATGTCAGTTCCTTCAACATTGCGTAGTCGAAGTAACGCATACTAATAGGAGGAGATACAAATACAGAATATGTGAGGATAAACAACTAGTGTAAGTTCTGTAATATGTCCTTTATGTGTCGTACCTACAAGATACTTTAATATGTATGATTTAAGTTTGCACCATTGCTGAACACAAGTTCGTTGAATCGTCACTGGGGATGAAAGACTTCAGTAGGGTATTCTCGGCTTGTCCGTTTCTGCAGTCATCCTCTTTACACCAAAAGTGCGGCAACAATGGACGCAAGAAGAACCAGCACAGGGGCCAAGCCAGCATAACCCGAAGATCCAGAATCCACTGCAAAGATACGAAATGGTGGCGATGAAAAAAGAGTCTCTCTCAACGTACTTTCCCATGCTGGTATCAATTAACCCAACATAGACTTCATGCCGGTGGAATGTACCACCATCTATGTAGGCAGAACAATACATTGGTTGTTCTGCGTAACAAGAACTGAGGGTTCAATCAGAATCATTCCTTTTGTGGAAATATTGACAAACACGTTTCTGTATTACTGTGAATTAGAGGGATCTCTGCTCTGATAGCATACGTTTGTACTCCAGGAAACTAAAGAACTATCACTGACAATTGTCATATATATATCTTAAAGGGAAAGAATTTTGTGGAGCAATAATGAGACTTGAAAGCTGGTCTGAACGAAATCATGTCCTTCTGTAAAGTATACATGTAATTTTGATATCAAATAGAATTATCCTTTTGTTGTTGAAATACCGGTACTGTTATTTTCTGTCCACCAATATATAGTCCAAATAACAAGCAATACATAAATAAAACACGCGCTATATATATGCACCAGTGAGGTGCAGTTTTGGATAAGTTCCTCAGGTAGGAACATGTATTAGGAAGGCTATCAGAAAAGGCAAAGTTTGATAAGTCTCAACAGAACGGATATATGATCTAAATTCCTAGTCATCTACTACATCATCGTAAAGGATTCTATTATGTACAACCAACAAAAGCAAAGATATGAAATACCTCCATGTCAGAGTAATTATAGAAAATCAATTTATCATTTATCATAATAATATGATACAAATGTATTCATTGGCAGGCTATCAAATAGGAATAGTTCGACATTTAGTGTTTAAAATCCGAACTTCGGGCTACATACAATGCCCCCATCAAAGGCTTTCGAAGATGAAATGACATTTATTGCAGTTTTAGTGTCTTTAGACTGAAACCAGAAATCCAAGCAGTTGTTTCTTTTCGACTTAATATTGTTCGTGCCTATTGAACAGACTTTATTCAAGATCTAAATGATTGAATAGGCATATATATTTGGATTTCCATTTTTTTTACTTTGACATGGTTTTGATTCCTTTTGGTATTTCACTTTTTATAATATGCAATGCATGGCCTCACTAAGTGATAGTGCTTATAAGGCTCAGTTGCACTGTTATTATGCAGCATACATGACTTGTAGGATGACAGTGTCATGACATATTTCCAAGGAGGCATCGCTTTAAGCTGCATACGTATGGGCAGTCCTAAAGAGTAATGGTAAGCACTGGTGCATTAGGATGAGCAAGCTCTGTACAGCATGTTTTCACATCCACAGGATGGGTAGTTTTGAACAATAAATAGGGTACTTGCTGGCGTTGGGCGATTAACTCTTTCTGTCCGAGCCTGAGTGGGGAGTGTGCGCACTATAGGACGAGGTGTAATACCTCTATAAACCCCAAGGGGACGAGACTGTCACAGTAATGGCGTTTGTTTGTCATATAGGCGTCACTTAGTAACCTTAGATACAAGTTACTATAGTTACTTATCGAATGCTCATAGAGTATAATAATGAACATAGGATTTTTATTTATTGTGAAAAAATGGTATAAATCTATTCATTATTTCCCATAAAACATAACGTTTGTGATGACGATGCATAAATATAAATATATTCTTTAACAATGCCTGGAGGCATTCCTCGTCCCCTGGGTGGGAATGCCTCCAGGCATTCCTCGTCCCCTGTGTGGGAATGCCTCCAGGCATTGCTCGGACTGAAAGAGTTAAGAGAATTTACACACCACTGCCAGTATGAGATGGCGGGCATGGAAAATATGGGAAACCGGAACGGAAGGTCCCCACTGGCAAATTATAAGGATATCAGGGGAACCGGGAAAGATACTCTTATTGACATGCGAAATACAAAATCTTTCAAAGATATCTGCTGTATTGCATATCATAACGGTGAGGAAGGCTTGATACCATCTGAGGCTAAATGGTGCCAACTTGAAGAACTGGGCGATCTCTGTTTCTCTTCTACACAGACTATTGTTCGTCTGGTAAAGCAGATAGTAACGGAGCCAGAAAAGCATAAGATTCTACAACACGAAAATACTAGAAGCCTGGTAAGCAGAAAATAAAGGTCAGGATTGCAGTAACACACTGAATCTAATGACATTATTTTAGCCCCTGCCAAGTGGCAAATTAACGGACATTTACCAGACAGGGGGAGTGCTGCAAAATTAAAAAAATCATCAATATCTTTTGTTTTACAAAAGTCAAACCTTCAAAAATCTGTTCCTGCTAATATCAAACATTACACAAAGAATTGAAAAGTGTAGAAACATAGATAAACACAAAATAGATATCATTGATCAGTTTAAAAACGATATGGAATACCTGTAAACCAAATATATTCGTATATTTTGAAGAATGAGTACTGACGACTTTCATAAAAGGGGTGGGTATTTTCGCTATTTAATGCATCAAAACACCACTCTAATTTCAATGCATGAATTTCCATCCCTAGAATAACTGATATAATGATGCAGTCTTCTCTTAAACGTGCGTAACCTCCACGCATTGCAACATCCTCAAGCTGGAACACATACCGACAATATCGTTGTCCTGGACATCGACCTCGTTGTTGTCATGTTCCTCTTCCACGCGGTCCTCGTGGACGTCAGGAAGCGCTGTAGGTTGCGGTGTTGATCTCCGCCGGAATTCGTCCTCGATACGCTCATTCTCCTCCTTGTCCAATATCTCCAGGCGGATCATCTCCTAAAGAAAATGGTCATACACATATGACTGTACTGTGAATACTGACAACGCAAAGTGTAGCTATCAATCTTCTATAGTGTAGAACGTACCCCTATTAGAAGGTCCCCTGTATTGAGAATAGTCTTAAACGCCTCCTTACATTATAACCTATAGGAACTAAGAAAGATACTGATGAGTGTTTGGTCTGTGTCTCTGTATGCCATCGAGATTGGAGCGCTCAGGGATATGAACGAGGTGATAGCCAAGTGAATATTCTGAAGCGCTTCAAACAAGAACATGAATATGTTTCTGATTTTATCTTAGCCTGGATATAGTGATCTGTTTAAAACCCATTGAGTATGAGTTACCACACTCGCATTCCTGATGAGAACGAGTTCCATGTTAAGCCTATCGACTTATATCAGGCTATGATAAAGTGCTAAGCTGAAGATGACGGAATGTGAGATATAGTTGGATTGTACTTTCCATTATTACAAATATATATGTAATAAAAAATACATCACAATATAGGATAATACAGATGCAATAACAATTACCAATTTATTGGTCTGTATTACATGCTTAAAATTTAGATGTTTAAGTTATAATGGATGTCTATAGTGTACACTTAAACTTAAGTTAGTTGGTATGAGAAGATGGCTCACCTCCCGGCGACGTTCTTCTGCGGCCTGGCGGATCTCGTACTCCCGAATCTCTGTCTGCATCTCATCCTCGTGTTTTTGCTTCTCCTGCTGCTCCAGCTTCTGCCAGTCACCCTCCGAGTTCTTGTCCTCCTCCTCTGCCTTCACACAACAACGCAGAGGTATTTGAACATCGAGATGAGAGCAATACGACAATTATATGAATAAAATTTAAGCTGAGGTGGGTGTTGCACTTCAACTGTTAACCTGTCTCAGTATACCTTCCCCTTACGCAGGGGTAATTGCCTTTTTTCAGTGCGCATTCTCTGAATCTGTATAACCACCTTCTAATTGCCCTTCTCGTTCTTTTATGTGGTATATCATAAACCTGCGTCTGATCCTGAACCCCCAATGCATCATAGACAGTAGGCAACTGGTATCTGACTTTCTCATCTTACATCATAAATACATATTATTTCTTTCTACTAAGATCTCTTGCCTTTTTTTTTTTTACAAATAAAACAACTCTCATTGCATTATTGACTAGAATGTGCAGTTACCGCCTATGCTGCTCACTCATACCATACTACATAATACAGGTATTATCTACTATTGGTATCTTCAATGTATCACATGGCCTTGCTTGTGGAATGCCTCAATGTTTTATTTGCTTTATAGCTTGTTCGATTTACCATTTTCCGTCTTTGCTCCTCCCATTTTGCTGCCAGAAATGCCTCCATCTTAGAACTATGGGGATCTTCATCCTTGGCTCTGAGAAAACAGAAGAATTCAATTCAGAGCAATTGTCGCAGATTTTTTTATCTGCCCACGGGCAGAGTCAGATGTGTTATCCTGGCAAATCAGACAAAACTAATTCGATTGATGCACGATGAATAAACTCCAAAAGGTTGATGATGGCACTCCTTGATTTTATTTCAATATATATAGATCAGTTTAAGACTTCCCGTCCCTTTGATGGTCATTTCACTGGATGCATTTCAAGAACAGAAAAAAAAGATAAAGTTGGAGTACAGGCTTACTACAATAGAAATTCATACAATGTGATATATTTCACTATACTTACCAACATTTTACAATGTTCGAGTTTGTGTCTATCATGCTTTCAGAGTAATATAGCTTGTTTAGAATAGAATCTGGAGCAAAAATTAGCCTGTGTTCATGGCTAAATGTTATATTGGATATACAGATTAGAGAGAGCAGTTTCCTTTATCGTACCATATCCAGATTAGTATTATGAATATTCTTCCCACATTTAGATTTACGAATAATTGGTTTAATGAACTAAATATGTAGTTGGTTTAGCGATGATAAAGATGAATAAAGTATAACGCAGTCAGACTATGTGATATACTAGATATGCATGTGTAGGAACTCACATTTCGACGACGGGTGCCGTGTTGGGTTCCTAAAACAAATCATACAAAATATTCAAATGATTATTTCTGTGCCCTTAGCATGATATTGTAATATCATTCTATAAGAATAACAATCAACAAATCGCAGACATTTGTATCATTAAAACAAGCGAACCACATGAAATGTTCTTGATATAAAATAATTGCGAAGTTTAGGAAGTATTTTACATACCTGTTGACCGGTGTACTAAAATGAAAAAGGAAGAATAACCATGATTACCAATAGTTTATAAAAATGAATCATCTGAATTTGAATGTAGGTAAAGTCAATAAAATGCACCGAAGCGCCGTTTGGTATTCTACAAAGTGAAAATGTTATGCTGGCTTACTACCTGATTAATATTTGGTAATATTCTTATGCTCTCAAAATATACCATAGCACACACGACATATCATTTCTCTTTTGATATTATATTTTCCCATAAGTGGGACGCGTGGAACTGGATTCATAAGTATTTATGTGCTAGAGGAGGATTAATCTGCATGATTAATGATTACCTTATAGTTGAGAACTCCGCCGTACCGAGTAATCACAGGTCCCATTAAAATCCTACATGAAATATATCGAAACAGAAACAATGTTTTAAATGTCAATCTGTTAGATGTCACTGAATTTTAGAGAGAATGGTTTATGATTATCCCTGAACACATTGTCTAAATTCGAGATAAACATCGGGGGACAGACTAACGAATATTGGTTGATATTGTTATGGCACGTGGACGGAAAAACGCCTGTTATAAATACGGGAGAAAGTACATCGTCATTTTATTTCTGAATATAAATAACAAAATGATAACAATATTAGTTAAGTTTCTTCGGATACGAATTCAATTTTCAAGTAATTAGGACCATCAATGACAACAACTGTAGGCTTTTCCATGATATCGAATGCATAGATTGATCACTTATAAGGAGAGGGAGTATGTCATTTCACACCATTAATCCAAGTTAAAGAGGTGAATCGAAATTTGGAGCCTTTAAGACACGGGATGGGTAATATTTTGGATACAATAACAAAAATACCCCTGTAGATGGACCTACCTAAGGTCGACGTCCTCATTCTGAGTGGCGTTAACATTTTTGATTGTGTAGGTGCAGTTGGCCTTGCCTGGACCCATGGTGGCGTTCTGGCAGGCTGATGGCATCATGTGGCGCTTGCTGCTCATCCGCCCCAAGATAAGCAGACACTGCACGTAGCCAGTCGACCGTGGAACAGACACACTAACTGAAAGAGAAGAAAAGAACGTTAGAAGTTTCAGTCAAAATACTCCTGTTGTCTAGATCAATATAATTCGTCTCTCAGTTCATGCGGCTACCTGAACATGTGGCGCAGTGTCGCTGTGATTTGATTTTTCTGTGTTATCATAATCCTTGTAAATACGCTCATCATTATCCCTGGTAACGGAGGTAACCAGAATAGGCATCTAGCTTCCCCAGAAATTTACATGTGTATTATATGTTGTTATATTTTGAATAAAACCTGAATTATGGATATTCAGACTTCTCGGAACTTTCCACCACTATCTAAGGGGAAGGGAAGACACATCGTTCCCACATATGTAACCAAGGTTTACGCCATAAAGATATTCCCCTACGTGAGAGACGTTGCCGTTAACTAGATATTCTGTTTTAAACAACGCATAAAACCTTAAGTTAGTTCCTAAATCTGTATTATACACAGGTGTTCCAATTTCATTAAGCGAATCATTACCAAAATGACCTTTCAATTATCCATAATAGAGGGTTAGTTTCAATCGGACGTTCCCTATTCCGAGTGTTTAAATGAATGGTAATCAATCATCTTGTTTGATTTTAGAGAAGGGATCTTCTTGAAATAACTGAATACTCTCATGAAAGAGTGGTTTTATGAACAGACCCCTGCTGGTTTCTTTGTACATTGCTCTGTTCTATTCCAGGCCGTGATGGCGGCACACCTCTGTGAGACAACAGAGGAGGTGTGAAGCGCAGCGCCCCCTATCGTTTTGGTATGGTCTCAAATGACAGCTGATACAGATTCCTATGCTAAAGTATAGCAAAAATAGGCTAACTAGTAACAGCTACTACATGCAAACTGTTAGAGCTCTATCAAAAATATTTTCAGATATTGATAGAATTATATCTAATCTATTCCAAACCACAATAGAGCTCAATAGAGCTCCATGTTTTATGCCTGTTTTTTGTTGTGGAATAATGCCTTATTTCTCACAAGTTTTGCTAGGCTTGGGCTAGACTGTGAAGGCTGTCTGCAAGGCAGTCAAGGTTTCCCGACTAGGGCTAGACTGGCCTCAGTCCCTGTGTCCTACCCACCTCTCTTACCACTGGTCACACACCGTGCTTTCCCTATCGATGTCAGATTGAAAGTGGCGCACTGGGGCCATCGCGATTGTATATATGGTTCAGGTCGGTATAAGGGGCGCTGCGCTTCACACCTCCTCTGGTGAGACAGTTATTATGTAGGCGCCTACAACATCGCCTTAAATGGAAAGTCACTTTACTCTATCCTATATCCTGTTAGTTTTAGTTCAATTGAACATTTAAGAAGAAATCCCAAACAGGATGCATTTCTTTCGACCAAAAATATCGGATGTTCATGAGAGACAATGAATAATAGAGGACATGACGATTCGGTTAGATACGGCATTCGAATAAATTAGTTCGAAGCCATGAGTTTCTATTTTTCTCGGCTGCTAATCATCTGAAGATATCACAATAGGAAAAATGTAGAAAAATGCATGATTTTAGTTGAATAATGAGGAGTCTGCATTAAAAGAAGTATGGCTGGTAAGAATATTCAACCACATCTTTTTACCGACTTCCTTTGTATGCATCCAGAAAAAGAGATAATGCGATTATTGTGTATCTCTCTAAAAGGTGAACTATGTTAAAGTTAGTTGTCATTCAAGTCAACACCAACCTTCAGAAATAAGATGCCAGGTTGTGTGCTTTCGTTATATTGTGTTTACTATACTTCCATTGAGTACAATAGCCAAAGAAACATTCTTTGGGATACTTCAACTTTTATTTGCTTAGTGATTTCAAATTGAATGAGGTGAGAAATGTTGCAGCTTGTCAAGAGTAGATTTTATCAGTGACAAATACCATTATGACCAGAGGAAAGGTAGCAAGAATAGCATCCTGGAGTTTCAGGATAGTTTCTTTACCTTTTCCCATAACACTGGGGATCTTTTTCATATTCCAGGCGTACAGATTTGCTTTCAGGTAGACTCAGATTATGAATAGTTCCCAGTGCCATTTCAGCTACAATAGGTAATACATTTAACATGGATTCCTCTGAGACACTAATCTAAGTTTTCAGAATACACCACTGTGTGTTACCGCGACGCAGTATTAAATCCTATCTAGGATATAGTCTACGCTTAAAATTGGAACAAAAAACTGTTGGGTAATCATTATCTTCACATACACAAATCGTACGCTAATGTTTACTGTAATATGGGTCCTCACTTACATGTACATGTAAGAGGTTCGACAAGTTGTTAATGATATTATCATCAGCTGGATTTGATGATAGGCTCTGAAATGAGATGTCTAATGAGTAATCTAGAAATAAGACAGCGCATTCCGACATGGATCACGATACACACCTCTCCAACATTCCTTTCTAAATGTAGAGTAAACATACTGCAACAGAGTACATACGCCTTAGTGGGCAGCGATTGCTATCAGGGATGAGAAAAAACACCAAGAGAAAGTTAGAAAAGACAGGAGAGTTAGGAATAGAGAGAGAGAGAGAGAGAGAGAGAGAGAGAGAGCGGGAACCGTCATTGGGAGAGATAGGATGGGTGATAGTGAGGGAGGCAGGAGAAAGAAGAGAGGGGAGGAGAAGAAGTGGAAGAGAAATAACGTTGATGTTCAAGTAGTGAATGTCACTGACAGGTGACCTCAACCAGAAGTCACCAGAAAAAGGCAAACAGACGCCTGAGGTCTCTGGACACAGTTAGCAACTAACGGATACCAACCATACCCATACTGACAGCCAGTCTCATCCTTTGTGAAAATAATGCTTCCGGCAAAATGTTGAAGGTGGTCAGTAGATGTTTGCCATTTCCGCTCCCTATACTTGGGGGAAACATCACATACAACTGAGCAAGTCTCCTTTAATTGCTACAGATTTATGTGTGGTATATTATTTCTGCGTACATGTATTTTCTAATCAAGGCGTTGTAGGATTACATTGCATTAATTAAACACCCCCTCGGGCTATCATCCAATTTGCTAACGAAGACGAACCTACTTACTAGTTGTGTGCAATAGCGGAGAGATTATTTCAACTAGCTCCCTTTTTTCTCGCTCATCATGTTATCTGAGTGTGATATGACTCTTGGTAAAGCGATATAATTATAGGTGTATGCTACTCGTCATGGACTAAAAATGTTGCTGCATCTATATGGTACATTGGTTAGAGAAGTATCCAATATAAACTTGAAATTTGTGCAAGGAAGCTTTGTGTAAAAATGCCAAATTATTCTTTTTTCGTGCTGATGCTATCAGTGACCATCAACAAGACAACATATATCTCTCATGTTTACTGGGAATTCTTTTAGTCTCGGGGCTCTAAACTTTATTTAGGATATGATTGAAATAAAGATATACATGTAGTCAAATAACATGATGTACAATACTCACAGTTGTGTATGTATCCCAAAATCCAAAATGTATTACATTTTCACATTGATTATGAGTTGCGGTTTTATGCCATTCCATATTTGATTCAATAGGTGTCGCTATATTAAGGAGTATCTTGGGGGGGGGGGGGAATCAAGATTATGATGTTTGGAACTCAAACATCTTTTATATCTGGCCATCGTTGACGGTTGATGGCATATAACCGGTGATGTACCGCCCTGTTAGGAATTTGATAGTAAAAATATATGATGGTATATAGTACTTACTGAACCATTCAACACATGTGTAGTAAGCTCCCACAACTGCCACTCAAGTTAGTGAAAGCAGGTCATTTGAGGCCTTTGTCTGTACCTTCAGTGTAAATAAAAACTCCAAAAGGGATGGACATGAGTCATGGATAATGTCAAGCCTGTCTTAAGGGAGTGTTTCACCAGACAGGCCAGATTTCAACTTCACCAGTTGTAATTCAAACATGCTTATAGAGAGGCCTATCTCCTGCCGCTGCCTGTATGGTGGCTGTACGGGCGCCACCAGCGGGTACCAGGCAAAAGCTACTTTATCAGCTTTTAGCAGGTTGTGACCATACAATGGCCGTGAAGCTGGTGGCGGTGAGCAAATAACCTGTTCCACGGTTCTCTATATATTCGCCTGGCAGATGTTAACACAGAGCACCTGTGTGTGAGGCTCCCGTACTGCGCGACTTAGCCTGCCCTGTGAAATACGCCCTTTACACTGGTACACAGGAGAGCACCCTTTCTCGTTTGTGAAAAAGACAGCAGTTGGTGTTTGCATACTATGTTATATTTCTCTTGCAAATAATAAAGTCAAAACGAATATTTCACGATTATAAATCTAATAGTTCCGTAACAGAAACCCCTCAGTGCTGTCTGGTCTTCCTTGGTATTCTGACTTTATCACCTATTGTCATATTTTATCTGAAGAAAACGGTACCAAGAGAGTGCAGTAAGGGACAATTAACCCAAGAATTCCACATGGAGTTAGCAGGTCACGATGGTGGCGCGCGATTTCTTTGAAACTACATGCAGTTTAGAATAGACCATTTGATTTATTTCATCTAATTCCATTACTATCATTCCGTTTGGGCATCCATATCCGCATTTCTTTATGACTAATATGCCTAAATTGTGATCGGTTCCGTGACAGTACACCTCTCAGTCTGCCAAATCGGGCCTTGTTGACGTACGGATTCCGTGGGGTCGCAGTGGGAAAGCGGTTCCAGCTTAGGAACTATTCAGGTTAGAAGAAAAACGTCGTCAGGCAAATACAAACAATGCATTCGTCTCGAGGTCTACATATCACCCACTAAAACACGGGAACAACCACCACAAACCTTTGTACCTTTAGGGCAGACCTCACATGTGTGATAAAAAAATATAAAAACGCACCCAACAAACGTGAGGCATGCTTATGTTATTTGTATCAAGCTAGAATTATTTGTAAATGATATAAATTTGATGGATTGTACTTGATCATAACGCAAATGTGGCCATTCTTATGTATTTTGACAAATGTCCCATCGTGCATGCGAAGCCTATGGAAATAGGTAGGTTATATCGTGATGCATATGTTTCACGGTCCGATCTTCCTTCAGGGTACCAAGAGTAGAAAATAGGTCTATTTAAAAAGTTAGAAAGGAGAGGGAAAGAGAGTGGCATGGATCCAACTCTAGCTAGAGGGTTTAGGGATAGAAACTCTAGGTGAGACAATGGACAACCGTACTACTAAGGTCGATGGCCAACATTATCGCAAAACTTACCTGGGCCATCTACTTTGGCGATTGTGGCCATTTTGCCCTACCCTGGCATTACTAGGATTATGGCCAATATCTCCAAATGGAAATGACGTCACGGGGGGGGGGGGGGGATTTCCGTTTCTAAGGTATCTATTCCCTGATACAGAACTTTCCAAGTCATAACAACCTTTTTTTTATGAATATGGTGTAGGACTGATATAGAAATTCAAGGCAACATGTATGCCTACCTACACATACATAACATACATGTGTATTTAATTCTGCGAAGTACCATAGTAGACAACCGCGGAACCAGCGAATATATTGAGTATCATTATTCCTGAAACACAAGCCTCCCCTATGAAAGGATATTAGCATCAGCTAAGAGCCATTTTGAATTGTTATTGATGTCCAAATTCAAATATCCTCTAAAAAAATAAATATAAATAGCGAAAAGTTAAAGTAGGTGCCTCTTTTCTATGCTATAATCTTGATTTACGGATTTTCGGCGCCTTTTGACGTGCTCAAAAACTAGGGCCAAAGTTTGGCCCATAATCGTTGGCCATTTACGACTGAAATTACCTAACACATATAAAACGTTAGAGTAAGTAATACACCTCGATGTCCAACCGTTGGCCAAACTGGTCACTGTTGGCTATAATGCTGGCCATAATAAGGCTATGCGTACTAAGCTAGACGGAGTACCTTGGTTATATGTTATCATAACTAGAACCCTAGGAGCAGTCAGTATTTACACTTAGTTTGTGCACAGGTATATAATAATAGAGAACAGCGTAGTGACGATCAAGAGAAAGTTTTCTATCATAGATATTGATCATAGAAAGTAAACGTCGTCAAAGGTTGAAAAAGAGACTAGAATGGTATAGTGGATGTAGACTTGTCATAGTGGCATGGACTCAATATGTTACAAAGTATATCCAGAATATTTTCTTATGGCATTAGATTGAAAGCATTTTTCTTTATATCTATTACATGGCGAGGCCTTCCGGTCATGTATTGTAGGAGAATGTCTACATTCTTTGTGTGGGCACAGATTTTTTATATTCTGCACAACAGTGGCTCCCACGCCATCGTCCCTTCGTGACTTTCTACGGAGTAATTATGGTAGCGTTTTGTGGACTGGCGGTAGTATAAGGTGTAATATTGCGAGGGACTATTCATGCAGTACTGAATACATCCTACGCGTTTCCCATAGTGGAGACCACGACCTAGTTTAGATACATTATGTTCAATTCCGAAACATAGAAATAGATATAATTAAATGAACAAAAAAGTTGACGCCCAATATACAATTGAAAAGAAACCTGTCTTCTGAGTCATATTTTGTTGTTTATGTTGTTGTAAATAAATACATGTCGTTTATGTATCCTGGATGTTGTAAATCTATTTGAAAGGTTTAACTGTAGGTTTCCGTAGGTACTATATACCTTCCTATATTTTTACTATCAAATTCCTAACAGGGCGCTACATCACCAGTTATATGTCATCAACTGTCAACGATGGCCAGATACAAAAGATGTTTGAATTCCAAACATCATAATCTCTATGTCCCCTCACCCCCAAGATACTCCTTATATAGCGACACCTATTGAATTAAATATGGAATGACATGAATGCGCAACTCATAATCAATGTGGAAATGTAATATTTCTTGGATTTTGGGACATATATACAAATTTTGAGCCCCGAGACCAAGAGAATTCCCAGTTAACATGAGAGATATATGTGGTCTTGTTGATGGTCACTGATAGCATCAGCATGAAAACAGAATAATTTGGCACTCTAGTAGGAGGACAAGTACATGTAGTAAAAAATAATCGACAAGTGAATTAATCATACCTGTCTAAAGCAGCGTGATTTTCTGTACATTATGTTCTATTCCAGTACACTGTCCACCTGGTTCGGAGGTCATTAAGGACGTGTTGCACTTCAAACATCTGCCTTATTTACCCAAACCTGCGTACATCGCCTACTACCTGGTCGACCCTTGTAGGGGGAGAGCATGCATGTAACCCTGAAGCATTCTGGTGTGAAAGAGCAATTTTATGCACAACCTGACCTATTATCGTACAAGATGCGACGTGGTAACTTAGGAATGAAATATCGAAAACAATGTCATAAAACGATACAGAAAGAATCTAGGAAAAACACTTCTTTGTCATATCCTCAGGTATGCTTCATAAGGCAGATATGTTTGATAACTACATTGTATTTCAATATCAATACATAAGTTCAGGGCGAGCCAAGAACGATATATACATGATATGCTTCAATTGAATTTGCTAGAGAATTTGCCGCTACAGACTTCGCTGGAGGGTGATGCCTCTTGTACGGGGTTAAGTGTGAGACATCCGACATTTAGGAGAGGTAGAGTAGGCCAAGGAGGAGTGAGGGAATGGACGGAAACCTGTTTTGCAGCCTTTGAGACAATGTAAGGAGGATAGTCGTTTCATGCAGTCGTTGTGCATTCTCTTTAAGGTCGACTTCCCGTAATAATTTTTCCATTTACAGGAATTGATAACATCCATTTCCGTTGGGGGAAACGATTGTATGTATAACGACATTTTCCTTCATTTGTGAGTACGAAATGGGAAAGCAACAGAGATAATTAAGGGAGGTTTCCCTTGCCTACGAAGAATAGAGTAGGCATTGACTCTGATTGACAGATTTATATATTACCAGTGGAGAGGCTTATCAGATTTTAGTTCCATGGATATGAAGTTCGAAAGGTTAGACGAAAGACCTGACAACCGTCTAATTACCGAAGTCTTTAGGATCAACTTGTCTCTCTGATTACTTTATCCTCTTGATTAATCATCTGAGTCTTTATCAATAAGCCATTATCCTAGGTCTTTATAGCTAATTGTCCACATAGCTCGCAGGCATCGGGGGGTAGTACTTGTATTAAAGTATCTGCAAACCATCCCCTCTCTATATTGGATTAGAAAATCACACTGCCTTGTGTGTTATTTCTTCACATGAAATAATTGTGGGTATGTCGTCCAGACTTCGCTGAGAGTTGGGGCTGAACGGGCATAGAAAAGATAGACAGTGATATCCGGCCGGGTTTTCTGGAGAGGGCTTTGAGAGGGTAGCTACCTTTATAAAGGTGGAACCTGGTGAGGCATGTCACGCACTGCTTGCTGCGTAAATCTGCCCCGTATGCACATTACCGTGGTTTGGCGTCTCGTGGGACGGGAAAGGGATGGCCCTCAGGTATGTGTAATATGAGACAAGCATGGCGATCTGATCGCGGATCATGACTGAACTCACCCACATGTAGATAGACTGATTTTTGTCGCCAATATCTTTGCATAATCTGATGCTGGCTCTCTATTAGCTTACGAATAGACGTTATGTTATCCACTTGGGAAAAGATATCCATCAAGGTATTAGTTCCCCAATTATAGAATTATCTTTTCTAGTAATGAGCACTGCACTCATCTATCACCAACTTAATCACTTATCACTCGCCTAGATTACAATATACTTTCTCCCTATGTTTGGTATAGATCAAAAGTATATTTCAGAATAATTCCATAGTTTTTAAGAGACTATTTTCCCTATGGGCAACCGTAAATCTTAACCCTTTCAAGTCATCACCTGATAACTTTCGAAATTTATGATGGGCATTTGTGACCCAAGAATAAAGACCAACTTTATGCAGGACTACATAGAAGTAACAATGCAGCATTAAAAAGGAGTATGATATGCTACTACGAATGTGATACAACATCATTACGAAAGTGTTTGATAGGAGGATTGTACAATTGACCATCTAACTTTTTAGAAATGTACCTATTTTCCTTGCATGTGTTTTCCTCGAACTTTGACTTATTTTGAAGAATGCCTTCAGTCAGCTAGTCAACTAGTCACCCACTCAGTCAACCAACCATCCTCAGAGATCAGGGAGCATACACACATAAATGGGTTAAATTCCATAGATCCAGGCCCTATGGGTTTGACCAGACCTATCTATAAACGGTGTACTCGGGGTACATAGGGACAATGTATTTATAATGCGTCCTTATTTAAACTTTGGTTTTGTAGTGTGGACAGAACAACACCCACAGGACGTGACATTTCAACGTTCTGTTCCGCGTCATTGAACAGAAAAGGGACAGGAAACCATTGCGCGGTGTGCATGCAGCGTCTATTAATAGCCGCTCTGCATGGCTGGACCATCGATTTTCCCGCGTTTATTCAACATGGCCACCGCCATGATTATACACTCTGTGTGACGACCACGAAAATGAAAAAAAAAACCTGCATCCGGATTATTCTGTCGCATTCCACCTTGAATTAGGGAAGGCAACTAGACATTCTTATATATGCTGCTTTCATCCGGTACTGTATGGATTCAATCTAGCCTTTTACGAACATTTGAAGGTACATATTAAGCATCCCCATGAAATGTATATGTTTATAATTACTATGATTCCCTCATGGAATGTCTTTCATTTGTTTCATTAGTGTCGGAAAACAGCGAGATGGTTGCAGATGTCAACTGCATTATCATCTGCTTTAGGTAAAATAGAAAACTGAATCAATGTTTATGTAGGAAAGGTTTCTTGTTTGTTTATCGTGGTTGTCTGTTTATAAAATTCTACACATCTTTGAATTTTTGTTATTGAAAGACTTTACATAGACGACGAATACATCTTCTATCAGAATACACTCTGTTATCTAGTTAGCTCAGTGGGTATGCAATTATCATATGTCTTCCAACACGTTTCAAGTTCTTCTATTATGGTTTGGAAGCTGCACAGGAAATGTATTCGACTGATTACACTTTGACTCGACGTTGCCAGTTGCACCCAGCCATTAAGAATTAACGGCAAAACATACTAAATAAGCAAATATATTATATGTATATGTACTTGTATTCGACTATAAAGCATGAATTGGCTCTGGAAAAGTTAGGAATTTGGTAATTATCTTCAAGAAATAAAAACAAGCTCATAAAAACTTGAATGTTTTATATATCAGTTCTTCGAAACATATGACAGGAGATAATATGAGAGAGCTAATGGTACACAATCTCTACAATTGAAATGGATTTATACTTTACACTAAAGATGGCCCCGTAGATTTTAATTGTTCTCAGTACGACATTCTTTATAGACAGCTCTTTATAAAACGATCCCGAATTAACCCTGTACTATATCAAACCTGTATGCTAAAACACTTCATTTAAAGAACCGATTGCCGTCAAGAGTCAAAGTCACTCAAGATTGTAACACCATACATAAATATATATATGCGAGTATGTGTTACAAGATGGAAGGGCAAATGAAATATTTCAAGTAAATAGATTACAGTAACATTTTATAAAGACGCTTAGGATTAGGACTTAATTTCTATTCTATTCAAAATAAATTACACTTCTCTTTATTCAAAGGCTATTCTGTGTACACATTTCTCACATGATATGAATTCTATGTGAGCATGGCTCGATCTGACCATTTGTTGGAAATTCACTAAAATGTCAAACATTAACTTGATTAAGTGGATAATTGGCAGTGACTGTGCAAGACTGCGTTAGTAACAAACCCTATACTTACCAGTGATGTTCATGTTGTCGTTAAGCTCCATCACTGGGGTTGATGTACCAGTAGCATGGACTGATACAATATCAGAGGGCGCGATGCTCCTAGTGCGATCAAAGAGAACACTGCATGTGTCATTTGCCATGACCTGCGCCAGCCCGGACACGGCCATCAACAACATAAGCAACTTCATGTTTGTTCTGACACCTGCAGACAATCCACAGGCCCTCTTGCTTGAAATGTATGAACCTCCTGTCCCTGACACAGGCACGGCGCTCTAAATGGTGTCGTCTCCCACTCCTCCAAGGACAACCGTGGGTATGTGAACCAACAGTTGTTAACTCCTTTTAGTGGGGATCGAAATTGAAAAGCTGATCACCGAGCTCCTGGGAGTTCTCTCTGTGTGCAGGAAGGAGTCTGTGGTGGTGTGAAGAAGGTGTGTATGTCTCCAGTGGGCTGTGGCTGGCTCCGTCTCTCGTCACGCTACAGTGAGCACGGGACGGTGGTGTAGGTCACGCAGCCAGCCCCGGAACAGAGTGGGCTCCCTGTCTCCCCCGAGGCCAACCACAGTGTCGTGCCGCCAAGGTGGGGTGGGCGTTTGGGGCTGCTGGTGGGGGCGGCCGACGCATGCAGGTGAGCTTAAGGGCTCAAACTCGTCTAGCCAGGTGTGGAGATAGAGTGGGTGCTCGATCACTGGAGGCCAACAAGTTATATAGTAGCACCACTGGTGGACTGATGCCCAGGATTCCTCTCTTCAGGTATGAGGGGACCCAGTATTCGCCATGCCCAGTGAACAACTGGGACAGGTGTGACGAGGATATAGGCTATGGTGCGCGAAGTTTGATTTAAAAAAACTAGATTCTATTATGAGTGCTCGCTTCATATACATGCAATAATCAATTATATTAAAAGACGTATCACATAATCAGATATGAAATAGGCCCACATTCGTTATTGATAGGGTACAATGCAAGGATGTCAGATGTGTTTAGTCTAAAAGAAACTTGAGAAAACATGGAAAACACATCAGTGTTGGCCATGGAATGGGGCTGAAGGTGTGTGGAGAGGTTCAAACCGGATTTATTACCGTGAGTTTGGCTCAATTTATACTATCCTTGTTTTATACAAGACAAATTAACTGTAAAAACTGGAAATGAAAACAAGGTTTTCATTAGAAAAGTGGAAAACTCCCATCTATGGTAATATGTATCAAATATGTATTGAGGTAAAAGAGCATGTATGCGTTGGTAGGAGAATGAAACACATGTAGTGGTCTATTGGTATAGCTCGGCGGGAGACTGTAGTATGGTTGTAATTGTTTCTTTGTTGATAGTTTGACATTGGTCACACTGTCTGTACTGTGGTAGGTGATTTTGATGCCTTACTACACGAGGACCAGGTCAAGCAGGACTAAGCATTTTAAAAGAGGATATAATCGGATTGCAGAGGACAGGGGTGTTGGATCAGGTCAAAAGGAGAGGCAGATAGACACGGTGTGGAGGAATGCAGAAAGGCATGAAAGTAGAGCATAAGCTTATAAAAGGAGATAGGTGGTGAGGTAAATGAATAACCTGTTGAAGGGAAATGGAGGAAGAACTATATAGAGTAGCATTGAGAGTGGGAATAGTGGAATAGCAATCTAAAGAGGTGATTGAAACAAGTGGTGTAGAGGCAGAGCCTCAAGAAGGTTGGTACAAGAGAATTGGATATCCATATGAAGAGATGAGAGGACATTAAGGATCTAACCGATACAAAGAGGTAAGAGGAGGGAGTTTTTGTAGGTTTATCTAGCGTCCAGTTAACCATTGCAGGTTCTCACCAGAGTTTCTCAAGGTTCTTTTACACCACAAGGGTGGTGATCGAATCTATGAAATGAACTTAGGAACAAATCCCACCCCTACACATTTACCAAGGTGAGAGTTCTTTTACATCCCACACCACATAGACATGGTATGAGAAGGATTGGCCTTTGATAGAGCAGTAAATCTACCACTACTGGGGGTGAAGGAGAAAAGTGGCTGCAGTGGGACTCAAATCAACAAAGTCTGACAACCTTGGGATTACAAGTCCAGTGCTCTTTACGACTGAGCCATCTCCCCACCCCGGTCGCTTTTGTTATGCTTGTGCGAGCATATCCGGTCTGCACCACGAGGAGGCTAGGCGACAGGAGGGTGTACAGATTGGTAATTGCTGTCCATCCCAGCAGACCAGAGGTGGAAACACTCCTTTTGAGGTATCTTAAGGGTTGGGTTGAATTGATGGAATTTTGCTCACTAGAGGTTTGTAGAGTTTGAGTATGAAAATCCTCATGCCAAAATTGTATAATCTACACGTTCACCTTCCTATTTTGAATATCATTCTTTATCTTTTTACATCACTTCCTTTTGGAGCATTATAGGACATCTGACGGATATAAATTATCCAGTGCATTGTGGTTTTGGAAGTATTGCTGATAAGAATGCAATTGAGGCATCTAGCGCCAAAGCAAGAGGCAAATGATCATAAAGGCATCCTACAAAATGACTCGATGGGTATTTTTAGGGAGAAACGTAGCATAAGGCCGGAGTAATTATTGATACAAAGTGATACTTAAATGACTATAGACACAATTTTTCAAATATGATACCGGTATCCCTCGATGAAAATGTATAGAAAAGTGAAGTCTGTGCCATCATCGCATCTAATAGGTTTGTCTGCATTACCCATTTTTTTAAAGTAAATTAAGGATTCGTAATTCTTGGGTTTATGTCTAACTTACGCGATACCTTCAATGAGTGTCCGTATTCCGGTGCTAGATCTAACAAGAAAGGGTTAACGCTTTCTGTACCGTTGATGCCTGGAGGCACTTCCAACAGGAGTGCAAATGATACCTCAAAGCACTTCCGTGGATAGTGAAAATGATGACTAAAGGGACCATTTCCTATTTTTGTTAGAATGCCATTTATCTCAGCTGATTCGACATGGATCTTCATATATACTTTAGAGATTGTGTATAGCACCATTTTCTTGACAACTAGGCCCTAATGAAGAATTTTTCACTTATCACCGTGGAAACATTAATAGATAAATTCAAATATTGTAGACATACATTTTCTCAACAATTGTAACATAGATATGCACTACAGAGGTGCTTAGGCGCATGCGTACAACATTTAACGACGTGCACCTGATACAAGGCCCGGTAAGGAAAGGGTAAAACAGCATGCTCTCAGTGGTGGTCTCTTCTGGCGCTGCATACACGGCACTCGGGAATGAGTTCATGGGAGGGGATGCTTAAGTATGATATGCGTCACCGACCCACAACCAAAATTCAATATTACTAGCCGCCGCCGTCACACGCTGGCGTGCGGCAGGCCGTCACTCACGATGACACGATCGACTCAAGTCGTAAAACACCACAGACATGCATTTGGACAACGGTCGATGCGCAGCATGAATTAATACCATTACACTGCTGCCATATCTCGGCTATTGAGGTACTGACGCTCGGTTTGTATTTATAATGACACTACAGCAATTGTACCGATGAAAATTTATTCCTTGAACTATATGCATATTATTGATAACAACTAGTGGAGTTTGTTTTATTCAAAAATCATCGAGTGCAGGTAGCGGGATGGGTACATTTGTCAATGAAGGCAAAAGCGACATTCTAGCTTTATCGATCGCCCATTTATTAAGATAGACTAAGTACTTTACTTGAAAATCACAAAATAGATATAAATTTGACTATCTATGTATAGTCTATTTGCGGAAACTTGATGGGTAAAGATCATTTTAAAATTGTAGTCCATATAAGCCCAACACTTGTAAATGTACTATGGAAACCAGAACCTACTCAATATTAAAGACAGAAACCAATGCTGGAAAATGACAACAACGAAAATACATTAATTTCTATCATGAAATGACTATTTGAGAATAATATAATCTGTCATGAGAATGAGATTTAAAGTGAATGAGATTTGGGCATGTAGATCAGTAAATTATGAGGAATAATGCAAATAAACAAATAATGGCTTGACAAGCATCTATCGCAATCACATTGGAGGCAACCCATAGATCTGCCTGGCACTAGAAAACTATGAAATCCGACAGTAGGACTCAGCTCCCGGTTAAATAATTGTACTCCTATTCCTAATGGAGGTCATCAAGGACACAATGGTCAGGTCAATTGAGCACAAAGTATAACAATCAAAATATACAAAAATGAATCGGACAAAAATAACCATAAACAAGAAAAAAAATCACCCCCAAAGAAAAACATATAACTGCCAACACGAAATATATGCAGTGTTATGCAGGTTATGAATGCAATTGTGCATAAATGGTGTTTTTATACGTAAAAACATGTTCCATTGATGAACTCATGAAATATCTATCAGAAAGGTCTTTTGCCTGAAAAACAGTAACTTTTATCCGAGGGCAATAAAAGCAGACATCCATAGGTTTTACATAAGCAGCCCCCTTCAAATACATATATATGTGCAAGGGGTCATAAAAATAACCTTATAGTGATTCATTATTCTGAACAATATCTCGCATAAGTTATCAGTCACTACAATTTTTCCTGGTTTATGGTAAGGTTATGACAGTTTTGTGGTAGAACTATATAAGACTAAATATCACAGTTCCTTTAGAAACAAAGTGCTGTGATACATATCGATAATGGGACGTAATCTATGATCTGCTGCTTTCTGTACAATAATTCAAGTAGTTTTGTTTTGAGCTATTTCAAGGGCCAGCCGTGAACGGCGAGAATGGTTCAACATCTCAAATACAGTCACAAACACTCATCCATGGATCAGGCAATGGTGCAGTGCATTTAAGTAGCCTCACAAAACAAGGATATCATAACAATTGCATTTCAAAAATAATTACCAGAAAAGATTAATTGAAGGTTTGACAATAGAACCCTTTCCATATACCAAGGTATATCTCAAGCGGCACCATACCAGTCTCCTAGCAATTTCCTGTAATTGAACACAATTAAATGCCAAGTTGTTGTTTATCTACGACACCTTTTCTTGATTTTCTTCAATGATACCATTCCATGTACATATTTGAATGAAATATATATATATATCAGATTAGCAAGTCATATCATCAAGTAGCCAAACATTTCGGAACCAAACACTGAAATTTTCATACCTTGAGAAGAGCTTTGGAAACTATTGTTCACCTTTAAATAAGGAAAATTCCCTTCTCCTTCTCTGTAAAAACACAGGGTCAATATATACAAATGCCTTTTTATGTCTTGTGAGATGACGAAACACCCGGACATTTAGTTGTGTGTACAGTCAGATATCAGAATTTGTCAAAAGTCAAGAGACAAAAACGAAAAGGACGCAGCCGTTTGTATCCGGCGATCATAACATTTTGATCTAAAAGCCCATCATGCGAGCCCTCATAGATCAAGTGTAGTTTCTACATAATATACTCTCACCAATCTAGTATCGGACACATATAGCCTTTTTCATAGAAATAATCACGGTAATTTAATAACAACCTAACAAATATCGCCTGTCACCTGAGGCAATATCAGAAAATAACTTCGTATTAATTACTGAGCATGCTTCATCAAATAAATGTACGATTCACGTTAATCAAAATGAATGAATAGCATCCACATTATTCTAAATAACAGCGGGGAAATTGGCAACTCAGTTAAACCTGTTTGTGTTATAAATAGCAGTTGCCGTTGCTTGTCTTACAGTAGCACCTTTCTTCTCTAGGGGATTTTTACTTTAAGAAAATACTGGTCACCACTGGCACCGGACAGGGCTTATACCATGATGTTGGTTGAGAAACATAATTTGATACAAAATCTACATATAATCAGCCATGCTTTTGACAAACGTATTCTTGAATATACAAGCTTGGGTCAATTCCCTGAATTGCCAAGTTCATGCATCCCCATTCACTGAATCTGATCCACTTTGGCCAGCACAGGCTAATGAACGGCACACAGCACAATACTTAACAGATCTCAGTATGACTGCCAGTAAACAGTAATGGAGTGAGGCGTATTGATACATATCTTGGAGAACGACTAGTTTGTCTACTACATAATCATCACAGAACTGTATAGGAGTGCTGTATCCCTAACTCCTTTACATATCGTTTTTATTACATACATATAACGAACTAAGAAATAAACCTCAACATTACAGCAGGAGGGTAAAAAACAAAGAACATGGTTTGTACGTGCTCAGAGTTTCTTTTTTCCAGAAGAGGTCTGATTAATAAGCATGTGCAAGAGCTTTGATTTGGTACTGGTAGCATGACGTGTCATACCATCGGCGCTCTTTTAGAAGGTGCTGTTTAAAGATTAAAACCTGAGGGTCAGCATAAAATTTCTGGATCTGTCCATAATGCAAGCATGCCATTACAAGATATTATGCTGCCAGACATACAATACATACTTTGTGATGCTCAATGTGGAAGAGGGTATATCTATCATTTGACAGGCAGCTCTCTCTCTCAAGAATCATATACAACAACCTGGCTTTTCCATAATGACAACCTCGCCCACCTGTATGACACTATAGACCAGCATATTTATAAGTATTGATAATTTCTGGAAATTTGGATTCATTCTGCTATTGTCATGGTATCTTAAGACATTAAGGTATGGTGTCCGATTACCAAAAGAATACTCAGATAATGAAGGAGACACCAAAGCAAAGTATTTGATTACACATATGACACCAGAGCAAAGTGTTCGAATACTAAAAAGATTTCTGGTTATGGCGGTCATGAAATATATACCAGGGAATAGTATTTACAAAACATACAATTTGACACAGCCTGCTGAGATAGACACCGTTGATGCGGAGTTACCCAGTCCAGTAAAGGTAGCTCTATTGGAGCTGCACTAGAGACACAGGGACGGAGGAGCTGACGTTCAGGAAGAAAGGACCCTCATTTCCCGGTTTGAAGGTACATGGTCGAATGTTGTAGACACCACCAGGGATATTTTCCAGCTCTAGCACAGTAAATCCACGGCTGCAATGACAGTAGGTTAGTTCTTCATTATGCAGGATTGTAACTATAAATATGGTTCTCATAGGAAATATATTTACATATGCAATAATGTTTCTCAAAGTAATTGCTTAATCATATTTCAAATTATCATTAAAATCTCTAAATGACTAACTGATCTAAGGTACAAAAAAACCCAAACTCAGAATCAAGAAATAACGCCTGTGAAACAGTTTAGACGCCCATTATGGACTACTGTATTGGTAACTGACTAAGTAATTTAACATTGTTTGTATGTTTGTGGTTTAACGTCCCAGGGGACCCTGAGGGTATTTAGGGACAACAGCGATTTAACAATCCAACACAGAAAGTATCAAGACACGAATATCGATTGATATTACAATCGCCTTGATGGTGGAATAAAAACCTGGGTAGAGATCTAGCTTACCGGAAATCTCCCGAGGTCATCTTCTTGAAGGCACCTGGTGCGTTCGGGACATTTTCTGAGACTGTAGTCACATCGAAGCCTACACCATACTGCCTGTAAGTAACAAGGAATAATACTTCTACAGATATGAACCATGAGTCAAAACCAGAATTGAGATCGGGTACTTACGAAGTTTATTCGTTATCAATGGTGGGAAAGAGGGTCTTATATAGTGACGAAACCTAAAGCTTTTGTCTGCGAGGAAAATCAAGGAATCTTTATCTGAAGTTTTATATATTATCGATAATCAAAAGAAACCCCCTAAATATGAGTGATGTGTTATCTTAACCTCACATCAATTCTTGTGTATGGCCCACGCATGCGATACGTTGTACCAGATGTTTAAAGGCAAATAAGTAATATGTCACAATGCAATAGCAGGACTGCAAGTATCAACACAACTTATTTACCTTCAATTCTGAAAAGCAGGCATCTAGCTTCCACATACCGTAGCTAGTATCATTACTGTCTATGATCCTTACTAGAGGAACTACAATGTATTTACTTACTTAGGACCTCGTATTTCGACCAACACCTGGTTATTTGTGTTGCTATTGTTGATCTGCAGTTGGTAGATGGGGTTGTTGATGTGAGTGTCGGGGTAGTTAGCACAACCACCTGCGGTTTTTCCCTTCCACTGTCCTGTCACCTAAGTCAAGCGAAGTCAATAATGAGACTGACAATCATACATGTATCGGGTGTCTACGTTGGTTATAAGGCTGGACTTTGATTTAATACAAATCCACTAGGTAGAGAAGGATTAAATCTGAGTAGCTGAAAGTGTAATATTCAGATACTCAGTCAATTTATGTAAATCACTTGCAAGTTTCTTCTTGGAGGACTTACGTTATGAAACACGTTACAAATCCATGCAAGGAATAATACCTGGCTTAGTAGACCTAAGGACTTCAATGTGAAACAACTGAGATAAAAGGAAAACAAAATGTAAAATTTAAAGCACATTTTTCTGAATTATCTACTCATATCTATTTTTTCTCCTCACGAATATCCAGAATAGATGAGCAGGGGACGAGGTGATGACAAGACTGTGGATACATATCCAGTTGTACCTGTTTTTCATAAGTCGAGTTGTAGGGTTCTGAGATGCGGGAGAGGGAGAACTCGGCCGTGGAGTAAACCCGTAGTGTATAATAGATGGAGTTGTTCTTCTCGTACTGTGACAGGACGAGGTTATAGGTGCTTGTACCCTTCTCCTGGACCATCTTACACAAGTAGTGAGGACTGTTGATGCGCACCCCATCTTTGTATGGTGGCGGGTCATCTGTGGTAAGATCAGTTATAGTCAATAATCACATTTAAAAAAAAACGAGTCTTAATCATAGATCTTAGTAATACTTATAATACATCAGTTTTGTGTCTTTACTCTATCTTATTCTCTAGCCCTCCAAAAGATGGAGGTGTTAAATCATATATTATGAATGAATATAAAGAAAACTCACATGGATAGTAGATGCGTTTGCCCATCGACTTGTAAACTAAGACAGTTATAAACTGCCTGTTGTTTGCGAAATCCTCCTGTGTAAAAAACGGATGTAACAAAATTAAAGAGAGAAATAATTTCAATGCGAGGCTGTAAAGCATGTGCAAATATTATGTGTCTGACATTCAACACTGTTTGTCCAGCGAATGTTAGGTTAGGCCTTTTTGTCACTAAGCCCATTGCCCAATGACTGCATAATAAGCAATTACACCAAACCAAAGTATCACCCCTTTAAGTCCCTTAGGTCGCACCATTCATATGGCGTGGTTATATGCTGTCCGTAATACGCCAATTGCAAGTATACGAATTAAGAATATGGCATACTTGGACACGCTTCAATTCATTTCTTTTTATTTGTATACCTAGCTAAAATTTAGTGGGACATTCTAGTTACTGTGTTTATGTTGTCTAATAGCCCTGGCGCACTTTCTATATTACTTGTACATGTACAGTAGAACCCCGCGTAAGCGGGCACCCTCCGTTCCGGAGCAAAGTGTCCGCTTACGCGGGGTGTCCGCTTACGCGAGGTTAAAATAAACATCTAATAGAGGGAACCGTTCCGAGCAAAGGTGTCCGTTAACGCGGGGTGTCCGCTTACGCGGGGTGTCCGTTAGGCGGGGTTCTACTGTATATAATAATCATTCTTCTATAGATAAAAGATATGGCTGGCCTTGCCTTATCTGTGATGTGACGGGTTAGAAGTATCCACACGGCGCTGGGCTCTTTGGCCCGGACTTCCAGACGATACTGAGGGTTGTCACCAATATTGTATGCGTCCTTCTTTGGACCTTCTTTCACCTTCCATGTGCTGCAACAGTAGGCATTGTCAGACAGTGAGATAGGAGACTGGAGATTTATACGAAAGACATATCCACAGCCTTAAAGTGAGGGTGTGGGTGGAAGGATGAGGAGGGTGGGGTGTCTCTGGACAGAATTCAGAACATAAATCCTATTTCATTTCCTTTATAATCATCGTTATTTCTAATGAGTATATATCTGCAAAAGATAAGGAACTAGACAGTCGTCTGCCTTTTAATTGCGAGTAGAGTAAAATGAACAAATCTATAGAACATGCGTTTAGGAATCAGTTGCAGAATAAATCACAATACGTTCTGGCCTACTGATCAATAAGCGGGCTGGGAGACTTACCCATGTATGCACGTTGTGTGACCAAAGAGATCTGGGTTCCAGTTGATGTAAGTGACATCAAAGAATCTTTGAACTGAGTCAAAGTCAATCCAGAACACACCTGGATATGAAGAACATAATGTCCAGTAGTTAGAATTATGTTATAAATTCAGTACCTATACACACATGAAGCCGTGTTGATCGAAAAGGGAATTTTCGTTTGTATATTTGTCTGCAAAACCAAGAGATAATAGATGCTTTTTTGCTTGCTTTTAACAAGGTGGAATATTACTATCCTGGTATTCAGGATATTCTTATGTAAAGGCGTGCTAATTAACATTAATATTCATGAATATCGAGCGTGGAATCAGATATTACTTAAACGAGATCATAAATAAGATAGATAAAGGGCCATCCATAAAGTACGTAAGCACTGAGGGGGTTGGGGTGGGGTAAAAACTTTTGTAAATTTTGCGTATGCTCCTTGTTTGTTCTATTACGTACAAAATCAGGAGGGGATGGGGGGGGGGGGGGGGGGCAAAAATATCATAAATTCTGCGTACGTACTTTATGGATGGCCCCTAATTGAATACGGTTACAGATGGCAGCAAATGCTAAATTACCGTTGTCAACCATGGCTGCACTTTCAGGGTCAAAGTTGAGCGCTCGCTTGAGATCTGGCGTCCAGTGACTTGTGTCCTTCTCGGAATAGTTGCCTTTCCATCGCATGTGACTCCAGGGGTTTTTAAGCTGGACAAGTTTCAGGCCCTGAATACATAAGTTTATAAGTGTATTCACATTCTTACAAAAAAATAATTATCTTGTTGTTTATTTGACACACTTCTTCAATGATAAAAAAGCTACCTTAAATAAATCATTCCTGTTATATATATATATATATATCGAGAAACTTTACAACCATAAAGGAATTCATGCAGGACATATACAATTCTGAATCCAATGAATATCATTGGGTATATGATAAATATAGAACAACCTACCAAGCTTGTAAAAATAACACAACTAGATGGGAATTGACATTTAGCACGGAACTCGGCTAAACGCCTCATTCCGTACATAACGTTAATTCTCCATCTCATTCTGTAGCTTGCACAGCATGGTCAGGTCGTTCTATATAATTACCCATCCTAGATACAGGGATGTCAGTTGGGGAGATGAAAAAAACGAGGAACTATTTTTGGTGGAATTTACTGCATCAGAACGATTGAGAAAATATGAATTTAAAACACATCGTTATTTGTCATGGCAGCTGGCTGGGGTGTGTCGGGAGGTTGAACCACCGTTTACTGGTATGAATGAGGCCCAATTTATTCTTCGTTTTATACAAGAAAGAGGAATTTCATGAACAGAAAATAAAAAGCAAGGATTTCCTTGGAACAGAACTGCCATCTCTGTAGATGAATGCCCCAACCCTGGTGCTCACCCTGACGGAGCGTATGTCCAGCATGGCGTAGGCGTGTGTGGGAACGAGCCCGGCCCGGTCCGCCTCCGCCTCCGCCATCTCGCCGGTGGCCATGGTGATGAGGCAGTGACCCTTGTGGAAGCGGTCCATCATGCGCGTGAACTCCTTGTCGGCGTTAAAGTCCTCGGACCCGGGCCTGATGGCAACACGCTCGGGGATCCAGCCCGTCAGTGCGTTCAGGTCTATGTTCTACAGGGAAATAAAGAAAACATTATTGTTCCTATCTTAATGATAATTCAATATGAACGTCATAGACCCGTTTAAAAAGAGCTTCGTAATTCTGCATGTAAACAAATTAATTCTACATGTAGTTGAACTGGAAATTTGAAAAAAATAGTCTATAATCGATGGGTTAGATTAGATAGAACATGGCATATTTGCTTTCTGTGGCAGCTAGAGCAGGAATGCCTAAGAAATGAAAAAAAAATCTATGAATTAGCATGATAAACGGTAGAAGCGCTCACTTTAAGGCAGATGAAGGATGTAAAAAAGTACTTTTAAATATCCTAACGTACAATGCAAATGCATCATTCCAAAGATTTCCTAAATCATAATTTAATTTTGAATATCAATATAAAACCCTCTTTTTCTCTGTTATTTCAAACTACCGCTGCATAACAGGAACTCAGTCTCACATAACATCTACTCTTACTGCCCAATATGCCTGTGTTACTAACCGAGTTAGAACCGGGGAAGTCGTAGCCACCCATGACCTTGAGGTAGGCCTTCTCCAGCAGAGAGACCCACAGCTCGCTGCGGTTACTGGAGTGCGAACACAGCAGCTCCCCCTCGCGGGACATGGGCAGGTAGTCGTCGATGACCACTTTACGGGGCACGCCGTTGATGTTGAGCTTCACCATGTACTTCCCGCACGGGTTGTACACCGGCTCGCCCGCCCGGTTCTGCGGGTAGATGATGCTGGCGGAGAAAATCACATGGAGGGTACATATTTGTAAGACTGGCCTCAGTTCCTATGGCCGGTAACCTTAGAACCCAGCACCCAGCATAACCCGGCCTTGGACGTTGCAGGAGAACTCGGCACCGACCATTCTAAGAGAACCCGGCCCCGAGTGGAATTCAAAAATAAACATGAATACAATATTTTTTCCTACATCCAAAAAACCGACGACCTCTTGGAGGGGTCGGGAAGACAGGGCCCGAAAAAATTACACAACTCATGAATACAACATTTGAAAAACATACAACACAAAATTTCCCCTGTCCATTACTATAATGAAGGTTTACTATGTATATGAATATATACATTATCTATGCATTTATCTTAAAACATAACATAATGGCTGGGCCGGGATCTCTTGGCTGCCGGGTTCTCCCAGGTACCGGATTCTTCTCCGGGGTCTCTGCGGTGCCGAGATCTCTAGTATCCCCTTTTCTTTTTTTCTATATACCCCCCCCCCCCCCCCTCCATTTCTGCTGTCGCCGCCGTCGCTTTCCTTAAACCTCCACCTACACTCCACCTCAGCCACTGGACCGGCTAGCGGAAGCTTACATATTTTACCGAATTTCATCCTAATTTCTTTTAATCATTTAATAAATGTTCATAATCAAAATATTGAGCAAGTCTACATTTTTGTGGGCGGCGGTGGGGACTAACTCTTAATATAAAGCAACTCGTCAAATTCTGGCTTGATCTGGACCGATTCTGGTCTACTTTGATCATCTGGCTTGAAGCTCCAGACTTTAGGTTTCGTTTACTGGCCAAAAAAAGGTGGCAGAGTTCTATTACTTCTATGTTAAGCGATTAACTGTCAAGGCAAATTTAAACCCATTGGGTGATGGAAGGATGTACTAGAACAAAACCTCTGCACAAAAAGATCTTCTAAAAAGTTTTTCTAAAAAGTATTTAAATGTGCCATAGGTCAAACAAATAGAAATGCGTGTCAATGTATGGGTCACAATAAAGGGTGGGGTAATTAGGATGGAATAATACACAGGTAGCACAGATATGCAATCATAAGCCGGCTGATCATAGAGGAGTCGGCCCTGTCGTTATATAACAGTGCACAGTCAAACAGAATATATTCAGGCTAGGACAGACATCTAACCTTATGGCATGAATTAGACACATCAACACTTTGCAGCATACTGCATCACTACCCGTCTTCCCTAACACTAAGTTGAGCTTCGGGTTCATCACATATATAAGGAAGAGATTTATCCTACCCCTAATAAAAAACCGACATAGACTTAACATAGGGAAATTTTATGTGGCAGGCCGTGACATAAAGTGTTTTTTATGCCACTAGAGTAATAACAATATTGACCAATCAGAGAGCAGGATGTCAGCTACTATGAAAAAAAGTTCTGTTGGTCATGGACTCAATAATTATCTTTTAGTAATACAAAAGCATAGACGAGGTAGGATAAATACGAAACCGAACTCGAGTTAGACTTGTCAATGTCTATGCCACTCTGGTCAGGTCTGCTACTCACTAAACTCGGCTACGCCTCGTGTAGTAATACGCGACCTTCCCGTCGTGGCATAAACACTGTCAAGTCTAACTCTCGTTCGGTTTCTACTAAGTATCTAATGGCTGTTGTCATACGGACATAATACTTAATAATATGTTTCATTTGAACTTTTTCAGCGGAGTTATCGAATATTATAATCCTGTCATTAAAACCTAAAGTCTGTATCTAATAGCTTCAGAAATACTTGATATTGTGACTATCTAATGAACAAGAAGTCTCACCTTGTGATTAGTTTCTTCTTAAATCGCCGCTCGTATTGGGCGCTGATGGCCAATGAGGCCACAAAGGAACAATCCGAGATCACAGTCTGAAAGGAAGATAGGATGAAATTAAGTCACCAGCACCACGTTCCCACATATACATGTACAGTTTGTAGTGTAAAGAAAACTTGTTCCCTTGTGTGGATGTGGGTCTCTATTTCCTCATGGAAGTCTTCGTTAACGAAGAAAAGAATTCCTCTGTGTCTAAAAATAAATAAACATTGCCCAGGTACCCGCAAAACAGCGGGAGGGACAGTCATAGTCGCCGTAGCCGCCACGTCTAGACCTTAATATGTACATTTTTTCCGAGAAAAGGATGTCTCCCAAATTAAACTCGCAGAGTTAACGGGAGAAAACCCATCTCGTAAGACAAAATTTGCACTAAAAAACAATAAAACAAACTAGTATGTACAGTTTGTATGTCTTATATTGGAATTTGAAGATTGTTCAAAGATAAAGCGCAGCTCTATAAACAGAAGCTCTTACCCAACTTCAGAGGAGTCTAACTTAGAAATGTTCCGAGCAGCTCAGAAAGACCATAGCAGACCAGGCCTGTATAGACGCCGTGGTAGTGGACCACATTTGACTCCTACGTCTTGCACCCCCTTCTTCAACATTTTAGCAACCTCCTATTTTCTCCTGATATTGTCAACTGACCCACTGTCCTATCTTAAATATATTAATGGGTGTGTCTAATTTACAGGAATATGAGTGGGAGACAAAATAGATAGAGGACGGGACTTGCCTGTCTGATACTGAAGCTGGAGACGGCGAGAATCATGTGCGGGTCCTGCAGGTAGTCCTCCGGCCGCGCCCACTTCGAGAAACGCGACTTTTGTTTCGGGGAAAGTGCCAGCATGCCTTGTTTGTCTCTGTAATGTAAAAAACAATTATTCAACATGCTGGGTTGTTTCATGTCTAATGTCAGGAATCAAAGTATTCTGTACCACGTTTTTGATAATGTTTAAAGGCATTTCATTATTAGGCAACTGCAAAGGTCCATGTGATTTTTATGCCAAAGTTGTATGGTGAAATCATCATACCCATGTCCTCTTCATTCAATGATATTTATATCACATAGTCACGGACCTATATAAGTCTGTGATATAGTGTATCACTATACAGTGTGTACTATAGTCACCTCTATATATGTTGAAATATGGTACTCTTGTCTATTGATATGACCACATGATTAAATTCATATTCATATATTTTTGTCTTATCATAAACGAGTCTTCGATAAACGGATGGTGCTCTAACACCGAAAAGGCTGCAGGGTCAAATGACTAGGATTTTATTGAGAGACGCACAGTGTCACATGCTGTTATAATTTTCGTTTTTCGAAAATATCATATATCATCCGGATTCATAAAGGTACAACTTTGATGTTCAATCAAGAAGGCAGTGACAAAGAAGTTAATTCGGGTTCTTCAAAATAACATTAGAACAATGTGTCAACCAAAAGCCATTTATTCCCCCTCGGGAATCGCTGCCACCAGGTTAGTAGGAAATAGAAGTTCGGAAACTCCTTGTTGGAATCCGAGCAGGACTTCCCAGATAACCTTCACTTTACCTTTGGCTCTTGCCACTGGATCGCAGAATCATGGGAGGAGGAGCTTATCCATAACAGAGCTGGGACTGAACCCTTTTGATTTGCAAAGTAAAGCAGATTATGTATTCAATCTGTCGATGGCACAATCCCGTGTTGTCCCAGTTTTCAGACACGATGATGCATCAAAATAAGTTACAATCAAGTGCTAAAAAACGTAACCAATTACAGTATGTGCTCACAAGCTTTTTGTCAATATGATTAAAGTTTACATGGATCTATAGTTGTAGCTATTACGCTTCCCGATATAGATAAAGAAACACATTAGTAGCAGGGAATATACTTACGTAAAGGGAACAGGGTATGCGAATCGTTCCTTCATGTCTACTGACATAAATGGCACATACTCTCTCTCATTTATATACGACGTCGTTCTGGAAGTAAATCATGATATTTGCACAATAAAACATAGTAGCTGGTTTGAATAGTCGGCCAGCACCTATAACATAGGTACTTTGATTCCGTCGGTGATTGGGTAGGGTATTAGGAAGGAAATGCATCTAGATCCATAGCCAATGAAAATACGCCATGAGTTTTAGTTGCGTGGTAATCACACGAGGCAAAGCCGAGTTAGATTACATAGTATACCAATATGTTCAGATTTGACCTCAACCTAATACTGCCGGATCTGCTAACATTTGTGTCGTCATCGCCCATTGAGTATGTTTTTGGTTTTTTAAATATTCCATGAGCATTGAGTAAGACTTCCCAATGTTAACTGTATGGGAAAATACACCAGGAGAGAGATAAAAATATCCACAACCTATTATACAGCAGAATATTGAATTCGGATTGTTCAGTTATATCACAGATTTGGATGTACAAGTCCGTGGTTATGCAAATACTTTCACAAAATGGAATTTGTTCTTGTCGCCCACAGACACGGGTTTGGTGTATGCAGGACCGTGCCAGAGGATTGTCCAAACCTAGCGCAAGTCTATGGAAAAAGTTTAAGGGAAAAGAAGAGTTGACAAATACGAACAGAGGCATCATCGCTAGAAAGTAAAAACTCCTATAAAGAAGGCACTTTACCTTAGCACCTGTATTTCCTCTTTGGAGTACCCTCCCCCTCCTCCTCCGCCGGCTTTGTTCGCGCCTCCGCCCGGAGGTGCCCGCCGGACCGTGCCGTGAGGCTTGGTGTCATCGTCCTGCAGGGAGAAGCCGAGTGGGCGGACGGTGCGGCGAGGAGGGCCCGGCGAGCGTGCTGGCTCCGTGCGTGCCCCGCTGTCCGGCGGAGACATGTGCTCGGGCCCCGGCAGGTTCGTCAACTGGCTCTCGACTTTTAGTATCTCCGCTCTGTAATCAGGAGGATTGTAGGATAAGTTTCCATCACCAAAAATAAAGAACTGTTTTAAAAAATAGACAAATTTAAGGCAGATGGCCAGTTCACACTGTGCGTTCTGAGGTTCAGACTCAGACTGGAGGTACCTCAGGTACGCCCAGTCGCAAGCGTTTTGGTAACGCAAGTCTAAGACTGGGGGTTCCGATGTACCTCCAATCGCAAGCATTCCAGTCGCAAGTGGGATGGTTCACACACATATTTGCGCATACCTTGTGATAGGCTTACCTCAAGTTTCAAGCGTGGTACCTTCAGTCTCAGAAGGTACCCGCTTGCAAGCCACCCAAGTCGCACAATGTGAATTGGCCTTAAGAAATAAATTAGAATTTGCATATACTTCAATTTTTGAGAATTTGATGATCAGGTTAGTATGGATTGATACCTAATAAAATTATCTTCTGTTGTTACGAAAGACTTCGCGTTACACACATACCTTTCTAGAGCTTGTTCTGCCAATTTCGTGACCTTTCCTTGGATGTGTGGCGGTGCAGTCGGCCTCTGCAAACCACCAAGAAAGTCATTCGGTTCAGAAAGTATTCTTCAGTTTAAACTTGGATGCTGTCCAATACTGAATTAATGCAAGCCTTTGATGAAAAGCTATATTTATATATGGAATTGTTAAATGTTGTAACATCGGAAATGCATCACACTTGATTCAACGCCATGAAAAAATAAGAGCATCTTTAAAATGTTACACTGGCGTTGTCCTTAGCGAAAAGAGTAAAGAGCCGCTTGAGTGACACTGACCAACTGAATACAGAGTTCGGCTGCCTGCATGTAAAGTTCCAACGCCTCCTTCTTATTATCGGCCACGTCTTCCTCAAAGGCCTGCTCCACCAGGAACCGGGCGCGCTCCATCTGCTGTACCTGAGGCGACTTTTCTGGTGCCGCGAAGCTCGTCAGGTCCTGCCCTGAAACAAAAGGGAGTTTCCTTCATTTTTCTACCAAGGAATAAAATTAAGAAATAAAATCAATTCAGACAAGACGTTGGTTTAATTGTTTTCAAATAAGAACAATGCTGTTATACAAACCTAAACCATAAACACAATAACAAAATGAGTTGGAGTGCATAAAAGAATGTTTGTTTTGTTGGGTTTTAATGTCCTAGGGGACCATAAGGGTATGTAGGGACTTTATCATGGTTCAGTTTTTCTTAAAAATGAATGTCTTACAATGTTTGTATCTTCAGGAAGTGCGCAACAAATGCTCTACCTGAGGCATATCCCACATGTAGTTAATGACTAACAGCTGTCGGTGGGCGAACATAACAAGTGTGTTGGCGTGTGCACATCGAAAAGACGGTCACCGACTGTTATTGATTGGCTCAGAGAATATTGACACGTCAGTCTTTTATAGGCTTTACGATTTACATATTTCTATAATTCGAAATTGTTACTTGTATTATCGCAACTCTGAGCAACTATAAAATGACAGCATACTCATGGTCTGGAGCTGCTCGGCACGCTGGTGGTACTCGGAGGCCTTCTGGATGACGCTTGCCAGTCTTGGAGAACCAGCCTGTGCTGCCGCCACCAGGGCCGCCGCCGCTTCCTGCAACACAGTATTTCTAATAGTAGTTAACACTAGGAAGTGCCACAATAATCTGACCGATTCTGGTAAATCCAGTCAGGTATTATGAACTACATGCCTATCACTGCGAAATATATCATTAAATAAAATGACAGAGATCCTGAAGCAGACCCTAAGTCCCTAGCCTCGTAGTCAAAGATACTCTGTAACTCTACCACAAAATGCTAAGCTTAAATTTCCCGCATACATGAGCATTGACCTATATCTTAGGTCTTCCAAATCCGTGACATGAGATATTAAAGAGTCACACATGCCTTATTGTCTAACAAGTGTTTATGTGACTCGCTGAAAACTAATCTAGTGAAACAAAGATTATCACTATGTTTAAGGCCGAATTGACATGGATCATATATATCTATAATTTATCTTGATAGAGACCACAACACATTGAAGTTGGTGTGCTTATTTTATTGGACTTACATGGTAGTAGAAGATTGCAGTGTCATAGAGCGAGTTTTGGTCGCAGGTCACAGCCCTAGTGGCGAATCCCACAGCATCCTGTTCTAGAATAGTCGGGTCAGCCATCCCTTAGCCTGCTTTTGGTAGATACAAGATGGCATAACATATTAAATAACATTTGATGTTGAGTTGTTTATCACCAACCACAAACCAATTGGGTGTGAGTCCAAGTTTTATTAACCATTTTGAATGGTACAATTTTTAGGAATTATGCTAGCTAGCTGCGACGTTTTGGTGCTGGGTAGCACCTTCTTCAAGACCTGCTTGTATATTAAATGACAATACAAGTGATATTTCATCATTATTTCATCATATATTCATGTGGGTCAAACTTAATTATATTATTACAAGAACATTTAGTTATAGTTCATACGATTGCATCTCCTAACATATTCATGGGCATTTGCTCACGGGTTTGACTGATGACTCATATGACTAGGAGCAAATAGTATGTTCATCATTGATGAATGAGCGTGCAATCATAAATGAATAACAATTATAGCACTTGGGCTGCATTTACTTGATGGGTCGTTTCTGTAACCCACTTGCACCATTCACCGTGCCATTTCTGCAACTGCCTGAGGGATCCAAACATATCAAGCACCAGTGGGTCTTGAGGTATTTCAGTATTGAGTGATTGGTCATGGTCAGCTGGCAAGACCCTGAGACACTAGCACCATGGCCCTTTCCCAGTATCACAGTGAGTAGCACGCAGGTAGTGAAGGGATTGTGATTTTGCAGTACGCTGGAACCCTTTCTGTGACACTACCAAGTGTTAGTCCCAATTACTGTGTCAAGTTGGTCTTTGAATATCTGAAAGTATGGCAATACTAATTAGTTCGATCAGGAGATTGTTATCACATTGATAGAATATCTTTTGAAATGACACCGTACACTGTACAGTTTAAAAATATTCTGTAATCATTCTGGGATCACTAATTCAGTAATTGCACACATCAATGGCATAGAGATCTAGCAAGAAACTCTATAGTGTTCGGCAAACACGGTGGATCCTCTCGATTCGTGATCAAAGACAATATAATCTACAAAATGACTGCAGTCTTGCTATGCAAAATCAGTAATATTTATATGCTGGCCTCAGGATTTGTTTTGGAGATTCTCCCAGTTACCCATATTTTCGCTCACCTCCCGATTCCAAGTTTGATTCTCAAGACTTCTGTTGATGATACACTCAATGTTCGGACTTCGTTTATTCAACTAAATGAATACTATCTTACCCACCATCAATGATGTGCTATTTCTTCCGGAGAGATACTATTTTATGTATAACTTCTCACTGTTGACTCCGTAAATTTCCACTTTGTCACTTTCTTCGGACAGTGCGCCACCTTGAGTTTTATATGTGAAACACATATTACATCACCTTGAAACTTGAGGTGTTACTGGGTACTTTAAAGTTCATACGAAAAAAATAGTAATGTCATTTCCACCAATACAATATTGGTATTTCAACTACACTACTCTTCTTTAGGTGAAATTATGATGAGATAGTCAATTCATTTTCTGCTGCTGGCGAAGCACGTCCTCTAGTGGATGATACATGAACTTTGTCCAGACGTTGTTTACTTCCGGCCTCAGTGCTTCCGGTAAATAGCAGACAGCTGTTTTGTCATCATTAAACAAGAAACATACGCTACATTTAATGGACCATTGAACTATCTTATCTGATTTTCGCGATAAGGATAACGTGACCGACATTCAATGTTGATCCAAAGTATTAGAGGAGTTTCCAATGTAGCACCTACAGCAAGGTGAGAACTGTTGCGTCTGCTAGTGCTACCATTCGATTCCGAATCCAGTCATGATACGGGAACGTACTGTTTGGGTATTCCCACGACTATAGTCCTGAGCTTATAATATAGGTAAAATCACAAAATCTAGTTCCATCAAATGCCGCATTTGTGAAAAGATAATATTTTCGAAAATTAAGTAGATATAAATCAAGAGAACTTCATAAAGATTACATAACAGGACTTTTCAGGCCTAAGATTCTAAAATTGTGGTGCCACCTGACAATGACATTTTATCAAAGAACTTTGGCCTGAGGTCATATTTCTACTTGAATTACTGACATTATAAGTAAGCCAGTATGACCTGATTTTCCTTCAGTCCTATCTCAGTCAATATTTGGCTTAGATACTTCAAATAAAGAGGGATTTGTAGATGAACCCCCACAGAATACAACCAGTAGGTTATCTTATTGATTAGATATTATTTAGAGGTAATTATTGGCCTTTTCTAGCCATGCCATATGATAAAAATGCAATAATATCAGAAAATCATGTTTTAGGGCACGTTTGGAGTGTTTGTCATCTGTCATAATGCTCCTGTATCTCAGGAAATATCTATCACAGCCTGGCAATATAAGTATCATTTTAATCGTCTCGAAATAGCTAAGAAGATAAGGTGTTTATTTCTATGGGTCATCGCGATAGATTTTTCATCAAATCACTGTGAAGACAGGAAGGTAACATGTTTCAGTTTTTTTACCTAGTAATTTCCAATGTTCAATCTACGACAGGAAATCCTAGTCATAACATAGGTATATAAAATATACAGCAATGGATAGGCTCAAGTCTTAATTTTCTAACAATGTTTTGTTAAGACCAGGAGCCCACCAACCCCGATAAGGTCCCCGATAGAGTTCCCGATTGGAATTGAACAATTCTTGTCGGGAAAGTTTTCCTATCGTAGCGGTGATCACATTGTAGCCTACATACCGCCGTTCTTTAAGAAGAACTGGTAAACGGCAGTTCATAGGAAATGTCAATTTTTGCAGTTGTGTCTACCTCATACCACGTGACCTTAAAGAATTTCCCATTGTGTTGCATTTTTCCATTCTACTTGGAGTAGTATTGTGTGGCGTCACACCATCAGAAGAATGATGTCAGACAACAGCAGACCGGACCATTTACAGAGGACTGTCAACAACACTCGAGCGGCGGTATGTAGGCTACAATGTGATCACTGTGAAAACATGCAGGCCAAATCACTTCAGATAAAAATGATGAATGAATTAGGTTCATCTTGGTCAGTAACACCAGAGACCTTTCTACAGGGGTGATATTATACTTATTTTTTTTATGTAATTGAAGACGTATGCATTTACAACCTCCATTGTCATGAAAAATAGAAGTTATGTTGGCCTAGGTAAAATATCCCCCCCCCCCCCCCCTCATCTCCATTGAGGGGTGAATAGCGGTTCTACTTCAACACGCGAGGTACCGTGCATTTATTAGGGAACCGGTGAGAAAGCACGAACAAGATGGCTGGGCTTGGGAAGCAGGAAACTCCACTGCAAGACTACCACAAAATTTACACAGTTATAGAATAAGAGCCCATTGTCTAGTAGAGGTGTCAAAACAAATAGGTATGTGTTCATTGAATATGAATTTGTTTACATGTGAAGTCTTGCCAAGAACAAGTGTCGACGATCTCCAGTGAGAGCAAACCAGCCCTGCTTAGGGACAGGGTTTGTTATACCTGAAAATGTAGGCCTGATCATATATATGATTCTCATAAATATATGTTACATCCATCCATAAAACTGTGCTTTTCGTTGAATCTTACCCTTTTAAAAGAAAGAAAGAAGATATTATTGCAGTTTTACTCACTGGCCTAAAATCATAACTGAATAGGGTTATCCTCTACATAATTGCAAATTTCGAGGTAATTTATTTGACAAGTTGTATAGGCCTACCTTCTCAAATGTATTTGCAGTCATTGAATTAATGTTTAACGATTCTTTGAATAATCGCATTGTGAAAGTAAGACTTTTATATGCCATGATCTTATTGTTACCTTGTTTCGTATATGATTACCTGTAGATTGAGAGCCCAGCAGTTGTTAAGAGCATCATCGATCTATCAACTACAGTGAAGCTTCTAAAACTACAAGTTAGAGACAAATCTCTCCGATTTCTTGCAGGTCAATGGTAATATGATTTTGTCATTGTTTAATTGTTCAATTTGGAAGTAGGTGAAAGGCTACTTACAGGCAATGCTACCTTTTAAGGGCCAGTTCCACCGGGCCGACCAATGCATCGACTGAATGACATGCCTTGCTCTTTTATGACCATGTAGTCAACAGATTTTTAGTCAGGGAGTTATCGGTGCAGTGGAGCTGCCCCGACCAGTCAACGGCTGGCAACATCCACTGGCTGGTTGTGTGTACCAGACCAGCCAATCAGCTAGTGCAGCTCCACTGAACTGATAGCTGCCCTGCTAAAATCCGTTGACTGCAGGACAACAAAAGAGGAAATGTCTGACTGATGTCTTTTTTGTTCAACAGCTGCATATTTCTGTTAAACAATGACTTATATAGGCAATGGTACGGTGTAATTGCTGTAATTAGTTTTAGACTTAATAGTTCCTTCCTTATTTTATAAACTCCTACATGAGACTACGTTAGGCACTTACATAACTGCCCTTTCGCGGCTCTGCCGCTCATACTGTGATTAACCCTTTGAGGGACACTTTTTACCCCATCTATCTTCAAAAGTCGATTCTGAAGCTATTTATTGGAATATCAAGACAATTAGGGTGTCATATTAACAGGCTTGATGAGATCTATCACATGCATATAAGTTATCAATGATTGGTTGAGAAAAAAATAAGGGTTTGGTCAAGTGAAATTAAAGCCCAACTTTAGAGGCATTTTATGGTATGAAGATCAAGTTGCTCATAAAAATAACTAGTTTGCACATGTTCTACGGTTAAAAATCAAATAGAATATGCCTTAACATTTCCATTTAGACATGGGACACTATGTTTTAAAAGCAATCCCAACATCCTCACATATACCATATACCAACATTGACCTTTGACCTTAACATGACCTTGACCTTGGAAAAGGTCATCTCATGCATGGTCACATCCGCCTTGTGATGACCTTCAATCCACTTTTTAAATCATATTTCTAGCTTCAATAGTTCATAAGAAATAGGCATTTAAGCAATTAAATGACTCTTGATACCAGCTTGGTGGATCACAAAATTTGGATCACAATTAAACTCTTAACTATGGTTAATTGTGGCAGAACGCTAGGCTGAATTCCAGGTCTTTGAATGGCCATAACTTTGCTTTAAATTGGCATAAAGACTTCATTCAAAAAGCAAAATCAATCAGTTTTGCAAGATCTATCCATAGATCACTAGCTAGTGTGCATAGAACCAGGCTTAAAAATTAGGTAAGTGCCTAACTACGTAATTCTCTCTGCCTGCATTTATATAATAGTAACTGACCGAGATTTGCTGGCATCTGAATAGGGAAGTGGTGATGTTGAAGGTAGATACTACAGTTATGAATACACTTATAAAAACAAACAAAAAACAAAAGAAATCTCTTAACCAGGGTGGACTTCAGTATCCCAGGGGTGGATACAGTGGGCGGCTACTCCATGTGTTCAGCTCCACACACCCTGGAGGAACATCGGGAGCTGGACTTAGCTGTCAAGTTTAGCAAACATCCTCCAGCTCACTGGGTGCATACTCAGGTTAGTATGTGATGTCACATTCCCTATAAACCAATTCAGTATAAAATAGATAAAAATATAGTTTCTCGCAACTAGTATGAACCAACGTGGTTAGCTTCTAGATTTATTCTTGAGAATGTCCGTGCTTGAATTCCAACTTATTATTGTTAATGAACCAAAAGTAATTCTCGGGGCATCTTATTTATGCTTGGGTCTATCATTTTATTATTGTTCTTTTCTATACAGTACACAGTATATATATGTTGCATGTAATTGAATGTAAAATGAATTACCAGATGTTATCAGACAATTGTGAAACACAACAAATGCAAATATATATATTTATATAAACTGTATATGAATATATATGTAAATTTAAATAAAAAGAAAATATATACCTCACATGAAACCTACTCATTTGGAATTATAGTACTCTAAAAATGAGTTAGGAAACACCAGCTGGAATAAACTCTCCAATCCAAGTATTCAGATCTATATGATCACGCTAGAGAGATAAAGCTATAACAAAAATAAAGATCACATTTTATCGTTCTTAACAGTGCTGCTCTGGAAGTGAGGTGACTGTGCGTGTTGGGGGTGATTTCTTCTACGCGCCATCTGACCGGGAGGCGCCACATGCACTCCTCCTGGTAGCAGGTGGAGTTGGTGTGAATCCAGTTTACTCCATCCTTCAGCATGCAGCCCATCGGGCAGAAAAAGTCCGTGTCAGCTTTCTCTACAGTGCCCGGACCCCAGAGGAACTTATCTTTAAGGTGTGATACTGTATCTTGTATCGTCTAAGTGTGAATTGCTTCGATATTTTACTATGATTGAATGATTTTACGTTTGTACACCTTTCTTTAAATTAATCCTTGTATCACAAATCTGCATGTTGAATTCTGATAATTCTGAATAATGATCACATATTCCCTGTAGAGCGGATAGGAAATAATGCATATAAATGAAAGCAGTAATTTGAATTATTTTTATTTATTTCTTAGGAACATATCCATCATCTAGCAGAATCGAACAGAGACATACATAGTAATTTATATATCACACGCGACGGGAATGCTACAGAAGAAATTTCTCTCACATGTAAGTGAAATATTGTAAAAGAGATCCTCCTGTTCTTAATCTGGTACACTGCTGAACTCTAAATTTCATATTACAAAAATGAATATTCTATATTTGTGTGTAATAGTAAGCCTTGTATGTAGTATATCATGTGCGTTAGATAGCATAGTGTGCCTCAGCTATAATATATAAACCACCATTATCATTGCTCCTCTTTCATTATTATAATGGATATTTCACGATAAAGAATTTTTATTACACATTATGGTACAACTATATAGAATATGAATACAGAATTTCATACGTAATCTTATTTAGTTCTGAGACTCATTAGCCAATGAATTGACCAGAGAATTTTCTCTGTGTGCAGATGGACGTATCACAAAGAAGGCTCTAGAACGAGAGGTACAGTGGCTTCAACAAGGTGATACACCAGTTACCTGCTACATCTGTGGGCCGGGACCAATGATTGACAACATGGAGACTTGCTTACAAGAGATTGGACTGGACCAAAAGCAAATTATATACGAAAAGTGGTGGTGACAATGGCTACTACTGGTATATCAAACAGTATTTCTTTTATAAAGATTATTTTCATGTAAAGAGAAACCATTGTCTTTTGAATAAAAACATTAAAAAACAGTCCTGTCTCCAAGTATCATCTAAGATGAATGAGCATTAAACCACACAATTGAATAGTCGTAAACTCACTAAACACAGCCTTTTGCGGCTATTCCACCAAAAATGCTCTCAGCAGGCGGGTTTTCACCCTCCAGCCGACGTTTGCCGCCTGGGCTGGCCACCCCACCTAAATTCCCTGAGCTGTTCCACCAAATCGACCCCCCGGCAACCAACAGGCGAACACAATGCGCCCGGCGGGTGCCCCTGAGAGCCGGCTGGACCCGGCACGGCGATGAATCAGCAGCGGGTTTGCTGCTGCCGTTTGCTGTGTGTTGGCAGCACTAACGTGCAAGCCAAGTTCTCTATTGATCCGATAGGCGTCGCAGCGTGGCGAGTGGCGATACACTACTGTGCTCTGAAGCCATGAAAGCCGCATATCGAGCGGAACAGTGTGTCGCTGAGTCAGGATTTTTACGGGAACGCTTTATAGCTCATCAATTTTGCGCTGGATTCTGCATTAAGCCGAACAATGAAGGTAAATGAAGATAAAGCTTGATGTTATAAATGTGTATATTTGACACTGGTGCTTATATTCTGCCCAAACTGCCACAACTGTCTGAAATTTGGGTCTCTGCGTATAGTGATACTGTCCGTTGGCCCGTCCGCTTCTTGTTGATGGTGTGAGCCGCGGTATATGCGGGCAAGCGGTCGATGTGGACCCCTGGTACAGCTCTCGGCGTCACTCTCGGTGTAGCATGCCGGCTGGCCACCCGGGCACTAAAAATCAAATGAAACGGTATTCCGCCAGCGGTGCTTTGCGGGGGATATTTTACAAGGTTGCACTCATAACACCTGGCTGCCTGCCCAGCCTTCTCTGTGGTTTTTACAATATCTTGGTGGAATACCTTCAAAATGGACTTTTGGCTCTGGCCAACGGCCGGCGACCACCAACAGCACACCCGATTTTACCCGGCGACAGGGTTTTGGAGGCACGGGGAGGGGCCGGCGGTCGGCAGCAGCCGGCCGTGAAGGTGCTATAAGCTATCATTAGCTGTTCCACCAAGCAGATTATTGCCGCTGGCGGGAGATTTGGGCCGGCTATTGCCTCCGAACACCAATAGGCGACCACAAGGCGCCCGCCTGGGCCCTGCGCTGCATTGGTGGAATAGCCGCTTTAGAGTTTTGTACTAATCACATCTGCATTGTGCAGCTGCATTTACTCTGGGACATTTGGCTGATCTTGTGGCTCATACTTCTCTCCTGTGACATCATCAACGTGAGTCATAGAGAAGCACGGATTGGAAACGCCAGTCACATCCTCATCCTCCACCAAGATCTCGCCGGGAGTGTCTGTCGGGTGGGAGATAGTGAACGTCTTTGGGGGCGCCTGCCGGTGAGTTAAGTGTCCTGAAATGACGCCTGTTGACCTGAGCTTGATGGCACTGATGGTCCTCTTTGTGAGACCTTGGTTGTGTGTGTACATACTGGACACGCTCTCCATGGACTGCCGCTCCTCTGCCAGACTAACGTCGTACAGCTGACCAACACAAAATAGATGAGTATGTATTCTTCACAAACAGATTATGATGGGAATTAGTGTGTTATCACAAAGAAGCTTTCCTATGATGTGTGCAATCAGTTGTACGTATTCATCTTTCGGGCTGTTATATACCAACACCTGCTTTTTATTAGGAAATCACTATTCATCTAAAATATCTTTCAGTTAGGAATATTTGGTAAATGATAAGAGTCAGTCACAGGTACAAAAGCATTACTATTAAAGATGGATGATAATTTTAAATGTTAAGTGCAGTATGGAATTTGTCTTCAAGACAAAAGAAAAGTTAGAGAATCATTACGAGGATGGAGGTTAATCTGCAGATAAACCCTGCAGGGAGGAAGCTGGAGAAGTCCTTCAGGCATTGTACCTGTAGAGTAAGGATGCAGCGCTAAAGTTGGCCAAGACTGAGCGCCGCATGAAATGCCTGGAATAGCATGAACAACAGATAAAATAGAGTACACTTGTATAGCCAAAATGGTGTATACTACAAAGGATACTATTGCTGGGTGGCATAATGTGTCAACCAAAAGCCATTTATTCCCCCTCGGGAATCGCTGCCACCAGGTTAGTAGGAAATAGAAGTTCGGAAACTCCTTGTTGGAATCCGAGCAGGACTTCCCAGATAACCTTCACTTTACCTTTGGCTCTTGCCACTGGATCGCAGAATCATGGGAGGAGGAGCTTATCCATAACAGAGCTGGGACTGAACCCTTTTGATTTGCAAAGTAAAGCAGATTATGTATTCAATCTGTCGATGGCACAATCCCGTGTTGTCCCAGTTTTCAGACACGATGATGCAGCCAGAAGAAATACTGTCATTCCTGTAGTAGTAGTTATTTCTAACACTGTGTCTGACCCAATACAACAAATCCGAATCCCTTCAGAGAAGGAATGATGTGGGAACACTGGTTCACGCGATTCTGTAAGATATGTAGTGCAATGGTTGGAGTAAAAGCCGGCCCCCACCTACCACGATGGTCTACGACATACTTCCCGATAGCTACGATTTGAAATGGCCAAATCGTGACCTATCGGGAGGTCCCCGATAGTTTAAAATCGTGGACATGGTTTGAAATCGTAGAGCGTAGAAACGCCTTTGGAGGACCAAAAACATAAACCATGGTCACGATTGCCTCACGATTCAATCGGTGTACCAATTTAGATCTCAGGCAGAGTTTTAATATTGAAATATATTATAATTTTAGAAATGTTTAATGAATCTGAATATTCTTTTAGAGGTATTTACAACATATTATGATATTATTTTCCAGACACTAAAACAATCAAATTGAAGAATATAACTGTGATAGAATCATAATTTTGTTATGAAACTATTATTTTCAGACACTTAGACTTCCTCAAATAATATCATATTTACAAGGATTATACATCTATCTACAAGCAGATGGGATAAATTTGTGGGAATAGCGTCATGCTACTGTAATCAGTTAGTTACACCAAATCTCCATTCAACTCAATTAAGTCGGACACAGAATAAGGAAGAATCACCTCAGAAGTCTAATTGAAAATATATGACTTTAAACTACCGAAACAAACAAAAATCACCTCTGGTCTCTGGGTTAGCCCTACCGCAGCTGTTGATGGAGGTTACCTGGGACTAGGCTGGTTTGACCTGCACTGCATGAGGACCTACAAACTTACATACAGGAGGAGTTGGATACGGATCACTCCGGTTCAGATACTACTTCCGAAACTCAGACTCTACACGAGACCCTAGAGACATCAGATAATGATGAGGTAAAAAAGGTGCTAGCTTCCCGGAGTGGCATATTTGCTCAGCCGGGACATCCTTAAGGTCTGCTGGGGTGGACAGCAATTACCAATCTGTTCACCCTCTTGGTTGCCTTGCCTCCTTGTGGTGCAGACCGGATATGCTTGCATGCAAGCATAACTAAAGTGACTGGGGTGGGGAGTTAGCTCAGTGGTAAAGAGCACTGGACTTGTAATCCAAAGGTTGTTGGACTTTGTTGATGTGAGTCCCATAGCAGCTATTTTTCTCCCTCACCCCCAGCAGTGGTAAAATTTACTGCTATACCAAAGGCCAATCCATCTCATACCATGTCTATGTGGTGTGGGAAGTAAAAGAACTCTCACCTCGGTAAATGTGTAGGTTTGGGACTTCTACCTACATTCATCTCATATATTCGGTCAAATTCAAAGTAAGTCTAATTGACCAAATTGGACGTTAAACTAAACAAACAAACTCAGAAGGTAATCATTCCCAGTGAGAGACCATGGGCTAGTTCTGTGGTTATGTTTACTAAGAAAGATGGATAGAGGATGGTGTAGAAGTCCCAATAGCCTATGCCAGCAACAATCTGAGCCAAAGTCAATGGACTAACTGCCCTACTTTCGAGTCCAGGGAGCTGTTTCAAAAGTCGAGCGAAGTCTCGCCAGCGGCACTTCGCATTTCAAAGCGAGAGGCCGCACCAGCGACGGCACTTTGAATCAAAGCGGCAGCAAAACCGCTACCAATACCCAATAGCGAGCGGCACCTCCACCTCGACAGCGACGCTTCAACTGCCATTGTTAGCTCTCGCTTTGGCGGTGAGTACTCTCGTTTAGCACCCTCCCGACCTTTGAAACAGCTCCCAGTTTCAATCCCCAATTTAATATTCTGTACAGTGCTGACATTTGTTAAATGCTGTTACTAAACACACACACTCACATCCTGCTTTTTCTTCATCCAGAGGCAAAAAATGATGACAAATCCAGAGGCGTACATGAATCCACATGCCAAGTAGAATGAGTAAATGTAGATTCCAGTAGTATCATATAACCATCCTGCAATAAAGATTATAGATATAAGACAGGGTAAATCTTGGGGGACCTTGACACTCTGACTTGCATTACAACAAACCCTACCTAATAACAAGGTTACCCCATTTTCATATACATGTATATCAAAATATCAAAAAGTAGTAAAATAATACCTAGAAAAAAACTAGAAAGCTATCCGCACACATGTAAAATATTCTTATGTCGAAGGACAGACCTATTGGTAAATATAGATCATATGATTCCTGCACAGCTCACTTTAGGACTTAATAGATTAATTTGCATAATCTGAGAGTGAACCTAATTTTTCAAAATCTCAAATAATGTCGCTGTAAACTTGCTATGTTTAACACAACTATGGTATCTTCTAGTATCCTCTCAGGCATTCCTGATGGAAACCGCTAAATAAACGCCTGATTTCACCAGTAATTTTTCCCCTGGCAGGGTCGGACTTTGTCTTGCAGCATTGGGCTGCATCTTGCATGGTCTTACTAAAGAGCTCTCAAGTCTAATTGAACAAATTGGACGTTAAACTACCCAAACAAACAAACTAAAGAGCTCAATCCACCAGAATGTCTCAGTTAATTGGCAGAGATGGGACAAATAGGGGACTTTCTGGCTAAATCGTAGATATATTACCATAAATGATGCACTCTTCCACCAAAATAGTCAACAACGTTATTCCGATTTAACCCGTTCAAACAACAAGGTGTGGCTCACTCTATGATTTATAATGATATTATATAGTATATGATATATAGTTTGGCCTGAAAGTTTAAATTTCAAATTTTTGGTTGGATGAATCACGAGGCATCCTACCATCAGAAGTTAAGCATATACAATCCATCATTGATCGGAACCCCTTATTCCCTCTTCTATCAGCCAAAATAGGTTAACGATTCATGTTGACAAGGCCTGTTGACTCTTGAGAGCACACACAAACCAGCACGATCACTCATTTCAGGTTGTTTCGGACTGGTCCCTGGCGGATTAAGTGTGTGGAGGTCCTATTATCGCTAAGGGGGGGGGGGATTGTTAGCTCTTTCACCGCTATTTTCCACTGCTTGAAGAGATACCGTCAATTGCTAATTCAGGATCCAGGGCCGTGTCGTTCAACCAATGACAATCAAGGGTGTTTCATATCTATATTGATTGAATATCCTTTCTGGACAGAAAGGCATCAACCAAGTGTAGGATAAAGGGAGGCGGTGAATTTCACCTAGTAATTTTCGGTTGGTCAGGCACCCTCTCCAGGGGTTATACCAAGGAGTTGGGCCAAGCAGGAGCTTTTCAATAAGTCAGCCATCTATAGCACGGAATGTAAGAAAATAGGTCCACATTGGTCAGATGGCCTCATTTTGTGTGTTTGGTTGCCATGTTAACCGTGCAAAATATTTTCACATCTCAGCTGAAATTTCAGATATACCCATAGACGTTGACATAGCTATAGAAAACTATATTTTGACAACGTTTGCCTATGAATATTCAGTCTAACATTAGATTTAGACAGAAAATCCGACAGAAAATCTGCGTGGTTGCAATGGAAACAGAATTTTCACAGAGAATGTCGACCTTTACAGCAAATGTAATATCAGAAATGCAAAATGCAGCCAAAATTACCCTTAAGTAGCCACATTCCAGGATGTCTACAAAGAGTTTGCCATGAAAGTGCATTTCTGGGCCTCTTTTCAGGATCATATTCTTATACCCTTTACCCTACGAATAAGGTACATGTATACAGGCTCCACAGAGACAGATTACTAGATTACAAAAAGATAATTTGATAACCCTCATCATTAAATACTCTTGGTTTCAATCCACATTCAACTTCTTACATATCAATGGTATCGAGTCTTTGAACATATTCATAAAGCTACAGAATCTATACTGCAATTAAAATTTATCTGATTACTGTTACAAATATTAATGACCAAATACTAGAACCTTCATGTAAGTAAATTTTACTATAATTGTGAATCTACCCCTCAATCCAATTAGTATCAGGTTACCATCATAGACAAATAGAGGGAAAACATTCATTGAGGACCCAAACTTTGAGTATTATACATACCAGCAAGGGGGGCTCCTAGAAGGGAACCAGGAGCATATGACAAGTAGATTATCCCAATTCCTGCAAATACCTTATCTGGAGGTAGCAAGTCTTTAGAAGCCTTCACTGCTAGTGCAATGTGTGGAGCAATGAAAATTCCAAACAGCACACTGTAGAGCAGTAGTTGTGGTAAGCTGTTATAGAAAGAGAATAAACTGGTGGCCAATCCCAGTGGTAACATGACAAGGCAGATATATAGAGGATGGCACCCTGGTATCTGTGTAAGAAGACCAGAAAGAAGTCTTGATACTGCATTTGTTGCACCAATCACTGAGTATAACTGTACAGCATCATTGTTGGAGAATCCCAGGTGTTTGGCATAGTTTCCAAGGTGAGTATAGACAATCATCATAGCCATTGAGTAGAACACCACACTAATACAAAAACCTGTGAATACCAAATCTTGAAATATGGAGAAATACCATCTCACACTGATTTGTAATGTTTTAATCTTTGATCTGCAGCTGTCATGTGATGTACATTCCTCATCCAAATTACTAAACACTACTTTTGAAGAGGTACTCTCCTGAAGATTAGCTGAATGTATTTTATGTTGATGTTGATTTGTTCGGGTGTGAACTGTTATCCCATCTTTAGTATTACTGTTGGGATGGGGGATTTCCGTTTTTTTTCCTGTTGTTGGTGCAGGATGTGGACGATACAGTGCTGATGTCACGACGCATTGCAGTTGAATAGCTCCAATGAGCAGAAGACTTCCTTGCCAATTGTAAAGTTCAGTCAGGTAGTTTACAAGGAATGGGATTATGATGGAACCGACTCCTGTCCCTGAGGAAGCAATGCCAGATGCCACACCAAGCCACTTATCAAAGTAAACATGCAGTAAGGTGAGAGCAGGAATACACTGAAGGGCAAGGCCAAAACCTGAAATACAAATGAACGAAGTAGTATTTCACTCATTAAATATAATTGAAACGAACAAATTCCATTCATAAACCTTCATTTCAGATATTTTATTTTGTAAGATGTTAATGAATTGATCATATAAAATCAGATACTATATCTATGGTTCATAATTGATTAGATACTCGTTCTCCTTAATCTTATTTGGAAATCAATAAGGTCTATAATTGAAAACATGTAGGATGATATATAGAGAAAGTGATTCATTCAGCCAATGAGAAAACGTGGTTACTGAGACCGTAGGGATAGTCGTTCGATAACTTTATTTTTACAATTATGTCACAAACGTCTGCGAACGGTATCCATATGTGCTCAATCCTATGTTTACTTATTATCGTATACCTAAATAACATGAAAAATGCCATTTATTTACATACAAAGTGATCGATTTACAGCCTGTTGACCCGATGTTGGTGGTCTATCACTATATTAGCACACTGTGTTCGAACATATACACATATACTGCACCCCTAGCATCAGGTAGTACAGTATTTCATAGATGTTCGGCCATAAGTACAATTATTGTCAAATAAAGTATAGACACAAGGAGTTTGACAGCCATTGAGAAACTCAATGAAAATGCATTTTAAGACAACGTGAATGCATGTTAAGGCAAAGTAATTACAAACCAGAGTTTAGAAAAAATGATGAACAGAAATTTAGTTTCATGAAGAGACTTTGCAATATTTGTAAAAGTTGAGGATCATTTTATTTTTTTTACTGTCAAACAGTTTTATACATGTGTTATTTGTATTTAGTTGTTTGTTGGGATGTTCTGGTGTTAATTGTTCTTTTTAACTGTCAACGGTTTTTTTGATATTGCAAATTCCATACTGCAGAACTATCAATTCATTTAGCACCAAGTTGGAGATCTCGGGCCAAGTGAATGGTCAGTTCTGCTCTGTATCAGATTATTTTGTACATCCTGACACAGACTTCTCTTAATCCCGTTATATACATACCAGTCAGAAGGCCAAATGTGATGTAGATGTGATAAACCTGTGTGGCCTGAGTCGCAAGCAAAAGCCCCAGACAACTCAGTAGTGCTCCAACAACACTCAGTCTTCTCTCACCAAACCTTGTCACCAGCATGCTCACCAGCGGACCTGTGCATTTTGGTATACAAGCATATATTTTGGTATCATCTGGAGGTATGACACTGAATGTGTGACACCTTGATACTATGGTTGATAAAGGTCACAAATCCAATGCAATAATTAGAAATGGTTTACGATAGATAGTTTATGAGTTTGGAAGGTCTAGGCTCACATCTAGCTAGACACAATGGCAAATTACTTATATATGTTTCTGTATGGCTCTGGAGTACGGACGAAATTGTACTGCTTATTGCTAAACGTGAAATGTCAATTTTGCTGGTGGAAGCTTTAATAATTCAAAAACAAAAGATATTAATGATAAGTACATGATGCAAGATACACAGCTGCATTGAGTGAGGACACCAGGGATAGTGCCATGTTGTTGCTGGGGATGTTCTCCTTGAAGATAATATAAAACATTCCCATGGCAAAGAAGATTCCATTGTAGATGAGATGGGTAATGAAGGATGCCGCGCAAACTACCCAGGCATAACCACAATCCTGATTGAAGGTCTGCATTATCTGATCTTTCATCTAAACACCTGCAATGAATAGAAATCGATCTGCATTTTCTACATGACTTATTGACAATTACAGTTGCAAGGGTATGATAGTTGATTGTATTGTCTCTTCATACACTAGGGTATGAGGATATTTTCAACCTGGTATAACGTTCATCCGAGTGACGTTTTACACATATGTATGGTCATCTCAATGGGATTTCCCAGGTTTACATAGACTCACTAAATCCACATACCACCTTAAAGTATCTTCCCTGGGGATTTTCTTCCGCATAATTCATTGTGCCTACCTAACTCCATACTCCTAGATAGCAAGTATTGTATATCTAGGGAACTAGAATTAAGGTGAAATACGTGTCATACTCCTTTATTAAACGACCCAGTGCGAAGGAACATACCCAATAACACTCCCTAGAAAATGCAAAACATAGACACACTTCAACAAGAATGGGCACCTAAATCATATTACAACTTGTATGGTTACCCCTTACCAGAAATACATGTACATCCAAATGTCACTTGCCCGGACATCGTTCCCAGGGTTTATCTCACCCCTGGTATTTTTTCTCCATGACTAGGCAATTCAAACTCGATGGGATACGAGCTCAGACCCTAAACTTTCATAAGTTTTCTCTATAGTATAGGTTCCATGCATTGCCATAGCAACGGTTTTCATATTTAACTCATAACACTTCATGAGCAAGTAATCTGACAGCTATACATTACCCAAAAGAAGGAACTTTAAGTTACTCCAATGTTTATTCATAGACACCCCCTTCCACCCCAAGCCCCATATGCATACTCTCTGTGATTTTAGGCCAGATACAGGTCTCTCAAAGTATAGTATATAGTACTAGAGTATATTTCAGAAGTATCTCCTATCGCCTGAGTCTGGATATACGAGACAGAATTTACAGGACATGCCTTTGATACATTTCATTTCTGGATCTTAATCTTTAGCCCTATGTAGACGGATTATGGTTTGAAGCATTATTTCTATGATATTGACAAAACTTACATAAAAGGAAATATTTGTTGTAGTCAATCAATCTAAAACTGGCTATAGAAACATTAAATTACAGAATGTAGGTACAACATCATACTTAAGATTCAAACCCAAACAAGTGTGCAATATAAAGTGTGTAGTGATTATATAGATATTAACCCTTTAGCGACCTTACCTTGCCTTGGCTGGACCTTCCCATACCTGAAATCCATAACTGACACCCTTTACTGATTGGATGACAATTGTATGCTGGAAATTTCATTTATATGTGCTTTGAATATGCTTTTGGTGTATTCCATTTAAGAAACATGTTTATTGATCTTACTTGAATAGATACAAACAACAGAACCAGCCCTTGGACGGTTCTGACACCTGCTTTTCACAAAATTACAAACAAAATTCAGATTGAAACATAATTCCTATATTAAACAGCATCAATATCGCCAGTCAGTAACAATCTCATGTGTATCAGTTTCACAAAGCGAAAGGACATATATCAAATATAGATTATTAAATATCAAAGTTCATAAGAACAGTTCATAGCTTTTACTTCTCAATGGAGCCGCTCTCCCTTCTTGTGGCGCTCTCCCTTCTTGTTTGGTAGTGTTGTCAGAGTTCCCCTGTTGCTGTCGGAGTGATGAGAAGGAGGGTGAGACAATCAACTGTGCATGTTCGAGATCTCATCCCCTGGTTGTTGACCTGGCACTCATGTAGCTCCCACATCATTCACCGCTCTGCCTCAAGAGGGTGGTGTACTAGCCAATTTCTCTCACAGGTGCAGGAACTGGCAGCTGTGTGGCAGCAAAATATATATGCTTCATGAATATCTGATTGGTTGTTTGTTTGTTTGTTTGTGTAGTTTTACATCTTGGTATGCTAGTTACTTCCTTTTGAGACTGACGGTGATGCATAATTTTCAGGACATTTGAACGTTCGGATGCCACCTGGAGGGATGATGGCAATGTGACTTCTGTTACCGAATGATTGTCGTCACTCTGGCCTGCACTCGCCACAGCAGAGGTGGATGGGGGGCTTCGGATGGGGTACAACGACCTTGCCTCACCCATACTGACTCCCTCGCTGTGGTCCTCGGCCCACATGTCGCACCTGCAAGTCGCGTCACAGCCTATACCATTGAACAATTTCTCTCATCTAATTACAGGCGACAGGTCGGAGCTACACGGCCAGATGATGCGGTCACTGGAGTCGGCTGATGCCCCCTCAACCCGTCGCAACTACCGCCTCCAGGCTGAAGTTACATACATCCGCTTCTCGGTGCGAGTGGGCATCCCGGATCATCCTGGAATATGTGTGCAGAGCTGGACCTACCTCCCTCGCCCTCAGAACCGCCCTTGTGCCCGCCTACTACTCATTTTTGAGGGTATCAAACATCCTCTCCCCGTCAGTCTCATCGTGGGGGGGGGGGGGGGGGGGGGACCTCACACCCTCAGTCGACGGGATCCACAGCTCTCAATCTCCATGTAATTGTACGCTCTACCAAGACCCGCCTCTCGTCCTCGCCGCCACTCATCATCGACCTCCCGCGCTTGAGCGACTCCGTCATATCACCGGTCGACAACTATCAGGCTTACGTCCGGGCTCCCCCTCACCTCTTGGCCGTTGTTCTCGGCAATGCGGGCGGTCCTCGTGGCCGTCGGCTTTCCATCGGCTGAGAGGGTCACACGTTTACGCGAGGGCCTCGGAGGGACAGATCCGCAACATAGTCACCTGGACCTCTGCCTCGGGCATTATGCCCTACTTACCCGGTCCGGGACGGATGTCACCCCCTCCCTGCCATTCTAATTGGCCTTGGCATTTATTATTATGCCATTCGGCATTTGTCTCATTCTCAGACCATGAGTCTTAAGGTTATTTCAAATTATGTCTTTTGGCATATTTTTCACATTTCTCAGATACTGTGTCACAGAGAGAATTATTGAATAAACAAAATTTCTCTCCAATTTGTCCTCCAAATTTTAATTTTTGTCTTTCTGTCAATGTATCCACACTCAGGCCTGACTTTCCAACAACTCGCCGCATTTTACCCAGGCTGAGGAGGGGGGGGGGGGGAGTGAGGGGGGTGAGGCAGGGGGGGGGGGGGTGAAGCTGAGGTAAGACGATTCCAGGATAAACTTGAACAGGGCCATTATTTACTGGACCTGACTGACCACACATAGAAGTGGTGTTTTAAAGTCAAATCTATTAGAAAAACGGTAAAAAAAAACCCAACATAATGCAGGGTTTATTTTGTGTAATTGATCAATTTAACCCAATTACGTTCTATAAAGCTGTTATAAAATAAATTGGTGATATAAGATTGTATTTTTCATATAATACAGTCTTGGATGGTTAATGGAAAATGAAATATGCTACCAGTAGTGTCCCCAAGTGTCAAAGATAGGAACTAATGGATAGTGGTGTAAATACAACAGAACCAGGTGTATATATGAATCAGGTGTATATATATGAATCAGGGCCCTGTTTTTTAGTCACGACATCCTATATGGAAGACATCCTACAGCTGTCAGTGTACTATAGATAAGACATCTTTGGGGATCGGCCAACGATTGTCCCTCAAGGACACTTAGGCTGCAGCCAGGTGTACTATAGACAAGACATCCTTAGGGTCACGTGGTTCAAAATGTCTTCCAAACTTTCTTAGACCTGAGCCATTTATGGACATGTCGTACTGAATGCGCAACTTCACTTCCCGTAAGAATTAAGCAATGAAATTTTAACATGAGTAAGAGATACATGTACGATATAATCGTACAAAATATGAAGAAGAACGGCCACACCGTTCCGCCGTTATTTGCGTTTGAATTTCATCATAGCAATCGTCTGCTCTGATGGCCAGTATCTATCAGAGACCATCAGAGCACGCCTCCGCTAATTTATTCAGTGACCTTGACAGAGGAGAACACTGGCCACCAGAGCAGACGATTGCTATGGCGAAACTCAAACGCAAATAACGGCGAAACGGTGCGGCCGGTTTTCTTCATACTTAGTACGATTATAGGTTATATATTTCCCGTACTCGTATTAAAATTTCATCGCTGAATTCATATGGAAAGCATGGGAAATAGATAGATAGAGTTTGATAGACCCTAAGACAATTCTATACTTGTCTTAGAGGCCTATTCCACCAAGGAGGCACAAGCCCAGGCCGGGCCCCTTGTGGTCGCCTATTGGCGATCGGCGGCAATAGCCGGCCAAAACCTCTCACCGGCGGCGATAATCTGCTTGGTGGAACAGCTCATGAGAGCTGACAGGCCCCACACGGCCTTCCCCTGCCGGCCACCGTGCCTCCAAAACCCCGTAGCCGGGCAGTATCGGCTGACCTGTTGGTGGCCGCCGGCCGCTGGCCTGGGACAATTCTTGTGCAATAGCCAATTTTGGAGGTGTTCCACCAAAATATAGTGATAACCACAGAGAAGGCCGGGCGGGCGGCCGGGTATTATGAGCGCAACATCCCCCGCAAGCCCTGGCAGGGGAAAACCGATTCATTTGATTTTAAGCCCCGGCAGGCCGGCCGCGTGTCAAGAGCTACGCCGAAAGAAGCACGGCCGCGGGCTCTGCCGGGACCCGCGGCGAGGGAAAGCCGACAACACCGTGTGGCCGACACCGGCGATACCCGAAGCCGCGAACGGACATGAAAAATTCTGATACTTTCGGCAGAATTCTAGCACCATAGCGTGCCATACACACTCATAACATCAATCCTTATCTTTATTTACCTTCATTGTTCGATTTAACGTCAAATTCCGCGGTTATTTCTTGTTTTCTGACCGTTCCCGTACAAATCCCGACTCGCGGACACACTGCTGCTCTCGATACGCGACTTTCGCGGGTTCAGAGCATCGTAGTGTATCATCGCACACCGCGCCGCCTATCAGATCGCTGCAGAACCGCGGGATTGCGCGTTAGTGCCGCCAACGTCCACCAGACGGCAATAGCAAACCCGCTGAGGGTAACGCCGTGCCGGGTCCGGCCGGCTCTATGGGCGCTCGCCGGGCGCCTTGTGTACGCCTGTTGGTCGCCTTGTGGGGCTTTGGTGGAACAGCTCCTAGAATTTAGGGGTTTAGGGGCGGCCGGCCCCGGTGGCAAATGCCGGCTGGAAGGCAAAAACCCGCCTGCTGAGGGCCTTTTTGGTGGAATAGGCCTCTTAGACAAGGACAATTTTAGCGGCGATCGAACGTGCCACGCTGAGACACTGTCTATAGTACAGCCGCCATTTTGTGTCTTGCAAATTGTCTTCCAATCGCAGAGATGTCTTAGGATATCGTTGGCCGATTATGTCGTGACTGAAAAACAGGGCCCACAGGTGCCTACAGATGAGGCATATACACACGGGGAATAGGACGACCTTGTATACACAAAAGCATACCTATATACGCCGGGCATATACATATATAAAGTGGTTAATTTCGTGCAGTGATGGGAGTGCTTGGCAGGCTAACTCTCAAAGACGTGTGCCAGTTACCAACCTCTCTAGATAGTGGAACAGATAACCATAAAATTAAGAAAATAGTTATGAAAGCGCTTTGAGCTATATCTGTCCAACTACTAATCAATATGCGCCCTAATATAACTGATACTACCTCACTCATTGTCTTTTTAGGCCAGTGAGTGATTTAAACCCTGCCCCCACCTACGCCGATGCACCACGATAGACCTCCCGATACCCTACGATTAGAAACACCTAACACTATGGCCAATGAATCAAATTTTAGATTCCAATCGTGAAGTCAATCGTAAGGCCTGTCGGGACCAGAATCGGCATTGGTGGGTGCAGGGTCTAAGACTTTAATCTGCTTTGATAAGCGACGTGATCGGCTCTAGCGACTGCTGGTATGTGACTAGATCTTTCCCGCTTTCCGGTTTGGAAGAGGGAACTTTATGTTAATGTCTTTAGTCAACCCGTTTGTTATTGGCCCTGTGTGGTCACCTGATTTGTTCCGATTGCCATCGTACCGCACACCTCCATGAGGAAGAGATACGGAGGACGAAAGGGAATGATTTTTCCAAACAGTTTAATCTGCTTTGATCTACATCTAGTAGCTAATAGAAGGCACACTCACCTGCTGAATTTCAGTGTGATAGTGCACAGATTGAGGACTATTACTGTGACTGCCCTGAAGCGGGTTGTTTGTACAGTTGACACAGTTTTAAATAAGGTCATGCTCTAGATCGTTTGATTGTTGAATTGGGCAATATTGTAGTCAGAAAAAAAGACTATCAACAACGCAGAACCCCCCCCCCCCCCCCCCCCCCCAGCAACCAGGGAGACGAGAGAGACCTGGTGACAAATATGGAATCACCCGAGGATATCACGGGCCGCACTTCCGTAAATAATGTTCATGCCATTTGACAATAAACACCTGTAAAGGAGTTGAAAGACACCACCTCTTTCTCAGCCCCACAAGGCTCTTCTAATCTAGAAGGGTTTATAGCAGGGAACCAGGATCAAACCAGCAGACAAGGGGAGCCCCTCACATCAGACTACGTGAAGGAAGCTAATCTTCAGCTGAACGATACAGTGGTGTATCATAAACTAGGCAGAGACCCAACCCAATATCTGAACAATAAAATCAACACCCACAAAGGTCAGATGGTGGAAAACAAAGAGCTCTCCCCCAAAATGGGGGAAGCTCTAACCAACAAAGAAGCCAGGGAACCCCAAGTATTTTTTCTCCTGAAAATACACAAGGGTAAGCTACTGCCACCCGGGAGACCAGTGGCCTCCCCGAACGGCTGCGCAACTCAAAATATCTCAACATTTCTAGACTTTTTTCTAAAACCAGAAGTTCCATAAATCAGATCCTATTGGGGACAGAGCAATTGTTAGTTCATGAAGCAGTCACTAGGTGGTCGGGGGACAAAACCTGTATTCTGGCTCTTTGTTCTTACTAAATTCAGCTGCCTTTCAATGTTTTACCAAGATTCCTTTGACTCTCTACACCGATTCTAGAGCAGGAAGATATAATGCTAAAACCCAGGACATGATGTTTTTCACATGGAACACTTTATTTACATATGTGAGCAAGGCAAGAAAAGCGACATTTCCCAATTATCACTCACTTCTTTTGCACCTCCATTAGTGAAGAACAGTTATTTTTCACCTCCTTTAGTAAAGAACACCTACTCGGGGGGCGTCATGGCGGCGCCCATGGATCAGAGGTTATATGCCGTATATAAAAAAATCCAAGAGGTGTGCAAAATAGAGAAAGGAGATGTATTGCGGACCCCTGATGTAGGGGCCTTGTACCAAATAACCCAAACATCAAAGTGACAGAAACCATCAGGAAGTAACTCACTGAAACGCACAAAACAACTGAGAAACCAGAAACCAATAGCATCATCAAGCTATTAACACTGCTTCTCTAAAACAACAACATACAATTCAATGGGACCAACTATATCCAAGTGAGTGGCACGGCCATGGGAACCAGACTAGCATGGTTGTACGCCAACTTGTTTATAGAATCGCTAGAAGGAAAACTTCTAGCAAGTCACCCATTGAAACCAAAAGTATGGTGGAGGTATATCGACAATGTATTCTTCATCTGGAGTCATGGTAAAACTGCACTGGACCAATGGTTCCAGTACCTGAATGGAGCAAATCACATTATCAAGTTCACCAAGGAACCCTCCAAAGCGGAGGTTAATTTCCTTGACACCACAGTCAAAGTAGACAAAAATGGATGACTGCCAGGGACCTGTTTCTGTAGTCTCGTGACATTAGGCCTAGACAGACATCAACAGCGGCACCAACAGTGCAAGCAACAGCGGAAAAAGACTAGCAAATATCAGAAGATCGAAGGGGTCAATCTTCTTCATATTTGGAACGATTATAGATTATATGTATCCTCTACTCATGTTAAAGTGTCATTGCTTAATTCCTACGAGAAGTGAGTGAAACTCTGTGTGTCATCAACTGCAATCTTGTGATCTGTCCATATGGTGTCACAGATGCCATCTCGACATGTCACGAAACTACTGAAACAGATCCCAGTACACTGATCAGCCTGGGAGCTGTTTCAAAACGTGGGTTAAGTCTATGGTTTTGAAACAGCTCCTGGTGCAGTACTGTAAGCCCACAGATGAAAACATGTACCTCAGGTACGATTCCGCCCATCCAGCCTCGCAAAGGAACAGGATTCCATACTCCCATCTATTTATAGTAAAACAAATCTGTTCCAAGATGATAGACTATTAGGTACACGCCAACCAAAAGCTGAAGGACTTCATAGAGAGGGGGTACCCACCAAATGGAGGCACGTCATTCCGCATGTGACGGCTAGCTGAACTTCGCTCCCACATAAACATGAGATAAAGAGTAGATAACAACGTTTATAGGCCGATGTGAAGATTATACTAAGCAATGGACTCATAGTACGATATCACCCAGTGACGGTTAAATAGTGTGTGAAATATGAATCACACACACAAATGTATCAGCTATTACTGTGTTGTAATAAGTATGGGTGTACCAGCAACCACTGTAAGGACGCTCATACCGGTTAACCACCGAAGTCTTTGCAGTATAAATAAATTTAAAAAAAAAAAAATCCAAGTTCAAGGCCTAAACAGGACATAGGATAAGGAAAGTGCATATATAGTACCACGGAATACATCGGCCCAGTGCCTCGCAATGGCATCCAAAGCAGCAGCGGCAGTGACCGGCACACCAACACCGACACCGGAGGGTGCGCAGCATGTAACGCCACAACTAGGAGTGGGAAATAAGCAGACTGTAACACCTATGCAGACTAGGAGCAAATATTATTTCCATTCATAATGGAAAAGCGCGGTATACCAAAACCTTATCAAATAAAAGTAAGAGAATATTATAGGAAAATATTGATCAGTAAGCTATTTATATTTGAAAGTATCAAGAATGTTTCAATAAACCCAGAGAATAGATTTAATAGTTGTTCTCAAGTATCATCAATAGGAATAGGAGAAAACGTCCTTACTGTGGCCGAACTATGTCTTAGTTCGAGGTCACCTGTGGCCGACATTCGCCCTGACGCCGCAGGCGGAGGGGCGAATGTCGGCCACAGGTGACCGAGAACTAAGACATAGTTCTGGCCACAGTCAGTACGTTTTCTTATTATTACATACCTTAATTTGATAATAAAAGGCCATTTTGTTAACTTTCCAAGTCGTTGACTCTCTTCCCGCAACCCCTCCCTGTCGTGATACTGCCAGTGTCTTCCCATCCTTGTACGCACACGCAGCGCGGCCCGCTAGCGGGAAAACTCGGCAACGGTCGACGTGGTACTGGAACTCTGGTAGCCAACGTAATTATGACGTTGACAACGCGGAGTGCCAGCAAAAGATCCACTCTCCACGCAGAGATTCTGCGCTCTACTTCCTATGGCCGCGTGTATTAGCAAGCGATAGTACCGCGAAAGATCTGCTGGGAGATTGCGAAAGATCTGCTGGGAAAGTGCGGTCGGAGTTGTGTGGAGGCAGATACGCCAGGAACCAGCGTAAGCGTGTCTGTGCGTCCCCCGTCGGGATCGTGTTGTTATTATCGATCGATTTCGCATATTTGAGCAATTTAAACGGTGTCAGGTGAGAGCCAAACGTTAGTTACCTCGACAAATGGTCATTACGCACTTGTACTCGCTACGGGGGGCCTGTATCGCGAGTTTCAAGTCACGATTCGACGTCCTCCGACATGTTGACAGCGGTCGCGATGACGTCGAATACGCACGCCTAGCGCGCTGCATCGAGTACATTACATACACGCTAGAATCGTGCAGTGCGACAAAGCGCAGTGTAGTGGGCCGTAGTCGCGATATACTACACCCCCGTGAGAGGGTGGTATATGACTGACGTTCGGCTACAGGTATGTAATAATATGCATTATGGTATAGACATCTACATGTGCGAACAGATGGCAACTGATTACTTAATTATAATAGGTGAATCCTAAATCTGCTGAACATCATTAAGTTTCTTTTTAAGTATATAATGTAAACTTTTTACTTTATCAATATGTTGGTATATTTCTTTTGAGGTGTTTGTCATTTTAGATTTTGACTTGTGTCTGGTCTAGCATACCACGGATCCCATTCAACTTGCAGTTGTGACTGAATTTTTGATTGGGGGTGTTGGTCAACTGCCCTATCTCTCTGGCTAATAGGTCATCTATGCCACTCAGTTCGCTCTCTGATAGCCCCTTAGCGCTTGATGCACTTATGTTTGTTTGGCTTGAGGGTACTTCATTTGGAGTACTACTAGTGCCTTTGGTAGTCCTCTTACTAATATATTTGTCATCTGTTTTCATTCTACTTCTAAGAGTTCTTTTGACATCTTCAGATTGGGCATCTTCTGGAACATCCATATATTTGCCACTATTATCATAGTCCATTGATATGTGATTCCTGTCCATTGATATGTGATTTCTGTTGATTTGCTTCACCACACTGCACACACATTCACATGGTCACTCAGCCATGAATGTTCTATTAAAAGGAGCCAAGTCAGTAGTGGGGCAGGGATATGGGATACTGGGATACTGGACCCCTGCTCATTTAACCACCTGGGACCTGTTTCAGTAGTTTCGTGACATGTCTAGATGGCGTCTGTGACACCATACGGACAGATCACAAGATTGCAATCTATGACACACTGAGTTTGACTCACTTCTCGTAGGAATTAAGCAATGACACTTTAACATGAGTAGGGGATACATATAACCTATAATCGTTCCAAATATGAAGAAGATTGGCCACTCCGATTTTCTGATATTTGCTAGTCTTTTTCCGCTGTTGCTTGCACTGTTGGTGCCGCTTTTGATGTCTGTCTAGACCTAATGTCACAAGCCTACTGAAACAGGTCCCAGGTCTTTATAGTTGGGAGATTGATAGTGAAGTGTTAGATTCTTTGCAGTAAACTGAAACCCTGTGTGAGCATTCTAACCTCTAGATGACGTATATGAGCGCGTTTTCCCGCGCTCAAATATAAGGGCGTTTTCCCACGCTCAAATATGAGGGCGTTTTCCCGCGCTCAATAAGTTATAATGATCGTACTAATGAACAATGTTGTAACAAAAGGCTGTTATCACCTTCGTGTGACATTCTAAGTCCAAACAGTAGTGAATCAAGTTCTAAGAAAGATCCTGTGCCGTCAAACTACAATGAAACGCAATCAGACTCGAGTATATGTTTAGAAGCAGACCATCTTTCGCAAGAGGAAGAGGTATGGGTAAATTCGCAAGATTTCACATTGAGGGATGTAATGACAAACCATATGCGATAAAGCAGAAAGGGAAACAACTAAAAAAAAGGCGAGAAAGCAGAGGATTGGGAGGTCGACAAAGTGAGGCTAATGAAGGAGCTGTTAGAAGAAAAAAGTCAACCAAAATCCAGGCATAAGTGCAATCTTAAACATGACGAAGGGACTGAAACTAGTCGAGTCCACGGAGAACAGTTTATGGGGTGGGAGCGCCACAAAGCGCAGCCGTCTGTATGAAAACGACACATACAAAGGGAAGAACCAGTTGGGTCACCTGTTAATGGAGCTGAGAGAGGCAACGCAGTGAGAGGATAGCCATAGAAGAAAGAAAATATGCCAAACTTCCTTATAATCGGGGATTCCCGTGTACGGGGCCTAGAGGAGATTGTGGGCAAGAGTTACCAGGACTTTAAGGCTTGCATTTGCATCCCCGGTGCAAAGGTCGAGAGAGTTAATAGTGATCTGTATGAAATCATCTGTAAGGATACAAGTGTGAAAACCGTTTATCTGTCAGTTGGAATTAACAACATAACGTCGGTAGATTCAACAAGTGGTCTAATTAAGGCGTCCCGGGCTACAAGAGAAGGAAGTGTAGTTAGTGAGCTGATTGCTGGATACCAGTATATAATAGCAAGAGTGGAGGAAGCTAATCCTGAATGCAAAATTGTGTTCTGCTCATTGTACACGGCCTCTCTAATCTAAAGCAATAAGGGGGTTCCATATCCGGAGATGGACATTGATCAGAACCTAGTATACAAGGCGACGATAAAGGCAAATGTGGAGATTGACACCCTGAATCGCTCGGCAAACCTCATTACCCCCCACCCGTTGATTATGTGGTGCAGCCCAAAAACAAGTGGGGGACCAAGCCCCCGAGATACCACTTACTTTGGGATGGAACTCACCCGACAGGGGCAGCACTAAACAAGATCGCGGACGAAATAGAGAAAGCGTTTGTGAAAAAGCAAGGTAACGGCAACCATTGTTAGGGCTCATGAACTAAATATGGTGGTTTCATACAGGACCAGCATAACATCATAAAATCATAAGGTCGACAGCAGTTCCATACTGGACTGGTGGAAACTTATTAATGATGGTTATATTAAAAGGAAGTGGACTTTCCTGACATAGGATGAACTATCGGACAAAATATTGATGGCATCTGGGAAAAACGGCAACCACTGATAGGTTCCATACTGAACCATCATATAAAGTTATGGAGGCTCCATACTAGACCAGTGAATAAATAACAAGTTTTGGTTTTGGTAAAGGAAAGCGAGCTTTCTCGTCATAAAATCTTATCTGAGTTCCATACAGGGCCTGAATTGTATAATGAAAGGGGCTTCAACAGTATGGTATTGATGAATGGATCAATGTACTATTGTTATTTTCTTGCATAATTATTGGATAGTTAACTGTTATCATATAAGGAATGTCATAAGCTGATTAGGGCCAACAGTATCTGGAACTGTACTCCATGCAGGGTACCGTCTATGGAAGAAATGAGAACAATTGGTTGTATCTAAGGAGAGTCGAATGTAAAAATATTCTATAACTTCTCTTATATTTATATAAGGACTGGGTGCGAATTAAATATGTAATGATAGCAGATTATCAAAAGTATGACTATATTTGTTCGGTACCAGATTGAGATAAGTAAGATGAAGGTTCAGTATTCCATACTGGATGTTGAATATTGTTTGCATATCTTAAGGACTGTATTTGTTGTTGATGTGCTTTCGAGTATTCTTTGGAAATGGCGCAGGATCAACGTTCCATACTGGATAAACTGAACTTACTGTCACTCTGCAAATAATATATGTCGGCGGGAGTGTAATATTAATATGAACTCGTTTTATATTGTTTGTGGTAATGTTATTCATGATGTTTAATCGATGATTAGATGACAAGTGTAGTATGAGACAAGTAGTATCACCCATCAAATGGACAATGGATTATGAAGAAATTGGAAACCATGAAAGGACTACAATATTCAAGGTTCGAGTCTCATGATGGACTGCTTATTTCCGCATGAACGGAAGTTATTGGGAGTATGGACGCTGAGTATATGTATCTTTTCCGGCTTTAGTATTTCGATGTTATTGATTGGTAAGGATAAGGCAAGAAACATGTCTTGTGTGGGGATAAGTTCAACTAAATCTAACTAGGATAGTCAATGCGGAGCCCTAAGTGGGGTGGACTATCATCAGTGTCCCTTGACGCAAGGATCCAGGGGTACGATACATGTATACATGTCAACATCATTAAAAGTACTGGTTATGTTAATTTGAACATGTTGGTCATATGTGCATACTTTTTCGAGGACAGAATGAGAACTGTGTATAATGAGGATAGTAATGACTGAACGATGTTCCGATGTCAAGGGAAGTAAGGGGTTCAAAATATGTCACTGGAATATTCATAGCTTATTAGGGAAGGTTGACTTTCTAAAAGGCTCAGTGGACTGTTTTGACTTATAGGTATTTCGGAGAGTTTATTAAAATATAGGATACTTGATACATTCATATATCTACCTGGTTATAATTTTTTAGACAAGATCGGAGGAAAGGCAAGGGAGGGGGGAGGGGGTTGGGATCTATGTTAACAACAGTTGGGCGAATTTTGCAGAAAAACAAGAGGATGTAAGTATTATGAATGATAAGATGGAAGTAATTGTATTGAAAATTAGTAAGCCTGGACATAGGGCTATGACAATAGTTAATGTACACCGATTGCCGGGATATGAAATAAAGACTTTTCTGGAGTTAATAGAAGGAATATGTGGTAGTAAAAGGTTCAAGAAGGGAGAAATATGGGTGATTGGGGATATAAATTTGGATGCACGAAAGAGAAATGATCCAAGAAATAAGGAACTGATGGGATTACTGAAGATGTATGGTTTAAAGTGTCTGATTTCTACTGTCACAAGACCGGGTATCGGTTCAAGTACTAGTATTGATACGATCCTTACTAATACAAATTTTGTTGTAAAAGCAGGTACTCTTGATGTGTTCCGGAGTGATCATTTAATTGTCTTCGCTATTAAGAAGAAGAAACGAGAAGTACATGAAACAAAGAAAGTACTTACCCGGAATTATACGATGGTAAATCAGAACGAACTTAATGAAAAGGTGAAGGAGGCCTTAAGACAAGACGGGGATGATTTATTATCGGGCGAACAATACTGGGATAAGTGGCATAATGTATGGGAAGGGTATCTGAACGATGGGGCGCCAGTGGAGCAAAGAAAGGAAAGAATCGATGGGGCGACTTGGATGTCACCAGCGATACTGAGGGATATAAAGCTAAAGAGGAAATTAACTAGGAAGTTCATAAAAAGAAGGGACATTTTAACAGTAAATGAAAAGGAAGATATGATGGAGGAGATTAAGAGATTAAAAAGAAAAGTGGATAAAGGGAGAATAAATAACCGAAAAAAAATACTTGGAAACCCAGTTGAGAATATATAAAACCAACCCAAAAAGATATTGGAAAGCGATTAATAAGCTGCCCGCATGGGCAAAGAAGTGAAGTAGTTCAATTTAAGAATGTAAATGGTGACCTGGTTAGTGCCATCGAATGTGCGAAGTATGCAAATGATTTTTTTTGCTCTATAGGTGCCTCTCTTGAAGCGAGAGGGAGGCGTGCCCAGCTGACCATGACCAATCACTTAAGACCGAAATACCTCAAGACCCACTGGTGCTTGATATGTTTGGATCCTAGATAGGCAGTTGCAGAAACAGCAAGTTGACTCGGTGTAAGTGGTTTACAGAAAACTATCCATAGACTGAATCTAACCCGAACCTTGTCATTCATTTATAATTGCATGCTCATTCATCTATGATGAACATCTTATTCGCTCCTAGTTGATGAGTAAAGGGGGAGGGGGGGACGACATCCTCCCGCCTGAGGGTGTGATGCCCCAGTCAAGCACCAGGTTGGAGGCCCTGAGGAGACCGAAGCAACTGATGAGGAGCGGAGAGACCCGCTCTCGTTGAGTTAGACTGAGATGGCAATGATATCTGGGTAGAGGACTGGAGGAGCACAGGACGTCGGTTGTAGAGCCATTTTGTTGGCGCCCTTAGCAACAGTGAGGGCACCAACGCCGGTGGCAGGTACGAAGGTACTCCCTTCCCCAAAGCCCAACACGAATCTTGATGGTGGATATTCCCAACATGAAAGTCAGTCCTTGATAAAGTAAACGAGCTAGATCATCGGAAAAAAGATCAGGAAAACCAAATTACTAAGACCACAGAACTGTTAAATTCAATCGAAAAACGATTGGAAAAACCGGAAAAAAATGTCAAAGACACAGCTGACCTGCTAGGTGACATAGCAAGTAGACTTGCGAAGTCTGAGCAAGAAGTGGGCACGCAAACAAAAAAATGCTAACACTACAAGTGACTTGATCATTGACCTGAGTAGTAATGTACTTAAGACCCATCTCAATGTAATTTCTTATGAGGAGAAATTACAGGTGTTTGACTCAGACAAGAGGATGGAATTGCTTATTCTATCGGGGAAGGAGGAGTCCCAAAACGAGAATCCAGGAGACATATTTATTCAATTTCTCATTGACATCAAGTTGGACCCGAACGAAATTCCAAGAGAAAACATGTATAAAAGGAAGATACACCCCAAACACTAAACCCAAAACATTGTTGCCATAATGAGAGACTCCACGGTCAAACCAAGGATATATAAGCAGTTATATAAACTGGAGGGAAACCCATTATAGAAGAAAGTATCAATCCATGACGAGTTAAGCAAGGATGACTTCGAGAAGCAAAAGGTGCTTAGGGCCGTAGGGGCACTAGCAGGGGTAAATGGACTAACGGCTGCGGTAAAGGATTACAAATCACGGTGCAAAACAAGGTTTATGGATTTTCTCAACTTGATGCACTGAACCAAAACCACTTAGGAATAAATATCGAAGAGGCGAAGACCCAACAAACACCAGACGTATTCGCATTCCAGAGTCAGTTTGCTCCGCTTTCCAACCAATACAAGTGCCAGGTTAATTATAGATGGAGGTCTTTCGACATGCTTGAACGGGCATCAGTTCTCTATGGCAGAGGTGTGTGGAGAGGACAAGGGCCGTGACCGGATCCTAGCACCATCGGAAATCTACGATATTATCCTCTTCACAAAATCGATCAAGAAGTCTAAAGTGTGGCATCAAATGTTTGACCTTCTCTGGGCAAGATATTTACAAAACGATGAATTGGGACACATATTGCTTGATACCGGGGACAAATATTTGTATGAAGGGACTCACGACCCTGTGTGGGGATGTGGTCACTTTCTGAACGAAGTAAAAGAAATATATCAAGGAAATAACCCGGGTCCCAACAAGTTAGGACTACTGCTGAAAGACATAAGCGAAAATGATGAAACATCATCAGAGGATGAGACAGGACCATGAGGAAGAGGAAGACGGAGGCCAGGAGAAGCAAGAGCAAGAATAAATTTGTGTCAAATTATGACTGAAATGGATTTACATGGTTGCCCTTGAAGCCGATCACACTAAAATAGGCAATCGGACCCATATGAGCCTACTCTCTTGTAATTCCTGCTATAAATTGTGCAGAGAATTATGACTTTTTGAACATATCTTGATATCACATATAAAAGAGGGCTCCATAGAAATCTTTTGAATTCTGAAATGGAACATCAGAATGTTTCCATGGCAACCGATTGCCTAGAAATATCCTATTGGTGTTCGAAAGTCATCTTTTATTTTACTACAAATTTGAGCAATAATGCAAGTTATATTGCATCTAGGTCTTCGTCTGCATAATCTATCTAAATATCTTAATTCACATTGGATGTGCAGTTTGTTACATCAAAGAATTGGTTACCATGGCAACCAAATTGTTTCAAACTTTTCATTTCTGTATATAACTGCATTTTCTCCTTAGCTTTTGACCTTATTCAGGAATAAAATGAGGCATTTTCATCAATCATTTGATCCAATTCAACCAGGTTGAGCTGCTAGATAGGTTGTGTGCTTCAAAATGGAATGTCAGTATGCTACCATGGTAACATGTTGCCTAGAAACACCATTTCATGGCTCAAAAGATTTTCATAAGTCAGCTGATTGAAATTTTAGTACATCCATAGTCCATTGATATAGCTATGTTAATATTCAGTTTCAATTCAGTTTCAATAGATTTGTTGGTTGGGTGGGGTGGGGGGGTGGGGTCCACCGGGCTCCCGAATCCCACCAATACACGCCGATATCGACCTCCCAATGCAAAATACACATCGTAGCGAAATCGTATTGCATATCGGGGCAGTCGGCACCACACCTCACTCATTCCTCCTCGTCCAGAGCGGTCGCCCTCTCACCGATGTCCAGAAGCTTGGTACTTGTGCTTGGCCTGGCACCCCTCCCATAAGATATCACACTCTCTAAGTGGTATTCTGTACAAGGTTCTAACTATGCTCTATGTGATAAGAATTCTTAACGAACTAGTCTTAGAGCTTTGAGAATCCACTGACCTGCCTCCCGTGCTAAACACGTACATCAATGCAACCCAGAGATTCCTTTAATCTCAATTTTGCCACCTAGCGGGAATACTGTGTATTTGGCGCCCTAGTGGCTTTATTTGGACTGAAATACAGAATACCACTTAGAGAATGTGAGATCTTATGAGAGGGGTGTACCTGCTTCAATGTCGGTCTATTTGTAGTGATAGTTCTAGACTCTGACGTTTGCCCTTCATGGACTTTCACTGTTTTCATAATGAATACCATATATACCGTATACCATGTATACCATTTTATAATTGTCAATTTGACGTTGAACTGAACAATTCAATCAATATTTCGTCCACAGCTTGGCCTCGACTCATTCCTTATGACAAACTTGTGAGAACTAATGGCAGGAGGCAGTTGTCTGACTAAGCATGGTGATGCATGCCGAAACATCTCACGGACAACCAAAGAACTATCTCCCGGGCGCTCTGACGTATCATACCACGTGAACACATTGCTCCCATCATTTGAAATGTTTAAACAAATTTTTACTTCCTACCCTCCCTACATTTTTTACGGTGTCGAGAGTTTGCCCTTCATTAACACTCACTGGTTTCATAATGTATATATCATGTATACCGTTCACCATGTATACCGTTTTATAATTGTCAATTTGACATTAAACTGAAAAGTTTGATAAATCTTTCGTCCACAGCTTGGCATCGATTCAGTCATTAATATTTTATTGAAGAAGTCTGTTATCGCAAACACTCAGGAGTACCTCTCTTGGATGAATACCATATGCCAAGTAATGTTATAACACTTTTATTATAACATTGTTACATAGATGAACCAAGCGTGCTAGCCACTGGGGAGGATGGAGGCGAGTGTGCTAATCGAGACCACATACTTGTTGATCTTTACTCTAGAATCATCCTCAATGTTCTGTTCCAGCACTTGTTCCCGGGCCTTACGGTCTTTACACTCTTAATACCAGATCACACCTGGTACCCTATCTCCTGTCTGCCATGTACACCACTTCACGGGAACCTTCATCCCCGTTCTCCCAACCTGTTCCTCATCCATGCTACCATGCAACCGGGTAACTACAGCCTCTGTTGGACAGAAACATGTTTCCGTACATCCATAAGAATCGATCCAAGTTTGTTCTTTCCAACCTTTTTTCCCCCTTTCCTGACTTCATATATATAATATCTAGGCCCACTACCCAGTTTTTGTCTTTAAAAAAAAATTATTTATTTGTCTTATCAAGGTAGCTGTGGTTAACCGGTATTATTAACCTTTAGAGCTTCAACGCTAGAAAGACATATTGAGAAATACAGTAAACCCCGCGTAAGCGACCAGCCTCCGTTCCGGGCCAAAGTGCCCGCTTACGCGGGGTGTTCGCGCACGCGGGGTTTTCAGGTTTCTCCCGGTCCAATATTGAAGTGTTATATACCGATATGTAGGGGAGACAGTGGGGATGGTAAATCTGAAATCGATTTTGCAATATCTATATTAGATCTGAAGTTATTCAACTTTGAATTATAAATGCTTTTTCTATGAATATACTGAGAAACACTCATAAAAAACACAGATTAATCCATTTTTGGTAGGGTGTCCATCGGAAGTGACCGCTTACACGGGTTTTTTAGGCCTTTTCGTGCGGAAATAACTGTCCGCTTACGCGGGGTGTCCGCTTACGCGAGGTGGCCGCTTACGCTGGTTAAATTAAACATCTAATACGGCGGAAATTTCCGTTCCGAGCAAAAGTGTCCGCTTACGCGAGGTGTCCGCTTACGCGGGGTGTCCGTTAGGCGGGGTTCTACTGTACATCAGATTTCAAGGCTTAATGTAATTTGGTCAACTATCATGAGAAAACAGGTATTGCAGATCATCCATATGGATCATTGAGATTGTCCTTGCTACCATTCTTTTGCTAGTGGCAGGAGTCATCACACATTTTGTGATATGCAGTGTATAACATACATATTCCCCTTAGTCAAAGACATACAAGTGTGGCACATCAAAACAAGGCGGCGACGATGGCGATTATGTTCCTGAATACCGTTTCTCAATATATCCAGCAGGAGTCATCGCATATTTCATGATATGCAGTACATCTTTGGTTTGGGAAAATGGATACAACAGTCTTACAATAGTCTCAGAATAAGGGAATACTAAAGTGTTAAGATTATATAAAACTTATACTTACTAGCTCATGATGCAGTGAGCATGGTATCCCATTAGGTGAGTGGGTGTCTCTGAGCTCACCCAGAGTAGACTCACTCCGACCTTGAGTCACTCTCCTGGCTTAGGACCTTTGGCATAGTTTCAGTGGGTAAGGTCAGTAAGGATATCAGCTTGGAGAGTGGGGTGACCTGAATAGCATCAGCAACTCATAATACACGCCTGCTCATAGATCTCAGGGCTTGGCCCGTGAGCTGAACACAGTTCAGTAATGTGAGGTATAGACTTGCTCAAGTCTTTGATTATGAACATACATTAAATGATTAAAATAGATTAGAATAAATCAAAATGTGTAAGGTTCCTCTAACCGGCTCAGGAATCAACCAAACAGAGGGGAGTATAGATGGAGGTAAGGATGGTGTGCGGTGGCGGTGGGCAGGACCGGAGAGGTGGGGAGGGCACAGGGACTGAGGGGACTGCGGGATTGAGGGAGGGTAGATCGCATATTTAGTATTGTTCATCGGTTGATGTATTATAAATAGTGGCGCTTGAGTTGGTCCTTTGATCCTTTGTGGTACTTTTATTAGGTCTTCATTATAAATAAGCTTGGCCAAAAAGTTCAAAACATGCATTCTTCTCCTATTCTCCATGTATTACATCTGGATATATGATTCCTGGAATGCGAGTTGGTTATGATTCTTAAGGCTGCGGTCTGGATTATTTTAGGTTTGCTAGATCACTTTTGGTATAGGATGAACAAAAAATGTCTCCATAATCTATGCAAGATAAAATCATGCTTTTATAAATGATTTTCTTAGTGTACTCAGTTAAGTAAGGACTTATTTTCCTCAGAATATATAATTTGTGGCCTGCTTGTTTCATTATGTTGTTAACATGACATTTGAAATTCATGATTTGTGGTTAATGATCACTCCCAAGTATTTGTATGTGGGCGCCCACTGTAGTCTGTCCTCCCCAAGGTGAATTAAACCATTGTTAGAAGGACTGTTATTAACTTTCCAGTTTGTACCGTAGAGAATATTTTAATTTATTTTGGAATTGATTGTTGATTTATTTCTGTTACACCAAGATAGAAGTCATTTCGAATAATTTTCATAATGTCCTGAAACGTTTTATCTGATCTGTATATAACAGTATCGTTAGCATATAAGAGACAGTTTGGTTCAGCCGTGTCGCTCCTGCTCTCGTCATCGTCGTTTTCCGAGGCCGTACTCTCTTCCTCAATGAACTCTGCACACCTGCAGTTCCCTAGTGTAGCTATAGTGCCTGTTGCAGTCTCCTAGTCTGTCTTGGGGGGACCGAGATCTTTTTTACATCCTGCTTTGCCATGATCATTAGGACTGCATATTATTACATACCTGTAGCCGAACGTCAGTGAAATACTACCCGCTCACAGGGGTGTAGTATATCGCGACGCGGGCCCACTATGGTGCGCTTCGTCGCACTGCAAGATTCTAACGTGTGTCGAGCCTAGTCTGTGCTATTCGATAGGCGTGTGTAATCGACGTCATCGCGACCAAAAACAACATGGCGAAAGATGTCGAATCACGACTTTAACCTCGTGATACAGGCCCCCCGTAACAACTACAACTTCCTAATGACCAATCGTCGAGGTAATTAACGATTGGGATTCACCAGACACCGTTTAAACTGCTCAAATACGCGAAATCGATCAATAACAACAACACGATCCGCAATGGGCGACGCACAGACACGCTTACGCTGGTTCCTGGCATATCCGCCTCCACACACGCCTAACGCTCTCCAATCGTATCTTCTGCTAACCGCACGCAGATCCTACGCTAGTTCGTAGCAGACAGTGTCAACATGGAGCGGTTGTGACTTAGGAACTCGATAAATGGCGTGTTTCTGATCGAATTAAGGTATGTAATAATAAGAAAACGTCCTGACTGTGGGCAGAACCATTGGGTTAGTTCTCGGTCACCTATCGCAGACATTCGTCCCTCCGCCTGCGGCGTCGGGACGAATGTCCGCGATAGGTGACCTCGAACTAACCCATGGTTCGCCCACAGTAAGGGCGTTTTCTCCTAGTCCACATAGTCGTCTTGGACAAGGACTTCCGTTGTCTTTCGTTTGAGGCCTGACGCCTTGGTCTACGTCATTTTCATTTGTTTCACCTTCATAATATCAAGAGACGTCACAGGTTTGAGTTTGAGTTTATTTATGTCACACATTTTGTTGGATCCGTAATTTCACGAGTCGAGTGACATTACAGAGATAACTAAATGAGTCACATAAGTAAACTCAAACTCAAACGAGTTGCGTCTAGATTTTATCCTACCCCGTTTCCACATTTTTTCAGCATTTGAAAGTAGTGGCATAAACAACACTTTATGTCACACCCGTGACAAAAACAAATCCCATGTTAAGCCTATGGCGTTTTTTATTAGGGATATGATAAACCATTTATCCGCATGGGCTCTGGTCAGGGATAGACCTATGTCAACAACAAAATTGTTTATATAACATGCAGTGTTTTTCAGTTCAATGGGTACCTGTGAGTCAGTATTTATTTATTTTATTACCTCTTTGTCAGAGGAAGTGCTTGGTTTTACACATTTCGATAAAATATTCCAAATATGTTTTCTATTGTTCTCGTGTTGCGTTAGCATATCATTAACATAGGTCGCTTTAGCTTTTTTGACAATCGTTTTTGTAGTAGGGGAGCAAAGTGTCCAAAAGGCCCTTAAAAAGGGGTCACAATGACACCCGAGAGTCTCCTGGCTGAAACGTGCCATGTTGGTCAATTATGACCTCAGGAATCTGAATCTGATGCTCGTTTCTTCACAAAAAGTGTAGCATCATGCTCGTTTCCATGGTAACAGAAGGAAATTTTAATAATTACTGATGTATATTAGATACTTTGATATAAAAAGGCAAAAATATGCATTTTTTCTGTGAAGAAAATCATTGATTCTTGTGTCAAAAGTATACACTATGAAAATATGCCCTTTTACATTCTCATGGAAGAATTGTTGCCATGGTAACATTCCAATTTCTAGGAGAACCCTTATTTTCGTTTTTCTTATGGTACTTTAAGGTACTTGATGTTGAATAAAAAGAGTTATTTTATGAACAACACATAAAAATTGATGAATATAGCAAAAGTACACAGCAATAATGGGCAGCGCCATTTTTTTTATTCATTAGATTGTTCCCATGACAACCATCACAAGGTATTTTCTATGACCATATCTGCCAAATAATGATAAACTAACTGGACATTTGTTTGGTGAGTCCTAATAACATGGCAACTAGTAGAGGAGTAGAGTATAAAAATGGTCATTAGAGAGTCTCCTGCATGAAACCTGCCATATTTGTCAATTATTACATGGGGAATCTGATTCTGCCACTCTCTTGGCCAAAAGAATGTAGCATCACTTCTGTTCCCATGACAACATAAATTCATAATGATTTACTCAAAAATCCCTATTTTCCTATACATATGAATAGTAAGAGTAAGAAAAACAACAAACCATCTGCTCACAAGCTTTCATTTTCATTTTTGTATGTATACCTTTGGAACATAATGGAGGGCTGTTATTTACATTCCCTTAGAATTGTATTGCCATGGCAACCAATGCTGCCAAAAACATCCACTGCAGGAAGAAACTCTGAATGTATGTGAAACTAACTGCTATACCTTTATAGTCACTGAAGATAGAGACTTTTTTCTGGTACTTTAAGAGTCTACTGCATAAAACTTGGCATGTTTGTCAATTATTACATGGGGATTATGATTCTGCCACTCTTTTGGCCAAAAGAATGTAGCATTACTTCTGTTTCCATGACAACATAAAAGCATGATAATGTAGTCAGAAACCACTATTTCCCTATACATATGAATAGTAAGTGAGAGAAAAATGGCGAAGCATCTGCATATGAGATTACTTTTGCAATTTTTAAAGCATGAGATTACACTTGCATTATTTAAAGCATACATTTGGGACATAATGAGGGATTGTTATTTCCATGTCCTTAGAATTTGGTTGCCATGGCAACCTATGCAGAATAAAACATCCATTGAAGTAACAATCTCTGGCTGTCATCTAAATAAATTGGTATAACTTTGTAGCCTCCTCTATTGTATTGTCCTGGCTTGCCTACCAGTCTTGTTACACCCACATCCCATTCTGTTCTATACCCACACTCAACTCTGTCCTATACCTACACCCCACTCTGCCCTATACCCACCCCCTATTTTGTCGTACATCTACACCCCACACTGTCTCACACCCATACCCCAACCCCATTTTGCTTCTTTTTTTTTTTTGAAAGGTCTTTATTGCATTCGATCATATACAAAAAATCATTCTTCCTTGCAATCTTCGACAATGGTGAGTAAACAATTATGTACAACAAACAAGATGATATTTACAATGAATTTCATACATGATATGCTCATCAAGTTCAGTATACTTTGTTATACAGTATCGACATTATCCATAGGCTCCATTTAATCTAAATAACATCAATCTATAGTCTCTACTATGCTATAGTCTCTACAATAATACTTCTTATGGTTTCTGGTGTCGATGCCTTCAGCATAATACATATTACATACCATCATTGTTATCTATACTTGGTTGCTACCTATATTTCTCTATATTATTCTAGTCTGTTAACTTTTTGATAATCTCATGCCTTTTTTGGTTTTGTCGTTTTTCCCCCAGTGGTTTGATTTGGCTGAATGCATAAGCCTTTCTTCCACCTGTAACTACCTTTCGTCTATTTTAATACCCCCCGGAGATCATCTTTATAATATATGGGTATGTGGCCTTGGTAATCATTGAGATAAGATTGTCTTCTTTACAAGCCCCTTTCATGCAACGTATGCCTCTTCAGTTAGCTGATACAACATTACTATCCGATTTACTAAGTCTGGGAGCTGTTTCAAAAGTCGAGTGAAGTCTCGCCAGCGGCACGTCGCATTCCAAAGCGAGAGGCCGCAACAGCGAGTGGCACTTTGAATCAAAGCCGCAGCAAAACCGGTACCAATACCCAATAGCGGGCGGGACCTCCACCTTGACAGCGACACTTTAAGTGCCATTGTTAGCTCTCGCTTTGGCAGTGAGTACTCTCGTTTAGCACCCTCCCGACTTTTGAAACAGCTCCCAGGACAGAGGGAGGTGCTAATCCTGAAAAAAAGATCTCAGCACGGACTCATGTGTATGGGCCTTCTCTAAGGTAACCTCCTTCAGAAGGTTGTCTAGTGAATATTCGTTATAGGTAGTATCTTTTTATCAATAGCCTCTGTTGTTTACTTGCCTACAGTTAAGGCCTAAGGTTGAGGCTTTCTCGCATACCAATCTAATATTGGTATTATTCCCCCTTGCTTGGTTTGTCAAATCCTCTACAATAAGGATAAACTCAGCTCTCCGGTCGTTTCGAAGGGTCCTCTTGTTCTTCAACACAATGTCTCTGGAAGAACATTACTAAGATGTCCCGCGGCCTCCCTTCATTTCGGAAGACACCCACCTGTCCAACTCTTATGGTGGCATTCTTGGGGTGAAGATGAAAATACACAATATTCTGTGTATTTTCATCTTCCCAGTCATCACACTGTTTTTTTAAATTTTTTGCTTCTTTCCAAAGTTGTTCTAGATCCTTCTTGGTGTCATTCATTTTCGTTGTTGCTAAGTTAACTTTTCCAATGTCATTTTTATTGTCCATGGTGATTTCTTTTGCCTCCTTGCTACATTTCTGAATCTTTTCTTCATTCTCCTCCAATGTCTTCAGCATTTCTGATATTCTTGTAGGTCATGGACAGTCTTCTTTTAATATAGATAGAACTCTGTTTCCTTTTTTGATATAAATGAATTCACCTTGAGTCAACATAAGTTTATTCTCCAGCTCCTTCCTTTCATCGATCTCTGCCCTAAACACGTTCCTTATTAGATCCATTTCGTTTGATAGACTTATCACTATTTCCACTGTTGTTAGCTTCTTCCTTTTTTCTATTTAGTCCTTTTTTTCCTTATAAGTTTTTGTATTTTTCATATTGAGTTTCTGTTCTTTCCTTAGTCACTGAACATACTGATAATATTCATAATAACGTCAAAATCATATTTATATAATCTTTGTAAAGTGCAGACGTAAGCACACAATGTGAGCGGAAACATAACAAAGCATTCATTTTCCTCGGTTGATGCATTACCTGGCGATCTATCGGCTTAACCTGTTGCTTTTTCTAGTCTAGTCTGTTTTCTTTTCATCCAGAGGCAGAAAAAGACAAAAAATCCGGAAGCAAACATGAGCCCACTAGCTAGGTAGAATGAATAGATGTAAATCCCTGTTATATCGTACAAACATCCTGCAAAAAAATAGGAGAAAAGGTTATGGACATACTATTTTGATATGTTACATATATATCATATATTAAAGATGTGAGATGAAATATAATTCGGATAATCTAGGTAATCTTGACATATTGGCTGATATTATTTAACGATTTGCCTGAAAACCGGTACCATTTAAAAAAACAAAAACATGTTGTTTTACTCTCCGATAGCGGATAAACCTGAAACAAATTTGCCCAGGAAACAGATTTTATAGAACTATAACTTGTAGACTTCAGATACAGAAATGCTTACTAATTTGCTCTTAGGAATGCTTATGGGACTGCTTCTACTATGCTCCCTGTACAGATGCCAGAATTAGTGAATTTATGGTAATTCATTAATTCAAAGTCAAGAACAGATTTCAGTCAGAACCAGAAGATTGAGTAGCATACCTACCTGCAAGAGGTGCGCCCAGAAGGGAACCGGGAGCATATGACAAAAAGATAATCCCTATTCCTGTAGATACCTTATCTGGAGGTAGCAGTCCTTTTGAAACAGTAACTGCCAGTGAAATATGCGGGGCAATGAACATCCCGAACATTACGCTATAAAGCAGGAGTAGTGGAACTGTCGTATAGAAAGGCATTAGAATGGTGGCCAGTCCAAGTGGGAACATGACAAGGCAGATATGTAGAGGATGGCACCCTGGTATCTGTGTAAGAAGACCAGAAAAAAGTCTTGATACTGCATTTGTTGCACCAATCACTAAGTATAACTGTACAGCATCACTGTTGGAGAATCCCAGGTATTTGGCATAGTTCCCAAGGTGAGTATAGACAATCATCATAGCCATTGAGTAGAACACCACACTAATACAAAAACCTGTGAATACCAGATCTTGAAATATGGAGAAATACCACCTCACACTGAGTAGAAACTTTTCAATTTTTGATCTGTAGTTGTCATGAGATGGAAATTCTTTATCCAAATTACTAAACACTACTTTTGAAGTGGCATTCTCCAGAAGAAGATTACCAGAATGCATTTCATGTTGGTGTTGATTGGTTGGAGTGTGAAATTCTATCCCATCTTTAGTATTTTTGCCTGGATAGTGGTTTTCTGTTTTTTTCCCTGTTGCTGATGCAGGATGTGGACGGTACAGGGCTGATGTCACGACACATTGCAGTTGAATAGCTCCAATGAGCAGAAGACTTCCTTGCCAATTGTAAAGCTCAGTCAGGTAGTTTAGGAGGTATGGGATTATGATGGAACCAACTCCTGACCCTGAGGTAGCAATGCCAGATGCCACACCAAGCCACTTATCGAAGTACACATGCAGTAAAGTGAGAGCAGGAATACACTGAAGGCCCAGTCCAAAACCTGCAAATAAAAATGTACCTCCATCTTTAAATAAGAATGAAAAAATTCCATAAGCATTCATTACAGATATAATACTTTTGGGAATGCAGATGGATGGATCTCGATAAGATTAAAGTTGAGTATATGGATCATATGTTAATATTTTTGCATACAATATGTGATATGTTTCTACATCATGGTCTTTGTAGATTCATGTATGTATGTGTGTTTCATACTTTTCGTGAAATGAAATTAGGAGTTACTACCTTTGTGGTAATGGGCGTTTCGGATTGGAATGACTAGGAGGAATTGGTCTACATGGAAAATATTCGTCCATGTAATACATATACATGTAATATATATATATATATTTTTTTTATTACACATGTAATATATATATATATATAAATGGATTGACAAAATTAAACTGAAAACGAACGTTGCAAAAGGATTTTACATCACTGCCTAATTTGTAACTGTTTTTATTTCCTTATCTTTTGAATATGTGACATGCTCAATTTCTCTGTAAATAACAGAAATGGCTTCTGGATTTTTTCAAGGAGGAGATGGTCTACTGACCTACAATGACCTTGTTCTCAAATATTTGAATATAATACACATATAAATGGATTGACAAAATTAATCTGGATTTTCAAGTTCGTAAATTTGTCTATTTGTTATTCGATGCGTATTTTTTTTTAAAGTATTGTGGTGGTCGCCGCCTGTCTAGCAGGTTGGATGACCCCAATCCGGAACGCTAGTTCCAGGCAGGATCCCACCCTACGCACTTACGTAGGTTGGTTCGGTTTTCGGTTAGTTTGCACAGACCTATTCACACATAACACAACAACGTCATTTAATAAACAAGGGTGTTTATTAATCACTTACTTCCCGGAAAGATCTGGAAGATCTTCCCCACAAGTACAGTACCCTAGCACATAGGTGCTAGGTAACGCTGGATAGGCCAATCCGGAGGATTAGCCTAACCACCAGGAAGGTTACAAGAACCTGCCTGCAAAGTGAGGGCCCAAGGATCCGTTCCGTAGAAGGGACGCGCGAGGACAGCCTGTCGACCTACTGTGAACGCTGAGTATATATACTAAGCGTTACGTAATCCCGGTCTCCGCCGCGCCACTCTCGTGTGCGGCGTTGTCCGGAATCACTACACAGTAAGGATCGGCATATCGCGCCACCTTCCGTGAAACAAACGAACACTGCTGGATTCCTGTCCCACTACATTACCCCTCCCAGTTTTTACTAAGGGGGGAACCAAGGCAGCCATTTTGCTGCTAAGGGACTACCCAATTAAAAATTACAACATATATCCAGCAGTTCTTGGTCTACTCTCTAGCTTCCTGGTGTTCACAAGAATTCACTGATACCAACGTATAAGTGAAAAAGGTGGAATTGTAAGATGGAGAAATTATTAAAAATATGGAAGATATGACATTTAGGAAAGAGGAAACGACATTTGAAGAATGAAGGATTAGCCTCGCTAGCACCTTGAATAAATGTGATATTCACCCATCTTGAGCCGGGGAGCGGGTTCTTGAGTGTTGGGCAGGGAAGACTCGACAGTCGCGGACCTACAGGTGGTCAGCCCGGCCTGTCGAGCACTCTGCCTCCAGCTGTTCCGGATCTTGTTGAAGTCCTCTGTTAGCTCCCGGCGAGTGAAGTGTCTTTCTCTTTCTCATCTTAAAGTATCGAGCCCAGCTGGCCCATCGGCGTAGCAGACCTACTACATTCAGCCCGATGCCGACGGGTGCTGGGCTTCCTACTGTTCTTCAAGTTGGAAGACATCCATAAGTAGAGAAGGGTTAGCCTCGCTAAACACCTTCCGAGTTGAAAGTTTCCGAATACGGAAATAACGGCCAAAAAGGCAAAACAATTCTCCATCCACCTGGTAAGAGTGTGTGGTATCAGTGTTCTTTCATTTTGACTCCAGCTATACTGGCATATCTTTTTCTCGGCTCGAATCGAGTACCAATTAAGGCCCCAATTCTAAGCCGGATTCAGAACTTACGATCACCGACCCAAGGTAGAAATAGCCGGCGTAATCCAACAGATCAGGGGTTACGCCTACTATCTCACTATCGAGTCGATGAACTCAGTTCCGACACAGACCTGGTAAGTCAGATCTATACCCGAAAGGCATAATCTTCCTTACCTGGTACCAAGTACTAGTGTGGACGATATCCACACCAGAGGCCGGAGGTTTTCGTGATGGGGGCCTATTACGGGCCTGACCATCGAGAGAACCTTCAGCCGTCTGAAACCAGGGTTGTGCCTTAGGGAAGTCATTTTAATGACTTTCCCCAGCCCCAACCCAGGATCGCTTATCATTGGTTACTCCTAACTTTCCCTCTACCCCTCCCAGCAATCCTTGCGGTTCGCTGAGAAAGTGCAGAATTCTGGCTAGGAGGCCACATTCTGGAAGTAGCTAGGTCGGAAAAAGATTTTCCTCCCCGGGACTTCCCATACCCGTCTGACTTCGGATCCAGGAGAGTTGTTGGCTCTGCCGGTTCCGAGTTTAGACGGCGTCTTCCCGGCTTGTTAGGCACCAGCCGAGTCGGTCATTGTCAACCCCTAAATATCCTCGTCGGAGGATATCCTGAGGTCGAGAAGGTCCGACTGGCTTGGTGCGCTAGCCGTCGGTGGAACCGACGTTGCCAGGGCGGTCCTCTCTGGTCGCAGTGGACTCAGCGCAGACGAAGGCTGCAACTGAGACATCAACTGCTGTAGAGAGGTTGGTCCGGTATCTAAAAAGATTCCAGACTCCAATGGGATGATGTTGGCATTCACCCCCAGTGCCCCACTTGGTTCCTCGGGCTGATCTACCGGCTTAGCCCTGGAAGGCTTTGCTGATTTTTCAGCCCGTGTCACGGCGGGAGGCCTCCTCGGCTGTAGGACTTCAGTCTGATCCTGTGGGGTCTGACCGGGTCCTGACAGCGGAGTATCCACACTGACATCCATGGGCTGAGCCGCTCTGGATGTAGTGTCCTGGTGGGAAGTTTCTTCCACGGGTGACCATCCCAACATGCCAGCGAGTTGCTGACGTGTCGGGTTTGATTCTTCCGTGGTGAACTGAAGAAATCTTCCCCGGCTCCTTTGACGGGCCAACCACGCTTCCTCAAGGGCTTGCGGGTCGTCACCGATGTCATAGAGCGACATACCCAAGTGCCGAAGACAACGTTCATCTTGGCGATGGATCTGGGCTTCCGCCCGGGCAAACCTCGACTGGGCCGTGGTTTTCGCAATACGCGCGTCCTCTAAGTCCATCGCGTATTGTTTAGCCAGGCCTTTCATGGCTTCTCTTACCTCGAATCGGGCTAGGTTCACTAGCTCCTTAACGAGGCCTTCATGGAGAGACTGCGCGCCCGTTCGGACACGGCCCTCCAAGGTGCCACCTATATGCGACTCTAGCTGATCCGCCCGTTGGACGTATTCAACCGACATCGCACAGGGAGAAGAAGTCACCTTCGACGCAACGGGTGGTTGTGTCGTTGGTTTCTTCTTTACCTCAACAACCGGGTTGGTTGGTGGAGGGAGTGCCGGAAAGGCCTCTTCCTCCTCAACTTTCCCGGGTGCTTGGGTAGCACCTCTGTTGAGTGGGGAAACTCCCGAGAGACTTGAGCTAGGACGAGTCCCAGCTGGTTTTTCTACGGGTCCGCGGGCTTTTGAAGCTGTTGGAACGTTTCGTTCACTCAGGTCTGAGAGGAGTTTCAATCCCCCAGACAACTTTGGCCCTACCTGGTAAGCAGCTTCCACCATGTCAGCCATGGTGTGCTTACCCGGAGCCAATTTCTTCCTGGGCTTCCGACTGGATCGCTCAGAAGTGTCAGTCTCGCTGGACGAGGACGATGACAGCTTCTTGACCCGTCGTTTAGCCTTCGAGGACTTTTGAGACGGTTCCCGGCTAAGGGACCGTTTCTTCCTCGACTCTTTTGACATCTGTCGATGTTTTGAAGCGGATAGCATCAGACTCCCGAACCAGCCAGGATTCTTCTTCCATCCGATCTTAAACAATTGACCGTCTGTCACACAAGTCTCGGGTTCCAGTTTGCCTTTCTGAGCCTCGGAACCTAAGTCAACGAATCTCTGCCACAGATTCATGACCCGTTCCCGAGCAGCAGCACCAGCAGTCCGGTGTTCCCGGGCAATGTGTCTGACTAGACACGATCGCCTTGAACTGGCACACCCAGCCTGACAAGAACCACCCTTCTTGCCAAGGCACTGTAGCCATGGTCGTTCGGCTAAGTGTACCTCTACGAGGTGCCTAGCGTTACGACCTTCAGTCGCGTAGGTCGGTGACAATTTCTTGTCCCTCCCATGGCAACTCAAGAAGACACAATGATTGCCGTTCCCAAACTTGTGCCATGTGTACGCGATCCGGTCTTTGACCTGATCCTCGTACTTCAGCCGGCTAACTCGGGACACTCCTTTCACCCGGTCGATGTACCAGGCGTTGGGAGAACCCTCGTCAACTAGCCACTCCTCGTCATCCGAGGTTCCATCTAAACCGACACCATCGGGGATGTAATGTCGGTTCCCATGACGGAGATCTTCTAGGCAAGTGTAAGTCTTGCCCAGCAAAGAGGCGGGTATCTGTCTAGCTACCGTTCTCTTCCCAGCCCGCTTTACGCCAGGTTGGAAATCACCGTCATCATTGTCGGGGTTGGATGGGACCAGGGGTTTAGCCTTGTCCATCTCCGTTCCCCAACACTTGACCTCTCCGCCACCCGTGGCACCTGTTGAGGTACTCGGTGTAGCGTCAGCCGCACCAGGTCCAGCCTGTGCCGCGGGTTTGTCCGAGCCTTTCGACTCAGCCCCCTTCGACTCCTCACGCTTCCCGGTTTGAGGTTTCCCTTTCTCCGAGTCACGCGATTCCGGCTGACCTCCTGTCCTTTCTAGCTCCGCCTCAGCCCGTTTCCGGGCTGCACGACGGAGTCGCTTTCGGTTCTGTTTCGAAAGCTGCGGCTCAGTCTTGTCAGCTTCCCCAGGTTTTGACACCTCAGTCTTACTGACAGACTTCCCCGGCGCGGGTTTAGCCGGTGGTGACACCGGTTTCTCACCTTTGCTGGACGACCCTTTACAGAGTCGTCCCCAACTGACGAATCAGTCTCCATAGCCGTCTCTGTCCCAGCCTCAGACTTTCCGGGTTTTGCTACCGGACCCGGGGCCAAAAAGGTCCCGGCTTCCGCCAGCTCCACTCCGGGTGGAGTCCAATTTTGGTACATTGACTGTACTATGGCACGCGTTTTGGGATCTGGGATCCCAGCTAACATTTGTTCCAGGCTCTGGGTTGAAACCTCATGCCTGGAACCTATCTCTTCGGAGGACTTCCTCGGAGAGCGACGACGCGGGCAGGCTCGGCCTCGCCTCGGCGTATCGCGCTCCGATTCGGAACCTTCGGCCATAACCACATCCGAGTCAGAGGCCTCAGTTTTCACTGAGCTCGTCTTCGGACGGGCACCAGAAGAGCCCTTAGCGGCCGGGGCCGCCTCAGACTTCTTCCCGGTGTGACTTTTTCCCTTTCCGGGTTGTTCATCTCGGGTTTCCCCAAGAAGAACAGAGTCCTCAGACTCGTCCCCTTCCAGGTCAAAATCACCATCATCTGACCCGATGAGCAAAGCATCATCGTCCAGATCTGCCCCCCGCTCAGCCGAAGCTGAGGATCCGGGCAGGGGTGAGGGGAGCTCGCGCTCACCCTCCGTAGACGGGGCACGGTCAGCCATGCTGCTACCGCCCGACTCCTGTGGTGCTAGGCACCACTCCGATCACAGAGTGAAGACTACTGAAAAAACAGGGTCTTATATACTCCTAAGTGACCTAGATTCACTGTCGCGAACCAATCAACCGTGTCGAGACTGGCTCATCTTGAGCGTCTCAACACCACATGCGTGAAGAAACCAAAGGTCAGCGTTACGCTCGACTTGATTCGTTCACGCCTTCAATCACCCAGCACAGGTTCCGGAACCCGGGGAAACCCCTTTTCGAGCTCCACCCCGAGTTCTCTACCGTGTGGGAATTCTTATCGCCGTCGTGTAGCTCGCTGATAGTATTGGAGACTTGTCTAATTTCCATGTAAATGGATCAGACCTTTCAGAGCGTTCGGCAATTCTGCAGCCTCTAGAGGGTCCTCGACGGAGTCCCTTAGAGCAACGTCTGGGCTGCGGCACATAACGACTGATTTTAAGGTAACTGTTTGATCAACATTCATGTATAATTGACATGCCACTGACTACCAACGATCTACATTGCGTACCATTGCTTCTCGTTGTGTTTTCGACAACCCCGGCACCACTACTCTTTGTAGCTAACCACAGCCTTCGATTTTAGTCGAGAGCTGCGGCGGGGTTTTGAGTCTATTTTAGACTCCATTCTACATCTCGAACCATGTTTATTATACACGGCTCGATTTGTAGCAAATTTAGACTTTTCCATATCAGGTTTTTCTTCTACCCACACTTCCCTTTTTAGGTTAGCGTAAGTAGGAATCACCTTCCGCGGACGTCCAGGTTTTCGCCGTGTAGGCGAGCACCCACTCGGAACCCCGGTAACCTTTGACCGGGACTTCCCTATCGGGGTCTGCCTCCGCCGTGTTGACGGGGGTTTGACACCCGGCTTCCCGGCTCTTTGAACCCGGGACCTCCCTGGTTTCCCAGTAGGACCCGTGTTCAGTGACACATCCCGCTTTGTAGCAGGGTGTGAAACTTCAAAGTCGGAACATTCGCGCTTTCCTTCCCATAGTCGTAAACGAGCTACATGGGATTTATAACGCCTTCTTGACCATTCGTCTTCTATCACTACTGTCATTTCTGACAATAATTGAACAATTCTGAATGGTCCGTCCCAGTTAGGAGCGAGTTTTACATTTACCAACGGAGTGTGGTATCGTACAACCCGGTCTCCTACTCGGAACTTACGTGGTTTAAGATTGACGTCATGTCCAGTCTTTTGCCACTCTGCTGCTTTCGTCAGATTCGGTCTCGCAAGGTAATATCCCTCTATAAAACGTTCTCTGAGTTTTTCGACAAATCCTATGGGACAAGGATCATCCGTAGACATTCCAGGAACCCCATAGCCTATGTCCGCGGGCATTACTATTTCCTCGCCAAAGACGAGTAAATTAGGTGAACACCCCGTGCTTGAATGAATGGTCCCATTATATGCGTGAGCTATAAATGGTGCTAATTCATCCCAATTCTTCCGATTTTCATCTACCAGGGTCCGAAGACACTGGATCAATGTCCGGTTGAATCTCTCTACCATACCATCTGATTGGGGACGATATGGATTCGTATGTGTCTTTTTAATCTCGAGTATCCTACACATTTCTTTCCAGATCTGGGATTCAAATTCCCTTCCTTGGTCGGAATGTAGTACGCTCGGAGTTCCAAAAGGCAACATCCAGTTTTTCACTAAAGCTTCCGCACACGTGGCAGCTTTGTGATTTTTCATGGGATAGATCTGCACATATTTTGTGTAATAATCCATCACCACCATCATACAGGTATTTCCTTCCTCTGACTCGTCGATACCAGATATGATATCTAGAGCGATTCTGGCAAACCTGACACCAAACAGTTCCTGTTGTAACGGCATCTTTCCGAGTCCTACCCCGGGTTTGACTTTGCTACATATGGAACATCCCGATATCCATCTTCGAATATCTGCACCCATTCCAGGCCAGTAGTAACGACGCCTTATTCTGGCTACCGTTCTTTTCCGTCCTAGATGAGCTGCACTCCTATGTTCATGACATAGGGTCATTAGTCCGGATCGTAATTCTCGAGGGACCACTAGTTGTAGAGCACGTTTAAGTGGTTGCAATGTGGTTCTCCATCGATATAATACTCCATCTCGGACCTCTAGCTCTTTCCATTGACCACATAGATTCCGAAATTCTCGGTTTTCAGGCGAGATCTCGGGTCCTGTAGGTCTATGGAGTCCATTAGCTATCAGTTTAGTTAACCGGAACAAATCTGGGTCAGCCTGTTGACTTTCCTTAATCTGTTCTAGTGTCCACTGATAGTTTAATGGCGGCTTCACTTTCTGGGAATGTAGAGTAGCTATGACTGCTCTATGCTCGCCACAATCCCGGCAATCTGATCGTCCACATTTCCGCACTGGTCTCCTTGAGAGACAATCTGCATTAATGTGTGACTTTCCTGCCCGGTGTTCAATCTGGCAGTTAGTCAACCCGAATTCGGAGAGAGCTGCCAGCCATCTTCCAATCATTCCCTCAGCGTCTTTAAAGTTAAAGAGCCATTTGAGAGAAGAATGGTCAGTACGTAAGATGAAATCTCCACCTGCTAAGAAGCGTCGATATTTTCTTACATACACCACAACCGCTAAGAGTTCCCTCTTAGTAGTACAGTAGTTCCGCTGGCTTTTACTTAAGCTGTTGCTGGCAAAAGCTATTGGAACTTCTATACCATCTTGTATCTGAGACAAAGCCGCTCCAATACTCTCATTACTAGCGTCAGTGTCGAGAATGAACCGACCCTGGGCTAGAGGGTATTTCAACACGGGGGTCTCCGTAAACTTTCTTTTTAGTCCCAGAAAAGCGTGTTCAGCTTCCGGAGTCCATTGGATCTCTTTTTGCTTCCCTGGCTTATCTAGTACTACATACTGTTGCATAGGGTGTGCAATTTCAGAAAAACCCGGGATAAAGTCGCGGTAATACGAACAAAATCCTAGGAAAGACCTTATGTCTTTTATATTCTGGGGGCGTGGCCAATTAGCCACTACCTCCAACTTAGAAGGATCTGCCCGGATTCCATTTCCGGAAACTATCCGTCCTAAGTATTCCACAGATTTGCGAAACAGCTTACATTTTTGAGGTTTGAGTTTCAACCCATAAGATTGAATACGCTCAAATACCTCTCTCAGGTTCTCTAAACATTCAACATAATTCTCCGAAGATGATTATGTCGTCTAGATAAACCAAACACTTTTTCCACTGTAGACCCCGCAACATCTGATCCATCATGGATTCGAAAGTTGCAGGAGCGTTACAGAGGCCAAATGGCATTACTGTGAACTCGTAAAGCCCTTGATGAGTGGTGAACGCCGTTTTAGACTGATCGCCACTGTTCATCTTTACCTGCCAATATCCAGACTGGAGATCCAGAGTACAAAACCACTGGTTCCCTCCCAGAGAGTCGAGACTCTCATCGATCCGGGGTATTGGGTAGGCATTCTTCTGGGTGATACCATTCAATTTTCTGTAATCAATACAGAATCGGCAAGTACCATCCTTTTTAGTAACCATTACCACTGGGCTAGCCCAAGGACTTGCACTGGGGATGATTACTTTCTGGTCCATCATTTTCCCTACTTCCTCTTCTAAAGCTTCCCGTTTTACCGGAGGTAGCCGTCGATAAGGAAGGCGGAAAGGTTGATGACCTTCAGTGTCAATCGTGTGTTCTACTCGATGTGTTCTCCCCAAGGGATCTCCAGGTCGAGTAAAGATTGACTCCATCTTCTTCAAAAGAATCCTTAGTTCATGTCGTTCCCCACTGTTTAGTGTGTCTGTCGTCTGAACTAAAGTTTCCAGAGTTTCGTGCAATGGACTCGGAACTGGAAGGGATCCCGTTCCTGTATCGATAGCACTAACCCGCACTTCTTCATAATCATTTCCTATTAAGTCCGACCTTTCCAGTTTAGATTGTCCATCTTCCACGGTTATTTCGGAAACGGGAATAGGTGTGATTCCCTGTGGAATGGAGTCCACTAGGCCATCCACATGAGCTAGAGTTACCCAGCCCAATGTATCACCCTTCCTTAATTTAATCAACCCGGAGGTATGATTACTTATAGGAATTGATCCTTCTCTGGCACTTCCGATCAGGGTATCCCAGGCCTGTATTCCTTTTTTAGAAAATAGTTCTGGGTCTGGCTCGAAAAGTGCATCTCCATGTGGTAAGTCACCTTCCCCAGCTATCAGGACATTAACCATCTGCTGGGGGGGGGATGCCCACATCTTGTCGAACAGAAATCAATGAAGAAATCCGTCGACAACTACATTCCACTTCCATTAACTCAGGAAATTTGAGTCAGAGAGTGCCATCGGGTAGATCTACAGAGCCTCCATAGAGGGTGAGAAAATCTACGCCTAATATTCCACTTTCTTCGATATCACTGAGTATGGGACCCCATACGAATTCAGTGTTACCTATTGAGACTGGAATAATCACACTACCATAGCACCTCATATGAGTACCATTAGCAGCTTTTGCCGAGGCTCCAGGAACATGACATTCCTGCGCAAATCCAAGAGACTGATAGAGTCCGTTGTTTAACACAGAGCGACTAGCACCAGTATCCAACAATAGATCCACCTTTCTTCCTTGAATTCTAGCCGGCACATACCAACGTCGTCCTCCTAAAGGGGACGGTTGTCTTATAAACCGTGAGATTCCATCCAAGGTTCCAAGATCCCATCTGCGTTGACAAAGCCATTGCAGACAAGGATGCCCGGGTGAAAGATACTTACTACAGATCGTTGCGACCGTATTTTGTATCTTCCCCTTTTCTGGTAAGTTGGAAATATTTTCCTCCTTATACATCTCACAGGTTTGTGTCTCCTGGCACTTTCCTTCCCGGACCGCAGTGTTGCCACTCGCTACAGTCCTCCTTTGTTTTCCGGTTCACTCTGAGAGGCAACCATCAAAGCAGGCAGACTACGAGATGTTTCCACCGTAGTAACGTTCCGGGCTTCTGGACAATCTGGAGAGATATGTCCCATTTTGTTGCACCGCCAACAACGTCGGACATCCAGCTGGTTTTTCTCCACCTGATTCAGTCTTTCGTTGATTTTGGTCAACAACTTCATAACCTCTGAGGAATTTCCTTCAGGATCAGTGGTTATTGGTTTTGCCTCTGCCACAGAAGGTACATCGCTGTTCCTTCCAAAGCTAGGGGTTCGACCTCTTCCACGTCCCCGTCTATTGAAACCTCCTCTTCCGAGTACCATCGAGCGGACATTAGAGAGTATATCCTCTATTTCCGCTTCCTGACACTCGTAGGTATCTTCCTCTACTTGTGACCAAGTAGAACCCACTATGTTAACCCGAGAAGTTTTCCCTGGATTAACATATTTTCCGAATAGTATACACCGTTGTTCATAGGCATCTACTATTCGCAATACCTGCATGAAGTTCATACCGGGCTCCCATTTAGAGATGACTTCCGCTCTCACGTCATCATCTCGAAGTCCTTTTACAAACTGAGTTTGTAGATCTTCATGCAGCGCAGGAGAATCTAATCCCGTCCCTGGGTAAACCTCCAACAACATTTGTTGCAAAGCTAGCCCATAGGCGCGAGTTGTCTCCTCTTTACCCTGGATCCTCTTTAGAAAAGTGGAACGGGGGTTCAGCGTTACCAACTGACCACAGTAGTATGAGGCTACCTCCACTAACTCATCCCATTCCGTACCACCGGAACGGCGAAAAGCGCGAAGTGCAGCTTCCCCGGGTCCATCTCGCAACGCTCTTTTGAGGTATGGCAATGCATCAACTTTATTCCAGCCATTACATTGTATGTCCTCACAAAATCCCGCGAACAAGTGTTCCCACTCCATTCCTTTCCCGTAAGGTTTTGGAATGACAGCGTTTTTTCTGGCTGCGTTCTCTGGGCGCATCATCGGAACCTTGTCAGCTCTCGCCATTGACAAGTTAAAGATCCGATCCTGTTCCCGGACTTGGTTGAACGAGTTGAACCCTAGTTCAGCTATAGCTTTACTAGTACGTTCGGAACTCGGAGAACCCATTCTTGACTCAGAGAGTAGCCGGAAGCTAACCAAAGGAGTCTTTACACCCTTTGTTCCAGATATGAATCTGTTAGGGGTCTTCTCTGGATCCTCTACTCTCCCTGGTGGGGAATATAGATGATCTCTCACATTACTCCAGCCAGCTTGGGACATAGGCATCCGTTGGGATGATTCTGTCTCCGCTAGTCGAACTTGGTCCTTCATGTATTGTACATGTTGGTCCAAGCGATTTTTTCTAGAGTCTCAATCTCGCGAACCGAGAGTTCTTCCAAGTTATGGTGCCTTTGGGCTACCTTCTCGGCGATCTCACGGTTTCGAGCTTCTAGTTCCCGACACATGTCTCTGGCTTCCCTTTCCCTATCAAACTCGGCTAAGAGTTCGGTTCCAAGGAAACCTACAGGAACTTCATCTGAAGATACCCTTAAGGTATTTTCCGACCTATTCCGGGGAGTACTAGACTCTCCGGGACTATCTGTCTGAGACCCAATTTTACTGAGTCCCTCCAGATCCCTTGCGGGGCCATGTCGGCTGTCGGCCGCCGGACTGAAACTCTTCAGGACCGTCGAACTCAGATTCTGAGCGGCGGTTCTCTTCCGAGATTTCTCCTTGCCAGACTTCTGGGTTTCACCCCCTCCCTCTGGTTTTGGAGACTTGTCGTCATTCCGGGCCGGAAGAGTTTGTTGAGAAGTTACCTCCCCATCTTCACTCTCCTGTTCAGCCTTAGATCTGGTTTTTATTCCAGATCCGTGCATTTACCGAGAATCCCGGGTTGTGCAAGCAACCTGGGATCCTGGTCACGGCACCAGTGTGGTGGTCGCCGCCTGTCTAGCAGGTTGGATGACCCCAATCCGGAACGCTAGTTCCAGGCAGGATCCCACCCTACGCACTTACGTAGGTTGGTTCGGTTTTCGGTTAGTTTGCACAGACCTATTCACACATAACACAACAACGTCATTTAATAAACAAGGGTGTTTATTAATCACTTACTTCCCGGAAAGATCTGGAAGATCTTCCCCACAAGTACAGTACCCTAGCACATAGGTGCTAGGTAACGCTGGATAGGCCAATCCGGAGGATTAGCCTAACCACCAGGAAGGTTACAAGAACCCGCCTGCAAAGTGAGGGCCCAAGGATCCGTTCCGTAGAAGGGACGCGCGAGGACAGCCTGTCGACCTACTGTGAACGCTGAGTATATATACTAAGCGTTACGTAATCCCGGTCTCCGCCGCGCCACTCTCGTGTGCGGCGTTGTCCGGAATCACTGCACAGTAAGGATCGGCATATCGCGCCACCTTCCGTGAAACAAACGAACACTGCTGGATTCCCGTCCCACTACAGTATTATCTTTTGTATGTCTTAGATTGTTCAACATTCAAACTCCAAAACTCAAACTACGAATCTGACATTTAGTATCTGAAAATTACTAGGTGATTCTATAGAATATCTACTGTATTTTGAAAATGAATGCAAGTGCAACCAGGTAGAATGTTATAAGAGAAGTATTTAGGGAGAAATTTACCCTAGAAAACTATCCATTTCACATAATATTCTTTTGACATTCCCCACTATCATGTAAATCTCCATTACTATCTATTGGGACTGATAATTATTGGATAAAGTCTTTGTTCCTTTAATAATGTTACGGAAACCATGTTTTCAGGTCGTTTCTTTTATATATCATCCAGAAAATGTATTTTTAAGACTCTTTGAATAGAGAAATCCAGATTGGAGGTAAAAGGTGTTTATTACTAATTGATGCGTGTGCAGTTCATATATGAGTAAATACAAGTCATGCATGGTGAAAGCTTAACATTAGCCGATAGCATAAGTTATAATACATGGTAAGGTAAATATATAATATAGATTAGTCCATCATGATGTCATCATCTGCGCCACAGTCTTTGTACGCTCAATATCAATGAATAAATCCTTCTGGGTGCAGGGGAGTATGGTGGTAGGCGTGCTGCTAGTTTGCTTGCATGTATGCAGGCGAGTGCCCGGTGGCGGGTGGCGGGTGGCCGTCATGCTTGACTGGTCCCATATAGTCTCTTCATTTAAACATCCTTATATTCTATATACCTCCATAAAACATTTTCTTTCAAATCACTAGAACTTAATATGCCTTTTGTATCTTTTTCTGAGTGTTGGGGGGATACATAGCTTTAATATAGAAGACAACACAATTAAATTTTGCGTCGTAAAGCACGTCGTAAGGCGTGTCAGTGTGCATCAGAAGCCACTAGTCTTTCCATGCCCACTGACGTTCAATTATTCCTCAATATGTCTGGCCCATATGATTGAGCTATATTTGTGCTATTTAATATTTGGCAACCACATTGCTCAAGGTTCTTGGTACGTGCAGAATTGATGTTATGAAAGATGTTTATAAACAGCATGGATCAAAATATTTTGTATCCAGCTCTTGAGGTGCTGATATGAATGCTTTGACCAGTATTGCAGAACCTAGTGGAGATACATCAAACCATGGGGAAAAGGCCCAAACAGCATTCCAATCAGCCACCTTGTGAACTAAAACATAAGGTTCATATTTTATTCTCATCTTTCTGAAATAATGCAACAGTTTTGTTATCATCAATAGTTTGTGATGAACGGTTTCTATCTGCAGTTGCAAAAATTATTAAAAGCAAGAAGAAGATTCATCGAAGTTGTCACATACCTGTTATAATGCCAAATGTGATGTAAACGTGATAAACTTGTGTGGCCTGAGTGGCAAGCAGAAGCCCCAGACAACTCAATAGTGCTCCGGCAATACTTGTTCTTCTCTCACCAAACTTTGCCACCAGCATGCTCACCAGTGGACCTGTGCGTTAAAATGATAAAGTGTTACATCATGGATAACTAACGGATATATCAAGGGGAGTATATCTTTGAATGTATCAGCTCTGATTTTAAGTGAATATGAAAATACTAGCTGGTATCTATTTAGGTACAATACAATGCAATAGAATGTTGAATATAATGTCAAAGTTTACATATTCATGTTATTTTCCATTTTGTTTTTGTATGGCTCTGAAATATCATGAACAGGTTAAGAGGTGATTGTTGTACATGGTAAATTTTAACCAGAAAAGTCATTTTGACAATCGTAAAACAAAGATAAAAATGATGTGGAAGAACGACTACTGTACGCTCGAAGTGTCTAAATGAAAAGATGAATGAATAAATATCATAAATACATGATGCAAGATACACGGCTGCATTTATTGAAGACACAAGGGAGACTGCCATGTTGCTTCCTGGGATGCTCTCTTTGAAGACAATATAAAACATTCCCATGGCGTAGTATATCCCAGCATAGATAACATGAGTTATGAAGGATGCTATACAAGCCACCCAAGCAAACCCACGATCCTGTTTGAATGGCTGCATTGTTTCTTCTCTCATCTAAACAACTGCAATTAATAGATACAGAAAAGGATGAAACGAAGTATACTAAAAAGTACACTAGAGGATGTTTTTTTAGGTATATCCATGTTCTGTATAAAGGGTAAATCAACATTATTATTTCATAAAATATATGGTGAATGAAAGATGGTGGTGCATTGTGCGTCACTCCACAGACCATTATAACATAACACTACATATACACCACAAGAATTTCCCAAGTAACTGTTCTTGTACCTAGTTATACAATTTGATTACCTGGATGTTTAAATGGTGGCGATTTTACTGGTCAACTGTCATTCTGTTTCCGTTGTTTCAACTGAAGGGTTGGCCTTTTGTCTTCTAGTCATTTGATATCTGTCTGTGTGTTCCATATAGCCGAATTCACACCCGGTCTCTTGCCGGGCCTCGATCCGGCGCAAAATCTGCGCGATATCTGGTATATATCCTATGCTCATCGGGGATAAGGCTGTGTTCCTTATAGCTGATGCTTCCCTGTAGGTAGTCCGCCGGTGTTTGCCTGGAGGTGTCTTCTATACACCCGGAAGGTCAGGGTGGCGGTTTACCAGTGGCAGTATAGATTGGTCACTTTACACCCAAGGTGATCAGGACAGGGTCCAGACGTTGACCTCGATGGACATCGGTGATAGGGGCGATGAGGAAACAGCTGCATCACCACGGCCGCCGCTTTATAGCCCGATATGAGGGCGGGTTTAGGCCCGGCGTGCTATTGGGCCTAATTTCGGCTACGTGGAAAACATCCTATGATGAAGTAATCTCTAATCGCCTGTACCACCTGCGCTTTTTCCAATGAACATCTGGTCTATATATCTGGAGCTATTATTACAGGGGCGTCAGAACGTTTTGAAAGTGGGGGGGGGGGGGGGGGGGCGAACTGAAAAATTGCTGACTTTTTTCTTGGTATGAAATCAGACATTTGTCTGTTCCTCTGGATTTACTGTGAATCTGCGAAATGTCTGCGAAAAGTGAGACTTTGACACTTTTCCACAGTTAAAAGTAAGGGCATAGCCATCAATGCATGCTAAACAGTCAGACTTTGACACTTTTCCACAGTGAATAGTCAGGGCTTATCCATCATTGCATGCTAAAGAGTCAGACTTTGACACTTTTCCACAGTGAAAAGTCAGGGCTTAGCCATCATTGCATGCTAAAAAGTCCGACTTTGACATTTTTCCATGGTGAAAAGTCAGGGCTTAGCCATTATTGCACGCTAAAAAGTCAGACTTTGACACTTTTCCACGGTGAAAAGTCAGGGCTTAGCCATCATTGCATGCTAAAGAGTCAGACTTAGACACTTTTCCATGGTGAAAAGTCAGGACCTAGCCATCATTGCATGCTAAAAAGTCAGACTTTGACACTTTTCCACGGTGAAAAGTCAGGGCTTAGCCATCATTGCACGCTAAAGAGTCAGACTTTGACACTTTTCCATGGTGAAAAGTCAAGACCTAGCCTTCATTGCACGCTAAAAAGTCAGACTTTGACACTTTTCCACTTTGAAGAGTCAGAGCATAGCCATTATTGCATGCTAAAGAGTCAGACTTAGACACTTTTCCATGTTGAAGAGTCAGGACCTAGCCATCATTGCACGCTAAAAAGTCAGACTTTGACACTTTTCCATGGTTAAAAGTCAGGGCTTAGCCATTATTGCCCGCTAAAAGGTCAGACTTTGACATTTTTTCACAGTGAAAAGTCGGGCTTAGCCATCATTGCATGCTAAAAAGTCAGACTTAGACATTTTTCTATGCTGAAAAGTCAAGACAGGTTTTACACACGTTTGAGTAAAATTTTAAGCTGCTGACTTTTTTGGGCTGACAAAAAAGTGGGGGGGGGGGGGCAGTCGCCCCCCCCCCCCCCTGCCCATCCTATTCTGACGCCACTGTATTATCCATCGTATACAAATCCTCCCTTGAAAATGTATGGGGAGTCAGTGAACCATGCACTACCCATTGTATAAAGGTTGGGTCTTTTTCCAACCAAGGGGGGAGCCCACAGTACAACAAACGATGGTTTTGTGGACAGGCGGCTCTGACCACTCGAGGTTGACGTCGTAATGCACTTGCTAGCGCTCTAGTGTCCTGGCCACCTGGGGGTGTGAAGGGGCCTATTTCCGGGCCGGGCCGGTCACTGGCCATAGAGTTATATAACAAGGGTAAAATAGCACTTCTCAAGCGTGAACCTGGCAGAAACAAAGAACTTTGGGCGAGTGGGGCGTCACTTTTAGGTAATATATAGTCTTTGACTTAGACTGGCCTCAGTCCCAGTGTCCAACCCCATACCCTCCTGCCTGCCGTTACCGCCTCCTTTACCCCTCCCGCAACACCCCACCTCAGCCACTGGACACAAGTCAGTCAGGGGAAGGTTGCATACTGCATGATGTTTATAATCAAAGATTTGAGTAGGCAAGTTTGGCTCTGGACACATCTAATCATAAAATATCTCTACACAATCCCTGTAACCTGGAATGGATATCAACAGTATAGACGACAATAAATACCATCCTTTTATTATCGAATCGCAAATCATTTATCGGGGGGGGGGGGGGGGTTGAAACCAACATCATTAGTGGATATGAAGCCTATAAAGTCAAATGTGGTACCAGGGAACAGGATATCGGCAAATTTGGCTGCTGGTACTTCGTGAGTTCTATATCGCACATTTGACTTCAGATGGCGACACTACGTCGACTGGCATCTCTCTTATAGCTACACTCAGAGGAGGTGTGAAGCGTAGCGCCCCCTATCCTTTTGAGCGATAATAGAGAACCAAAACAAAGCACCAGCGCATGCTCTGACAGGCTGCTATACAGCACTCTCCCAGCAGATATCCTGCGCTCTATTTCCTGTGGTCGCTTTGTATCTCTGCCCCAACCTGCCTGTTTGGGCTCAAATCTGGCCCATACGCCAGTTATTCAATTATCCTAAATTCTGAGAGATTTGCAGGGTATTCTGTGTTCTACATGTAAATAGAGATGCACATATTTATATGGTAAACAAAATACTCTCATTTCTATTATTATTTATGTCAAACCAGACACAGCCTCTGGGATTACTTTCTACAGTGGAAAGCACCTCATGTGTTGCAGGGCTTTGTTTTGTCAACAATGCCATGTGCTCCTCTGAAGGAGCAGTCTAATCAACTGTGAATTCCCATTATAAAATGGTTTAAGTTTGAAAAAGAAACAGCTAGATTTTCTGTCAAGCTCCCTTAACATTTCCCATATTTCCAAACTCATGATATGTGGGTTGTTTGACTTGTATAACTTTCGACAGCTGCCTTGTTTTGAATCTGAAATGCTGGCTGGTTCCCCCTGTACTTAGTTGACACCCTGAAAACCAGCATATGGCGTCACTGGGTTGGGGCAGAGATTAAGCCAGCGCTAGCGCTGCGAAAGATCTGGGGGGAGAGTGGCTATACAGCTCACACAGAATCCCATCTACACATGTTTTAGAGCATATCCAGGGATAGATGCAATACCAAAAGGTCCATAATACTTTGTTTTGTTGCTCCATTGGTTATTTTAGATGTGATATTATTTACAAATTATGCAAATCGACCTGCATTCACTTGACAGGTGATGTAAACTCCTATAAGAAAATATTGTAAAAATGGGCTAATTAAGAACAGCTACTACATGCTAACTGTTAGAGCTCTATCAAAAATCTTTTCAGATATTGATAGAGTGACATCTAAATTACTCCAAACCACAATAGAGCTCAATAGAGCTCCATGTTTTATGCCTGATTTGGGTTGTAGAACACAGCCTTATTTCCTACCAATATCACTAATCCAGGGCTTACTAGCCAGTAGAACCACAGACTAAAAATAGATACTCTGTGGTAAAACCAGCCCTTCTCAGAACTCCTTCCCCTCTGCTGTCAGGTTTGAAAGTGGCGCGGTGAAGCAGCCACAATCGTATATATGACTCGGGTTGGTATAGGGGGCGCTGCGCTTCACACCTCCTCTGAGCTACACCCCAATGATTGGGGCTTTCGGCTTTGCTTCGCCAAGAAAAATGAGAGCTTCACCTTATCAGCCCGAGTAGTGCCTGGAGGCATTCCCTAGGGAATACTGAAAGATGCCTGGTGGCACCGTTTCCTTAGATTTTCATAATCAGTGTATTGATGTAATAGTAAAAGTAAAAAAATGATGGATTTTAAAACATTAACCTTCCCTAGAATGTAGTACAGTAAAACCCCGCGTAAGCGGTCACCCTCCGTTCCGGGCCAAAGTGTCCGCTTACGCGGGGTGTCCGCTTACGCGGGGTTTTCACGTTTCCCTCGGGCCATAATACAAGTGTTTTATACCAATATGTAGTGGAGATAGAGGGGATGATAGATCTGAAATTCACTTTTTTAATACCTTAATTGGATCCGAAGTTATTAAACTTTGAATTATAAAATTATTTTCTATGAATGTTTTCAAACACACTCATAAAAGATACAGATTGATCTATTTTTGGAAGGGTGTCCGCTGGAGGTGTCCGCTTACACGGGGTTTTAGCCCTTTTCGTACCGAAATAACTGTCCGCTTACGCGGGGTGTCCGCTAACGCGGGGTGTCCGCTTACGCGGGGTTAAATTAAACATCTAATAGAGGGGAAAATTTCCGTTCCGAGCAAAAGTGACCGCTTACACGGGGTGTCCGCTTACGCGGGGTGTCCGTTAGGCGGGGTTCTACTGTATTAAGAAGTGAAAAATAGTACTAAGGATTACGTGTCATAGCAATTTATGATGGCATAGGACTGTTATAGTGTCTGGAGAAGCCACGGTCTTTCATAGTAAACATGAACATTGGCATTATAATTGCAACGTTGAATATCTTAAAAAGCGACGAGACGTTTTACTCTTTATGTGATATACAAAGTGACAATAAGATTAAGTTCCGTAATTTTAAGATCATCATGACTTACAAATGGTCCCCAGCTTTCCGGGATATCGCCTTGTGGAACTTGATACCTGTCAGAGTAAAGAAGTCAGCTACTGTAGAACACATTTTCGACAACTTCTTTCTAAATTTGTGAGTAAACATGTCGTCTTATCACGTCTCACCGATCATGTATTCATGAAAGATGACTCTGTCTACTCGTCTGGTCTATGATTTTGTTATACGTAGTATATAATATAATCTATGGAAGAACGCCCAAGTGGCGAATATGATATTTTCTTTTTTCTCTCGATGTACATTGACCCATATAAATACTGAATAAAAAAAAAAAAAAAAATAATAATAAAAAAAACCCTCAGAAGACACACTTAACCTGCAAAGGCAGAATGTAAAGCCTTTACCTGAAATAATAGGGGAATAACACAAAAACAACCCTTTCCTCACTATTGATGCCTCACTGGAGGGATTCCCATATGTAGAGCAAATGATGCCCCAAGGCATCATTTTACTATTTTTGTTAGAATGACATTTTAGGCCATCTGGTGGTATCTTTATCATTTTTTCAGAGATTATGTAAAGCGCCATTATGGTCATAATCAATGAGGAATTTTCCCTTCATCATCGTTGAAATGTCGGCAGACAACTTTCTTCTATATATTCTTATATTGACAACCTTCCGCCTAACCTTTAATTACAAGAAAGGTGCGATCCTAAACATTTATGCAATTCACAGAATACCGCTGGTCATTCCTCTAAGCAAACACCTTCCCCATATTTTCTGATTCTGAAACAGCCACCATTTTACTAGCTGCTTTTTGGATTTCAATCTAGACGATCAGTGGCTCTGCAAAATTCTCCCAAGGGCACAGCTGGGAATTCTGTCCTTAATTTGAATAGTCCAGCTCTGAATATTTTGTGTGTTTTGATAAAAATGGAAATGGCTTTTTAGCACTGGTCCGATTCAGATAGACCCATTGTTATTCATCATCGACTAGCGTAAAATAGGATTTAGAGGGTGTTATGTGGTTTCAAAGGAATAAAAGGCAGATTCCCTGTGGTTCAACGCTGTAATTTCCCATAATTTCTATATTGCATGCGAAAAGCAATACACACTTTCTTCATTTGCGTTGTCATATTTTATCAGGGGCATCTGAATTAATCTTTTTACCGAAGCTTTAGTCGATAAAATTGGGAAAAGGTAATTAATCAGCCTATCTGGATAAACACTAAAAATGTCATGATCTGAAGACAAAATAATAACTTAACTCAATGAAATCAATGCGTGTTTTATGGAGCACGAGTTCGGATAAAGGTCACATGGTTACAGCATCCAGAGATTCAATGAATGATTGGTGATATATCATTATCATTTGCATATAATCAGGAGGGTTGAACTTGCCAAGAATAATCACCATAATAGTCTCGTGGGAGCCCTCTTCAGATTATTATGTCCCATTACAAGTTTTACCTCTGGTGTTACTGCAATGCAATACACTGACCAGACTGACTAGAATACATCAAGATCCAGGTTATATGCTGGCTCTGTGTTAACTTGGTGGGGGGGGGGGGGGGGGGGGGACTGTGTTTATCATGACCAAAGGTTGCCTCCAGCGGCCTATTACGTAGAGCCAGCATGATTAATTATGCCAAGGGATAGAGCCTGTATGCTTCACATACAGGTAATTTGGAACATGACAATGTACATAATATTGATCCCATTACAAATAAAGGTTACAACGCAAGGAGTTAACAGTAATATAAATACATTAACAGACTTTAATCAGTATTATAGAGATCATACATAAGCAAGCCCCTCTTCGCAGCCCCTCTTCGCAGCCCCTCTTCTTGCCACATTCAGCATTGATCGTTCTACATAATTATGTGTGTCGGGGGCCTGAGTGCATAGCTTACACATAGTACACCTGTCGGCCAGTGTGATCTATGTCAAAGGTACGACCATTTGTAGAATGATTCACATGTCTCCCTACAGTCTATTTTATGTAATGGTTTTTGGGATAAAATCGTCTACCGAGTCGTACATCATCAGATAGATCGTATCGTCCAGTTCTCGTATCGTTCAAAATTTATGTAACGGACCTAAGGTTGGATATCATTAAACGATAACCTTCATACGAGGTCTCCATGTACCCTGTACTTTCTTCGGTATAAGTTATTCAACAGACGCCAGGGCCATTGAAGTATACATAAAGACAAGTTTCAAATGACTGACATCGAGGTAAAGGTCATCTAGGGGAGGGTCCCCCTTAGAGGGGTCTCGACCCCCTCCCCCCGAGCGGTATTTGTTCTGCAGCCACTGAGTTGCTCCTTTAATGAGGCGCCTGTGATGGATGGCAGCCTGAAGGGCTTATCCCACCATCCCGACGTCATTCCACAATATTTAAAACAATGCGGGAACAAAAACGTTATCACTCGTTCATTTATCGTTCTGGGCAATTGTTGCATTAAATTCACCTATTCAACTCATCTGATGCATTTCTGAACTGTATCGGCTGGGCTTTTTATTAACCTGCTAGTTAAGGTATGACAACACTAATACAATAAGGAATGGCCCTAGAAAACATGAAAATTGAACTTTTTGAGTAGGGATCTATCAAAATGAGTATTTTGCCTATTGTTATATGCCAAAAGTGTTTCTATTGATGTAAAGGATATTTCCAACCTCTACTTCACTTGATGGATTTTGCTTGCAATGAGGCAGTTTGGTTGAGATAAAATGTTATGGGATTAATGTGCTTTGCATTTATACTATTCTTGGGTTCATATTAATGACAGAAAAAAAACCCCAGCGAGAAATGGGTATTTCTTTAATAGTGGTGTATTCTTTTATACATTTACTCAGGTAAAACAATAAATGCCGTTGTAGCTCTCAGTGTGATCTGTACGATGGAAAATATAAACAGGTGAAAAAACCCTAAATTGAACGAGTTACAAGATGGTGAACCTGAACCTTCACCCCCTCCCCCTCCTCCCCTATGACGAGGGGTTGTTGACTATTTTTCGTTATTAAATGGCTTAGAGAAAAATGCCGACGTAGAGAGAGGCCCGATTTTAGCCAAGATAAAGGTGCATAAAAATAATTCTTAACACGTTTTAATCTTACTTCGGTGTCTTTTTTTAATCAAGCTTTAGCTTATTTGTACTTTTTGATGTACAGGATGGGTCCCAATGTATTTCTGAAATAAACCCTTCACCTCAACTGGGGCTCACCTGTAGTACAAAACAAATAGTGTTCCGTACGGGAAAATACGGAACACTCCCGTAATCGTTATTAAAATGAGAATTCAAAGATTTTCCCTAATTTCGGGTATATACCAATTATAGAACGAACTGCCATGCTTGTACAAGCCACAAAACTAGATAATAATCTACGGTTTGTATGAATCTCGGCGTAAACGTCTCGTTCCGTACGAACCGTAAATCATGATCTCGTTCTGTAGCTTGTACAGTATGGTCAGGACGTTCTATATTAATATCCAATCAGCATGTCAAACTATCAATGTTTCGCCCAGGAAGACTGGAGTGCTCAGGATTGTTTTCATGATCAACAAAGTATGTTGTCATCTCCAATAGTCTAGACAGTTAACGCAAGTGCTTGATTTTGAAATAGAAATTCAAGTGCTTTCAAATTAGGCCTGTGCCTTGAGTCCTTTAAATTGATGTCTTTTCAGACTGATTCCCAAATATTTCTTAATAAAGAAATTTATGCAAGTCCTAAGCAGCTCATTTTATCTTTTAATCTTAGAATCTCGTGTAGAAACTCCCACATTCGCATACACTTAGTGCAATGTGAAATTCCTCAAGCAAAGAGAACTGACTGGTGGATAAGTTGTATTGGGACTCCCAAGCCCGGTATAGCGAGCAATTCCCACCAAAGGGATTTTGTTCAGTGGCTAACTCAACAGTAGGGCCGTCCCTGCCTGAGTGTTTCGTTGTGTGCAGCTTGCTAAGTCTGTCAGCATTGCGCTGTTTCCATTATTCCTTTCCCACTCATCCGTAGTTAGCCACCGATCCCACGAGTCTGAGGCCCCGGAAAGGCTGCGGGTGTGGCATGTGATACAGCTTTAGGGTATATATATATATCACGAATCAACTACTTTTTTTTCTTATAAATGGGCACGTCGATGTAGATCACTTCCAAAGACAGTGGTCTTTTATGAACATATATTTCTGATGGTTATATTTCATCAGACCATGAACAGTGTATCTCTAGAGTTTTATGTCCATGATCAGACTGAGATGAACCTGATTCCATTTGTCTCTCTGTAAAGGAAAGGATTATTGTTCGGAAATACATGTAGATAACAATAGATTGTTCAGGTACTCTTCAACAGTTGGATACCACAACCCAGTTTAGTTCAGAGCAAACGCTTCTGTCATATTGATAGCCGTAAAAGCGATGATTAGATTCAATCACAGATATCTCTCTGTATAATTGGGAAACAGAATTTAATGTATTCGAGTGTTGAAGTAATTTTGGTCGATTGAATATACAGATTGGTTCAGCATAATACCTTACGCGTCTAATCTGGCACATCCGAAGACACCCGATAGGTCATCTCATGATCTCCACTCCGCCAATCACACACGACGCCCGTTCACTTCGCTTCTAATTTCAGTCACCAATCGTGAACCGGTGACAGTATCTCACCTTTGAATCGTCAGTTCTTCACTTTGAGAATGAAACAGTAACGCACGACTATTTTTCCTTCGACGGATATAAGAAAGAAGTTTCTATATGTAAAATGTCCGCTGAATAACATTCCTTTAAACAAAATAAATCCATCAAAAATATTCCCCTAACTTCAAGGTGATGCATAAACAACCAGTTTTGCAATTACTAAGCCTTTCATTAGCTCTTACAGTGCATAGACATTGACTCTTGGCCTCGATGATACCATATACCCCCAGAGAGTGACATCTAATCCATAGTCCACGCTTCTTTGCCATCAGAGACTATTTCTACCGCAGCGGTACACCTAGTCCCCGAGCGGAAGTCGCTTCAGGAAGTGTCCTCTGAGCATGTGCGGTGCTGGGCGCTTGCTTGGTTCCGGTGGGAACTGAAGCCTCACTTTATTATGGCTAAGACGAAGCTCAGTCCCCCCTTAGCTAATGCAGTGGCAACGCAGTGAGTGCAATGCCAGTGTCTTTTGGCTACTTAGAATGCTCCTTTTCACAACGTATAATCACTTGATTCAAAATATATGGTTTCTACGTTGGAGTATTTAGGTCCGCGAATCCAACTATCGGTTAAAGTATTACAAGTATCATAAAAAAGGTTAATATTTATAGTATTTTATGCTTATGCATGAGCAATGGAAGACACTGAATGTTGGCCAGATTAACCTTTTACACGAGAAATTCATAACATAATTATTTCAAATTCATGTTCCTACCTATCAGAACGGGGAGAATTAATTGGTATCCAACTACATCGCTAGTTGGTATAATTCAATACTCTGTTATATCACAGCTTGGCACCTGTACTTTCAATCAGAAGAGAGTCTTCAATCAGGCTCAGAGGAGAAGTGTTTAGGGACTTAAGGTATCGAATACAAATTCCTAATTGCACAATTTTACCTGTATCCTCCCATTAATGATGGTGCAACTAAATGGGAAAAGAAGTGCAGTTGGAGGATGAACTATCTACTGGGGGTCTCTCTCCAAACCATACCTGGAGAGGTCTGATTCAGAAATCTACCATGTAGGAATTCCCATAAAAGGTATTTGATAACAAAAGCGTATGCGTGCAAACAACTTTCACATATCTTCATTTTATAAATTGTCGGGTAGAGCAGTTGATTTAGCAAAACCTTTTCTGTATCGAGCTCTGGAGAAGAGGACGACCCAAGTGCAGTATGAAAACTCAGCAGGTCTGTTGCTTTTTTGTAGTGGCACTTTCTCTGGTAACCAGACACTGGACAGTGGATGGGGGATTACGGGGAGGGGGTTATGCCGTGAGATGTGTGTTCCAAGCACTAACAGAGACGGTAGTCTAGGATGGAATGCACCGAGGTAATCCCTGCTGCATCGATCTACAAGAGCAAAGCTGGGATGAAAAATACTGAGCGCCTCACGGACTACTCATAGGTGCAAACACTGATGGTCGGACAGGAAGAAATGACCGACCGACTATTCCTAGTAAGATTGTGTTTAAGCGCTGAGTTTATTACTGGATAGGACGTATTAATTCGTTCATATTAAAGTTGTTGTCTTTTTCCGACAGGTGTCCCCAAAACAATAATTTAAGAGTTTCCATGATAGCTTTCTGTCTGATTCCATACCATACTGCTTTGGTGTATTGGAAATGCGGGTATGGTCATATGAGTAGGGTGTGGCTAGATGTTCATACTTCAAATCAAGATAACGTTTTTAGAAAAGGTGTGGTCGCTTCTGCGTTCATACAACCTGTTCGATTATGTTCTTTGTTAATATATCTTTTTCATTGCTAGATACTCTGAGCTAGTTCCACATTTCATGTTACACTCGGACCTATATAAAAGGCATACAATACATTATCAAGTTTATATCTTAATACTGTCAACGATATTTACGGTCCTATATAAATACACATCAGTGACCAATGACATTATTGCTACATCCTATACGATGGGTTTGTGATTTCTATCTTCTATGATTAATTTCATTGTTAGACATGCTTACCTGCATTAAAACACGCCTATTCCCCATGAGAGGGGCGATAGGTTAGAGGCTAGCACTAGACATCCCTACCCCTGGATGTTGTAGACAAGTCACTTTGGGTGATGCACGATGTCCCAGACGTCGGCTTGTTTGTTGCTGCAGAATCTTAGTGAAAGCCTTTCGCCATCGCAGGCCAATGAATCAAAAGTGCCTACCTTGCGAGACAACTTGTGCCGCTCCAGCTTTCAGCACTGACGGATCGGTGCGAATAACCCACCGTATACATACACGGAAGGCTAGGGGCTGCCCAGGCGTGTCTGCCCACCGGCCTGCCCACTGATCCCCAGATATATATGCCCCTGCTCTCCAGGGGCCCGTCTTACTTTGGCTGGTTCCCCCTGCTGCTAATTCCGCCGAGCCCCCTAGCGGATGACCAGCGTACGTCTTACTAAGACTGCTAGCTATACCCCGTGCGAGCGTTTTTCTGCGATAGCGCTGCGATGATTTCCGGCGACCGTCTAATTACTAAACAAATTTGCCATATCGCAGGCCTGTCGCAGCGGCAACTATCGCAGGCCTATCGCTAGCGTTGTTTCGGCGAACATTTCGGCGTACACCATCTACCCGAAGTTTTACTTTTCCGGAAGCACCTTTGTTTTTTTCGTTTTTCTGTCAATCTCGGGAAGCAGACGACAACTGTCTTACTACAAAGCCGATCTAACACAGCTCACAATGGACAACAGAGAGAAAAGGAAACGGCCTGTGAATATATCATTTAAAATCTATTTAACCCTTTTCATGAAAATATTGATAATGTGGAAATCCACCAACCTTAATATGTTGTCTTGTTTTTAAACAGAGAAACTGCTAGGAGTGCAGTGGATGTCGAGGTCGCCGCATAAACTAGCGGGGGTGTGGAAAAAAAGCCTATTTCTGTTCTAAGACCTGCTTTGCCAATAATAGTCCGATTTTGATGGATAAAAGGTATTTAGGTAGCTGGGACTTAGGCGAATCACGGGCAATCGACGCGAAAAACGTCGGCCCTTACGACAAGTATAGAATTGTCTTCTGTAGCGTGTTTACCGCGGGTGGGTTTAGAGCGTGACAGCGGCCGTTTTCGCACTCGCGGCCGACTGCGTATCGGGAAATGGCAAATATCAATGTGTTCCCTTTCAGTAATCAAAATATAAACTTACGTTCCGTCTTCTGCATGTCCCTAGCTATCTACTGCTTTTCATCCCGAGCTTCTACGATAATTTTCCGCGACGTTATGACGCGATGTGTACTGAGTATTTTTGCTGCCAAGTGGCACTGGTCAGTGTCCAAAAAACGGCACACACAAAAACGGAAAACGACGCACGTTTGTGCGATTGCGACGTCATCAGAATCTGGGATGATTAACGTCTGACCTACTTAGTCCAAATGGCATTCACCTTGTCTTCTATTTATAGACTTCTATTTATAGCTTCAACAATAGACAATATACCAACCACATAGTCCACAGCATTGTTTGAAATTTGCACTGGAAAGTGACTGGTGAGGGACTAGTGCGGGACTGGTGAGGAACAGTGAGGGACTGGTGAGGAACAGTGAGGGACTGGTCAGGAACAGTGAGGGACTGGTGAGGGACTGGTGAGGGATCGGTGAGGAACAGGTGAGGGACAGTGAGGGACAGGTGAGGGACTGATGAGGGACAGGTGAGGGACAGGTGAGGGACTGTTGAGGGACAGGTGAGGGACAGGTGAGGGACTGATGAGGGACTGATGAGGGACAGGTGAGGGACTGATGAGGGACTGGTGAGGGACAGGTGAGGGACTGTTGAGGGACTGTTGAGGGACTAGTGAAGGACTGGTGAGGGACAGGTGAGGGACTGTTGAGGGACAGGTGAGGGACAGGTGAGGGACTGATGAGGGACTGATGAGGGACAGGTGAGGGACTGATGAGGGACTGGTGAGGGACAGGTGAGGGACTGTTGAGGGACTGTTGAGGGACTAGTGAAGGACTGGTGAGGGACAGGTGAGGGACTGGAGAGGCACAGGTGAGGGACTGATGAGGGACTGGTGAGGGACAGGTGAGGGACTGATGAGGGACAGTGAGGCACAGGTGAGGGACTGGTGAAGGACTGATGAGGGACTGGTGAGGGACAGGTGAGGGACATCCCCACATCACTACATCCCCACATCACTACAAACAATTTCAAGTAATTTGCCCATCGTCTTTCTCGCAGTCTGCTCTTAATCCTGCTCACCAGCCTTACCTGCTGGATATTCGGCAGGCCTCTCCAACTGTCCACCTGTCAGCTTATCCTGTTATCTGTCTGTTACTGCATATTCCCATCAAATCTTTATATCCTGGAGAACTCAGGTAGACACTATAGTGCTGGGGATTGGGAAGGGCAATCGCAGAGGATCAAGTAGATGTAAGTAGGAAGAGAAGGGGGGGGGGGGGCAGGGAAGGTTTTTGGAGGAGGATAGGGACAAATATGAGAAAAGAGCCAGAGAACAGCAATGCAGGTTTGGAACTGCGCGCACTGCGATTAGCATGGCATTTTGCTAGTGACTGTCTCAATACCACACTGAAAACAGAGATGGCGGCATTGTAATAGTCAGATATGCCTTTCTCTCGGGCATGGGGCATATAATTTGGGAAGATGGGGCGGCCATAGGAAATATGCAGAAGTAGTGATGGATGTGCTTATGTAGTAAATACTACTGGAACTGAGATAGGAGTAATTGAATTTAAACAATGGGAGGGAGCATGATGGGCTAAAGTAAATACAGGGCTTGGGAGAACAAGAGGGACAGCGACACGGGTGCACGGGGGTGACAGCGCCGAGGAAGGTAGTTGGGAGGGGTGGAGGGCTCGCGGAGCGATTAGTGAGTCGAGCTTAATACACGAACGACACGAATCAAGACAGATCAGGGGCATAATTACATGACCTATCTCCGCCAAATAAGAGACGAGTATGTAGGAGGGATTCGCGTGCCTCGACCTCTACAAACCGGCCCGCTATGCTGCCACTCTGTCTCCCCACTATGCTCTTTAGGACAGTTGGCAATAAATGTGATATGACCTTTATTGTCTGATCTCTTTGCTGGCGAATCTAGAACTAGCAAAGTAAGAATAGTCTAAAGCATTTGTAAGAGGGTGATGTTTTGGTTCATCAACGTGGGTATTTCATCCGTGTCATTTCGTGTTATTAGATTATGTAACTGAAGAATCGCGTTGCGAAAGCTTGCAATAAAGAACTTAAAAAAGCATTGTAAGTAGAAGGTAAAAGTTTAATTACTATATATCGAGAGGTCTATGAAGTGAGATAATGAGATCATGATTTTATTCCCATAATCATATAATCGCATAGATTTTAAAGTACTTGCCAAGGAAATGAAAACAAATCTATGATCACCTTTTAAAACAAATCTTCAAATATGTAATCATCTAAAGGCCATCAGAAAGCAATAGAAACTAACCTGTTATTAAAATCCATCATTCACTGTCCCCAAATTACCTTGTCATAATTAAAAAAAGAAATATTGTGAGGCTAACCTTTAGTCGGGAATTTTCCTATGCTGCTGGTTCTCTGGTTGTGATCGTCGCAACTCTCATACTCAAAGACAGATAATTCTCGGCTACGTCCCTTACTCATGCGGTTTGTCATGGTCTGAGGGGACGTTAACATACGGAAAGGTCAGTGGGCGATGTATAAGTGGGCACAATGTGTATGCCCTTTCCACTCACGTCCTACTGAACAGTTCTATATCTATAGTATACTTGAAGATGTGATGTGCGAGGGAAATTTATCTGCACACAGAGGTCACTGGATTTGGACCGATGGAGGTAACATGAAATGCTTCTGGACAGTGTTTTACGGCACTCCGCAAAGTTTTGCCGTAAGGGAGCAAGGTAGTTCCTGAAAATATACGGTAGGCATCGGCAGCATGGTCCATGGTCCACTTCCCCTCAAGCAATTAATTTACACTTCGCTCATATAGATGCATGTCTCAAATGGCGATATGACAGCTTGAGGACTTCCGCTAGAAAACTAGAATCAAACACCAACACAGTTACGAGGGCAGTGCTGACGTGAAACTTCATTTAATTTCAAATCAAACAATGTTTATTAGGCCTCAAATCAACTCTTACAAAGCGTTATTACGCTTATCATTTTATAATCATTGCAATCGACCTTTGAAGTATTTGCGTAAAGATTGTTTACGGGACGGATGAGCAAGCAGTGAGTTCAAAACGGAAATACTTTCATTAACCAGGAGAATAACTAAGCGGCATTATTACACTTTAAAATTAAACTCGTAAAGCCAAAGTCCAAAGAATTTGATGCAAAACAATCAGCAGCAAAATTGGACATGTCCGCTAACACTAGTTACAATGCTCAAACTGGAACGAGTTCTGTTTCCTTTCTTCGAGAAATCGGCCGGTGGTCAAACTCATTTACACGACCGGGCCAAATAATTTAAAAAGGTTGGCCAATGGGAACCCAGCTTTTCTAGATAGGTTGGCAGCAGACGAAAACAACTCTTTTTATTGATATGAATAGAGAGACCTCGGAGTAGTAACATCCTTGACGACTTAAGACCGTATGGACGATATGAGTTACCATCTATCAAGTAACACTAAAAGTTTTACCTTTGATCGTATTATTTTATTAATTGATACCTGGCCAAAGATAATCTTAAGGTGATTCCTTTAATATCAGATAATATCTCTTGACACCGTATATTGTAGCACTATAGTCGGCTACCACATGGGATAACTTTAACCGTTCTCAAATTGAAAATGAGCTCACGAGAAGATTATGCAAAGACATTTATAAACGATTTTTATCAACAACAACAAAAAAAATTTCGACAATCACTTTCACCCTGGGGGGGGGGGGGGGGGGGTGTTTTACAAAGTAGTAGTCGTTCGACTATAGTACATTTTATGATATTCTTCTAATTATACATCCATATTCAAATACATCAAATGTCCAGTGTTCAATTTCTTCATAGTATATCTTGCAAATCAAATGTGACATTTTTTGCGTATTCAAGTATTTCATACAGGTGATTTTCCTTATTTAATCAACAATATTTCTGAATTAATATTGGCCAGTTGGTCGCACGACCATTTTAACAAAAATTTTATCCAGTCTTTCTACTCTTGCTTATGCCATTTGTCCACAAGTATTTCAATCTTTAACGTTTAGGATAATCTCCTATTTTGATTTATTTACCTTATCATATTATTAGCAATATAACGGTACACAGAATTAGTAAACATGTAATATATAACATCAACTACACAACACAGTGACACAAATCAGTTGTCCCTTCAAAGAGCATCCAAATAGTTTCTTACTCAAAAAACATGGTTCATCATCCCTCTATATTTAACCATTATATTTATATATTTATGCTCTCTAGGCAATGTCAAACTTTCATTTCATGTATCCTTCTTCCACCTCCATTTTAAATAGTTCTCTGTTCGGTATTTTTCTTATACCTGACAGTAACTTACCCCATAGCTTGCTTCCCCTGTATAATGGGTTCTTCCTGTAAATTTCTTTAAGTGGTCGCTTGACCTTCGGCTTTAGATTACTGCCTTCACGTGTTGCGTAACCTGTATTCCTGTTATCTACCTCACATTGTTCATTTATCCACCGATGTATAAAGGGCAATATGTGAATTTGCCTCCTAATAGCTAGGGGCATAATTTTGGCTTTATTTAATAACTCTCCAGTCGAGATCTCTCTAGAACATCTAACATTATACACTATCCTGAGCGAAGTGTTTAATAATGTTTGCAGTTTCTTTAACTTTCTTTCACTTAGAGTTCCCAGGATGAAATCACAATACTCCAGTTCAGGCAGGATCATCTGTTTTACTATTGATAGTCTAGCATCTGGGGTCAAGTATTTACCCAGCTTTCTTAGTCTGAAAATTTTTGAGTTGACTTTCGAGGTGATTCTACTAAGATGACTTTCCCATGAAAGTGCATAATCTATTGTCACGCTTAGATAATTATAGCTTTCTATATTGTCTATGAGTATGCTATCAGCACTTAACTGTAGATTTTTTACATTACCAATTTTGTTACAGGGAACACACCACATGGCCTTTGATTTTTTCTAATTCATTGTCAATTGCATTGAATTATTTTACACCACCGAACAAACTTACTCAGATTTTTACTCATAGTTTCATACACTATTTCTGGATTTTCACCTCTGACCATTATTACCATGTCATCGGCGTACATTTCACATTTACAGTCCTCAAAAATTTTTTGTACCATATTGATATACATGATAAATAGAATCGGTCCAAGGACCGACCCTTGCGGGACTCCACATAATATTCGTTGATAACTTGAAATCATACAATTCATTTTCACCGCTTGTTTTCTATTACTTAAAAAACTTTTCAACAATTCTTCAAAATTACTACCAAAATAATCTTGTATGATTTTTGTCATATATTTTTGTGATATATTAATGGCTGACACAGTCGAAAGCCTTACGCAGGTCTATAAATAATAACATACAGTAACTCCCAATATTTCTTGCTGAATATAAAAAGTCTACAACCTTAAAGATTGCATGTCCCGTTGATCTACCTGGCAGAAACCCATTTTGTTGTTTAACGCAAAAATCCATTATCTATTAGCTCAGATACAAATTGATGATGTATTTCCTTTTCGACTAGTTTTGATACAACAGGTAAGACACTTATAGGGCGCCAGTTATTCATACCTTCCAGTACTCCTTGCTTAGGCAACGGAGTCACAATAGCAGTTTTCCAGATATTGGGGAAATTACCTGATTTAATAACAGAATTAGTATCACTCAAATAATATCGGGATTACTCTGCAGTGCAATTTTAAATCGTTCTCCATCTATATAATTTATGCCTGTTGACTTAGTTGTATCTATTTCCTTGATCAGTCCAGTCGCATGACCATCATTGATCAGATAAAATTCTATTTGATCTATTTCATTTTCTTTGATATCAATTAAGCTTTCAAGTTCACACATATCTAAATTTTCTTCTTGTATAATAATATTTGCTAATTGAATACCAATGTTTACAAAATATTTGTTCATACATTCCGCAATCTGATCACCAACAACCGTATCACCATTATTATCGAGAATTTTCGTTACAATTGGACCCTGAGTTACATCAGGAGCCCAAATATTTTGAATTTCATTCCAAATTCTCTTGGGTTTTTTTAAGTTTTCATTTAATTTCCTTTTTATAAACTCACTCCTCTCCTTTATAATTTTCTTATTTATTAACTTGCCTAACTTACATATTTCACATAGTTTTGTGGGTAACCTCACTATTGATATATAGGGTAAGACGTGGCGGTTTTCTCCCAACGCAAACCTCACACGAGGTTACACGAACGGAGAAAACTTACCCACATAACCTCACTATTGATCTCCGATATGCTCTAAAAAGCTTTCTTTTTTCTCTTATTAATTTCAAGATATCTTTCCCAATAACTTAATTTTTTTGTTTAATTATAGTCTTGGATCCTCCAAACCTCAGCATCCTCTAAACCCAATACATTATAATCACTACAATATTCCTCAAACTTTTTGGTATCAAAACTTTTTAGATTCCGCCCCCTAGTTTTTTCTTTAATTATTTTGTCTCTTATATGTTTTCATATTCCAAATATGGGGATGTGATCAGCGTACATCTCGTTTAGGTTACCTTCTAAAGAAACACAATCACAGTTAGTATAAATATGATCTATTGTTGATTTTCGATAAAAAAGATAGGTTTATATTCAAATCCCCCATAATCCATACTTCATAGTTACGGAATTCGTCATCTAGTAAAATTTCATCTAGTTTTTTATAACAGTTGACAACCTTGCCTGTAGGGGGTCTATAAATGCCTACCACCAGCATTTTCTTTCTCCTCTCCCTATTATAGGTACAAGTAACTCTATCAAAGTCATCATTCACTATTGTCCATTTATCAATTTTCTTAATATACGGTACCAAATCCGCATTTACAAATGTAGCGACTCCATCTCCTTTAGTAAGTTTGTCTGAGTTCCTATCTTGTCGATATATTTGCATATTATTTATGACAGCCATATTATCAAGATGTCTACTATCTAACCATGTTTCTGTGGTGACTAAAAAATCGACACCAACTAATCTACTGTTTAATTGGTCTAGTTTATGTGTTAGACTCTGAACATTAACTGTGGTTAAAAACTTTTTCGTTCCGACAACTGGTGGGTTATCTGTCTAGCTTTCCTAGACACAAAAGTAAGAAAAGAGGATGGTAACGGAACCCTGTACACTACACTGTACAGTAAGCCCACAGACGCCAACACGTATCTAAGATACGAGTCAGCACACCCACCAGCTACCAAGAAAAGCCTACCATACTCACAATTTTTCAGGATCAAAAGAATATGCAAACGAGAAACGGACTACGAACTGGAATGCAACAAGAAAATTATGGACTTCAGGGAGAAAGGCTACCCCATTGAAAGCATAATGGAAGGAAAAAGGAAGGCAGACGCACAGGACAGATATGGAGTAATACAAAGAGAGAAAAAGGAAATCAACAAAGGAGAAACAAACAAAGACATTATCCTAGTCACAACCTACAAACCAGGAGATGATAGGGTAAAACCGGTAATAAAACAAAACGGGGACATACTGGCAAAATCCATAACAACAAAGAAAATCCACCAGAAAACTCTAAAAACTGGATACAAAAGACCGTAAAACCTAAAAGACTACCTAGTAAGAGCCCGTACCGACTACCCTAAAAACCAGGACAAAACAAAAACAACAGAACAAATAGGAACCAACAACAAGGAAAACAAATGTACAAAGACTGACTGCAAATATTGTAACTTAATAGACATGGGCGGTGAGATAACATCAAAAACAACAGGAGAAAAACACAACACGAAATGGAATGTAACCTGCAACAGCTCAAACATAATCTACTGCCTAGAATGCAAAAAATGCTGTATACAATATGTGGGACAGACCAAACGCAAATTAAAAGAAAGAATACGAGAACACCTAAACTGCATAAGTAAGAACAACAAAAAGAACGATGTACCAAGCCACTACAACAAACCAGACCATAAAGGAAAGGATGAAGTGAAAGTCTACGTACTGGATTTCATCTATAGACACCCAAGCTGCAAAGAAGCTCAAAGACTTCGAAACAAGATAGAATTCAATTGGATTCACAGACTCAAAACCCAAGCCCCAGAAGGCTTGAACACAATGGATAATAGGTATTGATAGTCAACCAAACTCAAAACCAAATGCCACGTCAAAATTTTTTTCCCAACAGATAACCCACCAGTTGTCGGAACGAAAAAGTTTTTAACCACCTAAGACTCCAGTTGGGTTTGGACTGACTATACGACAAACAATAGAGAGAACCTTTTGGAAATGGGAGATCTAGTCCAGTTACCCTGAAATAGTAGATCACACTATCTAATATAACCGATCCACACCGTGCCTGATGAGACCCCGCATCAAGGGTCGAAACCACGTACAACGGAAAGGATGATAAACTTATATGTAGGCACACTGAGTCCCTATATTGTCTCCCAGATCCACTATGGACAACTAGATCAACTTCCCTATTCAAGTACGCTTACAGCTCGACACACACGCCAAAACACAAATTGGAAAAAACCACATGAAAACTAAAAGTGGGGTACACAGAGGAACACCGGTGTCACCAGGAGAACCAATCACGGGCTGCCTTTCACTCACAAAGCCGGCTCGACCAATGGGAAGCATCCTTACAGGGCCAGATTTGGGGGAGCGCGCAAAACGAACTCACCCCGTCCTGTTTCTCTCTATTCGTGGTCGTACAGTGGATTGGTACGGTTATATTGCTGCGTTGACCTAGTATCTGAACATTAACTGTTACTAATTTCATTCCCTTACTAATCTGTGGTTATTTTGGCCTGAGATATTTCAATGTCAATCTAGCCATGGATAATTTTGGAAGATTTTCAACTGTGTCACATATACAGTGGACTTATTACCCTCTATACAGGGGCAGCTTGTCACACACAGAAAACAACGTTTTAAACAATAAATACACAAACATATAACGAAACATATTAAACAAGTGTGCATTACGTATTTCCCTAGCGCATGATATGGGCTAGGGTAAGAGCATTTAGCAGATTTAGCTATGCCCATCAGTGTCACAATAAACTTAATATAATACACACAGCAAAGCATCATAACAAATTAAGTGAATTATTAAGTCTACTTCCTTAATCATATATATCATCTTAACTTACATACAGTTCATGTATATAGAATCGTACCATACCCATGTAATTTATATAGAATACCTTACTCATACCTTATCCTTCTTTATATGTCAATTCTTTCTTATACTATTCGGTCGCACGACCTATCAACTATATTCAACGTACACTTTCTCTCTTATTACTTGGTCGCTCGACTACTCTAGTAATGGTGTAATTGCTGTATAATTGGTTTGTCTTGACCTTTGTACCGATGAATTTCTCTCCTGAGATAGGGTGTTTCAACACCTTCTTCCATATTGATAGACGAGATGATGCGATTCAGCAGGCTAATCTGCTCTTGTATGAAATATTGTTGTGGATGCGGTGGCATTTGTCCAATTTCCATCATTAGGTTCCAATTTGCAATTGTTAGGTCAACACCATAGACACAGCATAGAATCAATTTCATGTTTGGAAATTCCTTTCTTATCTGATTTCGGAGCAACAAATAACCTCAAGTCATATAATCAAAGAATTCATCCATATCAGGGTTTCGTACCGCAATTGCAGTCAGATTATACAGTTATACAGCGTGCATCCCACGCTTTCCTTCTCAAATGTAGCAAGATTTTATCACCCAATGTTTGAATCGTTGCTCCACGATAACATTGTACATCACACTCTCCTGGGCGCATTCCATTTAGCATTGAATGCATTCCCCTGACCCGTGAGTCACCTATCACCAGATATCTTGTATTCATCTTTGTATCTCCTATACCAACGTATATTTTTTCACTGACCTTTCAGGATGATCCTTTCTACTCAATGCACAACGATGGAGTGTTGAATTGGAACCAGTGAATGCACCCCGCTCAAGTTGCGTACTATGGGGCTCTAAGTGCCGCAATATATTGTACTGTCACCGTGACCATTTCAACACAACCAGGCAGTTTTGACTTTTATACTTATTTGGTGACTTCCCATTTTCGTATGTGAATGATAGAATATCTTCACCTCCCCCCCAGAAGGAGTCTTTGGTAGCTTCAACCAGACATTGTGGATGTGTTTGCATCAATTGTTTCTTCAGTGGGGGGTTTTGGCGAAATGTTTCTTCCAGGGTGTTTTTCATGATATTGACCTTCCTGTGGTCCCATTTGTCTTTTGTTTTGCATGAATCACCAACCGTTATAGCCTGCAAGGGGTCCATTGCTGTCAGCACTTCTTCTGCCTTAGTTTGATCATTGTTGGATCTGCATTTCATATACTGATACAACTGCTCAGCACTTCTGAACCAGTTGTCTTCGTAGTGTATGGAGGCTGGATGGAAATTGCTCAAGATTGATTTACTCCCTTTAAATGGGAGTCCAGCTGGGATCATACGTCCAAACTTCCTTCCTTTTCCATCTTTTCCAGGTTGATTCCAAATTGAAAACTTTTCTTTCTCTTTCTTTCCAGCATTCTTCCCATCACTAGTACTCTTCACAGGTTCTAGATCATCTGCTTTTGGGGGCAAGAACTCTGACGGAATCTTCTCCAGATCATATGCATTGTACCACATATTCTCCACCTGGAATTCAGCTCCTTTCAGGGCTACCTTTTTCCCCTGCTTTTTCAGGTACGCGGCAATTAGTCTGGCTGTCCTTTTAGTTTTTCTTGTCTGTGGGTTCTCGTCGGCGTTGATATACACTTTAGTGTATGCTGGTTCGGTTAATAAGTTCTTCTTGCCTCTTAAAACCGCATCCCTAGCTCGCACATTAGTGAAACAGCAAAGTACACTACCAGGTTTATTAGAGTCATCTTTTTTCTTTAACTTTTGAACTAATGCAAAGTCAGACATTTTGATATCGTGGTATGCCCTAGACCCCACGGTTATCATAAAGTCATATAGTTCATCTCCTTCTATTATCTCGTCCACACCTTCAACAAACACATTTAGTCTTCTTGGGGAACTAAATTTGTCACTGTATCTTTTGTCATCCACACCGATCTTTGCTTTCTTTATTTCTTTAATTTCCATTTTTAAGTCATCATATTTCTTTTCATTTTCTTTCAACGGGCACCGCATACGGTCCAGTTCATCAGATTGTTCAGTTATTTTGCTTAACAGGCGTACGCCCTCGTCCATCACATTTATTTTTAACCCATTCACATCAGTGGTGACCTTGCACGATTGGTTGTAGTTCTCCTCGATATTATGTCTGTTCTTATGAACCAAATCATTTGTTTCAGCAGCTTTCATCAGCAATGTGTCATACTTATCGGCTAAATTAGCCTGTACTGTATGTACTTTAAATGAAACTTCACTTGTTTTTACATCCAGGTCTTTCCTTACATTGTCAATTCCTTGTTGTAATTCACCTCTCAATACAGTAAGTTGCTCTGTAATCATCTTGTAGATTGCAGTGACTGCCACGTCAGGCGCTGGCGCCGTCGTGTCTGCGGTACGCGTCGACTCGTCTGAGGTGGTTTTTGCTTCTTTTTCACATCTTCAGTTGCAACCTCCTCCATGCTTTCCTCACTGTTTAATTCCTTATCACAATCCTCGTCTTTATCTTCTATTTTCTCTATCAGTGACGGTGGTTTTTGCCATTTCACTTATTGATTTATCAACTTGACTATCTCCATTATCCATTACCTCACCTTGTATCTCACCTTCAACGGGTGTGTGTTCACCTGCCATGTCTATAAATAGTCACTACACACTGGCACACATAGCAGAGTTTCCCAAATAAAACTTTGCCAGCAATATATTCATGCAAATCCTTGTGTTACAACACAATTACTTAGGTAAGGAAGTCACCTACCAGTGTTCTTGATCACCTACACCATAACTTCGACTGTATGGTCGTTCAAGATGATATTACTCACATATATTACTCTCACCAATGAGCTCCCCTGAAAACACGTCCGTTCACATCGCTCGCTCTCGTTACGATCACCACACTATCTCGATAGATGACTGCGGATAACCGAATACAAGCTTGTTACAAATGTTCTCAAGATGACCGTAAGATCTGCTTTGCAGAGGTCATTCATGTACACATCTTGTTTTTCATGTGACAATAAAAAAAAACTTTAAAAAAACACGATCCTTTCCCTGTCCGAGCCATCACGATCTTAATGTTGCGAGACTAAAAGGGTGGCGTTTACCGCATTGAAATAGCCGTATTGAACATGATCCATAGGTCATGAACACTATAGCATGTTCTTGCTTTTCTCACAAGCAGTTAACCTCTACCATTGCTGACATTCTTTCATCTGAGCGTCATCTACACAGAGCCAGATATAACTGTATGACAATATGCCAGTCTCAATGTGACGAATCTATCGGGTATGTCGAACCTAACAGTGGCAGTATTGATATATATGCCGCCTGGTTATATATATATACATGCAGATCGGTACTTATTGAGACAAAAGGACAACATACCTTCATCCCATCTCTGGTATTTCTTTCCATTAAAAACTTTAGAAATATTAATAAACGTACCCATCACTCCGTTAAGGAGAGGGAAAAGTACCCAACAAGAGATGGGAATTATTCATCTCTGACGTAACAAGATATTGGCATGTTAGCCTCCAGGCTTCAGGAGTATTTCCGACTTCATAACAAAAAAATGTGATATCACTTTTAACCCATATATATATACTGATACATTACTGTTTTCTCTCTATCTTTATGTAAGGTAAAGTAAATAGTAAAAATCAATAAAAGACTGTTAATATAAGAAAATAAAGCCGTGTGACGTAAGTAGGGCCCTCCAATAACACTGGGCTGGTGCCCTACTTCAGACTATATAACCTGTCTAATGGATCACCAGGGACAAGCATACAGACAGATTTGTCCAGTTATTTACGGGGTCATCTCCATGAAATCATGCTATTTAAGGAGAATTTTCCCATAGAGGTACAGCAGAGATTGTGTAGTGGTGCTAGTGTCAAGTGGTGATGTAGATATCTGTTCTTCACTAGAAGCAGCGGCAGTCCCGCCCCTGTTGTTTGTGGTTTGCTCAAACCTATGCACAAAAATGCTATGAGTTTGGCCGAGATTACGTAATTATCTACGAGAGGCAAACTGGAATTCAGAAATTGGTGAGGCATCATTGATTCAGACCCCTAGCTCCGTGATTGCATATCTATCTGTGTGGACGGGCAGGTTCAAACACTTTAGAGGAGGCTGAGAGGTTAATCAGTTCTCGTGTTGGCCAATAACCTTATTATACGGAAACTGGCTTATTGTCTTCATACTTCAAAAATATGCTGTGAAGTTATTGATCACATACATCCTGATGCCGTAGGCAGAGGTAGGCATCGGGATGTATGTGATCAATAATTTTACCAAATAGTTTGATGTACAAAGAAAGTGAGCCTGTTTTCGTGTCATTATTCACCTAAAAATGGTGTAGTTCTACCTAGTCACGCGATCACATACCCCTTACGTCACAGTGTGACGTATGGGTAGGAGTGGGCAGTTTATGCAGTTGATACAGCCATAGGTATATAAAAATAGGACAGAAATGCTTATTATTATACAACTATGGCCGCAGGACCTCCACATACTGCCTGCTGCTACCCATGACGTATATAGCCGTACACCACACTGTGACGTATGGGGTACGTGATCACGTGACTAGCCAAAATTTCACCATTTCTAGGTAAAGTAATAAAACGATGTTCCTGTAAACGTGACACGGGACGTATAGAGCGAGGTGTTTACGCTGAGCTGTAAGCGTCCCTTGTCACGGGTGAGGATCCCCATTTTTACGTTTACAGGTACAATGTTTTATCTTTACTATATATCTCGAAAACCTTCATATATTTACCTTATTTAAATTGTAAGAGCGATGTTCTGTCCATTTTGGGCACAGAACGGTCAACGTGAACCGTAGTTTTCGCCTCCACCGTGGAATGCGGCTGTGACGTTGTCGCATAGCAACACGCATAGCAACGCGCATAGCTATACTTGTTGTCGCTTGGAAACCGGCGCAGAACCAGCGCGAAACCGTCGGGAAGAAAACATAGCAGTTGTTCTCTCATTGCACTCTTGTTTAAAGTTGAATGTCATGTTTGTTCACGTTTTTATTTCTGTACTTCGATGTTTTTCCGTAATTCATATATGTATTTTTGATTTTGCAGTAGTCCATTGTGTTTTCTTTATGTACTGTAATGTTAACGTCACCGATGTCGAAGCGATAAACAACGTCGGCCATTTTGAAATAATGACGTAATCCCGTTTTTTGACACTGGAAAACGAACAGTGATTTACTGCACAGCCGTGCAATACATGGTGGACAGCAGTGTGTAGTATTTATGTTATGTACGGCAGTAGGTATATAGTAAATTATGATACTAAATCTGGCTGACTGTCTTGATATGACATACAAACAGAGTAAGACAGTTTCCGTATAATGAACTATTTGGGGTGGCAGTTCAGTTCTCTTTATCTTCTAAATACAGACGGATTCCATTCTGCCTCAATTGTCAACATGAGGCAAACTGGAATACAGAAATGTATCAACTGGAAATCTATGACAATTCCTTTTTAGAAATAATACTTTATGAGGCATGATTGATTCAAATGCCATGAGTGGCTTTCCTGAGAGGGGCGCAACGTCCCTCTCAGTACGGGAGATACGTGACGTGGGGAGAGGCTTTTGCCAAGGTGGAAGGCTAGAGGATCGTAGATTGTATATTCTCCAAAAGGTGCATTTTTAATATCAGGCACCGGGAATGATACACTATTAAGCTACAGTATACGGGGCAAAGCAAACGTAACCAATTTGGTATCTAATTGATTTAGGCATTCATTATAGATCGTAGAACCTACGTTTCGACTTTATATGTCCTCATCAAGGTTAATCTGTCACTAGCTGTTCTAATGAGATACTCATTGAGTTATTAGATTTAGTCATTTACATTCAGGCTATTGGAAATCTGAAACTTTGCTATAGACAGGGATACCTTATTCCCCGTTAGGATTTATAACAAATTCTATTACTCGTCATCAAATGCCCATAATTAACGAGTGAACACAAATATTGTTTGCAGTAAAAGAAACTTTTATTATATTTTATAGTCTCTTAACACATACCGCTTACACGGATTTATAAAATTGTACATGTTATTACATATGAATCATACAGATACATCAAGTTTAATCACATTGTTGTTGTGATATTTTTTCCTTCACTGATAGTGATACCTATCTTGTCTCCTTATGGGGATTTGGATAGGTGTCTCAGTGAGTGTGGGGGGTGCCCCTAATTGAAAAAGACGAAGTAAGTACCCTATCCAACCATTCCACTGCTAGTTCTACTGTAGCTAAGAACACGCCCGCGCCTCTCGGAGTGTCCAACACACCGAGTAATAAGCAGGCCCTGAATGGTAGGTACAATTCCACAGCACCGGCTACTACCCCGCGTAGAACAGCCAAAGCTGTGAGGAAACTTAATTCATTAGTTTCCAGAAAGGTTACTGTAGACAATAGTCCACTGATAACCACGTTCTTTAGAACTTTGGAAGGTCCTAGCGCATCCAAAGCTCGCATGAACACGGGAAAGGCAACCACACCTGACCCACACATGCCCACCGGTACTAACCAACCGGCGGCGCATGCAGCCCTGCCCAGTGAGCGCTGTACACCCCACACACAGGGCGTGCACGACACACTGGACAGCATGGAACTAAATATTCTAGACAATGCTGATTCAATTAACTTGAATATCTTACATGCACTAGAAAATAATCTTGACTCTGTTCCTGATACAGCCAACCGTGATGAACGGAAGACTGACTGTAACAATTGTTGTAAGCCAAACCACACTAAAGGAAATGTCACTAAACATGATTTCACTACCTTTCAGGTGATAGACTCGATGGTCCCCAAGTCACTCCATAGGACATGGAGAGAGCTGAGGGATTCCATGGGCAGACAACTAAAGAGCGAGGCAAGATCCGTGTTCTACTTCAATTGTGTCCAGGAGGAACACATTGAACCATGGGTGGTAGGCCTAGCCCCCCTCCCAGGATACCTTGATAAAGATATTAAGGAACTGATCCTGAAAGAGAGGAAGGCCTCTGCTAAAAAAATCAACCAGATGGTAGGTGATTACATGAAAACTCAAGAGAACATTGAGTGCAACACCAAAGAGCTGTGTGTCAAAATGATTGACCATGCTCTAACGGAGTCCAAGATGGAGCGAGCCGAAATAGATAGTACACTCAAAACCATCGACTAACACGCTCAGCTTACCGCCAAACGCGATTACCTCCGGGAGGTAACGATCTTGGAGGACCGCCTCCAAAAACGCGGGGTACGAGCACCATCCGACGATACGATCCTGGATCCCAAGTCGACCTCTAGTGGACCCCAGGCCGATGATACAATCGGCCAGTCTGAACAGGATTTTCAGACACAGGCCTCACACGCACCAAACCCCAAACAGAAAGGCAAGGGACGTGGAGGAAAGGGGCTACGGGGTGGGAAAAGAGGCAAGTCCAAGACACCCTACAGTCTGACCACCAGACTGTAACAAACAATATGGTGTACTCCAAAGAACTGAATGCTTTGACCAAAGAACCGCCTGTAAGACATATCCACACTGATCTATGTTCCAGTAAAACTCCTGAAATGTGTACTGTTGTGTTGTCCTCTTTCAGCAATACCAAGAAAGAAAACTACAGTAAAATAGGCACAGTAGTCAATCTATCTGATACGTATCTCAGTAAAGCAGAAATCTCTTTGCTTAACAAAGGGCTTAACTTCTGTCCTAACACCTCTACAGTAGATGAGGGGGAAATAAAGTTAGAGCTGGACAGGTTTCATAGAAATCTAAGGTTAAGACAATTCTTTGACAAACCAGGTAATATCCAACCAGGTAAGAAAGAACCAGTCATGAACAACCTACAGCACCAGACGCAGAAACCGGATGGGGGCGATCAACCAGACGGAGGTCCTCGAAGGACAAGACCTCCAGACATCCCAACTCCTTTTGGTGATAAAAAACTGACCAAAGATCTCAGATCCAAAATAAGTAGTTTCGCACCTCAGGGTTCAGCGAACTTAGAGGGTTTCATCTCAATTAATGAACTCAGTCTTTCGCACCAACATAGGCGAAATAACAGGTGTACACCTAACATTAGTAAAGATGAAAAAACCGCCCTCAAAGGCTTATCTGCTAACAAAGAAATCACTATCAAACCGGCAGACAAGGGGGGTGCCACGGTAGTAATGAATACGGTAGATTACATAGCTGAAGCCCATAGACAATTGAATGATGAAAAGGTCTACAAAAAACTGAAGGGGGATCCAACCTCAGAATTTAATGTAGAAATCAATAACAAAATCGAAGCTATGGTCAACAACAATGAAATTACTGGTGAATTGGGAGAGGCACTAAAAACGCCTCTACCAAACGCCCCACAGGTGTATTTTCTACCGAAAATACACAAAGGCAAACTACCACCACCGGGTAGGCCGGTAGTATCGGCCAATAACTGCGCCACAGAGAAAATATCAAAATTTGTCGATCAATTTCTCAAACCAGAAGTTCCCCACATAGATTCGTATATCAAGGATACCAACCATTTCCTAGAACAGATAGACAATATAGGTGACCTGAATGGAACCGAAATCCTAGGGACCTTAGACGTAGGAGCATTGTACACCAATATCCCCAATGATGAAGGGATAGACGTGATACATACCAAACTGGAAAACACTAGGGGGCACCACAATCGCTCACCAATCATAGACAGTGTAGTAGATCTACTAAAGATGGTTCTGACCAAAAACAATATACAGTTTAATGGTCAAAATTACCTCCAGATAAGTGGGACGGCCATGGGTACAAGGCTAGCGCCATCGTATGCGAACTTATACATGGAAACCCTTGAGAAAACCCTTCTAGACGGCCACCCAAAAAAAACCAAAGTCTGGTGGAGATATATCGATGATATATTCTTCATATGGGAGCACAGTGAAAGAGAGCTACAACAATGGCTCGAATATCTAAATGGAGCACACCATAGTATCAAATTCACCATGGAAACGTCAAGTGAGAAAGTGAATTTCTTGGACACTACGGTCCACAAGGACGGAGATGGCAAATTATACACCAGCCTCTATAACAAACCCACGGATGAGAACACGTATCTGAGATACGAGTCAGCTCACCCTCCCTCTCAAAGGAATAGCATACCCTATTCCCAACTTTTGAGAGTCAAACGCATCTGCTCTAGACAAGATGACTACGAGAAGCATGCGAGAAACAAAATTAGGGATTTCCGGAATAGAGGATACCCTAAAAAACTACTAGATGAGTGCAAAACGAAAGTAGACGAGGTAGATAGGGCCACGACCCTGAAACCAAAAGTAAAAAAGAGCAAAAATGAGAACGAAGTGTTTCTCATCAGTACCTACAGACCAGGTGCGAATAGACTACCAAATGTAATCGAGAAAAACTGGGAAATCCTGGGCAAATCCACCACCACCAAAACGTTATACAGAAGTAAACTGGTGAAAGGATACAAACGCCCAAAAAATCTCAAAGACTATCTGGTGAAAGCAAGAACGACTTACCATCCGGAAGCACGCAAAAAAGAGCGCAACATGGAGAACAAATGTGGCAAACCAACTTGCAAATACTGCATGGCCCTAGACAAATCCGGAAAAATCAAATCCCGGACAAGAGGCACCAAACACGCATGCAAGTAAATGTCACATGCAATAGTTCCAACGTAATATATTGCATCGAATGCAAACGGTGCGGTATACAGTACGTCGGGCAAACCAAAAGGAAAATCAAAGAAAGAATCTCAGAACACATGAGATCGATCAAAAAGAAATCACAAATCAGTGATGTACCAAGACATTTCAATGAGAAAGACCACCAGGGAACTGGCGATATGAAGGTCTACATACTAGACTTCATATACAGGCATCCAGACTGCAAGAGAGCAGGTACTCTACGAGACAAGATAGAGTACAACTGGATCCATAGGTTGAAGACGCAAGCCCCCAAAGGGATGAACACTATGGATAGCAAATACGGTTAAGGGACCTTCAATGCCACGTCAAAAATTTTTTCAATTAGGGGCACCCCCCACACTCACTGAGACACCTATCCAAATCCCCATAAGGAGACAAGATAGGTATCACTATCAGTGAAGGAAAAAATATCACAACATATCTTTCCTTTCCCTAAACCATGCGACTTTCCCAAGTGACTGAAATATGTATAGGTTCAGTTTTATTAATGGAAATTCAAAATAAAAAACAAAAAACGGGCTCACACTATTATAAAAAATAGTATGAGATAGACAACGACCATAACGGCAAACTACAATCGCCTGATGAGACCCCAAGGTCGAAACTATTGAGCAAGACGGAGAGAAGAAAACAAACTTTATCTCCATAAGAAATAGACAGAACTTTAGTTCACCCACTATCCACCAGATGTCAGGTGAACCACCTCCAACACGATAGTTCCGAACACGCCCACCAGGGGATTGGATTCGGACTAGGGGAGATGTGGAGCCATTGGCACCACTACCCAGCTGTTAGGAGTGTGTTGATTGGTGCAGAGGTTTTCCCGCCGCTCTTTGTCTGTATTTACAGCCAATGAGAAGCCTACATTCCGGTCACGTGACCGACTACACCAACCATGGTCGAGTTCTGAGAATGAATCAACATAAATGAATATTCAATGAACCTAGATATACCCAGCATCGAGCGCTGGGACAGTCACTTGCTCAATAGTCGCGGTAGTTAGCCACGTTTACTGCATTAATCACATTGTTGTTTTGGGATGGTGGGTGGGGAATCGTTGCGTGTGAGCAGGGTTTGAGAGAAAAGTGCTGAGTCAGTACCAGATCCAGGGGCCTATATACTGCGCCTTTTGATTACCTCTGAAAAACAGATGCGCGGTGTTTTGCCGCGTTACCTCATGAATATTAATTGATTTGCCTCGGGAATATTTTCAGTGTCGCCCTCTAGCAATTAAACGCCAATTTACAATTGTCCACAATTAACGAGTGAACACAAATATTGTTTGCAGTAAAAGAAACTTTTATTATATTTTATAGTCTCTTAACACACCGCAAACTAGAAAAGTTTTTCCAAGGTTGCAGATACATTTGTGTATAATTGTTTGGGTGCGTAAGTCCGCACAGCCTTGGAAGCCCAAAGGCCGTGAAGTGCAATGTCTTTTTCCGGCATGCCTGCGCGTGCAGCTAAGCATGCCCCGGTTCTCCTAAGGGAGTGTAAGGTAATATTGTCCGGGTCCGGTATGCTACCTAACACGGCTGCTAACCTCAGCATACTTGTAGCTCTTTTTACCTGTATGGGCAGGGCGGTGTCTGGTGCCGCGAACAGAGGCGCCTCTCTGAGGCGAGCTGACAGTTCGAGTATTTTCTCAAGGGCCCTCACAGGGCAGTACTTTGGAACAAGATGTTTAGTCACCCAAAGTTCGACCGGGGTCGAGGTAGTCTTTGAGGTGGGTACCTGGACCCACATACCTTGTTGATGGAATGTCACGTGTTTTCTTTTAAGGAGTGAATGTTGTTTGATGATTGTGTCACGTGACATTGTCGTAAGAAGGTGTTGAGGAGAAATAACACAATAGCCCTCACAACCAGTCCTTCAAGTCCGAGGCGCCTTAACGAGTCACATATAAACTTTACTCGTGTATGCTCAACTCACGTGCTTGTCTAGGAGTATGTGTGCTACCTTTTGTCATGATACCCACGAATCTGGTTACCATAGGATGGTTAAACATAGTAAAATCGCCTTCTAGTGCGAGTACAGCATTTTTAGCTCCGCTAAGATAATTTTTTACAGTCACCGGAGAATCAAACGAATTAAAAAGTAACTGCGTATACATACACAACTCGGAATATTTAGGATGCAAAGGATCATACTGATAATGCAGCATAAATGATACGTATGTCTTCTCTTGGACATCGCGATTTTTCGAGGTTCCTTTTGAACATAGTTCAGAAAGGTTAGCCACGTATTGTCGGTGGAGGCTCTCACCTAAAAGAAATCACCACAAATCATTAGCGATAATCTCATCAGGGTGAATGGCCCTGACTTCAATGAGACCGAGATCACGAGTTCTTTTCATAGCGATTTCTCGATGGGGTACTGATATCCCCCTACGAGACAATGCGTCTGCTAGGACCAGAAGTTCGCCTCGTTTATGCTCTAGGGTCACGTGAATCCGTCGTAGACCGCAGAACATTGCTAGGTGCCTAGCGCACCGGGCCATAACCGGGTCCTTGGCCCGGCCCGAGTTAAGGACACTCACACTGGCCGTGTTGTCGCTAACAATCACCAGGTCACAGCAAGTGCACTCGTCTGGGGTCAGGGTGCGGACCGCGATTACCGCATTGAGGGCTTCCAGCCGGCTGATGTGGTGGTCGTCCCTATAACCCATAGGGAAATCGACAGCATACCACCCGCCATAGCCGTAGCCCCCACCGCCTTCCAGGCACGCATCACACTCTATGTGAAACACAGGTCTTACTGGTCGTAAGATCAGCGTGCCATTGAAGCGAACTGCGAATTCACCGAACCATTCCAAGTCACGTAGCAATTCCTTACCCACATTTACCTGCGCGATTTTGTGTGCGGCTCTTAGGCTGTCTAGAACTCTGCACATGAATTTGCGCGCATGCACAATGCATTGGGAAATGTGTGCAAGTTTGCCTGCCAGACTTTGGAGTTGTCTTTTGGATGCCTTTGTTTTCTTTTCCCATTTTTTACACTCTTCCATTACCTCTTGGAGTTTTTTGTGTGGTACAGAGATCTGCATTTTCACAGAGTCTATTTGGTACCCCAACCATTCTATGACTTGTGTAGGCGGAACGGATTTTGCTGGGGCGATCGCCACACCTAGCTCTCTGCAGATGCCATGAAATTTTTCATAGGCTTGCATTGCTTTGGCTGACGTTTGTCCAACCCCCCAAAATCGTCAACATATGCAATGATATGATGGCCCTCTTGTCTGACGAGGTAACAGATTGCCTCGGATACCCTTTGTTGAATGAGGCCGGATGTGCGGCAACCCCAAGCGATACAAATATCCACATAGTATTTATCCTCATGTTTTACCCCGGTGAGGGGGTAAGCTAGAGGGTCTGTTCTTAATTGTCTGTAGGCTCTCTCCAAGTCGCATTTCCAGAGAAATGCGCCTTGGCCTGCCTTTTCAACTTGGGCCGCCATGTCTGTGATCGTGGGGAGTTTATAGTCAATGGTTTTCCCTTCGAATACGTTCTTAGGGATCCCGTCATTGACCGATTCCCCTCTAGGAAATGAAAAGTCGATTATTACTCGTCTTTCACCTTCTACCTTTTTAGGCCGTGTCATTATTGGGCTGATTTTTGTCCACGGAGCGAATGGTTTCTCCTCAAAGGGACCCACCATCGCCCCCATGGCGCACTCCTTCTCGAGAAAATTCGCGACATGGCGGGGGTATTCCCTCCCAGACGGGTGATTTACCTCTGTACTGGTGGGAATCGATTCGGCCGCGTAGGCTATCGGCCAACCGTACCTTATGTATTGTGCAATCTCACAGTCGTGATACCCTACGAGCAGCTTGTCCCAGCTGTCGCAGTGCATCGCCGACGGAACCTGTATTTTAGCACCCAGATAGTTTGGAATGGGTCGTTTCTTTACTTCATTGTAGGTTGCCATAACTCGCCCCGCGATTTTTTCCGCTGCCGGGGTCGGGTCTGGCCAGTTTTCACCAACAAATTGTGCATATCTTTGTGATGAACTCACACCCTGTGTACCTGGCGCCTGTTGTTGGCGTCTACCGTCTCTAGCGACTGCGTCGCTAGCTTTTGCTTCTCGTGCGGCTTTTGTTGCCTCCTCGACTCTTACACTATGTGCCTTTTGTTTTACCATCTTATTACTAGCATTTGAACCTCTGTCCCAGTCTTCTGGGGATAAAACCTGTACTAAAAATCCTTCTTTGCACCATCTCTTTCTTGTGCCTTCTTTCTCTCAACCTTCGCTTTCTTAATGCGACATTCCTTCTCACTATGTGGGAGTGGTGTACATTTTGCCCATATGCAATGGCTGCATATGTGCAGGTGTCTGTACCCTCCGCTTACGTGGTCATCATTCTGGGAGCACGTACCCTAGTTGTATTGCCGGCATGGGGGGGCCGGTTTTGCACCCGAGAGCTCGTTTGTCAACCTGAAGCCTTCGCTTTTACCTTCTCGTACAGCGATTTGCGGTGCAATTTCGCCCTTTTGGGATAGTTTCAAGCGTAATTTGTCTATCTCGTACTCATCTGTCCATTCCAGTCTGCCGTCCTGGATTTGTGAACAGACCTCTTCCGAAAAAGACCTGACATTTTCAAAAGCATAGCACATTGCATCTTCTACAATTTGTTCCACATGTTTCTCAATCGCTCTGAAGATTTTTCTCTCGTTCTTATACAATTTCTTAACCTGCGTGAGTCCCCATATCGTTTCTGCTAATGACAATTCACCTAAAGCACATTTCTCCTTCTTCTTCCCCCTAGACACGTGAGCATATGCATAATAAAGTTTTTTACCTTGGTCGGAAGTCTTCTTGGTTTCCGCTAAGAACTTAGCGACCCTGTCGCTCAAGTCGCTGTCTCTGGACAGAGACCGCGCGTCTGTGTGCTTGCGTCCTACGTGTCTGGGTTGTTCTGAGTGCGGACACCCTCCGTGCCTGCTGCGTTGCCGGCGCTCGTGGTGGTCTTGTGCTGACGAGGGGCGCCGCCGCCGCTCGCTGCCTGCCCTGCTTTTCACAGGGGTGTAGCCGCTGGACGCCTCGCTGCCCTGGTCTGTCATCGATGTATCGGTGCTGCTTTCCCAGCTCTCTCGTCTGCTAAGCCGACTGCCGCTTCTACTGCCTGTCAATCTGCCCGTTGATTTATCCCGGGTGGGTCTGCTCCTCTGTCGCTTCTCTCTATCTTTCGCTCTTTCTCTCTCGTTTTTCCTCTCACTCTGGTTTTCTCGCAGTATTGCTACCATTTCACTCACTTGGTCTCGCAATTCTGCTATTTCTTTGGCATTGCTGGCCATAGATACCTTTTTCTGTGGTTGTGCGCCCGCTGCGACTATTGGCCTTTCATCTGCAGAACTTTTCTCTGCAGGTGCCTTTGGTCTGCTGCTTCTGCGTTCGGTCGACATGGCTGTCGTGCCGGTGCCTCCCGTTGTACGTGTGCGTCTGAATCGTTGCGTGTGAGCAGGGTTTGAGAGAAAAGTGCTGAGTCAGTACCAGATCCAGGGGCCTATATACTGCGCCTTTTGATTACCTCTGAAAAACAGATGCGCGGTGTTTTGCCGCGTTACCTCATGAATATTAATTGATTTGCCTCGGGAATATTTTCAGTGTCGCCCTCTAGCAATTAAACGCCAATTTACAATTGTCCACAATTCGACTTGAAGAATACATTTCGGCAACTGACACCATACTACAAAGATGTTGCAAAGATAAGACGTTTATGTCAGTCAAGACATAGTTACGAGATTTGTATGGTGATGCATGACTCCGAACTTTTCAAGATATTTTGGTATTGATACATATTTTGTCAAATCTTTTAGAATATCTGACATTACGATATTTGACACCGATTCATATTCCATAGTTCTACATGATTCTATAACAATGCAGTACTTTGCCAACTTCAATGTCACCAAATGAAATGTTTTTGCTCAAAACCTGACAGCATTTCACATAAGGATTTAGGGCAGCTTCTATAGATTAACTTAAGATACATGTAATCAAACTCGCATCATATATTCATGCCAGTGATGTCAGTACCTAACAAAGTTGTGAAGATCATATTCCTATCATTCTTCAGTAAGTGATGGCGAGGTCAAATGTCATGGAATTATTTCATAGAAATTAACATTATTGTTATAAATATGTTATGCAAGAGTCTTGATGAATCTGCTTGGTAGCATGCAATACCCAAGATGAGATCATGGCGAGAAAGTGTAACTCTTAATGTATTGCATGTCTTATCTTCTGTTATCACGCAAAGTGCAGGGATTTTTTACATTCATTTTTGGGGAAACGCAAGCGGCCTCAACTGTTAATTCAAGGTAGTTTTTTATTTGCAATCGATGGGGTCATTGAAGGCCAATATCTTTTTTATCCTCATTCCCTTCTTACTTCTTTCTGCATAGTAAAAAAACCCAGATTGACGATAACTTCTCAGATGTTTGAGTCTTCATCGAGCAGCTCACACGGATCTACTAGTTCCTTTGTGGTCGAATGAGAGCGGTTTGCTCGTCCATTACGCGAGCTGCTCTTCTAACCAGATGTCGAGCCAGTCATCAAAGGTGCTACTGCTCCAAGAAAGGAGGGACAGATTATGGAAGACAGACACTCACCAGACTCTCTCTCATAGCTGACAGTTCACCGAGCAGCCCATTTATCAGGTAATGAACTGCACTTACTAGGTTAGGTCGCCCATCCGTGTCAGCATATAACTACTCATGGTCACGTCTGAGTGAGGAGAGTCTCCCATTTAGCAGCTCTTTTATGTATGTCCTCCTCGAGAGGGAAAGGATCAGCAGAGTCTATGTCGGGAGATTTATTGAGAATCCCATTTTTTGATAGTTCACAGATTTGTAGATAAATTTCTGGTGGACGTCCGACCAAAGAAATCAATAACGCTTAGTTAGATAAGAAGGAAACTGTTCAGTTATCAAATTTGATTTATCTGTTTATTCCTTAACTTTTGTTAATGACGTTTTACTTGACTTACGTTATGACCATTCGCTTAGTTGTAACATGAGTCCTTATGATTGCCCTGTGAGCCGCTCTCTGAGTTGTTCCCTTGTTGCTCCATTAGTCTCAGTCTCGCTCGGTCGAGCTGTTCCGCCTGTCAGCACAAGTTTAAACGAGTTCCTGTCGGCGGTAGTACTTTTTTAAACACGTCCTCACTTTTATTGTTTCTCCTAGAAAAAGTGTTTGTTTTAGTTCCATGGAGCTGGTATTGGATGTGGTGCATCAAGTAAAGTCCAGGGGGGTCGGCTGCCCCTTCATAACTCCAGTAGATAAACGGCTTGGTGTCAAGCAAATTAAACCGGATGAATAATCATAAATGGAATGAAGTGTTTACTTTGATTTAAACGGGAATTCATTAACGTTTATAAGAACAGCCGTACAGGATGACCGTTAGTAAATTTCCCGTTGGATAGAATTTTTCTAGTTACTTCTGATTCATCATTGATGGGTCATACATGTATTGATATTCCAGTCATGCCATCATGTAGCACAATCCAGATTGGAAAAAAACCTGTGTTTTTATCGTCAGGAGTGAAGCAAAATCATATTAGACCAGGGTTTAGTGGAAGCTTTGGCAGGCAAATTGGGAGGTTATCCTCAATATTGGTTCTTCAGAAATCAACCAGTTTAGGCCATTGATAGAACCTACAGCAATATGGGACAGAGTTTCACGTGGCGAAAACAAAGATTATTATAGCCTATGGGAAATGGCTTGTATGTAACAGGCCAGATTGGGAACTGTTTTTCTTTGACGTCAAAGGTAATATGAGTGAAATTGTAGCTTCTGACCAACCTTTGGAAAATTAAATTTATCTCCATCCAATCTAAAATTCATGTAGAGTGTTCATTGTCCATGGCCATTGAGTCTGACCTAGAAATTAAGGAGAAATATTGATCAATATTTGCCGACCTGGTAATATCGCCGATATTACCAAAAAGGATTCATCTATTTGTAACGTAAGTCTTCTGCACATTGGCAAGTATTCATATATTTAGTTTCATGCTATAAGACAAGAGAGTATGTTCTAAACTTTCGAGAACGACTATGAATACATAGTGAATTAATACATATATTCATCAGGTAACCTTAAAGGAAAAACCTCTAAACTATTTTGCCTAAAATGGTTAGACAGGAATCATCTTCATGCACAGAGAAGCTCATTATTTATTCAGCCCATAATGCTGTAGGCCTACCGCCGATGTTCTCTTCAATAATGCGAAACGCTGTTCGTAAAGCCCACCATACCATATACGACGGGAAAAGCCATTAGTGGAAGGCTGAAACATGCAGTACCCTCTCTTACAAGATGTGACAAATCCTTCCTTTACTTTTGCTCGAATTGGTAAGTAGCACATCACGACTAATAAAGTGAATACTTAGGACATATGCTGAAAAAAAAAAAAAAAAAAATTAGAGAAGGAAGACAAAAGAAGTAGTATATATATTTCTGATGTCCTTCTTTATATTTCTTTTCTGTTAAATAAAAGCTTGTCCTGTGCAATTCTACTCGCAATAAACCCATACATAATGTTCTTAGGGCTCTACGTGCTCTCTTTAGTTCCAATTAGCCGCTCTTGAGAATCGAAGGACGTCTGCAATGAGTTTCACCTCAAACGTATAACCTGTTTCATCATCTTAAAGTCCCTTTGTGCAGAAAATGCCAATGCTAGCTGTTTGTCTGAAAAGCTCCTATTTCCATATCGACAAACACACTGCTGTCGAAGTTCGATTAGTAACCGAAAAAGAGGACTGCAACTTGCAGCGTAAGCTCTCCACGTACTTTTTTACGTTGACCACATGATATGAAATCTACTTGTAAACGACTTGGCAATGTCAACCTCAAATGGAAATTGAATTATCCAGTCGGTAGGACAACATACGCTGTGGATTATAGTGGACGTATCACTGGCTTCTGTGTACCGCCCGATAGCATTGTCTATCTAGACAGAGATGTAATGGTATGTACACTCAGACTTCATTGATCAAAGAATGGCTCCTCCTACCACGAACCTTCCAGATCTATACGCTAAGCCATATCGTGTGCTCCATACATCATTTTCTGTTTTTTCCTTGTCGCTGCCTGTGATCTATATTCGCGGACCTATATCAGTCTTTCTCAAATAAATACCCAAAACTGTGTGGACTTCTAAACCGACATTTGCCTTATCATCTCTTAATCTATTTCTGTTTGCCTGTCACCCTTTATATCTCTCATAAAAACGGTTGGTTCCATGATCGCCTTTCAATATATTTACACTATTCATATATGTTTGTCCGTCTTCTTTAAGTATCTCTATTTTTCTTGTTCCCTCTCTGTTTCTTTACTTGATAGCAATGATATATGTTAGCTGTTTTATAGGAAAAATAGGACAAATTATAAAACATAGATGATGTTGTTTAGGAGTAATCCATCACCTTTAGAAAGGATACATGTCAAGAAAACATGGACTTGCCTCTATACTTCGATCCAGGGTAAGACGGTATGGAGTGGGGAAAACCCGGAAGATATTTTTTAAGCTGGAGAAGCAAAGATATGATAATGAGATAAACTACCAAGTACTTGGTGGGGATGAGAAAATAGTAGGAAAACCCAAATGTTTAGGGAAGTTTTGTATAGATACTATCAAAATGTTTATGCATTAAATGAGACAGAAGAGTAGAGGAGGATAAAACCATCCCCCTTTGGCTAGATCCTTTTGAAAAAGAACTGTTGAAAAAGTCGCTTGAAAAGGAAGAGTTCACTTGTGCCAGGAACTTAATGTCAACAAAACTCTGGTTCAGAGGGGTTGACTACAGAATTTCATAGGATGTTTTGGGAGTCTCTTAGAGAACCTCTGTATAATGTATTTATGTTCTCTTTGTATAAGGGCAAACTGGGGATGTGACAAAAAAGAGATTGTGATTACATTCATCCCCCCAAAAAAAAAATCTTAACAGAACCTGGACAATTGAAGGCCCATTACCCTTTTAAACTGCTATTATAAAATAAGAACTAAGGCTCTTCCTACAAACTAAACAATGATCGCCAAACTGCATATATTAAGGGACGCTTTCTGGAAAAGAATATATTCGTAAGATTGAGGATGCCCTTCTTAGTGTTGATCCAGAATGGAAGGAGGGAGGCTTTGTCTCCTTGGAACTCTTTGTGTATGGCTATTTGGCTTCTTTTTTTTGGGGGGGGGGGACTTTTTGTCATGGCTACAACTTTTTCATAAGGAGGTTTGTGTCATCAACAATGGCAGTTTTACAAGGTGATTTAAACCAGGGAATCGGGCCCAACAGGAATGTTGTGTTTCCCTGTACTTATTCATACTACAGAACTGTTAGTTCATCTTATTAGGACTACTGATGATATTGAAGGTGTAGATATGAGATGCTGGAATACAATGGGTCAAAAGAACCGTGCTAGCTGAGGAGAAAAACTGGACTTTCATGTTAAAAGTTCATACCACTTTAGAGGGTGAGGGTTGGGGGCGCTATTTTAAAGCTCCTCCAATTCAGTGCTCCGTTTGGGAGTTCATGGGGGTGTCGGACTGTGTTATGGGCTCATATTTATATTTTCGTTCCTGCGTTATGGGATTCGTGTGGGGTTTCTAGGAGGTGAGTTTTTGGTTGTATTCTTCTTTGGTATGTTGCTTCCATGCTCTTGGTGAACTCTTTTTTGCTACCTCTTTGATAGTGTTATGAATGTATTAACTGTATGGGTATGTGAGCGTTGTGGTATGGGTTTGTTGTGTGTTATTGTTTTAGAGCAGTGATTTTTGTGTTATGGACAGTCTAGGTCAGATTATAGAGGCGTTGTAGACTTGAAAAGTAGGACACGTTGGACCTGCTTTTCCATTGGTTGTTGGTAAAAGGATGTGAGGTCCTTCTGCCTATTGTGTGCGGCCATCAGCACGGTTGCTGCCACTTATCATGCGTGTTTTCCTGCTTCCATCTGGTAAAGGGCGTCCTGCCCATCTACCCCTTTCTGTTGTCGTCACCCCAGTGTATCTGTATGTCATATTCCCTGTCTAGTGTTCCTCTTCCACGGCCTTTCATGGTGTTCGTATGTTTTAGCTTATCCGTTGTAGTATCGTAAAACTGGATGAGGTTTAATCTTGTCCACCGTATTCCACGACTGGAGTTTGGCAAAGTGACTTCATGAGGCGAAGCCGAGTGAAGTCCGGAGCCAAAACTCCAGAAGTGGCCAAGATTAAAACGAATCAGGTTTTGATTTTATCCTACCCTATCTTCTCGATTTTGGAATATTATGTGATAACAATGCTGTTTGCCACTAGTGGCATATAAAACTCCGTATGCCAGTCAGCGTGGCATACGGAAACCCAATGTTAAGCCTATGGGATTTTATATTAGGGGTAGGATAATGGTTTGGACTCAGTTTTGGCTCTTGTCAGGTGCAGTGTGGTACGGTGTTTTCCTATGTGTTGCTCAGTGGTATTCCCCCCCCCCCCCCCCCAGCTCGTGTTTCAGAGGGACAGAACTTAAATCCCCGTTTACAAATCTGGCCCTCTCTGTGGTGTATTCTTTCGTTTTGCTAGAGTCGGTCGGTGGTGAAACGATAAAGAATTAAAAGGAAAGGAAGAAGAGAAGCACTAGATAAGATGCTGAGTCGTCTTTAGTAACAGCAACAGGATATGGGTCTTCGAGGCCTCATGACTGGAGACGTGCAGTGACGTCAGCATTGCTCCTTAGTGACGCCTGGTGAGTAGGAGGGCTGGAGCTGAGGCAGTTCCCGTGCAGGTGGCCATATCTAGGTATGACGTCTTTATTAGCGCCGCCCGATCATCTTTCGGGCGCTGCCAACCCCATCAGGTCACAGGCTGCAGTGTATCATGTGACAGTTCAGTTAGTGTCGCATTACCATTTCAATGATGTGAAACTGGTCCGTCTTCCAAGCACCATCCCTGTTGTATAGCTATGAGTAATAGAACCTTATGAGGTCGGTTAGTCGGAAATTTTTATCATAAAGCTGAGGTATCTTATGTTATGTGGACACTTACCGAATAGAAGAGACTATGATTAGTCCTGCGTTTTGTACTTCGGGGTTAATTCTGTACCGCTTTGTGACTTCGGGTATGTTTTAGAGACTCCATGTTACGTACAAACGTGTGTTATTACTAGATATCGAGGTATCTAACGTGGGACACTCACGTGATACAGTTTTAATAGCTCAAATAGGCAAGACCGATTGATGCCAACAAGTTCCCTTGACGGGATCCGCTGTGGGCGACACAAAATGTATTGTAGGCTACGTCGCAGAACTATCACCCTGCTGGCACCAGTCGTATAGTTAATTACCCGAGGTACTTACCTAGTACTGAAGGGAAATTGAAGTTCCTACGAGCCCGGAAGCTCATAGGAACTTCAGTACTAGGTAATTCCCCTTCAGTGATATTAGGAAACGTCCTTACTGTGGACGAAACGGTTCCTTTTCGAGGTCAGTCTTTGATATCATACTGCCTGACGCCATAGGCGGAAGCCAGTATGAAATCCACGACTGAACAAGAACAAGAAACGTTTCGCCCATAGTGTGGACGTTTGCTTATTATTATATACCTTAAATCAATGAAAAAACTACATTTTGATAACTTATTAAGTCACACTCACAGCGGGTACGAACATTATTATTACTGCACCCCTAGCAGCGGGCAGTATTTTATAGACATTCGCACACAGGTATATAATATTAGGCAAGTACCTCGGGTAATTAACTATTCCTATATACCTATGGCTGTACACTCTATGCTTACACCACGCTCTGGGGGGTGGAGTAACTATCTGATACTACCCAAGGTTGGTATACTACCCAAGGTTGCCGTATACTACCCAAGGTTGACATTTAGACCAATCAGATTGTCTCTTATTAAACCACATTTGAAGGTATATAGGAATAGGGAAACCAAGTACCAGTGAAAGGAAGTCAAAATTACTCGGTAAGGCTTGGAAAAATTACTGCCCGCGGCCAGGGCCTTGGGCAGTAATTTTTCCAAGCCTTACCTCGTAACTTTGACTTCCTTTCACCGGAACATAGTTTCCCTCTATTACTACTCGCCGGGGCACTTTTTTGATTTTTTTTATATAATTATAACTCTTTAAGACGAAATCTTTGTTCCATAGCTTTTATTTCTTGTATTGAGAATCAGCACGGTTAATGGCCAAACACCAGCTAGGCGAGAGGGAAATAAATTAACATATTTTCACACATGCGTAGGTATCACATCTGGCGTAATGGACTTCCAGGTTAGTTCTCTACTGCTTCACTAGTTGGGAAACACGACAAATACAATAGCCAGTCTATGGTCTAAACATACCAAGCACTAGTGGGTCAATGAGCTCTCTAGTGATTGGTCATGGTCAGCTAGGAATGCCTCTATGACACTGAGACACTGGCAACCTGCTCCTTTCCCACTATCACAGTGAATAACACGCAGATAGTGAAGGGATAGCTTTATGGCAGTACACTGAAAGTCTTTATGTGACCACTCCAACCTTTAGGTGACATATATAACCGTGCAAGCACGCTCTAATAAAGGGGGAACTCGCCTATCACATTAGTGCGGCCGACGTCCACCAGTGTACCGCCCTGCTCAGTGTGAGGTCGCTGAGTCGCCGCCAGGTGCTGTGTGATCCCTGTGTGGTATTTTAGTGAGACAACAGTATATCTATCCCCTATTTTTGTATCGGCGCTGTTCCATCAAGGACGGATTTTTATCTGCTACTTGCTTAAATTTCCAACGCAACATGGAGTTATCTCCTCTCTAATTCTATGAACACGTCGACACACTGGTATTCTAGCAAATGAGGTAAATATTAGAGGAGATTGGAAAATGTATCATCTTCTTGTCTGTATCCATATAATTCTATTAGGGAATATGATGAAGTGCTTGGAATCAATTAAATATTGACTGCATTCATTATGGGAATAGGCTTGCCCTAGACTATCGCTATATATATGAATTAAATAATGTTGTCACCGTTGAAATTGTAATATACATCTTATTTCCCTTTTTTGCATTGTATACAAATTCCTCAGTGGAAATAGTATGTGTCCCTTTAATATTCAGCACACGTTTCTGGTCGCGTAGTGATTTCACCCTTGCGTGCTGTAAAGCACAGTTGCGTGCTGTAAAGCGCCGGACATTGCACCTAGCAGCGTCCTTCGAATGCTCTTTTCTTCAAAGGCTAACCAAATCAATCATTCAATTCTCTGTCAATAGCGACGTCATTGTAGACACGGTTTGGTTTTACTTTTACACTACGTTCCCTCCCTGCAGCCTTTATTGCTGCTTATATATTTTGCTAGGATAGGTAGCCTTAAAGAGCGCTGAATAATAGAGTTCGTTTTATAGGCTTCACTACGTTATGCAAGACTTCGATGACATGGGAATAATGTTTTCCTTTATGGTTTAGAGGGAGGACCAAAGCTGTCCTGTTATCCCGTGACTGCATGTAGATTGGGTATGTTCCTATAGTAGTTGGATCAGCCTCTCATACCACCCACCAGTTCTCATACCACCCACCATCATACCATCCGGACAGTCAGCACACTGAGGATTGCCCCTCTGACGATGAACAATAACTTGAGACTGAACTATCTCATCGACCCACTAGTGCTTGGCTTATCTTGGCCCTCTGCTCTCTACCGATATTACAGAATTAAAATGCAGATAGTAAAAGGATAGTTTTTGCAGCACGCTCAAAGTCCATCTAACCTCTCTCTAAACTATAAGTATCTGAGCGCATCCCACGCTCAATAAGATCTATCAATATAAGTTTCTTTTTCGATTTAGACCTGGAATATCATTGTCTCTAGATACGATAACATTTTGCACGAAAGTTGGGTAATAAAATAACTAGGATTACTCTTATGGCACATTTCATCATACAGATCAAATCAGAATAGATAGGTGATAGGGGGGTCGTTTAAAGGTTATAGCATGCTGATGGAATAGTGAGGGGAATTAGATCGGTCAAGGCGGATGTGTAGGGAATTATGGGATGTGGTTGAGTTTTTTCTGTGGTCGTTTGACGCTATGGACGTATGTAAGACAGTGGCAGCAATGAGTCATCGTAAGCCATAGAGGCCTAAATTACATAAATGTAAATAAACACACTGAAAATTATCTCTAGCTATCTCGAGCTCTAAGAACATTCAATGGGAAACTTAATGGGATAACCTAACGAGATCAAGAAACAAAATGATAAAATAGACCAAGAAGTGGGAAACACAGAGGCATGACAACCTTGAACCCTGGATCTAACTATCCACATGACAGCACACCTAGAGCCTGGCTTAAATATTGTATGCCTGTGTGAAAGAGCAGCAGATCTATTGCCATTATGACTTTGATTGCTCACTTTGAATCAATTTTCCATCATTCTTTCTAATTAGAGGGAGCTAACAAGCTTTTATTAAGGAGTCTTAGGCTTCCAAATCATAGGAAATAACATTCCTTTAGTCTTCTGTTATTTGTGTGTTTGCAATAAGAGTCTTTCATGATGAATTTCTAGATTTATGTGAATTATGCGTATTTTGTTAGCTTCGTAATCTGCCAAGTCGAAAGACGAATGAGATTATGGAAAATTCAATTGACCCTAGAACAACAATATTACATTATTAATCCACGAATTGCTCTATCGTGGCTTAACATATTATTACTCAATAAAATACGAAATCAATAATCCTTTCTATGTTCTCATTGTGGCTTGTCACTATTGTCAGGATCATCGACATACTAGGCGAAACATTACCGAGATAATGTCACATCATTTGCATCGTAGCTGGGAAAGGGAAACAGTTTTCGAGAGATTATCCGAATTAACCCAGGATTTCAGTTAAAAAATTTAGACTCAGCCTCACAACTAAATTAGTGCACAAATGAACGGGGTTACCAGTTTCGGAAACGATTGGCCTACCAAGTGTCTCTCTCGATCTGGTTATTGTGCTAATGAGATGAACGCGTGAGAGACACCTCAATGAGTTTGACGTCACGGGCCTTAAAACCCACTGAACGTCAATCCAAACAGAGTGTCTGCCAGTGGTTGTCGGGCCGACGGGCAAGGTTTTAATCCTTTTGAAAACGGGCCATGCCTCCAACTACTGATTATGATGTTTGTAATAATGGTTACTGGTAAAATTGATATCTAGTTATGAAGAGCTCGAATTGAGAGATTAAAAGGATATAATTTTATACCGAGTTACCAAAATATATTTATATTACCATAATCTTTGCTGTAATGTACAGGTAAGATTCAATTCATCGATCCCTAAGATGTGAATAATTCACTTATTGATCAACGAAATAAGATTTACAAATCACAGGGCAAACTAGAATAAACAGATTGGACATAAAAAGACATTACAGAAGGGTAGTGCAGAGAACTATTTACAATTCAGCTGCCCTAAGAATATACATTCTAGATTGTATTCAAAAGTACATAGATAATTTTCTCTTCCAACCTCATACTCCACGGATCTTTTGACATTTCATAGTTGGTAAATAGTGGTTGCCAATATATGTACATGCATTAGCATAGAGTAGTAAAAGAAATAATAGTTTCATTTAATAGCTTATGTATCCCCCTATTTCCCAAACAGATTCTTTCTTTTAAATTTCAGCAGGTTTTATTTTTATTGAACAGATTACATCAAGATGTTCTTGGTAATTCGTAGGCTGATAGATAATGTCCTGTTCTTATTAGATATTCAACAGATATGATATAAGTTGACAATCTTTAAGTACTGCATGTTTTTGTATTTTTGGTACACAACATTTCCCTTTCTATATATTATTGGTTTATTCTTTCTATATCTAATACGGATGCCGATTTGCTCCCTAGAGGCACTTTAGTTGCTATCATCTGCTAAAAGACTCCGATGTGCAGGTATAGAATTATATTTCTTCCTCACCCATCTGGACTATTTGATTTTGGATTACTTTTACTGTATACCTCACTGCGTTACTAGTACGCTTAACATGTTCTGGCAGGTCATTGTCAAATGTAGATATCCATTTTATAAGGAAAGAGGGATTTCTGTAATATTTTTGCAGCTGGTTTTTTTTCCCAAAATCGTGTGAAAGCAATACACCTTTTACCCAAAGTTCCAATATTGGAAATCATCTCTTTTTTTTGGTATCTAAAGAGGCATTACTTTCTTGTCTACTTGTATTTGCATGCGTGTCATTACCAGGATCCTTTATCCAAAGCAGAAAGCTCCAGGGATTATAGCTAGCAGCAATGTGGTCACGACTGTTACCCTGTTTGTCAAGGCAGGTGTACCTTCAACGACCAGCCCTTTTCTATTTTGGGTATGCTTGGTCGGTAAAAGGGGACTGCGCATCATTCAATCCAAAGGATACAAAATATCTACAAAAAGAACTGTCAGTTTTCACACTGTAATTCAACAATCGCTGTTCATTTCCACATGCTGTATCTATTTCCTATCATTCCTTACTGGATAATTGAAATTTTCTAATGGACCAAATAAAAAAAAATTGGCATGTACTCGTCACCTGAATGATAAGATTCAGAAAAGTGAGTCTTAGCACAGTTAGAGACAATCATTATATCTATTAAATTAATGTCCCAATTATGTTTCATAGAAATTTGGGGGAAGTAATACTGGACCTTTTTTTATAATGTAGAATAAAGCTAGTAAATACAAACCAAACGTATTTTGACCGTTACATTTATGGGAGGAGAGGCTCTACACATCATAAGAATCACAGAAATGTACACATCACAGGATTAACACATAATTTCGGATTTTCATGTCTGACTTAACACTTTTGCACGAACCTAGTGAAACAGGTCCCAGGTAGAGATCTAATGCCTCTGCAGTTAAACCCTTATCCCAGACACCGACTGTTGTTTCACTGAGTAAACAATAACGGCTGGCTAGCCACTTCCCGCGTTTGTCTACCTTGACAGAGACAACACGGAATGCCATACATTATTCCGACGCTTGTTTGCCACCGCTCTTGTGTCTGGGTCTTGGTGACTAGCAGTTTTTCACCTGTTTGTCAGCAGGGTACCGGACTTAGCGACGTGTGGTGCCGCCCGGTAACCTGTTGCAGTGAAAAATGTCGTCTGGCAAAATGTCCTACCTTACGCTGCTTAGATTTAAGTTTCAGATGTGTCTCATGTCAATTGGCAGCAGTCAATCATTTGTACACCCCATAGTTTATCGATAAAAATTATTCCCATACTCACAATATCTATCTAAATGAGCCAGTGGGAATTTGCATTTATTTGAATATATCGGAAGGGTCATAGTGGTAATTGTTTCATAAAACCTAACGGGCAAGAGTCATACTAGGATCATGTATCTGCTTGGGTCTCTTTGTCTAAGTGATATGCAGACCAACATTTTGCTCTTTGTTATGTGTTAACATCAAGAAGCCGGAATACTGTGATACTAAAAAAGAAGCCAACAAGTTTTGTTAAAAGTTGTCGTTCTTCACAAGTTTGATGCGGAGTGAATATCACATAGTACTCAAAATGAGAATGACTTCTTTGACCAAAACGAGTTGCTTTCTGTATTTATCTCACCCCTGTACACACTAAAGGAATGGACAACACACAGGATATGAACCGTAGAGAACGGACTGCAATACTTGCAGGGGCATGGAGATCGAGTTCCCAATGTTAAGCATATGGACATTTATTATTATTAGGGGTGAGATAAATATCTGATCCGGCGCCATATGGTCAACTGGTGTAAATATGAAACGAACATTTAACCCCTTTGCAATGACAGACAGTTTTGACGATAGTAATCACTCAAATATCCCCTCTCATTTCATTCTTGTAGCTTGCTGATTACACAAACGTGCAATATTTGTAAAACGTTTAACCAGTGTGTGATATCAAACCTGACAACCCTCCTTATCGTGAATATACTAATAAAACTCATTAAAAAAGAAAGACATATAGACCCATGTCAATGAATCAGGAGGGTTAAAGGGTATGCAGACCGGAAGTTCTAGATTCACTTCGTTCGACTTTCAATAACACTCTAGGATTTTTTCACCAAGTAATATTTATGCGTATACCTTGGGGCAAGCCTAGATCTTCCTTTTTGTTGCTATTTTGATGAAAGAGCTTTCTGATAGAATGGACTGCCGTAGCCTCATGGTTTATGATTGACATTCAGCGTCATTGCTCTGACACAATGCCTAAACCATTAGACATTTTCAGACTGTTAATACCCTCAAAGGAAAATAGCAAAATAAGTGCAATCCTAATACTAGGAGTCATGGGATAATGGTCAGACTTTGGACAGCAATAACATGACATTCCTGCAAGAGAGCAGTACAAAAAGCCCGACGACGCCTGACGTCATCAATAAGCCTTAGAGGTTCTGTTGCAGGGACTCTGAGCAGCCCAGAAGCCAGAGAGTTAATTCTGTTCTATGGTGGTCCCCATATCATTACAGGACTACACAAGCCTAACCAGCATCAGGGACATCAGCACTCCTTACGGTGCAACCGTGTTCCACATAAATCAAGTCCTTGCGAGTTCCTTTGGTAATGCCCCTCTATTCCAACGCTAATTTGGTCCATGTCCCAGGAGCACCTTATCCTAGCCTCAACAGGTCTCACTGGATTTACCCGAATCTCAACACACCTCTTTAGGGATGCTCAAGGGAGACTCAGCTGCGCCTTCCATCCTATACAGCTCCTGTTCACGAGATAGACCCAAAGACTATCACTCCATCCCAGTCACACACCAGCTCAGTTCACATTTTCTCTGAGTGACTCCTAGTAGCTGAGATCAGTCTGTCATAGCGTTCTTTTTAACCTGTGATCTGCTCTATTGACCTTCTCTCATTCATCACCTATCTAGGCCCCGGGCCCAGTGAAATTATGGGTCATAAATCATGGAGCCGGAGAGAGTACTGGGGAGCAAAGGAGGACCATTGAGACAAACGGAAATGTTTGTCACCATCTTAAAAGGAGGTCAGAGTGGACTCTCGTCCATTCTTAGCTGCACTAGCAGGCTCTGTTCGCAAGAGGGAATATATTCGCTCTAACAACAAGAATATTAGAATGGGATTGGTAACATAAAGTAGCATAGTTTTCTAAAATGATATCTACTTCGACCGGCAAGAGATTCAAAAGAGTCATTCAAAGAAAAACTAACTATTTGAATACGAGGACGTATACGAGAAAGTAATAGAGGCTGACAGATAGCTGTAATTTTCCGAAGATTATATCAATTTGCTGAGTCTCATATGAAAGTACTGTAACCAAATACGACTTCATATCAAAAGGTGTCCGATACGATGATGCTCACCTAAGGATAGTAGGCAGCGATAACCAACGCTGTTACAAAAACGCATGAGCAAGCCTGTACAGTATGATAGTCACAGTCAGGAAAATGATGGTAAATGTTTGCCTTGCTGCTCTCAACAGCCACTTCTGCCGCCCGATTATTACATAATTACACCAATATATCCTGGGGACAGGGAGCCATAATAAGTACTGTGCCAATAACCGCCTTGTTCCCGGCAAGGACAAAACCACCTGGGACCAAGTCCAACGACCCCATAAAGCAGGCTTCTGTAATAATCTCCTGTCTCATTCATGCCCCTACCTACCCCGCCCCCAATCACCACACACACAAACGCCAATTCTGGTCCCTCCTCAGACAATAAGAAAGCAGCTTCTCCCTGAAGTCGACATTTTCGGGGATATCCGTCACTTGAAACCGTCATCGTTTCCGGGCTCCCAATCAGAGTCCATGGCTACTGACAGGTAAATTACGCCCGCATTATTTATTGGGAATCGGTCAGAATGTGCTCAGGGCGAGTTCTGCTCGATCTGATGGAGATATGATGGCTTCCACTGTGGCGTGTGTGCAGACGGTGGGGGTTGTTGTAGTGGAGGTGGTAGTGCTGGTGCTCGCTGTGTTTCTGAGTTTTTTTGTGTTTTTTTTAAAAGGTTTTTATTTATACTGGAGGAAAACAGCTTGGCAATGTAATGCCTATCCTCCGCTGGCTTCAGTCTGAAATGATCTTGTATAGCCTATGTCCAGATTATGGACTTACATGGCCTCCAACAGAATTTCATCAAAATTAATCAGTCAAAATTTGAGTTTATACAACAGTGTAAATACATGTTTGTACTAGTACCAACCATTTTGGTGAGTTATTGTACAACTTGACTTCTTAATCATTTTATAATCAACACCACTATACAGACCGTTAAGATGTGTTCAGTATTCATATAATCATATTCAATGACAAACATTAATTATGCTTACAATGTTTGGGAAGAAAACATGATTCCATAGATAAAGTTTCCTTAAATTTAAGGGATCACCAGGTTAGCAGATCAATCAAGCGAATCTTCTAACATTTTTATGTTGATGTAAATTTACCTCCGATACAACAGTTCAATAATATTTGCAAATCACCTGTGATAATTAAAACGATCCTAGGGTCTTAGGAACATTAAACATTATTCAATAATTTTGCTTTGAGTCTCTGCTTCATTAGTCTTTTGAAAGTGTTCTTATCCTGAATATTTCTATGCTCTTTATTAAGTGTATTCCAGTACATGGCTGTTTTGAACTCTACTGAATCCTTGTATTTATTTAGTTTGATATTGCTGTTAAATTTTAAAACGGGTGCTTCATGCAATCCAGTGTTTCGGTTTATATCTTGGAGTCTCTCATGATTTTTGGATCTAATAAATGCTGTGTTCAGCAGGTGAGCTTCTCTTCTATCGGCAAGTTTGTTCATTTTACAATTAATATGGAGATCATTTGTTCCCATATCACGAGTTGCATTACAGCAAATATGCAATCCTTTGTTTTGACATCTTTGTAATTTATTGTACCGAATAGCAGACTTTTAGATTTTTTAGGGTTGATGGTAAATCGATTGTTGTCGTACCAGTTTCCTTTATTGGAGGTATCGGTCTCCATCTGATTTATTAAAATATTGATATCAATACCAGAGGTTATAATTACAGCATCATCCGCATAAAGGTTGACTGAGCAATGTTGAAGCGAGCTGTCGATATTATTTATGAATATCAGGAAGTAAAGAGGTCCTAGAATTGACCCTTGGGGTACCCCACAGTTTATAAACTCAGCATCAGATAAGATATTGTTAGATAGTGTACTTTGCGACCTATTTGTCAGGTAAATTCTGCTCCAATTTATCAATTGTTTTGTTATGCCTAATCTTTCCATTTTGTATATCAGGATCTCATGATTGACAGTATCGAAAGCTTTGGATAAGTCAAGAAAAGTGGCCAGGGTAATTTCGCCATTGTTCATATTGTTTAGTATGTGATCTGTGAGATCGGCTATCGTTGAAGCTGTTGAGTGGTTTTTCCTGAAACCTCCTTGCTTTTCATTCAGCAGATTAAATTTTTCTAGGAAGCTTATGATTTTACAATGAACAATTTTTTCTAACAGTTTCCCTGGTAGTGGTAATTGTGAGACAGGTCGAAGATTGCTTACTTCATTATTGAAATTGGGTTTTTTAAGGGGTACTACTGTAGCCTTTTTCCAGTCTGTTGGGAAAATTTCCTCTTAAATGGAGCATTGGAACAAATAACGCAGTTGTTTGTATAGTACAATGAAGGCATCTTTTAGAATTTCGGACGATATGTATTTTACACTAGATGACTTATTAATGTCATAATGAATTATTAATGACATAAAGTGTTGTTTATGCCACTACTTTCTGATACTGAAAAAATATGGAGACGGGGGTAGGATAAAATCTAGATGCCACTTGTTTGAGTTTGAGTTTATTTATGCCACTTATTTTGGGGGCTCTGGAATGTCACTCGTCTTCGACTCGTGAAATTATGGAGCCAACAAAATGCGCGGCATAAATAAACTCAGACTCAAACTCGTGACGTTTTCATATTATGTGGCCTAGTATTGCTGAGAAAGCGGTTCTGCGGGCAGTACAGGGACCTGTTTCATTAGTTTCTTGACATGTTTGTGACACCATACAGTCATCAGGGTTGTCTAGTTTCGTGACAACACAAGTAACTGCCCTTAGAAGAATACAGACCCCAAACATTAGAATTAGACAGATTTACACATCATGGACCTGTTTCACTAGTTTCATGACAAAAGTGTTAGACAGACATGAAAAGCGGCACCAACAGTGCAAGCATGAACGGACAAAACAAAGTCTAATTTCTAGTTCTTATGAAACCGGACACATAATCTAGATGCCATCTAAACATGTCACAAAACTAGTGAAACAGAACCCTAGTTTAGTTGAGAGTAGTGGTGTGATGTTGTGGCTGGTAGCGGCAATGGTGGTGCCGATTGTTGCATGTGGTAGTGATCTTGGTGATTATGCTTATGGGGCTGATAGTGAGGTGGCGGTAACGATAGTTAAAATATGATTGTTTCGTTGTTATTTGTGGACATGGTGTAAGGAGTAATCTTGCCGGTACAGAAGTTGGTGATGGTTTTTGACGAAATATATGAAAGGTAGTAACGGTTGTGATGATGCTTCTGATGAAGTTGATCACAACATGACTCATCAGTGGAAATTTTATTTGATGATTTGTTTGTTCGGATAGATTTGGCAGAAACCCTGACCGAGCTGTTGATAAAAAATTGTGTAATCTAATATTGAAAAATAAAAAATCTAACATAACAAATCAGAGACACTCATACCGATCTATATACCGTTGGTAAATCTGGGACTACTACTGATAGATTCGTCAGCAAGAAATTCATCCTGGGTCATTGACCAAATAGGTCACTGGTGCAAACATTGGTCGGTGCAAAGATCTGTCGGTGGTGCCACCGACTGTGCGTCGGTATCAAGTATTCGGTGAGGGTAGTAGTTTAGACTCAGTGACCCGACAAAATCAATGGCCTTTGATTCTGTCCGTCCTGAAAGAAATCGGTCCTGAAAGAAATAACATGATTTAAGCAATAATAGTCGTTAGTCATTTCCTAGCTGGTTCGTTTGCAATGACTGATTTTGCTTCAGTAGTGCCAAAAGATCGGTGACGGAAAATTGATGGCTGATGGAAACGGGCCTTATGTCCATAGCATGACCGACGGATTTAACATTAGTGGGAACCAAAAGACTTTCAGCATTTTGTCGGCCTAGAGAAAATCCACTTTTCCTACAATCACTTTATAGTGGATTTGACCAGATGAATCAAAGCCAGGAAAGGCACCCGATAAGGGTTAGAACATCTTACTTACATCATTTTCTTTCCTGATGTGCTTAGTTACTCTGCATGATACCTAGTGATCATGCTAATATTTGAAGACAAGTTTCGCAGGGGATTCGTTCAGTTGTTGACGTCAATATCCAGCAATTTTGCCATCTTTGCTTTCTGATGCATAGTGGTCGTTTCTCTTGATACATAGATTTACTAATCATTTTCCCATTGGTAGTATCTATATATAAATGACCTTTCAGTAATTTGTAATATTGGTTGTCGTGAATATGGTCTCAATTGTATTGGGTTTGTCATTGAGTCAATGAATCAATCGGTCGCCTTTCAATAATATAAATCAGTGGAAGGGATTTGATGCGTATTTTTGTTTAATTGCATTTGGAATATCGAGATTCAGATTCAAATAGATCTCGTCAAATGTATAGGACGTGTATATACACATATCAGGCACAAAAAGAACCAGCTCACTGACAGCACAGCGCCACCCTGTGACAAACTGGCATTCTAACGCGTGCAGACGCCTGCCTTACCGGTGTTAAATAATGGATGCCTGCAATGGACGACGCCATGATGCCCCACATCCGGGTAACCCGCCTACGTCACGTGATAGAAGTGCGTGACGTAGGTGGGGAAGAAAACCCAATTTGAACATGGTAAGAAGAGGAACCACCATCGATCTCTCTCAGGGAAGGAAACTAAATAAAGCTATTCCTGGAGAACTCACTAAATCATTGGTGTGGTTGGTGTTCGGCTCTCGCCGGAGAGGTGTTTCCTCAGATAGCCTTACTTTTACATTATCTAGTTTCTCGCATTACATTATCTAGTATTATTCAAAGCGTCTAGTGTTTAGTTAACTATTTAGAGAGGGCCAAAGCAATTTGGAGCCCACACAGTTTTGTAAGACTAGGCATTATTCTCAGAATTGCTTTGGTGAACATGGTAAGAAGAGGATGGTGAAGGAAAAATATGATGCATATTGCAATACAGTGAAGATATTCCCAGACAATTATACTTTAAAATAGTCAACTGACATAAAGGAAGAACTGTACTGTGCAGAGCTATGAAAGTTATAACCATTTTGCAATTTTAAATCTCCCGTTGAGGTATGCCTCAAAGCACGTACCTATCCAAGCCCTTGCTGGAAGGGTATAAGAAGTTGCGTCGCTATTCGAAGCCAATTCACTTAAACAATATCAATACGACAATTTCATATTGTACCATAATGAAGGGTCATTACGAGTAATGAAGGTTTTTTCTAAACAATGTATTGGTTGAGGCATTAATAGAAACTGAACGAGAGTTAGACTTGTAAATGTTTATGCCATGGTGGGCAGGTCATGTATTACTAAGCAAGGCGTTAGCTGAGCATAGTGAGGACTAGACCTTACTGGTGTGGTTTTAACATTGACAAGTCTAACTCGAGTTAGGTTTCATATTTTTCCTATCCCGTCCCATTTCATCTCTTGCAATGTTTGCATCTAGAGCAGATACATACACTACAAGGTCGTCAGCGTCGTATTGTAAACAGTGGACTGATTCTAAGCCAGTGCACATATCATTAATAAAGCATAAGAATAACAACGGGCCTAGCACTGACTCCTGTGGGACCCCGAAACAGACTTCCGATGTACTTGACAGGATTCCATTGGAACGTACCCTCTGTCCCCGGTCCCTTAGATAATCCTTTAACCAGATAAGATAATTATGTGGTATGAAAGCGGTTTTTTTTCTAATTTGATCAGCAGTAAGTCATGAGGACCTGAGTCGAAAGCTTTACATACATCTACGAAGCATGCTGCAGTAGCTTCCGATCTCTCTCTTGCCTTATATATAAGAAATCTGTTAGAATAAATATCAGATCTCCAGTACCCTGTTTTGGACGATAACCAAATTGTCTATTTGTCACTAGGTTTGTCACTAAGCCAAATATGCAGTCGGGCATGAAAATTGTTTCAATGATTTTTTAGGGCATTGGCAGGATGGCAGTTATATTCGTGGCATTACTACATTTGGGGATTGGTGTTATAGTCCTTTCTTTCCAAACTCATGGCAAAAATCCTTGAGAGAAACTGGTATGTATAACGTTAGTGAATTCCTATCATGATACTAACGCGTCCTTTAATACCCTACTACTAATATTATCGATCCCTGATGATTTATAGTTGGAAGTTTCTTTTATTAATGGAAGTACTTAGTCTGTTTTAATTTTGAGAACATGGTCTTCAAGATTCCTTGGTAACGCTCCAAGACTATTCGACAAATTGGCATAACCGTCAGGATCACACTTGTCAAAAAGCTCCCCGTCGATTTTATTGAAAAAGTTATTTACGTAGTTAACGGTATTGTCTGAATTAACTGGATTGTTTGTGTTTGAAGCTAAGAGATGTTGGTTTACGCCTTCCCTGCAGCAATATTTAGTGTCCTAGAAAACATATGAAATTGAAAAGTTTTTGTTATATCTGGTAAGTATACATCCGGGTTCATATTATCAGTAAAGGTATAACATAAGTGGATCAAATCATTGTTAGTTGTATCTGTGTGCACATCATATTATGTTGCTCTCCCAAAATTCGACTGAGAACCTAATATATAACAGGTTCAATATATTTGAGAAGTAAATGAATACATTTATCAATATGACGGAACCTCATGTCGCATCCAAATATGCAAATACTCATTAATCAGCCAACGCATCAGGATAAACGTAACAATGAGAAAATGTGTTACTCCCAACTGAATAATTACTGATTCTAGAGTTTGCTGTTCCAACCTTGCACAGATAACTTCCTTGATTGAATGCAAGAGCAAACACTTTCAACAACTTTAAAGCGTGCCTCTACCATCAAATTCTGTTCACAGAATCCTGGAACCAAAATAAATCAAATCATCAAGACTCTTGTCCGTCTGTCACTCACAACCGATTAAGAAAGGTGGAAGAATCTTCTGTTGGCGATATTCAAATGGGAAAAGCCCTGATGGAGCAGAAATATCGTAAAGAAATATGCTCAATATATCAGTCATAATGCTCCGTGTCAATTACAGGACCGTGATACTAATGTTCAACTAAAGGATCCTGTCAAGCACACTCCATCACCCTAGTTAGATGCCCCCTTAAGCCTATCAAGTTGCACATCCAAAGACCATCCAAATTGATGAAACGACTAAAGCAGACTCCTATATTCTGTACCAGTCACCAACAATTCGACATATTTACATCATTCACACACCTCCTCGTAAAGCTGCCGAGCTTACTGGTATACTATCTGAGAAATAGTATTATGTAAAATATATTTTATGGGATTGTAAGTGAAGTCATAAGTCCAAGCTTCATTCTTATTATCAATCCATCTAGAGACTTAACTCAAAGATTGCTGCATGAGTAGAATTTACCTAGAACATGTTCCACCCTTTGCCTATTTTGACGTGTAGTATTCGACCGTTTTTGACTAGATATATTGACATCATGTTGGCATCAACTTTATATCAACACTCTCGCAATTACTACCTTTGATAAACCGATTTGTATATTGAACTTTTCTTTTAAACGATTAAAAGTGTTTTAACGAACGTCAATAAAAACGAAGAATGAATAAAGTGCCCGAGAATTAATGATTGTATTCAGGTAATACATGTAGATCAACAGCTCTATGGGTAACCCCTAGAGCAATACAGCCCGACTAACCTAGTTAACTTAAACATACTGGGAAGAATAGGCATGTGTGTATACATGTATGTATTTATCCTACCCCGCATATAAATCCATTATGCCATATAATATTTATATGCCACTGGTGACATATGAAGTTAAAAACATGGGACGGGGTAAGATAAAATCAAAACATCACTCAATTTCATATAATTGTTTACATGGCATTCGGTGTCTACAGCTACAGATATCACTCAGCCCTGCTTCGTGATATCATTCCGCGTAGACAACTCATCCCATATAAACAATCATATGAAATTTCGTGACATTTCTTGATAATATGCATATATATAATTGGACACAATAGTAACGTGACCATCGCCCATGCGGGGTACGAGGTCGACCGTGAAGAAAAGTTTAACTACCCCGTCCAGGGTAACCAGTGCGCTAATACTCCGTTCTAGCCACAATATTATTTGTTGATAGTTCATGCTAGAGATGCTCGCTTTTATCTTGATCTTTTGGTAAGTGCAGTACTCTGTTTCCCAACAGAGCAATACGAACACACCTGTGTTGAAATGCAGACGACAATAAATGTCTGTTTTAGCTCATCATGGACATACTGTACGTACAGCGCCTCCTATTTCTGAACCCTTCAATTCTCTCTTAAATCCGAGGCTAAGATCTACAACAAACACGGCTAAGCTCCTTTAGACGCAGCTCTTTCCTCTCACGTGGGAAATTACGCCGCCATAGCTACAGTTCTGCTCATTTGTGGCACACAGAGCGGCTGGGCAGGGATCCACTCACTGAGGGGATATTGCGACACATCCTGCTGCAAAAGCTCTCACGCCATAAATACTTGACCGCGTGCATCATTTTCAATTGATTTCAGGAGTATAGATTTAGAAGATGAATATGAAGGATAATCCATTTAAAACAAATATAAGGAGCAAACTGGTTTGGTCACAAAACAATTGACTTGATATGTTTATCTCTGCATCATTTTGTGTTTTGGAGAAGAACGCTAGCTCTTCGTCCCTCTTCTTTGGGGGTGCCTCGGGCCCCGCCTAATTATTCTCGTTTATATTAACTAACCAGTTTTCATCATTGTATAGAGCTATACCACATCCTTTAAATACAATATGAAATAGGAAATACAGGTAGCCTCCTTTCTGCAATGTACAATGGTGTGGTCGGTGTTCGGCTCTCACCGGAGAGGTGTTTCCTCAGATAGCCTTACTTTTACATTATCTAGTTTCCCGCATTACATCATCTAGTATTATTCACAGCGTCTAGCGTTTAGTTAACTATTTAGAGAGGGCCAAAGCAATTTGGAGCCCACACAGTTTTGTAAGACTAGGCATTATTCTCAGAATTGCTTTGGTGACCAGACTAGATGGTGAAGGAAAAATATGACATTTTAATAGTACATTTATTTTGATATCAGTTCATTGTCTCACCACCACAAAAACGTAGCTTGTCTTATGGTACGATATCTGATGATTCTAATACAGGTGTATGTGTCTGTGTGTGTCTGTGTCGGGGGCTATATACTCCAAATCTCTATCTAAATACAGTGTACTCAATTCAAGATTTCTCCAAGGGTAGGAGGACCTTGAACGTCGGCCCACTAGGGATTCCAGCCGGCGACCAGCGGTTTTGTGAGAGGAGGAGGTGGATCTGTTTTAAATACACCACGTGTAAAGTCAATAGAGGGCGGGGCCGCTGCTCCAGGCTCCACACGAATACACGTGCCCGCTTCAGTGCCCGCACGTGACGAGGTTTGTCAGCGATATTTCCTGATGGAAGATTCATGGTGATCCTCAGGTCCCCCTTCTAGTTGTCGTGTAAAAACTGTTCTTAAACAAAAAGTAGGGGGTGAATCTTCTAAGGCATGAGCCATCTTAAGTTACGTAAATAATATAAAGACGTAGTGAAGGAAAGTCTAGCAAAGGAAGCTCGTCTGCGTGTATAGTTAGGACTCAACACAGTGTCAGCTATCAACGGAAGCCACAATCAGTGTTCTACCTGTCTACTAGAAGGCATTAAACCATTGTTCTTGTTTCCCTATTATAGGTTATTGCCTGTCATCATAGAGTATAATTACGTTTACATCATCCTTATTATTACATACCTATGGCCGAACGTCTATGAAATACTTCCCGCTACCAGGGGTGCAGTATAAATAATGTTCAGGCGCACTGCGGCCGTAGTGAATATTCGGGCGCACTGTGACCATCGGGTCAATTGGTACATCTAATAAGTAACTAAATTGGCAGATTTTTATTATTTAGGTATGTAATAATAAGAAAACGTAGTGACTGAGCCCGTAGGGATGCCATTCTTGGCCTTTTTATGCCATAAATATGTCCCTCCGCCTGCGGCGTCGGGACATATTTATGGCATTAAAAGACCTCAAACGGCCATGCCTTTGGGCTCAGTAACCACGTTTTCTCTTATTACTATATACCTATGAGCGAATGTCTAGCTTTTACTGACCAGGGAGCTGTTTCAAAAGTCGAGTGAAGTCTATGGTTTTGAAACAACTCCCAGTAGTACAGATTCCGTTCGTCACTGAGTGACGAAAGAATATTCATACGTCCCTCTGTACCATGTGACCACTTTCATACTTGAAAAAAGTGAGTAGTAAAATTGTAAATTGGCTTTTTCAATAATTTCTAGGTATATGATAAGAAGGAGACATAGTGAGTGTGTCTGAATTTCATCTGTTCCTCGATATTTTGATCGGATATATACACCTCGTTCTTCGAACTCGGTGAATATTTCCGACCAAAATATTTCTGCACAGTTGATGCTTAACCGATTCTAAATAACTATGATTCTAGATAAGTTCTTAATGATAACGCCTGTTTTCAGGTAGTCCCGGTTCTCTGTGTCAAATCAAGTTCCTATCATCGCCGTTTGTTTTCATATTAATAGCGTAACATTCCACTTGGAGTAACACCTGTCATCAAACATTGCCACTTATTTTGCTCAAGAACATCCACTTATCTAGAAATCTGTAGATTGAATTATAGAGCCTGACTTTAAAGGATGGGAATCACCGGGTAACGACAAAAAGGCGACAATAAAAGTGGAATTTTGCGACATGATTAGTGCCTTGGGGCTGGCTGAGCTGGTGCTGGGTTGGCACTGATTTGGTACTGTTGCCTGCTATCTGCCGTCTTTCTACTCCCACCACTCACTTTCTTTTAAATGAGAACATGCAACAGGAAACACTTTGAAACCATGTCAAAAAAGAAATGAAAGTGTGCCCTTTTTGTCCGGACCATGTGCGCATGTAAAGATTTAAAAGTCTCCTTTGAAGTGCCGATCAGAGCTGTTAGATAAAAAAAATGGACATCACTCCATCTAATTCGCATCCACATAGAACGCGCAACCCTCAAGCATATGAGAATCATTACTCTGATGGATAGAAAATGAAGGGGTTTTCCTGTAACTGTGATTAAATTGAAATTCGCTGAAGACCCACTGCGGACATTTTCATTTCAGTAGACTTAGGGTGTTGTCCATCGCCACAGGAGCCACCAATCCAATTTTGCATTATAAAACATGAAGACATCAAAGGAGCGCGAACCTTTGAGGCTGGAGACGAGGACCCGATGTTAAACGATTCAGAAGTTGTTCACAGACCTCCAAGACAAGTGTGTGTGTGTGTGTGTGTGTGTGTGTGTGTGTGTGTGTGTGTGTGTGTGTGTGTGTGTGTGTGTGTGTGTGTGTGTGTGTGTGTGTGTGTGTGTGTGTGTGTGTGTGTGTGTGTGTGTGTGTGTGTGTATGTATGTGTGAGAGAGAGGGGGGGGGGGGGGGTACACTGGAATAGGGTAGAACAGAGAGGAGATGGGTACGGGTGAGCATCCGAAACAATCGGGCAACGGGCGTCAGGAGTGACAGTGCACAGCAATCTAAGTATTACCCAATCATATAATTCTCGACTGCGAGTTCCTCCATAGCTTTCACGGATAGGGGGCCTGATTAAATCCATAGCTGTTAATAAGGGATGAACAGATTGCTAGAAACGTGAGATGACATGCAGTAATTCCCCCAGTGCAATGATAAGACTGTAATGAGACTGTCAAATTAAAGATATATTCAAAATCATTTAAACTAGGCATCATACCAGCATACATCATTAATGTACGGTGCCTGTTAATTTACTTCAAGTTTTGCCTCTGGTGGAACCCATTAAAGCATTTTTTGCTTGTCATACTTTCATCTCTGATACTAAATCATCAAATATGGATATCACGTTCATTTGTCATTGCGTATCAATTAATGACATATTACATTTTTCTTTTCATTTAACTCCGTTGGGCATCCAGTAACCTGTAATGTCTTTATATAGAGGTGTCCCTTCGGACGGTCTAAGTTCCCGCCACCTTATGGTATAACGCTATTTTTAAGAAATCGATACGTGACGTCAAGATTGGGAGTTTGAATTAGTAGACCTGTCTAAAAGCAATCCTTAGATTCCCAGAACAGTTCTTTTCAAATATATAATTGACGTCACGGTCCAGAAATGCTTGACGTCATCTGCGTCCTTTTAGATGACGTCAAAAATGTGTGGGGATGATTAGTTCCCATGCTAGTCTCATCTGGGGATTGTGGTGCGAAGCAGCAACAGGACCAACTGGCGCTTAAGTGCAGACGGCTGGTATAATTAGTAGCTTAATGTACCAGATCATGAAATTAGGCCAGGACACCAGCTCCAAGTGTTCCATTACCCATAACCCTTTGTGTGGGTCTCCCTGGTGGTCTTCCCGCCGCTCGGGTGGCGCTACGAGCACTGGTGAGGCGTAATTAGAGAGTTCTTAGCACAGAAAGCTGCGTTTAATTGAATACATAATACAAGTTGTCGGGCCTGTCGATCAATGTCTGGTGCTACCATGGGCTGCGGCTCATTGAGGGTCGTGGTGAGTGGAGTGGGCGATAATAGGATAAACAATCAATATAATTCTGTTATCGTCGGGAGGCACCTGACGAAAGGCAGTTGTGATGGGTTCTGAAATGCGGGAGAGAAACACCGCCAAGCCACCAGAATTGCAAAGGCCCCATCCCTGTGCACTATGGCTGCAACTATATTGAATACTCGAAAGGCTTACCTTCACCAACGCCGATGGTCTACGTTAGACCTCCCGATAGGCTACGATTGGAAATGGCCAAATCGTAGTCTATCTGGAGGTCCCCGATAATTCAAATTGCGGACATGTGTATAAATCGTAGACCATTAGAACGGGTTTGAAGACGAAAAACAAACCATGGTCATGATTGGCTGACGATTCAATTTATCAATTTAGATCTCGGGCAGATGTTTTATATTGATATATACTATAATTATGGAAATATTGAATGAATCTGAATGATCTTTTAGAGGTATTTACAACATATTATGGTATTATCTTTTAGACACTAACATAATCAATTTGAATAATATAAACTATTATTTTCAAACTCTAAGACTTAATCAAATAATATATTAGCAGTGATTAATTATCAGTATGGAGTGGCAGGGGGACACAGGCAAGAAGTGCGTAAGATTTTCCAATCTGCTCATGAATGTTAATCATTTACTTACGAGCTTCTTGATACATCATAAACTCTGCTAAGACTCGTGTCGTTACCTAATGGCTGAGACTTGAATCAATTGGCGATGCTCTGCATTTTACCCACAAAGGTCGGTGAGTGTCCACCACATTTTGGCAGTGCAGGTCATCAATTATGTAGTACCACCCTTTCACAAGCAGAACCACTGACCGACCTTTGTACAGCGTGAAAATTGTCGGTGGGTATTTAGTCAGTAGGTGGAAACACCACTTTACACCACTTGATCACACGGTGAGGGAATATTAGGGGATCATCCTCGTCAACTTTTCTGTAAATTCTAACTGAGTATCTCGAAGCGCTATTATTTCATAATTCCATTGTATCAAAAATACTAACTTTGTAGCCAACAATCCACCTCATTTCCATTATATCATCGATTAATATGCTATTATTGTTTTTCTCTAGACTGAAAGCATTTTGAACAAAATGTCTATCGGCAAATCATAATATGTAAACAGTCGCCATAATTTATCTTTGAAAAGGCTTGTGTTTGAGAGATACAATAAACACAAATGTTTATATCCAATGATATGACCTCTACAGATATATTGTATCTGACCTCTACAGATACATTGTATCTTTGATTTGTTGACCAATTCCCATCGACATTGAATTAATACCTGCTATGATGACAGCGTGAAATAAAAGAATATCAACACTGCTGTACATATTTTCATACATTACTTCATTTGGCCTCATTTGCTATGCTGCCACTGTAACAGAAAATTGATAATGTCCTTTGTGACTGGTTCCATAGAAAGACACCACATGAAACAGGTAATGCAAAGTGCAATACTTCTTACTTTTCAAGATGTACTTGGCAAACTATCAACGACAACTCTGAATACAAAAGACTTTGCGAATTAGTTCGATTAGAATGCCCACTTTTAAAGCTTAATCAATTGATATTGATCGATGCCTTCCTAATTGCTCAGAGAGAATATTACAGAGAAAGAATCCCACATTTGGACTGTCACATGGACAAATCAGAGTCCTCAATCAGCAGTGAGAGTCCATCATCGGCGAATAGAGTGGCGCCGAAAAGGAAGTTTACTGTTACCGGAAGCTCAGTCTGACTGAGACCTGCTCAAACAATACAAATCACATGACGTAGGACATGTCAGTGGTAAAGCAAGACCCGCATGCCCTCTAAGGCCCGGCGTCCATCTATTACGATATGGCACCGATATGCCTTACGATGTACCTCCCGATGCAAAATCAAAATCGCGTCGGAAGGTCACCTAATATCGGGGCAGTTGGCCACATTTCTGCGATTAGACGCCGATAAAAGCCCCATACAATGCGTGGTGGATTGGAATGTCGAGACATATGTCTACGATTTTTCACCTTCCCGATATGCCTCCGATATTTGCTTTTTGTATCGGTGCCATATCGGTAGGTCTAAATTTCTATCGTAGTAGGTGGACGCCAGGCCTAACTATCAGCAACTGATAGAAAATTCTAATGTTAAAGAAAAGAAATATGACATATTTCATTCTAACCACTGGAAACAAAAATAGAACAGCGGTTCTGAATTCGTAATCTAATTATACATTACGTCACCCAAATTGTGCGCTACACAGTTTGTAATCATGTGAGGTGAACACCCTATAGAAGCTATCGATTAATAAGCTAGCAGCTTCCCGATGGTACATTGACGCAATCAAAACATGACTTACGGCCACATAAAGTGTAAGCTTGCCAAGCCCTTGGGCACCATTGCATGAATTGGTTATGGATAACGAAACATGCCAGCAGTGCCTTACCCAACATAAATAATCATGGTGGTAAAAAGGCAGGGAAACTTCCCCAATGTAATCCATCCCGAAGCGGACAATGGCTGAGGTTCGTCTTACAGCCTGTAGGCCGCGTTGCTCTATTGTTTCCCAGGATGCTGTGCGCTGGAGTATGTGGTAGCAGCATCTGCAAGATAAGAGTCTGACGTCACGCATACTAATTATTTCCCGTTCCGGGAGGAAGATGGTCGCGGAATGAAGTGAAGTGTGAGAACATTGTATTTATGATTACTGCTGAAACACGGCTGAGGGTCAGAGAGGTGTCAATCATTCGCTCTTTTAAAAAGTAGATAAAGTATCAAGCCTTTTTCAACATAACTAAGGGTAATGCATTCCAAACAAATACCGTCTAATCCATGGTAATATTTCCCATAGATTGCATTTCAGTTAACAGAAATGCATTTCATCCAATTGACCCCGTCCATGATTTACGACATTAATCTAAAGCAATTAGAATTACTACCTCCTCCTCCTATAAAGCCGGCGGTCTTATCTCGATTTTTGCACTGTGGTGCCCCTCTTCACCTTCCAAATATCGTTGAAATGTCCGCACAGACATCTTGATATGAGGCATAAGAAAGACTGGCGGCTCGCCTTTCATCTTTGATGTACAGAGGATTTAAGAGGGCTCCGGAATCAGACGCCACGGCAGGCCGGGAGATCCTCTGTCTGCAGACCTCACTGTCACGGTCTTATATCGACGTCCGGGTTCGTATGACTCAGCAAAAAACGTATGCCACAGTCAACCAGTACTTTCTTTTACCCTAGATGCTACCTCTCACTTGTTTTACTTCGTATCTAAGGCATGACTTATGGTTCTGGCTTCATGATTACATAATTTTGTTTTAGAGTCCTTACAATTCTGAGTTGTAGACCACAAAAAACAGATACAGTCAGTTTATTTTAGATGTTATAATTAGAACCAAGGTGTACAGTGGGTGGTACAAACGGAGTATAAAAAAAGTTCACGACGTTTCGCTTGGTGTTGAATCAGCTTCTTTAAGTGATGAGCCTTAAAAATTGGTGGGAGTATTACTGGACTATAACGATACGAGATTTTTTAGTTGCAATCTATCTTTCATATAATTCTGATTCACAGTGTCCGAAGAAGCTCTTTCGCAAATTGCCTGTCGGTGCATATGCATTCCGTTCATCATTTAGGGATAAGTCGATGTATCAAATGCATTATCGTGATATGATATATAGTGACTTCCGTTTATTACTGGCATCCAACTTGGTGAAATGCATAATAGCCTACGACCTTCTAATTATAAATACAAATAAGTACAATTGTAATATACGTATCTATGACACCAACACTTTGTTCTCTTTCCCACAGTCTACCATTACATTTCATCTTTCCACACAAATATATCTGTTTACAATTATGGTTATTTTGGATAGTCTGACATATAAAGAACTCGACATGCAATTAATGCTGAACCACAGCCAAGGAATTCAAAATTAGAAGGAAAAGGGCTAAACTAGAAGGAAAGAGTCTATTTAGAACTGTTATAGTCGTATTACTCATAAATCACAACTATCAATCTATTTCCGGGTAGAGCCCTCTTTGTTCAGAACCAATTATGTAACGTACAGCTGCAAACCTGGTAATCTTGAACCGACTACACGGCACATACCTGTCTGCTAATCTCCCACTACATCCAGACTACATCTTCTTTATGGCACAACCTGATCTTCTGGTGAGGTAACAACAATGGTTACAGCGATTGGATCGATTGTTGGGGCAGGAGAGATTGGATATGCATCCATCTCTATCCGTTTAGACTTCAAGAGGTACTCAATACCCCTGCTGCTCGTCATATGGCCGTGCCATTACCATTTGACCTGGGGACAACCTTACTCTCATTGTACCAAATCGTGGCGTTCAGGCAGAAACTAAACTGATCGTCTTGTGGAGTTGGGGTTTGGTGAGGTCGGGACCGACCGGTCCGTTTCGTGACTGGTTCAAGACCTGTCTATGTTAGATTTGCCACTTCCTAGAACCCAATTAATACCTCATCCCCCATAGATTCCAACTCTTTGGTATAATCCTGACAGTCGTTATGATACTCTCATACCGTAAATACAGCTTCGTATTACATAGAAAAGAATGTTTATGACAGCCAGTATCTATTCAAAACGAATACTAACAAAATATAAACATGTTATTCTTCGTGGTGATTTGTATTACTCTCGATTATAAAGCAGAAAGACCTTCATATGACCATCCTGTCCATAGTTTCTCTCATATCAACTATTATATTCCCATATACACGTATTGTATTCAGTCCCACTCTTTGGATTATTAGTTGTTATAATTTTCCAGGAAATACTTCAGAGGGCAATAGTATAGCAAGGGAAGGAAGAGTAACATGCTATTTTTCTTTTTCTCCAAATAGGAATATCAGAAATGGAAAAGAAATTACCGTTGTAGATATTAGAGAGGATTCCAAGTGTCCTACTTCGTACTCTACTTGGACGATGAATGGAGAAAACAAAACAACAGGAGACTTCCGTGCTACCAGGTACCGGCGAGGCCACCACTGGCTACCAGATGACTCTGGCGTGTATAATGGCTGATGTCCTTGGTGATGACCTTGAGCAGCTGAGACCCCTCCCTGAACGCTGCTGGTTTCCTTAGCCGAGTAGCCAGTGGCCACCAAGCCCATCTCGACAGCTAATTGCTACTGACCCCCCTGCTGGACATCCTATTGTCGAATTTTCTCAAGAGGTCTGGGCGGGGGGAGGTTGGGGCTGGAGGGTTCCACCGCTTACTTTCCAGTCGTCGGTTGGTAGAGCTTCACTTTGGTTTATTCTACGTTTCAGTGTGTATTTTCCATCGGTGTTTTGATACGAAATCTTCAATCTTAAACAAAAATATTGTTTTCTTTGGTATGTTTATCTTCATTTAATCTATAATTCAAATATAAAACGCAAGAATTTGATTGAAGTATCATTGATCATGCTACTTATTCAGACATACGATGGACTAAATAGTTTACGTAGAATATTATTGATCATTTCCTCTAATTATAAGTACAATCACATAGACACATGTCATACGATCTAATCCCAAATGGAGGACTACAATTCCTTGTCTCATTACCGACTTCTTAATCCCTATACTAACGAATGATAGGAGAAGCTGTCATGTAAATTACTTTGAAGCTATCTCCTGTTAGTTCATACACATGTACATCTGTCATAGGTCTATCCAGTGGTTAATAATTGCAATAATGGCATTACGTCTATTACTCATCTTCACAAATGAATTGTATGATTTAGTATCCCAATGATAACATTCAATGTCAGGTCGCGGTGGTAAATATCATACAGGATCAGGTCAAAACCACATGGTTACAAAAGGACGGTTCCCAAAAGGGCAAATTAAAGATTTCCTGAATCGATCAAAAGGGAAACAGAAATGAACATGCCCACCTGTCCGGAAATTAGTCAGCTCACTTCCGTTTTCCTAATGCAAAATTATTTTACATCAATAAACCACTAAGGAATATCCGGTTTTCTTCACTTTCAGTGGAGTGAAAAGACTTGATAATGCGAAGGCATTTCTCTAGTCACGCGGTTTCTCTACAGGACTTTCCGATGATCCCTGGTGTCGCTACCTTCGGAATACAAAAGACGGCATTCTGAGAATACGTTATTAATGTTTAACCAGGTCATAAAACCAGAATAGTCGGTGGCGAGGAGCATAATCTCCACAATGCTGATGAGGTTATCAACATTTCCTCGGTTTACTTTCCTTTTCATTTTACTTTTCAAACACATTTTACATATTTGAGACTTTAGACTACAACTAGAAAACGCTAGTGTACACGGTACACCTCGCTAGATTATGCAGGTTACCAATTTGTGTTAGACTCGGGTAAATTATGCGTCAAAAGCAGCTAGTTGCTCATGATAGGTTGCTCACCAGACTCTATTATTTCTTTATGTTACACACTACTAATTTGAAAGGTACTGAATGTACTGTAACCATTCGCATTTCTTGCTAATTCGGTCTCATCCCTGGTACAAGTTTAGCCTTTGGAATAACATTAGAAAGAAATACTCAACGATCACCCCCGCAAAGTGGCAATACTATGCCACGGCCGTGGCGTAGCGAATTTGAGATGACGTCATATGAACTTGCTAGGTATATTCAAATTATTCTGAAATTGTAATGATGTTTAATGTCATAGAAAGGGGTGAAATAAATCCAGAACCACACTCGAATAGTAAAATACACAATACTCCACTCGTTTGGTTGTGCCATGATCACCACTCGGCTTCGCCTTCATGACGATTGCGGCCCATCCAAACTCGTGGAGTATTGTCTATTTATACGATTCTCAATGCAGTTCTATGTAAATACTCCATAGCTAACAGTTTTGTGCATTATCACTACCTCTGGTCACTCTCCTGATCTACCATTGGAGAGGCCTATAAACCATGCATGCACAGCAGATCTCGTGGACTCACCTCTTCACTCATATCTCCCTATTGTTCTCAGGCAGCCATACACTGGTAATGTCAGCAGAAATGTAAGCTGACAGTCCAGACCAAATGTGGAAGTCTAATCGAGTGGGGAATCGGAATGCTTTGGTAAAAAATCTCAATACATCACTCCCATGACCAATACAGTCTGTCACATGGTCATATTATGGTGATTCATGAGGCTAACCCTCTGATTTGTCTTTTATTACATCTTGATCATCGGGTCGGCTTCACTTTTAGCTGAGAAGTGATCGGATATCGAGAAATATCTATTTCTCAATGAAAATTAATTATTGTTGTCATTTATCTGGTTCGTATGTTTCAGTGCCGAGACAATATCTTCCAGGTTATTGATGTCGATAGCTGTATGATTGTAATGCATCTGTAGATACACAGGTTTGGTATGTGTTTAATATGCTAATTATAGATAGTTCTTCCCTTTTCTGTGAATTAGTAATACCCTAGAGACTCCCCAAAGGCGCATAAACCTTTTCAAGTTTCTGCAGGCACCATGCCATATTTGTACGAATAATGAATAAGCAGCCTGAGACACATATTTGGAATATAAAACTATCATAGCCGGACGTCCCTTTGTTGGTGTATAGATTAATCATATGAATACCTGACTGTCTTCCCTATCCGGAAAGCATTCATCTGTCGAGTTAATGTCAGTCTTAGAAAACCTCACCAAAGAGAGGGTACTCTTCTTTACAAACAGTTCTTTACAGACAACCACCCTGACAGAGACTTGATTAATTGCACCTCATCTATTTGCATTTGTCTAATAACGGTTCCGAAGAAATGAAACGTGAAGATTTAAGAAACGAATGTGGAGAAAAAGGGAGGGGAAATAGTGGTAATTATCAGAAGATGGATTAATATTTTTCATGTGTTTCCTCGGATTTACTGTCACCATTCGGACGTTCATCAATGCCTGGCAAACAGTGAATTTAATAAATGTCTTCATATATAGCGTTCTGCTGGATGTAATACTTTTAAAGTCTCTCCCCTGGTCGGATTAGCTAATGATGGGGCTAAGAATGATCCATAGAGTTGGAATCATGGGAATCTGATATACTCTCGTCGACCTATCTAGCACCTTAATTTACTGATTACTCAATAACAGGTCGCCAAAGCTTCATATCAATTACTCAATGAGCGTTGAATCAATATTCAATTTCAGACACAGAATAATAGATGACAAGCTTAATCCATCAGAATCTATTGTGAGTATGCAACCATTTTAATTGCAATTAAAGCATCTTTAAAGAAATTGTTATGCAATGATAACTAGACCCTATACTGAACTCATTATAGCCGTTATACAAAGGCCAACCTTATGTTTCAGTCAATTTGTTCTTATGATATATGATATTATATATGTGTATGTAGATATACATCTATATGTCTGATTAGACCGTCGGCTAATGATTCCAGTAAATTAATAAAGAACACGTCCTGCCATATTGTCGTTACCTTTCGAGAATGGCGGTTAGTCAACTCTTATTTACGCTTCCGTACTATCAGCAGGAAACTTTGTTCCGGTGAGAGAAAGTCAAAGTTACGAGGCTCGGACAAAATACGGCCCAAGGCAGTTATTTTTTCCAGCCTTACTTTGACTTTCATCCAGCATTGCCAGGTTACACAGACTGATCGTCTTTCTGTGTGTCACCCACTGTGTATCTCGTCGAGTGAACTTGTTGTTATCGATTGATTTCGTATTCTTACTTTAACACTATTTAATTTGTATTACGTGAATGCCCCATGTTATTTTGATTAATATTTGGCCATGACAGACTTCTAGTTGTTATGCAGTCTTAACTTGTGATGCAGTAAGAGTCTAACACACCAGGGACCTGTTTCACTAGTTTCTTGACATGTCTAGATGGCGTCTAGATGGTGTGTCCGTTTTCATAAAAACTAGACATTACTAGACACCTCACTATCAGCCCCATAAGCATAATCACCAAGATCACTACCACATGCAACTATCAGAACCACCATTGCTGCTACCACCCACAACATCACACCACTACTCTCAACTAAACCAGTGACCTGTTTCACTAGTTTTGTGACATGTTTAGATGGCAGCTAGATGGTGTGTCCAGTTCCATAAGAACTAGAAATTAGACTTCATCTTGTCTGTTCCTGCTTGCACTGTTGGTGCCGCTTTTCATGTCTGTCTAAAACATTTGTCACGAAACTAGTGAAACAGGTCCATGATGTGTAGATTTGTCTAAATTGATATGTTTGGGGTCTGTCTTTTCCTAAGGGCAGATATTTGTGTTGTCACGAAACTTGACAACCCCAATGTCTGTATGGTGTCACAGACCTGTCACGAAACCAGTGAAACAGGTCCCTGATGTGATCACTGTGCATGCGAGAAAGATATGTTAATTAACTTTCCACTTGCCCAGCCGATGTTTGGCTGCTATTCCTGCTGATTGCTGGACAGATTAACCAAAAATCTGCATAAAGAGTTCTCTCTAATTTATGTGGCTATCATGTTTTCACGCATGCGCAGTGGGCACTTCTGTTGTTAACCACTCTTGGTACGTCTACCCCAATTCGCATCATCTTTGAATGACATGTCAAGTTACTTCAATGTCGCATTGTGTTAGTTTTTCACTATTTAAGAATGATTTAAGGTATTTTTTTTTTTAATCAAGTTTATTTACTGACGTTACAAGCGTTCATCTATTGCTAGATGATCTTCCACGTTGGCGTCTAGACAGAATATACAAGTACAGGACATACAACATATAACACATTCATTCACCATTTATCCACATCTTGTAACTTATCAATTAATGTATATGTTCCAGGGTATGTCTTTTGACATTTCTTGTACTCTGTTTCAGCAGTCTTTTGACTTGCTCTGCTTTAACAACCATCATAGTTAGTTAGCAAATACATTTCTTAGCTTAGCAATAATCTCAGTTAAGTTAAATTACTTTGTGGATTTCCTCCTTAATTTTCATCTTAAAGCTGTCCCCTTCTAACATTTGTGTTTCTTTGCACAATTTATCCCAGTATGTAGTTCCTATATACAAAGGCGAGTGCCTATATTTTTCTAAAATTGGTTTCTTTACCTTAATTTTAAGTTTTTGATCTGCCCTCGTTCTTCTAACTTCGATATCAAACACATGATTTACATCTTTGGTCCACCACTTGATTAGGGTTAATAAATGACCAGCTCTTCTGGTTTCAATCTTGCGCATTGTACACCTATTATATATTTCATCCGTACTCATACTTCTCGCCCTGTTCCATCCCATCGCAATTCTCAATGCTTTATTTGTCAAAATCTGTAATTGCTTTCTATTTCTTTGTGAAGTACTATAATAAATGAAGTCGGCATATTCCAGAGTTGGTATTATCATTTGTTTAGCTATTTTTATGCTTGCGTCTGTATTAAGTAGATATCTCATCTTTCTAAACCTGAAAAGTTTTGTATTTATATCATTTACCACTTTATCGACTTGATCATTAAAATTAATTTTTCTATCTATAAAAATTCCTAGATATTTATATTTATGTACTGCTAAAATACCTACCACACCCATTTTTACAGTTAGCATAGTATTTAATCCTCGTTTATTTCCTACCCACATAATTTTAGTTTTACCATAATTTATTCGTATTTCATTGGTCTTTGTCCATTTGTCTATCGCTAATAAATCTGATTCCATTTTTCTTTTCACTTCAAGTTGATCTGTACCATTGATCAATAAAACACAATCGTCCACATACATAATCAATTTACCAAAACTTATTTCTTTATAAAGATTATTTATAAAAATTATAAATAAAAGCGGCCCTAATACGGAACCCTGGGGCACCCCACATTTAACTTCAAGTTCCCCAGATAATTTTCCCAGTAATTTAGTTCTACAAGTTCTTCCTCTTAAATAATCTACTAAAACATTTATTAATTTCTCGTTTATTCCTATTTCATATAACTTATTTATTAATATACTATGATTCACACTATCGAAAGCTTTGCGATAATCAAGAAACGCTATCCCCACTATATTTTTGTTATTTAATTGGTTATGTAATTCTTCTAATAAAGTAAATATTGCTTGTGCTGTCGATTTCTTTGGTAAGAAGCCAAATTGTTCTGTTGCTATCCAATTTTCTTCTTGGATCCTATTAAATAAAATTTTATGTATAATCTTTTCATAGATTTTCGACATCATGGATAAGACCATTATAGGTCGCCAATTACTAAATAATTCTAAGTTACCTTCTTTAGGTAGTGGTGTTATCAGTCCTTTTTTTAAGACATTAGGAAAATATTCTTTCTTTAAACTATAGTTTATCATTCTTACTAATACTTCAGGTTTCTGTAATAAAAACGCCTTTAGGTATTCTGAGTGTATAAATGCAAATCCCGTAGATTTCCCATTGTCCAGAGATTTAATTACCTTTATAACTTCATCTTCATTAGTGGTTATTTCTTCATTAATCACTAACTCCGCTGAACCATCCATTGTACCTTGATTACTTACCCTATGTTCCTCGTTGATAGAGTCTTCTGTATGGTATATACCTATGGTAGCAAAATGTTTGTTCATTTCATTTGTAACAACTAATTCATTAGCTCCTTCCTTTAACGGATATGTCTTCACTTTACCTTTACCCCCTGCCCATATGTTATTTAAGTCCCTCCAGAATTTTTTAGGATTTTTTTGGTTTGCGTTAAGACTCTTCTGAATCTTCTCGGATTCGAATCTTCTGATTCCTTTTGTGATTTCTCTTCGTAATCTTCTTATTTCTAGTAACATCTTTTGTCTGCATGGCTCACTTACTTCTAATTTCGTCATCTTCTAAGGTATATAATTATATGAAACCATAACAATGGTGCCAATGCAGGCTAGTTTTTTTCTTTTATTCCGATTAATTTCTGAACGAATTTACCAGAGACAACTCCAAAAGCTAGCCTGTATCGGCACCATTACCATGGTTTCACATATCGTCCGAACGATTCTTGCTGATCTTTAACATAAACAGTGCATGGTGAGCCATTATTGTTAACTCACCACATACGTAGGACACGTTGAGAAATTGTGCTCTTGTATATTTGTATATATGTAGTCCATCTCTGTCGTCCTTTTCAATACGTTCTGCTGAGTGTGTTACGACCTATTTGCATGCCTCCTGCCATCTGCTCATGCAGTACTCATCCTTGGCTCTCAGGTTGCATGACTGTCCCCGTCCATTGCTCTGGCTGCCTCCTGCTACGGTGTAGTCTGCGCCTGTGACTGCCCAACCGGACATTCATGGATTCCGCTCCACCGAAACCCTCCCCTCCCCCAATGGCCTTGCACGTCAGTGATGAAAGCTATTTTTAAACGGGGAGAATCTGTCGGCATCCCTTTGAACTGGACTATAAATAGCCCGCGCGTTGTGACCGTGGGGCGGGGGCTTGCATCGTTTTACGGCCACTGGAAATCGCAGGGATGAGTGAAGGAAAGTGACTGCTATCTGCTCGCCCCGGAGCTGGTAAAATAATCGCAAAAGTTTCTTTACACCAAATATTAAATATCTATTACCGAGACTTTTCAACAATTATAATTTCTGTACATGGTCCATATATCATAAATAAAGCCGACGAATATTGATATTCTTTATTTTAGATTCGTGGAAATCCTAACTGAATAAAGCCTTACATTTTTGGACGTCAATTTAAATGGCAAATATCATACTCCTAAGTCCGAGTCCTTTATTAATTATTGTTGGACGATGTTGTTTGGGTGTCTAAAGACGAAAGAAAGTATTCTTAGCAGTTGCTAGGCGTCATGAATATGTCATGAAATGATAATGAAACATAATTTTACATGGTAATCTGCATTTCTTATATTAGTTACTTAAATGTTTTCATTAGCAAGGCCAAACAAAAAATAGGTGTGTTTATGGTTATCCCCTCCTACCAAGGAAATCCTGACCCTACCTCAAAAGATATTTTCTCCAAAAGAGTCTGTCATGCACAATCCTGGTAGTGACTGAGAAAAGAGGAAAATGCTTAACGAGAAAATGGAGCAACACATGTAGATCTTAAGTTTGAGGAATATTTATTTTCACTGAGGAAAATGATTGTCTTTGGTGTTTTCTAGAGAGATTATGATCTAAAGTAAAGGCTGTCATAATTTAATGCAAAGTGTCCACTTGAGTGGGGTGTCTGCATATACAGGGTTAAGATAAACATCAAATAGAGGGAACCGTTCTGGGCAAAAGTCCCCATTCCAGCTCTAGTTAACTTTGTAGGATTTGCATGGTATCCTTCAGAGTATTGGCAAACTAGTGTAATTTGCTTACAGAAATATCACAAGTTGACTTCAAGCATTCTCAGACACTGGTTTTGCAGGGATGTCGATGAAAGATATAATGGTATTTAATCATTCAAACAAGTTTCATGTGTTTATGCACATTTATAACAGACAAGTCACCTCTCTTACTCCAAGTGCATCTATCCACAGAGCTCTATTTTACAATGCCCGTATCTGCTCAACCAGAGTCTTCTTAGCACCTTCGACATAGTAGCTAATATGCTATGATTCCAAATGGCAGATTATGACTGTTTACATTATGGTGCATAGACTGTTCTCACTGAGGTCATTCATAGGAGCAGAACTGAGACTTTTTCATTTGATATATGTATACTTGACAGCAGCTCAATTGTAAAGCTTGAGCTATTGGATTGTTTCAATAAATGTAAAAGTTAACCCTTTAAGGACGGGTGCCTGTGGCTTAACTACCCCTGTAAGGGCGGGTGCGGGGGGCAGTTTGTCCAGTTAGAGGATTGGCACATAATGGCTAAAACATTAATGTAGATATTGGAGCGAGGTATCATGTGTCTTTAGTGTGGTGATGCTCCCAGGCATCATCCATCTTTATTGCGGTGGTGCCTCCAGGCATCACCGTAAAGTTGATAGTTTCATTATACCATCTTGTTTGTGACAGCGTCATGTGAGTGCGGTGGAATAACAACAAATGTTTTCAGTATAGTAAGAAAAAACTGTCAACAAGGATTTCCATGCTATTTATGAATGTGTTTGGTTGAATTGATTCTGTGCTGAGAATTTTTGGTATACACAGATGTATAAAATTCAAAGAGTGAGGTGAGTCTAAACACACCTAAACAAAGGGAAACAAATTTCATTCTAGTAATCATTCGTTCCCTTTAATGAGCTGGGGCACAGACAGCGGCACTTGAGGGCACGACAGCGATGGATGTCGCACGACTAGGAATCTGGGCATCGCTGGCCATCAGCATTTATGTTCCGCCAACTATTTTTTTTCAAATGCGCCAAATCATTTGGCATGCTTTATGGTGAATATAAAAAAACAATGTCCGCAAATAAGTCATTATCTGAATTCATATGCTGCTCACCATATACAGCATTTTACAAATTTTATCATTGTTCAAACGAATAAATACACATTATAAAAATCTTATTTTCATTCCCAAGAAACGTGTGGACTCATGATTACAAACACGTGCGAATAGATTACTATATAAAAGAAGAACATTCTGTTCCAGTATAAATAATTATAAAGTATTTCTTCTGGTTTTTCCTTGCAGGGTTTTGCAACCAGTAAAACTACTAGCTGTAATCACTCCATGCTCCATGGCTCACCCTTAACCTACTGACTGACAGTACAGTCTCTTTTGTCAGTAGTAAATGCTGGTGGTCGCTTATTTTGGTAATGATGACTACGAGACTCTTTCGTGTTTTTTCTTCATTCAAGACATCTGACGACCTTTAGAGGTGGTACCCTCCGAGCTCCCGATACACTACGATTTTGGCCTCTCGATACAAATCAAAATTGCAAGGGAATCATAGCTGATATCGGACCAGTTAGTCGTACTTTCTATGATAACCCTACTGGTACGCACCAATACGCAAGGGCCCCACTCCTGACACCGTATCGCAGAGTTTCAATCGAACACCGGTGTGTGTCGGTGTGTATCGGTGACGCATTTGGCCGTAAGAACATGTGAAATAATCGCCGGAAAATTATGACATCTACAGATTACTCAGACTATGCACGAGTCACTATACAGTCCGAACATGGAGGAATTTGATCATAAATAAGAGTCTCAGATCAATCAATATATATAGTCTAACTTAGAACCAAGGTTTTATTGGTTTTATATGATATTGTTTTGCATCTATTGGTAAAAAGAAATAAATTGGTAGCTCTTGTGTTGCGGGTAAGGGGTAATGATAAAGATGGACTATTTCAGGAATTATAAAGGGTCACATATGTGCAACCTCAAGCCCTCTATTAATGCATCGTCTGGACCATGATCACCTTTTTTCCACCCTCCGACCACGTTATGACGCACACTGAATCCCACCGATACAATATGATGTGCCACGATTTGGCGATATGGACGTTGGTGGGTATGGCGTCTTATTATATCTTTAAAACTCCTATTGAAATTTTCTGCGTTTCTTCTTGGAACTTTTCCCATAATTCTTTCCCTATATAGAACGTTGAGCTGAACTTCCCAGTACGAGGTTTCACAATGTCGCGAAATCTTTTGAAGAGTTGCCGTAGCATAATCCAGTATTCGATAGAAACACATTGATGTAAGAAGTATATGAAATATGTGTTTGCAGCTGGAGGACAATAGAAATAGACTTGATTCAAATTCATTTGAAATAAAGACGGGTGTTCCTCTAACATCGCTACATAAGCTAGTTACAAAAAACCTTTATTGTGCTTATATATAGATAATTTATGTGAGTAATGGCTAGATTGGGGTTCGTCTAAGCATCTATTGGTGTGTACCACGATAGAACTTTTACATTTTATTCTTTTGTATTATTTCAGTCTTCCCTCTCGGTATCATACTACATAGGACTCATACTTCACATCGCTTTGATATTTTCCTATTTTCTTGGTGACGCCTATTATGTCATCGATGAGGATTCACCATAGCACAGATAGATACATATGATTGCCTTCTTGCATGAGCCACAACTCCCTTCCTGCAATTTGTATATCCTGTCAGTAATTTTCTTCCCACGTGCGTCTGACATCATGTACTTCAGGATACGAGAATGGAGTCCTATCGTGCCTGTGCACCCTGGTATCATGTTCTGATATAACACATCCCGGAGAAACTAGACTTGTTTTTATTGACCTCATTGGACCACAATGGGCCCTCTGGCCCAGAACTCGCTCTCTCTGTTGCGTGCCACAGTGGGCTGTAACTTTATGTGAGTACCCGCGGATGTGTCATCGGTGATGGTGTAAAAGTCCCTCTTATTTACCTCATCCGGCTGGTCTAAGGGCAACTCTCCCAGCATGACTTTGGAACTGCATAGAGCTGCCCATGCGTTATTCATGAGATGGCGAACAACTGGGACATGTCCCCATCCCCCAAAGCGTCACTGCCTCTTTACTACCTGGCCATGCCTAGCTAATGGTGGCAACCTGAAAGCTGAGTCCTGCCGCTTTATTGGTCATGCTGAATATTCTTTTTTGGTTCTCAATTGTAATTGGCCTCAACAGGTTCTATAACTTTATTTCCCTTTGGCGATATGCATCTATATGATATATCCTTGACTCTGGATGAATGCTATCTGATCACACCTATTTGAATGTTTAAACTTGCGGGCTTTCATGTTACTTTTAACCCTTTGCATCTGTATATACTTACTAAACACATATACATTTGCTTATATACATTTTGTATATATTTCTACAGTAGAAGGCTTTGACTGTTATCTATTACCCAGCCAATACGGAGTCTCCACACTTAGCCTATGGAGCCACCAGATCACTACTGAGTAGAATACAGAAACCAGTATTTAGTATACGGCTTTGACACTACGTGAAACTGCTCGCTGTCGCTCGGAGTATTACTAGGCGTCAACTACACGGAGAATACGGCCACTCAGATCGAAATCATGGTAATATTGTGTATACACTAATTATTAGAAAATGAAGAGGAGTTACCTGTGTTAGTATGCTAAGTTGGTCAGGGCGTGTATTACTGTGCAAGGTGAAAGCTTAGGACAGTGAGGAACAGACTTGACTGAAGTGGTATTAAAACCAACACTGCTAACTTGAGTTTGGTCTAGTATTTATTCACTTCGTCTTCATGACTTTAGAATATCAACAAATATATCCATTCACCGGAATCTCGTTATGAATGCGTAATTAGCCATTCTAATTCCTCATCCTTGATCATGCGGGTTGAGCCCTGCAAGTACATGTTGTATAGCCGAGTCAGTGTCATGACAGTGGATCCCTTTGCATGGCAAGAATATAGTTTGCGAATAGTTGGTATAGTTCAAAAGTCGAGAGTAATAATAAATTGAGCTGTCAATCCTCTATTCTTCCGTTCCTTAATGCATCAGCAGGTTTCTAGGGCTACATGTTAATGGGTAACGATGTCGCGCCTTGGACAGGCTGATTTTGCAAAGAAGCACCTTAGAAATAATGACGTCAAACTTGATACACTGATCTGTGTGGACTGTTCGGATTATCAATATGAACCATCAAATCAAACCTCTACACTACGCTTACTGTGGAGACGATCCTAGCCATCTCTCGTGTCATCAAACTGTGTGACAAAATCCAGCTTGCTTAGGCAATAGGACGATGTCAGCACAGGGAAATTTTCAATTATAATGACCAACAAACAAGGGGAAGGCAGTTAAAGAGTTTTATCAACCTTTTAGCATTACATACTTAGATATGGTATCTAGAGGTCAAAACTCGTCGTGTCAGAAGAACAGGAACCCTACCCATATATATATATATATATATATATATATATATATATATATATATATATATCCCCCCCGTCAGTCAAAAGTGTGTCGTGATGCACTACGCAGTATGTCAGGTCATCTAGTTTGACAGTGTCAACAAATATGCCACATCCAGCCAATTTTGTCGATCTGCCGATAGAAAAAAGGTGTCAAATAATTTCTGGTTGCTGATTGGTCAATTTCTCCTCCTCTCGTGGCCTAAGAAACACTTTACCTTAAAGAATATTAATGTTTAAACCTGGTGCTCTTCCAGATAACGTTTATCTAAGGCCCCGCACCCACTAGTTACGACACGTTCCGACAAGCGTTCCGACACACTCCGACACAGAATTTCTCTGTCGTAGCGCAATCGTAGCACTCTTGTCGTAGCGTGTCGGAACGTGTCGGAGCATGTCTGAGCATGTCGGAACGTGTCGTAGCGGTTTTTGGCGGGGAAAAAAAGGAAACCACAGCGCCGACACGGGCTACGATTATAGGCTACGACGGAACCAGCAGAGCGCCATTGTTCGCAACAGTACACCAGCCGGATTCATCATGGATCTTGAAAGTTTACTGGTTCTGGCAGTTCTTGTAGGTACTACGAGCTACATATACCAGAGGTAAATGTCGGAGAACACAAAGAAGAAAAAAGAGGCTCTTCAGCGGCGCAGGAAGCATAGCTGTTGGATGAAGGAATGGCGTGATGGCCGTATAGAGCTCAAGCAACAGAATACCTTCTATAAACTGCAACGTAACATAAGATCTGTAAGTTGAATAAGGATATATGAAATAACATGAACTAGAATTTTTTTGGTTCCTGGAAAAATAAGTCTTATTATTAAATACATTCTGCTCATAGTTTCGAAAAGTGTTTATTATTATCCATATTTTTATATTACCCCTAGAGACATAGTTATTTCCAAGAGAGATTACATACTCACCTATTTCCAAGGAGTAAACTCATAACTTTCCAGTATTGTATATTAATATTTTAAATACAAATACTTCCTATTTGTATTTTGCAGAAGGACCCCACAGAATTTCGCAGAATGTTGCGTATGTCTCCAGTGGTATTTGACAAAATTGTGGAGGCAGTTAGGCCGCACATTGAATGGAAGGATACACGATTCAGAAAGGCAATATTGGTTGAAGAGAGGGTGTCTATCACATTGTATTTCTTGGCAACAGGTAAGCAAATTCAGGGAAAGCATCTTATATATATTATATAATAAATCCCATAAATGTAGATTTATTTACAATGTGTAATTAATTTCAAAAGGACTTTCAATTTGTTACTCTGATAAATTTATAGATGTGAAATGAAATTTGTGTACTTCATTTATGCAATATTGCAGCTATTTCCTTCTCATTTAATTTTTTTTTAATAGCATTTATTCATTCTTTTTTGCAAAGGGGCCCAAATCAGAACGCTCCAGTATGCCTTTCTAGTTGGAGTCTCCAGTGTTCGCCGTATAATACAGGAAACCACACGCGCTATTTACCAGGTTTTCAAGGGTGAATACCTGAAGGTAAGCAAAACCATATCTGAACTTCTTAGAAAACTCTACATCAGTGCAAATGCTTAGAAAAGATAGAAAAAATAATACTTCCCCTTCCATACGTACGTGGAATGTACATGCATATTGTGCCCACCAAACTCTGTCTTGTATTTTTTATTTTATAAGCAGGATATTAATTTTTATGTTTCATATAAAACCGCATAGAGAATTTTTGTTTAAGGTGGTTCATAAGGCCCCACTTGTACCAGGGGTAAGATAAACTTTCTACCCAACCTTGTCTAATTTCAGACGCCGCGGACACCTGCAGAATGGACTGGTGTGGCACGCATCTTTGAACAGCGCTGGCAATATCCTTGTTGCTTAGGGGCGGTCGACGCTAAACATGTTAGGATAGTGAAGCCACGTCTAGCAGGCTCACTTTACTATAATTACAAAGGCTATCATAGTGTTGTCATGATGGTCATCTCAAATGCGAACTATGAAATTTTGTATATAAGCATCGGGGCCGAGGGCCGTCTATCTGATGGTGGGATTTGGCGGAAATATGGACTATATCGTAGACTCGAAGCCGATGACAGCGAACTTCCCGATAACAGATTACTGGAGAATAACACCGTCAAACACCATTTCATCGGTGACGATGCTTTCGCGATGTCCACGAGGATGATGAAACCCTTCAGCAAGCGCAATCTGACTGTCAAAGAGGAGATATTCAATTATCGGTTGAGCCGGGCACGCAGGATCATAGAGAATGTTTTTGGAATTATGGCCTCACGGTTTCAGGTTCTGCAAACCTCCATAAACGCGTCAGTGAGACATATAAACTACTATATTCTTGCTTGTGCAGTGCTCAATAACATGCTGAGAAAGGACTGTGGACGGAACTACATCCCTGCAGGAATAGTAGATGGCGAGGACATGGATGGCAATATCACCGAAGGCGAATGGCGTGAAAACATCGACCTCCTGCCCATGCAACTGCAGCCACGAAATCATGGAGTTGCTGCTAAAATGCAACGCAACCATCTCATGGAGTACTTCCATTCGGAAGAAGGGGCCGTGTCCTGGCAGTTTGACAGGAACAAGCGTCTTATGGCTAAGGAGACAGCGAAGAAAAACACTAGGCACACACAGTGATGACATGGTTACATTAGTTACTACGATTTCTCAGGCACATGTAAGAGAGCATTAAAACGTCAAAAATTCTTTGTCGGCAAATAGTGAAAAATGTTGTGATTAAAACATTACGAGAACGGGAAAATTGTTTTTTCAAATCTTTATTCAAATAGGCCTCAGTAACTTCAATGCATAATGAAATCATAATTAAAGTCATTCTACTATGTCCACTTCTAACACAGTGTGGTTCCAAAAAAATGAAACATGATAACGACAGAACTCAGGGACAGTTAAAAATGTCTTTTCCTAAGTATTAAACATATACGTAAAGTAAATAGCATCTGTGCTCTAATACAATAAAAATATTATGCTGGAAATATTATATGTGAATCACTTTCTGTATGAAAATACCCACCAAGGCCGAACAAGCTGAAACAGTGTCGTCACACACAAAGTAATTAGCCAAGGGTGTGAGGGGAAATGTTATCGTGCAAGTGCAGTATAAGAAGAGTGCAAAGTATTATAAACTACACACAAGCAACTACGGCTACCACCATCCCTGCATAGCGTGCGACATAAGGTAATAGCAGAATATCCAGCTCACCACAATAAAAATGTTTTTTCTACTGAAAGCATGCAAGTAGTTGGAACAAATTGTCTTTTCACCTAGTTAAAACTACCACCACGTAGAACACACCATAGCAGATCGCTACTCACTTATGTCCACCCGATTAATGATTTGCCATCCTGCATGAAAGACAGAGAACAGCGTAAGATAACTGTAGCTTATCAGCAGAACAAAATCAATAAATCTCTGAGAGACTTACCAACTGGAGAAGTCTTAACGCTTAACTTTACAAATAGGAACTACAGTGTAGGCTGCAACTCCAATGAAATTTTTTTAAACATTTCGTCTACAATGAGGCAAGCTCTGTGGGAGACAAATTCAAGGGAGCCTGTACGAATTGGTTTATGTCTCTCATGACATGTCTCAAACTGTCGCTTCCTTGCGCCGGTACACAATGCGCAGGTCGCATATTGTACAGAGTGTAATCGGGGTCCAAATATTCCATTCTGTACCTTTCGGTTGGGTGTTAAGTGTCGCTGTCGGGGGTGGAGGAAGTGCTATTGGAGTAGAAACCTTCTGAGGAGGAGAAAGTGGAGGTAAAGGCCTCTTGAGTTGCTTGGCATCGGTCGAGAGAACTATGTCGTAGAAGTCATCGGCAGTGATAAACCCTGAAGAAAAAATATTTTAGTAAGACATGGTTATCTTACGCGACAAGTCCCTTAAAAGAAGATTTAGTCTACACATGTTAAATATTGGTAAATATATAACCGCACAGTATGGAAGAATACGATAATGTCTGTTAAGGGATTAAGATGAGACATTCTTGCACCTGTACATCATAAATTTTTTATATATATAAGATTATGGCATTCCCAGTTATTTTCTACTTATGGCTTTCTAGTATATCCTCTTATGAGAAAGCAAGATAACAAGCTGGTCACACTCTCACATATGTCATTATTAGGATTTGATACCTTTTTTAATTTTCCTCACAGCTGCGTCAACAGCCAAGCGCACAGTGTCTCTGTCTTCTTCACCGATCTTTTCCATGTCTTTGGCGAGGAGCTCACACCATATTTGCGTCTTTGTTTTCTGGAGTGGGGTCTTAGTGAGCGCTGCACGCACACTAGCTGACAGGTCGTGGAGCAGCGAGCCGGCGTCCTCTTCTTTTTGGTCGGAAGCGATCGGAATAGTCTTCTTTGAGCCTTTTCTTTTCTTGGGTTGTGGCGTTGACACCCGCAGGATCTCTACGACCTGAGACAGATGTAATGCGCTACTGAGTTACGGGGAGATATCTGCTGTACGATTTCCTATGGGGATCATCTACATTTACAACACTTGAAGTACTATCAATGCAGTGCTCAAAGTTTCCTACATAATTGGGGTAAAATTGATTGTCCACAGTTTTGATATAGTCTGATAAGATATATCTTATTAACAATTATTCTGCTGCAGAAGGGACACCTTAAAAAAATTGTTTTTTGAGCAGATATGCATGAAAACCTACTTTGGTAGACTCTGTCGTTTTTTCTGGGGGTCCCTCAACCTCCTGGACATCGGGAACCACATCATCTGTCTGCGACACCATCTTCTGAGGAGTATCTTCATTGTTACCGCTGAAGTCGGGTTCATCTTGGTCTGCGTCCTCGCTCTCCTCCTCGCTTGTCTCTACGAGTTTGTCATGCTTTGAAGCGGATGCTGTCGTCTCGAGAGAGGGAACGTCAGGTTCTTCGAATGAGTTATCACCCTGAGAATATAGGAAGTGAGAACAAAATATTAATTACCTTGTGTTTTAAATGGTTGTTAGTCCAGGCGCTAAAAATTGGTAAATTGGTGAAAGTTTGTGCGACAGGTAAAAATAAAATGTTAACATAGGTTTTCTGCTTTTTAGGCCCTGCACCCACTTAATACGATTTTGCTTAGGGTTCTCTTTGGCTTACATAAGAAGCTCTCCATTTAATACTCACATTTACGCTGGAAGATGAAAGCTGACGCTTGCGGGGTTTTATATGGTTCCTAAGGAATGTCAGCCTGTCATGCAGCCAGTTTGGCAAGCTGGTGTGTGATCGTGTGCTGCCAGATTTCTTTTCAGGTTTGCGCCCATAAGTCGTCCGCAGTGAAGACATTTTCTTCTCCACTTCAGAAACTGTAAGAACCAAAACAGCCCTGGTTACTACACATGTACAATATCACGGTGTTAGCATTAGACACAGATACAAGTTATATCAGATAATATCGCAAACCCCCCCCCCCACCTCCGCCTTCCTGTCGCGTACCCGGGATAGAGGCATGGGTGTGTCGGAAGGTAGGAACCGGTAAACTTTTCTACACGCTACCCATGTACCGTTTTCACCAAGAACTTTTACTCACGTGCGGACATTTCTCTATTGAACTGTAAAAACACCTTCCACTTGCAATCCCGCATACAAAAAAGAAAGCAACTTTACAAAATTTACCTTCAACTTCAATGGCATCAGCAATGTTCCGCACAGCCTCATTCTTCAATTGGGTGTTGAAATACAGTTGATGGGCGCGATCGTATAAGTAAACTGCATCCTCCCACATCTCGATGAGTTTTGTCAACATGGTGTCAGTCCAATAGGTTTTCTGGAGACCCTTTCCACGTTTACGATTTACGTTCCCTGCCTTCTCCTTCCATAGCGGCCGCTGTGTGCCGGCACTTCCGCTGGACACATTAAGATCTTTGGCAGGACTTGCAGGACTTGCGGCCTCTGCCTGGTGTTGGACGATTCCGTCTTCTACATCTGCTTCCCTGTGGACGCATGCTACTACTTGGACTTGATTACCTACCTGTGCTTCGCTAGAACTTTGCTTCTGGGGTTTTTTTTGCATTGCAGCTTGCCTTTCCTTTCTTCCCTCTCGCCATCTTGGAAATGAAGGTGAAGGTTACTTGGAGACGTTCCTGATTGGCTGCCTGGACGTCCAGATGCAACATCTGGCCACTAGAGGCCACCGCGGTAGCTTGTACCTTGCGCGCCTCCTTGCGGACTACAGCGCAGTAATAGCATCTTGTCAGAAGGGTGTCGTAGACCTTGTCGGAAGCCTGCCTCCACTACGGATAAACCCTGCGACAGCGTTCCGACACGCTCCAACATGCTCCGACACACTCCGACACGGGCGCCGTGTCGCAGGCCTTGCGACACGCTTCCGACATTTCCAACATGTTAGAAATGTCGGAAGCGTGTCGCAAGGCCTGCGACACGGCGCCTGTGTCGGAGCGTGTCGGAAGCCATGTCGGGGCGTGTCGGTGCGTGTCGGGGTGTGTCGGAACGCTTGTCGGAAGCCGGCCTCCACTACTGCGATAATTCACACGCTTCCGACACAACGTTCGATTTTATGTCGGAAGCGTGTCGGAAGGGCTATCGGGGCGTGTCGGAAGCGAAATCGTAGTAAGTGGGTGCGGGGCCTAACACTTCTGGTTTAAATCTTAAGAATTTGCACACCAATTTTGGAATTAAAAATCACACATTTTATGTACAGACAAGAAATAACCATTATTTCACTAGTTGTAATTCAGAGGCTTGACTCTGCTGAAATCGATATGTTATTCTATACGGTCAGGAACAACAGGAATTAAAGATCAATTTTGATACTTGTATATAAATTCCTAATGTCCCGAACATACTATAATTATTAGAAAAAATAGAAATCAAAAGGTTTGTGTATTATTCAGACTGTGGGTCATGCTCTATAACCCACTTGGCGCCCAGCCAACCTGCCATTTCTGCCACTGCATATGTAGGGTCCAAAAATATCAATTATCAGTGGGTCTGGGGTGACTGGTTATGGTCAGCTGGGCACTCTCCAAATCTAAGACAGATGTTTCAGATTTTGGCACGCAGGTAGCGAACGGATTAATTTTTGCAGAACGCTGAAAGTCTATATAACCTCTCCCTAATGTAAGCAGCGTATCTGAGCATGTTACCCAGGCTAAAAAAAAATAGCTTGAAGACAACGTTTTCAAAATGAATCAAGTATATTTCTCTTAGGTAATGGATTGAGCATATATATATATATATATATATACCATGTGGTACATCTTATTCCTATATACCCATTGGCGAAACCTCTATAGTTACATACCGCTGCTGGGGGGTGCATTACTTATAAGTTATGTAGCGAGGCTGACGTTTTCGTCCCGCTCTCATGTTTTCGTCCCGCTCTCATGCTTTCGTCCCGCTCTGATCACGTGATATGATCCGACGTTATTATTGGCTGCCGTTGTATATTAACAATGGCCACGCCCACAGATGTTCGCGAAGCAGAGCAATGTGCAAATATTATTTTAAAATATGGATTTAGCAACAGAATTGTACATATTGAAGAGTAATAACCATGACGTTCTTAAGGCTGTCTCCTATTGGCTGAAAATTTGAATCGTAGAGGAATCCAACCAATCAGAATCCTCGGTGAGGATCGGGAAAATTACTGCCCGCGGCTGACGCCTTGGGCAGTAATTTTCCCGATCCTCACCTCGTAACTTTGCACTTTTGCTCACCGGAACATAGTTTTTGCTCACCGGAACATAAGTTTATTATTAAAGTGTATGTAGAAACCACATTCCATGATTCCGCAGATGGTTGTAGAAATCATGCAGAGTTGGTTTGCCATTTACGAATTTAGTCCAGATCATTTACATGCTTATATACTTTCAACTTCACTATGATTTTTGTTGAACTGATTTAGTTTTGACAAGACGTTGGAGTTTTCACTTCGGTAACTGCAGGCAATGTGTGTTGCCAGCTCTGTCAATGATGATATGCAGCAGTCAAATTACACTATAGTCAGATGTATATCAATTAAAACTCATATTCAATATCATCCTATAAACCCTACCATAGTCTTCATTCCTTCTTCAACCTTCAACCTGATCACTTCAATTTTCACTCCTACCGACAATCTTATATCAATGTATTTATCGTTTAGTTATCTAGTGTATACATAATACTTTCATTTATCACACGGATATCAATATTATGGTCCCTATTTTATCAAGTTCGGTATTTAATGATAAGTGAATATTGTTCTTTAAAATATGTACTCTATCTTACCATCGCGTTTGAATGCAAGTACTGGAGAAATATGATTTGTTATAGACCACCATATGAGGAACACAGCGTTCTAGACTATATGGGGTGCGGCCTCGTACCAATCTGTTACAACACAAAACGACCATTGTGATTCGCAGATGATGTGTGGAGTATGGAGGTGGACATTATTCACTGGCGACCGTCGGAGTGTGGATTGTGAGCAGTGGGGAGATTACCCTAGTGTTACCTCAATATTAGAACAGCGCTAGCACTCTATCCTCCTCTCCCTGCCCTGTGACTATCAATATTGAGACAGCCATCTAGAAATCTTATCATGGACTGTAGTTCAATAGACGCTTATTGCTTTTATGAATACAGTATTTCTATTCGACCTGTCAAGCTTGGTTATGGGGAGTCATTCGTTATGATGTTGAAGTAACATGCTACTAACAAATCTATCTACTACCAGGTAGGCTATGTCGTTCATGTGAATATATCTGGGAATCCTTATCTCAATTAAAGGTATTAGGAAGAGGAAAAAACAAAAATTCCCTAGCTGAGCATGAAAGTATCTTGTAGCAGTATTTTTTTTAACAATTAAGGACCATGCCAGTTAATAGCGTACCAACCATGTCCCATTAGTCAAGCACATGCATTTTTACAACGAAAGGGAAATAAACTTGTGGTTTTGTATTTTTTTGAAACACCAGAAAAGAATGAAAAAGAAAGTAAGCATGCATTTTTATTCCCTAGAGGAAACAGGGAGTTTTCAGTATCTAGAAACAACCTAGAATTGGTTCTGCATTGGGTGCAATTTATGCCATAATTTTGTATAATTGTCTTCTATTTGCTTTTTCTTTTTTTTATATTTCAACGTTATTTTGTATGATAATATCAATAACCAAAAACCAAGCTTGAATAGCCCACACTTTTAGTACAACTATTCCTTACTTCAATTCAAATGCAACATGGGCGTTGGACAAAATGAGTATATTTTAGTAGGATTGATTTCGCAAAGAGTTAACGTACCGGTGTATTGTTAAAAACATTGCGAAAATCTCAGGAGAAGTGGAGTCTTGGCGGGAACAATAGCGCCAGAGAGGAACATTCATGTTACAAAATCGCACAATTTGTTATGGCTTTTAAAGGAAATTCATCTATTCATCTAGTTGCCATGTCATTAAGAAATATCCAGTTAATCAATCATTATTTGGCAGATATGGTCATAGAAAATGCATTGTGATGGTTGCCATGGAAACAATCTAATGACTTCAAAAAATGGCGCTGCCCATTATTGTTGTGTACTTTTGCTATATTCATCAATTTTGATGTATTGTTAATAAAATAAATCTTTTTATTCAACATCAAGTAGCATAAAGTACCATAAGAAAAACAAAAATAAGGGTTCTCCTAGAAATTGGAATGTTACCATGGCAACGATTCTTCCATGAAAATGGAAAAGGGCATATTTTCATAGTGTATACTTATGACACAAGAATCAATGATTTTCTTCACAGAAAAAATGCATATTTTTACCTTTTTATATCAAAGTATTTAATATATATCAGTAATTATCTAAATATGTTTTCCTTCTGTTACCATGGAAACGAGCATGATGCTACACTTTTTGGAACAAACGAGCATCAGATTCAGATTCCTGAGGTCATAATTGACCAACATGGCAAGTTTCAGCCAGGAGACTCTCGGGTGTCATTGTGACCCATTTTTCAGGTCATTTGCTCCCCTACTATATACTCACACCCTTCCAACATGTGCAAAGTTCCCCCTAAAGTTGGAGATTTAAGTTATCATAAATTAACAGTACATGTATATGGTGATGCCTGTCCTGTCATCCAACTGTGGACATCCCTGCCCCTTCATTATCATGCTGTGTCGCTAAAAACGGGAAGGAAACTATATTACCGTTTTATGGATAGCCACTAGTGACAATAACAGTCTTACGTATATGGGTGGGTGGATCCTTTTTTTTTTTATCTCTATATGAATCATGAAAATGTTTGACTTGTCTTTCTCTTTAGGTCATATTTTGGTCATTATTTCACAGTTGTTTTATTTTTTTCACATTTTTATAGGCAGTGTGTAACTAGAACAGACTAGGCTAGACATACCTTCCTTTTACTTTATATATGATAGCTTGTATGGATTGTTCTAAGCATCTTCAATCTGAGAAAACTTTCTGAGAGAGTATTCTTTAAGAACAACTTTAACTCGCTTCTTATCAACTACAGAGGCTATTCCTATAGATATTCTTGAAAACCACAAACCTTGGACAAAGGACATGGACACCAGGACATGCACACAGTTGCAATTGAGAATTTGGCCAAATTGTTTACTCGTTGAACAAACTTACAATCCATTACAATTCAGACTTCTGCCTTTGCTACCTTTCCAAACATGTTTTGTGCCTCCGAGAAAATACAGAACCAGGTGATATTTGACTATATGGGAAATCTCCTATGCCCTTATATCATTATTTTTAGTAGCATCTCCCAATTTTCGGATTCTTTCTCTTTTTTCTCCATCTTGCGGATGTACTTTTCTATTCTCAAACTATTTCAAAATTCTCTACTCCAGTCATAAAGTTTTAACTCGTTGCTGTGAAAGAGTTTTGGGTGCTATGTATATAATTTGGCATGTATACATATATATTAGTATACCTATCAGTCTCAATTCCTCTATCTTTGGTTCGTAGTATAAGTAGGTAATTAGAGCGAACTTGTGAACAGTAATGAATACAGAGGGCGCTTTCATAGACCCATACGCCCCCTATCGGACATTTACAGGACCGCGCTCGGTCACGTGATCCTCAGTCTTTCACTCAAGAAGACGTTTAAATTTTCAACCCACCCAACCTACATGATCTTTCTATAGGGGTGAAAAAGGTTTTTCACTTTTCATGTACTTGTTTTTGATAAACTCAATATTTATCGTATGTCAATTTAATCCATGTTATCAACTTTCTACACTACGTGTGTATTTGTATAACAATTGTCAAATTCAACTTTTCAACCTTCATGTTAAAAATTAATACAACTCGTAATACCTTCACATTGTATTACACAACGGTATTACTATACTCAATTGTTATACTACGTATAAATTGTCCAAAGTATAATAAATACCATATACTATAATGCGCTCGTTAAGTTAATCATTAGGGTTGATATATAAATGCCAATTCATGATGGCTTTGAGCCACGTTGCTATGTGGTGCTTTCTACTTTGATATATTCTGTGAAGAAGGGCTCTACTGAGTCCGTACTATTACAATAATTGCAAGTGTGAAAGTCAGTATCCTCCTATTGAGAAGGAACACATTGGTTGGTATAATTCTATGCAAGATACTATAGTGAAGTGATTGCAACTCTGTCTCTTGGGTAGCTTTATAAACATCTTTATACAACCCATGTCAATCCTCCTATCTAGCATTTTCTTTATATTTTCAAGCTAGTACATCTGTCCTATGCCTTACTCTTGGAATACCAAGCTTTTACATTGAAAACAGATACTGCATTTGCTCCTAACCTGGCTAGTTCCCTATTCAAGCTCAGCAGGGCAAAATCCGGCCTGAAGATTTGTGGCAAGCCAGGGGTGTGCTTTATATGCCATGCTGTGATACATGAAGCAGAGGCAGATCTAATACTGTGTAAAGACCTAATATATGACCTATGGCCATATACTTCTAAAGCTATGGAAAAACAGCTACCTGCCACAATATAGCTATGGTATACAGCTCTAAATATAGACTGGCCAATTTCCTATGTTATTGACATATGGCCCATGACTCGTGTTGCAATTAGACACCCTCCCAGACATCATCTCCACATTGGGTGTAGGCATAGGTCAGACCTACAAGCCACTAGAGGTTTCTTCACTAATCGATTCGCCGTTGGTATTGCAATCGTGGCCCTACTTCATAACTTTTAAAAGAGGAATATCACTTATATTTTCAGTCGACAGTAATGGATGCTCTAGTGTAAATAAAGTATCGACTAAATTATTTTTTTAAAGGTTTTTATTTATACTAGAGAGAAACGGATGACATGTGTGGCCCATTTCCACTTGCGGACCACCACTGACCGTCTTTTCTCAGAAATCCGTAAATGGAACCATGAAATAATAAAAGTTGGCGAATGACCTATATGTTTTGATTGTTTTGGTGGATCTTTTGGCACCATTTAAGTTCCAAACCTATTCGTCACCGACTTGGCTTGATTTTGTTAGATATTAAATGGGTCAGACGAGTTATGGAAAATCAGTTGACAAGAAGATAAAAGCTGCCCAGAAAACACAAAAAGTCGGAATAAAATCGGAACATTAGTAGGCAACAGTCGGCAGGTGGAAACAGGCTGTACAGCTCACCTGGAAGGACGCCTTAATATGCATGGCGGGTCTTTGTGAAGGCTTCTAGAAAGATACAAATTAAGTAGCATTGGTCGTCCTCTGAAATATCGTAACTGAAGTAAAAATATCGGGTTGACAAGGAAGATAATTAATGAAGGAGAATTTCCTATACTTAAGGTATGCTTAACCTCATTTGAATAAGGTCATTATATCGTTATTTCAGAGCATTGTTCCCAAATAGATAAGAGAAGCTAGTTTCTGAGATCTCGGCATATTGAAAAATATTGGCAGACAAATGCAAACTAGAAATAAAAGTAAAAGAGAGACAGAGAAAGGCGGTAGACAATCCTAAAACCTACAATTTATGTAGCCTTATTCACAATTGAGCTCATTCTCCTTTCCCCAGCATGGTCAATATCCAGGTCTTTTAGTTTTTATTCTGCGCAGGTACGTAACACGAAGTACTTCCGGGTCATTACTTTGCTGATCCCTAATTGACGGTTCCTGTTCCTGCCACCAGGTGGCCTGGGTCGGCGTCTCCCCAGTTGTCACGGACGACCCTGACGGGGGATCACGTGATAAAGAGTAGCCATGACTCTCTCAGCTTACTTTACCCAGCGCTGAATTATTGCCCAGACATGCCTGGTACGAGGTTGTGTGGCTATTAATGAGGTCATTAGTTAAGCGTGAAATAGCTGACTCTGCCATGCAGGTAAACCTGGATGCTGTCCCTCGGTGGTATTAATAAAAAGCACCACTGGCCGAGCTGTGTAGCCATGACAGAGTACTGCTACGGTCTCTGACGGGGCCCCATGTTCCCATGATAATTCCTCATTAATGACACCATTTATGGTCAACAAACTACCCTATGGACTGTAATCGCAATTATTAATGCAGACCTCGGGTTATTAAGTATTTATTTATCTTACTAGTACAAAAAAATACACCTTTGATGTACCCTGAAGTGGTTCGTCCTTTTTTACCTTCACAGAGTAGTTTACTTTGTGGGCTTTCAACTAAGGACGTCTATTAGAGATGTTTGGTTAGGTACAATTATACCACTAAAGACAGAATAAACACTGATTATCTTATCATTCCTAATGTTTGTCACCACTCCGTATGTCGCGCTATTAACAGCCTGTTAGGAAGATGAGTTGATGAAGCTTTTAGCAATGTAAATACAAGCTGGCTGTAGGCCTTGGCCCGTAGTTTGGATTCACTCCGACCGCTACAACATCGATCTTACCAATATCACTAGCAATATCCGACTGATAATTGTGAAACATCGCTGGTCCAAGGTCAAACGGTACCACCCACCCTGATCCTTCTCTCTGAACACTCACCCAGCCTTACTTAACCCAGGCTCATCTGATCTTTCTGCACTGGTCATGAGACCCATCCATAGAGTTACACCGTGTGTGGCACTCGCCAGGATAGATGCTTGTGCCACGAGAGGAACTTGCGATATGATAAGGCATGGCCTTTTTCTCACCACGACTAATGGTCCTCGGGTAAATGCTTAATGTACACACAGCCGCAAACGGACCTCGGGCTGAAAGCCCCTTCCTGTCGTGTTTTAGATTACGATGCCGGCCTAGGCAAGACCCTTGATAGCGTCCAAGGCAAATTATACATGAATTCTTACTTTTGACTATTGGGCTTTCCGTTTGGTATGTTTGTAAATACAGCCATTTTGATGTTGATTGTTGTATCATTAACGGATTTAGTTGTTATAACTGGTAATCGAATTGGAGATTGATTGTAAAATTAATCGTAATTTCATCGGAGTGGTGTTCAAGTAATTATTCATAAATGATGAATACGAAACCCCAGAACATTAACTCTACATCACACTGCACACGTGATTGACCTACCACTTCACCACAGTGAGGGTGCAGGACGTCTTTTTCCCCACCCACCCACACAGAACTTATTAAAAAAAACTCTACAATCACAATTACATTTATTCTTAACCTGGTTAAACTTATTCTTCTTAACGTGTTAACCTTTTGATAAACCACGGACAATATAAAAATGTCCGACTTTATTTCGACAGTGTAATAATGTTTACATTACTAAATACACATTATTTTAAGGTACTCCGCGTTATAATTGATGATAGATAATAAGACCTGAGACTCTCATTTGACTCCTATGGTGTACCCTGTCAAATTGTTCACATGGAGACTCAGTCATCTTTGGTCATGATTAGGGCGAAAGCATATCTGCCTACCAGGGTTATGAATCATTATAATCATATCCATTGCTTCCTGCTGCCCCACATTAATTCTAAATAGTGTTTAAATGGTCAACAGTAGACTATTCATAGTTGTGTTCATTTCCAACAGCAATCAGTACACTTGATCATAGGATTTAGTATATCTGGTTCTAGAAATCACCAAGCTATGTTCTCGTTGTGTCCAGTAGTAACACTATATGTGGTTGCAAATTAAGAACTAAAGAAGAAACCAACAATTTTTGGTCAAAGTCGTCGTTCTCCACGAGTTTGATGCGGGGTGATATGAACGAGGCGACTGCCGAGTGAATATCACATAGCATTCAAACGAGTTGGAGAATGACTTCTTTGACCAAAACGAGTTGCTTTCTGTATCTATCTCACCCCTGTACACACTAAAAGAATGGGCAACGAACAGGATATAAACCATGGAGAACGGACTGCAATACTTGAAGAGGCATGGAGAACGAGATCCCAATGTTAAGCCTACGGTCATTTATTCCAGGGGTGAGATATTATTACATACCTATAGCCGAACGTCACTCCAATACGACCCTCTCACAGGGGTGTAGTATATCGCGACTCCGGCCCACTATGGTGCGCTTCGTCGCACTGCACAATTCTACCGTGCATCAGGCCTAGACTCTGCTATTCGATAAGCGTGCGTAATCGACGTCATCGCGACCAAAACAACATGGCGAACGTCATTAAATCGCGACTTTAAACTCGCGATACACGCCCCCTGTAACAACTACGAGTTCCTAATGACCAAATATCGAAGTAGCTAACGATTTGGATTCACCAGACACCGTTTAAACTGCTCATATATGTAAAATTGATCAATAACAACAACACGATCCGCAACGGGCGACGCACAGACATGCTAACGCTGGTTCCTGGCGTATCTGCCTCCACACAAGTCCGATCGCACTTTCCCAGCAGATCTTTCGCAATCTCCCAGCAGATCTTTCGCGGTACTATCGCTTGCTAATACACGCGGCCACAGGAAGTAGAGCGCAGAATCTCTGCGTGGAGAGTAGATCTTTCGCTGGCGCTCCGCGTTGTCAACGTCATAATTACGTTGGCTACCAGAGTTCCAGTATCAGTCTGACTGGCGCCACACATTTCATAGTCGGCACCACGTCGACCGTTGCCGAGTTTTCCCGCTAGCGGGCCGCGCTGCGTGTGCGTATAAGGTTGGGAAGACACTGGCAGTATCACGACAGGGAGGGGTTGCGGGAAGAGAGTCGACGACTTGGAAAGTTAACAAAATGGCCTTTTATTATCAAAATTAGGTATGTAATAATAAGAAAACGCCCTGACTGTGGCCAGAACTATGTCTTAGTTCTCGGTCACCTGTGGTGGACGTTCGCCCCTCCGCCTGCGGCGTCAGGGCGAACGTCCACCACAGGTGACCTCGAACTAAGACATAGTTCGGCCACAGTTAAGGCGTTTTCTCCTAATACCCGGAGCAAGACACGGAAATAGGATCAAGATGGTACAGGGCCATCCATAAAGTATGTACCCATCGAGGGGGGGGGGGGTTACAATTTCTGAAAATTTGGCGTTTGCCCATTATTTGTTCTATTGCGTGTAAAATTGAGAGCGGGGATAGGGTGGGGGGGGGGGAAGTTGAGTTGACACTCGAAGTGAGTTGACACTGTAGGTCATGTCCAGCAAGGTTGACGCGAATAAAGTGGTACTCTTATGTTAATCTGCAATGTAGAATAATACTGCACTTAGAGTTATTTCTTTTTCCCGTTCCTGGAGATATTAAACCGTCTCGGAACGCCTGAAATCGTCAGTTGTCCTCCATCTTTAAATATACCTCCGAGCCGTGGCTGTCGGTCTGTAATGGTGTTGAACCTGAAGTTCTATACATAAAACTTTAGATGTAGTATACTGTAACGTCCTGGTGCAAACTCATAATCAATATTGAAGGACGTCACGGCCTCGCGACTATCGAGCAAAGTGACCGTAATTAGGTCAGGTCTCAGGCTTCGCGGCCGCCTTATATTATATATCCTTTACATAGTAAGACCCTAATTGGTTCAATTGGTCAGTTGACATTTTTCTTGTTTCGTATTTGTCACTTTTCCAGACAACGGTCTTAGCACCAGTTGTGTGCAGTTTATTATCTTGAATAATGCTCTATTGGACCATACTTAGTCGATGGTTTCGACATTACTTGTCTCATCAGGTGAAAATGACCAACATGTGGTCTATATTTGTTTTTCACTTGTCGTGAGTTTGTATTGGGGGGTTAGGCTTGGTGTATAAAGCCACTGTTTTCAGAAATTCAGTATTCTACTGTCACTATTAGTAGCAAACCCGTAACCACATCGTTGATGGACTCTGACCGGTTCTACAGAAACTCATCCTTCAGTGACTGGCACTGTTTCTGGAAATAGGCAGTAGACAATATCCGTGAATCTCCCTGATGTCATGGTGAAGCATGAACACTGGGAGCCACATGTAGAGGAATTCCTATCATATAGGTGCAATCACTGTACCTTTTCTGGAGATAATCTAAACTGAAATTATAATCGTATTAGTCTCATACATTCAGTCCTCTAATGCTGAAGAATACGTCGCTTGGTGGATGTTTGACCAACTCTACTGAGTATCTAGGAAGCCAGCATTAACCATCGCTCTAACAATATGGATGTCCATACAACGAATATTGTCTCTACTCTTTATCTATCACTGTGTTGTCCATTCCGTGACTGTCTTGATTTGTTCTGCACACTCGTGTGGAGTTCGAAATGGACAAGGGGACTATATTATGATATGATGATTCAAAAACGATAATGCAAACTCAAATATTAGTTCAGCAAGGTTGACTTTTTCTACTGTTGAGTGTGTGATTGTATGTGACAGAATAGAGAATCGACAAAGGAATGGTCACACGCATATTATCAATGCTGATGGACACACGTAACAACAAAAAATCAGGATTATGAGGATAGATAAAAGAGTTAAACGCTTATTAATAAAATCGAATTTCCTTCGCCCCTCATCCAGAATGTGTTTTTTCTATGTTCATGAAATCCTCAAATCATCCAGCCTTCCGATAATTTGTTATTATTACCAATCAATCAAGTATTGTACGTAGTATCAATTATCAAATTTTATTCATAACATCTAATTAACTATTTTTATCCCAATTATTTAATCCCAAGCCTATCATCATCTTTTGTATCCTGGGGCTGGAGTGGATAATGAATCGTCAGTAAATGATATTAAGAAATATTACATTGTTTTGAATGGAAATGCTACACCAAATTGTCCAATGCCTTGCTCTCTCCTAACATGAAAGGCCATTATAAACAAAAGGTTCATTATGTCCATGTCTGATCGAAACCTAGTTTATCAGATAAAAAAGCTGTTGATATATAACATTTAAAATGCTGGATGTTGCTATGTATTTGTGGTGTTATAGATAGTGTACGTTTGGTTTTGTCACAAGGGTATAAACAAATAAGCCAGTAATGTCTACCGATCTATTAATGAATAAGTAATGGGGGCAAGTGACTCATGACCAGAGCTATGGCATTGTGGTGAATCTGTCTGCTAAAAGCAGGTAACAGCACCCCCTAATGCAATCCATGCCCGGTAGTCCATGATTCTATAGGGCAGTGACCGACCATCTGATAGCATCATATCGCTTCCTCGCATGTCCTTAAGCGTCGTCAACATATAGGCTGCTTAGGGCATTTCATGGTTGACTTCTGACTTTCGATTGACTCACAAATACTGGAACCAATTGGATGTGAATACACAAGCGCTACCGAGAGGGGAATTGCTTAAAGCAAGGTTAAAAGAAGAAATTTTAAAGATGAATGTACTGTGATCAGAAGATCACTACAGAGTAAATTATATGTATTTGAATGGTCTCTGTTAAAATTTAACATCATTTCTGCGTAATAGCTCGGTTCGTAACAAGGTGTATATCTGTTTGTACGTGTTACGCTTTTTTTTGCGTTGTATTGTATTGTCCTTGTTGATCCTGTCTGTCCTTTTTTGTGATGATATCATCACTGCTCATGTAAGGAAGAACGCCAATAGACGATTACATTTGTCTACATGTTCTATTGAATAAAAAAATATTTTGAAAAAAAAGTGCAAAAGAATGATCTTGACGCCAGTGACCATATATTGCAATAGGAGGCAGTATTATAAATATTGCTGCTCTATTCAGCTCTATTCAGCTCTATTCTTCCTTAGGTCTAGAAAAACTTCTCAGAAAACTCATATGGGCAACACCAATTCCTGACACAGACAGCACCATTTGTGGAAACTGAAAACTAAAATATAATCTTTTTCCTCCGAACATTCATTTGAAGAACATATCGTATAATTTGAGGAACATGTTTTGTCAGAGGCATGTCCCAATATTGCAAAATAAAAACTATTACAATGCCTTTTATATTGATTATGAAAGCCTTTACCTTTGTTTTTGTACCATCGAGGTCAGTTAATTATCCATAATTAAATTGGGCAACAGATTTTTTTACATCTTTGCGACATAAGCGCTCTTGAGACGGAACTATGTTTTGCGAACTGGCAAAGATGACTGAGAAAGTGTAAATATAAATGCGCAGTATATATGTCACTGAGAAGTGAGACACAATGCTTTTCGTCACCTCCACCACTCATTCAAAAGGGTTGTATTAGATTAAAAACCAGTAAGGACAGTAACAGGTCTGCAGGGAAAACACAATACATTTGTTTGAGAATGCATGATACAGCGACACTTTCCATTGACGCCTTTGACGCAAACTTGAATCCATTGGGTGCGTTTTCTTTGGCGTTTGATTGTCATGATTGTCATGATCGGAAAAAAGATGGTACTGTCTGGTTTTTGATTTTCCATCAAAGATCTTTCAGTTGCTTGGCCCAAGGGAAGTATTTGTGCTGTTCCTATTGTGTCCACTTTTAGCCTCTGTGTTCTTTTTTAATTACCCATTTCATTGCTGTCAGTGTTGATAGAATTTGGAAAGAGGCTATAAAATGAGAGCCGTGTGATTTTTGTGAATTAATAACGCTATAAAAAATGTTATTATATATCCTGTCTAATCCAAATTCATCTTCGATATATTGTAAACTTAGATTCATTGTCATACCTACATGCCGAACTGCTTTTTGCAGTCTAAGTGTGTTTCAGAACGATTCATTGTTCCAATCCATGCCAAATTAAGCATACAAGGAGTATAGCAATAGCCAAATTACTCAATCAGCGAGCATGAAAGAGGATGTAAAGCTGTTCCTAAAATCCTAGAGTTTTGGTCTCCAGATCTCCAGGTTATATGTAATACTGAAGCGTTTATATGTAATATTGAGGCCTTTATTAGTTCTTCGTACCATTTTTGTCTGTACAATGGATTTGTCTGTACAATGACCAACAGAACGCGGAAAAGCATTTAATTGACATTTTTTTCATAAACGTTTCTATATTGTATCTTAATATTTGGAGACATTATTTCCACACATGGTTTCCACTAGTGCTTTCTATATCCTTTCTCCACATTACTGTGTACAACCCTGTTACTATATCGATATTTCGACAAGTGCTACGTTAAAAGATCATGACCACTACGTATTGTCTTTTTGATGCATTACAAAATGAACACAATAAAGGCTGATTTAAGAAATAGTATAAGGCTATTACAAATGCCTCCAGCGGTTCCCTGAGGAGACACATTTCCGACCTTGTCGTAAACCTAGTCCGCGACCCTGGAATCACATGGTAGGCAATAGTGAACGGTCATTCTGACACTAGTTAGAAAGTTCTCCGCATAGCCTCACCCTCACTAATGAGTGCGTTCCTCTCGGTGTCACCCGAAACAAAGATGCTGGCCAGGAGGAATGACATCTCACAGAGGTCAGACAAGAAACGGGGACGGACGCCTTATCCTGCGTGTTAATTGTGATGCTGTGGGAAGGATGGTTACTAGTAGTGTGACAGCATGTGGTAGGTTGTAGTTGATCTGTAGACTCCTTCTGTTCATGCACTGAGGTGCGATATATATGTGAAGCAGTTATTCATCTTCTCGTTGTTGTATTCAGTGATTCCGCAGGGTTTGCTAAGACCATCCAAACACAAAGCTGAATTTTGTTTAGTTAACACATAGGAAGTAGCTGGGAAATTTTCGGAATTCTATTTTGGAAAATGTCTTTGTGAGGGGGAAGGTTGAATTCAGATTATTGCAGAAAGGAGGTATAAGACAGGGGAAATCCCGTAAATTATAAATGAACTAAATATGGGCTGTTGTTCAAATGAGAAAATCTAAGACTTCAATTCTAAAACAAAACTTTTTATGTAAACACATTTCCCAAACACATACTTACATACATTTATAGATTATACCAAGAGTTAGACAAGCTTATTGTTTGCAGTAATCATATATTGCCCTCTAAAACATGCATTGATTGCAAATAATTTCCCTCCATTTATGATATAGGAATCTATTAGTATCCTTTAATTTTTGTCCAACATGTGCACATTTTATCAGGTCATGAGAGGTCACAAAGGTAATAGGTTTAATCAATGGAGAGAGTGTGCTCTGAAAAGGGAGACACCTCTCCTATTACAATGCTAAACGATCACTTTAAAAGCGAATTAATGATCGAAGAGCCTCGGGAAATGTCAATTCCCACCTGCATACACGTAGGTTAGGCTTTACTACAAGATTGAACATGTGGAAAGTGAATGGCTCCTATCGCCTTAATAAGGGGCTTATTTTGGGGGGAAACCACAGGAGCGAGCAACGGAATGACAGTGTTGGACGAAAATATGTGTGTTCCCTGGTGTCTCGACTGTGGGCCTCCAGCTGGCCTTTTAAGCCCTTGCTCTGGAAGCGGCAGCTCACTATGAGAAAGGAGGTGGAGCTGGAGCCGGAGGGGGAGGGATGACTGGCGGCTGGTTTGATGCCTCGGGCTACACTGAGAGCTGTTCATAGAGCGGGCTGGGTCTCTCTCAGCCTAGGCCTACTCAGGGTGCTGCTAGCTACCCACGTCATCTCACCCCCTTCAATATGCCACGTGCTGGTCACTATTAAATTGAATCTGCCCCCCACTATAAGTCATCACCGCTGGTCCGGCAGGGGGCGCCACCCGACAGCCCTCAGAACACCCCGCGTCACCGGAAGGACAGCGTAGAGTTCTTCTGTGCGCCTGCGCAGACGCTGATATGACATCCAGAGGGGAATATCAACCCGGAGAACTGTGTAGGAATGGGAAAGTGGTAGGGGTGGCTATCTAATGTCCTATTGCACAGGGTATCTGTCCTGTAGCGGGTAACTGACCTCTAGTAACACATGGCGATATTCAGTCACCTAGACAAGAATCAACTATCATTGTAATGTTTTATATATATTATATATATATATATATATATATATATATATATATATATATATATATATAGTATTGATTTTAAATGTGTGTACATCTCGACTCTTTGATTCTAGGTCGGTAGGCTTGCCTTTCTCATAATCCGCGCAATTTCCGGTACTGTCATTTGATCATTGCAGAAAACAGCATTTAGCCTCTCCAAAAGCATATTAGGTTTTTACTTTTCTTATATTCTAAATGGCATATTCTAGTTTCCTCAGGAATTTATACATGTTTGGATTATATTCCAGGTAACATACATGTTTCTCTTCTGGTGTTCTGTTCTTAATTCAACGATGAAGCTCAGAAGGTCTAGATGGTTGCCAGAATAAGATTTGTCATTGGATGCAAATTTTTACAAAACGTAAGAAAAGATTTAACAACCTAGACCCAGACTCGGAACCCCTAAAATAATGTAGTTGAAACCTGTGGGAGGTAATTGTCCTGTTGAGGACCCGATATTGAAACGACTGAGTCCAGAAAACGGTGAAGTAGATTCAGATTCAGATTCCAGATCTGAGAGCTTACCCTGATCTCCGAAAAGATTGCTGTCCATCTCCTCTAAGACTGATGCCGATGCCTTCTTCACTGAAAAAATGTAATTTGCAAAGTATGAGGAGGGTGTGAACGTTGAGTACCCATAAAACTGAATGTAACTCTCACTATGATGAACTACTTGACTGTATAAACATTAATAAACGAAGTTGTATGTGTACAAACTCAACTGGGTACCTCATATATAAGGTGTGATTAAATTGATAAATGATTAATTTATATACCTAATTGTACTGAAATGTTTGTAATTTAAACGCCATTTCTGTAAGTCTACTAGTAAGACAATTGGCTACAAGGAAACTCAACTGGAATAAGTGGAAGATAGGACGGCCAGTACGACCTAACTCATATTCCAGTATAAATAAAAACCTTTAAAAAAATGTAAAAGATACTTCCACGAATAGAAATGTACATCCACAGTGTAACGTTTTAAATTTTTCCAATAGAGAAAATATTCAACAACAAAAAGATATTTACGAGACTTATCATGATATAAGAGACTTAGTCCTCATGGTCCCGTTACATAAGTCTGTCGCCAAGACCATCGCAAACAGTTTGCGATATAAATCTTTAGTGATTATGATTTTTTTCTATTACAATTGAATGCTATATCACGATCGCTGAGATATCGCTAGACTGTTTATAGCTACAACTATTTAGCGATAAATTTAGGGTCGGTTCCAGTTTTTGGTAGCTATCGCCCTTCAGCGATGAAGTCAACGATGAAAAGTATCTTTTTGTAATGCTCGTAGTCGCTAAATTTCGTCGCTACAGATTTTTTTGGTGACTGCCAGCGATCGATGAAATTTCTTGAAATTTTTTGCTATACCTACTAATTGTTACCATCGGAATCGCTAAAGTACACTTTCATAGCTATCGATATTTATGTAAAGGGTCCCTGTATTTCAGCAAAGGGAAAAATATAACATCAGCAAACTATCATAACATGATTAGAGAAAAGAAACCTTAGGACACCTACAAAAATTTGTAGATCCTACGGAGCCAAGTATAAACCCTATCAAAGGAAGACTATAAGTAGATTCAATAGAAGGTCACAAGAATTACCATAAGGGTGGCAAGCATGTACTAAACGTGATTTAGAAGTTCAGTTGAGGAAGGATACCGCTTAAACAATCCAGATCATTATATATATATATATATATATGTATTTGAAAGAAACCAAAACTGAAAGTGAAATAACTTATACACCCATGTATCCTGAATAAAGAGGTAACTCAAGAAAATTGGATGAATTCAGTAAATAAAGTTGTTAATCATTTAGTTAAAAATAAATTAGGTAATGCATAAGGACCATCCCTTGGTGTGGCTCCAACATTGGATAGTGTAGGACAGGTTTTCCGATATTACTTTGTAGCAACTAGAGAAGAAAATTATATAGAGATTTAAATTTCAGTTCAAAACACTACCAGTATTACCACTTCTTTATTGTTCTCTTTCGCTTAATTTTTGCATCGATCATAAAGGGGGATAGATCCTCGCTCATATGTCATGTATGATCTGCATAATCAATCAAAATTTACCATGCATGCAGAAATATGGCTTCCTATATGGCTTCAAATACAAGTAAGACTCGATGAAACACCTGTCATTTTATTGGAATAGAGTAGGTTGCGATGCAAATCTACGGATGCAAAATAATCGATGGGTTTTATACCAATGTAGGATTATATTAATGATGTCCTAGATAAAGATAGAACAGGCGTGGGTGTGAGGCGATCGATTAAATTACAATCTATTCAAACTGATAACTCCTTTATGATTGATCAATTCAGTTCTCATCCATCAGAGATGTTATACTCATGAATCTTTTTATCTAACTTTTCAAATTGAACTCGATATGCTCATACTTCGTAAAAAAAAAAGGTGCTCATTCAAGCATAGGAAACAGCGATTAGCTTAAGCTACTGCTGGCAAGTGACTAAATGAACTGATTCCATGCAAACTCGGCCCACTATTCAGACTAAAATTGAAAATAGGAGGATCCTGATGGTCATTTTGCAGATTAGTTGTATTCACCTGACGACCAATTATTGGTTTTAGATACATCAATTATTCAATAGATATAGGAATTGATATTGAAGTTCTATGGCATTAACCAAAATTACATGAATCTCATCCCATATATGTAAAACAGATATGGTCAAAACCCGAAAAGAATTCAACATTAACAATTAGTCATTTACCCAGAATATCAATACCCGAGTATCAAAAGATGCCTTCCTTGCAGTGCCAAAAATAATTGTTGTTGGGATGAATCTTGCATACTTTATAATAATTTTCGGCATTTATGGGGTTCATCAGATCTTCTCTCTTTAGTTTATATTATGAATATATTATTGATGACAGACACTTCCTTTTAAAAGTAAACTTTTTCAGCTACAACAACCTCTTTATTTCTAAATCCACAGTCCATGTTCTGTTATCTCCGTAGTAACTAGTGCACCGATCTCCCCATATGAAGAACGATCACCAGTGTCAGATCCAATTCAGGGCTTCGGTTCCCGGCCGGGCGCTGGACAGGGAGTCCGATAGTGGGAGGCCCTGACTTCGAGTCCCGAGGGCGACCTGAAATTACATTTCCAGTGTTAGATTCGATCTATTCTATAACCTTAAGCTGGTCATTTATATAAATCCAGTGTTGTATGAAAAAGAAATCTGGAATGTTTTTACAGCTTCTTACAAAGGTGGCCTATTTTTCTGTTATGAAGATTTGGGTTAAGTGTTGATTCCTGATGGGATTTTAGCATGGCGGCTAGATGAACCCTACTGGTAAAGTAAACTGAGCTATATAAACTGCTGTGATCTCTGTTTTAGGAACTTCTTGTGTTTATACAAGTAGTGGACTCTTTTTTTAATGAGCACCTAACGGCCAACCCAGATGGATTCAGTGTGCAGAATGGGGAAGGGCGTGAAGTGGTCCCTGTGATGTTCACCTTCTCGGTACAATCGTGAAATAATGACTTGATTTTTAAATTGGAGTCGATTAGATTTAGAATCTATTGATATATTGCTTGTCCTCTATTTCATTGTATATGACTATGGTCCTAGCATTTAAATTCAAATGATGTATGAACATATATTCGTATGTTGTCTACGTTAGGCTTGATGGCTGTCCTATTAGTACTTGCCGTCTCAAAAGGACAGACTAAAAACAACAGCACTCTAGATAATGGCTTACGTATGGCGTGCTAGAGATATCGAAAAGGTAACTGACAGCAATTTAAACACTTCACTTGATCACCTGGCAGTCGACCTGAGGCTTGCAATGTCGGCAGTGTACACATTGAGGGGAGTGGGGGTTGAAATGAATTTAAAATGTAGTGCAAGCCCTTCCAGTCTGTTCTATTGAGTACAGGACTGAGAGGGGGTGTCGGTGGAGGTTAATTTTTATTCAAATTCCGCATGCGTACTTTATGGATGGTGCTTTGGACTACTTGGTCGTCGCGAAACCAGAAATAATACATCAGTAGTCCTCTGATGCTATGGAAACCCCATTTCCATTTTCAGACACAAGCCAACCACACTACACAAATCGCTAGCTCTAGGTTTAGTGTGCTCTTCCAACACTAATAAAATACAGGAGACTATAGTGTGCATAGCAATTCCGACATCATTCCCACATACAACACATAGTGGCCGTGTTATTGCCCGGAGCTGCTTTCAAGAGACAAACCTATGGAGGCAGGGATAAAAGAAACCCAAAACAGAACAACAAACTTACAAAGGCGGCCTAGACCTTGGACGGGTTAATGTTGGGAGTGGGAACCATTGAAAGCTGCACGAAAAAAGGCCATTGATTGCAGCCATAGAAACGGCTGGGTAATCGACGAGGTGACAGGCGGTCTAGTACTGTGCTAACACCCGGAACCAGGGTAACACGCTAGCGCGCATCTGAATTGATAATGAAGCAAATCGAAAACTTGAATGAGCCATGGACGAAGCTAGGGTACAATGCACGTACAACGGGTAGGCCGGCGTATTTGCCCTTTCATGGGGGTGGATGTTCAGAATATGCGACTGGAGGAGAAGTTTACCTATTATGCATTCCTTTAAATTGAAAGAAAAAATCGTGTTAAGCTCCCTTTGTTTTCGCTAGCCCGTTTCCATTGGCCAACTATTCGCCACCGATCTGCAGTTAGGAACCACCGACGACAGATCTGTGGATAGAAACAGTCGATTTGTAGACACTGACATGCAGTTGTTGTCCATCACCGACCGACTATAAGCCTGTTTCCACTGAACGATTATGCATCAGTAGTGCTATAAGTCTGTCGGTGGTTCCTGACTGTAGATTGGTGACTCTAAATCGGCCAATGGAAACGTGTTTTATCACGAGAACTCAACGAATCGGTGCCGTTTTCGTCGGCCAATGGAAAGGGGCTTTATGACCTGGTTTTTATCTTGTTGCTATTGCAGTATACATGTGCAATCCATTCATATGGATATACAATGTATATACGCATTTGTCTATTCAGTATCTTCAAATATAATATAATGGTTTGCATGCTATGATGCAACATATATCATAACCATCAACATCAACATTACTCCTTCTCTATCTGTAATGATGAAGGGCTTATAGTATGTATTTCAGAATAGTCATATATAGCCATACATTCATCGTACATACTGGATGAATTGTAATAAAATATGAAATTGCACCATCCAAATATAAAATAATGGAAGACGGCCCATGAGGCGGATTATTTGATATGTATAAAAAGACATTTGAAAAGGTCATTTCAATGGGCTCATCTGTCAAAACTACAGATGTACATGTCTCTGTTTTGGTTCTTAAGTATATATCCATTGGAGGTAGTATTTAGAGGATTTAAATGGGACGAGGATTCATTTGGACTGATTGCCTAGCTGAATTATAAACGTATTCATAATGTATGGTTCCCTTGTGTATATGAAGAGATTGTAGCGCGATCGAGGCCATGAATTGGTTAACTTCTTGCATGACCAAATGGATAGTGGCGAGTTCTTATCGGAAACCATCACTCATGAATGGTTGGTGGCATTAAATTCCTACAAGAACGTAAGTATAATGAATATATTAAATCTTCAGGGCGTGTTTCTCTACGCATTCACTCGGATATCATTACGCGCCAACTCCTGAGTGAATACGGTGAAGCCAGGTAATAAACAGAAAAAAGACACTCCGTTTACCATCGAGCGATGGGTTATTGTAAGATCGATAGAATTTTGTGCAGCATCAGACCTAGGAAGAAAGGTTGCGACCCACCAGGATTTACTGAGGTACCCTGCCAAGGGGTAAAGTGGCCAAAGGGGAAACACTCCTATTCTGTACCAGTAACTGGACGGGCTATAACCACCCCTGAGAGATCCCTGGAAGCACCCGTATCCACACACGGCCGTTATTTGGCACGCACACTTTGCGGCTTCACCCGTACACACCTCTGCATCACAGCAAGCCAATAGTCGCGGGAATCCTCAAGAAAAGATATCATTGTCACCCAAGTGGGTGGGTCGGACCTGCCTGCGTCTGCCACAGAAGCCCCGAGCGGCGCCGCAAGGGTTCCAGCACCGTTGTCTCGAGTGATGTGATTGGGCCGTCGTTTTCACAGTGACTGAGCATGCGCACGGTGCGGTCCAGGCGCTGGGTTTGCTGGGTTTCTTACTGTGTGAGTTTGCTAATTTACGTTTTAGCTATACCGAAATTTGTACGGATAGGTTCATCCTGTCATCGGCAAGATTGACTTGGATCTATAGTGTGGGACAGAAGAAGGGTGCGAAACTTCAACTAGTCAGAAAACAAATCGGCTTTATCGGCTGAGGAGATTGATGATATGTGTACTGCATTCAATTCAAGTACATTCAAAATTACAACATAGTAATTACATACATTTCCGACTATACCTTTTACTAAATAAATTGTTCAACAAAAGGTTGATATGCAAACTACATTGCAGACCCTCTAAAGCCGATGCCCAATGACTGTTTATAAACTGACCCTGGGACATTGTTCAAATAACGACTTGCATGTGGACTGCATAGTCCAGTCTCTAGACCATGGTAGAAAATACTTGAAGTTAGTATAGTTGCGTAAATATTCAGAAAATACCATATGTATACGATCGCCAATACCTCAAACCCTTAAGACTTGAGCAATGCAAGAAGCATTTTTCATTAGATATCCAATGAACGAATTCATTAAACACAATATGATATCCAGTTGTATTTTGAATAATTCTAATAATGTAGAGACATTGGTAGACCAGTCCACACCTCTCTTATATGTCAAACACGTTAGAATGAGACAAGACATGTCAAGATTGTAGGGATGTCTGTCATCTCGCAGTAGTGTACTGTGAACTTAAAGCCAAAGGTACATGAGCGTTAATCATGTGCTTCAGCCATGGACAGTAAGCATGGACGCTGACCACACAACCTAATGAGCAATTACTTGTGTATGTGTTCATTCCTATAGCCTTCAGAAGTGAATGGTTAAGTAATGTAGGTAACCACCCACGATATTTCCACACAGCGATGTTATTCTACATTAAACCTGTGACTGGCGTAAATTTTGTGTTTCTTCTACATATCAGAAAGGATGCGAATTCATCGTATTCACTACGCAAATGCATCGATTTTATATTATAATATGCAATCCAGTCACACTGGCGTTTCTACTACGTACTTGAGACGGTGGGGACAACGTATAGGCTACATATTGTGAAGTTTCTAATTACTTATCTTTAACCTTCTGTTAACGTCTCTTAACGGTACTCTACGCATTTTGTCTTATTTCAACGTTCTTTTACGCATTCAAAATGCGTAGAGAAAAGTTTAGAGGTTTTTAAACTCATTCTTACACTGCCTCCTGTTCACGTTCGTTTTCAAATTCTGACTTTCTTCTACGTATCTCGGCGTTTTGTAGCCTTTTACGACGTATTTGTATACTTCAAAATGCGTAAAGGAACGTACATATGTTTACAGGGGGAAACACTGTTTTTTACGCTCGTGGGGGCGTTGCATAAACCGGGAAAAGATAAACCCGGTATTTTAGGTAAAGAACGATTTTACAACGAAAATACAATGTAACCTTTTTCGGCGTGTTGCACAAAACTCATCCTTGTGTTATCGTTCGTTTGTGGAGACAACGAAAGTAATAACGAACGATAATTATTTGCATGGTCATTTTGTCCTGATGCAACGCAACCTTACGAAAGTTCACGAACGAAACCACAACGTACGTTGAAGTTTTTATGCACCTCAATCCGGTGTGGAAATTAACGTTCGTTGTTGGGACATAGCTTACTTATCTTTTCTTTATGCACCACTAACGTTCGTTACACACTCTCGTTAGGTTTTTACCTTTCGTTCGTGGTTTATGTAACGCCCCATGAGGGGCATTAGTGGGATAGACTAAAGTTATGTCCAGTATGGACAGAACCGTGTATCATCTCACCCCTGATATTTTTGTCCCATAGGCTTAACACTGGTAACTGGTTCTTCATGTCCCTATGAATATTACAGTTCCTTCTCCATGGTCTATGACGTCTTATCCTACCCCTAATAAAAACGCCATTGGCTTAACATGGGATTTGTTTATGTCACGGGTAGTGACATAAAGTGTTGTTTATGCCACTACTTTCTGATACTGAAAAAAATATGGAAATGGGGTAGGATAAAAAAGTATGTACTACTTAGTATCTATTTATCTATTTAGCAATCTGAAAACACCTGCATTATGCGGTTATTTTGTGGGTACTTACAGCTAAACAGAACCCATTTAAGCCTATCTATATTAAGAAACAGTGTTAAAATAGTACCAAATCCATCCTAAAGTAGATGGATTCCAAAATGGACAACAAAAATATTTGTGACTCTTGGTGGCAATTTAGTTGGAAAGTGTTGCTATTTCCACACAAAAAAACGGATGGTAATTTTTTAAGACTTTATATATATTGGGACAGTACATCCGTTGTTAAATCGTTTCAAGCGCACTCCCAGATCAGGGAACTTATATGCATTCACCTTATATGAGGATGTCATCATTTTGCATGAAATAACATTGTTCATATTTTATACAAACTTAAGTTGAGGTAAGTGTTCAAGCAGCCTTGATAGCTGCTTCACATTTGAGGTGGTGTTACCAGTAACCAGTCGGAACGGTTACGTTTGAGACGGACAGTCCGAGAGCCAGCAACGGCGAGCGCAGCATGAGGGCGCCACTGAGCAGACGACGGCGTTCCTGCCGCTGATGCCGGCAGGCGACCGGCTGCCAGAGCAAATGGACCGCGACGTTCCGGCGACCAGCGAAGCCGTGTGCCGGCAGACGTTGCAGGCAATGGGAGCGATAGGAAAACCACCAGCACACACTTCACAACCGGCGTCCGACCGGGCCCAGCGCACAGCGGAACACTATGGAATGAGCCTATCCGCCAGGAACCAGTGGCGATAAAGACGCCGCCGTATGATCAATGTGTGAAGGACCTGTAGGGTTTATGGGACCTCCCCTTTCATCGTGGCCTGCCCTGTCAGGAGCGGACAGGATGTGGTGCTTTTAATGCAACACGGAATCATCGTATTAGAAGCCAGTTAGTGCTACCAGCGCCCCTTTCTGCCCGTGTTAGGAAAGAGGATCTGGTGACGATCTTGTCTTGATCCCGCCACCCTCCCACCCGCAGTCACCCCGAGACCCCAGCCTCGCCCTGCCGACCTTCAGTGTGGATGGACACCGTGAGCCCACCCTTTCTTAGTCGTATTGAGGATTATTGGAGGGTAGTTCTGAAGACGGTGTACAACAGAAATCAGTGGGAACACTTCACATGAGTAATTACATCTGTGAGAGCTGGCACAATACGGGACAAACCCATCCTCAGGGTTATAATGCAGGATAATTATTGCACACCCAACACCCGTTATATTTAAGAGGACAGAGCGAGACCTTCGCCTCATATTTGACTGGGCCTCATACTGACTGAGAAAACTCCGTTTGACATACGGCCACTCATCTTTCCTCTTTTTATACAGCACAGCCATTTGCAGACTAAAATTCCTCTTTACTCCTGAAAAATCAAAATATTATTAAATGAAGAGAGACATCATTTTAGCATATCGGAGGTTAAAGATAATGCACCATCAATTGTTGCATTGAGCCAGACAAGGTGGGAGGCAGCAAGTAACCAGACTGTGACTGGATCTTCGTGGAATTAGGAATATCAGTCTACTATATAAAGGAAATATCATGGGGGACGCTTTCGACTTTTCTTGCTAAGTTATTTCAAGAGACAGACAATATAATCGCTAAGAGGTACCCAAAGCCCACTAGGAATCAGGCGACCCGAGATCTAATGTGAAGATGAACTACAAAGATCCAAATCATAACGAGAATCAGAAACGCCAATAGGAATTATGCTCAAATGAAATAGGAATATAACCCCGATAATCTAAACTCGTGATCCAAACCACTACGAAGATTGCAAGTTGAGATAATTTAGAATAATACAAATACAAAAGTAGACAGTGAGGGTGGAAAGTTAATGCGGCAACACCAGCATCATCAGTGCTACGCTACCTGAGGTTCAGTCCCATCTAGTGGACCACAGCTCTTGTCCGAGGTTCCAAGCCTTTCACCCCTTCTCTATACATCGTCCGTCCAGAGGGTGCGCCAGTGATTGATCCTCATAGTAGAGATCGACACCACCGCGAGGCCAGCCAACAGGATGTGGGTGCTGGAGGAGGAGGAACAGGAGGAGAGGTAAAGATTGGACAGATTGGACCTTAGCACGAATAGAACACCTCGCAGACAGTGCCGGACAATGCCTTCTCTTCAAGGTGCGCATGTGTCTTGGTGATAATCCCCGGATTTACTCGGATTATCGCTCGCCTGGAGCGGAGGACAGTGGGAGGAGTACTGCTCTCCTGCCCTCTGTCACTTTCTGTTTCTAAAATTCTCACTTTCTCTTTCTAAGTGGACCTTTATTAAGAATATGATATCGTGAAATGAGTGCACACTATGCTTCTTGCTAATTTAGTCAATCAGTTTCTATCCTCATCAAACCATTGTGGTTGCTTTAAACAGCACCATCCTGCAATGCTCCCAACACTGAAGCCACAAGCTCCAACACCACCACAACACCACCACAGCTTATAGGAATAACATCATCTACATGGGCCAGACACAAGCGTTATGATTTATTGCTGTATATAGTTCGTATCATTGGATTGTCTGAGCGTCGCCAGTTGTGGAGGGCATCGAGAAGCGGACTCTTGTTTTACATGTGAGATACCCGCACCAGCTCAATACACTGGAATTACTGCAATATGATCACGCCGCTCCCCACTGCATCCCCCCTGACACTTACCAGCGCCCAGTCGGACTCCAGGGTATGGACCCTCGCTCAGAACGATGATGTGGGCTTCTTCCGTTGTTTTAGTCAGCTTCTGATCGAAGTTGTGTTCCGGTGAGGGAAAGTGACACCGACCAAATTCTTTTTGTTTGAAACATTTATTTGAGCTGGGATGACGTAATCAGTCTTGCGACTGGTTTCAACTTACGGCCAACATCATTGATTACACAACCTGTGGTTCTCTATGTGAAAGAAGGACACAACCATGTACGTGATTGTATGGTGATAGTGTAAGGGACATAATCAAACATTGCGATTGCCCCTGGTAGTACTCCATAATCACGTGCATCTGCGAACCCTTCGTAATTTGGGCGGAGTGGCGAGAACGTTGATGTTGGATTAAACAGTTTGGCTGCGGGTGTCCAGCAACAGTAACGTGCGTGCATGCACCACCATGAATCCCTTCTAAATCCCCACACTCCTTACTGCTACTGCATCCCCCTCCCCAGCAACCCTCCCATCTCCACACACACACGTTCAAACACACGCACGCCCCTCCTGCACCGCCCCAGACAAGCGCGCTGATGTATAGGGAATCAATCGGGCTATCAGCAGCTTGACGGGCGCATGGGCGACAGGTGGATCGGGGACGGCACGTAGACCGCCCCAGCCCGGGCGACGCGGCTACGACGGCCTGGTGCCCCTGGAGGAGCGCGACCCAGCGGGGCGTGAGGGTTACTGGAGGCGCTGCTACTACTACTACTACTACTACTACACAAGGCAACAGTGTGAGCTGCTGTGGCCGTAGAAGGAGCAGGAGGATCGGCGGGAGAACGGGGGAAGTCTACGCCTCCAGGGTGGGCTTGATAAGGAGGGCCGGAGAACACAGGTGGAGGAAGGGCTGAGGCTGTGCTGAAGGGGGTTGTAGGCGTGGGAGCCAAGGAGAGGTGTTGGTTGTCTGGTAGCAGCAAGCACAGAGGGAGAGAAGGAGGCTGGAGGGTGGGCGGGCGGGTGGTTTGGCGAGAGAAAGAAGGGGGAGGGGGTAGGCTCCTGGAGGAGGGAACGCGCCAACCAGCGAGCTGCCGCTGGTGCCGGACGGCCAGCCAGAGGCTGACGTGCGTCTGGCGTGCGGGCAACCAGCGCACACGGAAACGCGCGCCAAGGGACGCGTGCATGCGTGCGTTTGTACGTGCGAGACAGCGAGCGCGCGGGAGCTCATAATAAGTAACGGACTGCTACAGGGAAGTGGAGAAGGCTGCGGTTAGGAACACACCACGGGAAGCGCCGGGCTCTGGGCGGCCAACTGGTATTTCACCCAGACACAATTTCATCCTCACACCCCGAGTTGTGCGTCGCGCCGCCACACGTCACCCCCGTCGCTGGTACCAGTGGGGCATGTGAGACACCGCGCCCGATCCCGCCTTCTCAAAGTGAGTGATTGAGCTTTGTGGTGGGCACGGAGGACACACCCAATAATAATCCCTCCAGCATAGCCCGAGCAGCCCGCTGGTAATAGTGGTGGTACTAACTGAGCACTTCTCTTGAGCAGCAACGGCGGCTGTGGTCTGAGAGGTGTAAAGCAGGGCGAGGAATGCCCCCGCTCGGCGCTTTAACCCACCGGAGGAGGCTCCGGCGGAGGCGGCAGTGGCGTCGGAGACTGGAGGGAGCTGGAGGCCCAGCAGGAGGAACAGCGGCGGTAGGAGCGGCGCGGAGGACCACCAGCCCGACGTGGCGTGCGATAATCTCCATCAGGGCCGACGACAGGCTGAGCTGCTCGTCGTGGGGGACGGACACGCCCGCGAGCAACTGCCGCTGACCCGCAGACCTTGGCATCACGCTCCGCTGCGCCGGACACCGCAGCGCGCGGCACTACTGCCCGGGGCGCCAACAATCCTTTACCGCCCTACTCACATGCACTCGACCGTGACAAATCAGCCCCGCAAACAACGGTCACGGTTCGGTAGGATTACATACTTTATTACAAACAAGCGCTATTGCACGTTCAATTCCGCCGTAGGAGCATTTGTCCGACACGTCTCATAGTTGTTGCTGGAATTAGCGCTGGAGTATTCAGGGCCCATACTGAGCTACTCATTATTAGAGGTATCACCTGTCACTGGAATACGAACTGAACTAGGAACTGCCCTAAATTCGATTCTTCCACATCAGGCGCAGCACTGTGTATAGCCCAAGGGAACTTGATGAGACTCACAATGCGTTTCGCATCTCTTAACGGACCCTAACATAAGAACCACGGAACTCAATTATCTAAGTTATCTAATTTATTACAGTCTCATCTTCGGAGCGTCCTGTCCCCAAAAATATTTCTATTTTGCAACTCCCCATATTTTGTACACTAAGAATCCAAGATTCAGATATCTAAAGTTGTAGAAGCATTCCATTTTGGTTCCGAGGATTTGCTGGTGTGTGCGATACTTGAGCGTTGAAGGATAGACTTTAAAGGTTGGGTGTTTGTGAGTTGACAATGAGTCCTAGGGGCAGCGGCAAGTGGCTGGCAGGTCGGGCTGGTGTCCGAGCTGCTCACGGCTGGGTGTCCTACATGTACGCTTTCCTGCTTGTACTCGTCAGTCTACTGTACTGCCTTGCCTGGCGCCTCATGGACTCCCTTCTCCTGTACAATGTTGCCCAGAGCAACCACAGCAAGGCAGCTACGGCCACACACCCAGCAGAAGGCCCACGACTCACTCTAAAGGAGCTACTTTAAAATCAAGCACACAAGATCCACCACAATTACGGTGCATACAATTGTCTTCAACAGTTCAACAAATTTATATAAAGTGAATATATATTGATTGATTACTATATCGATATGAATGTCCTTTTTGAAATGTCAAAAGCAAGTTCTGGTACGGGTATTGTACATTGCGTAGATTTGTACATTTTTAGCAAAATCTCTAAATGTTTATTATCATTATCATAGTGTCTGTGTCAGTGGCTAGTTGTGACATGCGTCTGTAGATGGCGCCCATAGTGAAGTACTGTTCAACGCGTTAATGTATTTTTATGAAAAACAAAGTAAAAAGGAACCAATAATTAGCAACAGTGATTAGTCCTTTATACACGGACAATTTCAAGATATACTCTGGATGACTATATTTCATTAAATATTGTCGGATTCCTAATGGATTTTGTATTTGGAAATTTCAAGGAAGCATTATCTATATATATATACTAATAATTGTAAGTGCGACCTCCGTTTAGTAACAATTCAACGATTGTTACACTAGTGTAGTCAAGAGGTAACTATTTGAAACGATATATGATACCTAATCTGTGATGAAAGGAATCAACTGAACAGACAAATATGATTAACGGAAGTTTTCTATTGGTCACTGGTTGATTTATAGGAAACGATTGGAACTATTTTCCCAAGAGAGTTGAGACCGGACACGTATATATGTGAATCTGACTGAACTTTCCCAGGCCAAGAGTTCGATGTGACCTATTATTTTGACCGAGTGTTCTCAAGTTGAACTCCTATGGATCAACCTGCCTCTGAGACTCAGCATGTTTTCATTCCTAAGAGCTACTCATCACACCTAGAGCAGCTCAAGGGTCGATAGGTCAGCGACTTCCACTGAGCATTTCACACATTCATGTTGCGGTTAATCGCTAACGGTGCCGCTGGGTCAGACATTGCTGGAAGCAGGGAGTCACTCACTGAGTTCAGTAATTCAGGAATCTAACACGTCGAGCTGCTCTTTTATTGTGATTTTTCAACTGCACAATTGGCAATTCAAAGACACGCTTTCAAAGTTGGTTAATGGGGACGCCCTTGGTCAAATGCACTGGTAGCTGGTCAGGAACACGGTGAGCTTGTTTATATTTTATATCGTCCTGGAGGAAAAAGTGCTTCAGTGAAGTGCGGTGTCTGTGTTCGGTCTCGTAGATCGTACACCGCAAGAGAGCTATCTAACAAAACCTGTTAAAAACAGGAGGGGTAACGAAAAACACAAATCATTAAAAGACTGTTCGACCCCTGTCTATTTCCTCTCTGCTGAACAATACAGCCCGCCTCCAGTTGGTGAACTCCTTACCTGGAGTAACTTCTTGGAGCAGTTCACTGCCTCCTAGTGTACCGTGGGAAGAAGTGATTACCTATGCCCATATGGACAGTGAGAAAGGGGGAGAGGCATTCGTGATAGCCCAATAACTCACCTGCCCAGGTTGAATACTCTCGCCGACTCTGACCTCTCCACTCCTTGACATCAACCCCGCTCCAGGTGGCTAGGTCACAGAGGTCAAACGAAGGTCCCAAGGTCACGTCTACTGGATCCCAAGGTAAGGTGCATTATGTATTCCTTGTTCAATATAGGTGGTCTTGACCTTTGGCCTGACCTTTGTTCACGGGGATATTCGCCTTTGCTGTGAAGCCTGGCTTCGTGCAAGCCGTACTGAGCTGACAAGTAATTATACTTTAAGTGCGTACAGAATAATGCAGCTTGTCAGGACAGCAAATATGTCCTGACGAGGCGTCGCCATCTTGGGCCTTGCTATAGGACGTACATGGTATCTATTTGATATTTGTTTACCGTATATTTCATTTATATAGGGTATCCTTAGCACAGTGAGTGAAAAATGCTTTTGTTATCTTCATAGATCTTGTTGACGGGGAAGACTGCATTTTTGTAAAAGAAATCAATATACTACCTTCTTTAAAAACATCGGACTTCGTAGATCTGAGAATATCAAATAGGCTGCATATCATCAGAGACAATGGTTTCCATCAATGAATATTCTAATGAACAGTTTTACCAGGAAAATTATTGATAAGACCAAATGAGCTATGAACCATATCTTACGATCGCTTTATGGCTATGGGAATGATAAAGGTGCTACGTTATTCTCTTTTTTTAACCCGCTGGGCGTGGTCGTATATGCGTCCACTCACACCTGTCTGGTGTCTGTGGGTTTTGATGGGTGTATAATACACTGTGAGCAGCTCAATGCATGGCGCCCTTGGGGCCAGGGGCTGTTCGTCCAGAAGGTCATTTCTAAAGGTTAAGGTTAGTGTGAGGTTGACGGCTGCCATGTCAGAGCGAAGCACTCAGTACCAATGGTATTTTCTAGCTGCTTTATGTAGGGAAGTGTTCCATATTTTTAACCTTATACCATTGCCAACCTCAGAAGTGATTTGACCTGTTTTTAACAAAGCATATAGACCTGCTAAATCTGGTCTGCTGTGGTATTTGATAAAGAAATATTTCTTTTGGTAACGTATAACGTTACCTTTTTCGTAGGTTTTCCTCTGTAATGAGACGGTATATTCCAGTAGTACGTTTGGTGGGATTCAAGAGACATTTTTCGATGATGTGTAGGTATGCATTGATTGTGCGTCATCATTGACCTCATGGCAGTGTATGTCTTGATATAATACTTGACTGGTACTTGTAGAGACTGATTTAGACTCCGGAACCCATCTAGGTACCGTTTGATTCAACGAAATATATTCGCAGTCATAACGTCTTGAAGAGCAGCCAGCGTAGATTATAACCTAATCGTTATATAACAAGCGGAAAATATAGTAAAGCAAAAAAAGAGTAGTAGATGCAAAAGGAAGTCATACATAAATATCTACAAACGATCTGTCGTTTTGAATCACATAATAGTGGAGTAGGTGAACAAATCTCTGCATAAAACTATTTTCATTGTTTTAGGATCAGGGAAATTGTTTCAATGGATAAATCAACCTGTTTCCATCAGTTATTGTTCTCCTTGGAATATTCCGTCTAACATGAGCAAGTTAAACACGTTAAACAAGGCACCAATGAGATAAGGAAAGCCATATTCCAATTCTAACTGCCCGCGTATACCGATTCCTCCAATACATTAACCTATAAGAGTGGGAACTGAAGGCGGGGTGTGCTGAGTGGAGCAGTTTCTAAAACCAATTTTGAGAGCTATTGTGATAGATAATGATCTCATCTATTCGAAGACTGATATTCCAAGTAGTCAGAATGGTTGTGAGTAGCATAAATCACATCATAATCTATCAAATGCTAGTAACCTGCGCCACACATTCCTGATCAGAGCAAGGCTTTATCTTTAGAGGAGTCTAAATAGTCTGGAACAGTGGGAATAATTGTCAGGATTGATTTACGGAAACAGCGGATGGTTCCCAGACATGTGCGTCGGCAGTAGGGCGGGGATCGCAGATTTGAAGGGATTAAGGGCCGGTAGAGGTGGATGTATGTGAGCAGGGGAGAGTTAGCGGGGTGAAACATGGGACGAAAAAAGTACATCTACGGTTTCACGCACCCACACACAGACCCCCTCCCCCACCTCCTCCAGACACACACAAACCCTGACACCCACTCCCACACCCCAAAGCCCTCTCTGCACCTCTCCCCTGGCACCGTCTCAAGCAAAACGGCTTGAGGCGTCAAAGTTGTGGTGGGATGCTGCGGGAAGGGGTGTTGGCTCAGCAAGGCAGGCTTGATTATCACGCGATTGGATTTGATTGTTCTGTGAGGCTTGCCCACCTGAGACGCCATGTTTTAGAGGGGGAGGGCAGGTGATGTGGGGACTATGAGAAACGACTAGAAATCTCGATGGATCTTCCATTATATGGTAAAGGGGGTTGAGGGAGCAGGGTAAGGCCAACGGGGGCTTGTTACTGGGCTTGTTCCATGATGCTTGCCACATGTGTATTTCATAAATCATGGTTGCATCTGACAGGTCTACATGCTGTATCATCGCATGGGGTAGGCCCTACCACGCCTGCCCCCTACAGGATTACTACACATCTTTACTGTTCACCTCCCATTTAAACACTGTTGGGTTATTATTCGAGGATATCTATACAAGAACATTTTCTTTACGTTCAGAGAGGTGGCAATGGACTTCAATGATCTGTGTGATCGCTGTTTTCAAAGTCTTCCACGATCTAAGGAAGCTGTGGTCCTATCCATAACTGCAAAAGTGCAATTATGCAAAGTGGACTAGTAACATCGTCGGGTTTCCTTTTTCTGCATTGATGCTTGCACCACATAATGTTAAAGTCTCTTGTGCTCCCTGAATTAGTACGTCGATCCTGTACATGAGATATTATCATATAACTAACATTATATATTAACTAAACCCACTTCTTAATAGTGTATAATCAATATTTAGGGAATACTATACTTCTTTAGAATAGAGCTCAAACAATATCTTTAATTGAGCTAAATGTATACGTAGAATCATCCCCCTCCCTTCTCCGAACATTCCAATATATATATGATAGTTTTACGCCATAGAAAAAAACTGGTAAACCATGTAAAACAAGAAGCTACTTCATTGTGCAATTCTTCGTACCGTTCTCTTAGCACGGACGATCCCTGTCTAGGTATATACAATCAGTGTTAGAGCCTCACCGATCCCTGCACAGCCAAGTAATTGGCGCGTATATGAATATGGCACGTGCGTGTAGCCGGGACTACTTTCATACGTCCCGCTCTTGGTCGTTCTGCACTTACCCGATTCCCTTCTCAGCACTCTCCCCGATTTGCATCTAAATGACTTGAAATGCACTTAGATGGAGCAAGTCGCTCAACGCTACACGACTCCAAGTATATCCCAGCCAGGCCGGTAGGCGCTATTAGGCCGCAACTAGGCTGAAAGGTAGGCGGAGAGCACAGCACTTCAGAAGCGAGTCTCTTTTGCTTGGCTTGTTAAGGAGTAGGATATGTACGGCTTACCATAGAAAAGCACTTCTTAAAGCTGACATGAAGTTATTTCTTCTGTCGATAACAAATGTTTAAAAACATATCTGCCCCTCACCCAGTGAGAGGACATGACTCATTGAATGCGTGTATGGCAGTCTCCACCGCATTCTGCATCGGGATACCTTGACATCATGCTAGGGTCTGTGAGAGGCTTGATATATGAGCAGGCAGGAGTGGGGAACTGGTGCTTATATCTCACTGCTGGACGCTAGTAATAACACACATCAAGAGACAGTTGAAATGGCATTTAAAAATGCCAAAGGTTAGAGTGAAAACTATTTTAAGAAGTCAAGCGGTAAGTCAAAGTAATCCACTGAGTCGGTTTTTCAAGTCATGAAGTCACAAGTTAGACTGTTTCACACCATCAATCTAGAAAGTGAGTGAAGAAATAGAAAACCTATTTATAAGTTACTGATGGTTGCTACACACCTTCAGTTCGAATTGCAAATTGTCACAATGCCTAACAATTGTTTTTATGTTTAAGTCAATATATAGGTTGGGTTATCAACCTAAGTCAATAAGTCAAGTCATTATTACAAGGCAATGTATCAAATATTTCCATTCAATACATTATATTAATAAATCAAATCAACAAATTACACATGACATATCTAGTAATATCATTTAATGTCGTTTACGTTTATCTGCCTCAGATATGCTAGGGCCGTATAAGTAATGGTAGCATGTTTCAAGGGGGAAGCGCAATATCTACGAACTGGATATGTATTACCTTTGCCTGAGAAAGTGACCGTCAGTGTGAGTTAGATGTGAAAAAATGATGCAGGGTATATTTTAAAACTTATCTGATATGACATAGGGAGATAACGCGACACAGCTCAGGTAGGAATAGATATCTGTTTCCCTAAGATTTAGATGAAGGTTTCATTTTTCATTTGTACTATTATCAAGATCTTTTTCGGGGGAGCAGCTCAGAGCAGCTCACATAGCAGTTCGCCGAGTAACACACACTGAGCAGGCCTCTTCTCGTCCCGCTGACCAAGCACTGTGGAGCGTTCGTGGCTCGCACCGCACGCCACGGTCTGGGTAAACACGGCACGTTCCCGGTGTACTTTTTGTATGCCATCTTTGTGTCTGATATGCCAGGCTCGCCCCGTGCACTGCATGCTATACTCCGCGCTATCCGAGCACCAGGATTGTTTCTATAGAATAAACCGAATGCTAAAGGTTTACTCATGTGGAATTCTGTTATCTCTCAATTCTCAGTTTTATGTGTATCTGTTAGCATGGTATACTTTAAATGAAATATGATATATAGTTTTTAGTGAATCAGCCTGGATAAGACTCATGAGCGCAGGTTGAAAAGGATTAGATTCGTCTTCCACAATAGATGGACTCACATTTCGCACGAGCATTTCTGCCAGTCCTTTCAGAAACACCTCCTGGTGAGCTCTGCTGGGCGCCCTTCAGCTACCTCACTGATTGAGGTCGACGTTAGTCTAGAGGAGTGCATGTTGTTGAGACTGAAAGGGAAAACCTGCGCTCGAGTAACCCGTAAGAGTTATCCATTTTATGATTCTGAAATGAGAGCCCATATGAAATGCAATGTCACGTTTTATACAAGAATTGGCATTTCACAAACATATTTTCATTGCATATGAGCATTTCTGCGGGATATCATCGATAATTTGCCATCTTGCAGCAGGGTTTGACACATCTGGCCGTATACTAATATGAAAGATAGTCAATGAATGTTTGTCATCAATCATATTCACAGTATTGATTATTTGTAAGTATTCATTCATCAAGTATTCATTACCATGAATACGGGATACCTAAAAAGGATGATACCTTGGAAGATACTCTTGACTATTATTCTCCTGTAATACCCTACGGAGAAAATATTATATATCTCTTATTTCCATAATTATTAATGAGGAGTTACACTGACATCTGGCCGGTGGAAACAGATTAGAAATAGCCTTGACGTAGAACTTGTGAGGCTTAGGTTTTCAGAAGAGATGTTGAAGAGAGCCATATATATACTCGAATAATATGAAGACGTTGTGCTCCAAAATCAGTGAAACTACAGGGATACATTGGTAGGTGTAAGACTTTACGTCAAGCAGTAAGAGATTTATGACTCACAGGTACTCTCCCAGCGAACCGTCGCCATTTATGGGGGTAGAAATCTATTGCAGCAATGAAAGATCTGAAGAAAAGGCAGTACCCAAAACAAAGCACGAGAAATGAGAATATCAAGATACCCCAATTTATTTCCACTTCGCTTAATGCTCATAGCATAGGCACTTCCAGTGAGTGAAGAGATATCAAGACATTTTCCAAAGCCACCCGTTTACTAGATTTCAAGCAAAGCCACCCTTTGTGTGGTATCCCTGTCAATCAGGGCAGTACTGAAGCACCATGATACTGGAAATAAACCATAGAAATGAAAGTCCCTTCTACAATTCTTTCATAAATTATGTTACTAACAGAGAAGGTTCGGCTGCCGGAAGTTACTTGTCACATTAGAGGCAATCCTTGACTGGCCTACAACCTTGGGAAATACAACCATATCGGTGGTGAAGGGAAATGCATTTGCCGCTTCCCTGAAGAAGAATCGTATGAGTGGCAGTGGTTTGAAGGACAAAGCCCGAGCGACCAATGGTATCGGGACCAGAACTGACAGGTCCCATCCATGAGCTACTCCCCACGTCTGACACTCATTTATGAGCAGTTCATTGTAACACCAGCCCGCACCATTTAAATCCATCAGAAATTCAATGTTCTATTGTCCCCTAAAATCCATACACTATGCAATACGGCTAGCGCTGGCAATCTAGCACCGAGCATTCCACTGAATCATCACTGATAATTATTTTTCATTTGATGGCCGATAATTTGGATTACGGATGAAGTTTATTGTCCTTGTGATGGGCACAGCCTATCTCCTATCCTATCGCAGCGTTTAGCATATGGTCCCGAAGATATCTATGCTTGTATTGAAGGTTTATGAATAGGCAAACTGCACATAGTAGTATTGTCTCTACGCCAACACCAAGCGTATGAATGGTCACTTTGATCCTTGTTTGGAAGGGGAACTTGGTAATGACCATTAACGCATGTCCTGGGTGAAGTGCCCACCTCGTATATATACCGACATGTGTCAGTATACAACGACTATTAACTTAACATAAAGTGCAAGATAAGGATCCAAGTATGCTTATTAATTGCCATCTGAGCAATATCTTCCGTCCATAGTAGCTGCGATGATAAGGCTTGGCGTCCACCTACAACGATAGAAATTGAGACCTACCGATATGGCACCGATACAAAAACCAAAGATCGGAGACATATCGGAAAGGTGCAAAACCGTAGACATATGTCTAGACATGTCAATCCACCACTCGTTGTATGGGTTTTTTTATCGGTGTCTAACCGCAGAAACGTGTTTAACTGCCTCGACATTAGGTGACCTTCCGACCCGATTTTGATTTTATATCGGGAGGTGCATCGGAGACATATCGTAGTAGGCGGACGCCGGACTTTATAGAATAATGGTTGTGTTAAATTCGAGTACATAGAACTGGCCAATAATGATACATATATCGAAGCTTAAAGGATTTGTTATAATAAAAGATAAGAAACTGACTCAAATATATATATATAAACTTAGGAGTAATCTTCGAAAAGCAATCAGGGAGTAGTAATGATGATTAATCAAGCATTAATATCTATCTAGGTACAAGGTTTTTTAACTTAATTCATGGTCACCCTATACTACATATCCTCCTCAGCGGTTTTATCAAACAAGTTTTGCACTAGGCCTAGGTTTAAAATTCAAATGTCCAATTCTATACATATTCGAATGTAATCGAGGAACGGTAGCTAAACAAATTCTAAATTGCATATATCAAAACTGGCAACATGATGCATAAGATGTTGTCCTGCTATGATACTATGAAATATTCATCAGATTCTTTGTATCCTCTTTTCTCCTTTCACGTCTCTTGAGGCTCTCGTTTCCTGAACACTCTACACTACTAAGGCGAATAGATTTGTCATATGGAGATCTATTGGAAGTAGGTCTCGCTCAGATAGGACTCATGGGTCCATATGTAGCGTGGGGGGTGCATGGGGTAAAGGCGACCCTCATGCATGAAGTATTGGAAAAGTCTGGTCACTCCACCAGTCGTTACAGAGAGTAAGTGTGGAGCTGCTTTGATACTTTTGGACCTAAGAGCTGCTTGCCCTTGTATCCTACCCCTAATCTCCCAACTACACCTCAATGACGCCGGTCCTCCACAAGGGTCCCCACCGGAGGCCAGAGGCCGGCGTTTTATAGTGACAAGGTCACATAATATGTTGCCTTCTGGTGACAAGCGCCTGAACCAGTCAGTGTAGATTCGCTAAATAGATTCCAACCAAGTATTCAAAAATTGCTTGTGGGAACCGGTGGTAGTGGTCAGGGTGGTGGTGTCGATGTCGAGGAGGGTGATGTTTAGTGGAGGTTTGATCAGGGTTACGGTTTGCTGTGAGGCCAGCCTCATTGGTGTGGTTTGTGTGGATTGTGAGGTTATTGAAGCATGTGGATTATATATGGTTAATATGATTTATAGTTACCAGTAGTAGTTCACGAGGTTCAAGTGGGTCAGGGCTGGTTGTTATACTGAAATCGATGTTGGATGTTGGCTAGAAGCTACTGAATTGCATTTTACTTCTGGTCCTGATGCTAGGTACTTCTTTTATAATGCATATGCTTTTGTTTCCATGCATTTCCCTTCCACCTATTTTGTTGTTCTCTTGATATCTGCATTATTTATTCGTAATTTGTGTAATGTTACTTGACCCTATACCTTTACTTCATAGCTACATTGTAAAGATATACGATTAGTATCTAATTAGGCAAATATGTCATATTTTGGTGCTTTGTAGAAGTTCGTGCTAATTAGAGCATGCTTGCACACCCTTAATACATTGACTAAAGGTTATAGTGGTCAAATATAGACTCTCAGTGTGATTCCAGAAAACTATCCCTTCACTATCTCCGTGCTATTACTGTAATAGTGGGAAATGAGCAGGGTGCCAGTGTCTCAGGGATTTAGGGGCATGCTCAGCTGACCATCACTCGAGACCAAAATAACTCATTGACCCACTTGAAAAATTTGGATCCTTGGCTCAGGCAGTTGCAGAAATGGCGAGTTGGCTGGATGCAAGTGGGTTACAGAAAGCTATCTATGTAGCCCAAACCTTTTAATTGTTATTCATTGATAATTGCACGCTTATCCATCAATGATGAATATATTGTATTTGCTCCTGGTATGATAGGGAGACCTCCTTGTTCTAAGTTAGGTCAATGTTCCGTCCTGAAAGGGTCAAGTATCTTCAGGAATGCGGCCATTTGACTCGGTCAGCTGCGGAATACGCCTGATACTGACCAGAAGTAGCTGCAGAACGTTGCGATAAGGAGAGCTCAAAGTGCAAGTGTAGGGAGTTCGCCCCATGGGGTTCGCTGAGGCTGCCTGAATGACTGTCTTATCAGTGATTTATTAGTAATGTACAAAAGTGTTGACAGTTTTGAACGTATATAGCAGCAGGCTTCCATCCCATCGGGCTGAAATCTCTTAGCTTGGGACACCAAGGTGCGACGAATCATACTTTCCAGCACCCCAGATTATGTCTTACTATATTACTAAATACATAAGTTATGGGCGATGAAATAAAGCAAGAATAAACAAATCACAAGTATGGGATGCTAGGTGTTCTTGCCCAGCTGTAAATGTATTTATACCCTTTCGGGTGTCAATGTATTAACACTTTTTCCATAGAAAGCATTGTAAAATCATACCGTTTGTTCCTATAGTGATTTAATAGACTCAATATTGCGTTTTGATAAACAAGCGCAAAAGATTTTATCGTTATTCCACAATAGAATGTATAGGTGTGATCAAGCAGATATTACTACCAGAGGTAGAATATTGTGATTCCATTCACGATGGTATATCAGCGTCGTCTACAAAACAGATACAAATATTGATAAACAATAATCTATGAATTGCATACGGAATCAGAAGAAATCAAAATATATGTGCGACTGATGAGTTGTTAAGTGAAGCGAAATACAAAAACTGCCATACAGACTCATATCTATAGGTTGGTACATAAACAAGGACACTGTGTGATAGTAAGATCCGGTTATAACACTAGAATAGCAGCTGGGAGAAGGTCATGTGTAGAGAACCATAGGGTAGAGCTGTATAAAGAGAGTTCACTTTTTAGGGATGGACGATATTTTAGACTGGCAACCGGTGAACATTCAAAATATCATTTAAAAAAATCTCCTTTTAAATGGCCTTGGAGGAAATTATTTAAAAAATGCCACTTAGAAGATTTCTAGGCGATAAATTGAGCTGTGTTGTCACATGTTGCGTCCTGTATTTTGAAAATATCAAATATTATACCAACAATAGAAAATCACTTAACCAATATATAGGTCTTCTATATGACTCATTAAACGATGAATATGATAGATATAACTATCATATAACTAGATGGTATTAAATGAAGTACGAATTGTAATTATGTATGGTATTTCGGCGAATAAGTAAAACATCCTTCATGATTTTACCTGTGTGTCAATAAACGAATCTCAACAACAAAAATGGAATATTAACCAATATTTTGTCTGTGATACCTTAAACTGTGGACCCAAGTTGGCAGACCTGATGATTGGACATGTAACGAGATAAGTTGGATTTGATGTGTTAATCATCAGTGCCTAACGCAGTGCCTTTGTATCTCTGACAGAATTAATCTCAAATGTGGATGAGCATGTATAATAGTATAGTAATAGTACAGTGTGCAATCAACACAAAAGAAGGAGATAGCAAGACAATACAGTCACCAGAGTAGTGGCAGCAAGCGACTGAGGCAAAGGAACACAGTGCAAATACACCGCTCAAAGGCAATAGGGCATTACAGAGGCAGCAGTCAATCAATCCCTCCCACCCATCCCTACTCCTTTTCTGCTATACGTTAAACAATCAGCCCAGACCTGTAGGGTTGGAACTAGTAGGCTCTGGCAGGGGACTGGAAGGGGAAGGTGAGAGGCAATAGTCATTGGCGGCCGGGTCACGAGGGTCAAGGTGTGGGCAGGGTGTTAATGGCTGTGCCTGACCGTCGCCCAGAGGGGAAGTGTATTCAGGCCAACATGAGTGGTAGACAGGATCCTCTAATGGCCACCTCCGGGCCGCTCCGGGAGCGATTGTTCTGAACGTGGTCAAGGCGCAGTCTCTGGAGTTTATTAAGGCGGGAGGGATAGGAGGGCAAAAGGCGGGTCTACACAGACCTGTCTAAGGCTGAGGTCTAAGTGGAGAGGTCTCAGAAGAACGTCTTTGTTCATTGCGATTTCTCTATAGGCCGCCCCAGGATACCATGGAAGTTGTTAGCAGCGCACCAAATGCATTTTGCCGGGGTTGTTGTCATGGCTAAAGGAGGAACACTAAGGCTATAGTGTTACTGGGTTTTAAAATGTTGTGGAGGTGCTCTTTCACCATCATGAAAATCCTATAAAGAAAGCATTGTGCTTTGGTCTGTAGGAACTGCATTTGGTAACACCAATACGCACATTGACTGTACTTCAACTGCGGTTTTCAAATGAAATAAGGTTTGCTTTATTTCAATCAGCCAGAAAGGACTGGAAATGGTGGTTCTAGACTGTTGTGCTGTGGAAAGAACGACCAAGTGGTTTGATGACTGCAAATGACTGCTGGCATTGAGGCTAATTGTGAAATTGGGCGTAATGTTGGGGTGGCAATACGAGCACCTAACGGACATGGTAAAAATGACACCATGCTATTTGACGGATACAATGGCATCCCCGCCATGCACAACAGCTTCTCCCACAATCCAAACCGCTGCACAGGAAAAAACTTTCCACCAACACTCCCTGACATGTAGAAACTATATTCAAAGGGTTATTTAACCTCATAGTGACTCATTAGTTAATGAGGGTACTACCCTATTGACCTCCCGGTAAATAGAATTTCAAAATTTATATAAAACTTCTTGTTGCTTAGAAAGGTTAGGGCATCATTTTTGTCGATAGTAGTATACTGATAGTGAGGCAGACTTTGTTCTATGATCAAATACTAGTTTGTCCAGAAGAATATTTGTAGTATTGAGACCTTCTACTGCATTGTGTCTCATCTTCTATAAATCTTCGAAACCTTAGGATTGAGTAGACTGTAATAGAAGGAAGGGTATTTATGTCGGTATCCTGTACAACTACAAAATAAAGATATATCTGCCAATATAGGGAGATCATGGCCGGAACTAGATGACGCCACAGTGAAGCACCTGTCGTCGTGGGGCTATGGGGACATATTACTTAGATATAGCAAAGTCTGTTGTATTCATCCTCAGCACCAGATGCTGGCGGGTGTCAAAACATGCCGTCTAGCTAGTATACTATGGACTCCGCCTCCCTCCATCACATGGGCAGATCATTCAACTAAAATGCCCTACCCCAGACAAACACATCTAATGGATCCGTGACGAGATCCAATTTTCAGCCCCCCTCTCGTGTTCTCTTTCCGACAGACACCCTCGTCTCCAGGGACACTAAGTCACCCTTCACCGGATATCTATAGCTTACTCATGATACGGCTCTGTCACTTTCAGCAGCGGCTCATCTCAATAATGCCCTGAGGGAACCTCACCCTATCCAGGATTGTTATATAAGTCAGAATGCATTCTTTTTGCACATATTTGCGGCTTTGCAATACGAAACCCACAAAAAAGATGTTCTTTATATCTTGGGACGAATCCCATCAGGCGAGATTTGCATTCTTTCTTATCTAATATCTAATATATAAAGTAACCAACAGAGACATGGGACGTACACGACACTGTAAATCTCATTTAAGGCGTATTGTCTATCAATTCGCTATCAATATAGATCTTGGGACAAAGTAAATGTTCTGCATATACACTATCGATGGTCCCTGTTGTAAACTTTGAGACGTGACTCCTACTGCAAAACAGCGTTGGCGAGAACTGAGAGTGCATTGAAATCCTCCAGGAATGATGGCAGCCACTCAAGGTCGTCCCTCCCCCCCCCCCCCACACACACCTCCAAAAGAAAGAAATTAGATAAATAAATAAATTATAAAAGAAAAAAATTATTCCTCCGTGTGTGACGAATATTCTTGCAACATGTCGGGAAAATAAAAGAGGTAATAGAGATGATAGATTCACGATGTATTAAATAAAGATGCCCAGTCGAGCACAGGGACGTTCATTATTATGAAAATACCATTAATTCCAAATAATGTAGTTATGCAAATAAGGACATAAAATGTTATTTGGCGTGTAACAGGTAATTGGTTCCAGGTAATTGCTCCTGGCAGCTAATGCTTCCTGCTGGGAGTCGTTATTGGTCAGATTAGAGTAGAAACTGTGGACCGGGCAGAATCCCCGTCATTTGCCACTACAACAAAGAGTGCAGAGGGTTGAGGGAGAGAAAAATCAGCTCAACAAACCATTGGCCTCTAACTACTACACTATTGTTAATGGTATATTCCATACTCCGAATTGTTTCACTCTATCATTAGATTTTTTTCCGTGTCGTCCACAGAGCAGTTAATTCCTTCGGGTTACATTTGGATTTCCTCGTAGTTGATATCATTTCAAAATATGCGAAGCCCTGTGTAGTCATACCAAGAATATATTGTAATGAAGATGATTGACGAGAGAAGTAACGGTGGCCCGAGCACAAACAATGGACGAGTTTATTAGTCAACGGGGCTACACAACGCCGGCCCAAGGCATAAATATCAAGCGAAACAACTGAGACCTGTGTACAGGTGTAAACCCGAGCCAGAACTGACTCCTCCTAGCGCGAAGCGCTCTATAAATACCACACCGGAAGGGTGGCGGGTGACGTCACCGTCTCGCGAGGTCTCGCGGCCCCCGAGAGACCCCGATTCCCCCGAAGTGATCGGAGAGGTGACGACACTCCCCACCCTTCCCCCCTTTACCGCTACACTCTCCCAACGTTAAAAATTACACTACTGGTGAACTGGGTGGCACCAACGCCTAACCCCAGACTAACTCCTCTTCTGGGTGGCACAGGACGCCTAACCCCAATTCCTCTTTGGTTGCTCCAAGGGGGGGGGGGAGACGCCGGTCTCGACCCCCGAAGCCAAAGGGCCTCAACCCCCACTCCTAGGCCAACGGGCCTAATCCAAAGGGCCAACGGGCCTAACGTCACGACGAACTTCGGGGGCGGGTGGGGGTCTCCGACCGCGCCCACCCTCCCGCCGAGACCAACGGGCCTCCATCCAGTGGGCCAACGGGCCTAACGTCCCCTGCCAACGGGCCTCCTCCCTCCTCGGGGCCAACGGGCCCCTATCCAGGCGGCCAACGGGCCTAACAACCAAAGCCAACGGGCCTCACGCTTCCACGAGGCCAACGGGCCTAACGTCCTCCTCCGTGCCAGCGAGTCTCCCTGACCTCCGAGCTGTCGGGAACGGGTGTCGCCTCCGCCGTCAACTCAAACCCGGGAACCATCACTTCCCTCCGGGACCGCTGCGCCTCACCCGCACTTCTGGAACAGAGAAACAATCCACGTCAGACACTGACTGGATTTTGGAACTCTTCTCTCAGGGCCCTCCTCCCTTACTCCCTGGAGGGCATCCTCCCTGTGAGCCGCCCTGGAGGGGGCATTATCCCTCCACCTCCGCCTCCAAGGGCTGCTCTGGTCCTGTCCCGCCTGTCCTGAGCCCGACTCGGTGTTACCCCCTCGTTCCCCCTCGGACCAGGGCCAACGGGCGGCACCACCGTCTCCGAGCGGTCTGGGGCTGCCGCGCCCCCGGGGTGTCCGGGGGGACCAGGTGTGGCGTTGTTCCAAGTTCCCTCGCTCTCGTTCCTAGCGAGCCCTTCCCGTCGAAGGAAGAGACCCTCCTCGGCCATCTCCACCAGCGCTCCCCGCACCCCTTACTCCAGAGTGCTTCTCTCGCCGGGTTCCATTAAAAAAAGAACATCGCTGCCACCAATGTAATGAAGACGATTGACGAGAGAAGTAACGGTGGCCCGAGCACAAACAATGGACGAGTTTATTAGTCAACGGGGCTACACAACGCCGGCCCAAGGCATAAATATCAAGCGAAACAACTGAGACCTGTATACAGGTGTAAACCCGAGCCAGAACTGACTCCTCCTAGCGCGAAGCGCTCTATAAATACCACACCGGAAGGGTGGCGGGTGACACTCCCCACCCTTCTCCCCTTTACCGCTACACTATACATACACAGGTCTATGTTTGGTTTAGAATTTTTCCTACCTCGCCCGTCTAAATTACTTCTACATTAACAAATGACGTCATTTGTCAAGTGAATCCCACTAGATCGATATTTTTCATTTTTCTGAACTCCAGACCGAATACAGTGACCCAATGTTAAGCCTATGGAGTTTTTTATTAGGGGTAGGATAAAATCTTCCGCATGATTTTGCCACTGACAAAGAGAAAAAAATCATCGAATCAGTTTGGATTGAAAAGGTAGTTGTTGGCTTGTAGCAATAATCAGGGCCATATCTACATGAAACAACATGCATACCTGAACCACTATCCTCAACTTCATGCACTACCGCCTTCACCACGCTGCCACCTCCTATTCCCAATCGTTATTTCTCCCGCTCTCCACAGCCTGAGCAATACTAGGCGTGAAAAGAGCGCGGGAAAAAGACACACCGCAAACTTTCCCTCTGGGGATGGAACTAGTGCAGGGCAGTGTTTGCGGAGCGGGTTATGGGGAGTGAATAGACCGGAGATTGTCCATCCACCGCACGCCCACCCCCGCCTGCCGGGCTAACGGCCCCCCGGTACCCGTCATCAAGGTCCGACCAGAATACCAGGTGAGAACTGTTTGCGAGAACCCCATATCCCGAGGCCTGGCCATAGATCTTATTGAAGTCTGGCACCACGGCAGCCATGCATGTTCAACGTCAGAACGAGGCAGGAGAAGGTACGGTACTTGCATCTAAAGTGGAGCTTGTGAATGTACTTCAGCATATAAATTTGCTTAATTAAGCCGCGCAAAAGTACTTCTATTATCGCCCATTCTGGAGTTAAGTGCCGACATAGATCCCGAACTGAAATCAATATTTGAAATAATGATTTTAGTGAGAAATCACAAGAGACTCCATATTGTTGGAAATTACAGCAGTTAACCAAATCATGTCAATCTGTTTGGATGTTCTAGGTATTCATCCACCAGCCCCTTCCCGAGATGAATCAGAGCATTTCCTTTGGTGCCTTCTTTGGTACGTATCCCGAGGGTGGCACCACCTGTAATATTGGAAGGGGTCTGTGTAGAATGTTGGTTGTGCCCTCCGGGTCTGTAGCTCTGTCAGTCTCGTTTGGGGTACACCAAGGCGTTCGAACCCCCAGGTCAGGCAGAGATAACAGTAGCCCCCTCCAAGCAGAGCCTTTGTCAACTTGTGTACATGTATATCACTGTTATTCTAAATAGACGCATGTTATCATAGCAACGATTCTTTCACTATCACTGTTCACACTTGATAACCTAAGACCAGTTCATGTACGTATATTAGCATTGAAACAATTTGTAATTAATGTTCCGTATCACACACTAGGTTGTCACAGCTTTCGTTCAAATATTGTCTTACATAAGGGGACATCAATAGAGTACGCACTCGCCGAGGAAAAATGGGGGGGATAAACAATTTCGGACATTTTGGATATAATACCTCACTATAGGCTGCGATTGAAAACGCCAATCGTAGAGGTCCCGATAAATTCCAACATGTTGGATTTTTCGATTTCCAATAGTCTACGATTTGGGCTTTTCAAATCGTAGCCATCGGGACGTATGTCGTAGACCATCGTGGTAGATGGGGGCTGGCCTTAATGCGTATACGATCGGGAGGGGGTGGGGTGGGGGTAAAGGAAATCCGAAATTATGCGTACATACTTTATGGATGATCCCTCAGAAGTTGCGGCGTTTATATGTGCTATACACATATACTCTGATATGAAGTGAGAGTTATGGGAAACTTTTCAAGAGATGTCCCTATGATTTCTTCAATTCCTCGACTGAGTTCTGAGCTGTATGAAGACATTGCTTTATAGGTAGCAGGACTAATCAACTACAGTATGTGCATTCTTCCTTCCACTCGAATAGGAATGCTTATGAATATAGTGTCGCCGATTATATCAATTGTTCTCAATAGTTATATATCCCCTCAGCACACAGTGGTATACTAGCAATTCATTTGGAATTACTCTACAAACACTTAGTCTATTTGTGAACCAGTATGACGGCACTTAATTATTTCCAAACATTTAAATTAATATTAGAAGAGAACTAATCCATACTACTAAAAACACACAACGGCTAGATACATGCCATAACTAAAACTAAAAACCGTTGATGTAAGAGTAACACCTAACTGTAGAGGCCTTGAATAGAATTATCAGCAGCACATTGCTAGAGACCTACGACGAGTAATTCAGTGAAGGAGCAAGTACCTAAGCCTTCCTTTTCTCACCTACCAAACACAACTCCGTCCTCTTTTACAGTCGGACAAGGCTGGCGCGTTCGATATATTGATTTCATGGATGTGCGGCCGTTCGGACAGTCGTCTTTGTCAGTCGAACGCCCATATCAAATATGTCTGGTATGGCAGCTGTAAACTAAGCATTCGAAATAAAATCATTGCTTTTTTTCAGGAAAGATGGTTTCTAGTTTGCGTCATCGTGCTTTCACCAGGTCTGCAGACTAGGGAACTAGATACATATTCCTTCAACAAGTTTATAGTTGCCTAGGGTTTATTAGATTATTGTTCCCTATCACATGCTAGAGAGACTGAGGCAGTAGACGATGATCTTTGCAATGGTACCTGGCTTTCTCATTCATGATCGTACATTCAATTATTTTTAGATAAAATCAGACCCATGGATAGCGAAATAGAAAAATAAGGTTATCTGTGGCATGGGTTGCAGCATCGTTTTATTTGTCACCAATGTGCAAACATTCAATCGCCACCTGTTTGAGATAATGGCCTAGAGTAAAGTCCAAGATGATGTATCGTGGTTTCACGAATACCCAATATGCTTTTAGTTTGGTGTCTTCTGGGAGTTCTTCATGGTGATGACTCATCGTACTAATCAATTGATGTGGAAGAAAGGGCACAAAAGGAAAGAAAAGTAAGGGGAAGAAGAAGGAAAGGAAAGAAATGGCAAGAAAATGGAAGAAAGAAGAAGAATGTGCGTTAAAAACGCGTTATGGCTAGTGGCCAAATCGGATACAGGTCGGTGGGCCCGATAAGTGCTGCTATCGGCAGCCACTGATATCCAGAGCCAGCTCTGGTCTGCCAGAACAGGGCTCCACCCCGACACGACGAGAGCGGCGATTAACCCCACCCCTAGACACACACGTCTCCCAGGGCCGGCTACAAGGAGGGGGCGTGGTGTCGGGAAGGGAGGGGCGTGGCCAAGTGAGGTATAGTGCAAAGGGGGTAAGAGTAGTAGATTAAGCACGAGATCCTGGAATCCAGGTGCAGTGTGAAGGGGTTATACAGGTGCAGTCGGGTGCTGCTGGGTGGAGAAGGGTAGGTGCGGGTTCAAGGTTACTGGAGAATTGATGCGATATAGGGTGGCCATTTTTGGGGTCTGTTAGTTGAATCAGAAAGGTTAATTTTTCTTAATTTCTTTTTTGTAAATTTATCTATCGACAATCCCTTTAATCTATGAAGGTGTTTTTCAAAGAAATAGTTGCTCGACTATTCCAGAGTGGAGTTGAAAATACAAATTTTGGCGCAATATTAAAAGTTTATATGACCCCAGTCAAGAAGTTACACCTACATCTATAATTGATCCACTAACTAACTTACAGGTTCCCACTAGCACCATACCCGATTTCCTGAATAAGCACTTTGTAAGCATAGGCGATACATCGTCTGGCAACCCTTATCCGAACACAGATACAAGAGATACTGATACCCCCATAATGAACAACCTATGGAAGACAATATGGTAATTTCTATTAGTGATATACATAAAATTTTACAGGATATTGATATACACAAAAGTAGTGGTGTTAGGAATATAAACTCAAGAATGTTAAAGGATGCATTCGGACTTATCCTGGATCAAATAAGACACTTGTTTCAAAGTTCTCTAAAGTACCATATCTTTCCTAATAAATGGTCACAGGCTGACGTTATACCGATCCCGAAATGTGGCAGATCGGACCATGCGAGTGATTGGCGTCCAATTTCACTCTTGCCCCTTCCGGGTAAGATGCTCGAGTGGTTACTCCATACACATATTACTCAACACCTAGAATCGAATAACCTTTTGGACCCAGAACAATTCGGCTTTCGTAAAAATAAAGGTATCACGGATGCAATCACAGATCTTGTTCAAACCCTTTACACAGACAGAGATCGAGGTAGACTCTCGTCTTGCATTTTCGTGGACTTTAGCAAGGCGTTCGACCGTGTGAATCATATTATCCTACTGGATAAGCTAGCTAAACTAGGTCTAAACTCGCCGATACTAAATTGGACTAAAAGTTACTTAGGAAACCGACAGCAAAGAGTTAGAGTAGGCAATTCATTGTCTACTTATGCTGACATTAATTCTGGTGTCCCACAGGGCAGTATTTTAGGCCCCCTTTTCTTCAATTGTTATATCAACGATATTCACAAACTGGGCTTTTCCTGTTCCCACATTTTTTACACTGATGACTTGGTCCTTTACACCTCGGATCTGTCCCATGCAGCTTCGGTTAACAGACTAAACAATGGCCTAGATATGTTAAGCACTTGATGCAATACTAACAATATGCAAATAAATGTTAAAAAAACTAAACTTATTATTTTCGGAGCTAAAACTAAATTGAACAAAATTGATCATGATCAGACAGTAAACAAAGCCATCCTAAATAGAGTTCAACTACCACATAGTATGAGCTATAATTACCTAGGGATCGTACTGGACGAGACCCTATCATGGGAAAAATGTATCAATGATACTCTGAGGAAAGTAAACCATAAACTCTTTAAGTTATCTAAAATAAGGAAGCATATAACCCAAGATATTAGTGTCAAAATCTATAAATGTATAGTTGCACCCCTCTTTGATTACCCCAGTTATTTTGTTGGTGGAGCTAGCAAGAAACTTTTGTCGAGACTTCATAAATCGCAAAATAGAGGCCTAAGAATATGCACACGGTAAAACCAGGAATCAAGAAAAAAGAATCATCAGGTTAGATAGACCAAGAACAGAATTCTTTAAAAAGAGCCCACTATATAGGGGTATGGCTGGTTGGAACGGTCTTCCAAAGGAAATACAGAATAGCTCGCTATATAGTTACAAAAAATTCATCAAGGCAAAATTATCGTCTGAACTCGGCGCTCAGCTCGAAATACACTGACCGGTAATCATCTTCTTGTTGTATGGAATCTGTATAACTGTATAATACTCATCATTACTTCATCCCTTGTAAATAATGTATATTCCCGGAGACGTTGGTTATTTGTATGAAAACTGTTATGATCGCAGAGCGGCCAGAATACCTGCCATGGCAGAGGCCCTACTGTACGACTTTTGTGCAAATAAAAAAAAATAATAAAAAAAATAAATACAGGTTAATCAAAGTCTCAATCAATTCGGTATTTACAGTTATACCGTGGCTTGTATCAAAATATTCTTATACAATAGTATACTACTTTCCTTAAGAAATTTGTAGATTTTTCTCTAACAATACAGTTATTCTTCATATTACCTTTCAATTATTTCATCACCTGTCAAAGAGGAAAGTACTTTTTAGTGATCAATTACCAACAATATTGACCTTTTCTATCAGTCATTTGTTAGCGACTAGTTGCGTTTTGTTATGAAGGTTTTAGATAAACTTTTAGATATCTATTCTAATGAAAGCGACTCCTCCTGAGTCGAACTTTTCTTGGAAATCTGTACAGGGAGATATAACCCATAGATATTGGAGAGGGTCTTTGCTTGATAAACCAAGCAGTATGCAGTGAAAGGTGTGTTTGGGGAGAAGGGCTGTGGAAGACGATTGTGGGCCCAACGGGTTATCACAACAGTATTACTTATATTCCCTGCCTGTCCATGTAGACCCTTCCCGTTCCATTTACGCACCTCTCAATGGTCGTAAAAGTTGCAGTGAATGGTTCAGTGATCCATGGTGCAAGCAGCTGCTACTAGCATCGTGCCTTAAACCGCCAATTCAGATTATCCTGCCGTAATTATAATTGGTATATCAATATGTTAACAATTCTATAATAACTTTCCTACCCACAGGTAATCTTTATTTATTCTTTATATTACCAAGATATGGTGTTTTCCGTCAGTAATGGCTCAGCTGTAGAGTGCATGGGAACTCGGAGGTGACTCGGTACACGCCCTGCCTTTAATGGCTTAACGTGACACCTGAGGGCTCCCGCCATGGTTTGATCTTCGTCAACTTTTTTTTACCTCGATCTGCTCTTTGTGTTCCATTAAGGAGGACTTGGCTGGACGTAGTGAAGGCCTGGTGTTTGGTCGTTAAGCCCCATTCATACTGTGTGACTGGAGGCCTTGCGAGCAGGTACTTCTAGTCGGCGACTGGAGGTACCCCGCCTGAAACTGGAGGTACTCCCAGTCGCAAGGTACGCTTGAATATGTGTGTGAACCAGCCCCCTTGCGACTGGAACGCTTGCGTTTGGATGTACCTCGGTACGCCCAGTCGGCGACTAGTGGCACCAAATATCCAACATGTTTAATATTCAGAAATGCTTGCGACTGGGCATGCCTGAGATACCTCCAGTCTGACGTATGCCCAGTACGCCGAGTCTCAGACTGAACCGGGCATTAGCGCGGAATAATGAAACTGTGACATTGTGTTGGGTGTTATTAGAGGTGTGTGACGTCGTGTTAAGGTGACAACGAGTGAGCTTGTAGCGCTGCTCATGGTTTTATATTAAGTGCATTGGACACGAGCGTGTTTCGATGTGATCAATAACAACTTCACCCCATTTGACATTTCTCGAAAACAATAACGAAAGCAGTCGGTGAGCGATGATAGGAGAACCTGTCCATAGTTTGATAGATCAGTAGCTGATTGGACTGGATTGAGGGAACCACGTACATTTAGATCCGAGTCCCTTCCTACCAATTTTTAAAGGGTGACATGGATCTCTTCTTTTACCTGCGTAAGCATAAGCTAGGAGAACCTCCAAAACATTATTTCACATAAATTATTCTAAAATTTGAATTGACAGTACTCCTAGATTTCATTCATGTATGTTCAAGACAAATTCAAAATTTAACTTGAACATTAAGCTCGAATAACTGATTTGGTTTGTGTGCACTCTCCTACAATAAATGCTAGAGAACCAAATCCCATGTTATAACTAGGGAAATTTAATTAAACCTGTTTACTGGGCCCCGGGTCCATGCAATTAGTTACTATTCTCCTGATTAAATTCCGCCTTTCCGTGGTGGAGGCTAATGCACAAAATGAATGACTCAGCGTTTTGAAACTTAAAACTTGTGTATTACAAAACCCAACATGATTAACAATTGAAGAAAACAACGTTATTAATGGCTTCTTAATCATATCATTTGACCGTTCTTGTTTGAAAAATTTAAAATGCCGTGATTTGCACTGAAGAATGGCATTTACACTCTTGCGAATGGAAAGTATCCAAACCCTTGCTATTGAATATTTCTTCTTGGTTGGGAGTAATCAAAGAGGTAATGCACTACTTTAAATCAATTAGTCGTAGGGTTAAGGTTGTGCTCCACGAGGCCGAATTGTCACCCGAACGGCTGTTCCCCATCGTGTTTAGGGCGTCTGAAGACTTGCCTAAGTCCTCACTTTGGACAAATCTCATTTTGGACACATTTCAATTCCATGGGTACAAGAGGGAGGTTACATATTGCCGTGTATTGTAATGTATTTCATTCCAATTAATATAATACATGGTCATAATCAAAGGCTTAAGAGGCTCTAGGGCTTCCGATAGAATGTCTGACTACCAATTCGGCGATCGTCGGTCCAGTGGAGCACCCCTTTATATATCGTATACCTGCAATATTTGCCGATACCTTTCCAATCATCCCGTAGAAACAGATAGGTTAGGAAATAAGCGCACATAGTTTCGGATGCCAAAGAAAACCGATCGGTTCCATAATTTTGGCCATCTGCTGCCGACTAAACCGATCTTGCATCGGTAATGCATCAATTAGTTAATGACGGTGGTGCCTCACTTTCCAACCCCTGCCTACCTCTCCTCAAACCCCCCAAGCTTAGATGAAATCCAGCGTTTTTGCAAACACCTTCTGAGAATCACCATAATTCGTCCGCCACGATTAGCAATGGCGGCAGCTGCCTTTCGTGCTGTTCACTTCCAATGTCGCAAACAATTATTTCGATGTCGCAAACAGTTAATCTTCTCTGCTCATAAGCGGCGCGGATTACTTTCTGTCATTATCGCTCATGGAGATTCAAAATTGCCACTGTCTGGGGGCTTGAGTTCAGAAATTCAATAGATTCCCTTCCAAAAGGGATGAATCTACCTTTTAGTTTTAGAAATTACGATAATCAATACATTCCTACAGTTTGTTTCTTCCTTTAAAACAATATTTTCATAAGAATTCATACTATAATTAGTTTTGAGCGCCTTCTTTACCGTTTTTATAAAATACTAAATGTTTTAGACGGGTTAAAACTTAAGAAATAATCACAATAACCTAGGTGAAACGTAGTCGTATAGACATTGATAACTCCCCTTCCCTCCAATCCTACCCCCGACTGTCTATTCTGAATGTCAATCATGTTCAGTTTGCGAAGGCATACATGAGCTCGTGACAGCCACATCAAATTGCCTTTTCTTTTCTTCTCGTTTTTTATTGAACAAAATTCAACAATTCTGACAGTCTTACATTTTGCTTATTCACTCCTACTCCCCTGATGTGGTCCGGCCGTAAACTATCTTAATCTGTATCTATACCGTAATCTCTACACAAACAATTGACATTCCATATTATACTTGCTTACTCATTGGTGCTCTCCATGTTTATCATCCATCGTATACAGAGCCCCCATTGAAAATGTATGGGGACTCAGTAAACCATGACCCATTGTATAAAACCTGTCAGATACCATAACTGTGGTATACGGATTCAAACCTGTGGTATACGGCATCAAAACCATGGTATACGGGGAAAATAGTCCCTTTTGCTATAGAGCAAAGAAATAGTCCCAATTGTTTTATCCTTTAATGTGGCAATTACTGGGTTTAAATCATTTGAAAAGATGGATAATAAATGCAACAAACGATGATTTTGTGGATAGGCGGCTCTGTAAACCACTCGAGGTTGACATCGTAATACACTCGCTAGCGCTCGTGTATTACTACGCGTCAACCCTCTCGTGGTTTATGGCCGCCTGTCCACAAAACCATCGATTATTGTCTATTTATACTTTAACATAACATATCCTATTACTTTCCTGTTTCTCACTATGTCTCTACACTTATCTTAAGTGATGTCCTCTCTATATGTTTTCTAGGTACAACTGACGTCCGGCAAATGTTCCACATGGAACTAGGACAATATATACACACCAAATACCAAATGAGAGCATTACCTTTGCTGACCAGCTCCCTTGAAATGACATATCTATGATGTCGCATAGTGTTACAATATGTGTGGGATGCATTGCGACACACAGACGCCACATCAATGACGTAATCGACTCAGTACATGCAGGGCATGATGCTTGAGTCCTTTAAGACAGTGACTATCTGCAAATCTTTGGGCCTCCTAATAAGGAAACCAAACAGGAAGGGAAACACGAATGGGGTGGCTGTAATTTGGCCTGCTTGTAGCAGCTGTATGGAGCTGTAAGTCTGCATCAATGAGAATACTGCCAGAAACCGGATGGCTACTTGAGATGGCTTCAAAACACCGTCTGCCGCCTAGCATGACTGTGTGTGACTGTGTGACTGTGTGACTGTGTGACTGTGTGACTGTGCGACTGCCTCCCACACCAGACACCAATGAAAGCCGCAAGCGTGGCGACTAGTTTCATTTAACCCTTAACCACCAGATGAGTTCCCAATATGTTCTCAAGTTGAGAATCTTTATGATACAATATCATACCCCAGCGCCAATATATTCTCCATCACTAACATGAAATTTTATGATCCTCCTATAATCTATAGCTAGATTTGGAAATGATATATCATCACTAGTCTTCAAAGCAAGTGAATTCTAAAGAGGTTGGCCTCAGGATATTAAGTTCCCCTTATTCTTGTTTATTTGGGTAATCTTCATGAGAAGAATTAACAATGTTGTTATATATTAAAATTGTTGAAGTTCCACGTGAGGGGATGCGATTACTTCACTTTGTATGAGCCCAGACGTACCTAGATTGAGTTCATGCACGTTAGGAAAACAAGAATGAACTGAGTTCCTCTTTCATATGGGACACCTAACGCACTCGCAGCAACCTGTGGGCGTGTCCTATGCACTAGGAGGTGTCCTTCTTATTATAAACCACATTGTGTCAACGATTACATTTTCAATGTACTTGCGCTTCAATCCCTCCTCACATATCACTTATACACAATTCTAACCAGGTAAAATACAGTCTATGTTTTCAGTCGAGAAGCACTTCTCCTGGCTAAATCTGATAGAGTTTCCTCACATTGCCTTTCAGCCTGAATCAAGGTACACAACAAAAATATATTTATTTAACCATATCGTCAATAAATGGAAGGTTTATTTTAAAGTAGTGTATCATTATCGTCTCGGAAATGTATCATTGATACTTATCCGCCGTTAAACAACATTTGTTTAGCAGTTTTAGATTATATTAAGAACTGTTTGTATTTGAACAGAATGGAGGAATAAACATTATAAAAACATTTAACTCGAAATGGTGTTTGCAAACAACTGGGAGAAATTAAGTACAAATAACGTTGTTAATTTCATGTCTCTTGGCAAAAGCTTCAAATCTGCGAATATGCATTACTTACAAAAACCTTTCATTTCACCTATAAGGTTCCTCGGGAAACTGCTCTAATGCATTAGTGCTTTTAAGGCTCGGCGAACAGAACTGTAATCACATTCAATAAGCTCCTCTTTTAACTAATTAGATTCATACAAATCACACAGAGAAATAGAACTTCCTTTTCTGCTCGAATGGTGTAAATAGTACGTTTTATGTCTCTGCGAATTAGGGGCTGCTGAACCTTGCGAGAACACACACGAATATCACAGGTTGTGCAGAATGTAGAATCCATCATGTGTGCCTTCCCCATTTGAGTCACAGAGCCCGTTCAATGGATTTTTTATGGAGGAAAAGGGTATTTTTGATTTATGCTTATTTAGACACAACATTATATAAATAGAATGAGAATATATACATGAGAGGAAAATCAGAGAATATATGATAAGTAGGTAAAAGGGTTCAAGCCGGTTATGTTTAATATCTTGTGAATGGCAATACTTCATCATTCTTTCTATATGGATACAGAATGACGCTTGAGGCGCGTAGATAGTAGAAATAAAAGGTAAGTGGGCAAATGATTGGACAAATAATAATCATGTCGGGGTAGATTAGAGATGTCGGTGTTCGTCTTAGCTAGTGAACACCTGAATGTTGCCACTGAATAATAAATCACCCACTTCAACCAAATACCACTCCAATTTCAGACAAAGCATAGGAGTCTACCTTGAATCCCCGGAATTTCAACGCAATCTTCATTTGCCTCTACGGCCCCTCTAGATGCATATGTATTCAGAAGTTACAGAAATATTAAGATCCTAAAATACTTAGGCTTACCCAAACTCCTCTGGAGCATGGCCCTAAGTCGGTCATACTTTGCCCAGCCACTGACCCTTTATGAACAATTGAGAACAATAAATCCAGCGCATGTATTTAGCCTTGAAAGACCCTTCAGGACAGAGTAAGTCTAATTGAACGAATTGGATAAACACCAGGACAGAGTGAGTGCAGTAGGTTGAAACCTGGGAGCTGTTTCAATATTTGAAAAAAAACCTCTCGTAGTTGCTCTCACTCACCAAATAGCAGCATTTCGAGTTTCAATAGGAGCGGATGGCAACAGTGAGCGGCACTTTGGCCAAAGTTGCACCAACAGTGGTAGTACCCGTTTCAATAGTTAGTGAGGTATCGCTGTTACTGCTGCTGTTACTGCCACTGTTCACGAGAGGGTCCACCCTCTCGTACTGATCATAACAACAATCTTAAATCCCATTTTATCCACTACTATAATATATAATATTCAAGTAAAAAAAAACATGCTCCGAACAATTTATAAACATGTTTTAACTATATATCGATTTTCATAATTCTCTAGTATTCAACTACTTTGTGAGAACTATCATACTATTCAAACCAAGAACTGCATTCACTGCACCACTCAGCTCTTTCACACACAAATCCTACTACAGCTCTCGACCCTAAAGTCTCACTTGCTGGTCTTATAAACGAAACCTATAGTGTTGGGCATCGGAACTCAGTCAAAAATGCACGTAGAGACGTCAAATAAAAACTGAAATGTGGGGAAAACACGAGGAATAATTTGGAATTATTGAAATATTCATTAGATATAAATTTATTAAATGTCTCGTTTGTTATGCTGGCATAGCGAACAGCACCAGGATCTCAACAGCGACACCACTTCTGAAACGAGACTTTATAGTTTCCACTGTTAGTGCCGCTGATTGCTCTCGCTATTGTGGTGGCTATTCCCTTTTGCTCCCCAAACTATTGAAACAGGTCCCAGCTTTCCTATACTTCCACACGCGTGGATTGATCGTCTTTCCTCACACTGTTCCATTCAAGGTGATGTTATCTCTTTTATGTTTGTGTCAGCTATAAAAGATGCTCACGTAAATGTAGTAGTATTGGATAGAGTCCGGGCGGGTACTTCATTCCAGATTAAGTATTAAACTGACGAGTGACTGGATAGGTGAATGTGTTTCATGCCACAATAACAGCTATACCCATGTCACGATGAGCTCATATCCATATTGCTATACATCAGGAAAATGATGCAACCGTATGGAGCGAATCCTACTTCTAAATTCTACCTCCTTCCTCTCACTATTGAATTGATGATAGTTTGTTTTATGGTAGGCCAGCAATGAGCCATGATATTAGATGAACTACACAAATCATATAACAAAATGAAGCATAAGATGTTATGATCGAGTCTGATTTTTGTAATATTTTTGTACATTATTATTTCTATAGCATAGAGATGTATTCTTGTTTCTATTACATGTAGGCGGATGTATTGGAAGATCAATATTCTGCTGTAAAATATCTTCGTCTGAAATAAAACCTTTTTTAAAAAAAATGAATAAAGGTTTGGTGTATAGTGTTATAGAACAATGTCCTATTGGAAAGGGTATACTACATTAACCGAACACCTATGATATCTCCTCCGAACTCCAGCCTGGTAAGGTACATGGCAACACTGATGCCCTGTCCCACCACCTCAGCTAACAGTGTGGCTGGCCATGTTAGCAAAGCTCTAAGGGTGGGGCGGGGGGAGATGGAGGATTGGGATGTGGAAGACGAGACCCATATGGCTGAGAACTCCCCCAGGGCAAGTTGGGATGTGTTGTAGAGAGGCAACCCAGTACTGAGCCAAGTCTGCCGGTTGGTGGAACACAGGGATGCCCCAATGATCTCACCTGCGGTTTCCGAGGAATTGAAGGTGTGGAAACCCCACTTCGAGTACCTCTGTATCCAAAACCAGGTATTAGGTTGACTGTGATTTGGGGAGTAACCTAGAAGCATATGGTGCTTCTTCTCAAGGAGCTCCTTGGAATGTCATTCTCCGGACATTTTGGAATCACTGTATCCTTGCGCCGCAGCTCCTAAGGGTCAAGGAAATGAGGGCTTGTCAGTTTAAGAGCAACAGTCTTGTCAAGAGACTTACTTGGACTACTGGAAAATCTTTGGTGGCCTGAGAGCACCTCTACTTTTACAGATGTCACGTACAGTAACTAAAGCCTAATCTTATAGACTAGCTAACACAGTGACATGAAAAGAGAATTTGTGTATATCTTCTATACTCAATGAAGAAGACAGATAACCATACACAGATATGTATTCATAACATATCTATGATAACAAAATATACAGTTACATAACAATTCTCATCAACATACAAAATCACATTCACTTCTGCAGTGTTCATATGACACAAGTCCTCTTTGTTATAGCAGTACTCACAGTCTATGACCTTCAGTTATTGTCAAATGTCACTTTAACCGGTGGATATAGATGATCCAAAAGCAGTGGCATATAGTGACAGTAGTCATCAGTCTCTATTCCTCCAGTGCTGGGGTGATAGTAGCTCGTGGAGAGGCCCAATCCTCAGTGAAGGCCTCTGTAGCCTAGTGTCCTATGGTCTTTAAGCCTGGTACTGTTGTGGATGTAATACTGAGCAGCCTGGAGATGTTGATGCCACAGTGTCTGAGTTCCAAGTAATCTATGAGTGGAAATCTGCTTCCTTATATACCCTATCAGGGGGTCAGTCCAAACGAAGACAGGGGACGGTTCAAACGCTGGAAGTGACAGTGCAAACAGTTGGGCCTTAACCACTATCTAGAGTGAGGACCTGTTAGGAGGCACCCTGTGATATTCTTAATACATATATCACACAGAAAAACGACGGAAAGGGATTTATAGAAAGGGGGTCTTTGGTAAGATAGGGTAGTGTCATAAAGGCAGGCATTATTGTGCCATTTGAGGACAAAATCGGCTGAAGAATACTCCATTCGCAGGTTAAAAGCTCGTCCTGGACATTAATCAGCAGTATGCATGACTCCCCCCAGAACGATCTATACGAGGTATAAAGTGACGGCGATTCCTGGAACCATTCACTGTTGAATATTTGATGTTGAGAAATTTACTATGGAAGCTCTCCTCACTCGGAAACAGTACTAAAGACGATGGGTATAATAGCACATCTAATGAGAGCAGCAGTAGAAGTTTAAGTTTGATGAAAAGAGACACGTGCTATGCTAGGGTAAACATGAGCAGTCCTATGTCTTTCAAATATTCATATTTCAAGAGATTTACGTCAAGGTTCAATGTTAGTAACAGACAAAATAAAACATGGTTTAATCAAATACTTATCGTTTCCTCTCCTACATTCAACATCTAGGACGACTAGATTCGACAAAAGCACCGACTACTGCAAAACAACATGACCATAATTCAGTGTAGACCCATATAGTTTGCTATTTATCCGTATATCAAGCGAGCCAAATGTTTTAACACTATGATTTCGGATAATGAATTAGAGAATTATGACTGGTCATACATAATGAATATCAAATTGAGATTCACAGAATATATTTGGAAGCAATCGGTTATTTCCTGTTATGACTTTTATTTCCGTAGCCTCCTCTAAGAGATTACGACCACCCGTATGTGTGTGTCTTCTATGGGAACATTGTAATAGGTGGCTAATGAAATGATAAAACTCCTACATACTAGAATACAATATTCCAGGCATATATTGTCACCAAGATGTATGATGTTGAACGTGACTGACATGAGAGGCCAGTTGGGGATTGTATTAATGAAAACATTGCCTCCCACGGAATTAACCGAATCATCTGCCACGCTGCTCATCTTCATTAGCTTTAAAACTCTGTTTATTCAAATCATTACCGGGACTAAAACACGACCAAAACAAGGCAAAACTTTCCAATTTTTCGGGAGCAAGAAGCTACCTCCACTCTCCAAGCAGAATGGGTAGGTGGAAAATGGAATTCTTGCTGTCAGTTAGCTACATTTAGATAATCCATTCTGCTGGGGTTTCTTTGGGGTTCGAGAGAGAGATCTAATTTAAGAGAGATTATTACCCGATAGATGAAGTATAAGAGGCTGCGACAAACTGGATACGGAAATATGAGCTTGGCTGTTGGATCGCACCACTTAAAGTGTATTTAACATTGGGTACAGCCGAATCCAGGCCAATTCATGACGCTCAGTCACGGTATTACTGCATAATGCCGAGCAGATTAGATTTGCTCATGGGATGTAGCCACTTTTACAATATTAGGCTTTCATCCTGGTCACATCTACTCGTAGCATACGTCAGCAATAGACATGTACATAGGTCCCAATACCCTTCACATCTAACAGTCATGGGAATATTTGAGACCGTCATCTGTCACAAACATTAAATCTAGGCGTCTATAGATAATCAATTTCCAATTTGGTAGCTTCCACCTGAAGCCTATTATATGCGCCTAGTCACTACTAGCAATGGAACTGTGACAGTGAGCTACTCAATGGCCTACCACGGACAAGTAAGCCCCTAATGCAAAGTTACTGACGCTTTCAAATTGCCGTCTACTTTTTATCCGATTCGTATCAGAAAGACTAATGGCTGCAGGGCTGGGCCAATGATTTTACATGTAAAAAACATTATTTTCCCGGAGGATATTACCAGGGAAAAACATTCTATTTTACGACATTGTCATGCGAGCTAGTGTAAGATTAAGCCGAATTGATTTGTTTTTGTTCATCTATATTGAATTTATTTTACCGAGCCATGTTTTTGGTAAGTCCCATGACGTGCACGGATCTCGCTGATTCCTCCTGAGGTACATGACGTCATTGATAACCTTCCCAGAATGAAACCAGACTTAAAGAAGTTTAATGTTCGGTCTTCAAAATTGCCAATACATAGAGAACTTCGATTTTCGATGCACGGTGCATGTAATGCTACAAAGTTCTAGGGAATACAACGTCTCATGTGAGAGGATTTTTTCCCGTAAGGATACGATGAATCCGATACGATACGACCTTTTCGCAATTATAAGATAGACATGTGTATTGTAAGTTAGTTCATAACAGTTATTGTATGATAGTAATTGGATCGTGAAAATTGTTTTCTAATTTCAACATGGTAGATCAATACGAAGCATAGTGTAGTAGCTAATGCCATTGACTGAACATATAGAGTGAAGCACATTCATTAAATCCGCTCCGTTAAAAAGTATACGGAAGGGTTGATTCGTCCGAGGATATATTCCAGGTGCCTGATAATGACGTGACGAGTTCTTAAAATATAACCTCTGTGCAGCTTGGCAGTGTATTGTTGATTTGAATTAACGTGAATAACATGTTCTACACAAACCAAGAGACCTTTACCTGTACTGTTTGTATTTTCTTCCCTCTCTCTGATATGCTACACCCCTGCTGAATGTGTGTGTGGGGGAGGGGTGCGTGATGACATTGTGTTTTACGAAGACGTGTACCCCTGGGAAGTGTACTGACTCCTGGGAGAAGTGCTGGTTCAGATTACAGTACGCCCCCGTCTCCACATCTCAGCATGTAATATACCTTTACCCCGGCCCCCGTACGCAGTGCGCGTGCGCCAACTCTCATGTGTCAGTCTTCGCTTAAGTCAGAGTCTTTTTTCTGTGCACTCTCCAACAACAATCCTCTTCGACCGAGCAATCTCAGACTCTGATGCACGTGCCTTTGTAGATGATATACCAAACATGTTGATTTGATTAAATTGACATTTTACCTACCATATATAAAAGGGCATGACTTCGGGAGGGTCTGCTCGAGTCTCTCCACCACATAGAGACAGACATAACTAGACCTGTAAGGAGACTGAAATGCCACATGAGTGAGATTCTTGTGTACAAGAAACTCAAAGCTGCTATGCATTTTTTAACAATGTAGTGCTGTAGTTTCCTGATCTCCTTACCCTGAAATGAGTCTTTGACAGACCCCACCATTGTACAATGGCGGAAGCTTCGCTGGTCGCTAGATTGTGATTAATTGGCAAAACTTCTATTTGGGAACAAACTTAGTCACGTATATAACTAAAGAGCTAATACTAATACGATGAGGAATACGATGATCAATATGGTCAACAGTCGCTAGCCAGAGGTCTATCGTGACCCCGTTGAAGTACTTATGTCTTACTGATTACAATTGCCTCAGTCAGATTTAAGACTTATCGACGGGACTTTTAAATAGAGTTGGCAGGAAAGTAATAGGTTTACAAGATGTTGAAACTATGATAATACGATATGATCACTATAAATTCAGTACATTGAGTTAACTACGACTTATCTTTGGTACCAATGAAGGAACATGCAGTCTCTACAGTATCAGTCACCAAAATAAATCTGCTTTGGATTTTTTCAATTGTTCTCGGAAAGTATCTGATAACTGAAATCGGATTATAGACAATCTGTCTAGTTTATCCCCATTTTCACCTCCTCGAGATTTGTTTCTGTTCTGAGATTGAAACTGGAAGATGACTTGCCTCACTCATTCTTTTTGACCTTATGTCGAACATGTATTCTCAATCATATTGATAAGGCCTTTATGGACATAAGCATCTATCTCATTATGCATCAAATGGTATTTAAAAGGAACTTTGTCGAAAAGCCGAGAATAACCATAATGAGAGGTTCACTCTGCACATCGATATATGTGCATGACAATTTTTGTCTCAATATAAATTGCTGCGAACACCCCGTATATAGAGGAAACAATATTTACTTTATTGGTTACCTGGAGCATTGTTTAATGATATTGCCGTTACAAGTCAATACCCCCTCTCTCTTTCTGTTTTAAAACAAAGAATCGTTTATAAGCACCAAGGCATCATCTTTTTCTGGGGGCATTTCATAGTATCGAAGTTGTGTTTCATCTACAGCAATTAGTTGCAAATGACAAACACTAACACAGTTAAGTGACATAATTGGTACAGTCAATGGTTTTCTCTACGAACAGGAGTCAGTGCGGGTGGCACATGCTATATGTGAGCCGTACGGTTTATTTATCTCAGAGCACCCTCTTAGGCACCCCGCTTCCGCTATCACTGTAGTTCGTCAGTCCACCACCAGGCGTCGGAATGCGCCCCTAGGGGGGTGTAGGATGTATGTATGTGTGGGGTGGATAGCAGGTCTGCCCCAGTTGTTTACAAATGGCCAAAACGCACAGTATCGTGTACTGAGCCCGGGGCACTTACACTATATGCACACCAAACAGAATAAAGACAACTATGCGACCGGGCAATGAAGACAACAAGAATAATACTTGCAATTGTAGAAACCACGATAACACAGACCTCACGGAATAATCTATGAATACAGTCATATTGCGTTTTGGGCCCTCTAGCCTATGAATCAATAATTCAAAGAAAACAAATATAGGAAATTTTTCATTTTCAATTTTCTTTGATTCTTCTCACGTACCAACATGGTTGCTAAAACCACTTTCCCCAATTACATAAGGAATTTTCCGTTCATAAGAAAGAGGGAAGTGGTATCAATAAGTGACCATTCTTTCTTCCATGTGGTGGAATTGGTATGGGCCCTCGTCCATCGTCGTTGATTAAATTAGCCCTTGGCAAATTGTTGCCAATCAAGCAACAAAACTAATTATTTCTCTGTGGTCGGCTCGATGACACCTCACATTTGGCCTGATACTCTATTCCGGTCCTAATGGGTTCAGGGATGAGGGCTAGTTGGTGCGAGTCAGTGTGAGTGAATATATACATGTGTCATGTGCGCGTGAGTTCGCGTGTATGGGATGTGTGCTTGAGGACAGAGGAAGGAGCAGGCCTGAAAGGGGTCAGCCTCTGCCTTGAGGTTTATAGAGATCTGAGCTTTCTGTGTGCATCAGAATCTGTTGTCAGCCGACACGGAGTAGGGTGTATATATGTAAGTTCCACAACAGCATTGAACAGACCTACAGATATCAGTGTCTAGTGCGTTCTCAAATCACGAGGTAAGTGGCTCGAGGGATTGCAAAGAGTTATGCTGGCCTTCCTTTTTATTTTGAAGGTAGTATTAATATCTTAGGTGCTGATGTAATTCCTGATGAATTTGCTTAGAGAAGCACATTTCATGCCTCGTCAGAATTGCCTGTTCCGTGAGCCTCGGTGATTCTGCTTACGATAACTGGATTAAGCTGTTTATTCTGTCCGCTTTTTATTTCTCATGTTTGCGCCTGGTTTGGCAACAGATTAGTCCGTACTTTAGATCACTAGAATTACACTGCTTTTGTATCGCTCATGCTGGCATTGGTTCTGAATGCAAGAGTCTGATGAGAGCGTAGAAAACTGGGTGGGAAAGATTTCATTGTCTATATGAAGACAACCCCTTTAAAATAATTATTATATATTGTGTGTGTATATATATTTGCTTTGCTTTATAGTTAATGTTACCTGCCAAGCCGTTTGATACATTTTTTAAGTATCACGAAGGACATCTTTCTGCTGGAAGATCATAGATTTCCCTCATGCAGTTGAACCGCGAGCGATTATGAATATCAAAGAGTATATAACAAATCCATTAGCCGTATGTTAGTGCTATTTTTATTCCAAAATATTTAAGACAATTCCTAGTTGCCAAAGTATCTACACTGAGTCGTTTTCAAGTACCATGCATTATTTTTTGCCGCACAATTTAAAGCGGAACTCAGAGGCGATACAGAGAGAGCACCTATTCTATTGCTTTTTTATTAATACAAGACAGTTCTACTCCTGGTAAATCATCCACTGTTGATTATGGAACTTAGATTCAAAATAGAGACACAATCTCAATACGGATCTTGAAGCCTAAACATATGGGTGCAAGAAATTGTACGGTATAAGTATGCGTGGATAATTTTATATATACCTATGTTATTCAATTCAAATATGAATGATTAAATATAGACTTCATAAAGACGTCATTGCGCACATAAAGTTGCAACAATTACCATGCACCTCTGAAATCAATAATATGTACACAGACTGAGGTACCATATTTGTTTATGATTAAAACATAGTGATATAGGAAAATATAAGAATAGATAATACCAACCTATATGCTAGCATTTTGTATGAGAGGAATACTGAAAGTAAGGATTTTCCATCGTCAACATTCATCTGACATGTCGTGACAAAGATTCATATCTCCATAAGTTTTTCTTTGGTTTTGCTGGAGAACCGCGGTTAGCCTCTTATTCTGATTCATCCACAACTGAGGTAGTTTCGTACCGGAAAACATCATATAAGATGCCTCGAGGGGCAACATCAGAAACTACCAGTGCCTTGTCTTGTTATGCATGCTGCACGGAGGTGGATAGGGTTGACAAAACGACCAGACCAATGTTCCTCCATGGGTTACTCCTGACTTCAAAGAGAAGTCGTCTCGAGTAGCTCTGACGAGCTGTTCTCTTCAGGCCACAACTCTGTCATGTTGAGGTGTCGCCGTTGAAAAATGTAATGCCTATCATCAACAGAGGGAAGGGAAGAAATCCGACGATTACAAGCAACACGTATTCAAATGGAGTTCATGCTGTGGCTAAAGCGCGTCCCTCCTGTGTTATTCCTGTGTATAACTCAGGCATAGCTCAAGCTGTAAACACACTTAGGAATCAGGCTATTAACCCAGTTTGGGGGGCGGAATCTACATAGGTAAAACACTACCCAGTAACTGTCCATAATTTTACATATCTTTGGCGAAAGGTAGTCTCGATAGGAAATGCCTATATGATATAGCCTAACTCTATAACTTTAGAGCGAGATGGGCACCACGTTAGATTAGGCAGAGGGTAGAATGCAGTCTTTGAGTTTTAGACTTCTGTTGCCGCTGGTTTCATTCTGTGCTGCATTATCATCCCATCACTCTAATCGCTTTCATTGTAATATGTCAGTTCGATTCTGTTGCCATTACCAGGAAGGTATAATCGGTGGACATACAAAGTAAGTCTCATGAAATCGGTGTAGAATGTAAACAAGGTGTTATCTGTCTATTATGATATAGCAATAATCCAGTACGCGAACATATTAGAACTGCATCCGAAGCCGAAGTCCTACGACATGCCAACATGAACCAAGCGAATACCTAGAATACCCGAGAAGTTATGATTGATTACATTTCACCCGTCAAAATAATGTACCCTGTTTTTTCTATATATCACTGACGTCATTAAAGCCATCCACTCCATTGACTTTATCAGAGGAAGCTTGACAGCCCTGATTTCCTATATCTGCAAATATTGGATCATATTAGTTAACCCTTAACAGGCCGTTATCCAGCGTTTCTACCTGCCGAGGAAACGCCACCAATGTCTATGTTAGTTATGGAGGGTTAATCTCAAGGTTGGTCAGGTCCTATCCATATTGAATAATCGGTGCACATACGCGGTCGTCAGGTGGTAATAGAATGTGTGTTTTGGGGTGAACGTTTGTTAGCACAGGTAAATTTTCATGGATGGTCACGTACCCGAATTTTGTAATCGGTAGGGTTTGCATCGGTAGGTGGAAACACCACATTAAATACTATGGAGAAACCAAACAAGAGTTAGTCGTGTTGTTGTTTATTGCACGATGGCAAGATCGCATATTACTGCACGAGGCGAAGCCGAGAGCAGTAATATGCGATCTTGCCGGAGTGCGATGAACAATAACACGACTAACTCGAGTTTGGTTTAGAATTTATCCTACCCCGTCCGTCTAAATTACTTCTACATTAACAAATGACGTCATTTGTCAAGTGTATCCCATTAGAGCAATATTTTTCATTTTTCTGATCTCCAGACCGAATACAGTGGCCCAATGTTAAGCCTATGGAGTTTTTTATTAGGGGTAGGATAAAAGCCTCTGACAGGATACCTGATGGTAGCGTCGTATATCGTCTGCTCTAACTGCCGTATTCTTCTTTAAAGTGGGATTCACACGATGGGATTCGTGTACCTCACAGGGCTTAATATCTCATGCGATTTTGTTCCTTTTTAGAAGTAAATATCTTTAACAAAAGATGAATCCTTATAATTTAGACGAAGAAACTGTGTTCGAGTACAGAATCACAGCAGGATTTGTCTCAGGAAAACACCCTGTGAGGTACATGAATCCCATCGTGTGAATCCCACTTTATGTTTATTTCATTAATGACAGAATACAATTGTTTTATAGGAGTGGTCTCACACTCTTGAATACAAAAGTCCAAAAGGCTTATTTGGAAACCATTTGACACCTTCTTGCAGGAAAGAAAATATATATCTATGCATACAAGTAGACCATCCAGATTCATGTTCATAACAATCAGGGCACTGAATTTAACATCCTTACTACAATACTGTATACATGGATCCGACCACTATATATGCACCATCAATCCTTCCTGAATTAGCAGGTCTGATAGGATCTATAAATAATGTATTACAGCTCATGTGACTTTTTACCCGCCTTCACTTGCAATACTGATATAGTCATTCGTAAATGTACCAGCTTACATCCAGAAATAAGTTAATTAAAGCATATAGTGGCCCGAAAGAGATTTATTATACACAGGCAGTAATCATGTAACATTTGGCATAGTGGGAAGATATGAATAATAAATAACCTACTACGAAAGATTAAGTACAAAATGAGAACATTATTCAGGTATTTTCAATCTGAGCAAGGCCTTTTTCGACAGGGATTTAAGCATTTTACGACTAGGGATGTTTCTCGAGTTGCTTCAATATTCCGCACCACGACATAGGATGATGTATGATTATGTGCACTTAATGCAATTTCATGTATATTCTCGAATAGTAATAGAATTTATCATACATTGCTGTAGATTTAGAGTATCAAATGTTTAAGAGACCCTTGAAAGAATTTGGAGTAAATAATATTGAAAGGACTGGGATTCGGATAGTATTACTGGATTCAACTGGTATCATGGAAACTGGCTACAAACATATCTTATTACTAGTAACCCTAGATCAACGCATTTGTGAATTAGTCTGGTAGTATAAGTTCTTACAATCTGAACAAGTAGTGCTCGAAGCAAAAGAATGCGTTCTTGAATATAGGATGATATTTTGCCTAAAAGTCTAGCAACATATTTTCTGATTTGGTTAACACATTTGCGTATCCCACTACTAGGGAAAAGGGATATCACTCGCGTTTACAAAAGGAAGCAAGTGCAACAAGGAGTCACACAGTACAAGAAAAGGCTATGTTTGCAGTAAAATGAACCCTATAACAAGTAGAATTCTTTCCCCAAGCTTAACAGATGAACAGAGAAGATAACTCCAGTTGTTTATCTCCTTGTCTTTGGTGGTGGCACTTAGTAAGATCTCTCATATCAGCTGATTCATGACCTCATCGCCTACTTAGAAATCTCTTATTCTTTACTAAAACAAAGGCAGTGTTCACATATTATTACGCAGGTTTTTGTATGACATACAACTTGAACTATATCACCGTGATGTGACCCCTAGCTGTAAAATCTCAGGTCCATTATCATTTAATACAACCTCTGGAACCACTTGAATATTTACTTCTCTTCAGAACTGTTCACTGAACTGTCTGCTTGATCCAGCTGTTGTTGGTCAGTATGTACAAGAGCACGTTATTTCAGTTACATATGCCGGCCCTCATCTCCGAAAGGGATTATGACTTAAGGGGTTATGTGACCTACCCCGCCCACCCTAAATAGATGGAGAGGATCAAGGGGAATATAACCCCTCGGGAATGCCCCTTGCTTATATCAGAGTCCGAAAGTATCAAATCATTTAGAAATGTTTACATGTTTACCGTGCGCTGTATAAATCTGCCTCGATAGTTAATCGTTTATATTGGCCATAGTATTAGACGAGACAGGCACGCCTAAACATAGCTTCAACCAACCATTCTACATATACCATTAGCCAGAAAACCACTTTGCTTTACCTAGCTCTATGATTATCCATACTTTAATGGCAACGACTGTTTACCATAAGCTCGCCCCCTTTCACCCCTTCCCTAATGAGCCACCAACCCCCCCCCCCCCCCCTTGACTCTGTCATCTCTCTGTACCCGTCAGCAACCTCCGACCTATGATCTTTAAATAATCATCTTGCTGAGATCCGATGGCCGCAAGTCTATCTGCAAAAAAGAAACACGAGTTGGTCATAAATCATGTATTAAAGCGTTGGACGTCGGTGAGTGAGACTGGGGGCGATAATGTACCTGGTATACCGTAACCATTAGCCGCCCACCCTGAGTAGCTCAAGGAGCTGATGTGAGCGGCAACATGATGTCTGAGTTTTCCTCAGGCTCATCACACGGGGGCAACTACTTCACATGGTTGCATTTAACATGCTGTCAGCAGATGCCACTCATGTTCTGAAGCGGTTCATCGCTCCTAGCTGGCCGCAGGGCCCTTTTACAAGATGCTGGCCTTTATCTTGTTATACATAGTTACTTGTAGCGTGAAATCCAGGTGAGTGGCCTGGATTAAAAGCCTCATTATTCACCGGGCTTTGCGGTTGATGATGTGTCAAGTGTTGGAGGCTTGCCAAACCTTTTAGCGCTAAGTCAACATCTGGACATGGGACTTCATATCTGTGGTAGTCAGCTGTGGAGCCCAAGAGCTGCTCTTTGCTTTTCATGAACAGTTGTACTCTGGCAGGGAACGCATCTATCATTGTGCAATATAAAGGTTATAGTAGGCATTCCTTTGCTCTTATATCATCAGGCTTTGTAAATGCAAATTCCGAAATCTTCCCACAAAGGTTGTAGGTCTCCTCACAAGACGTTTACATAAATGGAGTTGTCAGAGTTTTACCACATGTAAGTCTACAAAGGCATAGACATAGATCTAAGCAATACACCAGGCATCTCCAAGGAAACTGTCTCAACACTATCTTAGGCATAAATACTGTAATTGGGAGAGCGGGCCTGTGATGGGAGAGTAGCCCGGCTTCAGAGAGACGATTGAGAGACTGGGAGTGAGATGATCCCGCTTTAAGCCATCGCAAGCTGTGGGAACGTGTCATGGATAATCCAAACACATGTCAGGTAAGCAAACGCAAAGACCACCACCCCCGTCCAGATGCAGATAACCCAGATACCCTGGTGGTGGCCCAGCAACATAAGCTACTCAAGAGAGGTGGCCCCGCCAATCATCGGAATGATTATTTCAGATTCAATTAAATAAAAAAGCATGTGAAGTGTATGCCTGGCCGAGAATAGCCAAACCGACCCTAATTCGTCCTGATATCGCCTTGACAGGTGATACGACTTAAAATTCTGGGAGCAATCGAATAACAAAGTAATGTACTTTCCCTCTGTCGCTCTTATCCCTTAGGTAGTATACATTTATCTTCAGAATGGTAACTCCATACTACCACCGCATATCAAAGTCCTCTTCCAATGACGCTTAATCTTCACCAAGATACAATCATGTGTTTGGGATATAGCATTTATGTTGTAATAGATCAACCAAAGTTCAGGCAAATATAATCATGTTAATAGTTTTTAGCTTTGAGTGAAAATTAGGAACATGCTAGAAAAGGCGCCTATCACCCCGATAACGTGAAACTGGTTGAGTAATAGAAAACGAGTGTAGCAGAATTTAACTGAACATGAGATACTCGCCATCAATGTTCATAATACGGGGGACTGGCAAATGACAACAGTGTTGGCAGAGTTACAATTGCAATAACATCATTTAGTATAGAGTATACCCGTACCGGTATGTATACGTCTATACCATATATACAGTCATGTAGGCTACATGCATACATTCATTTATCTCACCCCTAGAATAAATGTCCATAGGCTTAACATTGGAAACTCGTTGTCCATGCCCCTATAAGTATTGCAGTCCGTTCTCCATGGTCTATATCCTGTGTGTTGTCCATCCTTTTAGTGTGTACAGGGGTGAGATAAATACAGAAAGCAACTCGTTCAGGTCAAAGAAGTCATTCTCAAAGAAGTCATTGAATGCTACATGATTTTCACCCCACATCAAACTCGTAGAGAACGACGACTTTGACAAAATTTGTTGGGTTTTTTTCTTTAATATAAAGGTGTACAAACAATAGTGATACCATGCCTATCCTCACGCTGGTCTCATTATAGAGATGATTTTTTTTTATTAAGTACTGAGTGACATCTCACCATGGTGAGTTTTTCAGAGCACTCATCATATATGCCCTATGAATATACACCTGCTTTATCCGCACAAGATTTGGCCATCGGGCTGGTAATCCTGTCATACGTAACAGTGCCTCAAACCCCTCACAGCCCCCAAACCCCATCATGGTACTTCGGGCGTTTCCCATCCACCATCACACGGCCCACGACGCTCACCCAGCCCGTCAGGGGGCGGTGCCGACGTTTATGGGACTACACTGTGTCAACAGTCATTGCAGCCGCTCCGTACGTCACGTGGGAAGCCATGTGACGAACACGTCATGTCGTGTCGGCAGCCAATTTACCGCCAGCCCCCGCATCGGGAGCCACAGAGTGTCCGGTGGTGGGTAGCGGATTCCTCTATGTAGAGTACCAACCACAGGCAAGGTAACAGTAGTTCAACTGACTGAGTTGTACTCTGTTTATATATCGTAGGCTAGACCTACAGCACTATAAAGTATCATTATTCCTTCCTCGTTTGTTTTGCTCCTCCTATTGGTTTCCCTTCCTATCTTAACTAAACAGATAACATGCTTAAAGCAAAACTATGACATCTAGGGACCGTATACCGTCTAGTTTCATGTCGCAAGAGTGACCACATCTCCGTATCGTATGCATATAACTACAACCATCATAGCGTTAATACGGTTGCTTGGCCAACCATTATTCATACTATTGCATGGGATAATAACGTATTCATAGCGAAGGCAATAAACGATTTTCAAAGCCAAAATTCAGTTTCTTTATGCATAGCCACCCAAGCAAGTTTATCCATCAATACATTAACATCACAACAGACTGCGAAGTCCCAACGGAAGTACAAACTTGCGCATGCGGCTCGCCACTGGCAACGCTCTCCTGGGTCTCGTTTGTGATTTGCGACCAAGGCACGGAAGTTCATGATTAACCTTTAAGGACAAAACCCTCCTTACCTCTCGACCAATGATTTACTCCTCAGCTGCCCGTTGGTTAGTATCTCCTTTGACTTCATTGTCCCTGATTCGGGGTAGGTAGGAAGGTGGTACATCCTGTAATAACATGTAGAATGTTTCTTCGTAATATTTGAATGTAGCTCTCTCGAGATCCCGTAATCTCCCCCTATACCTCCGAGTTGCCAGTGCATGGCTTCATAGTGAATTTAATGATATAGTTATGATAGGACTTCTTCAGTATATATTAGAGAATAAGAAATTACAGATATATGTTGCGGTTTATAGACACTTCCCTACAAATAACCGACCTGGATATCAATAGATTTCTATTACACTCTAATGATTAAATGAAATAGATGTAAGATAAAACGAGATGAGGATCAGCGAACGTTATCCATTTTGAAATGGCGGTGTTGGGAATTTCTAGACACTCCTACGAGGTTCCGCCACGGTTAAACGACCCCTCATTACCTTGAATTGCCAACATTTATGTGATCGTCTTCTATAGCTAATAGTTAGATAGCTCTGGTTATAGGTTCATATACTAAGAAAGAAACTGATGAGTGTTTGGTCTATGTCCTCGTTCGCCATCGAGTTTGGAGTGCGCAGTAATATGAACGAGGCGATAGCCGAGTGAATATTCTGAAGCACCCCAAACGAGATGGTGAACAGGGACTCAGATCAAACACGAATATGTTTCTGATTTTATCTTAGCCTGGAAATATCTATCTCTTTATCACCGTTGAGAACTAGTTACCGTTCTCGCAAGCCTGTTGAGAACGAGTTCGTAATGCTAAGCCTATGGACATTTTTTCCAGACTAAGATAATGTCAAGTATATCCTACATTGCCTTATGGAAAACGGATTCGTTTTTCCCTCAAAATGCCACATTCCTACCTACAACAAAACCCACAAATCGTCCACCCCGAATGATATCGGTCATTGCTATTCACTCCGGCATCTTTAAGATGCCACTTCAGAATAGATTAGTGCTCAAACCAGATATACGCCAAGTTCAATTTGCACAATCTGGTGAACCTACAGTGATTAAACTGAGCATATTAGGGGTTTGCAGATTCCTGTCTTGGGTCAACGGCGGAAAACATGATTTATTGTCGAGGGAGATTCACCTACAGAACTCCCAACAGGGATTTATTCAAGAAGGCTTCGTGTGCTCCGTGCTTTAGCATTCACCATACTGGACCTGGCCAATGCACTCACTGTATGTAGAATTGGAGCAGTATCTGAATAAATAATGATTTGATGAAGCACCTCTTGTACTGCTGCTCTTCGACGACATATTTTTGTTTACTGAATGAACGGCAATAGTATAGTTCCTTTGGGAAACACATTACAGAAACTGCTAGGTAAAGTCCTTTCTATAGATACGGGCACATTTGCAATAGTTGGACGCAACAAGCAATAGGACTAGGTCATCATGTGTTCACCCTATGATTAAATTACTTTTCACCTCTGGAAGTTATTCTACACTTTCCTTTAGAACAACAACAGAAGAAAGGCATCAAGTTTCCATTCGAAATATCTTTAAAAATATTATCCTATTTCTTCAGATAAACCTCTATTTGAGTAAAGAGTGATAGAAATCTCGTATCATCTTTAAAAGGTTAATCTCACCGTAAACCAAATAAACACACTGGTCTGCCTTTTCTGTGGACCAATCGTATGCAATTATACGGTTGATATCGTCTTGGCTACTCGGCGCAGACACAAAGACACCAATACGAGGCACTGCCACACAGACACGAGACCCGCCATGAGACTAACCGACCATTGGAGCAACTCACTGATCTGCTCAGTGGAGAGCCTGCTGCTCAGGAGGGCGTGGAGAGGAGATTATGTCTTCCTCCTAGGGCGCCGACGGGGGACCGGGTCAGAGTAATCAAATACTGACGGAAGCCGTTGAGGTATGGCCCGGCCATCAAAGGCCTGAGGGCTGGTCTCGTGGCCGAGCCCGAAGGCATGTCTTCAGCGCTTCGGCAATGGGCCATTGCAGGCCGACTGGTTATGCCGATCGTGGAGGGCAATACATGTAAGAGGCGGGGAGAGGGTTTCTAGAATGTTTTGTTGTGTGGAGTACGAATGAAGAATACCGACACAATATGTAAGTGTTGGAGCGACCAGACACAGGTATGGGAGGTGAATATATCATGTTAATCCCATAAGGGCGTGTAGTAGATTATCATCCCTCTTTGTACTCAGATACCCAAAGGATGGAGCTGACCTCATGTAACTCTATCCATTGATGACAGCAAATCACATTACTTATTACATTAGCACCTTCGGAATTATAAAGAATGGTAAAGGAAATGCAAAAATATAAACCATGCAGGATGATTTGGGAAGTATGCAGCTCCATGTTGACCTTAGTGGCTATAACTACCCCTTTCAATATACTTGATATTATTCGTAAGATTCCAAAGCTCGTTTTGTACACCCTCAGCGGAACTAAGATAAGCAAAGCAAAGAATATTCAAAGGCACACAACATAGAAGGTACACAGAAAGTCTCTATTGTAAAATGTTTTATAGTCATATGGGCTTCGCAATTAACTTATCAGGGCTTCAAACATCAGGAAATGAAATGTCCAGTTAAGTAGGCACACCTCATACTGTCAGCATCGCCTCAGTCTCATATCATTATAGGATTGCTTCCCTTTAATGTGGTATGGTTACGATAAATAAACTTGGATCTAACAAGGTCCTAACTAATATTACACTCCAGACTTCCTTGATCTGAGTGCTTCACGCAAGTCACATGTTGGAGATAAATCAATGAGAGCCCTACTTTGAGAGGTGGTGAGAGACCTGATGTGTACTGAACTTTATCGAGTAGGTCTGAGCAACATGAAAAGTTTGTCACATTGAGCAGCATCAACTGGTACAACTAGTATTAATGTTAGGAATAACACTGCCACGCATAATATCGTATTTATCAATTGACTTCTTTGTCCAGCACCACTGGCGACCCCGCGACATAAGTAAAACATATCTGAATAAAAGTCGCGACGAGTTCCATACACATATTTATCAAATGACCTTTCCCTTATATGTGTTTATTATGGGATAAATGCCTCCTGGGACCCTCAACCATAGAAACTTACAAACATTATACTTAGTAGAAAGCGAACAAGAGGTATTCTGACTAATTGTTATGCAAAGATGGCAAGGCCGCGGATCATTTCTCGAGGCAACAGTCTGGTACATAAGTAGTGGAACTGGCCGAGTTCGATAAAATAATTCTCTCATTTATAGTAAGGAAAAGAGGTCTGGATATGAGGAGAGGGGCAAAGACATGCATGCACTTGTAAATACAATTCTAACGAGACTGAATTTGAAGTAATGATTAGACCCGTATAGTATTTGGCACCAGAGTGGCATTAAGTCACAATTAGCTGGTGCAGTCCAATTTTTGTATAAACATCGTTGTTTTCTCATTTACAACCAAATTTATCGTAGACTGAGGGAATACTGTGGCGGGCTAGTGTCAAAGCCGTAGATTATTCGGGTGGGAACCCGAATGATGTTCAGTAAATGGGATAGGTTAGGACTATGGAGTAGAATAATCGGTATGTGTTGAATGGGCAGTCGGGTATGGCTGTGTGTGCGCTTGCTGATAAGGTCCTACAACAGGGTTAAAGACACTTGATTAAGCATGGGCTATGTAAGATTAATATAGAGAAAAGTGAAGGTCTTTAGCTACAGGGCTCAAACCACCAACATGAATAGGCGCTCTGGAATCAAACCTGTCCAATGACCATGGCTATATAGTGATAGAAATTCCATGAACATCAAACATGTTAATAATGTTTAAATGGCTCAGTAATCTATTCTAATCGCATTCATTTCCCTAAGTATGTATTGAGGAATGTGCAATGATATATAAGATGTCAATACACCATCAAACTTGTTTTGTATTGGCCAACCTAAAGCATCCTTATCGAAATAAATGTGAAAGGTAAACCCTACAGCTAGGCCAAATATATAGAGGGTAATAATATTGTACATTTGTATTTTTTCGTTTTAGAAAGTCGAAATAAGGTTTCCAGATTTAAGCAGGGCGTTTTATGAAGTACTTAAATTGATAAACTAAAACAGAGCAAAGACATTGATATAGCATGGATATCATCTGGTGCACAGCCAACACAAGTGAGAGTAATGGCTAAACCTGGTCGTACATATGTGAATATATGAGGTGCATGGGTGGGCACCATGACATTCAGAAAGAGGACAAAGCACAACAATTGCCATGAGATCCCCAACCACCTGACAGATGGCCAGATGGCATTAGCAAGAGAGGAAAACCCATAGACTGTAAAACAGCTGGAGCGGAAACCCACATGTCGGACACAGGGTGGGGGGTACTGCTGTGTCGTGGACAGTAGCTTATCTCTTTTTCTCCACTGCCCTGCCAAATTCTTGAGGTTGCCTGACGTACCAACCAATCATCAGACTTGACAGTGCAATATCTGCCGACATGACAAAATGCGTCTGCTGCCCTAAATGGGCATTACAGGAATCTTGCAGTCACACAAACATCCAGTAACATTAAATGTAACTAACTAATAGCATTTTCTGCTATGTTAAATCAACTTTTTCTCTGTCGTTCAATGCAAGTAACAATCTTTCAATTAGATATCACACTGCCTGGAGATGTGTGAGACTGGGGGACAGCCCATAACTCTTCCCAGTGATGTCCATTTCTAACTGGAAATGAATGCTTGGTGTACTATTCCTACTCGGTATATTCTTATTCTAGGATGACTGGATGTGATTTGACATTTCCTCCAGCCTAAAATATAAAATATTACCAAAAACCAAATCAGTAACATGGGCTGTTGCCTAACAGCAATTGCCTCAGCAGCCATGGATTGACATACTTTTGTAACCAGGTCCATCTGAACATGTCCAGAAGGGGATCCGAAAGGGAGAGAAATAAGAAACTGATGAGTGTTTGGTATGTGTCCTCGTTCGCCATCGAGATTGGAGTGCGCAGTGATATGAACGAGGCGATAGCCGAGTGAACATTCTGAAGCACTCCAAACGAGATGGCGAATGGGGACTCTGACCAAGCACGAAATTATTTCTGATTTTATCTTAGCCTGGAAATATCTATCTATTTATCAGCCGTTGAGAATGAGTTACCGTAATCACAAGCCTGTTGAGAACGTGTTCCTAATGTTAAGCCTATGGACGTTTATTCCAGGCTAAGATAGTAGTATATATTATTCGAGATAATTGTGAGTCGCTATAATACGATGCCGTTCGAACGTCAAGTGCTAGGTACACTAGACCAGAAGGCCCTGTCTATACGTATGGTCCTGTGACTAGGTATCTATTGGTCACGTGATATGCTACACTAAAGCCGCATGTCATGCTTCACTGCACCCAGGCTCTGGCGAATAGACATTGCATCTTGGGGGCAAACATTGCCTGCTACACATGCCATTCTCGTATAGAGGTTGGCCGGAACTATCTATTGCATGCTGGGTAGGTGGCCGACGCCAGAAGAAGCCTGAGGGTCAGGCAGAGTCTCGTAAAGTCTCGTAAGGTCTCGGGGATGGGCAGCACCCTGGAGTGCAATGTTTGGTGTGATGTCGAGGTTGGGGCAAGGGTGCTTGGCTTACATACCAGGCTGTATTTCCTGGGTTCCATAGAGCTTAAACCAATGTGTTATGGTGCTGTACAAAAAACATCGGAAATCTAAAATCCCCATACACTGAAATTATAATATTTTTATAAATACTGAAATGTTATCAAATTCTGACAAAGGTTTCAATAGATTTAGTGATGAAAAACAATTTGGATTGCGGAGACTGCTGTGGGCCATAATTCGCTTGCTGGTATTGCGAAAGGTAAAGAGTAACACCACATCCCAACAACAAAACAAGGAATATCAAGTCCTAATGGAATGTGAAGCGTCAAAAGGATGATTGAGATTAGGGGACGGTTGGGCTGTAGTGGACTGTGCCGTTACATAGAATACCTGAGTGAATACGTGTGCATACCTTTCATGGGATTTATCTCATTCGCATCCCAGCACGTGCTAAGGTCAGCCACAAGGTCGGCCACAAGCCGGGGTCAGAAGGTGTTGTGCGGGCAGGCAGTATGCTCGTGGCACGTGATTGCACACGTTATTCACTGGTTTGTCCACTAATCTTTTGAAAGCCATACAATCAATGGATCGGTGAAACGCAGAAAGGGTCAGTAAAATGCGTGTATATACTCAGCTGGCTGTTGCATCGTCTGCTTTTGCACAAGACAGATAAGGTTATTTCATTTCTGACAAGTAATGTATTTTGTTATTGTAGTCCTCAATAAAAGTTAACGCATTTACCTAAATAAGACACACGCCTTTACAAACCAGGGACAAACTACATGTAATTATGAATAAAACACTGAATATCCATTGGAACCAACAAGGCTCATGATATGTAGACGGTACATGAAAAGTGTAAAATACAAAATTTAGATATAAGACGAGCAGGGTATTTACTCTAGGTAATAAAATGATGGACAATGAATACTGATGATATTTTTAAGCTAGATTAGAAAGGACAATAGGAGATACAAAAGATAAATCAAACCACCAAAGATAGAACATTATAAACATTCTTCACTTTAAGTCGGAAAAAGCTAAATGTTGATACACACAATTCAAAACAAGGAGAGCTTTTCAAATTTAGAGCTGGAGAACAAATGCAAAATGTGTTAGAAAACTAACCACCGTGAGTTAAAAGACTTAACGGATCAATCAAAACAAGTATTATATGCATGAGTTTTGATGTCTTGAAGATGTACATGTTTATCCTAAATCGTTATGTGTGAGGGTTACATGGAAGATCACCTGAGAAAAAAGGCAAATGTATTTCTGTCTTGAAACAAGTTTGAATGATAAAAGACGAAAGAAATCATATGATCTAGGAACTTGACGAGTTAATTGAATTTTCTATTGTATCTGTACAACACTACAGGGTGTGATAATGCGAAATAGGCAAGGTATTCAATTAAACAAAGTTGCAAGGAACAAGCTATTATTTTCGTAACTCCAATTCTATTTCCCAAAGTATTTAAAGAGCAATCACAACAAGAGATGTCTCATAAACTGAATAGAAACCTGATGTGATCACCTCTCAGTCATTCAACATGATAATTGCTTATGCTAACTCAATTGGTCGGTAGGACTGGTTCATGACCTACTTGTATGTTTCAAGGTATGTTTTCATTGGAATATTAGATGATTAGAGAGAGAATGTCTGTCTGCTAAAATATATTCAATCTTCATCAAATTCACAGTACGCTATCGTAGCAAAAAATAAGACATTTCAGTCAATACCTTACACAGTGGAATAGAGACTTGGCGAAAATAAAAACTAAAAGAATGTAGGGGTGTAAGGGCTGAGAGTTCTCGTAGATGTCAGTGTTTAAGCACACTCACAGCATGAAGGTCACGTGACAATGACAATAAACACGACACGGATAGAATCCAGGGCTGCTCCTCTCTTACGCTGGTCCCTGGCTCGCTATGAATGTCCTGTCGTTCTCAACATTGTGATTTTCTAAGCATTGCCGGAAACCAGCAGCGATGGAAGCCTTTTAGAAGCTAGCGGCTCGGACGCCTACATGTAGACGCACCTAGGATCCGGACTCCGGTAGGAGATTGTAATAGTCGAGCTGTTGAGCTGCATAGGCATGCGCAGCGGGGAGTGGCGAGAAGGGTGTTGTGACGATATAGAAGAGGGGGCTGGGGTGTTTGAAGGCATGCAGTACGAGGGTAGGCGGATGGGGAAGGGGAAGGGATCCAGAAAGGATCCGGACCCCGGGAGCAAACAGCCGATCAGCAGTCACGTGTTTGGCGCATGCGCCACAAAACCGCAGCACGTGGCGTCTCCTAGCGGCAGCTTTGGTTTCCTTCCCTCTCTTATGACGTCACGGATCGAACATTTTCCCACTGTCCAATAACCAAGGTGGCATGTTTGGCACACATCAAACGAAGGGGTTGAAAATTGGCGCCGGGCTTTCGCGGATGTCTTTTTTTTTCTTCTTCCATGCTTCTCTGTTTCTGTTCTCGCGTTGAGTTCTTTGCGCACTGTCTCAGGTGCCGCTCCAGGGGAATCATTCGGTGAGAAGTATGCGACCTATATGTGATAGGTGTTCGCCCCGGGAAGGAAGAAAGGAGCGGGGGATGGTGCATCTGGCAGCGCTGCTTTAACGCAGGATCCCCGCCAAAAAGGGACACCCCAGGTGGGCATGTTGCCCTAGATACCTAACCCCAAGTCTGAGTTGCTCGTTGCTCATTGCATGCCTTGTATATTTACACTACCCACCCGTTTTCGTCCAACTAGCGTTTACCACATGGGTGGTGACTGCTATTCCACTTTGAAATCGTTGTATCAGCTCTCACTGTCTGTTGTAAAACAGATCGAGCCTTTCACTTGTGAATCATTCTAAGCATCTAGACCATCCTTGGATCGTGGGGTATTCTTATGCGCTTTCCACAAGGGTAGTTCCTCAGCAAGGTTTAGTATTCTACTCAAGCTTTCAGAGCTGACAATGGGTTTTTATTGTGGGATGGATGTCTTTCCCCTATGTATAATTAGAATGATACACAATTAGCACGCTCGTTCTGTTAAAATCTAGTCATAACAAAAGCATGTTTTTTCATATTTTGAAATGTCCCCGCTTCAGTTGTGTCGTTCCTGACATCTCGACGCAAATTCCTCATATCCTTAGATATTGAGACATAGATTGAATACTAATTTTCTAATTATGACTCGTTGTACCTTCATTCTGTTGAGTACGCTGTCACACAAGACGGCCTTTTTTCCTGACAACTGAGCGCATCAACTCATATACGATCTGGTTTTCGCCACCTTAATACTCCAGATCGATTCTGAATCAATTTTACCCTTCCCAAAAGTTTATCTCGATTAACCCTGCATATATCAACCTGATAATACTTCCTCGCTGAACCCTTACCTCCTCATAATGGGTATTCACGTGACTGTCCCGTTTTACTCGTGCTCAAATGACTGAAAAGTTTTTTATATGCTGAGGTAACTCAACTCAGTTATTTGAGAAATTAGAATAATCTAGCCAGCACCTTATTAAAACGATTGACACGTAAAATTAGATGTCCATACCAATGCTGTCAATGCGAGGTCTTGTACTTTTTCATAGAAAATATTTCATAGCCAGCATTTGGGTGGTTTTTTTAGTAACTCTTTTACAGTGTTTACGTTCGATCCAGTGGACACAGGAGAACGTTCATGGTGCACAGGATTATGTCTTGTACTTAAATAAGGTGACACCTAGCTATGGTGGTGCATAGTGAATCTAGTGAAGTATTGGCAGGCCGGACCTTATGAGGACTTTTTGCACAAGTTATATATTCGAGTGATACTGTAATACCGCCGAAGGTTTCCCGCTCACGGCTATATTGTGAACGATTTTTGATTGATCAGTGGAGCCTCTAGTTCAACATTACAACGCAGTTTATCACCATTCACAGATCGCTCCTCAGATGTATTATGTTATGAAAAGATATATCAAAGGATAACTAAACCATAACACATATGTTCGTAATGATAACCAAAATCGTCGGGCCCATGACATGCTATACCAAGTAACCATTCTAGGCTGTGGAGGCATTTGGGAAACGCGGAGTGCCTAAGCTGGAGTCTAACAGACTGGAAGCTATGTGATTATGACACATGGAAAAAGGGGCTGTTCCTAAGCGTTGGGCATTTTGTTGGGCCGTCGCGGGTGGTTGAGGTTGCAAAGGGATATTGGTACAAGGAAGGGTGGCAGGGTGAGGTGTCGAGGTGTAAAAATGGTACCCCAGCCTAGAGGGCGCCACTAAGTAAGTTGTGTTGACAGACGCTCCTGCTGGGTTGTGCAGTACCCTGCAGTTGTGTCCACTTAGCGACCACACAAAAAAGTATAACCGAGAAAAGCCGCGAATAAACCAGGAACTTACAGGGCAAGAAGACATAAACTAACCGTAAACAGGGAATTACAGAGGGATTCCTGTTGGCTGGTCGCACCAGCATGGTTCCCTACTGATGCTGGGCTTGCCATACACTGGTTTTAAAACATCACCTCTGCCCACATTCACAACGTAACCTGGCCATTTCAGTCGTCACAAAACCCTCCTTTTGAAACCTCTCCTTTTCTGAGTGATTCCAGGCCTCACAGATGCCTACAGAAATAACTTGCGCAGCCGCTAACAAATGCCCCGGTCACATGAGGGGCTGGAGGTGTGATTTGGCCTTGGTCGAGAATTTAAAAAAAAGACACATGAAAAATATCAGCGGGTATGTACTAATGACCCATTCACAAATCGTTTCACATCTCTTTCGAGATAAGGACCGTCTACATGGAACAAAATTATTGAACACATTTTGAAGCTGCTGATAGTGGTGATCAAGTCTTTTACCTAATCTACAGAAACAATTATGGTTTGAGGTGTTACGAGCCAGAGAATATAGTATTCATAATAGCTATCATAATCTAAGTCATTTGCGGGCTTCCAATAGAAATAAAGTCACCGTAACCATAGCGAATCCATGTCCAACTCAAATGAATCAAACAAGAGACCTTACTGTGTTTGAGATAGAGACTGCTTTCTCACTGATGTTGTACCTCCTTGTATAATATATAATTGCCATTTCCTGCGGCATAAGCCATGGGGTGGTTATAGAATGTATGTGGCTTGTCAGTCCCAGCAGGTGTAATTAATTTACAGAATTAGATAAAGCTGTATTCATTTTCTTATATATAAACAGACTAACGCTGTTAGATTGCCACCAGTCATCATTATAGTACCCTTTGAGGTATCGATTAAATTAACTGATGTTAGTAGTCTAAAAACCTGATGAGAGACAAGTATTAGAAAAGAGGAGCTGGCAGGTGTGCGGGATGGAGAAGTAGGGGAAAGCGTTGTAATGTTTAATTGTAGTAATATTTGACGTTTGGATAGGGATGGACATTTGTTCCCGGTCGTTAAATACATTCCCCTCACAGGATGATTTACATGCAGGCTAATTAGGGAGTAATTGTCAGAAAGCAGATTCCATCGTCTCTGTAGTATGCTGCGGTTGTTTTAATGCTTGTTTTAGGTTTCTATACCTCCAGAGATATATATGTTATATGGCCATGGCTTACGGGGCATTCATTGATGACTTGATGCTGGTATAAGGCAGGTGATAGATACTACTGCAAGTAGAGTTCAGGATAAGTGACGTTTAGGAAACCGAGCAGTTCACTGGCATTTTAATCCTGAAATCCTGAAATAAAGGTTTTTGAGCAATCATAAAAAGCAATCATCAAAGTTAGTCCCATTATTTGGTGACATGATAGAAGGGAGCTGAAATTACGGAACTACATACGTATCTAATAGAACATAGACCATAAATGTTTCAGTATATAGAATTGCAATTTAAAATATTACGTTTGATAGCTACATTCTAGAAAATGATGTTAGGCATGAGCATATCGAAACTACCCTTCTTCCAAAAGAGAAATAGTACTCGGAAATATTCATAAAAAATAGGATATATGTGAAATAAATATAAGCAGGTATTGTATTTACGTATTAAAGCTTCTGTTGTCAATCACGGAGTGTATCACCAGATATCCCAAAAGTTACATCTCGTAGCGACATTTTTCAATATAACTAAATGTCATATCTCCTTACAGCATGACATCATGTTCCATGTCATAGCACATGGGTTTTGCCCTCCGGGCCAAGGTTCAATAAATATGACGTTGTGATTGCTCATTCCGAGCAGGAAACCCCAACGGTAATATTGAAAAAAGGCACTTTGGATCCCATTAAATGAATTGATTCCCAAGCTTCATGCCATACTCTTAATTCATACTGTAACAGTTATTGGCCAAACGCGAATGCGGAAGTTGAATTTGTTTCAGATGTGTAGGAGATGGTTGGATAGTTCGCTATGAAATCATCTTAGAAGACTGTGGGAAACAGCTGGCGAAGAACTACCTGGACGTTTACCATTTTGTGTGTACGTATTTCTGGAGTGAGTGGGAGGGTGGCTTGTCCAGTAGGATCACCTCCTTTCTGACCACATGCTTTATGTGCCTGGTGGGAATGGGTAAGACCCTTTTATTCACCTAATGTTGTGATGGTTCTGGGAGAGAGGAGCTAGGAGCTGGATGGTGGCTTTTATTATGATACTACGTGGCACATGAGTGCCAGATGAAGCGCCGTTAAACTCGCCTATGTCGTAAAATGGACAAGAGATATTTTATGACATGGGTGGGGTTTGCGATACGTCGAGCATGTCACTGGTAGGTGAAGTTATATATTGATCCACACACAAGTCGGAATTTTGTCTGGACTTATTCCATCGAGTAAAGCCATATGATAACTAGCAATATGGGTGTTAGAGTGGAAAGTTACTGAAAATATATATGTCATTGGTTTAACTGTATTATGGATTGTAGATTTGGATAACCTATACTACTGATACGGCTCGACCTTCTGGTATTTAACAAAATATTAGATACAATGGTATAACAGAACTACAGTTATTATTGGCTTATAAACAAAATGAATGATGCATAACGATACCTGTGCCATTTTGATCAGATCCGATAAGTAAAGTTGTTTTTTTTTACTTTCGATAACCTGCTCAAGTGCTGCAGAAAAGATAATAAAACAGCTTTCAGAATGCGAAAAACATAGTTTACATCAGACACTAAATGGATCCTAATGATTTAAGTTCCTCTTGGCCTAGATATCACATATCAGTGGCAAAGTATAATTCCGAATAGTGCCTCTCTATGTCAGATTTGCTCTTAATGTCGATTCATTGTAGATAAAGACAACTAATGAAATCTTGGTCAATAGGAATCTGAGAATCATACTGATTGAAATGCGATCTGGAGACGCCGTTGATAACACCAGAGAGGGGGGAAAATCAGAGAAGAAACTGCGTCCAGCTTAACGTGTCAGGTCCAGTTATACCTATGGCCAAGCCCTGAAGGAAAAACACAGACCTCAAAGAGCTAAACAAATGATAAAAGGAGACCGGGAACGGCGCTCGATGCCCCAAAGACGTGTGGAAGTCATTATGTTGTCTATCTGCCTGCTGCCGACCGTCACAGCCACAATGCAATTAACACGTAACCCATCGCTGCTTGTTGTCTTCTGCTTCTACGTCTCCTTCTTCACAAGACTCTTTATTACAAGAGCTTCACAGCCACGCGTTCTTTCACATCGTATGATGTTCGTTATCTATTCCTACATCTTTACACCCCACACGCTTACATTTCTCTTCCATCTTCGTCTCTCTCTACTCTCATTGCCTCTTATATCTCGCTTTCGCCTTTGACTTGATATTTCTGTAGCACAATATTCCTAATTTTTCTATCCCATTTCATTAGTGCAGCATTTGTGTTTCTTAGTCCCCTCTTTTCTCATCACAGTGTGTTAGATTGCACTTAACTGTGTTTTTGGTTTTGTGTTTTTGGCTTTAAATAATCACCTTCATCAGCTGTTTTCATATTGACAGTTACATTCTGTAAACCCTTATTATGCCACATTCCCTTGATGTCTAGTCCGTCTACCCTTGTATTCTTACATATAATTGTCCTTCTTCCGAGTTTCGTTGAGTTCCTTTCACTTTCTCTTAATGGAACCCCCTTTGCTTCCCACTTGTTACATCTTTCATATTAACACCCTTGTCTTACAAACATCTCTTGGCATCCTCAACGGCCACTCTACAGACAGTTGTTTCTCTTAAGAAACGGTTCCTTTTTTACCTCATAATTTCACGCTCTCCTTTTGCTTTTCAACATACTATAATACAGATGCTCATTCATTCCCATTCATAGAATATTTTCTGATGACGCCCTTGCCTTTCCCAGTGACATAATACACCCTCATTGTGCCCACAACGCCTTGTCTTTCAGGAAGCACATCACCAACTTACCTTCTTCCCGTTCTTCTTCCACGCTTTTTTGTCCTTCTCTGGGATGGACTCACATCAATGAACCCCCACTGCATTCTGCTGGCTTGTATTCCAATTTCATTATTTCTCTACTGTCTACCTCATCGGCACAACGCCGTAACACTCACACCCCGCCACGTCTGTGAGATAATCCACAGTAACGTGCGTGTTGTCGGATTATCACATTACAAGCGGTACTCATAATCCGGCTCTAGATTAGTCATGGATGAGCGGGTACGATTACATGCTGGCTTTGCAAGAAGGTACTCTGTCAGACCAAGCGTGGAAGCAATAGCCCCAAGCAGAGTGTTCAGGGGATATTATGTATACTGCCCTGTATGTCTATTCAGTGCTTCACCTTGACATTTTTGTAGTAGTGAATTCCATTCGGTATCAGCTAAGTTACTCAACAGACCCTCACAAAGCGGGGTAAAGCACGGATAATCATGATAACTCTCTCACATGGCATGTTGATCGATGTTTTAACTTGGGCTCCCTTTGTAAAATCAGTTCATGGTTTATATAAGTTCTCGCCTTTGCAAAACCATTTATCAAGCTTTATCTCACTCCCGGTATTTTTTCTCCATAGACCTAACATTGGAAACGTATCCAAATATTTCGGAAAAGTATCCAATAGGGGATTATGTCACGATAAATTCAGAAACCTGTTCAGGTTTAGGGTCTGTGCTCGATCCAATTTCATTTGAATTGCTACGTAATTCACGTAGCTTCGCCTTGTGAATTACTACGCCATTCAAACTCGATGGGATACAAGCTCTGACCCTAGACCTTCATAGGTTACTTCTATAGAACGTACCAGTTAGGATTCGAACCACATGACGTAGGTTTCTTGTATTGCCGAAAGCATCACCCACAATTCGAAAAAAAAATGACTCCGGAGACGAAGCTATTTTCCAAGGTTGTGACTGGGAGACAGAAAAGTATCCAACGCTGTTGGCTTGAAGGGTTTTCCATAGTCACTCATACTTAAAAATAATCAGGGGCCCTGGGCGGTGGCATGCCATGGAGGCGCGGCGCTGAGATGCATTATTAAACTGGGGCTTGAGGCTGAGTTAAGCGACTAGGGATGCGGATAGATGAAATTCCATAGTCACGTTGACATCAGTCTGATACGGTGACCGAGGCAACGCAGCCAACACAAGTCATGAATAAATAATGCTGAGTGGTCAATATTAACAACACGCTGCGTTACGCATTCCTCAAAGCAGATTAGCACTTTCGCGTTCTTAAAGAATGCAGATAGGGTCTTAGGTAGAAGTCACGAAAAGTTCCCCCAATCTTCATGAGCTGTATTGCTCTTGATTAATTAAATATCAGTGATTACTGCTTAGGGTAATCAGGTTCATTTCTGATGTGGGTGGCGGGGCACGGATGGTGCGGGTGGTGGGGATGGTGTGGGTTCCCGAAGAGGAAATTGTTCAATTATTTATTCAAAGGTAATCTGTAATGTATACTATGCGTTAGAGAGTGGTAGAGTCTGCCTGGGCTGGTATTTTGATATAAAGATCTATGAGCCAAGACCGCTAATTTTTAATGTAGGATTAACAAACCTATAAATCACTCAAGAACGAAGAGAGATTGGGTACACATGTTCCGTGATGGTGGGTAAATTAATGTATGTAATAATTCTATTTTGAAAATGTACCTGGATAAAAGAAATTAGGAGAGAACAATGTGCATAAACTCAATAATTATCATCAGTGATTTTTTGTTGTTGTTTTCTTTTAATTGTCAAATAGCTGCTGAGCGGATCCCATAAAGATGTTTGGGAAAACGACATTGTTTATATATTGTTCAAATGTTCAATTTCATAGGGAAAACCCCTTATTTGCATTTCGGTAATTGAAATGATTTCAAATCTAGTTTCTTCCCATGTTATTTTGACTCTCCTGTGCATTATTTATAATCTTGTGTTCCAATTCAATTTGAGCAGTATCTACAACCACACACACTTGCAATGCCTGCAGCTTGAATGTATTTTCTATGGGGATGTTGTTTCAGTGTCAGCGAGGATAAAAGCAGGTATGACCCTGTGAGCACCCCACATATCTTACTCTTGTACTGCCTTCTGATGTTGACACTGACATGGGTAGAGCGTGCGAACCCGCCAGCCCACACCTTAACCCTTGCCCGACCTGGTCTTACACCGAATTACTTCTTAACCATAAAACCCCAGCACACTTATCATAAGGCCGATACTCATGCCCCATCCGGCCCACCGGCCCAGTGCTGTCAGCCCGTTACTTGCACAGTGCATTAACCTACCGACGAGGGTTCAGTAGCCCGCACCGACCGCCCTGGCCACCCACGCTCGCTGCAGCTATTACCCGCATTAAATACTAACACGTACCGCAAGCCGCCCTCAGTTCCCCCCAACATGAAAGGAATCACCACCTATTTCAGGACCACTATTATACCCAATCATTGTCTATGTACCGTATTTCGGTTCGTATCATTTGCCCATTTACCACCTTTAACCCCTGCCTAAGATGACTTTTTTTACACACACACACACACCCCGCACACACACACACACACCAGACACCCGCGAGAGGTAGAGCCAACCACAGCCTTTGTGACATCGCAACAGCCAATCACCGCCGATCTATCAACGGTTAATATAATCAATGTCTACTGATCAACGTCGGATTCAATTACAGTGCATTTAATGTACGGGAATTCTGTTACCACCAAAGCCTAGTAAAGACTTTAGAACCGACGCCTTCTTCCCAGAGAGCAGCACTGGTTACCATTTCTATCATGTTAGGTTGCTTCTCGAGGCATGAAACGATGGGACTCTGAGGGCCTGTGCTTCCCACCCAAGGCTAATTTGCATGTTCCTTTTGTTGTCTGTTTTTCAGATATTGACATTTGTTTTTATATTGGAGAAAATATGCACGATCAAACTTTGGGCACCTCTACCCTTACACTATTTTACATTCTCTACTGAAGTACAATATGGCTGTTATGTTTTCCAGTAGCATGCTGATATCAAAGACTCCATGATATATGAGTTTCCTCGAGACATCTCAAGGTTGTGCCCAAAGCTTCAAAATATCTTCTTTTGAATCAACAGTTTGTGGCTAGAGTATCATATTCTGAGGCTTACAGCATGACCAGAAGGCACATTATGCTACCATCTAGGGACAATGCAGTAGCATGCCTCTACGATGAGGCTGGTGGATGTGGCGGAGGACTCTATTTGCTCTCTATATGTGTCTATAACGCAGCCGCCTGTCTACATCTGCCCACACAAACAGGCCCAGTACGAAGCCGCGATATGCACATATCAATGACTAGGGTGCACTTAAGTTCGCTCGGGCTGATGGGATGGCATAATGCAGGTATGTCTGGCACCATCGGTACGCCAGGTGCCGCCATCGCTATTTGCGAAATACGCCTAGAAGAACGTTGAAATTTTTGTTTCTTTTGCATATGTTTTTATTAATAGCTTATACCTGCAAAGGGTGCAGTATTGATGATGTTCACGCGCTAGGGCCGTAGTGAGTTACCGCGGGCATGAAAGTCATTAAAATGGCTTCCTTTTTTTGGATGATTTTCAGTTTTATAGTGATAATAAGGAAACATAGCAGCCGAGCCCGTAGCGATGACGTTCTTGGTCTTTTATCCTTAAAATAGGGCCCTTCACCGTCGGCTCGTATCTCAAGGCTGAAAGATTTTTGGACGCCGATAGCTACGGGCTCAGCTACTACGTTTCCTCATAGTACTTTAGCACAGCATACACTGGTATGATTAATTGAAGCAACCATCACGTTGATTAACGATGTACTACATGATATGCCCGACAACGTCAGCAATCTAGCGATTCTATATATATGGTAATCTATTACATGTATATGCTTTTCGGGTTAACAAAAAGGATCTGGGTCGGGGACAACAGAGTTCATCTAGCCCTGAAAAGGGGGTGTTTCATCAGTTGCTGTCCTACTTTCCGGAAGTGGAAGAACGGGCGTCACGGCGGACAAATGGTAGAGATTGATGGAAGTGAACAGCCCCTCACTCTGGAGATAGAGAGTGCAGAACAGCTTCCGGGGAGACAACAAAGACCATCTGCTCACGGCTAAACTCACTGTCTGTTACCGTGACCTGCCCACGTGTGGTCCCTGATCAATCAGACCCTAATACCCCTTATCACCAGGCAGGGACTCACAGCCGCATGGCGCCACCGGCTACTGAAGCAAACCTAAATTAGGCCTCGATTACCTACGAAACCGCCGGATTAGGTGGAAATGACTGCCAGTAAATGGTATTAGCATTGTTTGTTGTATAGTTGGTCTATTTCTTTTGCTAATGATAATAACGAAATGGCCTCATACCGGAGAGTTGATTTGCTTGTATATCTTGTGTATTTTCTTCATGTGCTGCTATATAGCCTAATCTGTTAATAAAGGACAGGATGGGACCAAAGCTTGTGTCCGGGAGAACCGGTAACTGTAAAGTGTGATTAGGATATAAATCAATGGAGGATTGGCATACAAGCGGATACCCACTGATTCCGACACACTGAGACAAGCCTTACGGCACAGTCCGACACAGAAAACCTGCAATGTAATAGACCACACGAGGTGCAAACAGGTAAAACCCGGTAATGTGATTCAAAATGGCGGACTGTGGTCTGCAGCGCCACCTATTCATCTCTGTCCTTTAATTGGACATGAGTAGAGCTGAGCACTGGTGGGATCCAGCGGGCATGCCACGTGGTCGGGTCCAGACATAAAGAGTCTGGAGGATCTGTCAATGTGTCACATCGTTGTCCTGATGTCATCCTTTGGCACTGTTCTGAAACAAAGGGAGACTGCTCTGACCGACCTTCGAAGAGGGACCCTTCATAAACTTGACAACCAGTGAAAAATTGAAGTTTCCTTTCGCCCTCTATATGATGAACTTGGATTTTATGATACAAATATATTGTTTATTTATTTCTCTGATTTATTGTATGTTAGCGCTAAATAAACATTTTAGTTTCATTTACTGCGAGGGTATGAGTAGAGCTGAGCACTGGTGGGATCTAGCAGATAATCAGCAATAAAACATATGACTGTATAGTTCCAATATCTGCAGAATTACACATTATATTCTCATGGATCATGATAAAAGTTATTCATCACAGCCACTTGATTATGACACTGTACCTCCGTTAATCTCTTGGATAAGGAGAATTGCCCATTTATGGAGATACCCGACAAGAAACAAACCTAGCACCTTGCTGAACTAGTGGTCACCGGAAGCTACCTCAGGTTACGCGCCGTCTAGAGAAGAATAGCTGCGCGTTTGTTCAGTCACCAGCAGCAGGAAATTCTCAGCGGCAGTTGGGACAGGCCCCCGTCCAACAACACAACCACCTCCCGGATCAACCACCCATACAGGTCGGGACCTTAACCTAAATCGCATTTCTACCAGTATCAACATGCTTTTAGGTGGAAGACCTTATGTCGCCCATTGATGCCAGTCTCACCCGACCGGAAGGGACACAGTGCGCAGGCGCGCGACACGTGTAGGGCTTGTGACTTTCCGGTCCAAGGCCTCCCCACAATGCACTGCGTGATGCCAGTTTAAAATAGAACAGCGACGGAGCAGACGACTGAATTTCGGATTTCTAAGACGCCTTCTTGTGGAGTGGAAATGTCGTCTGCGCAAAGGGAAGGTTTGTCGAGCAACGATAGGGTCTGAATCAGCTATGCGTTTCTCCTGGGACAACTCTGCGGGATGCTCACGTCACCACATTGAAATTCCTATACCGGATAATCGCTCAGTTGGTTGCCTGCACTGTATTGCTTACGACAGATACTTGCAATACATCACGGGCCTGTTGAATGACTTTTTCCTACGAAAGAACAGGTTTCAAGGACTCCCTATACAAGTGTTATCGTTTATTGATATTCGAGCTCGTTCGCTAAGACAGCCTTAGCCGAGAGAAGGTCGTCCATAAGTGTTGAATATAAACTCACATTGTTCCGTGGTCTCGTTGGCATACAGAAAAGTGACTTCCTGTACAAGCTTGAATTATTGAACAGGCCCCAGGCTCATTCCGGAGATCGTTCCAAGCATTCGGATTTCTCCTGCCGCAATAATCGGGGACCTGTCGTAGGGTAGGACGTTGCAGAGTAGATCTTTGATCTCAAGATGCAATTAGCAATGTCTTTGCGTCAGTACTGTGGGAGATGAGCCACCACATTTCAGCTGTGCCGCAGCCGTGGCTACTGTGATACGCCCAAATGTACATAGCTTCATTCTGCGACGGACGTTAACCAATGGCATTCTTGGCAGTGGAAAGTATAAACAGAATAGGCAACACACCAAGATATCCTGGTGGGCAAGGTTATGAGATTATCGCGGATTTGACAGAAAGCGTATGCAAATGTCTGAACTTTTTCTTTCGATATTTTCTAGAATTTCGGTAAGATGTGTTCCAACAAGGTCAGACAACTCATACTGGGTGGTAGACTGTATTAGAAATAGGACAACCTTTCAGGAGACAGCCTCATTGGCCTTCAATCCTTCCTTGTCCAGTTAATGTGATGTAATGCCCTCAAAGGCCAGTTTTCATAAAATGAAACGAGACCCGCTTCATTGACCAGTAAGTAGATTAGCAAAGAATATGGATTTCGCTTAGTATGTCACCCCCACCACAAAACCAGTCCCATCTGGGCATAGTTACATCAACTACTACAGATAAACTCTTACAACTCCGCTATCCTCCCTTCCATGAACTAACCCATGAAGTCTCCTAGTCTCGGCCATCGTCTTCCCATCTCAATACTTATTTATTTTCTCTGGAAATCACGGTACAGGCGAATAATGATGTTACGACTAGTTTATCCGGCCGCCATCTTGGATTCCACAGGTGGTATCCATAGTGTCTGAGGGACTCAGGTGGTAATGTGTTCCTACGGACGGCAGAGCCTTGCCTCGGTTGTGATACACCTCTCTGGTCAGAGCATAACAAATACAATATGTATCTACAACTACCACCACTTGATGACGTTATAAAGGATTACTATGAAGTCAAAAAGATATGACGAACTAACCGTGAAGTGATTAGAAAAAGCAAAGCTGGCTGTTATAGTAGGGATTTAGACATTCGAGGTATTTTGGACTTAAACTTTTTTTTTTTAAAGCTTTTATTTCACAATTATTCATAATCACATTCAATTCAGCTCCCGGAATATTCAAAAGTAAACCGTAATAAAAGTTTAACCATGCATTTTTAATTATTTTTTTCAAATGTGAACAAAATACCAGAAAGGAAATCCTGTTCCAGTTATAGTGTGTAGGCATATGGCTCGATGTCGTAAAACATTTTTACGAACATGATGCAAAAATAGTTCAAAAGAGCGTTGACTTGTTATTACCTTTCTTGGGAACAAACTTTTCAAGTGTCATTGGGAAAAGACCAAAAAGAACTAGGTCTTAAATGGTACCTCAATGGCTCGCAGATACGACGGATTTCACCGTGATAAAGAACACTTCCTGGTGGTCGAAGGAGACAATATGCGGATGAAAGCGCAATAGATTTCCGTATTTCTAACCAGCATCTAGCTATTTCAGTCATTCCATGCTTTTTTCTCATAACTGGAAATTGGAGTAAAGGGGCCATTGCTATATTACGTACGCACTGAATGGGGTGTAGGGGGTCAAAACTTTGAAAATTTTGAGTATACTCTCTTTTTGCTCTATTGCGTAAAAGATTGGGAGAGGGCGTGGGGGAGAGGTCCAAAATTTCAGAAATTCTGCGTACGTTCTTTATGGATGACCCCTAAACAACCACATTTGTATACATGCTTATGCCAGTCTATTGTGTGAAATATATATGTTGCGTGTTCCTCGATGCAAGCACGCCGAGGCAGGCATGATCACCCCAGAGCCTGGCGAGGCGCAGAGGCTGTGGCACAAGGTTATACATGAGTAGGTGGTGGAGTAAAAGAGTAATGGGGAGTAGGGAGTACCAGATGCTTAACATGGGGAGCAACAAATAAGGTAAAAGACAGAGGGGCATTGTCTCCGGTGTCCTGAATGGTAATAGATATATGATATTGGGTGACTGGTAAATAGGTGAGAGTGATTTTAAGGAAGTGGATGACGGTTTACGGACAGGTGGAATGGCCGACTTGCCATTCTTGGTTGAATAAGAATATGGTAACCGCGGGAGTGGGATATATAAGTAGGTCGATTTTAAGACATATAATTGGAATTCAGATATCCACAGCGTTATAGCAGGACATACAAAAGATTGCAATATTTTGAACACAACCTAATACGAGATGAACATAGACAGTGAAATGGTCAATCGGGGCAATTTCAACCTTGACTTTAAAAACATCCACATTCCCGGATGATCACATCCTGAGAGCTCCAGTATTTAGCAAACGTGTGGAAGTTATAGGACTGGAAAAGATGAATTGGGGTGTATGTTTTAAAGGTGGATTGAGAGCGGCTGTGGATTCTTGAGGAGGAGACTCGAGTTTCAAACGGGGTACTCAGAATGACATGCGCGTTGTGGCGGAGGGGTGTTATGACGTACTTATGACGCGTGTCGTGTCGATAGATGACGTCATGCGGTAAATCCACTTTCCATTATTGGCAACCAGTGACACAGGGCCTCACGTGACGTCATTGGAGATTGACGCCTTTCTACACGTTATTGGCCCGCACTTCCCCTCTACCCTTACCCTCCACATTCCTGCAGCCCCCCACCCTTATTCCCCACCCCTCCTTATACCCACCCCCCTTCCTCCAACCCATCATCCGTTCTTTAGCTATCCGACTGCGTTGGGAATATTGGTTACGCCTTGTCACGTATCGAGCATTCTGATTGGCTGTCCTGGTCAGGATGCCCCCTGGAGGGGACGGCGAGTACTACGTCCAGACGTGTTGTCATGTCAAAGTAGCATATTCCCATGAGAGACCCCGGAAACAGCGGAACTTCCGAAAATAGACTTGTCTAATGCTATGTCCTGGTTTACTCAACCCGCCTATGTTTTGCCTACCCCTAGTTATATCCAAAAACTCATTCCATGTAGCCATAGAAATCTAAGTGTAAAATCCATTACAGGTTCTAGAGCAAATTTGTTTTCGTCTCCATTCTATAATCCTAATACTCATCAGGTATTGCATCATTTATTAAATTTATATGATATTTTCCTTCGAACATGATAAGCGGGTGTTTCACTAGACCTAATTATCAGCAAAATATTAGCTCAGAATTGTCTGGAACAATGTTGGCATAGATCGACTGATACATTCACCAATCTCTATATTTGTATTATTATCATTTTATTTACTTGCTCTGTTTGTCACATATTCACTTGTGTACTCCTAAGTCCATGGAAGGTCTGTGGAGAGAATGAAAGAAGGGCTTTAACAACAAACAAAAAATCATCTAGACACACTTCACTGTGGTGGAACTTACTCTCGCGAAAGATCGGCACTCATGACGATGTTTATGACAGACACTTTACCCATCATATCTGCATCTGGCAAGACTTTGTGAGTGGAGTGGGCCCAAGTACCACTATGAATCTGCTATATTAGTGTCAGTGACGCTGATTCCTGGTGCCCAAATATCATTCGCATCTACGAAATAGCCCGTCACTCATTGGTCCTTTTCAATCTGTTTTGAAACACAATAAGGATGTGTGATACATTTTGCTGGTTTCCTATGAAAAATAACAATTGTTTTATGATGAGTCTGAGGTAATCAGACCCCTGGTATCCAGCCGATGCCGATTGATGTCAAGTTAGTGCAGTCGGGCAGCAAATGTGCGGTGGAATAGAGTCTACATTATCAGAATCCTACCAGGTACACCCTGCTGACCAGGCCAGAGGAATTGTAATCCACCACGATGGTAATTGAAATATTAACGGGCTGGTGACACACAAATTTAAGCATTGAGTAACTAGGTGCATGTCAAAAAGGGTAAAAATATAATTACTTTTCATATAAAAATGGTTCGATAGGATATATGCTTAAAGAAGTATTGATCTAATAAAAAATACTGAAATGACTTGCAATGAATCTATAGGGTAATACAGCCGGCTCCATAGCACAGTAGCCATGTGCCCTACAGAATATCCATGTCTTTGATATAGAAATGCTAGAATATAGGTGACAGGAAAAAGTTATTTCAAGCGATCATCGTCAACACCGCAATTTGAAATATAAAAAGTTTAACATAGCATTCAACTTTCAAACAACTACAAACGTACAAACTTGCTGACGTCGGCAGGCCTTGTCAGTAAGTGATTCAGATTAGAAGCCTCACCATAGTAATTCGATGAGGGAAGCTCTATATCGTCGCCTCAAAATACGTGACAACGGCATAAATTAGTCTTAAATGATCAAAACAATAGCGAACAATTCATCTTTTATCGTTATCGTCATAGGGCTGTACCAAGCCTGATAATGCCTTTAAAAAATGTCCGTTCCATCCCTGGCCTTACATGGACATGCCACCAAAGCGCTATGGTTTCAGCCAGTCTGGCTCGTGCCCCGTTAAAACGCGGCTCTTTCGGGCGTAAATCAGTTTAACTTCCCATAGTGTGAAGCCAGTTCAGCGCGCGTAGCCCACACAGTGATGCTATGGCTTCCCGTGCGTAAAGGCGACGCTGGTTTAGCTTATTTGGCGGCGGCGCCACTTCTTTTGGATGTCAGTAACCCGAAGCCGGTAAATTTACGTCGAGAAGACAGGCAGGCAGTCATCCATCAGGGATTACGGCGCTGAGTCCTCCACTCCCACCCTGAGCTGCTCACTACAGGCGAGCTACTCCGTCTCCGTATGGCGGCAATGAATTATAGCCGTGTGGCTTCCTTTTACAGTCACGTCCCTGTTGGTACATTATTGTTTTCCACATTATCTCATAGATGATGTGATTTACGGCCTTAACGTGTTGAAGACACCATGGTCCTACATTGGCCGCGTTAGATGAAGGCCTCGTGTTGTAGTTTTATAGGCCATGGATATGCGTGTAAAGATTCTAGTTTATTTTACCTTGAATAATGATACTTACTTTAGCGGCGAAGGTCGGTGCTTGTACTGTTAAAGTATACATGGTAGATAACGTAGTCATTAGATTTCCACCTGATGATAATCTGATGTTATTCTTGTGGAATGTCTGCATACGGTGATCTCATCTTGTGTTGTCTGGTCCACTGGCTCTCATGTACTCCAGTTTCGATTCGGCATTTCATAGGAACCTTTTACTGGGAACGAATCTGCGGTATTTTAGCGGAGTATCCTAATATATCGATATCCAAATACATACCTATTTCAGGATGGCACTATAAACGCTACATTGGGTTAGATATATTTTTCAACCTATATTGAAAGACTTGTTTGATAATTAATTCGCTGACCTGGATTCCAACTAAACAAAGAATTCTCTATCCCCAGTCGAAACCAGGATTTCGTGGTTGATCTCCAACGTGTCCTTAGTCTGGAGCAGGCGCATTTTCTATCGCCGTAAAGACACATGCCCGCTTCCGATCGTGGTGACAGAGAGTAATTATGGCTGTGTGAGCAGCTCAAACTTTGCCGGCACATTCTGCAGCTGTTGAAACGCCGAGAGGCGCTTTATCACAGAGCAGGAAACACGTAGTTTGTTTACACACAGGCTGAGTCGTGCTGAGATGTCCCATGCTTGAAACCTATAACAACTGCGGGCGGGCGAGCAGCTCCTGAACGCCATGTTTCTGTGAGCTCAGGACAGGGAAATGTCTCGAGCAGAATACGGTTATTGTCTCATTGTTTTACTTTCTTTATTAGGTGCGTTAAATAATCATGCTGCGACGTGCTCTGATGTTGTTCTAGACTGACGCAGTCGCTGATTCCTACCCTTTCGTTTCCGCCTCTGCCGGGACACATTTTATTTCTGCGCATGTCAGGCGGTAGAGGAAGTGGGCATATTGCTTAATGCATATTCAGAAATCTGAGCAAATCTAATGTGATTCTTACATCCTTGAGTTGCTTAACGTAGCCTGCTTGCTTACCCAAATATATTTCTTTCTGCGCTATCGGTATTTTCTGCATAGTGCACATAATGTGTTCATATGCATTAAAATCAATATACATTGTACATCCTGTTTGGTGGACGTGCGATCGGCTTGAGCTAAGATGAAAAAGAAATTGTCAAACAAAACCGACCTTCCATACCCCACCGGGACAGCAAAAGTCGACTGTAACACACAACAAAATTTGCATTCTATTCATTGTACATCCTTGCTACGTTATCACAATAGCCTGCATCTTTAGGGTGTCTTTCTATTAAGGGCTTTGTTTGTTTTCCACTCGGCTGTAGAGTTGATTTCAGATGGTAATGTACGAGCTCTGCACTCTGATTCTACCTGATTCCGCGTCAGTGGAGGTTCAAAGGCTACACTGCTTTCGTATCTGATGTTCTGGTCATTGGCTCTTGTGCGAATGCTTGAACTCGCTCATACGCCAGTAGCATAAGGCATTGTTGTGACGCCACTTGCCTGTGCAGAGATGTAGTTAGGAAGGCTTGAAATATGATAAATAATGAATTAGGAAAGTAGAATGAAGATGGTGTAGGATTTTGCGTTTTGGATGCTGCGTGGGTTGATTCTGTATTTGTAGTTGTGTTGTGTTTTGAAATTGAAGCGATGTTGTATAGACTGAATGCGATGTATTGTTAGGAAAAAACCCAGGTTTGATGGGAAAGGTGGAGTGTTTTCTGAAGCAGCGAGACCCCATCCTCATACATGGCGCTGATAAAACTGAACAGACAATAGTTGTAAGCTGATGATATGAATAAATACATCCGCACACCTTTTTTGAGCATATTCCATTGGCAATTTATAAAGCATTACTAAGGACCCCCGTAAAAATATAGAGTGAGCCAGTGTTTCCTCAACATTTCCTCGCCGATTGCCAAGATTGGCCCTCGGGGATGACTGGAATTTTGCGACAACCTTATTTAACCGCCTTTCATTTTGTCATAATGGCTGCTTTGACTCGGCGAGTCTCCTGCCCTTTTGTGATTGTATCAATGACGTCAGCTGCAGTGATTCACGGTTTACCAGTGGTCCTATTGCACCTTCACACACCTGCACCTTACTTTAACCCTCCACGCCTACAACACACACCGGCCACAGTAAATGTACATTCGCCTGGTCTACCTCCTCCATATTGCATACTCACTGGGCATTTCCGCAAGGTCTCACCCTATCCTCTTCCGTCCTTGTCCCAAATGAAAAAAAATATACAATAAAAAGTTCGAGAACGAAATCTTGCCTAGATACGTTTTGACTCTGCACGCACAAGAAACCAGAATGGTCACTTTCTATGGAGCCGTCTGGTATTGAATCCACATTTAGGAGGCACTCCCAGAGGGAGAGATGTGGGAGGGCTGCGCTAGGGGCTGGGCTCTCATCCATTCTGTACAAACCTAGCCCCAGCCGGGGTTTAATTCAACCCCTGACAAAGCCAGCTCTACCCGCCCTGGGTTTTGTATAGGTCACTGCGATTGGCGCGGGGGTTGAGGTGGAGCGATCCAGGGAGGGGTGTTCTGCTCGTGTGTGTTCTTTAGAATCTTTTAAACCACGCAGGATACCCCTAGAGCATTTACTGTAGTTTGTGTGCACGCCAACACCTCACTACTATAGAAACCTTGAAGTTACAGTTTTCGAATAATGTCCAAGGACTGATTTGCTTTGGCTAAACCCTGCGATTAAAGACCATTCATTTCATAGTGGTGATTGAAGACCATTGTTGATACATCAAACTTTATCATTAAATGTATTCCACAAATATAACATTGTCTAAGGCCAGTATTCCTGGTAGAACCCAAAATGTATTCCGATAATATAGGCAATGTTCGATCCTCTTCGATAGTTATGTGAAGAAATCAAACATCTAGAAAGAATAGAATATGTACCACGCCATAGCGTGAGCAAGTGCCTTGCCAAACATGTTGTCCCAGTTCCTACCAGCAACTGCGATCATATTTAACCCGATAAAAATACTATATCTCGGATCCACACAATTTTGTTTTTATTCTTTTGACATTGGCGATTCTCCAGACCCTGTATCGGTTATTCTTTTTGCTCGCATGACGGAAACGTCGCTTGGTATTCCTCTATACATTCATTGTCCCATCCGTGTGGTTCACTTCAGTTGGTCTGAGTCTCTCCTGGAACAATTGACGAGCAACAGACACCTGATCGTAACTGGGTTATTGGTGGCGTTGTGTGATTCACGTCGCGGAGCTGCTCGCAGCCCTGCAAAGCACATTACGCTTTTAGTCGTATTGTTCGGGACTAGGGAACACACTACTGACACTAGTCTTTCACAAATACCAACACCCTGTACAACACAGTCCATTGCCAAACCGTCCCCACCAGTCATAATATACAAGAAACTCTTTCTGTTAGTGAGGAGAGGGCATGTTTCAAGATGACAGCTACCATGGCCACAGCTGAACAATTATTTTGTGCCTAATGAGATACAATGCCAGTTTCTGACTATTATACAGCGTCAGTATCATACTACTATAGACGCCATGCACATTCTAGATGGCTACTGTGGCAGAAAATTGCTTACCCATAATGTTTACAACGAGATCACAAAACAGCAATGACGTCATTGGTATATGTTTAATTTATAGGCATGGCAGTTTCATGGGTTTAGCTGGGACTTATCCCCAGGGCAAGGGTGGGGTGTGCGACTGCAGTTTGTCAGAGCAACCTTCCGACAGGCAGGACAATGCACAGTCAGTAAATGGATGCACGTGTCGTTAATAAATCCTTAATGAGCTGTAACAGGGAAGGTTTAGCATTCATAAAGAGCCATTGCTCCTTTGTCCAATCTGAACATTAGTAGCGGGATCTGGAAACGGGTTTTATTGGTACTAATGGACGAAAGCCATGTTTTGCAATTAAAATGTAAATCAATTCAATTTGTTATTTTGGTTGCTGAAATGATTCACGGAGAAATATGAACTTCAGGCCATATTTTGTTATATTATGGAGTTATTAAAAACAAATAAGCCTACTGAACATCATTCACAACAGGTAACTAATCTATTTTTTTTAATTTAACAATATATAATAACGCCTGGTTTTGTGTACGGGTGGCCGTAATCTCCGAGTTGTTGACGCGTAGTCATATCCCAGAAGCAGTGTCGATTTAGTGGTCGGCAACCTTTGTTGATAATCTCATGAGGATGACCATTGAGCTCATATAGTGAACATGAGTTGGTGCAATAAACATGAGTTGGTGCGAAAGACGTAAATTGGTGCTTCGTACATGACAAATTCAATATGGGGAGCAGCATGCAGTATTTCTCAGATATTCGCAGGTATTAAGAAGGAGATTGATGAGTGTTTGGTCTGTGTCCTCGAGTTTGGCGTGCGCAGCAGTAATATGAACAAGGTGATAGCCATGAATATTCTGAAGTAATCCAAACGAGACGGTGAACAGGGACTCAGACTAAACACAAATACGTTTCTGATTTTATTTCAGCCTGGGGATATTTATCTGTTTATTGCCCATTGAGTATGAGTTACCATATTTACAAGTCTGTTGAGTATGAGTTCCTAATGTTAAGAAGCCTATGGACGTTTATACCAGGATAAGATAACAATAACAAAACATAAAATTAATCAGGATGTTATGCACAGCTATCAGGCCCGCTGATTACCAGGCTGTCAAAAGGAAAGTCAGGAAAACCAGAAGTGAACAATGAAGGCATGGCTCTTGCGATGGAAACATTGTGCTCGGGACTTTACACACTCGTCCATGTAGCCAAGACCCAGCTGACCCTGTTTCACCCCCAGAGACACCCAGAGTCTTAAGGGACTGTTAGCCTGCTGACCGAGGAGGGGCGATGGAGGCCGTTAATGTCTATGAAGTTCACCATGTCAAGCAGAGACGCCATAAACCCTGCCAGTAGGTTGATCTACTAAGGTCCGGCCTCTATCAGTATTCTCCGACCGACGTACGCTGGTTATAAACTACTCCACTATGTAATGCTGGTGAATTATTAACCAATTCTATCCGTGCACTTAACGCGCTAGAACCGGGGAGGGCAAGATGCTCCGCATAAAAGAATAAGAAAACTGTCTGTCTCGATCGTGAAGTAGGTCTATACTGGGGTTTATCATCGTTAGATTGAGGTTAATTATCATTTAATCACAGCTTTTGGGGCTACTATGTTGAGAATAACATCTAGTGCCAGAGATGGCTTTTACACTGTGGTTGTATTTTAGTGATACGAAGTTGGTGCTAATTTGAGATCACATTCCTTTGAACGATATAAATGGCTGAACAAGGGCTATATCTATATGTTCGTCTTTACATCTTTCCTATTTTCATGGATCATTGTCTGTTTATGCTTGTTATATTTTACCAGACACTTCCTTTATATGGACTGTGATACTTTCGTGAGAAGTACTTCAGGATCAGAGGTAACTTTGACATTTCCAAAATGACAATGACTTGAAAACACAACATAATTTTCCTGATAAATTCTACTAGCTTAGTGAGAATGGTGACTAGTGAACGTGATCCACGCCTTGAAGTAAATTAATTCTACTTGCTTCCTCCATAGTCCCTGCTCACTCGTCAATTACTATTCAAAGGTATCTATGCTCCGATTGATCGCCTTATTCTATGACAATACCTATTGGACTATTTGAGGAGCAGACTATAGAGGAGTGCATAAATAAAGGTAAACGAGAGTCAATGTTTCCTATCTGAACATTCCAATTGAGCAATCATTCTGACTAGGAGCGAGATGATGTGATATGGGGTTTAAATATTTGAGGCTACCCTAGTCAGACACAATACAAATGATCCTTTGTCATAGGACAGTGTCTATCATGTAGTCATATCTGGCCTTCTGTAGGGTTACCAGTGTCACGTAGATCTAATGTGTTACACCATACACTGGCACGCTTCAGTGACGTATAGGCGGAGGTCAGAAGGCCCTTTGCTGACGTCATAGTGGCGGGGCACCCTCCAGCGACCTCTGCCACCATCATACATATATACCTGGGTAGTTTACGAGAACTCTCAACTAACGATTGGCGGAGCTGTGCTGGATATGCTGTATACCAGTAGGATGATGCATTCTGTCTACAGCGCAAGATGATAATAATCTCTTCAGTCTGCAAGCGCCTCATCAGTGTAAATTTAGTCTTCGGCCATGTAGGTTGAAGGCAGGGAATAGCAGCTTTGTCATGGTAGTTTATGCTTTTTTTTGCGGGGGGAAGGGTCGCAAAAACGTGTTTTATTTTTGCTCCAAACATAGTTATTATTATAAAACGAAAATACACGAAGGACATTTCTTTGTTAATAGAGGCATCAAAATTGGGTACTACTGTGAGTGCCGACTTTGGTGTACCAGGTTTGTCTGTAGGGACCCTCAACACATGCCACAAGACTGAATTGTGTATCATTTCAATAAATAAGGATTTTCTACGATAGGCAGTCTTGGAACTACACGTGCTCTAGTTTGACTGGAAGAACAAAAAAAAATTGTACTTGATTAGTGCAAATATTCTATTTAAGAATACCCGATCTTGTCTTCCATGTTTCCACATGGTGTATTCGACCAGCACGGTGCCGGAGCTGGACCGGGGATGTTAATGCTAGATTGTCATGATCTGTCAATGTTTATCTTCTGTCCAGACGTCTTGAATCACGCATTCTCATCCATAATACATGTTGGAGGCCAACGCCATCCACCACAGAGGCCTCCACCCCAGTCACAACCGCTCTGCGTACCATCCATGAGTCTTAAAACAAGTTTTACCAACATGCCCCAATTTGGAACTCACCAAGACACAAGTCCTGGGGTAATATATCCCGGCGTTTATATTAGACGATTTTAGGTGGCGATTCATGAATTTAGCACCACCTGACGACTTTGAGCCGTAAATGCCTAGAAATCGTCTAGTGTAGACGCCAAGCGCGTGGCTACTACAGATCGTCCAGTAACGTATCAGGTTATTCAATTTCGTACCACCTAGAGATTATGTACAACATTGGATATCCGACGACTATTTCAAGCTGGCTTGAATATTCATCTAGACAGATTGTGATTCTGTAAAACCTCCCTCGTCGCGAACCCCCCTGTAGTTTACTCAGGGTTCCCCTCCAGGGGTCACCGCACTTAATCGTCTATTTGTAAAGGCTGACTTAGGAGACCAGCAAAAAGTAATATTTTCCTCATTTAAAAGAACATAAATCGTCTAGTATAAATGCTTGGTGTGCCTCTTGGGTCGGCGATTCTTGATGATTATATTACGTAGTCAAGCACCACCTGACGACTATTCTCAAATGATTTACAATCGCCACGTTTTTGTATACTCCCTTACAATCAGATCAGCGTTGGTATAAAATGAGCAATTATGATGGAAATTTCAGTCGTCTAGTGTAAACACTGGGTTAGGGAATTTTTTCTGGCCAGTCTCAGGTTTGTGCCAAGAAGATTATCAGCTTGCACATTATATTAGATTCAGGCTAAGAAGAGACCGAATCTGAGACCTTGCAGAGAATGGCCATTTTAGTTGCTACTAATCTGTTTCCGGATCACATAAATCATAAAATTACATTCTATTAGGGAGTACAGATTCTAATACACATGGACAAACTCACAACAAAATTACCTGAAGACACACGGCATCATTGGTGTTGACAACTAGCTACAGTAGACAGAACCTGCATGTGCACTGTACTTGAAATCTGTACATATAATAAGTGTAAACGCTTGAGGAAATTCTTTGGTTTTCCATTGTGGCCGATATTACGTAATCGAGCCCCACCTGACGTCTATAGGCTAGACGATCTGCAGTCATCAAGTTTTAGTCGTCTAGTATAAACTCCGGGAAAGCCATAGTGCCTCTTATTCAAGGGTAACCAGCTGTATTTGATTGAACCTTTCCGAATACAATCCAGGGCCTGCATGTAATTTTGACTTGTATAAAGTCATAAAATTATCCAAGAATGTCCCGAGTTGAGGTTCATATGAGATCATTACATATGTTTGGCCTCGTAATTAAGTGATCACCTTATCTATTTCAAGAGATATTAACTAAAATACTAAATTCCAGCCGGAATCTGTCTTCTGAGATGAAACCATGAATACAAAGGCGATCCGGCTGATCTATCGGAGTCGGACAATTCAAAGATTTTTTAACATTTACTTGTACCCTTTGGCGGCGCGCCAATGGAGGAATGGAGGCCACTCGAAGGTTGCTTCAAAAGGAAGACAGATGATTTTCCTTCAGTCGCTCTTTATTCTGGAGACTCTACTGTTTTCAGAAGGCTCCAGATTGCCATTCATGAGAACTATGGTGAAAATCTGGACCCGTTCAGATTGGTGGAACACCACTTTTCTTATCAGAACAGGCGTTTGGCATGCAACGCTGTTTGGGCTTTGCAGATTTATGAATATCTATATGACCTATCCTAGGAACAGTTCTTTTGCTCACGTGAACAGGACAGGTACACACTGGTTACGACTCTGCAACTAGTGGCAGCGAATTGTGACATTATTTGGAGAAGTACAGCTAGCAGGGGACTGGGGGTAAGCCATCAGGTTTGTATGATAAGTTTTCTTCAACATGTCCTTGTAGGTTGTTTAATATAGATATAGTTCAACTATGACAGGTTCAAGTTAAGATCGGGTCTGTGGCAGATTTCTAGAAGGGTATCGATTATCTCGTGTAAACTTAACACATCCGTGCCAACAAAGACATTTACATGTCCAAGTCCTCAGTGCTATTCACTAAGCAAGACGAGGAGGAAGATGGGGAGGAAACACGCGACGAGTGAATGGAGGTACATTGATCCTAGCGTGACCTCTATGTATTACGTGATGACTGAACTAGGTACAGTAGCGAAGATAATCAACTCCTCTGTTTAGTGGCAGAGTATGCGGAATGGGTCTCAGTATAAATCCGTAGCTAAAGTGATGAAGATCGCATGGTTCATGATGCGAATAACGTAGTCGTTAAACTGTTTGCTGAATAACAAAAATATAATAAAAATGGCATGCGATGAATCAAGTAGGAACATACAATATAATTTGAACTTATTTCTATAAAGGGCACCTTGTGAAATCTATTTTGTATGATCTGTCTATTGTATGTATGTGTAGGCATATTGGAATTGGAAAACCAGTCGTATGTAGCGTACTTTCATAGGAAGACACTCGCAAGGGCAACATAAGCTACGAATATTGATTGGACCACATATAACCAACGTAAGAACTGGAAGGTTTCTTCTTTTATAGCATGAAAAGTAGAAACAATAAGGACAATAGGTAATTTTTTACCCTTGGTCTCGTCCCGTTTAATCCTGCTAGTTACCCTTCCAATATGAAGTCCCTTCCATTCTAAACATTTGGCAAAACAGGTCGTATGAAGTAAATTTATTTTTAGATTCAAAATTAGGGTACATGAATATTCCTATTATTCATGTAAATCTTACTTTCTTATTTAATATCCATTAATTTACTAGGTCCAACAAACTGATGAATTTGGTGGTATTTGTTTTCAAGCTGAGGATTTCGTTCCTATCAGACACATCATAATCACGTGGTAGCTATGGAACAACCATCAGGAAATTGTGCTTTAATTACAGGAATACTCTAATAGTAGACGGCCAAGATGTCCGTTATTGCTTTAGCAGGGGTTCAAATCCATTTATCAATAATCGCCCCGCTATGAATATCCTTTTCTATTCGAGACTATTATAGCATGGTTGCTTTTAGGGTTCAATAAATACCAGGTAGGAATCCAGAGTATCTAAAATATTCATAGCTAATTTGGAGTTGCCATCAGTATAGACGATATTCATCAGCAGTATAATCAGCATTGCTATATCATAATAGATACAGAAACCAATGCGTGTTCTCTGTCATAGATGAGAACAATTATAGTCTGCTCGATCGAAAGAGTACTGTGTAAAAGTACCTTTCCATTGAAGTCGATTGTATTTTGCTGAATACCAGACCATGATAGATGAGGATGGTAATTATAGCAGTATGAATCATTCAGTGGTCTCATCAACTATCTCGTCCTGCCCCGATTCTACTTTTTGCTAGATCCATATTACCCACGTTCCTATACACAGGCAGATTCGGCATAGGCTAGGATGATGGTGATTCTTTTTACCATTTTGTACCACAAATGGGGTTTTAGCTACACAGAAGATTGAACGGTCTGCAGAATACAAAACTGATGATCCCACTTCTCGTTACAATTCCTTAATGTAAACTAATAAAAAAGATAGAATTGAATAATCTATCATTTAATATGCCTTTTTGTATTTCTGTGTAGACCTATATTTGATCTGAAAAGGATGAGGTTCCTAGAATACCAACATATGTCTGACAGGATACTATGGATAGAACAAGAGTTTCTGTTACAACGTGGCTATTTCATGGTCTCACAGCCACACAGCGTCACCCATTGCCAAAATGAGACACCACGTGACTGGTCATGTGACCGTTAGCAAGTCATCCATCATGGCACCGATTGCCGCGCCCCTGGTGGCGGTGCCTCAAAGGCAGCAGACCCATCGCTCAACCTGGTCAGGGGTATTTCGCTTTATGCTAGATTGATATGGTCTGGACGAAGTTAATCCGTGTATTTAAAAAACCTACCCCTTTCTGTGGTGGAGTACAACTTCGTCCTACCCTATGGATCGTAGAAGCTAAACCATCTTGGGTAGACTGTGGTTATAGAGCAGGCTTTGTCCTCATTTAAACTTTAAAATCTGGAAAATGACTTTCGCCCTTACCGCAAATACATATAAGTCTTACTTTTTTGTATCATTACCCCAGATCCCCAATGAAACAGAGTGAAGGCCGTAGTGGGCTTATAAAATTTTATTTAATTTTATGAGTCTTATTGATATGAATAAGAGAAATACATGAGTATCAATGATAAGACAAATATAGAAATTGACATAGATATGTGTTTGTCAATTGCGATAAGATTTGTGACAATATGACAAATATTGAAATTGACATAGATATGTGTTTGTCAATTGTGATAATATTTGATATAAGATAAATGACGAATATGTGATATTACATAGTTAAACATAACATGTAATAATAAAATAATAGAAATAGCCCTACGAGTGTAAGGAGTAGGAGAGAAAAGGAGTGGGTGGGTGGGTAGAAAAAATAGGTGTTGAGCGAAGGAGACCAGTGAAGCGAATGAGACAGAGGACAGTGTCGCACTCGCGCACTTTGATGTTTAGTGCGGCCGAGAGCGGAGAGGTGGCGCAGGGGTGCGCGAGTGTAGAGTGGTTTCACCAGGGGGGGCAATGACCACCCCTGACCAAAGGCCATGGGCAACCCATTACCCCAGATCCCCAATGAAACAGAGTGAAGGCCGTAGTGGGCTTATAAAATTTTATTTAATTTTATGAGTCTTATTGATATGAATAAGAGAAATACATGAGTATCAATGATAAGACAAATATAGAAATTGACATAGATATGTGTTTGTCAATTGCGATAAGATTTGTGACAATATGACAAATATTGAAATTGACATAGATATGTGTTTGTCAATTGTGATAATATTTGATATAAGATAAATGACGAATATCTGATATTACATAGTTAAACATAACATGTAATAATAAAATAATAGAAATAGCCAAGAAGCCAATAGTTAAGGGAAGAGGAGGGTGGGAAAGTTTTTATAGTCACTTTTTGAAGGAGAGAGACTCAATGAGAGACTTGTTGACAGTCTCTTGGTCTGATACTTTGATGTAGTCTCTATGAGCCTGGGACCTCCACCCTCCATACCTCTGGATGTTAAGTTCAGGTATTCCTGCCTCAAAGGCCTGAGTGGCAGCGGCCTTCCTGAGGCTGTGGAGGGTGTATGTCTTCACCGTTTGGCCTGTGGCCTGTAGGAGGCGGTCCCATTCGTTGGTCATAACCCGTGATGTGATGGTCGTCCCATCGGGCAGTGTCAGAAACGGGTCCCGCAGTGAAGCCGTAGGGGCCGCCCGTAGTAGGCCTCGAACCGCGTCTACCGGGCACACCCGGATATCGTCCGCGGCCTCGAGGCGCATCACTTTCTGTTGCCCTACGTATTGAAGATTTTTGGCCGCCTTGATGGTGATGGTGAGATGCCGGCGGCCGAGGACCACGTCCCCGCGAGTGAGGTTCCGAGCCGGGTCGAATGCCCGAGCCGACTGCGGCGCCACCTCCCCCTGCCGTAGGGCAGCGTAGAAAATGAGGAGCATGCCCGCCCTCATTGCCGTATGGAGGGGCGATCCCGTCAGGGCGTCGAGGACCGCCCTGAACACATCCATTGGTATGGGGGCCTTCACGTTTGGCACGTACAGCTTGTTTCTCCTCATGCCCTCGAGGGCACGCTTCACCCGGTGATCCTCTGTTGGCTGCACGTCCCCCCCCCGTCAGTCGGAGGTGTGCCCGGACGTGCGATAACTGGTTGGCGACCGTGTCGGCCACGTATTCCAGATACGACGTGATCAGGCTCACGGTCGGTGCCCGGGGATCCGCTCTCATCCGGTTGCAGAACGCCAGGTAGGTGGTGACTGCGGATCGCTGGTTTGCGAGCGTACCTGGGGCACGCGCCTCTGACTGCCTCGCAGATGCCTTCGCCTGGAGTAAGAGAAGCGCCCGATCTGCAGAAGAGACGGAGTACGGGTACAAAAGAGGCATGGGTACACGGTACGATAGGGTACAACTCATGAATGTGAATGAGGGAAGTGGCCTTATCGTATTCCGTCCTCGACAGATGGGCTCTGCTCAGGGCATCTGCGATGATGTTTTGCACCCCGGGGATATGGCTGAAGACCAGTTCCACCTGCAGACGTGCCTGCACCATCCATGCCTGGCGGGCACACTCCGCCAGGACAGGGTTACGGGCACGCCCGCTATTGAGGGTCTGTACAGTTCCGAGGTTATCACAGAACACCTCAATCCGTGATCCCCGATCCCTGTCTGTGATAAATGTGTGGAGTGCGTAGATGGTATTCAGAGCCTCGAGCTCTGAGATGCACTCCACGGGATCGAAGACGGGGCACACCTGGCCGGAGTACGAGAAGCGGCCGTCGGTTCCTCCGACGCCCGACAGGCACGCATCCACCGTGATCCTCCGCGTCGGGGGACCTCGAGGGATGAGGGCGCGGCCGTTCCAGCCCCGGGCAAACTTAACGAACCAGTCGAGGTCCTGGCGCATCTCGGAATTGATGTTCATGTAGAAGCCTCTCATCCCCCGGAGGGCCTCGAGTAGCTTTGAGACGAATGCCCGCGCCGGACGTATACACCTGGCCACGTGTAATATCCGGCCGAGCACCGACTGAAGCTGTCGTTTCGTCAACATCCGTCGTTTGGCTACGGCCGACACGTGACCACGGATGTCCTCCAGCTTGGCCGTGGGGATCGATAGAGTCATGGCACGGGCATCGATCTCTATCCCCAACCACGTCACGGTCTGGCTCGGCTCCTGTGCTTTGTCGCGTGCCTCGGGTAGGCCCAATTCGGAGAAAAGGTCTCGCGCGATCCTGAAGTCCTCGGCCGCCTTACCTCGGTCCTCGGAGAGGATGATGAGGTCGTCGAGGTACATCGCGGCCGTGACTCCCTTTGATGATAGTATCCCCACGATGGCCTCCGCCACACACTGCATGTGGTAGGAGGAGGCACGGGCGCCGAACGGCATGGCCGTATCGCAGTAGTGCCCGCCCTCCCACGTGAAACATAACAGAGGCCAATCGAGGGGATCGCACCTAAAGTTCTTGTAGGCACGCGACACGTCGATGGACGACATGTAGGCCGACGTGCCTGCCTTGACGAGTTTGGCCACAAACTCGTCCACCGTAGGGAGGCCGTGTTCTCGCTCCAGTCCGTAGACCGAGTTCTTAATGATGAACGAGTTCACGCTGCACTCCCTCGGGAAAGTCATATCGGTAATGATGCGCCGGTCGTCCGTCCCGCGCTTTTCCCGTGTCATGAGTGGCGACACGTGACACCACGGGCTAAAAGGCGGTTCGGCGAACGGGCCCATCATATTGGTAAAGCCCGCCTCCTTTTCGAGAAACTTCTCTACCTGCACGGGGTGAGAGGTTGCGCTGGGGTGGTTGGCCACCCCTCTGGTATCACTCTCCGGTCCCAGGTATCCCAGGGGGAAACCGTATCGCAGGAAGCCTAGGAGCTCCTGCGCCTCCTCCACGTGCCCTAGGTAATGGTCCCACGCAGGTAGGTTTAGATCCGAAGGCACCTCGACCCTGGCGCCGAGTGCGTTGGGGATTCCCGTGTCACGCACGGTCCGGTATATCTCCGCGTGCCTGGCGGGCCCCACGGCCGTGAACTCCGGCCATGTCTCCCGGCGATGTTGTTTGAAGGCTAACGGGTCCGTCCTCACGCCCTCCCGGTGGATTCCCGTTTCGCAGACATCGCGAAGTGCTTTAAAGTCGGGAGTGTTAGAATCCTGACCTCGGCCCGGCGCACTAACACTAACACCCGGCAAGCGACTGAGACCATCATCCCCCACAGTGCCGGGGGCGGCCCCCGCCGCTGAAACGGGGGGTATCTCCTCCGGGAGTGTATTCCGCCCGTCAATGTTGTTGTTTATCTCTACCCCTCGGCCACGTGCCGAGGGGATCACGTGATCGATGACGTCACGTGGGGGAGCCGGATTCGTAACACAACACTCCCTCCTGCCGGCACCCCTTTCATCTTTGTTGCGCGCCTCGTCTACTGGCGGGGCGCGGCCGGCCCGTTTTTTTAACTCGGCTGGGGTTGGTGTACCACACTCTGCGCTGCCGCCGGCCTGGTAGTAGCCTGTAGTTGATACCCCGCCTGGGGTACCCGCCGCGGTGTGGGTACAGGGGGAGCCGCCGTGTTGTCGTACCCGTGTCCGTAAGTCAGCTTACGGTTGCAGGCGTGCACCGAGTGACCGCACTTCCTGCCCACAGAGTCGCAAAACGTGCACACGTGCAACCACCGGATACCCCCTTCTGTGTGGTCGCTGCGGTGGCGGCACCCCCTCTCTCCATTGAAGTCCCGGCACGGGGCCTCGCTCCCCCGGGCACGTCCGGTCTCCGTGTTTTGACTGTTGTTTGCGGTGTGGGCACTGGTCATCGCGAGCCGGACACGTTCTTCCTGTATCCGGCCGTGATCCGACCATCGCATCCTGCCCGACTCGACCTGGTCGAAAACGTAGTTTGACCAGCGTCTGACGCCGGCCCACGGCCGTGCCTGCGCATCAACCGTCACCTGGTATAGATGTTTGAACATATGCTCCTTGTCCTCGGGGTGCAAGGCGCGATCGTCATTCAATAAGGCCACAAAACATGAAATGTACTCCAGAGGCCCGAGGCTCGACCGTAGGTCCAGTTTCTGGTGCAGCGTGTACACCCCATCTCTGTCCATAAACATGTACGGCTTCGCCGTCGGCCTCCGGGCATTTAAATCAGAAAGTAGGCTCTTACCCGTTGTGCGGTCGTGTCGCATGGCCTCACGGCCGAATTCACGCTGGAGGTGTTCCTCGGTCGTGTATGCCTCTCGGAGTGCCCTGGGCGCGGGGAGGAGGCGCTCGTTTTGGTCCTGGGCCCAGTCTCTCGTCCGTTCGGCCGCTGAGGAAGCCCGTGAGCCGGCCCGGCGCGAGGTCGGTCTGGAGATCTGCATGATCGCGTCCATCATGCCGTCCATCTGGCGCGATATTTTAGTCATATCCGTCCTTACTTCACCGACGTCCGTCTTTACCTCGTTGACGTCCGTCCTGACCCCTCCGAGGTTGGCCTCCAGGGCTGTGATGCGCGAAGTCCGAGTCCGTGCGCTCGCGCTCGTTCCCTGTTGAGATACCGAGTCCACGTGGTCGCTCTCGGCTGCCGGCTGTCTTATCGTTATTTCCGAGTCCGTCTCGGCCTCCGCGGGTGCGGATGCCGCCACAGCGCTTCTGGTCAACATGACTATACTATAATTCCTTACTGAATCGCTTGGTAACCCTGTCCTCGTCTGCCGATATTCAGGGGAATACGGAGACCGAAGGTACGGAGGGCGATAGGCCAAGGAGCGATAGAAAAAATAGGTGTTGAGCGAAGGAGACCAGTGAAGCGAATGAGACAGAGGACAGTGTCGCACTCGCGCACTTTGATGTTTAGTGCGGCCGAGAGCGGAGAGGTGGCGCAGGGGTGCGCGAGTGTAGAGTGGTTTCACCAGGGGGGGCAATGACCACCCCTGACCAAAGGCCATGGGCAACCAATGTGGTTATGAAAAAAACATTCACTCTTAATAACCCTTGAACCCCACGAGGTTAAAAAAAGGCAAATCCTAGTGGTGTGCGCTTTTGCATTGTGTCAACTAGTCAAACCTTAAACTTATTGAAATAAGTCATTCAACTCTTTTCACTGGAAGTCTGATAGACCTGATTTCTATAATACAAAACCAATTCAATTCTGTGAATGGGTGTGGACTTTTATTTCCTAGAAAGGTCAACATCCTTTGCCACATTGGTAATGTCATGAAAATCCGTTTTACGATGTCGTCACTGGTGGTACTGGATCACTGACTGCAAACTTCCTACAGTGGCAAAGCATGTATGTGATGTATGGCTTGCTGCAAACCGGCCAGGTCTCTTTCACCCTTAACCCTCCAGCGATAAATACACTATGATGCCCTCTTTTACTTCGCCCTGCTGTGAACTACACTTTCGGTGTTCCTATTGAGGTTTGCTGATAGTGAGGCTGAGAATGAAATATTAAGTGACCCTATTAGTGTCCATGGGCAAGAAAGACATAATTTCCTCTTTTCCTTCTAGAATATTCATCGGGAGATGATAACAAGGGTGTCCTTTGAATTGCATGTCTCAGAAAGGAGTTATTGATTGATATAGAAAGGAAAGGTCGTTTTGTAGTCCCCAAAGTAGCACATTCTAAATTTTGATCCCAAAACCTAAAGATTATTTATAGGTCGATCTTAAACTTTTCAAAAATGAATAAGGTTTCACATAAATGATGTTGCTATATACTCATATTCCCGCGCGTTCTTCCCAGAGTAGAATTTCACGAAATAGAAATCCAGTTTAAAGTTGAATTTTGCTGATTCCTTGTATGATAATGATTATATTTCTTATCTTGAACTTACGTAGCATCAACTGGACATGTTTGAAAGGTCTAAATTAGTAAACAAAATTAATAGAAGTACTTATCTTAACTTGTGTAGGTTCTATCCGTCGCTATGCCTCTAACCGCTGAGCTTCGCACCTGCGGCTAGCTCTGGTTGATGATCCATGCACATATTCTTCTAGGTTTAGCGTTATTAGAAATATGCTGCGAGATTTATACTTTTCAATCGCCAAGCGGAGGCGTTCCGCTGGGGTTACTTCGCAGTCGACACAGTATCTGCTAGGCGAGTGGAGAAAAAGCTGCAAACGCACAGTTAGACATCAACTTTCGGTTGAAAACGTTTTGTACTGACCGTCTAGTCTTGGTGAGCGTATGGTGTCAAGTCTCATTAAAAACAAAATCACAGTGAAATTTGAATATTTAGGAGAAACCAAACGGGAGTTAGCCGAGTTGTTTATCGCACAATGGCAAGGTCGCGTATTACTGCGCGTGGCGAAGCTGGGTGCAGTGAGGAGACCAGTTTGGTTTAGAATTTATCCTACTACGTCTGTATTACTTCAGAATATTAAGAAATAACATAAAACTCACCAATATCCAGGGAAAATTGTGTGACACTCCATAATGTGTGTTTGTTTATACTCTCGACATCACTCTTGTCTTGCTCGCTCATTGGTCATTTTTCACATGACGTCATTTCACAAATGTATTCCACTAGAGCGATAAATTCAACTTGTCTGCATACTCGCCTGAATACAGTCGGCCAATGTTAAGCCTATGGTGTTTTTTATTAGAGGTAGGGTAATATTAGGAGAACAACATGATTTTATCTGTATTCCATGATTACGTCTTTTAGGTCAGTGTAAATACACACCTCCGTCTTTGACGTCGGTCTGTAGTTACATTAATCTAGAAGTTGGTAATCATTTTATACAGATACAATTACATAGTTCTCATATAATACTTCGGAAAATCATTTAAAAACATGATAATAAAAAATGCACATGAAGCTGGAGTCCAAATAAATATATATGATGCTTTTTTTAAGCTATTTACTTCTTTGTGTTCTGCTCAAACATTTTTTTAAATGTTGGTTGACATTTTCCTGTCACTTAATTCCTTGAGCTCAAATGGACCCTCTGGATGTTTCGAGTTGTTTATAAATACAAGCTACTTTTAGAAGAAAACTGGATTGTATCCATCTCAGAGTATACCATCTTGTTCAACAGTTTGTTAACAATTTGCACTGCTCCGTGAGTTATTGATCGTAACTGGTAAGATCAGTGTCGCTGTTGGTGTTTGATAGATTCTAAATGGGGGTGTTTACTGATAATGTCTGTCGGATTGTTGATGCTGTGTTCTATGTAACTGCTTCGGGAGCCAGGAAAGTTTCCCCAAAGTGTCAAACCTTTAGTTAGATTATGGGCGCTGGCTTGGTCTTACCATTAACGTTGATTCCTCACTCCACCTTCTAATCAGCTTGAGTGGATGGAAATGAGTTAGAATCGCTTCTTTCTGCGCGCTCCTTGCAGGCAAACAGTCGTAAATCAATCAGTGCACATTTTCCCACGCCGCACTGCACTTCATAAGCTCGGCGATCAGTCATTTAGTGTGTTTAATTCCCCATTACTTCTCTAGAGGTTATTTGTCGCTGTTATTAACGCGCCTGCGAATTGAGGAAGTCTTTGGAAGCAGTTTCAGACGGAAGTTCCGCTTCCTTATCTCAATTTCTCTCTCTGTATCTAAGTCCTATAAAAGTATAAGGGTGACTACAAGACATTGTTAGTCATCTTCTTTGGAAGTCTCATTGGTGTGCTAAAAAGGATTTTGATAGATCTATCTAGCAATGATTATTGTTGATTTGGTCAAGAAATATGTTTTCGAATTATTTTATATATTTCAAATTATTATACATATTGAAACATAAAATGAATGCGATATTGACTACTGCAACTACTAATGTATAGCACTCACAGAATTAAGGCATAAAAAATGTTATATTTTTCCTTCAGGGAAACTAGGATATATGCAGCATGCTAGAAGGCTATTATCAACATCTGCTTAATGTCATATGACTGTACATGTTGTTTTTTATATATTGGCAGGTGGACACGGAGGAAAAAGTCGGCAAGGCCTGCCCTTCACTCACTATGAACTTACGACGCCATTCTGTCATATGACAAGAACAACATCGGAGTACCGAGTCTGGTAGACAAGTCACATGATGCCGATACAAACAAAATGGCGTCCTGAAAAGGTAAGGAACACCTTTATTATTTACTAGAATCATGACCATGATAAAGCTTTCTTAATAATAACAATAACTACCTCATTTTGTGTTAGAATGCGATCACGTGATCATATTGCATACTAATTGGTGTGAGGTGATATAGGAATTGGTCTTGAAAAAGCGTTCTCATAAGTAAACTATATATTGCAATACAGACTTCTACGATTAGTCTGTGATATACAACATGTGATTTGGCGGGTTTTGCAATATATTTGACTGCCATACATTCCACTCTAACCCAAGTAATCTTCTCCAGAGATGTAGCCTTCATATGGACTAAGCATTGCATATCATTGAAACCCCATCGCAATGGCCACAGGTGTCAATGACAGATAAATCAGTGGGGTAAACGCGAGATGGAATCGAACTTGATTTAGTGAGGAACTAGGTCACTGCTAACAACAATACTACAACTCATAGGTCTCTCCCTGACTGATGGACATTGTATCAGGGGTGAGTGGGTGCAGCAAAAATGGGCGCTGAGGCACTAAAGCCCACTAAAATGCGCCAGTCACGGGAAACACATCTCAATACATATGTAATGACTGTCCATTGGTTGGAACATTTGTCAAATACTGTGTAATTCTCTGTATTCAACATGCGAGAGGAGGCAGAGCAGTTTACCAGTGAATGGTTTAAGAGTGATGTGCGTAAATGAATAATTTTCATGCTCAATGAGATGTAGTGAATGACCTAAAATTCGATAAGTGAATGAAATGGCAGTTTTTTTTTTATTATATAATGATAAGATAACATAGTGACTGAGCTGCAGTGATGGCGTTCTCAGCCTTTTGTTACATAAATATGTTCCTCTGGCCGGTCATGCTGCTACATTCCAAAACGGATCTAAAATAGAAGTAATGTGTGGAGTCTGGTAATTGAATTTGTATATGTCTTGAATGCTACACGCATGCGTTTTAAATGGTTCAGGTTTTTAAAACTGGTCTAAAAGAAGTGGCATTCCGATCCAGAGGACCCCTAATTGGTGACCTGACCGACATTTTATTCAATGTGAATGTTTGGATGAGCCTATATAATTCTGTGTGTGATAGTTACGTTGCAGTAAAATTGACAACAAGGAAAAGAAGTGTTGCATCGTTTTGAATCGCTTCCTGTAATCACGGCAATGCAGTTAGATACAAGTGACTGACTTTTAGAAAAGAGAGTGGCGGCTTTCCCTCAGTACTCACTGAAATCATCTCCTGCTGATCAGGTGTTGCATCAATCACCCTGGTAAAGAAGGGAGGAAAGATATTGCATAAATACATAGTTGCGTTGCTACGTGGGATGGTTGGTAAAACCAGAGTAAGGCTGCACCGCTTGTATTTCCAGGGGACTGAGTATCAATTCATAAAAGATATTTCATCCCTGGCTGGCTGTGATTATTTAATCTCCAATGATAGATTGCCATGACGTATGATTTAAGAGCAAGAGTTATTTAAATCGATGATTGTAAAGAAACACATCAGAAATGGCTATTAGTAAATGGAACGCGGATTACATAGTAAAACGGATGAAGTCGTGGTTTTCTGATAGTGGTTTTGTGGGGGTTTAGTCATTTCGTGTTTTATATTTTATTTTCTTTGTCAAAGCGGCACGTGGTATGACCAGCGAAGCGTGCCAACGTCTGCCTCATGCAACTGACAGATAGTCCTCGAGAAGATAAGGAAAAGCTCCTGCTGTATCAGTATCGCTACGCGCATGCTCGAGATAGCTACATGGTATGACGTTGTCAGTGACGTGACGTCGGGCTTTTAGTTACGTCAATAAAGTGCGTCAGATTAAACGCAGGCCGGTTCTGTCGGCAGCCTCAGAGTAAATAGAGGCATCAACAAAACAAAACTTAATAAATGCATCCCCGCTATCTGTGACTGCTGATAACGCCACAGGGCTAAATTGTCTATCAGTAGGCGGCCGACGGATGAGATAGCAGCACCGTACACAAATAAGTGTCGTGGCTTTCTACATTGAGAGAAACCCAGCCGGCTTGGCTTCATCATATAGAAGAGAAAATGGAACCGATTACATTGGCAAAACCAAATATGGGTTCACACTCTCGTGATAGGATGTGGCTTAATGTGGCTTCATGTATGACCACAGAGATGGAGGTTGAGCCAGCTGATGTATAGGCAGTGTGTAATGTAAAGAGATGGCGCTACAATTATGATTCGTACACTCTTTTCTAATATACGACATTTGATAAGGAACAAGTAACTAAGTTAACTTTCAATTGTATCGATATCCCCATCAGCAATCACGTATATATATTTCTGAATCATGTTCTTATTTCATAGAAGTAAAATCGATATGCATTTCTTTTATCATAATAACAAAACCAATTTCCCATTATCGGAATTTAGGATTGTGTCATAGGCATACATATGCGTTTAGGCATACATACGTTCTACAGCATACATCAATGTAAATACAAAGACGGATGCTGTATAATTGTTGAGGAGATCTGAGCGGACCCGGGCAGCATGAAAACACTTTCGTTTTTAACAATTTCAGGAGGAAGTGCTGTCGAAGACGTACGAGATTGTCATTGTACATGTATAAGATATTTACATGTATCTCTAATGGGAGGCTGATTATTGGAATATATCAATTAGGACGTATGATATTCATGATGCGCAAGAATTTGGGCAGCTTGGCTGAATGAAAGGCCCTCATGGGACGGTGTCAGACGGAAATATACTTTGCAATTACTAAGGTAAATTGTTCCACTGCATCCAGCAATTCATGTGCATTTCCTCGTTTATAAATGCATTTCAAACTATGTTATATTGATTTAACAAGGAATTATTTTCCTTTTAGAATATTAGATTAGGGATTGTGTTCTGTACAAAACCTGCAAGGCCTACCATGAAGCAAAGGGACTAGAGCGTTAGGATTGGTTCAAAACTATTCCATGATACACAGTAAACTGAGAATGTTGCCGGGAATTTCCAAAATAGAATCTGTATTCCATCTTAGAATTTGTCCACAACATCTGACATATCGGATGAACTAACATATGTAGGTAAGCTTACACAGACAAAGTGAAAGCTACATTTGCAATGAGTAGTACAGCAGGTTGTGGGTTTTCCCCGGGTAGTCTGAAAAGAAACCAATCTGTGTGCATGTGCACATGGTTTATGCAAGCATTGCTCGGACTACTAAGTCCCCGAGGGAAGCATTGATCAGGCAGACAGAGAGTAGGGAAGGGGAAGAGATCGAGATCTACATACAAACCGAGAACGACGGAGAGAGCCAGAGAGAAAGAAACATGCCTAAAGCCATCCTACATGACATCTTTGGAAATAAATTCTGCTTTCCGTCTAAGCCTGTCTCTTCGTTTACAGTCTGGGTATTCTCAACACAGCTGCATATTTAACGACGAAGCTTCACGTTCTGTCGCCTCATTCAGCCGTGTGATTGGCTGTTTCTATTTTTAATCGACAAGCCGTCCGAATAGGCCCCATCTCTTCCACTACCCCCAGGGCCTGCAAATGCATGAATACGAAATAATACAGATATCCCAATCATTCCGGAATAATTTATGAAAGTAATGGACCCTCGCTGGGCTTGCTCGGAATCCCCCTTAAATCACGACAGGGGGATTACGCCGCCGTCATATCCTACCCGCACTACTTTCGATCAACCAAAAAAGTAGTGCGTCCCCGGTGCCCATCCGGCATTGCGCACCTGTCAGTGTATTCATCCGCGGGTGACGGATCACTCTCGGACGTGAGTGAAATGAGTCTGTTTCACCAGCCTCCCCTGCGTCCGTCAAAGAACGCCCCGGCGATAAGCCGTGCATCAGGCAGCGTCTCAATTGCAATTGCCTATTTGGCCTGTTAACTGAAGGAATGGTCTATCAGATGGTGGGGGGTGGGGAAGACCTAACCCCTCCACCACGCCGTACTCCCTGCTTAGCAAAACCCTTCACCAAACTCTCCAGGCCAGCAACAAGCGCTCTGACGTATCGTTGACGTCAACCGTCTCAATGAAGCCTTGGCGCGCCCTCCTGCGGCTGAGGGGCGATTTTACCGCAATTTCATCGTTGAGCAGACGACTTTCGCTCTGAGTCTCCACCTTTTGGCGCTCCCCTAACGGAGAGCTCCCCTATCTGCTATTCTTTATTGTCACAGTATCCTTTACTCCGGTATTGAGAGCGCCACCACAAACGTAGTGGTGAATGGGTGAACCCCTTACCGCAACCTGCATTTTATCCTCGATAAATAAAGCTCAGTGGATGCTGGCAGACATTTAGAGGGTGCTGAGAGGGGCACTCAACCTGTCAGTGAGAATGGCTCGAGGACCCATTGCCTATATGCTATCATGGCATGGTAGCAGGACTTCGTATCATTAACTTGTAGATGATTCAATTATTATCCGAGGAACTATTAATACACCCTATCATCATTTTCCCATTATAATCGAGTGTATCTGGATGCAGATGTTAAGTCTATGGAGAAAAGATACCAGGGGTGAGATAAATAATGTACCGCTGATGGTAGGTATTTCCGTTTCAGAGGGTTGATTTGCAGCACAGAGGTTTGGTCCACCATTTTCCCAGTCCATGATAATAATTTCGTGAACACAAATGAAACATCTATATCGATAATGACATACCTGGTATGGAACTTCCCATTGGAAATAGGATAACATTATGAATATGGCTATGCAATGTAATGAAAAAAGGTTTTGATTAGGATAGTAATATTTAATGGTGGTGGCATTGGAGGTGGTGGGGATATTGGTGGTGTGTGAAGAAGATGACATTTCATTAACATGTGCTGGCAGACATGAAATGCAATAGGGGAGTTCGGATTACAATCTGGCTGGAGAAGCGGATATTCAATCAGGTACAAGGAGGGAAAGGAGATAGGATGTTATATGAGGACAGTGACTGCCCATACGGCTTGTATTTATTATTATCCTACCCCTAATATAAAATCCCATAGGCTTAACATTGACTTTCCGTATGCGCCCGTATGTCGCATACGGATAAAAAATCGCTCCTAGGAGCGTACAAAAAATGGACCAATCAGAGATCAGCAGCTGAAAGTAGTTCCAAGCGCTTTCAGAGCAGCAAGGAGAGCTATATGGAGGACTTCAGAAAGTTTTTATCATGTTTTTTGTTATTATCCTCACATAAAAATATCGTTCACAGGGGGTATGATAAAATCAAAACCTTATTCGTTTTAATCTGGGCATACGGCTTGTATTTATTATTATACACCTAATGCTGAACATCTATGAAATTCTACCCGCCGCGAGGGGTGCAGTATAAATAACGTACGGGCCCACTGTGACGTTGTGAATGACTATAAGTCGATGATTAAGTAAGAGAAAACAAGTAGCGTTTGCTTATCAATTTTAGGTATATGATAAGAAAATAACACGGTTATTGAGCCTTTTGTAATATTGATACGTCCCTCCGCTTCTGGCGTCGGGACGTTCATGTATTTGATATGTTACAAAAGACCTCGAACGGCCATCCCGACCAGCTCAGTAAACACACTTTCTCTTATTAGTATAATATCTTCTATTCGCAAAGCAAAATCTTTGGACTATTGATTTTCTATCAATCTACTGCCTCTGTGATTATCTGAGCAGCAATACTTGACAAATCACAAAAATTACCAAATGAACTGTACATTCTCTAACATATTGAAATTCATGTGAGAAATATTGAATCGGATTGAACATTTGGACTGGCATTTACTGAGCATTGGAAGGAGACTACGGGAACGTTCTGTCCCTGCTGTGAAGCTGGCATCACTTTATTGTATGGCCAGGTCCTGCAGGGGGTCAGTGTTTATGATGACTTCACCTAGCAGGGGTCAGGCGAGTTCTGTATGTAAATGTACACACCGCAAGCAGCAGTGAAAAGGTTCTATATTTAGCGTTTCGTGTTTAGGTATATCAAGCGACAATTTCATCTCACGTCAAATTGGAATGTTGTAAATCACCCACATTTCTTATACTACTTTTCCTTTATAATTTGAAGTCTGTTCTGAAATAGGAACCGAAGCTTTCATACATTTGATATCAAATGGTCATGACATTATACGGTTTTCAAGGATACAGCTTTGTTGAAAGACATCAGTTACATCTCTCTCTCTATCTCGATCTCTCTCTCTCGCTCTCTCTCTCTCTCTCTCTCTCTCTCTCTCTCTCTATCTCTCTCTCGCTCTTTCTTTCTATCCTAAAATGACAGGACAGCTACAGCGGTAACCATTAATGACTGCAATATTCATATATCAAAACATGAACTGAAGAAAGTTCTTTGCTCAGTAATGTATACGCTATAAGTTAGTAGTATACATAGCTGTATAGACCACAGAATCAATTGTTTAAAATCAGTCATGCGTGGTGCTCCGCAGATTGTTCTTTCGTTTGTTTATTGCCCAATCTATTGTCTTTTGGTCGAGGTTGTTTGTATTATGAGCATACCGTGCCGGGAAGTCTGCGCCGGGTCACCTTAAGGGATTATCTCGGGTATTGTTCGCGTTCAGCGGAGCGTGGTGCTCCGCAGGGGCAAACATTGTGCTCCGCAGGGGTAAACACGGCCGAGCACACATTTCGGGGCGGCTCGAGCTGCGGGGTAAACACGTCTCGGAGGGGTGCGGTGTTTGCCGTCCGTAATTAGTTTAACTAGAAAGCCTCTGTGTATGTATGTATGTATGTATGATCAACAAGGTGTTTAACATATGCGTGCCCCTCCTGTAGGTGAAGTACGGAACTAGATTCGGCCGCCACGGGTCGGGCTGCACCCCTGAGGACAAGTTGACACCTCTGAGCCTGTACATACATACAATAAGCAAGCGATTCGCTGCCTTCAGATATGTATGATGGCTCAGTGTATGAGATGACAACTAGCACAGAGTGCTCAGATATGAATCTGAAGGGATCATATATATATTAATAAGATATTACTATGAAATGGTGTTTACACATCATTTTCGTCAAGAATGCTTCAATAACACTTGCAAAAATTAACAAATGAAGGTCTTGATATTTTGCAATTATCTATTAAGATTTTATAACTAAAACTGCTTTTAAATTAATATTTCATCAAGAATTTGTTATAACTTCCATTAAAAAATATTAGAAATCATATTGTGCTGCCCCCTATAGGTAGAGGTTGGAACTAAATTGATAATGCTCAGTCTATGGGAATACGTTCAGAACTGGGAGTACATATTGAAACTCATGTAGTACAGTAAAACCCCTCTTCCAGGACACCCCGCTTAAGGGACCACCCCGCTTAAGGGACCACCCTGCTTTTACCTTTATCTAATTGGAATATCAGCCTGAAATTTGGTACATATAGGTAGAAAGGCAGGCTTTTCATTTCTGACAACGTATTTACAATTCGTTACTATTTGTTAAAACCTTTTCCATAGTAAATCTGTAGTCATATGACCATTTCTTTTAATTCAATCTAATTTCTCCGCTGGTTCAAATTGAATGATATTTCATATACTGAAACTTCAGACAGTTTAGTTTACCCTAATTTAAGTCCCCGTCCAAAGATTCAATGCTGAAAGCCTCAAAGAAACCATTTTGAAAAAGATGACTTATAACCCAGCTATGATTAAATAAGCCAAAATAGTCACTGCTCGAATCTAATTTTCAAAAAATCAATATCTAATCCCAAATCATTCGAAATACACAAATTTATATCACAAGAAAGCTGAGAATCTGTAGTTTACGAATATTTTGTCTCCAGTGATAAAATTCCAGTGAAATCCTCATAATAAATGATTTTCTAAATTGTATCTCGACCAGTGACTGACACCCCCTACCAATTCTATAGTAAAGCTTTAATATTCTAAATTCGATAACTAAATCCCACATTGTCCGAAATACACAAAATATATATTAGGATAAAGCTAAGGACCCGTAGTTTACGAATCCAAGTTAAATCCTCATAATAAATGATCTCTAAATCGTGCCTGGCCCAGCGCCTAACTCCCCTACAGCTCCCATAGTAAAGGCTCAGCTTAGATGATCATTTCTTTTAATTCAATTCTAATTTCTCCGTTGGTTCAAATTGAATGATATTTCATATAAGGAAACCTCAGACAGTGTAGTTTACCCTAATATGAGGCCCAGTCCATAGATTCAATGCTGAAAGCCTCAAAGAAACCATTTTGAAAAAGAAGTCTTATGACCCAGCTATGGTTAAATAAGTCAAAATAGTCACTGCTCGAATCTAATTTTCAAAAACCAATATCTAAGTCCAAAATCACCCGAAATACACAATATTTATATCACAAGAAATCTGTAGTTTACGAATATTAATGTCTCCAGTGATAAAATTTCAGTGAAATCCTCATAATAAATGATTTTCTAAACCGTATTCCGACCAGTGCGTGACTCCCCTACCAAGCCTATAGTAAAGCTTTTAATATTCTAAATTCGATAACTAAATACCACATTGTCCAAAACACACAAATATATATATGAGGAGAAAGCTAAGGACCCATAGTTTACGAATGTTAATGTCTCCAGTATGTCTCCAGTGATAAAATTCCAGTGAAATCCTCATAATAAATGATTTTCTAAATCGTATCCCGACCAGTGCGTGACCCCCCTACCAAGCCTATGGTAAAGCTTTTAATATTCTAAATTCGATAACTAAATACCACATTGTCCAAAACACACAAATATATATATGAGGAGAAAGCTAAGGACCCGTAGTTTACGAATGTTAATGTCTCCAGTAATAGAATTCAAGTTAAATCCTCATAATAAATGATTTTCTAAATCGTGCCTGGCCCAACGCCTAACCCCCCTACCGCTCCCTTAGTAAAGGCTCAGCTTAGATGATCATTTCTTTTAATTCAATTCTAATTTCTCCGCTGGTTCAAATTGAATGATATTTCGTATAAACAAACCTCAGACAGTGTAGTTTACCCTAATCCAAGTCCCCGTCCATAGATTCAATGCTTAAAGCCTAAACTAAAACATTTGAAAATGATGTCTTAAAACCTAGCTATGGTACCATAAGCCATTTTATTGATAGAGTACTTTTATTCTCCTAAATCCGATATCTAAGTACCGACTTGTCCTAAATACACAAATTATATCTCAGAAGAAAGCTTGGAACCTGTAGTTTATGAATATTAATGTCTCTTGTGATAAAATTTAATAATTAACTATAAAATAGTGGAACATTTTACGATAAATAAATAAATTGTTTTTCAAACAAATTTTTTCATAATGTCCCAGGAGCAGCAGAATATAATGCTGAACCACCGTGCTTGAACTGTTAGAGGATCTGTTTTCTCGCTTGGTTCGCTCTACGTGGGTGAATTTGGCAAGCGCTCGTTTTTTTTTTCATCTACACTGTAGATCTGGTTTTCTTTACGCAGACGAACAGCCTCCATTCGTCAATACCTGTGAGCAAAAGGAAGATCAGTGTTTATATAAATATATGGAGAATACTGAGGGCATGGATAGCAAGTTACAAATGTTAAACCTATAGGACAAAATACTAGGGGGTTAGATAAAGGATAAGAAAATAATCAATATCATGAGAAATTAAATGAATGAAAACAATATGACATCACATATACACTTCGAACGAGGTGAATATTTCAGCCAGAAAATAGATTCCATTCAGCCACACTAACTATGTCTCCCTATAATACCATTTGATGTTTATATTTATAGCATATTTATTCCTTTATTTATTATCCACTTGATGCATAGATTAGTGTCCATAGAAACATATGGACAGCGTATATCTACATACCGGAGCATACAGATATGTTATATGCTCTGGGTTGCAAACCCCATCGCATACGGAAAGTTAGTACGTACCTATATGAACTAATATCTGTACGCCACTTGTCAGGAAAGGTCGATAATGAATACAATTTAGACTGCTTTCAGATAAAAACGGTTGTATGATCTTCGCAATGTAAGGTCACAATGTTTCAGTAGTTTCCTATAGGTACCGTCCGAATCTAATTTCATAAATCAATATCTCAGTCCCCCCTCATGCTTGAATTGCACATTAATATATGAGAAAAAAGCTGAAACTGCCTAGTTTAGGAATATTTCATCCTCCAGTGTTTTTTCTCAGTAAATGCTCGTAAAAAATGTTTTTCGAAATGGTGTCTTGCCTAGAGCCCATCTCCCCTACTGCTCCCATGTTGAAGGTTCAGCGTTGAGTACCATTTTCATTAATTAATTAATTAATTTATCAATCTCTCCTGTTTCAAAGTCTATCATATCTTGTATAATCATACCTGAGACAGTGTAGTTTGCTCTAAGCTAAGTCGCCAATCATCGATTCAAGTAGAACACAGAGAAAAATAAAACAAAGTCCTAATCCACTCGCGCCTATGGACGAGTTGAGTTATTCACAGAGCATGTCCCGATACAGCGAAACGATGAACAAATTTTTTGTGAAATATTTCGATCAGAAGCGGTTAAATAGATTATTATATCGACGATAAAATCCCCCCTACCTCCCACTACCTCGAGTACCAGCTAGACACTGATCTATGTATATCAACCTGACAAATTCCTGCATATATGATTCAACCGTGAATTAAGTCTATAGACACAAACTATATTTGCTTTTGATTCTAATCTCTAGATTAGAAACCCTAGAGTGTGTGTAGATTAACCTAATCCAATTCACCGTTCATAGCTTCATGGTTAAAAGCCTGAAAGAAATTTTTTGAAAAAGATGTTTTATAACCCAGCTATGGCGAAATAGTCAATCTATTCACTGCTCGAATCTAAGTTCAAAAAATCAATATCTAAGTCCCAACTCGTCCGAAATGGTCAAGATATATATCAAATGAAAGCTCAGTATCTCTCTAATCCAATTCACCGTTCATAGCTTCATGGTTAAAAGCCTGGAAGAAATTTTTTGAAAAAGATGTTTTATAACCCAGCTATGGCGAAATAGTCAATCTATCCACTGCTCGAATCTAAGTTAAAAAAATCAATATCTAAGTCCCAACTCTTCCGAAATGGTCAAGATATATATCAAATGAAAGCTCAGTATCTCTAATTTACAAATATTACTGTCTCCTATCATTTATTTGAAGTAAAACAATATTAAAAACAATTTTCTAATACTATCCTCACCTGAACTCTACTCCCATACCTTTCCTATAGTAAAGCCTAAGATAGATGAGCATTTCTGTCAATTCGATTCTAAATCCTACACTGGTTCAAAGTGAATGATATTTCGTATAAACAAACCTCATACAGTATAGTTCCCCCTAATCCAGTCCCCATCCATAGATTCAATGCTCAAAACCAAAAATAAACCATTCGAAAACATGTCTTCGAACCTAGCTATGGCAGTACAAGCTATTTTAATCACTGAGTACTTTTAATTTTCTAAATTCTAAATTCTATAACTAATTCCCACATTATCCAAAATACAAAATTATATATATATATGAGAAGAAAGCTAAGAACCCATAGTTTAATAATATTAATGTCTCCAGTGAGATATTTCAAAATAGATCTCATATTAAATGATTTTCTAATCATATCTCTACCAGTGCACCACTCCCTACAAAGTCTATAGTATAGCTTTTAATTTCTAAATTCCATAAATAATAAATCCCACATGTTCCCAAATACACAAATACCTATAAGGAGAAACCTAATAATCTGTAGTTTACGAATAATAATGTTTCCAGACCTATATTTTAAGTTAAATCCTCATAATAAATTAATTTTGATTGTGTAATGCCTAAGGTTAAATATGAATTATTAAATCGAAACTCGTCTAACCTGGACAATATTCCCATAGATACAATCCTGCAGTATGTAGAATATGAATATATGTATTATTAATCATTAATCTAAAGTTTAAACCCTGGGCGACCTGATTTCCAATGACAGCTCGACCACCCTTCGTTTTGAGCAGTGAAACGGTTTCCCATAGATTCAACCTTATAGTCTAGACAGTACTCTATAGAGGCTTTGCTGATCTTACTTACAAATCGTTAGGTTAATTCCACCGTCTCAAGTCTGCCACCCTCATACAGCTGCTGATCAGAGGAATGTGATGCTGGTTTCATTTTACACTGTTGACGCCGTAGGACGATATAAATGTCAATTTTGTGACTTGTCGAATCGACTCGTAGCATAGCAGACATGGTTTTGTCACTGGACTTGACGCGTATCCTTCCCGGCTGAAAGTGAGATATTTCAAAATAGATCTCATATTAAATGATTTTCTAATCATATCTCTACCAGTGCACCACTCCCTACGAAGCCTATAGTATAGCTTTTAATTTCTAAATTCCATAAATAATCCCACATATTCCTAAATACACAAATACCTATAAGGAGAAACCTGATAATCTGTAGTTTACGAATAATAATAATGTTTCCAGACCTATATTTTAAGTTAAATCCTCATGATAAATTAATTTTGACTGTATAATGCCTAAGGTTAAATATGAATTATTAAATCGAAACTCGTCTAACCTGGACAATATTCCCATAGATACAAACCTTACAGTATGTAGAATATGAATATATGTATTATCAATCATTAATCTAAAGTTTAAACCCTGTACGACCTGATTTCCAATGACAGTTCGACCACCCTTCGTTTTGAGCAGTGACACATTAGCCTAATCCGATTCACATGAATTATTTAATTCGAAACTCGGCTAACCATAGATACAAACAATATCCTTATAGATACAAAACTACAGTATGTAGAATATGAATATATTTATTATCAATCATTAATCTAAAAGTTTAAACCGGTGCGACCTGATTTCCAATAACAGTTCGATCACCCTTGGTTCGAGCAGTGACACGGCTTCCCATAGATTCAACCTTATAGTCTACGAGGCTTTACCTATCTTACTTACTTACTTACTTTCAAATCGTTAGGTTAATTCCGCCGTATCAAGTCTGTCACCTTCGTACAGCTGCTGATCAGAGGAATGTGGTGCTGGTTTCATTTTACACTGTTGACGCCATAGGACGATATAAATGTTAATTTTGTGGCTTGACAGTCTAGCAGACATGGCTTTGTCACTGGACTTGACACGTATTCTTCTGGCTGAAAGATCAGAAGTTATCACCGTATTAACCACACTGTCTTTTGGATTTCCGCCATAATATATGGAATTCGTGTGAAGATAACTGACGCTCCCTCCTCCCCTTCCCAGAAAAGTGTGTTAAATAATGATAATCGTGAGTTAATAACAACCCCTGCTCGTACGCACAACCCATCTCTTATCTAGTGACTTTTTTATAAACTACGAATGGGTCTGTTTTTGACCCAGATTTATCGGCTTTGACCCAGATTTCATCATTCAAGCAGTTTTCAAAATGGACGCAAGAAGTGTTTTTGCGGCGTTTTCTTTGGCAGCAGGAGGTTTTTTCCTTTTCTGGAGGGCATGGCCGGCAATCATGTCTTTCCTGGGGCGGGTCGCCAGGCGTGTGGCGAGTGCCAACATCCCTTTTCGGTGAGTATTAGATGGTATTAACACGAATAAAATGAATAAGTTCTCACTTAACTTTTCCCGAATTGGTCACCTTCCTATTCAAGCGGCCCGCCATAGCAATGAAATCCTCCCCTGCACCCACTCTCGGTACGGGTGTAGTCGATCAATACCGTAATGTCGTATTAGTTTTGTAATCGGATTTGCCCGAAAACCTGATCAAATAACTCAAATGTCAAACTTAACATGTCAGGTTATGAACTACATTTTTCAAAATGAAGCCCCCCCACCACCCCTTCTCACACTGATGTTCTGCTTATTTGTCCAAAAGCTTCCGTTTCTATAATCCCTCTATTATCGTCCAAAAGTAGTGAAATTTCTCTACCATTCGAAATCCTCATCAATCAAGTCAAATTTCAAACTTAACATGTCATATTATGAACTACATTTTCAAAATGAAATTCAAGGCACTAATGCCTCTGTGTGAATCTGTGAAAATTTATCCGCAATTCTTTTCACAGGCGCGTGGAAATCGTTGTAGGGCTGGAGGAGAGGGATGATGGTGAGTTCGTCTTATTTAATATGTAACACAATCAATATTATCAATATTTAACAAAATTACCTATGCATCTGATACCACGAAATTAGTTTGTACAAGGGCAATACCAACCATTCTTTTCCTATTCCTAGTATGTGACACAGCTATAATATTTCCTCCGTGTATTTGCGCAGCGGTACCAACAGCGGAAGTAGTTTACTGTAGCTTACGTTAGCACTATACACGAGAGGGCGCCCATTTGAGTGGTGTGCCGCTTTTCCCGTAGATGGCGTGTGCTTCTTCACACTGCGTAATGGGTTGAGAACCCTTTCTGTATAGACGCCAAACGGGCTTATTCCGAGTATAATCACTGTGAACGAGTAATTATGGTGTGTCCTAACCATACAATATATTTGATACAAAATAAAAACGATTGAATATTAAACCCTGTTTTCAACACAATTTTTTACTCGAATGAATAGAACTCAATGCTGACCTTTAGTTTATGTTACATTTAGGTAGCTACCATGGCTACATTGACGTGTTTGTGGCACCACGGTGAGTAAAAAAACTACTTTAAACTATTAATATTCTGTGTAGTATGATCAAAGAACTATAACCAAAGAAACCCAACTCCCATATTATGATGTGACACTGTGCAGACGGTAGTGCCACACGGCGGTCAGTCTGCATGAACTAAAATCCAGCATAGCATTTGGTACGGGAGAAAATAGATTATACCTAAGTTATTTCTTGGTATTATTTCTGATAACCTTAGATTTTCAATCATTATGCTTAATTAGACAAACATAGGTACGAAGCATTTGCTCTGGTGTGTACCAAAGGTGTGAAATAGTCTCCTACCTGTTTCTATTCCACCATGTGCCGTTCGTGAGCGGAAAAAAAGCAATAGGATGCTTTGGTTATGTCAAATATTATCTTTCCAGCAGTTACATGGCTTCCATTAAACTCAACTTTGTAATTTGACGTGACTATGTATTTACAAACCGGGGGGGCTTTCGTCCACTGCATTGTAGTGTCTCTCCGATGAAGTTGTAGCAAATGCTGTAGCAGACATGTCACTGCACCTCACGCCTATTTTTTTAAAATGAATATCCGTAATTATCACTGTATTAACAGTACTGTAGTTTGGTTTCCAACCAGAACATTGATATCCTCTCGTAGGTAACAGTCTTATATAGGAACTGTTGTGCTCCATTGTGTTTGTTAATAGACCATTTGACAAAGTCATTGCGTAGAAGAAACTGCTTAGCCATCCATATTCACACTGTGACTCCCGCCCCCTCTAACGGTTTTGCTTGGTTGGTCAAGTTTAAAATTTCCGTATTGCCCAGGTCCCCTTAGCAGTTCGTTTATCCCATAATTTCTATTGGTTTCAGCGGTACACACGGGAGAGACATGCATTTACTATATCAAATAGGATACTTTTCCTTTGAGTATTATCAAATAAATGAACAAACCAAATTTACTTCTTCTTACTCCCGCCCCCTCTAACGGTTTTGCTTGGTTGGTCAAGTTTAAAATTTCCGTATTGCCCAGGTCCCCTTAGCAGTTCGTTTATCCCATAATTTCTATTGGTTTCAGCGGTACACACGGGAGAGGCATGCGTTTACTATATCAAATAGGATACTTTTCCTTTGAGTATTATCAAAATAAATGAACAAACCCAATTTACTTCTTCTTACAGTTGATGGATAGTTCCGTAACTTTAAAGAATGTTAAGGTGAGTTAGTACCTTTTCCTATATATCTACTTTTGCCATCAGTGCTAATGCTTCCCTAACCGGTTTGTTTGCCTTTTGGTCGCCTACTGAGAGGATTTTTTTTTTTTTTTGTAAGAGCTCTTTTTAAAAAGCTCTAACTAAAACCAAAAAATAGAACCACGCTTGCAGAAGCTCACATACTCAATCCAAGGTTTTGCTTCAAACATAGGTGGTACATAGGTGGTGATCGTTTCTCAAAAGGTTTCGGAAAAACATAGGTAAAGCACCTATTATATAGCCCGTAGAAGTCAATACTTCTATCTTGTTATAGGTTGAGTATATCACTTACGAGCTACCACCTCCTTCATATTACTGTGCACTCCAAACTCGATGGCGAACGAGGACACTAACCAGGCACAAATAAGTTTCTGATTTATCTTAGGCTGGAAATATTCATCTCTTTATCACCCAATGAGAACGAGTTAACATTCTCGCAAGCCTGTTGAGAACGAGTTTGTATGCTAAGCCCTACGATGACAGTTGTTAAGTTTATGAAAATATGGATCTATAAGATTGGAGAATGAGACATATAATCTCGAATCTACATAGTCTAAGTACTGTGCGCCTATATCGGGAAATAGTATTTTGTGACCGGCTATCTGTGGTTGGAGCGGGTTCACTTTAGCTCACTATTCCAGGCTAAGATAATGTTACACTGGCCACCCGAGCTATACTACGTTAGCTCTGGTCACGTTGAATTGACCGTGACCGTGACCTGGCGTGGTAGCGGGTAAAGGAACGTCACTCTAGCTATTTTTCATATCTATTTTTACTCTGGGCTGTCAGTTGTAACTGGTTCACGTGACTGGTTCCTCTGTTTACTCTGCTTGTAAAGAGTCCTGGATTCTTATCTTTTCTATGTTGTCATCTTCTTTAAGGTGTATTTTGATAAATTCCCACAGATATAAGTTTTTTATGAATCTATTGTCATATAAATATTTCTTTGCAAGTATTTGGGATCTTAGAACCCATGTAGAACATACTTATTTGGTCCGAGAGTGAGAATCCGTGGACACGTCCATGGTTTAACGTTACCAACCTCTTAGCTGGAACGTAGTGTAGACAGAGGTGGCGGCCAATCTAAGATAATGTTATACTCGATCGTATATGTAGCTCAGGTTACCAGTGTATCCACTAGAGGTCGCTTCAAAAAAGGTTGCTCATATAAAACCATGAATGCAAATAAATCTTGTCTAACGTCGCTAGGTTAACTAAAAATGTAATTATGAAGGATGGTAAAAACTGTAATTTGAAGGGTAGTTAAACTAATATACCACTCCATTATAAGCATGGTGTATCTCACAAAATATGGAAATCAAGGGTTTGTGACACCTTTCACAGAACATGAATCTACCCTTCAAATGTATGCGTACCACCTTACACTATACACCAAAATCACTAGCTTACCATTCAATCGAATACCGAGAATAATTTTTTGCAGGGCTCTTTAAAAGAGCCCGATTTAAAAACCAAAAATAACCTGCAGAAACTTCACAGACTCTCATTAATCTGTCTGTATTATCACATTCAAATGTAATGTGGAGCCAGAAGTTTTTTTTATCTACGTGCCAAGAAGTACACCCCTTCTACCAATACATCATTGTTTTATTATAAGAAATGGGCTCAAATGCTACTTATCCCGTGTGAGGTGATATGCTGTACTGTTTGTCTCCCTACAATGTACACACACACACACACACACACACACACACACACACACTCACACACACACATTAATCTGTTTGTATTTATCACTTTCAGTTGTAATGTGGGGCCCGAATCTTTTGATTTACGTTATCTAAGTTTTTATCTACATTATCTAAGTTATTGTACTACATCCAAAATTATATAACTTGAAACTGATACAAACTTTTCTCCATTTTCAGTCGTCCAATCAGAAGAACTCCGAAGTGATTTGTGGGTTTTTTTCGTTTTTTTACAACTTTGATGAACTTTAAGGTGAGTTATAAACTTCCTTAAGAAATTCCTTACCCTCATGATAGTTTCACCAAAACATCATTCTTGTCACTCTTTGGTTTAATTAGAAAACGGTACAAATTACACCAGAGGGCAATACTGCTACGACCTTTATTCTAACGCTAGGGGGGACCTAGGACCCGTTCTACACGGATACGTGTCAAAAAAATTCCAGAAAAATTAAAAGAAGGGAAGGTATCTGGGGCAAAAGATTTTCATATCTGTGTACATTCGTTAGGGTCGCTCATGAAAAAAGATGTTTCTTTGTGCCACATAAAATAATAATAATAATAATAGGAACCCTATCCTTTTCTTCTTTTCAATTCAAATCGTTGATATGACCAGGGAATGGATAGACCGCGATGGTTAGTGTGCTATTCCTAATATTAAAAAACGCCTATAGGGCTATTCACAATGATTACTAGGTTATTTAGGCTTTTCACAATGATTACTATGTTATTTAGCACACAGTGATACTATCGTATATGGTGGTGGCACTTACATGCAATCTTGCTATGATTTCCTATTATCATGTAAATATTTTGAGGAATTGTATTCATGACTCAGTATATGTTTGTTGTTTTTCAGATGTGTGGCGGGCGGAGGGAGTGATTACACCTGTGATTAATTGTAAATAATTTTAAAACTAATAAAACCTTGATCCAAACCGAGTTGGGCAGTTGTTGAGTTGTACTTGTTTAAAATCATAAAGTTTGTCTATATTGGCCATAGTATCCAAACAGAAAATCTCGAGAATCAAAACAGAAAATCTCATGAAAAAAAAATCAGATTGACAGCAGATACTTTAACATAAGATATACTGATAGATAACACGCGAAGTATCATACAATTATTCATAACACAATGAGAAATACTGAATCAATTTGTGTGATAAAAAACATGTCTTTTATTTATGTTAAAAGAAGTCTTTTGTTTCATTTTGTTAGTAAGCGGGTTATAAAGAAAGTCCTCACCCTCATGTTAGTCTCACCGCCTCCCTGTACAGGGTATCAGGTCATGCAAAATAGATGTTTGAGATCCATCCTCCGTGTAGAACAAAGAACGCACACAAATTATGCACATGCATTATACAATATGCCAAAATTAGAGAAGAGAAGGAAATCTCACTTGTTAAAATATGTCTATAAACGAGCCCAGAATGTAGAAAATCTCGATGTCACCACACCCATCCACAAGGATGAGAACAGCACCCGTACTAAAGGTACACAAACCTTACTGTACGGTATACACAACCAGTACGGAGTATCTATGTATCACAAATGGAGCAATCTGTCGCCCCTCATGAGACAGATGGAAACCCTTCGTGAGTTTAAAAGCCTGACAAAAAAGAATGATGAAGGATTCCATCCAACAAATTTAATAATTCTACTTGGAACTATTGTGTGTGTGTGTGTGTGTGTGTGTGTGTGTTGTAGGAATTACTTCCAGTTATAAAACATATTGTTGAGACTAGTCCACTATACCAACAATCACAAAATGATTATTCCAAGTAACCAATATGAGTGAATGTTTAATATACGCTATTTAATGAATCTCCAATTTTCTATGTCTCGCTGTATCGAAAAAATCTTGTTCTGTATCCTAAGGAAGACTAAAGGGTATATATCGGGAAGCCGATTGAAACCAGTGATATGTGTCACTAACGGTCTTCTCCTACTGCATTGTTACACATATATACTTTCCCACAAAGGACAAGAAAACACCATGTATTCTCAAAATGTGACAATAAAGTGAAGTTATCAAAAAATTATATTATATTATATTATATTATATTGTATTAGTGCTTTTGTTATACATCTATTTATCATTAATAACATCGTTGAAACTGAATAAATTATTAATATTAATTAATCATTGTCATTAGTAGTATGATAATGATATAACAATGATTAATTAATAACTGTCTAACTAATTATCATTATTAGCTAGTCATTGGATAAACTGAATACCAAATGGTGGCAATCAATGATACATACCTTTAGTGTTGGGTTTTCTCACGTCGATGATGGTAGATAGAATATGACAATAACGTGACCTCACAAAATTGACGCTCAATCAATCTACGGTGTGGAGAATCCCATTCGGTAATCTGTGATGGTGATGGTAAGGTTTCTCATGGTAGGATTGAAATCAGCAGGTAGTCTAACAGCAAGGATATCCCATAGAGCAATGTGATGAATAGACAGTGTAATACCCCGTATATAAACCAAACATCCACCTTGTTGTGCAGTAAAGAATCAACAGGTTGAGGCATGGATTTAATCGACTGTAGTGTGTTGTAATAATCTAATACCGATTAAAAAGGGATTATAGTAATCGGATAAACACCCTTGAGAATTGGTAATTTTTTCCCAGTACATCCACAATGGTGAGTAATTTTTACCCGTGTAATAATGATAATGGTAAAAAAATCCTATTGACTGTATACTAGTACAACACGTCTCCCCGGAAAAAATGACGCATTTCCCCTGGCAGAGGGTAAAATTACCATACACCTCTATGAGTTGTATCAATGTCATCAGAATGCGTCACTGTTTACATGTCACCTACTCGAGGTTTTGTAGCTGTGTAGGTAGCCTGTATATGCAGGTGTCTCACATCTCAGCTATACATTAAAAGGGGTTGTACCTTTATGTAAAGTGTCCTTTTAAGACTGAATAACTAAACCTAATTAATCAAAATTGGTATTAGAGTGTATACCTTATCAGGTAATGTCTACAATAAGGCAATGCAATCTTGACTATGTTAAGGTTACATCTGAAATAATGAGTAGGGGATAACTGAATAGTTAAAAATCTAAATCATGAAATAATGAAATATAATTCGTGAGTAGTTTGAATTGAATATTTAACTTTCTATTGAGGAATAATTTAAATACATGTTCAAGAGGCATGTTAAATATTGACATCGTTGTCGGTGTTAATGTCAGTGTCAATACCCATATCATTACCACATTTAGAGATCAGTGATAATCATTGACTATCTACTGCTACAAATGAATGAGTGTGTATTGCAGGCAGCTACCGCGAGCTGTAGGATACAGGTTGCAATCAATGATACATACCTTTAGTGTTGGGTTTTCTCACGTCGATGATGGTAGATAGAATATGCCAATAACTTGAGCTCACGTAATTGATGCTCAATCAATCTACGGTGTAGAAAATCCCATTCGGTAATCTGCGATGGTGATGGTAAGGTTTCCCATGGTAGGATTGAAATCAGCAGGTAGTCTAACAGCAAGGATATCCCATAGAGCGATGTGATGAATAGACAGTGTAATACCCCGTATATAAACCAAACATCCACCTTGTTGTGCGGTAAAGAATCAACAGGTTGAGGCATGGATTTAATCGACTGTAGTGTGTTGTAATAATCTAATACCGATTAAAAAGGGATTATAGTAATCGGATAAACACCCTTGAGAATTGGTAATTTTTCCCAGTACATCCACAATGGTGAGTAATTTTTACCCGTGTAATAATGATAATGGTAAAAAAAATCCTATTGACTGTATACTAGTACAACACGTCTCCCCGGAAAAAAATGACGCATTTCCCCTGGCAGAGGGTAAAATTACCATACACCTCTATGAGTTGTATCAATGTCATCAGAATGCGTCACTGTTTACATGTCACCTACTCGAGGTTTTGTAGCTGTGTAGGTAGCCTGTATATGCAGGTGTCTCACATCTCAGCTATACATTAAAAGGGGTTGTACCTTTATGTAAAGTGTCCTTTTAAGACTGAATAACTAAACCTAATTAATCAAAATTGGTATTAGAGTGTATACCTTATCAGGTAATGTCTACAATAAGGCAATGCAATCTTGACTATGTTAAGGTTACATCTGAAATAATGAGTAGGGGATAACTGAATAGTTAAAAATCTAAATCATGAAATAATGAAATATAATTCGTGAGTAGTTTGAATTGAATATTTAACTTTCTATTGAGGAATAATTTAAATACATGTTCAAGAGGCATGTTAAATATTGACATCGTTGTCGGTGTTAATGTCAGTGTCAATACCCATATCATTACCACATTTAGAGATCAGTGATAATCATTGACTATCTACTGCTACAAATGAATGAGTGTGTATTGCAGGCAGCTACCGCGAGCTGTAGGATACAGGTTGCAATCAATGATACATACCTTTAGTGTTGGGTTTTCTCACGTCGATGATGGTAGATAGAATATGCCAATAACGTGAGCTCACGTAATTGATGCTCAATCAATCTACGGTGTAGAAAATCCCATTCGGTAATCTGCGATGGTGATGGTAAGGTTTCCCATGGTAGGATTGAAATCAGCAGGTAGTCTAACAGCAAGGATATCCCATAGAGCGATGTGATGAATAGACAGTGTAATACCCCGTATATAAACCAAACATCCACCTTGTTGTGCGGTAAAGAATCAACAGGTTGAGGCATGGATTTAATCGACTGTAGTGTGTTGTAATAATCTAATACCGATTAAAAAGGGATTATAGTAATCGGATAAACACCCTTGAGAATTGGTAATTTTTCCCAGTACATCCACAATGGTGAGTAATTTTTACCCGTGTAATAATGATAATGGTAAAAAAAATCCTATTGACTGTATACTAGTACAACACGTCTCCCCGGAAAAAAATGACGCATTTCCCCTGGCAGAGGGTAAAATTACCATACACCTCTATGAGTTGTATCAATGTCATCAGAATGCGTCACTGTTTACATGTCACCTACTCAAGGTTTTGTAGCTGTGTAGGTAGCCTGTATATGTAGGTGTCTCACATCTCAGCTATACATTAAAAGGGGCTGTAACTTTATGTAAAGTGTCCTTTTAAGACTGAATAACTAAACCTAATTAATCAAAATTGGTATTAGAGTGTATACCTTATCAGGTAATGTCTACAATAAGGCAATGCGATCTTGACTATGTTAAGGTTACATCTGAAATAATGAGTAGGGGATAACTGGATAGTTAAAAATCTAAATCATGAAATAATGAAATATAATTCGTGAGTAGTTTGAATTGAATATTTAACTTTCTATTGAGGAATAATTTAAATACATGTTCAAGAGGCATGTTAAATATTGACATCGTTGTCGGTGTTAATGTCAGTGTCAATACCCATATCATTACCACATTTAGAGATCAGTGATAATCATTGACTATCTACTGCTACAAATGAATGAGTGTGTATTGCAGGCAGCTACCGCGAGCGGTCGGATACACATGTGTCGGTTGAAAGGTGATCTTATCAAGATGTCATTGGATAGTGTCACCCTCTCCGGTATCGCTACCGCCTCACTGACACCGGGCTGACACCGGGTTTAGTGACACCCCTTTCCTCTTTGATTAGTATAAGAAGATGTCATTAATCTTATTGACTCAGAATACTAAGGACATCGACAGGATCAAGTCAGTCATCTTCATAGCCATCATGAGGCCATTCTTTATACTACCCGTCTTTGCTATATTGCTCATGCAAATTGAGGCCTTACTGGAATGCGGACCTGGTAAAAGATGTGTCTGTTACCCATCACGTGGAGTAATTTCATGCACCAACATTGGATTATACAGCATGCCCGATGTCCATCACCGAAAATCCACCGGGTATCCTGTACTTGACCTTCGCGGCAACAATATCGGGACTATAGGTGATTTCCCAACGGATAGATTCACCAGAATAGACCTCAGAAGGAATCCCATAGCTGATTCGTGTTCAAGTCTACCAAGAAGCGTGATAGACACTGACCAATGTAAGAGGATAACTTCGTCGATCGATGAACTTGAAACACATATGCAATTAGACACTAACATGGACATCGAAGATCTCATGGATGACAATACATCTACCGAAAAGGTTCTAGGCGGTGTTGAAGTCGTGGTTCATGAAAATACAGTTAAAGTCAGGGATAACACTATCGGTAATAAGGATAAAACTGTTAAACCAAACACCGTTGAGGGCGATTCTAACGTGAAGGGTATTGATAAAGTGGTTAACAGATCCGGTCGAATGATGGTTGTCGTGGTCAGCGCGACCGGTGCCGGAGGAGTAGGTGTAGTATTCGTCATTCTCATAAGCTTATTAATTCATCTTGCCCGGAAAGGAATATTACTTAAATGTTGTGACCGTGTATGTGGAAAATGTGCTTCTGACAATACATCTACGGATAATGTCAATACACCTGGATCATCAAACAACAGTGGATTGGATATCGAGTCCGACAATGTTGATGATATATCAGGATTTGATCATGACCGTGGAACCTCAACAATGCGTGTAAAACATGTAGTGCCTCCAGCAGAACCATGTGAGTCCTTCCGTATAGAAGATACCGAACTCACGGTACAGTTACCTGAAAAAGATACCTCCACGGGAAATGAAGAGGAAAATGATCGGTGTACCGAACCTATAGATTTGAGGTAAGGTTATTATAATTATCATACTATTAATATTGTTATTACATCATGTAGATGATTCTTTGTAAGTGTCTATTGATATGATACTATTATCATACTATAACCATCAATATATCTCTGTATATCATGTATTCTTGTATACAACTATCAGATGATTATCTATATACATTATATTAATATGTATTGTTATGATATCACATTAAATAGCACCTATGTATTACTATGTATGTATGTAATGTATGTATGATAAGTAATTATCATTATCATTATCTATATTATTATTAATTATTGTATGTGTATTAATTATGTAATGTATATCGATATAATAGCTATGATATCATATTCTCGATACAGTACCGAGTGCAAGACGTCGCCAGGAATGATACCTTCAAAACTGTGCGGTCCTGATACTGGTCCTGGTCCTGGTCCTGTACCCCGCTCCCACAAAAGGAAGAATGATAAACCTTATGCAAGACCTTCAACCTCGTCACGCCCACCTAACTCTTCACAGATGTCACCACAGCTAATAGAACTCGACTCACTAATTCCACCACCATCACCATCACCCCCCACACAACCACTTATACCTAGCGAGTCATCTACAACGGTTGAGAAACCACATAACGTCGGAGTGGTGAAAGGTGTTGTAAAGTATAGTGGTTTCAAAAGACACTGTGATGGAGTACACACAGGTTTGACACCTCCTGATAAAGTATCACACATGGAACACGGATACGAAGATAGTGATTCAGACCAGTGATACAACGGACAATGTGAATAGTGATTCAGTTATGACTTTGTCTGAGCTTTAGCTTTAGCTTTAGCTTTAGTTCCACACTGGACCATACAAACTGGTATTCAAACAGGTGGTGCTGACTAATGGTATATTTCATATATAGTATATACCATTAACTAGTTTTACCATAGTTTTTGTTAAGTAAAACAGTTTCTTAAGACATGATCCCGTGTCACACTTAGCTTAGCTTAGCTCAGCTTTTTAGCTTCATACATAGTAGTTCTCGTAGAACCATACAGATAGGTATTCAGGAGGATGACCGAACATGGTGCAGTTATTTAACTTAATTTACTATAGTTTACTTGGTTTATCTTAACTTAGCTTAGCTTAGCTTAGCTAAATGAATACTATTGATTTATATGAATGGTTCATTGTTATTACCTTTACCTTAACCTACCATAGCATGTCTAAAAGACTGGGAATGATTTCTGATTAGTTTGTGATGTTACCCTATAGTATAGTATAGGATAGTTAAACTTAGAGGTTGTAAATAAATCCTTACATTCAAACCGTGTGTATGTGTATGTGTACACTCTAAAAAATAGAATAGTTTTGTAGTTTGATCATGCCATACTATACCATATCATATGACATTATATATTATATTATCATATTTATAATGTTGTCATTCTGTACCATACCATACCATACCACACTTGTGATTCAGTATGTACATGTATAGTAATAAAGTATCAATACTTAACTAGATGCGTTCTGTTAGGTCTTTATAAATTATTATTATTATATTTATATATATATATCTAATACAGATATAACTATTAATCTTATATCTTAATACATTATCTATATCAATATCAATATATATTACTCTAAGTATGTCTAATATGTGTTCTATACATACATACATACATATATAAATATGCATAATATATACATATATACATTTATATACATATATACATATGTATACAAATAATGTGGGTTATTTGATGTATTAATTACAGAGGTCGCTTGGGTCTACCCTAAATTGATACCTCCACACCTCACCAGGTGGGGTTCGGTATGGGACAGGTGCGCCGGTACAGGTACTGCGCACCAGTCACCTCCCATACACAGAAGGATAGTCATGAGACTCAGTCTCCTCTTCGCATTTATCCTGATATACTTATATTCCATAGACTTAGTGTTATCAATTTAGTTCCATACCTCACCTACAGGAGAGGGGCGCACAAGTTAAACACCATGTTAATCATACATACATACACAGAGGCTTTCTAGTTAAACTAATTACGGAGGGATATATATTATATATATAGTAATAAAGTATTAATACTTAACTATTAACTTAACTGTTCTGTTAGGTTTTATTATTATATTATTTATATATATATGTAATACACATATAATGTTTATCTTATATCTTATACATTATCTATATCAATATCAGTATATATTACTCTAATTATATCTAATACGTGTCATATACATACTTATACTCTAATTATGTCTAATACATGTTATATACATACATACATATATAAATATGCACCATATATACATATATATATACATATATACTATATACATATACATATATACATATATACATATACATATGTACATATACATATATACATATATATATAATACTTATATTCCATAGACTTAGTGTTATCAATCTAGTTCCGTACTTCACCTACAGGAGGGGCGCGCATAAGTTAAACACCTTGTTGATCATACATACATACATACATACACAGAGGCTTTCTAGTTAAACTAATTACGGACGGCAAACACCGCACCCCTCCGAGACGTGTTTACCCCGCAGCTCGAGCCGCCCCGAAATGTGTGCTCGGCCGTGTTTACCCCTGCGGAGCACAATGTTTGCCCCTGCGGAGCACCACGCTCCGCTGAACGCGAACAATACCCGAGATAATCCCTTAAGGTGACCCGGCGCAGACTTCCCGGCACGGTATGCTCATAATACAAACAACCTCGACCAAAAGACAATAGATTGGGCAATAAACAAACGAAAGAACAATCTGCGGAGCACCACGCATGACTGATTTTAAACAATTGATTCTGTGGTCTATACAGCTATGTATACTACTTAAGTTTCCAAATGAAACCATCACACAGATTTGGCTATGTTCGCTCTCCAACAATGCAATTTTGTCGAAGTAGAACATGAGCATTTCTCGTGGTTCTTACAACTGATTAGAGGTCGAGCCTCAGCGCACACCACACATGACAGGCTCACCATCTCGGCGTGAGTCGATGGAAGTGGGGTAGAGAAGATCAGTCCCTACAGTCTGGGCAATGGCCACCCCCACCTACCATTGTGAATGCAAATCAATAACTGACTCAGGGAATTTTGCTTCTCAAAATAGACATTGCATTCTGCAGTTGATATCATATCGGTGAAACTGTAGGAAGCGGTAATGTGAGGGACTTCTAGGATAATGCATGTTGTTTCTTCCCTTGCTCCACATACTGAAACCACTACTACATAATATTCTGGCTTGGGAATATAGAATTGTCACTCCTGCTCATATTGAACAGGATGATGTTTGATTCAATAGTATTTTATTTCAAAATCGGCTAATTAAATGGATGCCATTTGTCATACTTTGGTCGGCTGTGATTATGTGGAAGGAGCAGAGTGTGAGGAGAAGACTTTTATAAAAATTGGTCATTCGTCACGAGGGAATTCTTTAAGTCTGGTGTGAAGGAACAGGAATTACATAAGTTGTAACAGGACATACCATCCAACGACTAGGTTTCAATACTACAATGAATCAGGGACCTAAGACTTTTGTTGATGTTATCATATTTTTTAATTTCTACGACCAATCAAGTTGCTTGTGTAATTCATAGTCTACTTGTCGGGGGTGATGAATACACTATATTACACTTTAAAATCAGTCGCATCTTTTGATGTCATCCCAGAGCGGGAAGTTTGATCCATAAAGAAAAATGAAACTTGCATTCCCTTGTCTTGCTTTTCCACAGCGGTGAGCTTTCGTGTTTCTTTGTGCTGAATTTCTTTGAGGATTTCTTGTACCGGTAGTGAAAAGTGAATCATATTAATAGAAAGTTGTCTTGGCTAGATCGAAGCCAGCATCATAATGTGATCTTCTGTGATATTTGAAATTATATATTGATCTCTCCAACAGTTTTCCATTTTATGTTAGATTATGACGCGTGTCCGAAACGCTTTTTATACAGGTAAAATATTGGTACACAAAGGAACAACGGTGTACACCGGGGTACTCTTTCACTCTCTAATCCTCTTTCGTGATTTCATCCACCATTGGGTTTCAAATTGCACTGATAAACTTATAAAAACTTCTCTGCTTTTGGAGGCAGGTGAAATTTACAGTACAGTTCTTGATCTTTAGGATAACTTAGAAAATGTGTAAATATCTTTAAGAGCAATAAGGAATGGCACTAGTTATAGGCCATATTTAGTTTGAATCTCTGATATCGATGAATCAGGAAACAGCCAGGATCTGGTCGCATAAACATGTTGTATTCATGTTAATAATTCTAGTAACTGTGTCCTACACACAAAGCGGTACGACGCTAGCTATCTAAGCACCAATTGGTCAATAGTGATAACACGTACTTCATATAGTAAGTGGTAAATGAGGATTCTCGGGTTAATCGACATAAGTGTGTAATCACTATCTCTAGCGCCGGCTAGTAGCTCTGAACTTTCCGTACTTGTATCTGCGCCCGGCGCAATCGGTGAAACGCTCGTCTGGTGACACGATCAATTGTTGCTGATTATACAGGACTCGTAGACCTACTAATTCTACTACTGCAATTGGTGACACAGTTTTGAGTCAGACACCTCAGTATGACACTTCAGCTTGAAGCTACAGCTGGAAACCTCAACTAGACAGCCCAAGCTTTAGAGGTCAGATTGACACCTACGTATGAAATCCCAGTATGAGGCTTCAGTACGAAACTCAGTAGGACACTTCCGCTAGAGACATCAGTATGACACTCTAAATGTGAAAGCTCAGTAAGACCTCTGACCGAGACATTTCAGTTAGATATATATGTCACATCTCAGCCACACACCTCAGTCACACACCTTAGTCACACACCTCAGTCACACACCTCGGACACACACCTCAGTCACACACCTCAGTCACACACCTCAATCACATACCTCAATCACACACCTCAGTCACACACCTCAGTCACACAGCTCAGTCATACACCTCAGTCACACACCTCAATCACACACCTCAATCACACACCTCAGTCACACACCTCAGTCACACACCTCAGTAATACACCTCAGTCACACACCTCAGTCACACACCTCAGTCACACACCTCAGTCACACACCTCAGTCATTCACCTCAGTCATACACCTCAGTCACACACCTCAGTCACACACCTCAGTCACACACCTCAGTAATACACCTCAGTCATTCACCTCAGTCATACACCTCAGTCACACACCTCAGTCACCCACCTCAGTCATACACCTCAGTAATACACCTCAGTCACACACCTCAGTCACACACCTCAGTCACACACCTCAGTAATACACCTCAGTCATTCACCTCAGTCATACACCTCAGTCACACACCTCAGTCACACACCTCAGTCACACACCTCAGTAATACACCTCAGTCATTCACCTCAGTCATACACCTCAGTCACACACCTCAGTCACACACCTCAGTCACACACCTCAGTCACACACCTCAGTTATACACCTCAGTCATTCACCTCAGTGATACACCTCAGTCACACACCTCAGTAATACACCTCAGTCATTCACCTCAGTCACACACCTCAGCCACACACCTCAGTCACACACCTCAGTCACACACCTCAGTCACACACCTCAGTCACACACCTCAGTCACACACCTCAGGTCATACACCTCAGGTTATACACCTCAGTAATACACTTCAGGCACACACCTCAGTCACACACCTCAGTCACACACCTCAGTAATACACCTAAGTCATTCACCTCAGTCATACACCTCAGTCACACACCTCAGTCACACACCTCAGTCACACACCTCAGTAATACACCTCAGTCATTCACCTCAGTCATACACCTCAGTCACACACCTCAGTCACACACCTCAGTCACACACCTCAGTCACACACCTCAGTCACACACCTCAGTAATACACCTCAGTCATTCACCTCAGTCACACACCTCAGTAATACACCTCAGTCATTCACCTCAGTCATTCACCTCAGCCACACACCTCAGCCACACACCTCAGTCACACACCTCAGTCACACACCTCAGTCACACACCTCAGGTCATACACCTCAGGTTATACAGATCAGTCAAAAAGCTCAGTCACACATCTCAGTCACATACCTCAGTCACACAGCTAAGTCATAAAGCTTAGTCACAAACCTCGATCATACAGCTTAGTTACACACCTCAGTCACACACCTCAGTCACACCCAACGTTGTGATATTCAAGAGAAACGTGTCAGTCCTGAATTTGATATCCCAGGCAGACTGCTGATTATGATATCTGAGCGTCATACATTACCCACACCCCTGAGTGGGAGACTAAAAGTGAGACACATTAGTCACACATTTGAATGAGACTTGATGGATATCTCCTTGTGAGATTTCAGTATAACAGCTTAGTGCAACACACCATTGTGCTACACCACATAGAGACACCTGAGTAGGACATAGACACTGCCTACCTGTGACGTACCTGCCTCTTACAATGACGTAGTTCCCGCTGACCAATGACGTGCATACAGTCAACCAGCGACGGCAGTTTTCACTGGTACCTAATGGAGGAGCCTAACAAGCTCATTACTGTATACGCTAGTACCCGGCGCCCGCCGCTATGTCCATTACAGCAATGACACAAACATGTCCCACCCTGACGTCCCCCTGGTGGGGATGGGGCTCGGCTGGGAGAATGGGGTGCTCGGATGGGGTGAAGAACATTAAGATAAAAGCACCCCTCAACCTGCCCTCAAATTAGGCCCGGCAAAAGTCAACTCGGATCGATGGTTGCCTCTGTTTCTAGGGTTGTTTTCTTTTTGTTTGTCTTTTTTGTCAGATGGAAATAAAAACGGAAACAAAGATGGTCCATGAGCACTGCTCGGGTTCCCAATTTACTAATGCACGAGTACAAAGTTAGCGAACTCGTATCTATAGCTTGCTTTACTGTTTCTGAACAGGCAAATCATAGGTAAAGAGCAACTATCAATCTGATCAATTCCTAATAGCTAGCAGACTTCTTGCATTTTTTTATCTTTAATTCAGGAAAGAAATAGCAGTTCTGCTCCACGGCAGATCTTCCACTGTATTATTTTAGACTTCTCCTCTGACTTCCTATACTAGGTATGCTTTACAGGATTTTCGCACTTTATTGTATGGATACCTTTAACGTTCCTTGTTAAGTCTGTTATACTCATACTCTATCCGATTATCTTTTTGTCTAGATTATAAGCAAACAAATTTAATTATTATTCAACCTATACAAGGATTTTAAGGCTTTGGCGTAAAGATTGGTGGTTCCTCATCGCTCAAAAGAAAATGATATAGGATACATTCCTGAACAACACGTTCCATCCACGATAATTTCAAAGCCGCGTTGAATTAATCGTGAGATATACCCTTCCTCTCATACAAATTACCATAGGCTTAACAAGGTGTGGCTGTATGCTACGTTTATGCCATATAGTATTTAAGTAGGTTGTAAAAACCCAACCATTATCAACTACGAACTGATTACTACAAATGGACAGTTATGTATACGAAGTCTTCTTCTTATCGATAGGCGATGGTCATGGACTGATCTTTTTTTCTTGATGTTGACATAGAGCCACTCATATTGATTTATTATGTAGTTTATATTGTATCTTCTGTATATATGTGTGTTGTTTGTATCTACATAGCAAAATGGGATGAATGTAAAATATCTGTAACCAGTAAAACTGGTAATACATGGAAACCAGTGGACACACCACTGAGTATTATCAGTATAAATAAAAGTATTAAAAAAATAAATTAAAAAAATATGCCACGTGTGACATAAAAGGTGTAAAACATGTGACGCCATTATTAACCTAATTAACGAGCAGAACATGGGCGACTAAATAAATAGTTCCGGTTCCATTCATAAACACCACAATCTATTCATGAACCCAACCCCATCTCCAGTGCCATTGTCGCTTTAAGAATATGAGTACACTCAAGGAAATCAAGTAATAATGGCATTATTCCAGTCATATTAGAAAGGACACACTACGAAAATCTTCACAGCACGATTATAATATAAAATCGGCCTGTGAATCATTCCTATTCTAACCGTATATATGTCAAACAATATTAGAATATTAGACAATGTCTAGGTACTCACAGAAATCCAGATACGATCACACTTTTTGTTATGATGACATAGATATTGTCGAACTCAGCCCGAGCCCGGTCAAACTGCAACACTACGACGACACTACGACAGGCAGTGAAATCCAGCTTGTCCTCACCAGGATGCCTGGCAGTTCATATCCATTCTGCGAGACAATTAATATCAATGTGAATCCAAGTAGTCCACACAGATCAATGTATCAAGTCCGTTGTAGTGTTTTCTATCATTTGAATCCCAACGTAAAGCAAAGAGACACCAGAAGGTTTGATCAATGTCGAGTGTACGCGGTCAACTCAAAAAGGAAAATTCATGTTGCTGCCAGGATATCAAAATAGTCAAACATCATTGGCGTGTCAATGTTTTTCTTCAGTATAATGTAGATTCCTATTCTTTCAATCGCCGTACGGTTAGCAGATCAGAGTGTCGGTGTGATTTGAATAACCCAACAGTGCCTTCCTCGAGGTCTTATCCTAGTAAAAGGACATATTTGCACTCTGACAAAATCACATTTAGTTTATGATTAGAGGCGCCACCATCGTGACCAATTTACTTTTATCCTTAGCAATATAGGTGTATTACCACAATAACAATATCGAGATTTAGGAATTCATAAATGTGGTTCGGCGAGTGTATATACTATCTATTACTATAATGTAATCACGAAGAGGTAGGATAAAATCTAATTACGACCCAATTCCACATAATCTTAAATTTGGCGAGGTTTCTTTATAGATGGAATCAATACACACTGGAGCACAGGAAAACGACCACTTTTATCATTCATCAGATAGATTAAAGAGTAGACCAGACATAATAAGATATATACAAGAAGCTAGTGTTGGCTAGGTCTGTGTCTCGGGCCTGTGATAGAATGTACTGCAGAAAAGTATTGAACCTGCAAATTAGTTAATCCTATTTTGCAATTAACTAACCACTGAATTATTGACTACTTTTAGCCGATCAAATTGGGATTTATCGAATGCCTGAATACACTCTTCCCCTTTAACGTCACTAGGATTTCATGACAAGACTGTCTTTTGAGTTCGGATGGAAAGAGGAATCATGCAAGCAATAATTGCTGACGATGTGGTTGTTCAATATTGTCCTTTTGTTAACCTGTCGATTCACGGCTCGTTATAGGACGCCTAACCTACGGACCAAGCTATTTTCATCTCGTGAGTTTCCTTCTAAATATATGAGAAGTGTGTTGATCCCACGCCACAGAAAACATATATCCGTGTATTTATAAACCTACCGGGTTGTCTTCTCCTGAGTACATTCAATGTGTGGGTTACAGAATCAACTGTACTTCGGATCAATATACTTGGTGAGGAGTAAACCTGAATTTGGTTTTAAATTTGTAGGGTTTACCGTTGTCATATATACATATATAATCGAAAACGCAAAGACTTCGGGCGTTGTTTTCAGCATTTCAAACAGCCTGCCTTCTGAGAAATGGAAGTTCATTTGAGTCTAAAGTGGCTGATTCTAAAGGTCCCAGGATTTCCTTCGAGAAACAGGTCCCTGGGCAGTTTACTCCAGGCACCACTGCTCCGCCAGTTTGACCAAGTGGACAACTTCTAGTTGCCAACTTCTCGACCTTCAGATTTATCAAACATAAAACATGTACGAACAACCAATTCATTGACGAATCAAAGCTAATTTCTCATATATAAGATGGTACATTAACGAAAATAAGTATTGATGCATTGTTTTGATTTAGGTGAATTCAAACGACAGAGAAATGGCCTATAAACCGAACGGACAAACCCATTCGTCACACTTAGTCATAATCATAGCACGTCATAATAAGGATAGACCTTCAATCCAACTGAATTGGATGGATTATAGTCTCATAGAATTAATACGATATGCCTCCATATCTACATGCGTCTATTTACCTGGATAAACTCTACTTCTATATCGTTTGTACAGAATGTTATGCGGCAATGTCACCTGATGGCTGAATGTCCACCGATTATGTGGTCACTGTAAAATCAATCGTCGGGTAGTAGCACTTGTGAATTTATCTCTACACAAAGTCGTCAACTCAAGAAAAAAACCATTTCCATCTGCCAACTTGAATAGATGCAGCAATTATTTGCAATGTAGCTTGATGACTACCCCTCCCCCACCCTATGTTACAGACAAGTATATATTTAGTATACACACATTATCAAGGTTCCTAAATGTGTAGATAGGTTTATGGTAGAAATCTTCGTCAGTGAGAGAGTCTATTTTGCAGTGAAAGATTGGAGGTCGATGACTCAGCGAAATAGCAATCATCGCCCTGCCACCGATTGTATGTACCTGGTTACAACTGATCGGTGAGGCGCATAGTCTTCAGGTGGTATTAGATTGCATAGCGTGGGATAAACTAGTAGTTGGCCTGAAAGTTTATGCAGCCTTAAGGGGGGCGTCCACCAACCACGACAAGGCTACCACAAGAGCAGAGAAGAAAATTCCTATCGGCGCCATGTCGCAGCCTTGTCGTGAGAAGAGCAGTGTCGGGACAGCGGTGTCAGGGAGTGTCGTAGACGTTGCTGGTTGCCTTAAAAAAGGCGCCCATGGTTCCGACATACTAGGACAGTGATATCGAGGAAACTACAAAACTCCATGACAAAGGTCCAGTCGTAGCAAAAATCAAACATGTTCGATATTGTCGGAGCCTTGTCAGAAGGCCCCCGACAGGCCCCCGACAAGCTTCCAGTCGCAGCCTGTCGTTACCTTGTCGTAGGCTCTTGTCGGGAACTAAGGTCCACCAACCACGACAAGGCTACGACACGCTTTCCAATTGTAGGCCTGTCGTGGACCTTGTCGGAAACCCATTGTCGTAGCCTTGTCGTGGTTGGTGGACGCCCCCCTTAAGAGTGTCACATAGTGGGTGGATGGTGCTAAAAGACAGACAGTTTTGACCCTTTAATATGATGTGCTTTAAAGAGCATACCATCAAATTTCACTTTATTTAATATATGCAGTTTTTAGTCTTCAGGACATACATTAATTTTACATTTTAATCATGTACAGTGCTTCATGTGTGCTGTATACCTATCCGGATTTACCTCGGTCAGTGAGTGAAAGGACTTTTCTTACTTCTATGGAAATACTATGCGTATATATATATATATATATATATACGCATAGTATTTCCATAGAAGTAAAAAAAGTTTATACTTCCAGTGGGTATTGCCAATCTCCATTTCTTCGTTTATGCTGTTTGTTTTTTGTCGAGACTTCATGATTAATCCTTATCAGAAGCCACGTTTCTTTTTTCTTTTTAGAATGTTGCATGCGTGTTTTGTGTTTCTGCCCTACTAGGTTCGGTTTCGAGAAAATGAATAGACAGTGTATTAATGCTGATTTTATATTAAAAAAATTGTTCTTCGATAAAGTATTTCGTATCCACATTATATCAAGCGCATACAAAACATCAAACATCTTGTAGGTCCAGTTAGAGGTTTCCCTGGTTTGATGTATACTTACTCGTTGGTGCTCTTGTGTGTGCTACGGACTTGAGTATCTATTGTCTATTGATGTATTTTATGGTTAGTAATTTGCAACCTGTAGTGTCAAACAGGAATTACGATACACTGACATCACACTCCCGTGGATAGCTAATGCTGAGCATTCCAATACCCCATCACTATCGGTGTTGTTATCCCTCCTCTTGCCCTGCTTTTCAGGGGCTCGTTGAATAATTTAAGGTCGTATATGAAGACCCTTTTCTGCTCGTCAACGAGACCCACGGACGATGTGGGTCACCATTATTCAACACTTGGACGACCTTGGTTCAGGTAGAACAGAATTAGCTGAGAGAGCTTGAATATTGCTAAACAATAAGCCTCCTACGAGGTCTCCTTGCACACGGTCCTTCTGTAGGAATACGTTATTCAACGACCCCCAGGCTCGTAACCTGGATCCTGCCAAGCCCCAGGAACTGCCCCCACCCTCGCTAAAAGGCAACATCGGACTCAATTAAATCAGAATCCGGCAAAGGTCACATGGACCAGACGCCGCGTGACGTCCTTTCCGGTGTCACTTCCGGTCGCGCAATGACTTGTGGGATTGCGGCGGATGTGACTGTAACCTGGCCACGCGCATGGGCGGATCAGCAATGTTTCCTGGGCAACCCCATCACCTTCCCTCATCCCAGCAGATCTCCGCTCCATTGAAATGATGTGAACAGCTTGATGCACTTTTTGTAATATCTAGCACACTTCAGTTGCTAGTGGAACAGCGAAAATTACCATGGGCGAAGAGGGAAATTGCTCCCTCTTGAGGCGAATGGAGATATGGGGCATTGTAAGTGTGCTGAATGTAGTAGAAAGAGGGAGAAGTTTCGAAGGCTAATTGTGCACGATTCTAGAGTTCCTGTATGATGGCATCGTGAGTTTTAGCGTGTGGGCGAAGCTAGTCCAGAGGCGTGTGATGAAAATCTCCTCATTTCCATTAATATGTAATAGCCGGTAAACTAAATACCTGCCCGAAACAGAAATACGGTAAGTAAAAATAAGACATTCATACGATAATTTGCGAAGGTTGCGTTCTCCCACATAGATTAGCGGGTGAAGATTATTTGGTATTTTCCCCATAGACTTAACATTGGAAATTTGTATCCAACGCCCGTTGAGTATTTAGAAAAAAAACTACTCAATGGGGGATTATGTCACAAATGTTAGCCAATGTGAGAGGTGAAATACATCCAGAAACCTATTCAAGTTTAGGGTAAGAGCTCGACCCATCTTGTTTAAATCGCTACGTATTCACACGGCATCGCCTTCTGAATCAATACGCTATTCAAACTCGATGAGATACACGCTCTGACCATAAACCTCCATAGGTTTCCTCCATAGCTCACTCAGGTGAAATATAGTAGGGTGGTTATGGGAGGAGAATGGTGAGATGGTGTATGCTGGTAAAGTGAGAGTGTTAATGGTATGGGATACAATATCAAAATATCACTGTGTGGTTAGGAGAATGTGAACAGTAGGACATCAGACTGATCTTAAGGTACGGAATCGGGGACGGGAGATGGATTTGAGAGATGGGGCGTGGTAATGGGGGTCAGGAGGGAGAGTGATGGCGTACCGAGTAGAAAAGAACTGCTGCATGACCATGTACAGTAGATATGTATATACGACAGGGCAGTGAGAGCAGAAGCCGAGCTTTATAATTAAAAAAACATATGATATACGTACGCGTGAAGGTGCAATAATATACAACTCACAGAATATGGGAGTTAGGGGTTGGGTACATACTGCAAGTCTTTACTCTAGATGATGTTTGATGGAACAGTACTATAGCTATTTCGAGTATAAGCATAACTTCAATCTCTAACTTTTTTAATTGATATATCTAATATTTTGATCTAGAATACATTAACCAGCTACACATAGCTGCAATACTATTCCTCATCGGTTCTCCGATAAACCTTTTATAAAAATTAATTCTCTGACACGATCTAAGTATCAAGATCAACGATAGAATTACTTAATTCATGCCTGAAAGGCTAGTTTAAACCTTTAAATTGAACAGTGTAAAGTTTGTATTTGACTTGCCTCACGAATATTTGCACAAATCACTGATATATTTGCTCAGATTTTGGTAGCATCGACATTATAAGAATAAGTAATTATTGAATGAAGTGGAATCATATTCGGTATCCAGGTTAACCTAATATCTCACCAGAGCTCTTCACGTTCTCGTCAGGAGCCATTGCTCTTGGGAAATCAGGGATGGTACACGGCTCTAGAATTGAGAGACATCTGGGGCTCTCATAATACTCTGGGACCGTACATATAGACCTTTTTCTGTATGCCAGGTACCTCATACGTGTCCCAGGACGTTTACAGCTCGGTGTAAACACATCACTGTAAACGTCCGGGTCACGTGTTCGGATCCACATAATTTCGTTTACAGGAACATCATTTCATCATAGGACAGCGTTCACGGTCCGGAAATATTGTTATTGTCTAATAGTTTGAATTGAAGATTTATGCGAAATATGAAGTATTGTGCTCGCTTGTGGCAACCCGATATCATCCGATCCTGCTCCATCAGCCAGTCTGATAAGTCCTTTTGAAAGTGATTTTCTGATATCATGGCCAATATCTATGAATCACTTCCACCTAACATGGATGATATATTACACTGAGTCGACAAAAGGCATTCACACTTACCTCATCAGTGGAATGCATAAAACAGATCGTCGTTTACAAAACGATTTATATTACCCTTTGTAAATCACCTCCGCTGTTTTTCCAGACCAATGATATTGATTTTAGTATCAATATAAAATGCTAACGCTGCGAAAAACGTGAAACTGCTGGCAAATAAAGCCACCGGCAAAACGGAATTTGTGAGGCTGCTCAGTTGTACTTGATTTAATATTTTGACTTATCAATGTAAAGTATGCAGATTATTGCTTTGGTTATAATTGAAATCCGTGACATTATAGCCAAAAGGCCTTTCACACCCATCGGTTTCTATTTTCGATTATGGCAAACGTAGGATAAAGAAGTTATACGTTTATAAAGAAGATAGTCGCGACAGTGAGCTATACCAGGTTTATCTTTTTCTCTTCTGTTGTAAGTCTATCTTTGATCATTTTTACTAGTTGTGTGCTTTTCCAGGAAATATCATCCAAACCGACCGAGATTCGGATGAAATGGTCGGGACCCACGGAGGTGAATTAAATCAGACTTCTATTTTGGTTCTGCTGGGTGCCTAGGGAGAAGCTGGTGGCCAAGGAGCCGTTCCCATCCCCATCCACCTCTAATCCACCCTCATATAACCAGCTCCGCCATTATCACTCTCTGCGTCTGTCGGCCATCTTGATACGGCACCTCACGCATGCGCCTTGACCGGAGTCAGTCTCCGGCGTCCCCTCGCCGAGGGCGCGTGATTTCCCGAGAGGGGGTCGTTAGGCTGACAATTAGCCGGCATAATACACGTGGTTTCACCTTGTCCAAGTTGCTCGGCCACTCAGTATCCTTCCCTCCCGCGCTACCGGGCCTCCGCCTTGGTTTGTATAGAAAAACTCCGGGTCTGGTTGAGGTAAGGAGACAAGCTTACACCCAAGGTGTCACAGTCGTTCAAGCTGACAATATATCCCGTAGAGTTTCCACCCGTCCCCAGTTGGACGCTCTTTCCATTCACGATGTTATCAGGGTCTACCATTGGGCAACCACGATTCCTGCCGGTATACGGACATATGTTTGAAATAGATACGACATATTCATATACACCATATAGAAATGGTGAGGTGATGCCCTCAACCACAAAGGGAGGGAGTCATGCCCATTAGCCTACCTATAAGATTGGATCAAATCTACGTTATTCTTCTGAAAGCGTTCACTTTATTGCCGCATTGATAATGCATTTCTAAATAAGATAAATCCACCGGGCTTACGATACACACGATGCATACCGACGTGTCTTAAGACGCACCAAACGACGCACAATTCCATTAACTTGGCGTCGTGATGCATCGTAAGGTCTTGATTCTGGGTCGGCGTTAGTGTGATCGAGGCCTTAGCACTTAGTTTGCAGTGATTGATCATAGCCCTTACAATGTTTACCATTTTATGGTTTGATATATTTTCTCCGAAACAAGAGTGAATAATAAGAAAATCCCCAGTTAGCAATCCCCAATTCGCGGGTATATTATACCTTTACATTCTACCCTTATCATCAAGTACAATCACTGGTATCTAACCCTGCGGAATTAAAGTTGTTTCCACCAGTAGAAATTGCGTAGCAGTAGTCAATCGAGTCCAGCAATTCCGAGTGGACGCACGAGGAGGAGACTTCTTTAGTGTTGATGTGTTTTATTACCATCCAATAACCCACACCTCCACATCACTCTGGCCGATGCACGTGCGGTGCCTAGCACATGCACGTCCTCATCTCCATCCTCAGCGCCATTTACAGGTGGGTGAATTCCCTCCCGCTGATCAAGTAACCCGATAAGGCGACGATAGAAGCAGGGATTGTAAGCAAAAGGAAACCTATCAATGAGTTTGAATCAAATAAATTGCCTCCGAAAACAGAAAATACTATCTTAGAGTTTATTTTCAATATCAAACTGGAAAAACTACCAAGTATCCAGAGCTGAACTCTAACATATACTTTTTTCTTTTCGTTTTAGAAAATTAAAGAGGCACACATGCTTACCCATATGTCCTCTGAAGTCGGCAGTAATATTTATAATATCAACGCCCCTATTCCGATTTCTCTTGGCCGTCAGACTTAGAAAGAGAACAAGTTGTTTGTATTCGGTTAACCGTTTAAGAATGTATATCCATGTTTTTAAAACAAATTTCTAAATGATATAATATTGATGTCCGCACATGTCTTTAAAAAATTTATGCAACGTCTTTTATTATTACTGAATTTATTGAAAAATGCTTGAATTTATCACAAATGTATGTAGGCATTTACGCACCTCACGCACATAATGCCTCTAAAGCATTTTCGCCCAGAATGGGCTAATCCCTAGATTATACTCCTTCATTGCATGGGCGAGTTGTTTGCCAGACTCCATAATGGATATTATCCAAAGGTGAGTGCTGCCAATCGGTGATCCAGGGGGCGGGTTTGAATAATTAAGGTGATATGATTATCTCTAGACAGTAATGCAATGGGGCGAGAGAGTAAGCAGTTCATAGAAGGGTTAGCGAAGTTCTAGAGAACTCATCGGCAGCTCAAGGTTACAGTCGGGTCATGGAATAGAGATCTATAAATATTAGTCATTGTAGAGTTGTACACCTTGTGATGGAATCCACAATGGCTCTGAGCAATAAAGCCTGATGTTCTAAGACCTGTCTGCTTGTCGATTATCCTTAAACTGATTGTTTAAGAATAGAGGAAGCTTAAAAGGCAAACTCTAGGGAAATATGGGATAATAACTAAGAGAGTTGGATGGGTACGTTGTCAGTGCCTCCCAATATGAATCGAGTTTTGGAATTTAGTATGGCTGATCTTGACAAGTCAACGGCTATGTATATTTTTTCTTTATTACCGGGTATCGGTTGAATAGTAATAAACCATTAATGTTGGACAAAGATTTTTTTCGAATTATAGTTAACGCGGGACCGACTCGACTTATCCGGCCGACCTTGACCCCCCGAGTGACGTCATGCTCTCGTTCTCAAACGGGCGGCCATCTTGAAAATATTCTTTCCACCACCCATCCAACAACTTTATGAAAGACAATGTCTTTAATAGGGCTAATATTTGACTTCTTTCAAGTATCACTAAGACCTCGTCTTTGCTCCTATGCAGACCACTCCAGTAATAAGTCTCTCCTCGAATCCCTGTGTCGGTTTGATTATTATCTACGCGATGTAAATAGTATATTTCAAATTCATGCATACATACTTAAGTAGATGGAGTGCAAGTGAAAAATAAAATTTAACCAGATCTCCTTTACATATTTCAGGCGCCGTATTTCATTTCAATTCCGGGGGTTTCACCTTGGTCAAAGTATGGATATTCTGAGTACAAGCATCCATAGTCGTTTTCTTCCATTTTACCTGCTTTAGTTCACTCACCCTGTTGGAGTCCTTAGCAGGGTTGCCGATCAGAAACTACCTTAAAAGCAGGCACGCATGTCAAACAGCCATCACGAAAAGCCCACGAGGCGTAGAAATAACACCAGTTGCGGTGCGAGGGACAGTTTTTTTGCACCTGCTGCTTTATATATGCGGAGATCACGCAAAGCAAGCTAAAAGGCCCGGTTACACAGCTGTGTGATGGCTGGTCAGGTTTCAGTGCAACGACTGACTGCTCTCAGGTTACCTACACTGAGGATGTGAGTTCCTCAGGGCTGGGTTGGCGTATTGAGTTACTCGGAATCTGTTCGGCTCTCACTAGGTTTGGAAAATACCACAACCGTCCCCTGGCCGGACTAGGCTGAAAATCGTGTGACTTTTACGAATCCTTCTAACGATGAAATCTTCTTTTTTTTTTAAGTATAGGGGAATTTGCTTTGGAATATATTTCCAGTTGGTTTAAAAAATATTCCGAGCAAAGCAAGTTTCAAAAATGCACATAAAAAAACCGGTCGCTAATACCACCTTAGTGTATATGAAATTGTTTTCCAGCCTTAACTCCCTTCGGCCTTATATAACCCACAATGAAACAGTAACAAAAATCTTGTCTTGTATGCTCTTTTTTTAATGTATACGTGACCTGTAACATGTCCTTTATCTAATAATTTTTTTCTATAATCTAACGTCCGAACAAAAAATGATGACTGATATATCAGAAATTCAAGGCGAGGACTAATGACAGAGCAAAACTCTTACGTAGTACAGAGTTAAATGACCTGTAAAATGGACATTAATGACTTGAAAAAGAGTCACTAATACATCTACCTAACTCATATACATATATATCTATCCATCATTTATCATGGGTTTTCTGTTTGGCATGATGCTTTGTTCATTTGTTCACATGACTGGTACTAGGATGAACTGGGTGTCCTGTGAGACCGACGGGAATACTATATATGCGTCGGAATTTAAGAGTAGGTGATGATAGCGTGATGTAAGTTTGTTCAGCCTGCTTAGTTGTCGACATATTTTGGGATGTATCGATGGGCAGAATCTGCTATAACTTTAATACTTGTATGTCAATGCATCGGTAATAATATCCTACGCTCGCTGCCTCCTTTATACTCTGTTTTTCAACAGACAGAAGACAGAATGACTTCTCCATTCAGTAGGAACTACTTGTATCTACTTGTTGTCAGAGGACAATTTGGAATTTAAGGTAAATTCCGAAACAAGACGTCAAAAGGTACCCTCTCGTAAAGAAAGGAATGTCATTTTGCTGATGATCAATAAGTTGTCATAATATTTACTTCTCTTATATCTGTTTCTCTTATCGCGAGAAACAGCAAGGATGGACTTGCGACCATTCTGGTGTCCATCAGTTTCTTATGTTTCCATGTGGAGTCTCTCACACTTTCAATTTCCTCAGCTCTATTTCTGAGGCTTGCTTTTAGACATGGAGCCGTCATCAGAACAAGAAAAGAGAGATGGGTTCTAGAACATTCCCAGACAACAGTAATTACGATGTTGTTTGTATGAATTATCTGCAGGCCTTGTAGGACAATCCTTGAAATCCAATATCAGAAAGAGTGGACTACCCATGCTTCCGGCTAAGGTATTAGAAAAGGGTGATGAATAATCCTTCACGGCGTGTACGTTTGTTCAGTCCGAATCACGTAGATATGATTCGAGAATGATCTTTGCAATTTAGGGCATATGTAAAAGTCGCTAAGATCATTTTCTCCAAATGCAGTATTTTCCTGATTTCAAATTGCCAGTATTCATTTCCTATTTTCATTTTTAGAGCGTGTTTGGACGAGCTATATACGTTGCCTATTAAAGATTAGAGTGCTCACATACACTTTCAGCTTGCTGAGAAAAACCTATTCCTTCACTATCTGCGTGCTATTCACTGTGATAGTGGGAACGGGTCAGGGTGCCAGTGTCTCATGGTCTCAAAGGCATGCCCAACTGACCATGACCAATCACTATAGAGACCAAAATACATCATTGACAAACTGGTGCTGATATGTTTGGATCCTAGACTCAGGCGGTTGCAGAAATTGGTTGAGTGGGTGCAAGTGGGTTACAGAAAACTATCCATAGACTGAATGTAACTGAAACCTTTTATTATCATTCATTCATAATTGCACGCTCATTCATCAATGATGAATATTCTATTGCTCCTAGTTTTACTGATACTGGTTTGCTGATTTATAAGTATATGGGAGAATATAAAGGCAAACTGAAGTCCGTGTCAGTGTAGTACAATAGTGTAAGATAAAACTGAGCTATGCACACAAGACATTTTGTATTCTATGAATTTTAGATTTCTGGCCACCTCAAACCCCTGGTGCCTAGAGACAGAAAATACAACTTTCCTAAATTCCCAATTCTATGTTTCCTGAAATAGCATTTGTACCTAGACGTATGATGCCTTCCCGAGTTTAGTATATAGTCATCATGGCATATAGTGGCATTTCGTCATGGTTTAAATGAAAACTTTTGAGTTATGGTAAAAACCAAATATTTCAATAAGCCTTGTGCGTGTTGCATAATGAGACCACTTGGGACTTCTGCCTCATTAACTCAACAAATACAAACCCGTTCCAATAGTCGCAGATCTTACCGCCAGGTGGCAGCTGTGGCGGGAAAACGGCCTCATTCATATTCATGTCGGGGACGCCGGTACCGGACCGCCTTTGCCATCAACCCGCCACGTGCCGGGAACCAGGGAGCAGTTTGCGTAGCGCGGGAAAAAGTCGGCCGTGTGGGAGTCGTCTGCTGTGCTGAGGTTTTGTGTGGATCGGTGCTGGAAGTGTGAGAAACGGTCTAAATCCCCGCTTGAATGGGGACCGTCTATATTTAGCCCAGGCACTGACACCGCCATTTGTTTATGGAGCGTGCAGGGAGAAGGGGTTGGTGTGGGGGTCTTGTTTCCACCACGATCCAGCCTCGATAGTCGTGGAGACGTGGGCGGTAGAGGTTGGGGCAGATACTGGGTCTTGTAATTGGTCTAAGCACCCTGTGCACTGCATACACTGCACCGCCTGACCGCCTCAGAAACCTATGGCTCTAACATAGGGAATTTCGTAAGAGGCCACTTAGGAAAATTAGACATTTCCTCCATTTACAAGGGCACATAAAGATCGATCACATAGATGCAGATTTGCAACGCTGTTTTCGCATCTATGCAGAACTGAGAGACGCATAGGAGAAAATTCTGTATAAGAGAAAGTCTCCAAGAGATGAATACTACCCTAATAATATTCACATTTGTTGCAATGATTAGAAACGAGTTAGGGATGGATCGGCCATTTCCTCATTTTTTGAAAATTAGATTGTCAGACTGTGAAAGGCCCATTCTGATCAGCAATAGTCTAGCCGAATATTGAACTCTGAACTCTCTCCCTTCATCTTTAATATATACTGTCTGTATCGAACTGCTTATGGCACCTGATAACCCAATATTACACTATCCATGTACTGCCTACAAATACAACCTTATCGAAGGCACTGTCATTGGTCGTTGATTATCGACCAGTAACTGCGATGCCTTGCTAAACGAGGTGTTGCAATAAGAAAGGGGTTAAACATTAGCTATATTTAGATAAAAAGATAAGCATTGATCACATCGTTCTGCAAACAAAAGTTAAATGAGGTAGTTTATAGCGACATGCTTGGGGCAGTAGAAAGAGACCATTCTCATTTATTGGATAGAGTACATGGATGGAGCATATTGATGGAAGAGGAATGTCAGCTGGGGGAATTGCGTGAGGGGGGGGGGGGGGGGTGCGGAAGTGTTATACATGACTGATGAGTTATATAACTGGCGTACAAAATAGGACCGCTGATCCAGCGCCCTATGCTAATTACTGTACCGTTTTTCGTGACGCTATGCTGTTGCATATTCATGAGTGAAGGCAAATACAGACAATGTCTACAAATCATAATGTGCCTCATGAAGAAAGTGTTCCCCATTGTTTAAACGTGACTGTTGCCTCCAGACAACCTTTTGCCTTCTTACGATTTCACCATAGCCTTTTGCATGGCCTCTGACTATCAGGGTTTGAGAAAAAAAAACTAATTTCTATACATATCGCTAATGAGTTTTGGCATCATTTCCTTGGCTTTCTTTGTTCTTTTGGTTTCTTTATCATTATTATTATTATCATTATTATTAACAGAAATATGTACAGACTCCCCCCCCCCCCCCCAAAAAAAAAGGAATTTCTATCAGTTATCAATCCTCTGCACATTGGATTACTACACGTAATAACGGCATCATTCATTTGGTAAGGTGAGATGTCAAGCCTATTGAAAAAAACACTTTTAGACCTTGTGTTTTAGACGTAGTGCCTATTTTAAAGCCTAGTTTGGCTATACTACTGACACAGTTCAGCGCATATGAATGTGCTCATTGCGCGAGGTGGAACTACACCGGATGTGTGATACAAGCAGGGTGTTACCGAATACGTGGCACTGATGTATGGAACTGGTGAAATGACACCTGATATATGGCACTGCAGTGCTGCTACGCATATGTTGTTGTTATTTGAAATTGACATTATTAATCATGGCGCTTGATTGAGGGTGAAAAATGATGACGCGACAAATGTGCAATTAATACTTAATTGATGACAGGAGACGGCATGTCGGAAGTCTTATACTACCACGAATGCATTAGCAAAATGATTCTACGTCAATTCAACTAAAGAAGGGTCAAACAATAGCTGGGTGACTCTGGGTGGAAAGCTCGAGACAGCACTATTAAGTATGATGTGCAAACTGATTTCCGAGCTTCTGAATTTCCGTCCGGGAGAAGCTTTGTAAAATAATGTCCAATGAGATAATGCAGGTAGCAGAGAAGATGTGCCATTTAGGGTCGCACAATATTTTAGGTGGTAGGATACAATACACCATGCGAGGTTGAGAATTGGAAGCGTGGAAGAGCACACTCAATCAGGGCACGAATCAGTGACAGTTGTTTGGATAGGACATGGCAGGGCGGGTTGGGACATGACAGGATGGGATGATACGGGGGTGGAACTGGTCCATTCAGATGAAGGGGCCCATTATAGGTCAGCCCCGGGTGGTAGGACCTACAGGGACAGAGCTGCCACCCGGTCTACAGCCGGCAGGGCGCGGCAGGGCGGACCAATACGGGACTGGTCAGCTCTTGTCAGTTCTCGTTACGCCAGTGGGCAGTAGTCACCTGACCATACAACCCCTCACCCACCCGAGTTTACACAATGAACCACTCCAACCCTCACACCCAACCCCCACCACCATCACGCCCTGCATGCCCATACACCAGCTAGCAATTCACATAGGCTGCGTTTAAATCGTACGCCGCGGGAGTGCGAGTTGCTCTTTATTTAGATAATTTCCCGACTGTTACACGTTCACCCTGGTCCAGCACAGACCACCTGCAGGCGCTACTACCCTTTACTCTACCCTCCTCCACCCTATGTCGCCGGACTAAAGGTCAACGTATTTACTTTATTATTAGGGAGTATTCAGGGCTTCTGACCAAAGTTTCGTCACTCTCCCACCAGAGAGCAATCCCATTTACCGGCCTGGATTCTGGGACAGCTGGGAACCTCCATATATACCAATTCCCAATAGAAAATAAACCAAAGGTTAGAAGCTTTTGATCTAATAGGAACGGGTTTTTTTATTATTATTATTGAGCATTGTAAAGATACATACGTCGTCTGCATTATTGTCAACCTCCACATTACAATTTGTTTTGCTTAGAAATATTAGATATAATTTCAGCCTTCCACAATGTGAAGTTGTGTGTGTACCGCCTGTCCAGTTTTTGTTGTTATCAGGAAGCCCATATAAGGTGCTGCAGAAATTCTACGCGCCCTCACTATAAAGGCACTTTAAGGGTGGTGTTTGGGAGGGGGTAGCTGAGGGTGTGTGGTTGGTTTAGGCAGTATAGAGGGGGGGGCGAGTCGGTGTGTGTGATGATCGTGGCTGTATTGTGGTCGTGTAGGCTCAGCTGGACAGATGGGCAGCGGTGCCCGATGAAAGATTGAACGCGGCCTATTGTCCACGCCCGACGGGGAACCTGTCTGAACGGCGCCAGAGGGGGATGGGCGCAGAGAGGGTCAACTGTAGAGGAGGTACCAAGGGTGAATTGCAGTTGCTAGGAGGGGGCGATGTGGGGAAGGAGATGGGATACATTGGAGGATGTATTGGAAAAGAAGGTGATTACAGAGAGGACATAGGAGGGGTTGTTGCAGGTACCATTGAGGGGTGTCGATGTAGGACAATGGGAGGGCCACTTGAGGTTTACGGGCACTATTGTAGTAGTAGCGCTGGTTCGTGGGAGTTTGAAAAGAGTACCACTGGAGGGATAAAGGGTAGCAACGAGGAACGGGTAAATAGGGAATGACACGGGAGGCACTGAGATGGACGGAGGGGTGAAAGGTACGCGAGGCGCCTGGATGGCGTGACTGGAGGCCACAGGGTTGGTGAGATGGAAGGGGTACTATGTCTCCAAACCGGAGGTGGGGGGACGGGTCAGGAAGCGGCAGTGGGGCGCCAGGAAGCTGGGTCGGGGTGCGTGGGGTGGGGGTTTGAGTGATCGCAGTTCGGTGGTGAGCAGAGGGGAGCAGGGGACGAGGCGAACTGTAGTTCACAGACGGAGCACAGGCAGTTGCCACTAGCTGCCACTTTAGGAGGTGGTTAGGACGCAGTGGGCTAATGTCCATTTGTTGGACATTCATGATTAAGCAGGGATGATGAGGTAAAGCAGAGACTACGGTCAAGGTTGCTGAATAATTTTATGTTTGAGGCTTTTCAATTTATACCTCTCACCAACAACTATGGGCATCCCATAGCACAACCAACAGATATGACCATATTGGGGTTTGTTTGTATTAAATTATTTTTCATAATATCAAGATATCAACTAAGTTTACAAATGTACAGGGAGTCATACACATTGTCAAATGGAAGATCTGTGTACACAGAATTTGATAATAAAAACTCTAAAAAGATTTTTTGAAAAACTAAAGAAATATGGCATATCCATAGATCAAATCGATCGACCTTTTTTTTGAAAGACTTCTGTATTATCAATCACCGTTTTGTACTTCATTAGCCCTATTAAACACAGGGTGGTATGCGGGAGCAGTACTAAGTCCTATTCTTTTAAACCAATATATCTGAATAAAAAGTAGATTTGATTTCCATTCACGATGCTCACAGAAGTATAACCTTGCGATAAGTATTTGCTACTGAATCGTTCTTGGATTGCTAGGAGTATAACAGTAAAATGGGGTCTATGGTGATAATCCAATGCATACCGTGTGGAGAGGGGTTATCCGGCCTACCAGCGAGCTACCTCATTGCAGCCTTACACAGGGCGTATATTGAACGAGGTGTAGTTAGTCGTCATATGAACCTTACAGTGTTGCGGAGAGGGGAATGACAGTCGGTGGCAGAGACGGAGCCTAACGAGCCTTGGACACGATCGGAAATTAGGTAGTGACTGCGACGGAGGCATCAAAGCTGTAGTAGGAAGCGACAGGTGGACAGTCAGGAGGAACAGCGAAAGGGGGGCGAAAGTGGTGGTGGTGTGTATAAAGGAGAAGGGAGGGTAGGAAGAACTGGTGGTTGATGTGGGAAGTCACAATAAGGTAGCTGGTGGAACCGGCAGGTGTTGGTACGGAAAGTCAACACAGAGAGGATGGAGGCAGAGTACACCGAGCTACGCAGGAGAGGTTAATTTACAAGTTGAAGTTCCTTTCTCTTAGTGATGCCTCAGTGCAAATCGAAGCAGGAATGTTTCCATTATTGTGAAATATATTGGCGAATTTTAGGTATTGTAAATTCAAGAGTAGTACAGTTACTATAACAGAAAGGTGGCTCCAACGTAATGCTAGAATTTCTGGTTAGCATGGACTGCTCTTAGCTGTTGTATCCGCTTAAACATGAACATGGAAGGTATAGAATCTTTACTTTATGAAGTTATTGCTGTTGAGCTTGCGCGGCAAGGACGTTTTGTTTGATATAGCCAATAAAAACTAAATTCATATATTTACACCCTGAAAGTAATCGACACGATTGTCAAGGGTCTCAATCTTGGAAAGAATTACCCAAAGGTAAAAGATGCCCGATTAGTTTTATCTCATGCGTTCAATATACGAAAAAGCGTATTAGTCGTTGTAAATGAAGCAACTTGGCTTTTTATGGTGGTTTGCGGCGGCGAGGGAATTAACATTGAACTACATCTATTCCCATTAAAATCAAGTATAATCCATGCGACCGATAGCAGACAAAATTTAATGGCTTTCCCATAGAGCCTCACTAAGACTCTTGATTCATGAAATTTTCGTAAACCTTAACGCGTTGTAATTCTCATAAAATATGAGGGGAACCTTTTTGCGAAGATGGATGGGAGTGACATGTCTTAATGAGGAAGTTGTTAACCGTTAAATGCGTGGTAATTGCTGACTTAAACTAAAGACCCCATCATGGGCACAACGCCCAAAATATTTCTTGCCATGAAGACCCAACTGCTTTGAGAATATTTTATATGAAAACAGGAAAATCCCATTCCGATTGGAAGCATTTTACTAGATGGGTGAGGTTCCTACTAGATACAAAGCTTTTTTCATTTAAAGCCATTCTATAATGGGACTTCTGCCGGAATAGTAACCAAAGTAAGATGCCCCTATTAACTTCAGTATTGAGACCAATAGTAAGGCGAATCCGACTGAAACCAAGAGCGAAAGAAGAGAGTGAAAAAAACGAAACACGTCCTGCGTGTATGAGTAATCCAGGCGGAATGAGAGTCGAGGGAAGAAAAGGATCGCATGACCAGGTTCAGAAAACTCAGGTCTCACCACCTAGAATGGATTAAGAGATGACATAGCAAGGGATATAAGAGACAATCATTCCGGACAAAATTAATACCGATTTACTGTTAGTTTGCACTGATATATGACAGCGAGCAAACACAATATTTTGTAGACAGGGCATTTATGATTGCATTCTTATCACACACAATGATAGGTATTGTACAACGCATAGAAGTGATATCAAGAAGTGCTGCACAACTGATCCAATAAATTTCCCCAGTACTCTCAGTCTTAGATTTGGTCTTCGTACCGAAATAGCCTTACCGTCATAGGTTTTACTTTTTGACCAATGCATTGCTCTTCCATAAACCAATATCTATCAGAAGATATTGTAGTACAAGCGTAATAAAGTTGCCACAGTCATTAATTTGGGAAAAAACTGTTATTGCTCATATTATCATCCGCCGTCCCCTTCCAGTATAATGTAAATATGGACATGTGTTGACTATTTGAATATATTTAATATAGAATATTTGAAAAAGATGTTTTTTGTTTTGTTCTTTAATGTTTTATTAGCTGGTCATACAGCACCACAAACTATATGCATCATCACTTAATTGTAGTAGTTGGTAACACGGCCATATTCAGAGAGAATGCAGTCAAGTGTTCGTTAATTATGATTATTCAGAGGGAATCCATCTATTCTATACCGAAATGTGTCTTTGGTCATTTAGGTTTCCATATGTGTGTGGCCAATATAGGTACAGGAGGTGCTATCAGCAATTAATCATTGACGGTCCTATTAGCTATGCCACCTTATCTAACCTGCTTCCTGATTGTTAAAAATGTGCCAGTAATACGTGTTTGAACGCGCTCTTTGGTGGAGCACATGGCACAGATTATCACCATGCAGCAGTAAAAGTTGCCTTAGAAACAGGTGAATTACGACCACTAGGTTCTGCCCATTCACACCACAAGTTGAGAAGTACAATATAGAAAAGTCATCCACAGCCTGTTAAGCGTTCCCATAGAAACAAAGCGTTAGATACATACACTATCCTACAATGATTGTTATCTGTATTGTCGGATTCTCTGTGTAGTATATTGCGTAGTGTCAACTACTAGGGGAATTTCCACACTCTACCCAGTAGCGATCTATAAGCTCCCTAGGTTTGTGGGGAGAGGGGGGTGATTCTTTTTACTCATATTCGAATCCAGATTATACATTATCTTTTTTTTTCCATTTGTGTAAGTTAGATTGTCAGGCACATCAAGTATTCTGCTAGTAACAAGAAGAGAGAAAATAAAACAAGATTTTTAAAACAGGTTTAGTATTTCTGCATTAGGCGAATAATAAAAGAGATTGTGTCAACAAATATGTGTAGTTTGTTGGACAGGTGCGAGAAGCTGCAGACTTAAAAACACACTTACACCCATTAGTTTCAAAATGAGTCTAGAATCTTGGTCTTATCAAAATAAACGCCAAAATGTGTTGCTTTGAGAGTCCCATAGACTGTAACTTTCCATAGTATCCAGTAGGATGCTTTGGTAATTACGATTCCTGGCTATTTTCATTATCCTAATTATCGGTGTATTCCCAGATGGAATATTATTTGCTGACATTTAAATCTATCCCAGCCTTTCTCCTACTTCAACACAACGTATATTTGACATATGATATGACATAATATCTAAGGTATATATGTCCTAAATAGATACTGTGAGCCTGCAATACGGGAGGATTGGGAAACTCCTTGAAATAGGCCCTTAGAACATAGCCTCAGTGATCGAAAGAGAGGGTAAAAGCTTCTGTAAAATCACTGCCACAGTAAAAATTAGATTGGAGCCTTCCAGACGCAGAGAGAAATTCTGGGATGCCACACAACATAGAACAGCGATGAAAGTTTTAGCGGACAACCCGTGCGGCCAACCTAATCTGATTGCTGATTGGACGGTATCCATCACGTGACTGGCGTGACATTGACACCTAGTGGGGCACCGTGAAAACAGAAGGTAATCTAGTGCAGGCCAGCGAGTGACTGTGTACACAGTCCTCTATACACCCTATACTGCTCGCTAGTGGCTCAGTCTCGTAGGTAAAGCCTGATTGGTAGTTCTCTGCATCGTGGTACCCTTAGTATGTTGGTCTAGATGGTGAATTGGGTTCCTGTATATCATTATATTTATTATCCACCTAATACAAAGTGTCCATAGATAACACATAGGGAGTGTGTATGGACATACCCGGAGCATACAGATATGTTGTATGCTCCGGGTGGCGCATACGGAAAAATTGTGCGTACGGAAACGTAGTGCATAATTAAAATGAACTGATTTCGACATGCTACTTGCCCCAAAAAGGTGGATAATAAATACAATATAGACTGGCTTCAGATAAAAGCGGTTGTATGCTCCTCGGAGTTGACTCTGCACAATATCCTCGCATATCCTCGGATATTACTACGCGTAAACTCCTCGGAGCATACGGCCGCTTGTATCTGAAACCAGTCAATATTGTGTGTGTATATATTCAAGTTGAAGATAAATCAACACAAAAACATATATACAGATATGTCATATGAATTCTTATATGACAAAGTGATATATTCAACAAACAAGTAAATGTAGTAAATAATCCTCAGTGTTAGGCCCGGCGTCCACCTACTACGATATGGTACCGATATGGTCTACGATGCACCTCCCGATAGAAAATCAAAATCGCGTCGGTAGGTCCCCTAATATCGCGGCAGTTGACCACGTTTCTGCGATTAGATACCGATAAAACCCGCATACAATTCGTGATGGATTGGCATGTCTAGATATATGTCTACGATATTGCACCTTCCCGATATGTCTCCGATATTTGCTTTTTGTATCGGTACCATATCGCTAGGTCTAAATGTCTATCGTAGTAGGTGGACGCCAGGCCTTACCAAATCGGAGCATACAGACATGTCGTATGCTCCCGGCTGCAAAACCCGGCGCATACGGAAAAATATATTAGAAAGAAAAACGATTATTGATTTAAGACACTTAGGCCTAATTGAAGATCACCATGTTTGCCTTGTATAGGGGCCTATACATCAGCTATCCATTTCCAGATTTTCCAGAATTTCCGTTGTGTATCTCACACATGAGAGTGATTTCCTGGCAGAATACTCTAGGATGCTTACGTTTTCTATACGACTGTTGACATTTAATCAAGACACCCTACGATACAGCCTTTTTATTGGGAAAAAATCGTAGACAGGTGGTTTGCATCATAGACTAATCGTAGGAACGTGAGGGACACTGCACGAAACTGACCAGTTTATTGAGTGCGGGAAAACACGCTCATATATGTTTTCTAGAGGCTAGAATGCTCACACAGGCTTCTAGCTTACTGCAGAGAATCTAACACTTCAGTATCAATGTTCCAACTATAAAGACCTGGTTAAATGAGCAGGGGTCCAGTATCAAGGCTTGCTTTACCTCCTGTCCCTCTACTGCCTTGGTTCCTAGAAATAGACATTTTTGAAGACAAAAGGATTCACTATGCCAATCCTTCCATTAAATGATAAACACTTCCTTATGGCTACTGTAATCTGCTACTAGAAAAGGAAACTATTAGATGACAATATTGTCTAAATGTGGTATTTACATTTCAAATCTGATAGGACACATCTAAATACACTGTATACAGAGAGTCAGATCTGATGGGACATTTCTAAATACACTGTATTCAGACCCAATTTGTACAGACCTGACAAACCAGTCTTACTCAGAGACAAAGATATAGTATGACATACATATATATGGACAGACAGGGAAAGAGACAAAAATATAAACAAAGAGAGTTATATATACATCATATAGACAGGGATAGTGCCAGGGAGACAGATAGAGGAGTAGACAGCAGGAGACAGAAAACAGACATAAACAAAAAGAAAGAGACATATTTACTAACAAACAGGGACAGATGAAGATTTAGGTATAACACACTGGACTTGAAGCCACCGTACAGTCATGCCAGAATAGCCCTCACCCTCTCCCCTCCCACAACCACTCCATCTACTTTACTGACCAACTAGCTACATTCAAGAGCCTGTTTTTTCTGGCTCACTGCTATGCTGCCACATTACAATGCATGTACTTTTCAAATCTGATGCGACACACCTGACTTTTTAGCATTGGAACTTCCACTTCTGATGGGACAGACCATTCACTATGCTCTTCAAAGAGACACAGACCCAGTAAGGAGGTATGAGGTTGGTGGAAGGATAGGCATATGACTCTATCTCAACCTAGTCACTCCATACTAGCACCTCTCCCCCACTCTCACACACACACTTTACCTTCATCCACTGACCAGGTTGTTGAACCTGTTATGCTCAGACCCATATAAGACTTGATTCAGAGACATTTTCAATGCATTAGGATGTATACACTGATTTTGATACCAGAAATTAGTTTCATTAAGTAATCCTCTTCATGACACTTGAGATTGACTGTCAAATTAATTCTCTAGGTTTATTGAAACATTCTTGATACTTGATTCTCGCTCAAATACAGATGGCTCAAATACATAATTTCTTACGATATTCTCTTACTTACATTTCATGAAGTAATTTAGGTATACCACGCTCTTCCATTGTAAATGGAAATAACAATAGCTCCTTGTTCCTATATACACCATTGCAGAAGTGCATGTATCAGCTGTAAATCGACTTGTTTTCATATATATATATATGTCTTTATTTTGCGCCAGCGTATAAGGCGTATACATACACAATATTACCATGATTTCGATCTGAGTGGCCATATTCTCCACGTAGTTGACGAGTATTGCGTACCGTCAACTACAAGGAGAATACAGCCACACAGATCGAAATTATGGTAATGTTATATTTATTACTCACTTATTTTTAGATTTAAGCAATAAATATGATCGTTTCAACGTAATTAAGAAGTTATGTTTGGGACTACTTTCTTCTAAAAAATCTGTATCCTCCTAGGAGGGTACGGAGTTCCGTATCCTCCTCAGTAGCGATCTGCAATCTCCATAGGCTTAGTATGGAGACTTCGTATCAGGTGGGTAATAAAAGACTTTTTCCTCTTATATACGGCTATGTCTTGGCTGTATTTCCCGCCAGGCGTATACAAGAGGAAATATACTCTGCACGATATATATATGCTGGGCGTATATGTGTACCGATAGAAAATAAAAAAAGGTTTGGCTTCCGCCCGTATGTGTTGGTACAGTGGTCTCAGCGAGAAACCCTAATCCCCGCCTCCCCCCAGTGTGTGTGGACGGGCATGCACATGGCTGTGTGCAGACTGGTGTCAAAGCGGCGGGTGTCAATGCGGCGGGTGTCAAAGCTGTGTCGGCAGCAGATGTGTTGGTGCTGCACAGAGAGGGCGACTGCGAGGGTGGCTGTGAAGGTGGCTGTGAGGGAGGCATTCACACAAAGTGTGTAGGGAGTGGGACTAGGACTTCAAAGTTGGTATCTGAACAGAACTTGTGTTATATCTACAGTACCCAAAGTATGACTACAGAAGAGTGGTGTTTTGAAAAGTAAAATCTATTTAAAAAATACAAAAAAAACTGGGTTTATTATATGTATTTGATGAAAAGATAATAAATAGGGTTTTAGAAAACCCTATGAATCGGGCGCCTACAGATGAGGAGTAAAAACACAGGGGGAATAGGACGACCTTGTATACGCAAAAGCATACCTATATACGCCGGGCGCATTCATATGTAAAACAGTGGTGTTTATGCAGTGGGAGGTGCATCGTAAGGCCTATTGCAGACGTTTTGGACCTCAGTGGACGCCTAGCTTAATTCTCATCTATTAGCTTTCATTAATTCACACGGATTACTTTTAAGTCACATCTGGCTATACTGGCTTCAACTTTGCCATTCCAGTGAGCTTACACATTGTACGCATATATCTCTGACGTAGAACACAGGATCCCAGTGTCGCCCGGGGGTACTGACCGCGCTGACCCGAGAGCTAGCTCCTCCTGTGGGGGATCCAGCGGGATCTGGGTAGGATCCACTCACGTATGCATCCCCTGCAGTAGTCTACATAGTGCGACACGCTCGATCCCGACCCCGCCTCACATCCCGTGTGGTGCCGATAATGCCATCCAGTCCTGGACACAAAATATGCATTTTACTACACATCTAAAGGTTTGCTTCGGGAATCAACCCCTAGATTCCTAAATCCAGGGCTCCAGTTCGAGAGTAACGTAAGGTTGTCTCCATGGGTACTCAGCCCTAAGGGACCTCACAGGAAAATCAAAGGGAGAGACTAAAAAGGCTGGTGCCTTTAGATTTATTAAACCTTGATGGACGGCAGCCAAGGACCTGCCTACATTCTTATATCACTTTTCCCCTGGCCCTTTATTTGAGGGATTGGCAGCAGCCGAAGGCAATGAGATTAGAGCCAAGACCCTGGAGACTCTACTGTGTGCGTGGCTCCGCTTCTGTTTCATAATGATAAAGGCTATTGTGAGCTTATCAATACAGTATATTCTGTGTAGAAACACACACAGACAGTCGGAAATCGTCGTGAATTAATGCTAATCTCGTCCAGGGTAATTTAGGCTTGTGATTGATTTCACTTCTATTTTTAGAACGAGCTGAATAGGAAAGGGTATTGCTTTTATTTTGCTCATATAATGTGAAATTGGTAATCGGGATGCTCCATTGAGTTTATTTGCTTAATTCCCTGAGGGTGTTGCTATTTCTATCACTTTAGTTTTTTACAGGGTTTACGGGTGGTGTTGCATAACTGGCTTTATTGGATTAATCCTGTATTCCTTCAATAATCCGCCCTCCCATCAATAACACCGGGTGTTGCTGATATCATTATTTATCCAATTTCATTTTTCATCATACTTTCCATCTTCATTGCCTTTCATTTGAATTACAAGTGGAGCTCTCTATCAGTGATCGATGCTACTGTTCGGCTCTTGATGTTTAATTGTTTTATGGACCGATTGTCATCAATTTCACCTTAAATTGCACACAAAGGAATTCTCAGCCAATATCGATAATCCCACATGGAAACAAGTGTCCCTGTCTAGTCAGGGAGTAGCCAGGTCTATCCCCCCTTGGTTCATTCTCCAGGCCGGCGTATTAAGATATCAACTGTTATAATATTGATATTTGCAGTGCGCTTACAGAGTTATCCGAGTCCTTATTCTCTTGTAAAACTAAGGCCAGTAGCTCAAATTCCTCTGAATCCTCTGAGGTTCGAGTTGCTGAGGGTTTGTGGTGAATAACTTTACCATGTCATTACCCCATCCCTGGATAAGAGGAGAGAAGCATGTAATGGGAGAATCCAATTTATTGAATTCTATGAAATATAAATTGTATGGAGGGTTTGTGGTGAAAAACTTTACCATATCATTCTGCTCCGCGCTTAGTTCTCATTGCTACAGTTGGTCTGCAATGTCCTCATGCTACATACTTCTTTCATCATCTTCCTCTAACTTCTTTTTTCTTTTAATTCTCCTTCTTATTTCTAAGACCCAGCATATGTTCTCGATAACCATCACCATTCATATTATATTGCATTGTTTCTAATTAGGGGCATTTTAATACAAAATCATTTCCTGATATTTCCTATCAGATATTTAATATTATATACCAGTATCATCACGCTGGTAATCATCTTTACCATATCATTCTCTGATTGTATTTAAAGTGATAGATACATTAATTGTCTTTCTATATGGGATATACTTGATAAACGGGATAAGCCATATGCAATCTACAGCAGTTGAAATACGTTCATATCACATTACTCGCGCAGCATGATGCTGTACTTCTGATATCTCGATATATATGACACGATATAATCGTATTTCGTGTCCAAGGGATTTAAATCCCTGCCTTCAATAAGACGCGATGTTAGCATCCATCTTAAATTCGTTGAATGTAGTTTTTCTATAAGAACAGAAATATACGGCGATCTTGCCTGGAGAATTGCCTTTCCATAGTAAATTACATTAGCATAGAATATCGTTTCTTACTGCCAGGTTTTTTTATCAGCAATCACGATCAGCACATCTGCAGAATTAGTGTACTGAACACATATGTGCTTCACTACTGTTTGCTTGCGGAATAAAAATAGATATGCACTTAGCCGATTATTAAGATGAAACGAAGTATTATATCGTTTATCCCATTACCGTAATGTACTGTTTATTCTCCATCAGGCTGAAAAATAATAGAGTGATGATTGATGATGTTTCTTCTTTACTTCAGGTAGGTTTCCCCTCAGGCTGTAGGAGATAGAATCGTAAGTACTTTCACCTATTTTAGTTTACGCTTCCATAATTGCTAGATACCATACACATTTAAAAACATTTGCTAGGACACTAAGTTGTATGTTGACATATTGAGCAGTGAAGGCGTTACAGTATAATACAAGAACATATCAACCCTACACTACAACCCTAAAATTAATAGCTTTGGAAAGGCTTGCATTTAAATCTGATGTTAGGATGATATTCGAAGTGAAGTTGACTGACAGTAGGGAAGCTTCTTCATGTTGTAGTTTTCGTTGCTGGAGTGTTTTATCACCATAGCAGCGTTTTCCTAGCAATAGGCCATATTGATGATTTAATTATTTACAACAAGGCACATTGATAATTTCAGGAAATTACTAAAAATCTATGTACAGTAGTTTGGGTCTGGGTCATAGATAAATGATAAAGATAGCGTTGGCAAATATTTGTATCTCTTACATAACTTCAACAAGAAGACCTGGTATAACACTTTAGTGATTCACACAGGGGCTGCCTGCTCCAGATCATGCCTACTTACACAAAGCCTTCCTCTGATATGCCCACTGTGACTACAGTGCCTGCTCTGTGTCAGTCCCAGGATAACACCCACACTTCCCATTCCCATATCCACTACAGACCAACCTGTAGGTATATTTACCGCGATGGCCAGAAATTCACACAGACCTTGTCACCCCAGCTGTATGTGAGGCAGTTGTTGGTAACGTCTATCAAGATGTTGAAGCCACATCTGGACATCTACCAACGGCAAAATCTGTCAAAGCAATTTAATAAAGAATTGATACTTCGCCCAGGGTTTCTTCCAATTATTTCTTTCATATATATTGGTTTGTACGTCCATAGTGACAGGGTGTCATGGGACATTCTTCACTATTCTTTGGTGGCCAGGCTATTCTTATACGTCCGTCTTGAGGGATGTTCTGCTTAGGTATGCAAATCGTACAGATTGTATCGGCATCTCTGCCCATAACGTCCCCATCCCCATGGAGAAAAACTATCCGGGCTAAAAAGATAAATAGGCAGAGTATAAGAAAGCAACTTGGGGTTCTTAGACTAGACATGGCAAGGGCACACACGTGATCTGGAAATCGATCGTTTCTGGCCGTGATTATTGACAAAACCTGTCCCTAACGAGCACAACAAGGACCGCCCGCTCGTGGCGATCGTGTTCTGTCCACCCTCCTGTCCCCCTGGACATTACCGACAGAAAATGGGGAAAACGAGCGCCATGTCTCATAAAAGAGGGATTGGCGATTCATCCAGCTGGAACGCCCCAGGGGAGAGTGCACGGAAGGGAGAATGCTCCAGGCAGACGACATTTCACAGAAGTGGCCCGAAAGCGAATGTTCTCGGTATGCGTGATGCCCAGCTAACTTGGTTTGTTCACTGGGGTACCGGCATCACTGTCTGCTGCCCCTCTGGCATTTAGAGTCGTGATTGACAGTTATTCGGCAACTTTAGCCAATGAACTCTTGGACAGCGCTGGAATTGGCTTGACGGGCTGTGGGAATGTTGTAATGAATAGTAGTTGTATTTCTGCTAAAACTACACAGTTGACAAAAAGGGAAGCTTCTGACTGGACTCGTTGAATTGTGTTTGTTTGTTTACTCAATGAATTAGTTACCCAATGAACAAGAAGCGAGGAGAACGTCAAATATAACGACATTGTGAGAAAACAGAAGTCTGACAAATCTAAGAATCCAATAGGTTATAGGAGCAAGGTACTCTTTGGCTCTACGAAGATTGAGCCACTAGCAACTCAATGTCTGACTTGAAAACAAGCACATTAGTAAGTAAAATCATAATGCATGTAGATATTAGATAACTTTCACATCATCCATGTTAGAACTAAACGGTAAAGTAATATGAGTTGAGAGATATGATGATATAGGCTTTTCTGTGTTTTCATTATTGTCCACATCCTTAGTGGCAAAATTAAGAGAGGAACATAGAGGAATGAAGAATAATAGACGACTTCTATCATTGATTAAGGATTATCGCCGACACCAGTGTGTTTATGTGGACTACTTATCTTCTGTACCATAGAAAAACTATATTTATGTAATGATGTTTTGGCAGTTTTATTGTTTGAAGGACCATTTCTATAATGACAAGACTGTCATAATAAACCATATCATTTCGCTCCCCTGACTTCCTATTGGAATTGCTTCATAGTAATGCCCTTAAGGGTTCTTCCATCGGTCAACATGGATCTTAATATTACAAAAGCCAAGGAGCCAATGTCTGCACTAAGAACTAATCCCATCGGCTTATCGAACGGTGAGGGGATCCATTTTTTATTCAATAAGGGACAATAGGATCTGGATTTGGAGGGCTTCCTTGAATCAGCCCAGCAGTTATTTCTCTCTTTACGGGCCTATTCACCAGTAGGAAAACCACACAAAGGCAGTTTCGCTCTTCAATCCTCATAGTCTTAGTTTAATGCCATTTCCCTGGACTCGTTTTATCGCATTTCTTGATGGTCTCAGAAATCCAATAGTTAAACTCGATACTATTAATAGAACCGGCTTTTTCTGAGCAAAGGGGCTTTTTCGAGCATGCCCAATTTCACTCTCATTGTCACCTAAGAGATGAGGCCTTTTGGGATTGAGTGTAGTTTGAGCGATGCCTCCGTCGCAGTATTTTATTTATGCCACGTTTCTGATCGACTGGAAGCAGCCATGATTTGGAATGAGCAGAACCGAGCTCTTCAAGAATTGAAGGAATGAGCATTACCAATCATGGTGCACATTGTCCTTTTTTTTCAATTCAGGAAATGAAACTGCCGGAATTTTATAAATCAATAATTAAGTAACTAGACAGGACCTTTATCTCACCCCTGGTGTTTTTCCTCATAGGCCGAACGTTATGAACTCATTCTCCATGGCACTTCGCGTACTAGTAGTACTAGTATTCTATAGGTGATGACGTCTCTCACATTGTGGTCATTTAGTTCAGTAATTGTATACAGGGGTAAGATGAATAGATACAGAACGCAATACGTTTTGATCACAGTCCTCGATTTCCATATAAATTCAACCGCTTTGCGATATTCACTCGGCTGTCGCCTCATTCATATCGCTCCACATTCAAACTTTTTGGACAACACACAAATATACAAATATAATAGAGTGGGACCTTGCCGGAGGCGGCGGCTCTGCTCCAAGCTACATATTTTTCATACAAGTAATATGATTACCTAAATTTAGCAAATGCTTGATATATATGGTTTTATTGTCATAGCGTATGTTCAAGAACAGCGAAAATATATATATTTAATTTTGTACCAGGAATATGGAATCTGAGTTTTGCTTAGCGGACCCTCATAGACATAAGCATCATTCGTCATGGAGTATTGATTCATCACACGGACTGTCCGTTCTGGACCAGGGACATCATAGACTGACACGCACATTTCACGGCCAGCTGTGCATGTAAAAATCCTCTTTTATATTTACATTGAGAGTATCTATATCACAAAGTAAACATGCGTGGCAGCGTTTACATGGGGAGGACAACCAGACAAGGGATAAGGAGGTGCCTCAAGAGGACGGAGAGGAAAGAGAGAGGGAAAAAAGGGACAAGAATAAGGAGAGAGATTTAGGCTAGGGGCCTAGGCATAAATATGAAGATGTGCCAGTCTAAACATTTTTAGGTTTTACTGTCTAATACGAAGAGAATGATTGTATATGAGAAGTATATATACTATTAGGTTGCACCCTTTTCTGAGATGACACATAGACTCCGAGCAGTCCCATGTAATCTATTCATATCTTTAAGTAATAGTTCTAAGTTTCGATATATCCAAGAAAAATGTTTTAACAAATGGAATTGGAGTTTGATACAAATTAGACGAACATATAATGTGGTTAAACCATTATGCTTAGTATAGAAAGTAATGCAATGTGAAACGTTTAAATGCGAACAAGAATGCCGGCTTTGCCTATATAGTATGGTAAATGGTGGAGAGAAGGTAAGGAGAGTCGAACAAGAGAGGGAATGATTAGCATACGAGAGACAATCATAAAAACGAGCTTATAACGAAAGCACAAAGGGTGGAGGAGAGTGTATAGATGAGCTGCTTAAAGAGCACAGAGACCAGGCAATGAGTGTCATGGAGCTGTTCTAGTGGCCGCTAAGGATGTGTAGAGATCCTGCTGGGAATGTAAGCGAGCTGAGTAGAGAGAGTACTGAGTGGCAGAACATCTTGTGTGGAATATTATCCAACCATCCAGGGATCCAAACATCACCATATCATATGCTCCTTGGGATCAAACCGAGACACTCTCCAACCACAGTCGCTCTGAAGTGTAGGATCTAAATGTGTCTGCAGACGCGATAAGATCAGCTTGGAGCGTGAAGTCGCCGATAATTGGGTTATTTGACACGAACGCCTCTGCGACTCCTAGGGTAGTCCAGGTGCAGGATGGAAACCTAGCTGGAGGGTGTGGGTGTGGGTTGGGTAGAAGGGGCCCACACTTCCGTGACAGCCCCATTTGTTTTCTACCTTGTCCGCAAATACTGCAGGGCCAGAATGGTTTCTAGGAGAGGGCCGGCTGGTACAGCAGGGTGATGACTGTATCAACTAGTGCCGACCCACAGCTAATGGTAAGAAATGAGTCGATCTTTCTTAGCCTTTTTATATATTCCCCCGATGCATCCTCCCATCCTACCCCACGGCGCTTCCCTTCTACCTCTACTAATGTCAGGGTCGACTGAGAGCATCCCCTTCTCCTCCCACAACCCTAACTCTCGTTCTCACTCTCGCCCCGTCGCTTTCAACATCGCTTTTGCCAGCCTTGCCCATCATGGCCTTACCCGCCCCTTTCCTTCAACAAAAGAAGCAGCATTGTATAGACCCTTCCGATGTTGGTCACTAAGGTGCGGTCGTCTTGAATGCCAGACACACGGCAAACCAAAGGTTTGCTTATGTAAAGTACGTGGGCCAGTGTGGAATGGTTTCTTCGTTATCGTTTGTTTGTTGTTGTTGTCGGTTAGATTAAGTTCGGAGATCACCTATACTTGTAGGAGGAAACTCTTTTTTTATTAGTATTACATCTAGCAGCATGTTTCTCCACCCAACCAATTTACACTGTAGTTACCAATCCCTCAACCAAGTCTACTTACTGACTCCTCCAACAGGTTCCCTTGCCTCGTGTGGGGCTGCAGTCTAGGATCATTAACTGTAGAGTGTTGCTATATATGGCATGGTCATTATGCTTAAAGATCCCTCACACTGAGGTTTCTTTCAATCATGCTGCTAAAAGATCTAAATAAAATGTTGATACTATATTTCCAGTACAGGAAAGATGCTGCATGGGTGCATAAGAGTGTTTTCTTTTGTGATTATTTCTAGCGTTTTATTTGACGACGCATTGCTCATTCACAGAGTAGATAATTTTCAGCATACACGTCGAAATCAGAGATTAGTTCGACAACAACAGCATCAGAATTATCATTCCATAAGGCACCATATGACATCAGAGGTCAAGATGATAAACGTATACACATCTTGTGAGTACATAAATAATTGTCTACTCGTACTGTTGCCTCAGACAAATAGACCAAAATCGATTTTCATTCCAATACAGAGTTACATCGTAGACTCCTTAATCCATGATATTAGCAGAGCACCATAGCTCCATATCACAATAGTCATTACAATAGTCATTATCAGTTCATTTTCTCAGTTATCAATTGATATCTGATTTTTGAACATTTTTTAAGCACTGATGATCCAGTATTACGTATATATGCCGAGGGAGTCTTGACAAAGACAAAAATAACAACTGGACAAAACATTAATATCATGACAACACAGTAACTACACAAGTACAGTATAACAGATTTACAGATTGCAGGCACCTGAAATGCGCGTCAATATGTAACCTCAACATTTAAGGGTTCCTGAAGCATAACGGTGACACTGTTGAGCAGCAGTTTTGTTGCATCATGATGCCTGCAGGCAATCCTCCGGCTACCGTAGCATGATGCCTCTAGGCATTCCCGTGGCTACAGTAGCATGATGCCCCGTATGTATGTAGAAATAATTTTTGGATTTTTTCTGAACATTTACATAAAATAAGAGCCATATTGTCTAACAAAATATAATCAGTTACTATGGTTATTATTCAAATAACGTGCCTGCGATAGTAGGGGTGTTACTGCAGGTACTGTCTGGGGTATAATGCTGTGCAGGGCAACCAGGTGCTGCAGGGAAAGGGTTATATAAGGGTCACCTTTGATGTGGTAGGGAGAATCTAAAGGGAGAAGATATGACAAAGATATCGGAAAGGCCCGTAGTTTTTAAACACCGGCATTTCCCATCTAAACTTACCTCCTTTCCATCATTGCTTCAGCACATCTTACTGCATGTGTGCCTACCTTTTTTTACCAATGGTTGATGTGATAAACCAGGGGTTTAGCTCAAAGAAAATATTAAGAATATGAAATAGAAAAACAACATAGAGATATCCAAGGGGAAGGCCCCTGTATCCTGCCTCTAATTATCAAACCTTTGATCAACTTGTTAAATTGATATTTGAAGGTGAGTCTTCCCCTGATCACCAAGGAAAATAATTAAATAGAGGTTTTTTTAATTCTTAGCATTGAACAGCGCAAGTTAGATTCGGCCAATTCAACGTGATAGAGTCCAGGACGGTATCAGATTGCGCGTTACGTACTTCCCTGCAAGGATCACTTCTAACTAAGGCTAGTGGAAGATATGATTCGTAAAAAGATCCTAAGGCAGAACTAAATGTTTTAAAACGTATTGCCTGGGTATAAAAAGGTGATCAGCTCCACTTCCATGGGTGCCACCGATAATTTGCCTATAAAGCCTTTTGGAGATTCAAAATCTTTCCTGTCGTATAGGTTTATGTCAAAACCAGATCAAAGGCATGAAATATAGAGGCAAAATGAGGTGTTTCGAAGGAAAGACTGCGGTTTTTCACCCTTTAAGGCTTGGCAAATTTACGTTCCCTGATGCACATGTTTCCTTCAAGAGATAAATGGGAAGAGGGAACACTATTCGCCTGACAGAAGAGTGATGTCGTGCGTGGAGATCTGTCTTACTTGTTTCTAAGTACCTCGGAAAAGGATTGTGGTCTTTCGTGAATCAAATGGCCTTTGTACAAGAAGCACATTCCTATTTGAAGCACAGATCTTTCTCCCAGCGCATGTCTTTGTTATCTTTACATTCATCTAATCACAGGTGGCAAGTTCAAGCGAGGTTTTCGTTTATGATCCCACATTCAAAAGTTGTTACACATGTCTAGAAAGTCGCAAACCGTATGTATGTTTGACGTCTTGCATCGATAGTTTTATGATTTATAGTAGTCCTGTTGCGGCTACTTTATTTTTTTGGCAAAGGCCTTCTATAAAAGGAATAGGAAAATCTATAATAGGAATAGGGACAGTACCAGTAATTAGAGATGAAACATATGGATATTGATATTATCGTAAAACTGGATGAGTTTTAATCTCGGCTCCTGTATGCGACCACTGGAGTTTGGCGTAGTGATTTCACGAGGCGAATGGGGGCTTTGAAAGCGACCGGAACATTTTTCATAGTAGCTAAATTTCTAGTCTCTGATTGGTCAATTTATTTTTACATGTGATAACAATTCCGTATGCCACTAGTGTAAAATTCTGTATGCCAGCCAGCGTGGCATACGAAAACTCAATGTTTTTTTTGTTTTTTTTTAATTCTTTATTTTCATTGGGACAATCGTCAGCGGTTAGCTGGTATGAGTGAGTCTCCCAACATTGGGAATTTACATCGGAGTTTCACCTTCTATATATATAACAAATTTTAGGGACCTGCATAAATAATGTTAAGCCTATGGGATTTTATATTAGGGGTAGCATAATTGTTTCTGTCACTATCTTTTTATTACTACCCTTTAACAGACACATCCATTCATGTTGGGGGTGGACAGGACGTTCCCCACAAAGATGTACCCACGTACGGGGGGCTACCTCGAGTAGGTAATTGTAGGTAGACTACCGCCGCTTAATGAGTCCACGTCCCTGTAGTTTTGTATGGCGGCAAGACTGACCTTGGGAAAGATATAAAACTAGATTACATAACTCAAAATGGCCTTACAGTCCTGTGTAATGAATAAACATAATTACCACGTCTTTCACTTACATGGGCATTCGAATTATGCTGAATTTTTCATCACGAATTTTTTTTATGGTCAATCCCTAGAATCTACAGATCCACAATTGATGTTTATCGAAGTAACCTTTATCAGGAAATAGCTGTATAACTTCATATTCACACGGTACACCTAGAGACTTGCGCATATTTACATCATATTTACTGATAAGGGAATGATATTATCCCCAAATCACCATAATCATAATCAGTTAAGGCCACAAGTCAGAAAGGAAGCATATATATATCGGTTTTGTAACATCTAGCACCCTGCTGGTAACAATATGTTTTTCTTGTAATTTACACTTGGACCAGGCATTGACAGTGAAATCAATGCACGTTTCAATCTGGCGCCGAAAGACAAAGGCCCTTCAGCCTTGGTCATTGATCTGTGAAAACCAGCATTGATCGCGCGAGCAGCTCCACATTGAGCAATAACCCTAATGGTGGAGGCATTAGCACTTGAAGTATTGACGTCCAACAGACTGCTTCGCCACTGTGCACCAAGATTGCTGAATACTTCACGTTCTCTATCACCGTCTCCTGAGTCTGCGCGACTCATTTAACTGATTCTGTCTCCTTGGCGAATTCGTCTAGACCTCCGAAGATAGACAAGCATAGCTTAGCTTTGTCAACTGTACGTAACCTTTTCTTATTTGAAATTTAGCTATTGTTATTCGAGCAGTATGGGTAATGGAGAGCCGCTGGTCTTTTTCAAGGTATTAATCCCTCTATATATGAAATGTAGACATGTGTTCGAACCACCATTCAGGAAGTAATAGGTTTGGCTATATATTGGCCAGAATAATCGTTACTTAGTAGGTATTCGTGAAGATTGATGCAATAATGGCGCCGTGTAGGTGTTGCTTTAGTCGTTCTCGTGATCACTTGAAGGTACGCATTGCAGCTTTACAAGGGTTTGTTCTTGTCCAACAGATCTGGAATCTGATTGGCTGGCTGCTGGGAGTTTTACGGAAACCCAGGGAACTACAAGTAAACCATCGCGTGCAAGCTGGCTGATGTTGAGTTTCTCTGAGTATTGAAACCAGATTCACCATTCGTGTACAATTTTATTTATGATATTCATCAGCAAAAATAAACTTTCAAACAAATTCTGATTCCGGTCCCTACGGCTGGGTGACTTAACCATAAACAGAGCATTGTCTTTACGCATGTTGTGTTATTTATAACCGCCGTAATACTTCCGGGTGCGGAATTACCAACCTCACGTAGTAGACTCCAACAGTCCCTACTTGAACCCGAGTGAGTACTACACTCTAGCGTTGCTTTACAATCTCGTTGATTTATGGATGATGTGATAAATTAACCCTTTCCCTGAAGCAGCCAATGCCCTGACACAGCAACACACTCCAGGCAGCTCCTCGTAGCACCCTTCTAACCGCAAGCACGTTACTCCCAGAAAATGCAGGGTCCCATGATTTCAGTATTTGACCATAGTAACTGATGGCATTCTTCCAATTCCAAACAGAAGACCCATATGCCATTTTACCTTATCAATGTCCTTTAGAACACAAACGATCATTTCTCTAGCTATATCGAATTTGATATATGATTTTAATTGAGGCCTGAAGGCATCATGCTGCAGTTCATCTTGGAAAGTTTGGAAGCAACATGCTGTGATGAAAGGGTTGATAACGAACGATAATTATTGTTGATTCGGTAGCAAAATTCACCGGGCAATCTATTATTAGAGATGCTGAAACACATCTGCATACAGGATTTTGCAGTTCATCCCTAAAGAAAAAATTGCATTGAAAATCATAAACTAGTCAACCGTATGCATTGTAGAAAAGAGGTTATTTCTACGTGGGACCTCTCATACTAATGGGCGTAGCGAAAGAGTTGAAGATGAGACTTCCGAAGTAGACGCATCCATCTTGAATGATTTCAAAATGATTGCCATTGTTGGTAGCGGAGTTGGGCGAGTTGCCCAGAGATCTATTATTGAGTAAGACGTGTTGATGTAGCCTCTTTTCAGTTGGAAGCTTTTGCCACCCGTAACCAGACATTTTCATCATGGCCGCCTCATGGCAATACGAGACAACAATCAGATGTGCCCCTCAACCCCAAGCCACCCCATCACCTAAGTCTCGACTTTGCTCATTACCGAGTAATGGGAAAGGTGAACCGGTGATGGCAGTCCCCTATCAGATACCCACATATGTCTACTCGGATGTAAAGCTCAGTAGGGGTGGCCAGTAGGGACTGAGCTACTGCAATAGTTTTTATCACTGATTATTCTGAAGTTCTTCTACCCTTCCTGGTATGAAGATGCTTTGAGCAAATGGTCTGGAAAGTACCTTGAGGCGATTTTAGATTAGGATCTGATTAGGAAATATCTAATCCGTAGCAATATTTCCTTTGAATAATAAAACGAATATTGTGTATGTATCCCTATTAACAACATAAGATTAACTATAGAGCAGAACCTCCACAGTATTGGCAGGTGTGTGACGTTCTTCGAAGTCGAAAACACGCACGGAGTAGGTTGATTCCGAAGGAGTACCTGCTCCTTACCTGATCCCACGAGTTGGTCTAGGATTGACAATACAATAGCTTCCTGATATTCTCATTATTTTGTCCGTGTCTTCCTTAGGCCAGCTGAATCCCTGGCTTAAAAGTCACTAGTGGGAATTCCTCTCTTCATTTACCGTAACTGTAGCGCCGGAACGTGATATAATCACATAGAAAAGCTGGGGTATGAGCATCTGGTAATGAACAGAGCACCAGAATATGTTATTGACACACCTAGCTACCACCTCTCTGTTGAAGTTTCTATCGCTTAATTTAGTCGATAAAAATGAAATCCATTGGTATCCTTTTTAAATTGTGAATGTGAAGACTTCTAAATTTCCGACTTTTTCTGTGCAGGACCTGTGTGCATACTCTCTATCATAAATAATGATGGGTTCTCAGGGAATTCCCATCGTTCGGCTTTAGATCTTCCGTCTCCATTGGCTCTTAAAGCCTCTGTGATGCAGAAGAAGACACGAAGAGGCCGTGCTCCCACCTCTGTACTTTACATCCTACGCATCACCTTTCTTTGACAATTGCCAGATGGCCCGAAACGGCCATGCACAGACCATGAATGGAAGAAAGGGGATCGTGTTTGAACCAAACAATGGAACCAGCAGAGATTGTTGAGTGTCGTGAGGGGATTCATGTAAATTGTTAACTTCTTCCTGTTATGGCCACTGACATTGTTCCGCTGCAGACGAATACCAAAAAGGAAAACGAAATCCTAATTGTATTGAGTGAAAACCTCCCCTCCCTCAAGTCTTCCCCTCCTCCCGTTTTAAGTCAATCTTAGGCAGTAAAGGCATTTTCGTCCTTTTTGAGGAAGCAGTGGGCGATAATTAATACGTTGACGAGATTCCAAACCGTGCTGAAGATAATGTGAGATTTGAGCACTTGAACACGTGAAACGAACAAGTGTGTAGGAGGCAGAGCTTGGTCTGTGACGTCGGGTTTGTATTAAGGAGACTATAATTTGTATACCAGGAAACATCAATGTGAAGTAAATGGCACGTCCGCACAGTACAATTATAACATAGAAACCAGAGAAGTCATTGGTCAAAGCCGGCTACAGTAGTCTTTATGATTTCGTTTTACATAATTTATCTATAAAGTTTCCTTTGGAAGCTGTGTCGGCAATATAAAATTGTTACTCCATATGTCTCTTTTATATTTTTCTAACACCGGAGAAGGGCACCAGGGCTCTGTTAAACTTATGCCTACGAGTGGGCTATCTTGTAAAAATGTTCAAGCTTGTTCACTAAAACAGTCCTAGTAGATGAAAGGTCACCCATATGTATTGAATAACAACCTATAACCATATTAAACATATTAAATGCAGAACTTTATAATGAAAAGCGCATGTCTGTCATTATAGTGGCTTGTAGCCAGCTTATAGGGGGTTATAATGGTGGTGCCGAGGTGGAAAGAACCCTTAAACCACTTAAGTGAGCCTTGAGTGATTCAATATTGCGCATGACGGATGGATGAGGGGTGGTGGAAGGCGATAGGCCCAGGGTGCTTTCCGCTGCACGCTCCAGCTTCCATCCTTATAATGGCTCTATACGTAAAGAAAGCCAGCGAGGATCTAGACATAGGAGATTCCCTGGCCTCGCATTTTGTCAATAGTAGAAGAGGCTCCAGAGAAAAATGTGGGCCTTATACAGTAAGAGCACATCCAAATACTTAGTCTTCCCTGGACACAGCCTTATTTGTACCCATTCCGTGAGGGGCATCTTTGTGAAGGTTTGGGCAAGCCTCCTTTCCATTTCCGTTCTGCACGAATCACTACTGGTGGTATTTTCTGCATTCCCACGTGGCTATGCATACCTCATCATTTGTCCGCCCACCCACATATTGCCTGCTTTATGCATCATTAGTTATCCCCATTTTCTGGGCGTTCCAGCTCCGGGGATCCAGTCAGCTGTATCTGACAAATTGGGTTTCATTTTTTCTGGATATCATAATCTAAATGTTTATTCAGAAGCTATTGTATTTTCCTTGTTTAAAATGTTTTTGGTTTGGTAGATACTATTTTACCCTATAGAGGGGAATAAATAGAGAATATAAACAAGGTTAGTTCTGTGTCACTACCGATGTAACTTATTTGGTATTGTATCCATCGTATATGTTGTGCGTAAATCACGCTGACTGGTATATCGAGTAAATACCACGTATACTTCAAAATTAAACTCGTGGTATACTAATACAATTCCCATTAAGACAGTAATTTTTAGTCTTAACAAATATTTCGTATTGAGATATTCAACATATTAATTCTTTCCCATTTTGAACAGACCCTTCTATATTCATCGGGTAGATAACTCAACTGGTTATCTTATCTTCTTTCTGTTTGAATAGCAGCAATTATTGACATCAAGAAGATTTAATGAGAGCTATTCATGATATCCTTTCTGCAAGATATTATTATTATAGGGAGAACAGTTAATAACAACTACCACATACCAGTTCCAACAATAAAGAATAACAAAATTATGAAATTGTTGCTGTTCATTTTTGATGGAAACTTCACCCGACAAAATACAGTATGAACAAGGGTACTACAGAACTACTCCATTTCAGGTGTTTATAAGAGGTAGTGTACATCTTTAGTGTGGTTAAAGGAGATTCAGAATTATTAATCTTAAGGGTATGTGATAGGACACACACATGGGGGAGACAAGATATAAGGGAGACAAAAGGGGATAAGTCCGTTCTCAGCTGATTTTTTTTTTTTTAAAGGCAGTTACGTTTTGTTTTGGCGGGGGGTGGGGAGTCCGTTTCTCCTGTGTTGAGCGCTCCGGGGTGGTTCCGACGAGGGGCAAGAAGTTCTTGCCTTTTGCTAGAGGTTTTTTAAAACATTTATTTATCCTGGATTAGACAATCCCATTCTTGGATCAATATTTTCATTTGCTTTGCTCTTTTCTTTTGAAGCGAATTGAATGATAATCATTTGGTTATTTTCCCCTTACCATGGCCTGAACCATAGAAAAGACTAAGCCGTAAATCTTTTCCGTGAATCACTTGAATCAAGAGATTTGTGAATTACATTTATCTTTCTATCTTGAGTTCATTTTTGACAAATATGTAAGATATTTCATGATTTATCTTGGTTCTTCACATGGATATGAGGATAGAACATTTTTCTGTGATTCAGTTTCTCTTAAGATTATAGTTCAGAGGTATTTCTTTAGTAAGAGTGGTACGTGAAGATGTTCGAAAATAAAATGGTTCACTCCCCGAATAACTTCAATCTCCATAAACACCTACCGCTGAAGTAATCAAAAGGCCATTTATCATATGGTTTTATCTCAAAGATGTGGATATCTAAAATGACATTTGAAACCGGCGTTCCTTGTGTGTCGAAACGATTACAATCTACTTTGTCAAATTCAGCTTCTGTCAGCTGAAATAGGAAGCTCTTGAATCTGATCATCCTGGTCCCTCTGCCTCTCTGTTCAGGAAAAAGAAATCTCCAAGCGTAGCGAAAGAGGCCAGATGTCAGCCAGAGTTCAGAGAAGTTGTCTCATCCAGTTAAGCCCAGGAGCCCAGTATATGATGCCGTCATGATAAGGGTTCGCCTCACTTCCGATTGGATTTTTATCTGACTTTTACCATGTTAGAAAACGTTTTTAATATATTATTGTACGAAAGTTGTAGCAGTCCCTTTATTCATCAACATTTGTGGGAGAGTATCGGTAAGAGAAAGCTCATAGCTAATTTGTGTTTTTATTGCTTTGAGCCAAATGATTAACTTAAAAGACGAAGGACCTCCTTTCGCAAAAAGAATCCACTGTATCTCAGATGGCTCCACGGAGTAACCTGTATGAAGAAAAAAGATACATCATTAGAACTTACCATCCGTCTGAACAATCTACAGATGTATATATCTACATGTAGCTTATCTATTTACATTCACAATTTCTAAAGCTAAAAAGACCTCTCAATGCAGATCTCGTTTTTCTTTTCTTTTCTTCTGCAAAAGTAACATTACTCATATTTATTATATGAATATTTTCATCAAATATTACTTCATTTTATCATCTGAGGTTGCTATGTCCATACATATCAGTGATAACAAGAAAGTTATTTCCCTCATATTAATTGCTTTTTGCGATGCGGGTTCTCTTAAATCTTATATCTGGTCTCAGGGATATTCTACATGGGGATGACATCGTGTAGGTTCCCGGATCGTTTCTGTCTGACCCATTCCGTCGTCCCTTTTTTACGATGACTCATTCCAAAGGTATGCCCATAATCAAGAGAGCGTCTAGGTTTTACTCCTCTCCCATCACTGGCAGCATGATCTAGCCCCTGAGATATTCTGATTCGCGTACCTAGAGTGCTGTGAGTTCTCCCGAGATCAAGATTTATTGAAACAATTATGTTGTTAATACATCACTGTGTTTTGTATGATATGTCTGTAGGTCAGATAAACGAAGTCGATCTGAATCGATGATACAATTTTGATGGCATTTGACAAATTACATGTACATGTGTGTTGTAATTTGTGAAAATTCAAATGGCGGGTGATTTTTTTTTTTTTTTTTTTTTGCGCCATAAGAAAGCATAGGTGACAACTGTGTAAACAGGTAACGTACACCTCTATAACCATTTTACATAGTTTGAGAACTACAACAAGTCCGGTTCAAAAATACAAATATATACATGCCTGGAAGGCAGGGTGATAATGATCGACATGAATGATGAAATGATGAAATGATGTCCGACGTACAAAAGGAAATGCTTCCATTTCGTCTCTTTTATTTCTGTGACGTACACGAACTTATTATTTGATTATCTTTTCAAGCGGAGCAAGATCAAGGCATCAGATTCTAACATCTATAATCAGTCTAAAAAGAAAATCAGAGAATTGCATATGCTGCAATGTCGGATTATACGGTGGCTCATCCTCCCTAAGGACACTCCTATGAATAGCGATGCAGGAAACTGTGTCTGTCATCTTGGAGTGGAGCGCCAAGGAGGAAAATACGTTCAATACGTGATTATAGGAATTAAAATGCTGAACATCCGTCAAACAAACCGTTTCCCTTAACCACTTAGACACCAAAAGTTGTAATTGCTAAATGGAACCAAGCCCAGTCGAAACTGCCCTTTAGACCCTCAACCAACTACCAGCCGCGCATACCTCCCGTACTAGCCTTGTGACCATGCTGCACCTGGAGGCAATGTTGCTTATCTCACCCCGGTATTTTTCTCCATAGGCTTAACATTAAGAACTCGTACTCCACGGCCATGGAGTTCGTGTACCCAATACTCAACGGCTAATTCAGTGATTCATTTTATTAATAAATAATGTCATACGGGGTGAGATAAAATCAGAAACCCACGAGATGAAAATAGCTTGGTCCGTACTCCACTGAGTTTGACTGCAGAGTTTCCTTCTAAGTAATTCACTACGCTCTATGGAAGAAGAATTCTTAACGAACTAGGCTTAGAGCTATTCCTATAATCTCAATGATGCCACCTAGCAGGAATACTGTGTACCAGTGGATTCTCAAGGCTCTAAGCCTAGTTCGTTAAGAATTCTTCTCCCCTAGAGCGTAGTGAGAACCTTGTACAGAATACCACTTAGAGAGTGTGAGATCTTTTGAGAGGGGTGTATACTGCATGCTGGAAACAATAGCAAACTGTTGCTACGCACGTTAGTTCTGGTAAAGTATGATCCGGACCACCTCACTTACTACCACAATTGGTTGCCCATGGCCTATGGTCAGGGGTGGTCATTGCCCCCCCTGGTGAAAACACTCTGCACTCGCGCACTCCTGCGCCACCTCTCCACACTCGGCCGCACTAGACATCAAAGTGCGCGAGTAAGACACTTTTCTCTGTCTCATTCGCTTCACTGGTCTCCTACACTCAACACCTATTTTTTCTACGCTCCTTGGCCTATCGCCCTCCGTGCCTTCGGTCTCCGTATTCCCCTGAATATCGGCAGACGAGGTCAGCGATACCAAGCGATTCAGTGTTTTAAGGAATTATAGTATAGTTATGTTGACCAGAAGCGCTGTGGCGGCATCCGCACCGGCGGAGGCCGAGACGGACTCGGAAATAACGATACGCCAGCCGGCGGCCGAGAGCGACCACGTGGACTCGGTGTCTCAACAGGGGACGAGTACAAGCGCACGGACTCGGGCTTCGCGCATCACAGCCCTGGAGGCCAACCTCGGAGGGGTCAGGACGGATGTGAACGAGGTGAAGACGGATGTCGGGGAAGTAAGGACGGATATGACGAAGATATCGCGCCAGATGGACGGCATGATGGACGCCATCATGCAAATCTCCAGGCCGGCCTCGCGCCGGGCCGGCTCACGGGCTTCCTCAGCGGCCGAACGGACAAGAGACTGGGCCCAGGATCAAAACGAACGCCTTCTCCCCGCACCCAGGGCTCTCCGAGAGGCATATACAAGCGAGGAACACCTGCAGCGCGAATTCGGCCGTGAGGCCATGCGACACGACCGCACAACGGGTAAGAGCCTACTTTCTGATATTAATGCCCGGAGGCCGACGGCGAAGCCGTACATGTTTATGGACAGGGATGGGGTGTATACGCTGCACCAGAAACTGGACCTACGGGCGAGCCTCGGGCCTCTGGAGTATATTTCATGTTTTGTGGCCTTATTAAATGATGAACGCGCCTTGCACCCGGAGGACAAGGAGCATATGTTCAAACATCTATACCAGGTGACGGTTGACGCGCAGGCACGGCCGTGGGCCGGTGTCAGACGCTGGTCAAACTACGTTTTCGACCAGGTCGAGTCCGGCAGGATGCGGTGGTCGGATCACGGCCGGATACAGGAAGAACGTGTCCGGCTCGCGATGACCACTGCCCACACGTCTAACAACAGTCAAAACACGGAGACCGGACGTGCCCGGGGGAGCGAGGCCCCGTGCCGGGACTTCAATGGAGAGAGGGGGTGCCGCCACCGCAGCGACCACACAGAGGGGGGCATTCGGTGGTTGCACGTGTGCACGTTTTGCGACTCGGTCGGCAGGAAGTGCGGTCACTCGGTGCACGCCTGCAACCGAAAGCTCACCTACGGCCACGGTTATGAGAACACGGCGGCTCCCCCTGTACCCACACCACGGCGGGTACCACAGGCCGGGTACCAACTCCAGCCGACTACGCGGCCGGCGGCAGCCCAGAGCGTGGTACACCAACCTCAGGCGACTTCAAAAAACGGGCAGGCCGCGCCCCGCCAGTAGACGAGGCGCGAAGGAAAGATGAAAGGGGGGCCGGCGGCACGGAGTGTTATGTAACGAAGCCGGCTCCCCCACGTGACGTCACCGATCACGTGACCCCCCCGGCACGTGGCCGAGGGGTAGTGATAAACAACAACAACGACAGGGGGAATACACTCCCGGAGGAGGAACGCCCCTCTCTCCCGGCGGCGGTCGCCCCCGGCCCGGTGAAGGACGATGGTCTCAGTCGCTTGCCGGGTGTTAGTGTTAGTGCGCCGGAATCTAACACTCACGACTTCAATGCCCTTAGGGACGTCTGCGAAACAGGTGTCCACCGGGAGGGAGTGAGGACAGACCCGTTAGCATTCAAGGAACATCGCCGGGAGACATGGCCGGACTTCACGGCCGTGGGGTCCGCCAGGCACGCGGAGATATACCGAGCCGTGCGCGACACGGGAATCCCCAACGCACTCGGCGCTAGGGTCGAGGTGCCTTCCGACCTTAACTTACCTGCGTGGGAGCATTACCTAGGACACGTGGAGGAGGCGCAGGAGCTCCTAGGCTTCCTGCGATACGGTTTTCCCCTGGGATACCTGGGACCGGAGAGTGATACCAGGGGGGTGGCCAACCACCCCAGCGCAACCTCTCATCCCGTGCAGGTAGAGAAGTTTCTCAGCAAGGAGGCAGGCTTCACCAATATGATGGGCCCGTTCGCCGAACCGCCTTTTAGCCCGTGGTGTCACGTGTCGCCGCTCATGACACGGGAAAAGCGTGGTACGGACGACCGGCGCATCATTACCGATATGACTTTCCCGCGGGAGTGCAGCGTGAACTCGTTCATCATTAAGAACTCGGTCTACGGACTGGAGCGAGAACACGGCCTCCCAACGGTGGACGAGTTTGTGGCCAAACTCGTCAGGGCAGGCACGTCGGCCTACATGTCGTCCATCGACGTGTCGCGTGCCTACAAGAACTTTAGGTGCGATCCCCTCGATTGGCCTCTGTTATGTTTCACGTGGGAGGGCGGGCACTACTGCGATACTGCAATGCCTTTCGGTGCCCGCGCCTCCTCCTACCACATGCAGTGTGTGGTGGAGGCAATCATGGGGATACTGTCATCGAAGGGAGTCACGGCCGCGATGTACCTCGACGACCTCATCATCCTCTCCGAGGACCGAGGTAAGGCGGCCGAGGACTTCAGGATCGCGCGAGAGCTGTTTTCGGAGCTGGGCCTCCCCGAGGCACGTGATAAAGCTCAGGAGCCAAGCCAGTGCGTCACGTGGTTGGGGATCGAGATAGACGCCCGTACTATGACTCTATCGATCCCCACGGCCAAGCTCGAGGACATCCGTGGTCACGTGTCGGCCGTAGCGAGGCGCCGGACGTTGACGAAACGACAGCTCCAGTCGGTGCTCGGGAGGATATTGCACGTCGCGAGGTGTGTACGCCCGGCCCGGGCATTCGTCTCGAAGTTACTCGAGGCCCTTAGGGGGATGAGAGGATTCTACATGAACATCAATTCTGAGATGCGCCAGGACCTGGACTGGTTCGTGCAGTTTGCTCAAGGCTGGAACGGCCGCGCTCTCATCCCTCGAGGTCCCCCGACACGGAGGATCACAGTGGATGCCTGCCTGTCGGGCGTAGGAGGGACGGACGGCCGCTTCTCGTACTCCGGCCAGGTCTGCCCCGTCCTCGATCCCGTGGAGTGCATCTCGGAGCTCGTGGCGCCGCAGTCGGCTCGGGCATTCGACCCGGCTCGGAATCTCACTCGGGGGGACGTGGTCCTCGGCCGACGGCACGTGACTATCACCATCAAGGCGGCCAAAAATCTACAATACGTGGGGCAACAGAAAGTGATGCGCCTCGAGGCCGCGGACGATATCCGGGTGTGCCCGGTAGACGCGGTCCGAGGCCTACTACGGGCGGCCCCTACGGCTTCACTGCGGGACCCTTTTTTGACTCTGCCCGACGGGACGACCATCACATCACGGGTCATGACAAACGAATGGGACCGCCTCCTACAGGCCACAGGCCAAACTGTGAAGAAGTACACCCTCCACAGCCTCAGGAAGGCCGCCGCCACTCAGGCCTTTCAGGCCGGGATACCTGAACTTAACATCCAGAGGTATGGAGGGTGGAGGTCCCAGGCTCACAGGGACTACATCAAAGTCTCAGACCAAGAGACTGTCAACAAGTCTCTCATTGAGTCTCTCTCCCTCAAAAAGTGACTATAAAAAACTTTCCCACCCTCCTCTTCCCTTAACTATTGGCTTCTTGGCTATTTCTATTATTTTATTATTACATGTTATGTTTAACTATGTAATATCACATAATCTCCATTTTTCTTATCTCAAATATTATCATAATTGACAAACACATATCTATGTCAATTTCAATATTTGTCATGTTATCACAAATCTTATCACAATTGACAAACACATATCTATGTCAATTTCTATATTTGTCTTGTTATTGATACTCATGTATTCCTCTTATTCATATCAATAAGACTCATAAAATTAAATAAAATTTTATAAGCCCACTACGGCCTCCTTTCTGTTTCATTGGGGATCAGGGGTAATGGGTTGCCCATGGCCTATGGTCAGGGGTGGTCATTGCCCCCCCTGGTGAAAACACTCTGCACTCGCGCACTCCTGCGCCACCTCTCCACACTCGGCCGCACTAGACATCAAAGTGCGCGAGTAAGACACTGTCCTCTGTCTCATTCGCTTCACTGGTCTCCTACACTCAACACCTATTTTTTCTACCCACCCACCCACTCCTTTTTCTCTCCTACTCCTTACACTCGTAGGGCTATTTCTATTATTTTATTATTACATGTTATGTTTAACTATGTAATATCACATAATCTCCATTTTTCTTATCTCAAATATTATCATAATTGACAAACACATATCTATGTCAATTTCAATATTTGTCATGTTATCACAAATCTTATCACAATTGACAAACACATATCTATGTCAATTTCTATATTTGTCTTGTTATTGATACTCATGTATTCCTCTTATTCATATCAATAAGACTCATAAAATTAAATAAAATTTTATAAGCCCACTACGGCCTCCTTTCTGTTTCATTGGGGATCAGGGGTAATGACAGTCTCTGCTGGAACATAGCCTGGAAGCCTGGTCTATGTCCTCACTCACATTATTATCAGCCAGGTAACGCCCTCAATGTTTTGGTGCACTATGGATAAAGCCTCCGTTTTTCTAGTGCATCATGGGTAGCAGTGTTCAGCTACTACTACCCTGGTTTTTAGAGAAACATTCTAATAAATTATCTTGTATTTTTATAACGGTTCCCATTACTTCAATTTTTATTACCATTTATCAAAAACAAGTAGAAATAAGGTATTTGGGGAACCTCATGAGCTAGGAGAAAGGCACTCTCCTAGCAGAGATCCTATTGGGAGAGTGGGAGAGAGGTTGTGCTGGTTATCCTTGCCATTGCAAATAAGCGGGGAACTAGCGAAAGTTCAAAGTCGCTAATAGCTGGGCGTTACCTGTCCCATATGTCATTGGGACAGGGAACCAGTTTACCTGAAATTGTGAATTTTATATAGCTCATTCTCACAGCAGGTCCTTCGTCGGGCTTGGAGAGTGTGCAGTATCTCGAAGCTTCCTTTTCATGTTCTCCTTTTCATTTCTATGTATTTCGATAAAGCGACCAGGAAGTTACACTTTGTTATCAATTAGTTAAGCTATTAGATGTTTTGTAGTGAGCATTCCTAGTTTATATTCCACAATGTACAAAAGTGTACCCTGCTTTGAGAGCGATCGGACCTCCAAGTCGAGGACGGAGGTGGTAGCCAATCCAGCTTGGGCTTGTGAAATGATTTAGGGTCGTACATGAAGACCCTTTTCTGCATGCTAACAATATCAATGGACGATGCGAGACAACATTATTCAACACTTTTGGACTGCCTTTGGTCAGATAGAACAGTATTTCGAGCTTGACACTATCAAACAACAACCTTCCTACGAGGTTGCCTTGTACCGGGTCATTTCGTTGGCATACGTTATTCAACAACCCCGAGCTCTCTCGCCATCTACGTGCTTCACATTAGAGCAAGTATAGTCCTCCGTGGTGCATCCCCTAGGGTCAGGATCAGCATGCAGATCTGTGATGCGAAGCACATCGGGAAGAAAGGTTTCAACGCAGCCACCTCTGCACAAAACACCCAGACCCATTCTAGCTGTTACAATTCCCCTCAAAGTCCCTCAAAACTACCAGAGCACGGGTCGGAAGAGGCGGGGGCTTTCAGCATGCTGCTACTGCTGATTGGAATATCATCCGCCAGGTGGCGCTGATCAGATTACTGCCCCGCGTGGCAGCGACCCCTGTTGTCTGGCCTCGTAACACTGACCCATAGCTCCATGTGGTGTACACTGGCAACCAGAGCTACACAAAATTAGCTCTGGTCGGGTCAGATAGGCGGTCACCTTGACCCAGTAGCGGGACCAGTTTGTTACTCTCCAACCAGATCTTTCATACTGCTTGGAGAGTGTGGTATGTCATAACCCCGAAGCCAATTATCATTTTTCTTATTGTGGTGATCCCACCATGGCGCTCGTCTGCCAGATCTGCCTTTGTTTGTTTCCGGATGGGATTGATTTAAACCTAATGTAAGGTGGAGTTTGAATTCACCATCAATAATGTCCTTGGCAAACAGAACAAACTATCTAGGTTATTGTGTAATCAATAGTTACCATATAAAATTTTGCCTTGTTTATAATGAAATTGGGAGATCGAAACGGTTCTTGATCATAGCTATGCACTCCTTGTTTACACTTGTTCTAGATATTGGCGCGAATCCCTTCACAATAGCAGCAATGGTTGTGACAGCTAAATTGTATCGTATTTTCATGTTTTGTTTTAACTTCGTTGTTATTTTCATATCTATCAAACTTCATCCAGATGAGAAGACAACCTGTACTTAGAGTGACTTTGCTTCAACAGGGGAAATGTAAACAGCAAAGTCTGTCCTATAAGGAAAGTAAGGTATCATGACCCGACTTTATCATTGTTAACCCTTTAAGGGCGGGTACCTGTGGCAATAGTATGTGGTAAAGGGCGGGTAATAGTGCTAATGTATACCGCCAGAGGGCGGGAGGTCTCAGGCCTATTGTGATAGTTCTATAGTTTAGGACGTGATAAAATATGTAATCATTAATCCTATTTTACATTTCACCCAGAATCATTAGCTGGGTATTGCACCTATATTCTGTGAAGATTTCAGGATTATAAATCCAATATTTTCGATTTTATTCCACAAAAACGAAATTTTGCAAATTTAAGAAAATGATGCCATATGGCATCACCCGCCCCAGCACGGTTGTTGCCATATGGCATCACCCGCCCCAGCACAGTTGATGCCATATGGCATCACCCGCCGCGAAAGGGTTAATGGCAAGGATTCAACAGTACTTGCATGCTTCATGACTGTGGCTAAACACTTCATGATCTATATGAAGGGACCTATAATTCAGAAAAGGATGGCCCCAAACCTTAACTATGTTGCACGAACCAATGAGTTGTCTTTACATATCTGAATGCTATGCGGCAAATCTGCTACTTCTGCTTCCAAGAGGATTACCAAATTGTTTGGTAGTCCTATGTATTCTGCACATGATCTGAGGACAGAAGTAAAACCATGGAACATTATTCTCCCTCCAGCTCCGTTCAGGCGAACACTCCTGGGAGGTGAACGGCCTGATATCGTCGGTGATTTCCTAACTTTCTAACTGTGTGCATGAATTCTCTGTTTATTTCACCTAACGGGCAAAGGCTTCTCCAGGTAGAACTGTCCTCCAGGCTGCCCTTAGCTGGCATCCATAATGAGATCTGCCAATCCCAATGATGGTCTCCTGACGCCCACGCACAGCGCCCGGGCACCAGGCGGGCACCCTTCCACACGACGGGCGCAAAGAGTAGGGCATAAGGGTTCCGGGCAGGTTAGCGAGGTGAGTTTTGAACGGCCAGTGATTTCGGGGTGTGGAAGGAGGAGATATTTTGTGTGGTACTTTCTGGAAGTAGCCCTTTAGATGCTTTCTTTCGAGTTTCTCAAAAATCTCCTAATCCAATGCAAATAGCCTGGGGTCCGTTTGATAACCTGGGATCGTACATGTAGGCCCTTTTCTGTATGCCATACAGACCCAGGGACGATGTGGGTCAACTTTATTCAACACTTATGGGCAACCTTATGGACGGTTGATACTGTCTTAGCAAACAGACTTAAATATCATTAAACGATAACCCTTGTACAAGTCACAGAAAAGGGTCTCATTGTGCGATCCTAAATTACTATATAGGCCCCTGATCCATAAACCTCTACTATCATACAGATTTTTTTCCAACCTGACCTTTCTGTCCTTCCTATAATCAGTTGATCATACAATGTCTCCGTCAAGTCATCAAGACAGTTCCCCATAAAAAAACCGCTTACATTCCCAAAAAGCGCATTTTCTAGCCTCCCATGACTTGATGGTTTGTCACCACACACAACCATCTCTCATCCCCAGAAACATCGATTCTCCAGAAATGCCCCATAGCTACAGCGCAAAATAATAGAAAACCCTGATCTAAACGATCTGCCATAATTCCCGATCCCAAAACTTTCAAATCCCTAACCACCGAGACCACTAATATATGTCCTCGCACATATTGCTGAACCACCATATAGTGCTTCCTCAAGACATCCCCTTGGTTGTTCCAGCAATATAAAAGAATGCCGATACATTAATCTAGCAATGCACCTCCCCGTGCCTCACGATCCCAGACGGCACTTCCGTTTGAAATTCTCCGTGGTCCCTCAGAGGCTTACCGCTTTGTCGGCGCGTAGGTTCCGCCGCAGCTCCTGTGGGCGGCACCCCGTGAAAATACCCACAAAAGGCTGCGCATTCGTCACTGCACACAGACACTCCAACCAGCTTACTGAATGTCAGCTAGCCACCCAGTGGAATGTCCCTGACACGCGCAGTAGGCACAGGTATGCATTTGTAATGCAGACCCTCGTTCAATGCTATGGCCTTTTATATCTGACTATGGCATTGGTCTGTTGTCTCTGCCGATTTTAGAAACATCATCAGATGTGTTAAAACATCAAACTAAATGTTCAAATTGTTGGGGTAAAGGATGTATGAGGCAGCGAGCATTGAGCTATCTTCAGGTTTAAATACTTTTTTCTATTTAAAAAAAATTAAACTGGAGGATTCTGTTAGGCTGTGGATAGCCTACCTTCCAAAGTCACAGTAATTGTACAACCAGCACTTAGTTATGAATGATATGTAGGCTAATTCCTCCTGAAACCATTGAATTGTCGAACTGTGACATCTAACATCGAATAATGCTATGTTTTGACAACAATATCACAATATCTGAAGTAATTCATCTTATACAATTTATTGTCCATGGAAACACGACATAATTGTACTTTTTAAAGTGTCTCAACATCGCTCAGCATGTTGTAGAATCCGATATTTCCTAAGGGATAACTGTATCATAAGCCCGTATATCTTAACTCTAATTAAGTCCTTGCTTCACAGTTGCTAGTTTTTATGCTGATTAAATGCCTGCAGTTATCGCTAGAGCCGCTATTAGCAGCCTAAAATAGGTAATGCCTGGCGGAAACAGTCTCGTAACCTAATTCATCGTAGATGTTCCACGACTCATAAATATTTTTAGTTCTATGGCACATTATGTTGACTTCACTTATCATATTACAAATTGTGGGTGGGGGGGGAGCTTTTGCAACTGCAAGAAGGACATCATGTCAAGCATGATCAATACTTCTTTGGCCATGTCATCCATCATTATTTCTAGCTAAGAGCTAGATTTTGACAGTGTTTGACGATACAAAATTATACCTCGTGAGGGGCTACAATGCAGATCGCCCATGTCGTAAAGCCGGACACCCATGGCTACGACGTGGCTACGATATGGCTAAGTATCGAAATTCCCGCATCATAGCCTTGTCAGAAGGTTATAAAGTTCTACGTCGTAGTGTGTCGGAATGTTTGTCATCGTGTGTCGGCAGCTTTTTAAATAGTGGGTTTCTGGCATTACCCGACGGAAGAAATCGGAAGGTCAAGATCGTAGAGGGCTAGAGTGCATCCTGCAGCGTCGAAACGTCCTTGAGAGTCACAAAAGGGTGATCATGGTAGCGATTGACCTAACGCTACACCAGTGAACCCATGCAGATCGCAGAAAGCATTTTGATATCAAAATATAACATAACCCAGGAAATATCGCATGGACATGAATAATATGTCATAGGTACATATATAATATTATCATATCATTTTCAGACACCAAAACAATCAAATAGATGAAAAATAACTGTGACAGAATCATAACTCCCTTATCAAATCTTTATTTTGAAACCATTATACTCAATCAAATAATACTATATTTACAGTGATGTTATATTTACATAATTCCTAAATTTCGGAATTTTCCGCGGAGTGTTTCACATGTAAGACACATTTTACAGTCGAAAAGGCTCATGATTCAACCCATTCCCTGCGATTGTCAGGCATGTTTGAAAGTCGGAGGGACCCTAGGATGGACCTTTTTTATCGAAGTCCATCGATTTAATTCTTCATCAGGAACCTAGAGACGGAACGATACGCTCCCAGGGGAATCGGAAGGAATCGTAGTAGGTGGACACCCACTTAGCAATTTCTTTTAGAAAGTGGTGAGGTAAAATGGACATGTACCTGTTGACTTCTGAACACTTTCAATGACAACTGTAGTATGTCTTGGGCATGATTTGTTACATTTCCTCCTAACAGGCTGACATCACAACGTCAGCCGTCATTATTACGTCATTGTTATGTACGCTAAGTCACCATGACGAAAGCCACACTAGCACAAAGATACCATTTGCATATGCATGAATTGCATAACTATAAATGCGCACTTTGTGAAGTGAGCCCAGTACCTGACTCTGCCAAATGGCACATTATTTCTGGGTTACGCCTTCTGTAATGGAATGATATAAGACACTGGTATATCACCAATACAAGTAAGACGACGGAACTTGTGAACACATGGAATGCATCTGAGCCGTGTACAAAAGCAGAGTGACAGGAAGACAATAGGGTATGTTGAGTGGAAAGAGACACATGGCTGAAATGTTTATCTATGAAGTAGAAGGGTTGGATATGGGTTAGTTAGGTTACTTGTAACCTAGAAATAATGTATGGATAGTTGGGTATCAAAAGAGCTACGAAGTGGAATACTGGAATAGATTTATAAAAGTTTGGATTAAGAGTTTTCGAGAAAAGAGAGAGTAGAGGGTGGGGTAGAGCGAAGGGTGCATTGAATGCCGAGACTGGAGATGTGGCAATCCTAGATATTAGTTCTACTTTTAGAGACCAAAACCTCGATGATATCAGAGTAAAGGCTAAATTAAGCGAAAGGAAGAGATTTTCAAATTGATAAAAGCTGGCAAAAGTCTTTGCGTAAATGATTGGGAAAAGGTCCCAAGGAAGGGGGTGATATAATGATTTACGCGGAACGAAAGTATATCTGGAGAAATTTATTGAACTAGTGAGAAATTACCGAGGTAATTGGCGAGGTAATTTGTTTGAGTCTGTCACGAGTTAGCGGAGAAGAGGATGAGATACTAATGAGTTGATTGTTTTTGTATGGTGGGTGGGTGGTAATCCTTTTTGTGTGAAATTTCGTTGGAGACTAAGGAGGAAGGGATGGTCACGTGGGAGCGGGGGCGTCCCCACGTGACTGCCTTGGAAGTGGTCGGATAATATTCAACTTTCACGCTTACGCATTAGAGCTAACAAGTTAAATATAAATATTCAAACAATTATAATAGAAAAGATATCTATATAGATGCTGAAAATCTCGTCGGAGAATAATCAAACCAAACCAAACATGGCTTCCCCATCTGCAAGGTCCATTAGTGATGGCCAATGTGAAGAGAGACGAATAGGCAAATGACACGACCCAAGCCAGCGTACCGAGTTCAGGTCTAAACTACACCCCATGACCCCAACCTCCCCCATGACCAAACGGTCCTCCCAGTGTGTTTATTCAACGAATGTATCATCGTCCATTGATGATGTAGTAGATTAATGATGTAGCCGCAGAATATGAATGTGTTCAAAACCCACCATTAAGTTTGAATGTAGTAGACGATCCTTGGTGAATTTATCATTTCATCTCTTTGTTCAGGACTATGTCCTGTAACTCGTGATATCCATTCGCGACATCCCATACCTTCTGTTAGAGCTTCGGATCTAATACTTAGGGCAATATTAAAAACGTCACCTTCAAATACCAACACATCATATAAATCTAGCAAAATGGGGAATGTATTTATATATCAATTAAGTACAAGAACTGGCACCTCTAGTGGTCCGGTAGAAACAACCGTCTCCATCGCCCTATTATCGCCATCACAACGGCCCACATTGCTTGAGACAGGTCTCCTCGTCCTATCTGCTACCGTCTGTGCTATCTCGTCAGAAGGCCGGCTCTTATCTGTGCCCCACGTGATCGCACAGTGGTGCCCCCTGCTGTGCACCATTTACCCTACCGCCGTCCAGTCACATGGGGTCACATGGGGTCACCTGAGGTCACGTGCCGGGTGGAGCTGCTCTTTACACTCCAACACCTCGGGTCCCTGAATTATCGCTCACACTGACAAGGGTTGGGACAAGTTGAGGGCAGAGGGTGGTTTAAATCTCCCACCCGTCGGCCATGCTGAGAGCAGATCTACAGAGTGGCCTTGCTTGCTCCAGGATCTGCTCGTTTAACAAACTACCGCTTACCGACAGTGGTAACAACGTCCGTCTGCACACACATGACCCTGTGCATTGGGCAACGTCTCCAGATACCCACAGAAAATTGAATATAGTTATGGTGAGGATATATTCCAATCGATATTATATATTGTACCGAGGTCCTGAACAATTCAGGAATTCAAGTGCACAACCATTAAGCATGTTTTATTTTTCAAATAAACAGTTACAAGCAAAGCATGCATGGTATTGTCCTCTATATATGTCCATGTTGTATATGTAAACGTGCCCAATTATGTTTCAACATCAACAGTAGGGCTGTTCGTAAATGATGTCATGCTTTTATTGGCCATTTTTTTACCCTTACTCCTCCACTCCGCTTGTCATGCTTTGTCATACAACCTTTACCATTCTTCGTCATGGAGACCGGACCTCCCCCCACCCCCACCCCCACCTCATACATGTCGTAATTTATGGATGGGCTCCAAACCACAGAGACCATAGTGTCCAGTTTGGGTAGCATCAGTTTCTATTCTCTTCTGTCGACCAGAAATCAGCCTATGTAGCACAAAAGGGGGGAACCCCTCCTTGCGGACAGGCGGCAAACCCTGTGTCCACTGTGGCGACACTCCCACTGGGCCTCCCTGCGGCATTCGGTGTGCACCGCGGTGGCTTTCCAGTTTCCATCCCCTGGGCTCGAGGCTTGCACAACAGAATATTCAAAAATAGCATCGTGCCTATGTAACATCTAACAAGGAAGCACACATATATCACCTATTGTGGTCTGTGACCCAGTGTATAGCTTTCAAATTGACAATGACATCCTTCAAGCTGAAATTCTGATGCCTCATAATATTATTTTATCAAACCTTGGAATCCTTCCAGGCAGCTAGACAACATTGACTGTGCCCACCCTAAAGCCCGTTAGCAAGCCCCACCTCGCACTAAAATTGATTTTGATAAGATGCGTCCTAGGAAGAGTTTCTCCAACAGGGCTTTAAATCAGGATTACGCCTGACTTGAAGTTAGAGGGAAGAAAACAACGTTGGGTCGGTGGACTAACGCCAACAATATTAATTCGCGCAGGAAATTGATAACGGAACGCCAGCAGAATTCTGCTGTGAAAACACTGCCTGCAAAGGTGACAGTATAGATGAGTTGACGCTGTGGTCTAGTCTGTACTCAACACAGCGGGTGGTACATGTACGGGGTCCCTTAGCATCCTGACTATGGTTATATCAAATCATTGACCACAAGTGCAGTGCTAGTGTTGGGAAGGTGGGCGGTAACTATAGACCCTTCCACGATAAATCCGTAGAGACATCACGTACACCAATGCTAGAGGTACAAAGTTAATACAAACCTGATGAAAGGTCAATTACAAATTCTATGTACATGAATACAATGAATGAAATGTATATAAATTGATTAACTGCAAATAGTTGTATAATTATTCACTACGGCTTGCTCATAATTAAATAACCGCATCAGGTATCCATGCATGTCAATGTTGTTTCCCCTCGTCACCAAGTGGTTTCCACCTCAATTGTCAGTCCGCTGTTGAACATAACCTGACACAGTCACATAAGACCTGGTACATGTATTTTGGATACACCTTTGATTTTCTGTTAGACTATAGAGATTCTCACCTCCATATAAAGAAACACCGTACCTTGGAGAGCTCTATACTCATCCAAACCGTTTCAGTTATTCTCTGTGTCTGGTACTTATTATGGACGGGCCGAGGGGACAATGCTATGTTTGTCCAGGTCGTGCTGGTCAATGCTTACTGAGTGCGACAAGAGAGCAGAGATCTGTAGATAGAGTCTGCCAGGTGAAAGCCACACAGTCTGAGCCGCATACACAGATATCTATATAGAGAACAGTCTACAGCCGAGGATTTTTCGTGTGTGGTCAAGAATACAATGAATATTGAGTGATATGTGTACCAAGGGAAAGTGCCGTTGGTATTCTGAGTCGAACTAATAGTGTTTACGATATACCAACAAACTAATATCACTGCCGATCTATGAGGATAACTTTAAGGCAACGTGTCACAATTTGATTATCATGTATATGGCACACTCTATGTAGTGCAGTTGACGGGAATCATGATGTTCATGTTTTAATGTCAAGACTGTTTTGAATTGAAACATGAACATGAAGAAAATCATAAGATACACATAATAGATTTGATTATACCTCTGACACCAACACTGCTTTAGTGCGGAAAACGTCCTTATTAACAAAATCCGTTTGCCATTTGTAATCTTGCAGTTGCTCCTTGAGACAGGGGGATGTCTGAATCAATAAAGGTCACAGCTCGGCGCGCCGAATGTTTTGGTCAGAAATATTCACCGAGTGTGAAGAACGAAGAGAAATATTTCCGACAAAAATATCAAGGAACAAATGGAAATCAGGCACACTCGTTTTTTCAAAGAATGTTTTATGCTCTTTATTCATACTGAGTCCGGTCATTCAGAAAAGACTTGTTTGAGTACGGACACAGTGAACAATTGTACATATCAATTCCTTTGAGATAAAGCTAAATCATATACATGGAAATTATTAAAAACGCCATTTTATAGTGGTCACATGGTACGGAAAGACGGGTAAATGATATTTCATCACTCAGTGAGGAACGGAAGCCATACTACTAGTCGGTAAATTGGGGACTTTCGCTTATAGATATATGCTAATAAGAATAGCTTGATATTTTGATCGGATATATCATGGACAAACAACTCTACAAAGAATACACTGTCCATGGATATATTCAGCTCTTTCTTTGAGCTCAGTGAACATTTCTGACCAAAATATCTCTGAACAGATTTTATTCAGGCACATTAACCGTGTCTCCATATAATATGTGAAAACAACAACAAAAAATTCGCATGCTTGACAACGTTTTGTAGTCCAAAGGCCAGAGAATCTATACTGCTGGACACTGTATCGCGGATTAAAAAGACCCCAAACACGTATAAAAACACATCACCGAAAGAGCACTGCTTGAGACTGCAACTCACACAGTTTCTCGCCCAACACATATCCTGCCTGCCGAGGTTGGTCGGGGGAAATAAAGGAGGAACACTTGGAGGCAGGGGACAGAAACCCCAATGGGGATTAGCGCTAAGGGGAGGCTGATGCCCCGGATTACCAAGATTATCTCGTTGGTCACGTGCCCGTAGTCTCTAGAGGTCACGAGACCGAAACTGATGACGTCAACGGCGCCGCCTGGTGGCTCAGGGACCAACTAAGCAGTGTCGTCCTCAACCTTGGGTGCCGGCTTCCCTCTTTTATTCCCATATAACCCTTCTCCTTGACTGCCACCAATGGCGAAAGGAGGGTGAGTTGGTCGATGAAATCAAGGCGTCTTTCGTACAATGCACATGTCATAGGGGAGTGCCAGGATGTGAGTGACTATAGCACTCCTCCTCGTGTCAGTTTGACGAGATGACTACAGCGAGGAAGGCCCTGAGTCTATGGGTTGATGAATGGCGGCGAACCTGCTTTAGCGAGGAAGTACTCCAATGTCGCTCCTACTCGCTTGAGCACCTCTTTCTTTGCCATGGTTATTCTGGCGACAATGGGTTATATGAGGTAGTTGTCATATCGGTGTACCGTTTATAGCTCTAGAATAGAATAGCGAAAATTGCATAATCTACTTGCGGAAGCGTTTAATTTCATATCATCCTCTCCTATAGCTTCAAAGTATGTAATTGAATAATTCTACCTAACAGCAGAAGCCTAAATACCTTTAAAGAAAACTTTCTTTTGGTAGAGAATATTTGCTTTGACTAGAATATAAATCTATCATCTTAAGCTATCTAAAAGCAGTAGTTGCTGGGTACAAATGCCTGGTATCTATTACAAAACGCAGGAAGTGCGTACGTTCTTCTAATTTTTTCTGGTAGCAGATTTCATTCGGATAGATGAAATCCCTGTTCCTCGACGTTATCTCAAAGACCAGCCTTGTCAATAATACTCTGTCTGGTATTGATATAATGTAGACAGCTTAATAAGGGTTCCATTCAATCTCTTGCTTTTTCAGAAATGTTCTTTGCTATTACAACAAGTCCAATTCGCACTTCGCGTGCCCCCCACCCCACCCTAGTCGACCGTGGCCAGTATTCCAAGGACGCCGTGTCGTTTCCATGACAACGCCATCCGGAGAGCCCTCCTGGTTGTGAATGAGGGCCCGGCTAGCACCTGTCTCTGCCGGGTAACGCCTGGATGAGGGCACCACACACTCTCCAGTTAGCAGACGTTCTGTGACGACGACCGTATCTCACAACTGTATCTAAAGCTCGGCCTTCCTTCTCCATCCTCCTCTTTTCCTTATTCTCGCCTCTTTCCTTCACATTGTCTGTCACTATCCCTTTTTGCTTAAGTCTCAAGTTTACTTTTTCTCTTACCTTTCCTTCCTTTCCCCTCCTTCCCCGCCCCTGTACGAGATTCGACTCCCATTCACTTCGCTTCCGTTACCTTTCCTTAACGACAGCCTCACTATTGTGAATCGGCCACTTACTCCATAGTTTTCTATTATTTGTCGTCTTTGCCTTTTCTTGTATTTTTCTCATGCCTCTTTTACCCTCGTCCCACCCTCCTTTGCATAGTCTCAACATAATCCATAGCCTTATTCCGAATTTTCCGTCGAACCTTTACACCGTCTTGTGCTATTCCCTGCCGACTGCTCCATTTTCCTTTTCGGTCCCTTCATTTCGTATCCGACTCTATCACTCCATCCCTTCATCCCGCCCCCAACTAGATTTCTGAGTAGACTACTTCTATCGCTCTTCGGCTCTCATTTTCATCTTTCCATCCCCCGTTGTCTACAATACCCTCTCCGTCCCCATCTCAATTCGTCTGATCCAATTCTCTGCCGCTCCTTTTTATTTGTTTGGAATCACTAACCCTTCACTTTCCATGAATCAAAAAACACTAATCAGCTTCAATTCTCAGCAAAATTAATTGAATTGAGAAAACAAAATAATAATGTCGGGGGGTTTTAAAGCAACATTAAATGGATAGAGGTGGGTGAGAGAGCCCGATAGATATAAGGCATTTTTTCCAGTACCTGTGTGATAGACTATATTTGGGGAGACCTACTATTGGTTAACCTCCATTGAACACTTTCCTACTATACGATTTGCCTTCAGTCATGTGCTGGTACTACGATTACGGAACTACGACTACAGAATAATTAGCTCCTATCGCATTCTAACTGTTAGCCTACGATATTCAATAAACCAATCATATCAGAATAGTTCCTATAACGGTGCAAGCTTCTGGCAGTATCTGAAATGTCAATATGCAGCGAATAATTAGTATTTTACATGAATAAACCTATTTCGAGTGGAATCAATTACGCTTTGTCGGTCTGTAACTATTGTTTCGGTCCTTTTACAACTGTGGTATCTTGATGAGTGGTTGATCCGATAAGCATTCGATCAATGTTATGTTTGTATTGCTGTGGGACACACTGGGGTTTGGTTCCTGAAAATGGTGCATGTACTTCTAAATAAGTATTATCCCATGGGCTTGTAAAGCGCAGCCATAAGGTCCGGGAAATCGGTACAAAGATTTGCACTTTAGGGCGTCTCATAGGACATTTAGGTAGACATCGACTCTGACTTGTGCGTGAATCACCTAATCAACCAACCACACTCCCACATTGAATCAGTGCAATACCCAGAGCCCGACCTATAAGTGCAATACTCAAAGGACAGTAAATTTATTTATCCAATCACAGTTGGATTGACACTCCCGTATCTATATAGTAACCATGTCTAGACTCCCAAGAGAGGCATGGTATACATGATACATATGGACTATAATCGATGGTTCTGTGGACAGGCGGTCGTAAAGCACAAGGGGCGGACGTTAGGCAATGCACGAGCGCTAACAAGGGTATTGCGAAGTCAACCTTTGAGTGGTTTACAAAACCTTAGTTTGATGAATTTATTATCCATCCTCTTAAGTAGATGAAACGCAGGAATAGACATCTTATAGGATATATCATTTGGGACTTTTTTTTACTCTCCAATAATAGGCATAGCTATGTATATACCAACAAATAAACTATATATTTGATTAAAGAGTATTTTCTTCAATATAAAATGGTTTTGAATTTTGTATACAATGGAATTCAAATCAATGTTTATATAATCTGACAGTTTTTATGTAATGGGTGGTGGTCTATTGAGTTCCCGTACATTTTCAATAGGGACTTTGTATGCAATGGATGATAAAAACTAGTAGCAAATAGAATGTTCATCATTGATGAATGAGCGTGCAATTTTAAATGAATAACAAATAAAAGGTTTGGGTTACATTCAGCCTATGGGTCGTTTTCTGTAACCACTTGCAGCCAGTAAACTTGCCATTTCTCTAACTACCTGAGTCTATCTATAGGATCTAAAGATATCAAACACCAGTAGGACAATGAGGTATTTTGGACTTGAGTGATTGGTCATGGCCAGCTGGGCATGCCTCTATGACCCTCAAACACTGGCACCCTGCTCCTTATTAGCACACAGATAGTGAGGGGATATATTTTTCTCAGCACGCTGAAAGTGTATGTGACCACTCTAAACTTTTATACCAAAAAGCCGGATAGATGAGCATAGGCAGGTCAGCGTCCACACCAAGACCAAATACAAGGTAATTTCATCTATGACTAATGGAAACTCAAATAAAACTGGCTACTCTTACTAACGAAAACCACACGCATACACCCATGCAATCATAGAACCTTTATACATATATGTATATATTCTTTTGGGTTTTAATTCCATGCTTCTTTAAATTATATCTCTATTCTACACCCGCCCTCAAGTTGTGTTTATAGTTCACACAATTAAAACAAAAAATTACTAAAATATTAGATTCAGAGGACTTTTGAGGCAGGAGAATCTATACACGTACACCTCCAAATGTGGTATGGGTAGATCCAATTACACAGTCTAAAATATATGAAGCCAACTAATGACAGAATAGCCACACCTCGGGTTCCCCCTGCCACCTCCTTGTGGTCGGCAGCAAATTACTGGCTGAAATCACCCATCCTTGCCGCAATCTGCCTGATGTCTGAACAGATTCTCAGATAATACGCGTGGTAAAACAGATGGCGAGCCTACAGACCCAGGGGCAATGCTTTTAGACGAATGACTATTGATTCTTCCATATAAGCTCAATGTTGATGGCTTTTACTGCTTAAGAAAGCAATTACAGTACTTGCAAACAGGTATTGGGGGCGTCTGACAGAAAAGCAGACCCAATTATGATATATATGTGCATAAACCCACACACTTCTTTTTACTGCAGATGCTTAAATATATGATAGAGCTAACTAGGATGAATTACATTGACAATTGCCTTCCTACCAATAAATCATATTATACACCCTTTACGTAAAATATCACCTCTGATATGATTTGTTCAGTTCAATTTGTTATAACAAAAATAGGTTATAAAGAATATGAACTGGTATAAAACTCAGCATTTCGTAACAATGAAAGCGTTTGTATGTACAATCTTGACTGATTACTGATAATAGTCACCGTATTCTGCGAGGAGTTGACACGTTAACTCAGGGTCAAATCAAGAGGAGAATACATCCACTATTATCAGAAACCAGTCCATATGGTATTTATCATTGTGACGAGTCTAGTGCAAATTGTCATTTCCGATTGATAAAAATCGGAGGTATGCTCCACCGATTGTTGATATATGTAGTTCCTGAGGCCCCAATGAGGTGGCGGCGCTGCCGTACATAATAGTAATTCGGTGTAGGCCTCTATGACTAATATAGTTCCGCCATTTGCGATTTGGCAAGTATCATATCTACTTTATAACTACTTGATATTATCAGACATAGCTTCACTTGATTTCGTGATTCATCCTCGAGGTGACATCTTTTTGCGATATTTCTTGTATGCTCCGCACTCGATGAAGGGAAGTATACATGCCACACGCCTTTGTATATGCTCCGCCCGTTGCAACAAAAACACCTCATACGTTTGATATGGACACATATGCATTAGGTACATAACAAATCGGCTACTCATACTGCTGCATGCAGTCCTCATTGCCTTAGTACTTTATCACACTCCACTCTCATCTATTCTCTCATAAAAAAAACCTTTGACTGCTCGAACCATCTTTTAACCCAAGCTACCCGCTCACATTTGCTCGGACATCAGTGTGGCCCCCTTTTCACCTGCTCACACTAATCAACTCTATTCCGTTTACGCAGTTCCACTGCTAACTGTACGTGTCACCTGTGTGTGGCACCTGCCTGGATGACGGCCTCGCATCCGCTCGCACAGTGCTCCTGTTGAGAGTTTCTCAAAACAGTGCCTCTTCATCAGGAAATGGAAACGTCGATTGTGAAAAGGCCAAGGACAGGCGCCGGGTATTTAAGGGATTGGGGTTCCGGAGTGGCCGCCTGTTGCCTGAGATTAGAGGCTGCACCCGAACCTCACATTACAAGGAGCAGGTGAAGTGTACCTCACTATCAGGTTATTAGAACGGGTTCAGTTATAGGGACAATTTTGATGAGGTACCGTCATACTGCTTTATATAGATATATAGAGATATGACCAACATGTGGCAGTCGGTACGCTCATTGCGACGTCTTGAAACAGGGGGATACTACTAGCTATCGATTTATATTTTGATTAATTATTTAATTCTGTACACCAGTACAGATCGACTACTAATTGAAGAATAGGGTCCTTATGCATGTCCAAGTTCTGTCGATTATAAATGTATATGTTCAGCTAAAGGTATTGTCGGCTGTAACATAATGTAATACTGAACAAATTATGTGACACTTCAGATTTAAGAGACATGAACCAGCCTTACGGTAGACATTTCAGGTTCATGGACAATAATTCAGCTTAATGGGTAATACCTTAGTCCCACGTCTGATACTTGAGCTTAATTGGGGACACCTAGGCTTAATAGACGACACTTTAGCTTAATAGGGAGTTATCTGGCCTTCACGGGGGAAGGAAACTGGGATGTATTTGAGACACGTCAGCTTTACGAGGTGCCTGGTGACCCCTGCGTGTGTCAGGGTGCGGGGATCGGGTCTGCCCGAGTGAGAGATGGCTTGATTATCTCTCTGTTCTCGTCCGTCCACGCGGACACCCGTCACGCCATAGGTTAGAGGCTCTGCCCGCCAGGGGCGCTGCATGCCGCCCACCGGACAAGGCAGATGGCGCTGGTGTTGCAGGCGGGGCAGGCCCTTTCCGGTGGACGTGATCGGCAGTGCTGCTATCCAGCGGCCAGTGCGTGTGGCATGTTGGTCATGTTTAGGAGCGGGTGTTGTTAAAGAGGGAGGGGTTTAGCGAAGATAGTTAGCTTGGGTGCTGGGGTTTACTGTGTAGTGTAGAAAATGAGGGCAAAGGTGCGGGCTACAAGGGGCGATGGGGATTAAGACGCAAGACTCTTTGGAGATGTTCCGAAGGGTAGAGATGTCGTAACAGTCGAAATTATTGTTTATTTGTTTCTTTTTCAATTATATTTGAATATTATTGGTCTTTTTCCTTCGAAGGCCAGAAACGGTTTGGGTTGTAATTTGGTTGTGACACCTTATTCTGTGGATAGATCTTGGCAACCACGTGAGTTCCTTTGGTGCGGGATTCGTGTATTCAAACTGTATTAAAAAGTATCATCCATAATTCCCTCCAAATTGAGTTCTCTTCATCCAATTCAATGCAACAACTTGGTTATGGGGTGCCGTTGTTGTGGTATCTTTGAATTTTCCATCAGTATATTATCCTCTTGTTACACTAAAGTAGGACCGGTAATAATATCATGCCTGGAGCCAAGGATAGTGTCTATAGAGCAGACACATAAGTAACCACTTGCCTGTTATTAGCTGAAACCCCGAACCTATTGACATCACCGTGCGTTAATGTGATACTAGCGTGTTCAATTCAATCTATATTCTAACGGTAAGCAGAATGAGTGTCATAACGTTTACAATAGTGCCTTTGGATTTTTAGGCTCACGTCCACCATCTTAAAACGTATTTCCACACGTGTGTGTATGTATTTATCTCCAACTCTCCCTGGCCTGTTTCGGATTTTATTGCTAGCAGGCCACCATATGATAAAGGCCTGCCGGTCCTCATGACGATAATCAATGATTCACCGAATATCTTGTTGGGATGGTGAAGGGTCAGGCGTAATAAGATTGGTTCCTGCTTCTTGGATCCCCCCCTCATCAAAGCCTCATAAAGACTTCATAGTTTCCCAAGTTTTAATCACCGCCTCAATTACATTGACATCGTGTTCATCATCCCCTGATCTGACACTCTCCCACCTACCACGTGACTACTTACGTGACTGCTACGTGACCCCACGTGAGGCAGACATGCGCAGGAGGTAAACACTCCATATCCGGCATGCCGATAGCTGAGTGTTGGTTGAGATCGGTCTCTGCCAGTTGCCCCACATCATTACTTCTATACTGGCCATACCAACTGTCATGGCGGCCTAGGATAGCTTTACATCTCTAGCGATTGCTACCTAAGCAATTTTCATTAATTGCAATCAGGTCACTATTTAACGATAAAGATACATGATAATCAATGTGATGATTATGTGAAAATATCTCTGTTCTGATGTAACTGTAATATCCAGAAAACAGCATCAAATCTCTAAAGAACGACGCCAGCAAAGAGATTTACGCAAGTTAATAACTTGTCTACACCATTAAGTTCCATAACAACAATTACATAGAGAGTATTGAATGTGGTTATCTCGGCTATATCTCTGTTTTACTGCTCTCTTTATTTCTCTGTGAATCTATAAATCAAGCATAAAGAAGTGACTACACTCCAGACCTGTTCTGTGAAGGGCTGACGCAGCCAAGGACTATTCTGCAACCAACCCAAATTCAGCTGCTGTGTTCCAGTGACAATTCTTCCAGGAGTCCAGTGACTGCTAACAACAATCTACAATCCAGTAGATATTTCATGTGGAAGCGTTCCAGGATTTACATCACAGTTTAAGCCGAGGCTAGCTCATCCCCAATGCAACACATAGGACATTTGCTATATCCATTCAACACCACCGGCTTGTACATTAATAGGAAAACACAACAATAACCCATAATCTAATATCATACACCATAAACCTAGTATAAGGGTAAAAGAAAATGTCCAACGTCAACCGGTAACGGTTATACGAACCAAAAGATTACATCAATACACCATAAACCTACTCTAGCCCAATGGTATATCACTCGGGTAACCTTTAAGTCTGTCATCCATCGCACTCTCGCGGACAATAATCAATCAATTTTATTCAAAGCCTCCACCAGGAATATGATTAAGCGAGCTCCGGAGGGATCTTTTTAAAATATTGCAAGGTGAGAAATAACGCCACTTTCCTTTCTTTTTTTTACTGAATTCGTATGACATATCACATAGACTGATAAAACAGCGTGACGAGAAAAGTATTGTGTTGTACGTCAGGCAGGGCGCCACCTGGTGTAATAGCTATCCCCATCCCTGTAGGTGTGCTCTGTATTGTCGAGGGTTCCTCGAGATAAGAGTCGCTCGCAATGGATCCTGAGCATTTGTAGGCTTACATAATGCTCTGACAAGTCTATAATGGCTCACCGCCATGGTGGGAATTTAACCCACACTTGGATCTTGAATGTTATCTAATGTAACACCATTAACATCTGAACCCCATTACTGACTCAATGAGTCGTTATGAGTTACTCATCTGCTGACATCGATGGGCCCTACCCGCATGGACCAGCTCAAGTGACGGTGGCAGACGAATTGTGCGACGACAGAGGAATCTAGGTTAACATGCACGGGAGGCTCAAGGTATGCGATATGAGGGGTGGGCTGTAAAAGATCGCAGCGAGATGAGGTGCCCTTGTAGTGCCGAGTTACTCAGCATACATACCACAATGGCGGGCTGAGCTGCTCATACAAACCATGGCAGGCATTTTGGGTGTGGTCTGCTCAGGAGTTGAAAGACAGCCCAACACACACTCTCGTCTGCAGGATCGAATGGTGTTAATGTGAATTGCTTACGCTGTAAAGGTGGCTATAAAGATAAAGGTTACTTTCTTCTTGTTAAGAGCACTCTACTGCACCCCAGTATGTTCCGATTACCTCACTTCACAGGGGGATTTTGCTGTGATATCAATGGTTTTCATTAGTATAACCAGGATCCTTCTCTAAAAACCAAATCCATCTCAAACTCGAAATACCGCATTTTGCAGAATATTTCATCATTAATAAGGCAATTGAATTCCAATATTTACGTTCGTCTTTTTCATGCACTTGTTCATTTTACAGGTAAAATTTGTGGTTGGCAAATATGTATATAAATACAAAATTCCTCTATTATGTTATAGAATCATTTGATGAAATCTACAATTTCGAAGTAAAATCTATAGATTGATATCCTCAGTTCAATACAGAATATAGAGCACCACTATTCATGACAGTGTTGTTGTGCTGGCACTATATACTACAAGCTATTGGTCGAATGAAACCTAGACTTTTCCTCATCTATCAGGAAAAGACATTTCGATAGGCATTCGAAAAAAGCCTGCTCTTTCTGAAGGAGCAGCAAATTTCTCCTCGACCACCTTATCTAGATGAAATCAGTTTGAGTTGAACTCGGAGGACTGTTGGCCACCGGTATTGGTTGTGATCGTGTGGCCAGACAGGGGGTGGCACCAACTTGATGAGTTCACGAGCTACGGTCCAGCTGAGCTGTCTGACCGAAGCAACTAGATATGAAGCCAGCTCTCATAGAGTGACAGCTTTTCTCTATCTGTCGACAGTGACACCCGGCAAGGCCACGAGATCGTCGATGTGACGTCACTGATAAGGGTCACGAAAACGAGGCAAGTTCTCTTTGGTTGGAATGGACTCAGATTTAACTGGCGTGGAGAGACGAAGAAGACCTGGATCTAGTTGGTTCCAAATATGTTCAACCTCCTAGATGGCAGACATGCATAAATTGCCTTAAGAGATTATGAGTATTGTAGTCGTAGATGAATTGCTATTTATATTTCTGCACTATATAAGACAACCTTAGATAAGTCTCCCGTTAGCAGTCATACTGAAGTATGAGGCAATCCATTTCAAAAGGATTATAGAAAATTGCCTCAGATTTTGACGGAAACTATTGATGTGAGAAACGAAACATCAGCTTTTTCAACATTGATTTATTATATCTGTGATTAAATACAAATGTATAATGGAACAATCAGATTATTTTCTTGTTTAGGAATTTTACCTTTAGATAAATAGATGTCTATAAGTACAACTACCTGAAATGCTGATTCACAGACTTCTTTGCACCAAAAAATGTAATTAATGATCGTGGCTTTCTGTGTCCTGCTTCTGACAACTTGAAATCAAATACAAGAATATCCTGCCGGAGATGTTATCGTATTCCCCTTGTTCTTGGAGGTGTAGAGAATCTTTCATCTTTTTACAAGTCTCGGAAAGTCATCACGAACGTCACAGAACACAAAGACTATGGAGAACATCAACCAGTTGGTTTGCTCAGTGCACGAAATGCAAACTTTATCTTATGCTCCTTATTTTATAGATACTTGATCAACTCATTAGTAAAGTGACGTATCAGTTCATTTGTAATATGACACCCCTCAATGGAGTACATTCAGGTTATCTGGTATGTTAAAACATACATAAATCATATTTCTGAGGTTCGCAAGTGAAGATACTAATTTCGTACTTATTTTTTTTGGTCTATTTTTTCATGATATTGGAAAGAAACAAATATTTCTAGCAATGAAAGATTAATCTATAATTAATGCTCTCAATCCAGTCCGTTTTACGTCAATAGAATTTAGAGGACAAGTTGTCTTATCACAATGAATTTGGTTTTGCCACCTGTATGGGATGTCAACTAGGTCATTATCTTAAATAGGGGATCTATTGTTGTATCTGTTCGTCCGGTACGTAAACTAAAGACTACCTACCACTAACTCCTCGTATATCCATCGATAAAAGATACATTCTCAGGGTACGAACAATTTTGATATACGCAGAGACAAAAGACCCACCCGTTGTCAGGGCTTTACCAAGTGGGTAAGACTTCATGTTCAATTGGCGTGTAGAGTAAGCGGATTTTAGCCTATCATCGTGTCAGGTACATATAATATAGAACAGAATGACGCCACAATTAGCAAGTGGATCAAACGATACGGAGCGACGCAGCGCCCCCGCTGGGCGAACACCGAGTACCTCAACTATGACTGTGCGGCACGCCGGTTTCCCAAGACGGCCATACAAGATCTAGAATGAGACAGTGTGGCGACAATGTACATTATTGAGAAGACCACTTATTCATCAACTGTTACATACACTTACGATCTGCGGAGACATTATTTGATTCGTTAATGGTTTATTCGCGTTTCCATTAGATGAACGGGGTTTTCCAATTGATATCCATATACCATATACCCGCATATGAGGGACGCAGCATATTCGTTTGGCGATGGACTGCAAATTGGAGCACTATGGTCTAGCTATGGAGTAATAAATGAAAATGGGGTTATTGCGCCCGTAGGGATGCCCGTGCGATGTCTTTTTCCCCATAAAATACAAGGTATTTAGCACGGATTGGTTGAACGTGGCAACAGTTCCTATCTCTACAGAAAAATGCTTTCAAACCTATGAAACGTTTTGCTATAAACGCCATCTCGACAGGAAACCAAAGAAATTTTGCTATATACTTACCCGGATATACAGGTATTTATACGGGGTCGCTACGTGTTCTTAGCATTATATACATAAATATCATGATAAAACGCCATTGTTTATGCATAAGAAATACACTACGGGCAGAGTGCACCCGGACAGTCACTCCGTCTCAGTGAACTCGAAGGTTATTTATACTGCATCCCTAGTTGCGAGTAGTATTGCATACACGTTCGGCCATAGGTATATGACATACGGAGACATGGTTAGTGTGCCTCAATGGAATCTGTTCAGAGATTTTTGGCTGGAAATATACACTGAGTTCGAAGAACGAGGCGAATATATCCGATCAAAATATCGAGGAACAGATGTAATTCAGACACACTAACACAATGACTCCTTATTATTATATACCTAAAAATAATAAAACAATTTTACAAATCTCTTTTTTTAAGAATAAACGTGGTCACATGGTACGGAGGGACGTATGAGTATCCTTTCTTCACTCAGTGACGAACGGAATCTGTACTCCTGGGTAAATAATGATGATGATAATATTGTTACGGTAATATTTCCGACGATGCGGTGTGATGTCTGCATGGTGTCTGTCCTTTCTGCAGCAATAGATGTTAAAGGCTTCAATCACAAATGAAATTGTTGTCATTCTGGTGGGACTGAATTGTGAATCAGGTAGTATTTCTATTTACCCTTCTCTTTAACCTTTCTGCGGTTAAGTTCGTGTGCATTGATATGTGATAGATGAGATACATATCCACATCTCAGGAACCTGAGCCGATCGATCAAAAAGAATGGAAGTAAACAGATCGGTCATTTTGAACTTGCACACTTCACTTTCCACTGATGTGACCCTTAGTGAAAATTGTGAGTCCGTCTTCCTAACCAAAACCGAAACAAATAATTGTCTGGCAACCAAGAAGATACATATCATGATCTTTGTGTCCCTCAAGTTACCTAGCTTACTCTGATTTTATCTATATTTTTCCAATTGAATACCATGGTTGGTTCAAGGCATTGTCTGTCTATCGGTGAGTCAATACTTTATCTATTTGTGCCACCCGACATTTTCTGAGGGACACCGCCTGACTAAATTGGCAGTGTGATAACTGCATCAGATGATAATCAACATTTACTAAATACCCATTCCGTATATACTGTTAATACCCACCGTTAACGTAAGAATTGCCGTACGGAACAGTGTTCCGTAGGGCAAAAGACGGAACAGTGTTCCGTACGCTTTGACTAAAATATTAGCTGTTAGGTCAGATTAAGTGAATCATGTTTGTCAATTTCGGTTGTATAGTAAACGTAGAACCACCTACCGAGCTTGTACAAACCACAAAACTTGTTAATAAACATCTCTAAGGAATTTACCACTTAATAGACTAGGAGCAAATGGTAATTTTATTGATGAATGAGCGTGCAATTTAAAATAAATAACAATTAAAAGCTTTATGTTACATTCAGTCTATGGATAGTTTTCTGTAACCCACTTGCACTCAGTCAACTTGCCATCTCTGAAACTGCCTGAAACTAGCATCTAAATGTATCAAGCACCAATAGGTCTTGAGTTATTTCGGTCTTGAGTGATTGGTCATGGTTAGCTGGGCATGACTCTAAGACCCTGAGACACTGGTACCCTGCTCCTTTCCCAATATGACAGTGAATATCATGCACATGGTGAAGGGATTGGGGGTTTTTTTGCTGCAAGCTGGAAGTCTGATAGATGACCACTCTAACCTTTAGAGAACGTATGATGTGATGATAAGACATCGCGTTAGTCTGAAGGTAGAAATACTACTGGTGTTTCCTATAAGGAGAGTGGTTGGTCACTTGATGTTCAGACAATCGTGAAGGAGGTTGCTGGTTTGGGTATTATCATGAAACATCACGAAATTTCATATGATTGTTTATATGGCATGAGTTGTCTTTGCGAAATGATATCACGAAGCGGAGCTGAGTGATATCTGTAGCAGAAGACAATGAATGCCATGTAAACAATTATATGAAATTGAGTGAAGTTTAGATTTTATCCTACCCTGTCACATGTTTTTAACTTAATATGTCACCAGTGGCAAATAAATAATTCATGGCATAACCGTGTCATACAGTCACACCATGTTAAGTCTAAGGAGATTTATATGGGGGTAGGATAAAACAGAGTGCTGCTCCGCTCTGGGTGGCGGAGTAAGAAGACAACACCTGGACAGTAGACAGGTGAATGCTGCTCATTGCTTCACAGTGACTTGAACACTCAGTAGGCGCCAAAGGCCTCAGTCTACCTGGGGGGAGGTCGCCTTGATAGCTGGTGAATGCATGTGAACAGTTCCACTCCGTGAGTGCCTAGAAAACTGACGTTTGTGAAACAGGCTCTCATAGGGAGAGCACACAGAGGGAACATGCCAGGACTTATAACAATGTGAACAGAAAAGGATTACATCAGACTGAATGATCGGTGAGAAGGAATTGTGGTGTTCGTGTTTTGAACAGTGCACATGGATATTAGGAACAATAGAACGATGAACCAATGTCAATCGTGTTAAGTGATATCGGTTTAAGTGGACCATGTGATTCATAGGAACATTAAAAGGAGAAACAAGAATTGTGGTTTATGTTGAAAGTTTACTGAAGAAAGTGGTTAGTATTTTGTAGTGATTGGAACTGCTATGCTGTTGATTATTAAATGCTTTGTGTGGATTGTTTCAGTTTATTATTGTAGGCTAAAACAACTTATCATCCATTATATCTGCCTCTGGTTATTGGTGTGTGAGGTTACCATGCATCTATGACTAATTCACAGCAAACGGTTCCATTGAACTCATAGCGAGATGATGAAGTTAACCAAGAATTTATTAGATCTTCGTGCATTTCAACGATTAATATTCCCCAGGTCTTAGGTAACATCTTTAAGACCCAACAATGGTACAATATGTACACACATATATATATATATATATATATATATATATATATATATATATATATATATATATATATATAGATCCAGACACAAATTCGAATTCGCGTTGAAAAGTCAACTTTAATCCGTAGTTCATGCACCCGGGGGTGCATCCCGCATCGTAGGATCTATCGTAGGGTATTGGGAGCTCAGTAGATGCTGGGACTAAGTCTAGTAGAAAATGAACAGAACATCCTCTATTTATGAAATTCTATATACATCATTTACTCCTCTACTAATCTAATTTGGTATAATCTGCATTATAACTATCTTGTAAATAGTGTAATAAAATATGCATTTGCTCCTTATAAAAAAATATCACGAGCTTTTAGACAAATAAACAGCAACCTTTGGATATGAGTAGATGAGGAAGAACGAAGACAGAAATAGTTTATATGGAGCGGTTTGACTCTAAAAACCATCTTTGTCGGGGACTGGGAATCTGAGGTGAGGCACGTCTAATTCTAGGCGCTGCTCATAAGAGCAGCTCACGAAGGGCCCGGAGGGTGGTTAGCCTGATCGGGACAAATGAGTCTGGTTTCTGATGAAATTAACATGGCCAGGCCGTCGGTGTGGATGACGTCACTGCATGGACCATGAGCCGGGGGCGGTAGGGAGGTGGAGGGAAGGGAGGGAGTGGCTAAGTAAACAATGGTGTCGCTTCCTCTGTTACAGTTTTCCACTGTGATATATAATCCTGATCGGATAAAGGATGCTGCCAGGGGGTCTAAAACATCTTGGAGGGATGGCGTTTGTTTAGGTCAGATGATAACCTTGTAACATATAATGTACCTTAAAGGAATTGCATTCTGTGTGTGTGTGAAGTATGACCAAGATTGCCGACAGAGGTTTTAGAGAAAAGGGTACAATTTTCATAAAATACGTCTTTTGTAATAATATTACGTATCATAACGTGGATGCTTAAAAATAAATAGGTCCTACTACATTCATTTAGTGATGATCCTTCCGTTACTCGTCATTCCCTACGTCCTGTAAACGGTCACGGAAATGGAAATATCGGTGCCATACCTTTTATCGTCCCCTTGTCGTTGAAAATTGATAAACGTATGTGTTCATAGAAAATTATCTCTCCTTATATCATATTAGTTCCAGGAAAAGTGTAGCCAGCACCCTCGTGATACCCATGAGAGTAATACGTGTCCTAAATGCTATATCCTCCCGTTAGCCAGCTACGCCATTATTCCCCTTTCTGTTGACGTCATCATCGCCTCTGCATGACGTCACAGGGAATTGGATTGGTGAGCAGGTGGTTTCCCGGCCTGCATTGGACTGGAAAGTAGGATCCCTGTAATAGAAGATTCCCGTGGGGTGACATCCGATATGGTCTGCGGATAAATGATACTAATTCATTCATAATTAACAAGTAAGCAGAAGTTAAAATGACAGAAAACAAAACCCACAGTGCTCAAGGTATCTGGTAATGTGAAGACCTCGTGTCTCCGAAAGGAAGGGCTTTTAGAAGAAATGGAGAATCGATGTCTATAAAATTTGTTAAAAGCGAAAAGATTTGGATGGCATTTTTACTAGGTCAGATGGTAACAATTATGAGGAGTAGATTTGATATCATAGTTTCCTCTTTCATTCAGGAATGCAAATAGGCATGTGTATGGTTTCGTGCTTTTTATGGATTTTTTTAGTAGGTTCAGAACACCCAATGCATCCAGGCTCATTCAAGACCTGGTCCCTCTTCATTTATTTTGAGGTAACAATTGATATATATGTGTAGGAGTACTAAGGTAAGCCTACAGTTAAGATTTACATAATTTTATTGGCACCTATATCACCCAGCGTATAATCAATGAGATGAGATAATTAAGGGATATCCACAATTATGTTTTAGTACATTATTCCAGATTGTATCTCATTTTGGAATCCTTTTAATGAATAGACAACAATCAATGGCTCTGTGAACAGACGGCCGTAAACTGCTAGGGGTTAACGCCCAAAATACACGAGCGTTAGCAAGATTATTGAGTGGTTTACAGAGCTGCCTCTCCACACAACCATCGTTTGTTGTATTTATTATCCATATTCTTGAATGAATTACATTCAGGAATTGGAATATCATAGGATATATCTTTGGGACCATTTGTCTGCTCGCCAACTATAGTCATGGCGCTGTAATTTCAAATAAATAGACCATGCATATAAAATCTGAATACCTGGGTTATGATATTTGACAGTTATTTTTATAATGGGTAGTCTTTACAATTCTCAAGGGCTATTTTATGTACCATGGATAATAAATTCAAGTACAGTGCCATTAAGCATTTAATGTATTGTGAGCATTTAGCTGCCAGCAATACTTGAGTAGATATAGTTTGGGGTAGACTATGATAGATAATCTTAGCCCTTGTATTTTTGTTCCTACGCGATATTCACTTGCAAAAGATTTGTGAGTAACGATGACTTTGACCAAAACTTGTTGGCATATTCTTTACTTCGACAGCAGAGATGATTCGAAAGGACAAAAGTAAAGACACACTAGCCGTTTTTACTGGAAGCGACAGACAGACCAGTGACAGTATTGATCAGCCAACAATACACTGGTGACCCAAAGTTATGACACCTCTGTAGCCTATCCATGCGCTATCCCATTACGACAAGTACTGATGATACTGGCCAAAGAATAAGGACCACTCATAACCCTGAGATGGTGATGGGATAGTAAATATTAACCGTAGCTGAACCCTCTACATCCCAAACAGACTCTCTACGGTGGGAGAACACAGGGGTGAAGTTACTGCTTGCAAGCATAATTAGTAATAATTAGGACCGAGCTGGCTGCTGGAGGAAGAGTGGATCGTCGGAAATGGTCGGTCCGTCTTCAGGAGCTCAACATCCGGACTAGAGCTCATTGAATTGTGACCAGCTTAGTCCATGGAATGGCGATGACTGCAGAGAGGCACAGCACAAAACCTGCACCTACCGTAAATACTACTTAATCCTCACCTCTTTACACCAAAAAAACATTTTTAAATGACCCGGGAAAAACACCCCGGATACGTCTGAATAACGCCATTTCGGCATCCAGAATCCATTAAGGAAGTAAATGGGTGCGCATTCAATGAATTAACCCGTTTTCCCGTTTTTATTAGCACTTGGAATCCATGGTATGACGTGGCCTTATGGGAATTTTGTTTGTATGCGCTAAGGATTATCTTTTAACCGAACTTCAGTCTTAATCCAAATCACCAGGAATTCTGCCCTTCATTAGAGAAATTGATGCCTATCATTGTGTAAATGCATTACTTTACACGACAAATGTAAGTTCCTCATTAAAAGCCTCCTTTCGTCGACGCTGGTTTTGCATGGTTAGTGCCAGATTTGGATTTGGGTCGACAGCAGCTATGGTGGAGCAGCAAAAGTGGGAAATAAAATTGCCTCGTGACATTGGCGATGTCGATAGGGCATCGATTGGGTGGTGGTGGGGCATCAGATGCAATAACAAAAGCTTTTGACTCTTTAACATACTGATGATTGCCCTGATTGTGATACAAAGGCAGTATTCCAGTGTCAAACGAAGATGCATTCCCACATGCAGTAGAGGGTGGGATGCTGGTTAAGCATTTCTTATTTTGGTTCCACATTTTACGACACACTACGAATCGATAGAGTCTCCGCGACTTTGCATTATGGAATGCTCTGAAAAGAATCAACGATAAATCTGAAGAAATAACTGATGACCATTCTGATTGTCCTTTTGTGCTAAGGATAATCTGCAAAACCATCACCAGGTCGTTGGTTGTAAATTTGGCATTATCTGTGATTGAAGAGGAAGCTCAGTCTGAAGACCTACCAGTATTGATTCAATGAGTGAAGAGTTAACAGTATGTAAAGTATATGAGAGACTATTGTATTCGTTGTATACATGTATTTGGACAAATAATACTGCGTATATCTCGTTGAGGTAATATTTTTAGATAGCATCTTTCTCCAGATTGATTCAATAGAAGCCGTCATTTTTAAAAGAGTCCAAGTATATCCCCCCCCCCAAAAAAAATATATATATACATATAATGATGTTTACAAATCATTCACTGATATCCCCAAAACGATACACACGTAAACTCACGGCTCCTTACAGCAGTAATATAAGGACAAGAAATTGAGTATGGAAAAACTAGCACCTTTTTCATTTGCATGACTTAAATATGAGTAAGGTAGGCCTTCAGAGAAAGAACTCTTATTCGAACCCCTCATTCAAAGTTTAATGATGGCTCCATTTCCTTTAAGGGTACATGAGTGTTGCTATATCAAGAAAAGATAGCCACATTTTGGGGATTTTAAAGTATTCAAATGATAATTTGATATTCATCCACAAACGCATTTGTATAAGGAGGGGTAAACATATTAGGTATTACATACCGGTTATAGTTGCATGTTCTCAGTTGCCACTGGATATATTATATGGTGTGGCATATGTTAGATAGGGCCTATGTGACGATTATAAATATCCGAACCTTCTCCACCACCATCCCAGAGTTTCTCTCCAATGCTCTTAACACATTTTACCAGCGCTGGATTGATTAAGGACCATCTCTACAAGTATCCCTCCCAAAAGCTACTCCTGCCCTCCCTTATGTGACGTGCCAGACACCATCGGTGACGTCATGGGCGTGACGTCACGTTGCTTCCAGGTACTGCCCTGGAGGGTGGGGGATGGTGGGCAGACCATGACTGGACGTCAGGTGTGCTGGGTCCCACCTTCAGGAGTTTCGAGTACCATTATCAGGAGAGGCACGGCCAGTTTTCTCCTCTTTTTTCTTTTTTATTGTCAGGAATCGATTCACTTGTACAAAATTACAGTGTGGCCTACCATCAACCTTATCTGCGTACAAAATATGATACGACTTTTACATAATCATCCAGGGCTAGTTCTAACTCTAAATTGGGTTTGATTTTATACAATCCCATTCAGTAGACAGTTATAGCTCCAACCTTACAGTCGCTAGGATAGACATGTATGTAAAGTAATGAGTTCATACTCAAAACATAACACAAGGAATCCAGTAGTCCTGAGTAGAAATACAGGAATCTCATCGTTTTACGCTTAGTTGCTTATATTACGGCCATAGCATGGATATCAAATGGGGTATTGATATAGGTAGTGCAACCCATTATCACGTACCGCTTGGGGCTGATCTTATTTTTTTATCATTCAAGAAAAAGAGATTGAGTGGAACATTCACACTCGCCCGGCCGTACAGACGTTCTTCCGTGTAGATGTCGACAACAAAATGTGCAATACACAAAACAGAAACGAACATGAGTTTCGAGACCAGAGAAATACACAGTCCAGGAGCTAAACCGTATCACACAGTTTCGTATAATAGAATAATTGCGATATCGTCAGTCACTGGTTCACCTTATTATATAATCTATATGACTGCCAGAGCTTTAGATTTTAGACAGTCTCTTATGATATTTAGAATTTTCGACATAATGATGAATTCAGTCATCCTGACCAGGTAATTATAGATAGAATTGGAGTAGGACTTACGTGATCCCTGTGTGAAACCTGGCTCACAGCAGAGTACTCGACAGTCTGCCTACTTGTAGGCATGTAATTGAATTTGTAGTGCCATTATAGTTGGGCGACTTAACGAGCAACAATGAGCAGAGGCAATGTCTAAGCATTTGTTTAACTTTTTCAGTCCGAACTGCTAGCAGGAGGCCCATGTCGCATATCGGACACGTAGTGTAGCAATATATCAACAGGGCACGATAACTTTACCCCAACCGAGATTCGAGTTTACAAATGTGTTATTGTGAAGTGAAGTGCAGCTATGTAGGCCGAGGTTTCATTGTGTTCACTCCTACTTGCTGGTTCAGAAAACCTTCATATGGATTTCCTGACATTTCCCTTTGATGGAAGCCGATACCTGTCTTCTCAAATTCTGGATCTGTTCAATACCATCTGTACTGCTGTAAATGAAAACGTTCGTTAACTTGGTATGGTGAAGTTCATCCCACTATAGATACATGTAAACCCTAAACTACATTTAAGAATATACCTCAAACTTTTGTGATTGGTGAAACAATTGAAGTAGAAATTAGCGTCCTGTCTAAGATAAAGCCTTGACGTGCGCCTTTATGCATAAGTGGCTATCCTATTCAGTTGTCTGTGGAGAACGGCATCACAGATGGCTGCCGTGATACGAGGTGCTCTGCTCCCTGTTCGTGCAGCTCAATGTGCCTGGATTGGCTGGCGTAAGCAGACTAAGCCGGAGAAAGTAGGGGACTCATCCCTTCTGTAAGCATGCAGACACGCATGAGTTGGGAGCGTGGATAACAATGTGTAAAAGGATCTAGGGCGGTCTTCCATATGAGTGAGCTTTTCTACTTAATAAATATATCTATATTTCATCTTTCATTATAATCTACAACGCGAAGTATTTGTATCAATCCAAGATACTTAGCCTTAAGATGAAAGAAAGGTTTTATAAATCTCGTTCCCCTGCCATACTAAGGCTAACAATATTTAAGCCATGCATATGCGAAAGGTATCCTACTTTGCATGAAATGATTCCTATTATCTAAAAGCCCATCCCAAATAAGCCATATGTTCAACATGCCATGAATTCATTTGGCAGGTAGGAAGGAAACACGGAATCGCTTTGATAAATGTTTTCGTCATCTTTCAAACATTGCTTGCATTGTTTGATTCTTTTCTAGAGCGTGCTTGGACGCGCTTTATACGGTGGCTAAAGGTTAGAGTGGTGACATAGACTTCCAGCTTGCTGCAAAAAACTATCCCATCACTATATGTGTGCTATCAATTGTGATATTGGGAAGGGAGCAGAGTACCAGGTTCTTAGAGGCATGCCAAGCTGACAATGACTAATCACCCGAGACCAAAATATCTCAAAACCCATTGGTGCTCAGGCTGTTGCAGAAAGGGCAAGCTGACTGGGTGCAAGGGGGTTACTGAAAACGACCAATAGACTGAATATATCCAAAACCTTTTAATTGTTATTAATCTATAGTTCAGCACTCATCCATCAATAATGAACATACCATTTTCTTCTAATTTCTCCTCTACATGATAAATCATCGATGTAACCAATATTGAGTGAATATTGGATATGCGTAGGAATCCCATAAGAAGAACTGCTGCAAATTAAAGGCTATCTATGAATATGTAGAAAATGAAAACAAATAAACCAAAAACTTTTTAAACCATACTTTACCGCCACTCACCAGTAAATGGTACATAACACCACAGAGTCTACTTATACTCCGATTCAACACTGGCCTACGTTCATAGCCATGATTCTATACCTGCCTACTCATTCGTTATGAGTCAACCTTCCTTTATAGTACAGAAAAGGTAATTTCCTCATACCCCTTCTTTACAGGGAAGATGAAGTACTACCTCCAGTAGACCTGCTTTAGTATAGAGCAAACAATTTCCTCTCACTATGGTTCGACATCGCAGACCAAGTAAGCAGTTCCCGTTACCATAGCATACATCACGCACTCCCCTATATTGAGTTCATGTAGACCAGAAGGCAGTGGCGGGGAATGGAAGTGACTGACAATAGCTGAGAAGGCAGAAGAGACGAAGGGCAAAGGGCAGCCACCCTGGCTTGGCTTCTGTCTTGTAGTACCGCCTGAGCCATCAACCGTCACTTGACGTGGGGCTAAGCTTTCCTGGGCAGCGATAAAGGCTTCTTTCTTATCAGTATTCTCTCCAGGATTATAACCCGACCACCAGGCCTGAATATGAGCTCCGGGACACCATATACAAAGCCTTTAATCATTTATAGTTTCATATGTTTATGTTTTTTGAAGTTTGCCTTTGCTTGTGATACATCTTAGAATCCTAGAATCTTATTTTTGACTTGTCAAAAAATGTTATAATGTGCTTGTCAAGGTTACCTTTATTTGTTACTTTTTCATTCCCCCCATTTCTATAATAGAGAAAGTTTTAATATCAAAATAAGTTTGCCACCATCTTGATAAAATGGGAGGAAATATATCGATTGAACATAGTGGTTATGACGCATATATCAAAGAGCCGTTTACTGCACAGTTCTATATTTCACAATACAGGTATAGAATCTGCACATTACATCACCTGTCAATTTAGCACTGACAATGTCATAGGCCTACCATACCAAACTGTTTTTTCATTAGTTGACAGGCTTCATTTTCAAATTGTACTTGAACGGTTGTTAGGAAAGGCAGCTATCTACCATACCACAGTACACCTGTACTGTGTGGAGGATGACAAGACTTATCTTAAGCAATCAGTGTCAGGAATTATAATATTCTGAAGCAAATCTACACATTTGCTATAACAAATTTATTCAATGATATTTGTTTGTTGTTTGCAGATCAAACCATCTATGGAAACATGTGGACAATAAGCATTTGCTGGGATTATTTGCTGGCATGAGTAGGTGAGTCTTGAAAATTGTCAAAGTCCAATATCCTTTTTAAACGTAAAAGATGAGTACTGTATATGGTGATGTTCAGGGACACGGTAGAACTGCAACTCAGGAAGACCCCTCACGCGGGTCCCAACTGCATTTACTGTCACAGTTCCTGAAGGGTCATTTTGGTAAAGGAGAAGAAAAAAACCTTTCAGCATTTAACCAAATGCAGTGGGAAGCAAAATACTGATATGTCGTCATTTATCATAAACATTACTTGAGTATATATATTACATTGAACGTAGAAAGTCGTCAAAAGTTGTAGGTTGCCTAATATTTTCATCTAGACGCTTTTTTATGGAAAACTTCTAATTCTACATTTATAGAACAATCTCTGATTCATAAATCTCTCGCTGCCAAAACGTTATTCCTCAAGCATTAATGATTGTATAATATTAGTCACATAGTTTGATAGAGGTAAAGATTGGGGTCCGCATGACTTAGATGAGATGATCAGATGATTTGATAATAAAGCATTCCGCTGATGTCCGAATGTTGATCGAGTTATGCGCAGGTGAAGATTGCAGAGCAGGTCCGGTAGAGGAAAGGATAGATCCCATATTACCTGTTTCCATGGTAACTGCGAATCTTAGCAAATGAAGTATCTCGCTACCTATCGTCACCTGTGTTATATTTCAGGCGAGGAAATTAGGGAACAATGCCCAAGGGTCGTATGTCATTGTAGTCCCCTGGGAACAAGGAGGTGCGTTCTATGAGTGTAGTGTCACAGAGGGCCCATCAATGCTGAAACCACCTGCCTTACTTACTCCAGACAGCTGAGGGTGTTGTGGGTAGTATACGGAAACTCTCATTTGTCTCAGGAATAGAAAAACACCAATTTATCATCTTTAAGCCTCTCAGACATTGACATGTATCACCTATTCCCGCCGAGCCGATGGTTGGAATGAATCGTTGACATTATTGGCGATGCCCTCTTCCCTCGTAAAGAAACCCGATTGATATCAAAGGTACCAGCTCAGATTGGGCCGAAGGCCGAATGGTACAATAGTACAAAATGATGCAAACTTTAACAACTTCTGCTCTCACCACGGGAAGAGGTTTTCAGACATATTAACCCCTTTGTCACAGCTGTAATTCGAATGTAATGGCCATTTATTGGACGGGAGTATGCATGCCATTGCTATCTAAACGACATCCTCTGAATTGGTAAAAGTGCGTACATCGACATTCGGCAAGGGTCGGTTATAGACCCCCTTGCTAGAAATTACTTTACTATTTGTAGCCTTGTTTTATAGAATGGATTTTCAAAGGAGAAGTTCAATGTATCATGTCTATATCACAACCTTCCGTGAAAGGACCATTGCATGAATTATGCCGGCAGTACATTTACATGTATGATATATGCCTTTCTTCTTGCGTTTACACAAGCAAGTGTCTACTTAAAAAACGACTCTTTCCACCTAGGTAAAGATGAAGAATCGTTCATTTATGGGGGGGGGGGGGGGGAAACCACGCTGGTATATTCTAAAAGAAATAAAGAATATGTTCATTTTCTTTGGACGCTGGTATTCAGAGAAGGTCTGTACTATAGTGCGGAATATTCAAATGCCGAACTAAAAATAGGACCTGGCCGCTTCCCATTCCTATAGTAAGACCGGCATATCCTAACGGTATTTATATTACGGCAGCTGCTAACGGCCCTTTAAGTGAAGCCCCGCGATCCGTGACGTCAAACCGTATCAACCAATCAGCGATGAGGATGTCAGTCAGCCCGCAGATATCGAATTCAGTGCGGGACAGCGCGCCTGGCCTCTGAACGGCGGCCATTTTTCCGGAACGTCGCAGTTAAGAGATACGTGGTGTAATTTTTCACGGGGACGACTATACGAGCGACCGGGACTGTCATGGCCACCGTGGGGCCCGCGTCCCGGCACTCCCGTCTAGGTTCGTCGGCCGCTTGGTCGCCCACTCTCCTCCCATTACTGAAAACTCATGAAAAACACGCAGACGCAGACTGGCCGTAGTGCTGGCTGCCGCCGCCAGGCGCCGGTGGGTGCCCAGAACGTGTATAAGCAAGGGACTGTGTAGTATTCCTACTGTACACTAGGCGGCGCCACCGTTACCGCACTACGTGAGAGACGTTTATGAGCGATAATACACTTCTTCTATGAAAGCAATGCTACTGAGTTCAGTCTTATGTCCATAGCCTAAATCACACCATTTAAAGATATTACATTGGCGACGAAGGCTGTTAATCTATGCAGGTATACTTTCCTGACTTCAAGGAACCCATTGGTGGTGAGTGGAACTGGCTGGACATAAAATTTGGCAGATTTTGATGACTTTGATGTGGATGTGTATTGGCACTGTACTGAGTCACAGTGAATGTAACTATAGTGTGTGCACTTTTGAAGACACTAGGCCCACAGCATCATTCTGTACTACTGATGAACTTTTGTACTGTGAACAACCTGTTTTAAAAGCACTGCACTGTACTAAATTTTGATCAAAATGGCTACACCTTGTAATATTGGGCCTTATATCAAAGAAAGGGAGACTTTCAAGGCATATTGTGAAAGGTTGGAGGCATATTTTGATGGAGAGGATTTAGTTACTGTAGAACTTGTCGGTGATGATGCAGTGAAAGTAGCACAGGAAGCGAAAAATACAATTATCACTAGAAAAAGAAGGGGCATTTTTCTGTCACAAATTGGAGCGGAATGTTATACAACGCTTGCTAACCTTATTTCTCCCAAAGTCCCACGTGAAACTAAATTAGAGGATTTAGTGAAGAAGTTAGAGGAACATTTCAACCCAACACCTCTTGAAATAGCTGAGTCATTTTATTTTGGTACTAGGAACAGAAAGGAGGGTGAGTCAGTGAATGACTATATTTTGGCTCTCAAAGAATTGGCAATTCACTGTAATTTTGGTGATAATCTCAACCGTTCTTTACGAGACCGTTTTGTCTGCGGACTAAATATACAACCTATCCAAGATAAACTGTTGAACACAGAAGGCCTAGACTTTAAGAAAGCTTGTACTATTGCCCAGCAAATGGAGCAATCTCATAAAAAATCCAAGGATTTTAAGTCTAGCTTATCTGCTAGTGCTGCTAGTTCTGATGTAAATAAAGTTTACAAATCTAAGCAGTTTAGCAAGAATACCAAGAAAGTAAAATGTTTTAGGTGTTTTGGCAATCATAGTCCAGATGACTGTAAGTTCAAAGATGCGACATGTTACAAATGCCAACATAAGGGACATTTGGCTAATTCATGCAAGTCCAAATCCTCTAAGAAAGGGAGTAAGGGAAAAGTTCATTCTATGGACAAGCAACCAGGTTCTAGTGATGATAGTGAGGATGACCTGGGCATTCACAACTTGTTTTCCACTAACTCTGATAAGTCTAAGAAAAAGTACACAGTTGATGTTGTAGTTAACAACCGAGTTATTCAAATGCAAGTGGATACCGCTGCAGATTACACAGTTATGGGTTGCGACAAATTTCGGAAATTCTTTCGCGGTAAGAAACTAAAAAAATCTGATGTTAAGCTACGTGTGTATTCTGGTGCTCACATACATGTCTGTGGGGAATTGCTATGTGATGTGGAATATAAGGGTCAAAAGAAGGAACTACCGATCCTAGTTGTAAACTGTGTGAATCGACCAATTCTGTTTGGCCGAAACTGGATCGAAGCAATCAAATTGGATTGGAATGACATTTTTGGAATCGAGAGTAAGGAAAAGACACTCAACGATATTCTCGGTGAACACAAGGATATTTTCCATGATAGCTACGAGGGCATTTCAGGATTCAAGGCGCATATCAAGGTCAAAGACAATGTCACACCTCATTTTGCCAAAGCAAGACCAGTGCCTTACTCCTTATATGATCAGGTCAATGCAGAACTTGATAAACTTGAAAAGAACAAGGTTATAACACCCATGAACCCTGAGGACACTGAATGGGCCTCGCCCATTGTTATTGTACCTAAAACCGATGGTAGTGTCAGAATATGTGGCGACTATAAGGTACATGTGAATGAATGTATTGAAGATGAAAAATATGCTTTACCTACTGTTCAAGATCTAATGTCTTCTCTTACAGGTGGTGAAATCTTTACTAAACTTGACTTGTCGCATGCATATGCTCAACTTGATCTAGATGATGAGAGTAGAAAATTGATGTCTATTAATACTCATCGGGGTGTCTATGGTTATACTAAGTTAGCATATGGTGCTAAGCCTGCTTCTAAGATTTTTCAATCCACCATGGACAGGATCTTACATGGTATTGATGGTGTTATTTGTTTTCAGGATGATATATTGATCCGTGCAAAAGATGAAAAAGAGCATCTTGAACTTGTAGAGAAAGTTCTGAATAGACTAGCCAAGTACAATGTAAAACTCAAAAGAGAAAAATGTGAGTTCTTGAAAGAAAGTGTTGATTACTTGGGTTATCGTATTGATGCTAATGGTGTACATCCATTACAGGACAAGGTCACAGCTATCAAAGAAGCTCCCGCTCCAACAAATATAAGTGAATTAAAATCGTTCTTGGGTATGGTACAGTATTATTCTAAGTTCATTCCACAGATGTCTACTATTGTTGCACCATTGAACAGATTACTTCGTAATGAAGTCAAATGGAGCTGGGGTGAGTCTGAGCAAGAATCGTTTGATTTGTTGAAATCAAAATTGAGTAGCGATGCATTACTTGCACATTATGATGTGAAGAAACCGCTCAAATTGGCTTGCGATGCATCTAGTTATGGTGTTGGTGCAGTGATAAGTCATATTTATGAAGATGGTACTGAGCGACCTATTGCATACGCATCTCGTACTCTAACTTCATCCGAACGTAATTATGCTCAAATAGAGAAGGAAGCCTTATCTATTATATTTGGTGTTAAGAAATTTCACCAATATCTGTATGGTAGAAAATTCACTCTGGAAACTGACCATAAGCCACTTTTGACAATTTTAGGTCCCAAAAATGCTATACCAACTTTAGCAGCTGCCCGTATGCAGCGTTGGGCGATAGTTTTGTCTGCATATGATTATGATATCAAATATCGTAGATCAAGTGACCATTCTAATGCAGATTGTTTGTCAAGGTTACCACATGAAAATTCGAAGGTGGGTAGAGAAAGTAAGATATACAGTATCAATTTTGTTGATACTCTTCCTGTCAAGGCTGATATTATAGCGAAAGAAACCAAAACCGATTCAATACTGAAGATTGTTTATGATTATGCTGCAAATGGTTGGCCTGAAAATATCAATCGAGAAGAGTTGAAACCGTACTTTATACGAAGATCCGAAATATCCATTGAAAACGGATGTCTATTGTGGGGAATTCGTGTAATAATTCCAACTAGTTTGTGTACAGGTATAATGGATGAATTGCATACAGAGCATCCTGGTATTTGTGCTATGAAGCGTATAGCGAGGTCACATGTTTGGTGGACTGGTATTGATAAGGATCTAGAAAATGCTGTGTACCGCTGTAGTATTTGTCAGGATAGCCGTGCTCTTCCTGCAACCTCTCCATTGTATTCATGGAAATGGCCGAGGCGTCCATTTCAAAGAATTCATATTGACTTTTTTGAGAAGGAAAATATGTATTTTCTTATTATGATTGATGCACATTCCAAGTGGATTGAAGTTGTTCCTATGCGAAGCACAACTGCTGAAAGAACTATTGACGAATTAAGATTGATATTTGCTAGACACGGTTTACCCGAAGAATTAGTGTCGGACAACGGTCCTCAATTTGTCTCATCAATGTTTTCTACATTTTGTGATAAAAATTGTATAAAGCATACTCTCTCTCCACCATATCATGCAGCGACGAACGGAGCTGCAGAGAGATCTGTAAGACTGATAAAAGAAATGTTGAACAAACATATTCTTGAGAATCAAAAGTTGTCATTAAAACATCGACTAGCGAATATTCTGTTCAAATATCGTACGACACCTCATACTACTACTGATAAGACTCCGTCTGAATTGTTGTATAAGCGTCAGTTACGAACAAGGTTAAGTTTAGTGAAACCGAATCTAGCTGAACATGTTGAAAAGAAACAAGAGCAACAGAAGTTATATCATGGTAGAATCAGAGAAAGGCATTTCGATGTAGGAGATAAAGTTCGTATCAAATACAATACAAAAGGTCTCAAGAAAGGTTCAGATCGTTGGGTTAGAGGTAAGATTATGAAAGTATGTGGTCCGCGTAATTATGTTGTACAAATCGGACAGGCTACTCGTTTTGTGCATATTGATCATATATTGGCTGATCATGTTCAAGATAATATTCCAGAATATGATCCATCTGAGTTTGTATCTACTAGTATAGATGTAACAACTACTGATACACTGCCTGTTATGGACAATGATAAAGGTATAATTGAACCACCTGAGCCTGTTGAAGATGTACCTGAGTCACCCAATGTCCGTCTACAAACTCCCATTCATGCAGAAACTCCAATACCGAGGTCTCCAAGTCCTCATATTGAATCACCTGGAATGGCAACTCCACCTCCACGTAGAAGTTCAAGGGTTAAGAAACCAATTGTCAAAATGGATTTGTAAATTGGTAAATGTCATACACATTTATTTGTGTATTTGTGTTACATTATTGTATTATGTACTTGGTAGCTTAAGGGGGAGGAATGTAGTATTCCTACTGTACACTAGGCGGCGCCACCGTTACCGCACTACGTGAGAGACGTTTATGAGCGATAATACACTTCTTCTATGAAAGCAATGCTACTGAGTTCAGTCTTATGTCCATAGCCTAAATCACACCATTTAAAGATATTACAGACTGGTTGCGCGCGCAACACCAACACAGACGCTGTGTAATGCGATCAGCTGCTGCGGAGAGGGAGGGAGCCATGATTTTAAATGGTTCGGAGACGCAGCTAATAAAGTACACGTCGGCTGTTGATCTTATTTCTGGTCGAGTTGAGCCTGGCTGTATATCATCTCCCTACACAATTAGGCGAACTTGAGTATGTGGCCCCGAAAGTACTAAATTAATACAATGTCGACATAAGGGTGGTGCAGCTTTGGCTCTGGGAGGAGTGTGAAGAAGGGAAGGGATACACAAAATGAAACAATTTGTCATCTTCAATATCTCCCCACACCGCGTTGAAAATCCCTACACCCCCGTGGCCCTCAGGCGTCCTTTAGCGTTTCTCGACAGCTCCTGGTGCAACATTATGTTCATCCTCTGGGACCTTCTCATCCATTTCATCCATTACTCAATAAGCTTCCAAATTTTGCGGGAAAACGTTCCCTACTTTCATTAACTACTCACAATTTACTCGTTTTAAAGTTAAGAAGTCTCCTAAATGGCCATATCCAACTGGGACTGGGCTGCCCTTTTTGACCTACGCGGTCTTTCAAATACCGGTTTTGAGATTTTCCACATCAAACTTCCTTTTACCCATCCGAGGTATTCTCATAAGCGGGCATCAGTAAGACCCGAGTGCCTAGCAATTGTAATTTACATAAAAGACATTTGATTAAGTGAAGGTAGTGGATGGGTATGAACCAAAAAAGGTCCTATCGCAGAGCAAGAAACCCCAACCTTTGACCCATAGATGCTTCTCTAATGTGGACACCTCATACTCGAGGCTATAGACAGAGGTGTTGGAGTTGGGCTGAAAGGATATAGATACATCTTCGTGCAGGTGTTCCTCTTGCATTATTAGAAGGAGTTCGTGGCAATTTCCGATTCACTCTAGATACTGTAGAGGAAACCTATGAAAGTTTAGGTTCATAGCTCGTATCCCATCGAGTTTGTATCGCATAGTAATGAACGAGGCGAAGCCGCGTGAATAACGTAGCGATTCGAACGAGATGGGATCGAGCTCTTACCCTAAACTTGAATGGATTTCTGAATTTATCTCAAACTTCACATTGACTAATGGTCTAACATTTGTGACATAATCCCCTATTGGATATTTTTCTTAAATATCTCATGGGCATTCCCAATGTTAAGTGTATCAATGTTAAGTGTATCGAGAAAAATTACCAGGGGTGAGATAAACGCCCAGAGAACAGTCAGTGATACTTATTAATAGACGGTGCCTGGTCAGGATGAAATCTTTACTTGTAGTTGGCGGACGGTCGACTTTCAGCATGGTTCCTACTAGACCCCAATGACCATGGTTTCCCTGACGACTAGCGCTGGAGGAGCTTTTCATAAAGGTCATAAATAACTAGCCGATTGCTTTTGATAGTTGCAACAGATAATTTAAACCCTGGGGTAATTTGAGCTTGATACTGATCTATAGAGTGGCAGCTACCAATAGCAAGTGTTGTTTTTGTTCAGTGGCACGGCCTTTGTAATTCCCCTTTTTCTGCACCACCGCCTGACAAATTATAAAAACCTAGCACTTTGCACACGTCTGCATACTGTGTGTTACAGAAAATAACTATTATGTTTTTCCTGCGAAACGGTTCGCTCTATATTGTCATTTATGGTTTCTAATTGTAGTACCAATTAAGCCTAGTTTGGCTAATGGCATTTTGTACAAAAGAGGAGGATGTAACGTGGTCATAAGCAGAGGTGGTGACGTCACTCCTGTTTAAAGCCCTGATATTCTTTGGCCTGAGGTCTGTGACCAGAGAGGATAAAAACGAATATCACTCAGTTATACCGAATAAACCCAGTCTCTCATATCATATTCTGGGGTGGGACGATGCAAAGGCAGTGGATGCTTCTGGTTGTGCAGTTTGGTGATACTAAAAACATACAACAGTCATAGTCTCTATTCAGTGAGGAGCACTCCTATATTGCACTGACTGATGTATTACAATAATGTAACATCTAAGCGAGCATACAAAAGAAATTCTGATAGTTGAGGAACAAATGATTTTATCTATTCTGATGCTAGTTTACGTAAAATCATACTCTTAACGCTATGTTTTATCCGTAAAAAATTCTGCGGAACAAGAAAACATGGTTAGAATGTTCCAGCAGACTCAATCACGGAGAGCGTATTTGTCTCTGCCTATAGGAATTGTAAAATGCGGAAATACTGCAGAGTGCTCTTGATAAATTCCATTTGAGGAAATCCTGTCCTGTCTCTAAGCTTTGCTATATGAGGACGTTTCTTCAGGCGCTTCGGGAGTTAAATTGAACTCGGGAGAAATGAGCGGTCCGGACACTGTCCCAGTTTCCTTTCTGGCAATTTTCTGTTATGGTAACTGTGTTTTTGCATGAAATTAATCGCCATTATTTGCAAAGTGTTCTGAATAATCCGTAAATGCAAAAGCAATTCCACAGTAGCGACAAATAAGGCACAAAAACAGTGCCTTATTGCGGGAATATGATAATTGGAATTTCTTTACTGTTTAAACTGTGGAATCTTAAAGGAAATTGGTTGTCTCCATTAAGACATGGTCAAGCATTGGAAGGATGATTGTTCCTTGGCATCAATATTTAGTGGCATTGATGAAAGCGATGCTACCAGTGGAATCATTACGGTACACCATTAATATTAGTCAATTGATACAAACACACCCGTGAGTAGTGATTGGCTCCCTCAATTATTTTCAAGAAAATATAAAGTGCAGAATGATGCGACTTGTAATAATTGCAGACGCTGAAGTTATCGATAGAGTTATTTGATGGAATAGTTAGGCCCGGCGTCCACCTACTACGATAGAATCGTAGAAATGTCAAAATCGGTGCCATATCGGGAAGGTGCAAAATCGTAGACATATGTCTAGACATGCCAATCCACCACGCATTGCATGGGGGTTTTATCGGTGTCTAATCGCAGAAACGTGGTCAACTGCCCCGATATTAGGTGACCTTCCTACGCGATTTTGATTTTATATCGGGAGGTGCATCGTAGGGCATATCGGTGCCATATCGTAGTAGGTGGACGGCGGGCCTTAATATAAATCCTATATTCGGAGATGCTATTGAGCCCTAATTTGTATCTAACAGAATGATTCTACATTAAATCTGATGTGAGGGGCGATAAGAGACCCATGAATGACCTGCAGTTCTTCAGGGCCATGACCATTGGCTGGGGGGCACATTATTAGAAGGGGATTATTTGAATAGTCACTAATTTCCGTGTCTAATCTATGCAAATTACTTCTTTCTTCTCCCGCAATGCAATGTTAAACTCTATTGGATTAAACCTATATGGAACCTTTACCATACGAATTCCTATGGGTGGCACACTGGACCTACGTCAGCGTTTAAGCCGTAGATGGTTTATGCTGCAGACAGGACCCGGTCGCCCGTGCAGTGACGTCACGCGGCTACTTTGGCCATCAATATCCCCGCGACCAGGACACGGCTGTCTCCATACGTCACCCGCGACGCTTCTATTTATAGAACTCAGGCGCTGATATATAAGTCTCTCGCTTGCGCTCGCTTATCGTTGCCTGCAGCATAGGTTCCTTCTGTGTATTTTACCTACGCGAAAGCCGGGTCATTGACCCGAGGCCAAGGACCAAAGCTGCTTGCTCCGCTCAGGGTATTCTTCTGGCACAAACCGTCTGGTTGAATGCGGTATGTGTCGTGAGTTGGCGACAAGCAGCTCTCGTAACTGGGACATGCTATGAGCACCTCTCACTGGTGAGCACCTCCCCTAGTGGGGCCTCTATGGCGTGTCCCATGACCTCTATAGATCTGCACCTCGCGTGTGTTTATGTGTTGCTAATTCTCAATATCAAGTATATGTTGAAACACTTGGAGCAGTTAGGCCCGGAACTCACCAATACAGATGCAGAAATGCAGACCTCCGATGCACTCCGACGCCCAATCAATTCAATGCAATTGTGCGTCATAGAGCGCAGTATCCGGCGCGTGGTTGTGCATTGGAAGCCCAGTAGCTTCAGTCATTTAAAGATGAGCTACAGATATCAGTCCTGATGATAATTGCATTGAAAATATAGACCCGCGCCTCACACAGTGAGAGAACGGGCCTGTGTGTTTAACAGCACTCGCGACCGGGCAAGTAAGTGGGTATATAAGACAGGAGGGTGGACTACAGGCCATTTGTCTGTAGAGATCGTCAGCAGTGGGCCATGGAAAAGTAGCACTGAGAGAACATGCATTCCCTTTGAGTGCAGCTGTTTCATTTAGTGTAAGGAGTGGTGGGACATAACCAGAGTGATAACCAGGTACACAGACACAGATAGGAAGATACACAGACACACAGATACAGTATACACACATAAAATCACATAGGTCGATATTTTATGTCACAGCCACATATGTGCTCACATAGTCTAGCTACAAACACACATACAATCATACAGACAGGCATGTTTCTACATAGACACAGGCATAAAGGTCAAATCTAAATTTACAACTATAAGATTTTACTTATTATACTTACTCTAACAATATTCTATGTTGCGTAGTTTTGTATATCAGCCTCACCCTACTAATTACAGCCATGCTTGTGTTCACACTGAGACACAGAGAGCCAGTGAACTGTAGACAGTGCACAGGATATGCGGTGTAGGACAGACAGTGCTGGCCCTCAAGTCGCGACGCGGACTCTATACCTCAGTACAGGAGAGCAGTGAAAGCACAGGTTCCCCTGCCTCAAAGCGGACCAGTGTTGGTTTACACTGCAGGCATTGGCCGTCTGCCTGCCCCACGCTGCTCCCAGTTGAGAAATATACCTGTAAAGATGTACCTTTCTACACAAGCTTGACAGCTGCGTGGGCGGGGATTACTCTTTAGTATTCATTAACAGAGTTTAATTACTTAAGTTCATCTTTAAAGTACTCAAACAAAGAGTTTAATGTCTCGAACTTTATGTTTCTCTAATGAATCATAGCTGTTTGGAATAATGTCCCTACCTTCAAAAACTATTCAGTATTTTGACCTAATAGAATCATACAAAGACATTTCAAAGAGAATTTTAAAGAAAACTATTAAGAAATAATAATTTGTAATTTGAATAAACTACTTCTCCGTCATGGTGATCTAAAATAGCTTCCCCACATCTGGTGACTGCTTATAAACGGACATATCTCGTATTATGCGGACCTCATATTGCAGCACGGAATATGGTGATGTACAGATATGGTCTCGGTTATAACGAAGACACAGCAGATAGTGTGTGCTGTCGATAATTCATAGTGTCAGTTGCCGTTTCATGTCCAAAGGTTTTTGTGATAAATCGTTCCTTGCCGTGTATTGGGGGGACAATTGTGCGCCGCTAATCCTAGTGTTAGACAAATATATCCCACAGTCGGTCCAATTCTCTGAGGTAAGCTACCACGACCCCTACGACCCACTTGATGGATGGGACTTTCTATTGTATGCCCATTGGCAGGAAGAGAACATTGTGTAGAACTTGAGCTGCATTAAATTATAGTTATTCGCTGCATTAAATTATATGCCATTAGCTACCTGGGGAAGTAATGTGAAGATATTTCATATCCTCCAAGAATATGCCTCCTTGCTTTACCTGTTCATCCAGCTGTGTTTTTATAGGTTTCTGACCTTAAACGAGTTGTGCAAAACCACGCTCGAAGCCAACCAGATATCGTTATTTTAAAATCTCGTGATTACCCTGGAAAAGACTTTCCTGGCTACATTTTTGTCAAGACAAAATATAGGTTTGGTCCAACCGGCATGGGCTCACTTAAGACGCTGAGTCTTCATTGATCGTCACTATTCTGCGAAGTGTTTGCATTGCCTCGCACCACAGAACGGACTTGGGTGCCTAATACTCAGCCGTATCTATATAACCCGACCCGACCCGCCCAGCCGCGCCAATGCATGGGATTTATAGCTTCACAGTGACCGGGGCATTCTGGGATACATTGCACCTACTTGACCCCCACTGGTGAAATATTCAATTGACTGACTAACCCCGGGGCTACATACAGAGTTTGTGGATGCTGGAAGGCGTCGGGGCCGGCTTTATTGACTGGAACCTATCATGTCGAACCCTTTGCGATGCTCCCCCACATCCGCCTACCCTAAGCAACGCTTCCCCGATCAACGGGGCTGCATAATGGGGTGCATTAATATCACTTATCTCTATTCAGGAGCGGAAAGTCAATATACTGGTTCGACCGTCTATGAGATGACCTTTCTAATATGCCTAGTATCGATTATCAGGTTCGCTGTGGTTGGCCTCTTCTTGTTATTGTCTTTTAGTTGTCTGCATCTATTCTTCCTAATCCCTTTGAGTTAACGCAGTGCCTTCGGGTGTTATCGGCGGAGGGCGGTGCAGCAATGTTAATTTAGGAACTCTTGACATTCAATTGATATAGAAAAGGTTCATTCGCTAGATACTGTGTGATGGTATTTGGATTTTTTTTTTTTTTTTGTTAAGTACTTTATTTTACTTGGGTAGTACATCGGTATAGAGACCGTTTTGATTGCACCTCCCAACATGAGGATTGATTGTGTTTCATCTTCCTTTTATTCGCATAACATAGCATTTACAAGTGTTGTGATGTAAACTATTACTATAATTATCAAATATCAGACCTTGCCATCCAACAAAAAGTCGTTCACGTCATGTACTCAATGGTGTAATGCCATACATCTATGTCAAGACCTGCCACAAATTGTTTACATGATAAACTTCATTGTTCAGGCGCTGCGCATTCGGGGATTACTTTGGCATTGAACTTAATAAAGGAAATAGTAATAGTAACATGATAAAACCACAGAGCAGAGCCATCCACATGCTCAATGATTTATCATGATTGCGTTTAGAGTTTATATCTTTAATTGCAGAATCAATGAGAATACATGCTACTCAGCTAAACGGAAGCAGCCTGGGGATTGGGCTGTACTGATTATTAAATAGATGCATCCAACATCATCAGAACCAAATGTATAAAATCAACACTAGTTCCTGGGTATTATTCCAACTATTCGATGCCACCATGCACAACACAAAGAGGCAGAAATTGGCATCTGTGTACAAAAAGAAATTTGAAAGAAGAACTACCAATACAACATTGTTCTGTTTACATTATGCGAGGTAACCTTTTAAAAGATGCGAATAGTGTTCCAGCTAATCGATATCAATCTAAAAGACCCATTCCACTGAAGAATGCTATGTTCTCTTGCCTATGCCAGCCTTCAAGGCTTTAGTCTAGTGATTACTGAGGTGAAGTCATTATTTAGCGTGGTCGTGCGAAGCTGTATAGTAGACCATCGGGATCTGCTCATTAGAGGCAGCCTCTGCCGGAGTGAGGCGCTCTGTGAATATGTCCAAATGGCGACTCGGCAGCTGTGGCAAGCAGCGAACAATGTTTAATGCGATAGGCAGGCTGTTCCGGTCCAGTGACTGTCATTAAGGCCATTTGGCAGAATTGTAGCGCGCGTCGGACTAGCTCTGTCTGTTCTACTTCGCAGTTGTTCCTGCTCGTCTGCCTTCCTAGAGCTTCTGTTGAACCCCTGAGGGTTGTGTCTCTGGAATGGGAATGTAGCCTTATTCATAGAAATGTGCCTCAATGTTTTTCAGTAAAGGTATGCAAGAGGTTTTATTCTGCCTCAATAGAAGGATGGTATGCTACTTGTTAGAAGATGACAGAAAAGGCTTGCTGTCGAAAACAAGTTGATATCTAGTATTCTGGTTAGAGGAAAAAGACATCAAGGTATTCTTTGATTATTGATTTTTCAGGGATTATGGAAAATTACCTTTGGAAGATCAAGATTCTCTGGCCTGTGCCTTTACCTGATAAGTATCGGAAAGACATTCGTGACCTCCCTTGTTAGTAGGCACTAATTATCAAAGAAGAGAGCGACACACTTTAGGTTATTGGATGATAACTATGTCTTTCCTTCACATAAATTACTTGCACAACCTCGTTACTTATGGTTAGTATAGACATATGTGTTGGCCAGATCACAGCAGATTAGGAGAAAATGTCCCAGACATTATTCCATGATACATACACTTACTACCAACCAAAGAGTATCAACGCCGCTGACAAAGGGAAGTTGGTGGCAAAGACGTCGGTTTACTTGGCGAGACTTAGCTGCCCTGTTGATAGACTGGGTGTTTCTTGTTTTTCATTCCCTCACTGGGTTTCACACTCAAACAACATCAAAGTCACATTTCACATTACATTTTAGGGCATACAAATCTACATATATATGCGTTCTCCAGACGCACTGCCATGCACTCTTATAATACACTTGGAAAACCTAATGGACTGTCATTGCGCCCGCCTACATTGCCAACTGTTCAAAGCACAGTCAACAGTGGATACGGACATTGCGGGGGCGCATTATTCGCTTGAGGACAGCCAACGCCAGTCTATTATCCTTGGGTCGAACATGCACCGCCACTCCGCAGGCATAGGTTCCGGTTTCCTGCAGCTTTCCTGTACCAGGTGGCGCCACGCTGGCCTTACACCGTCGACTGACGGTCCTAGCGGAAACTAATCTGGTGGTCAATAAACTAACAAACTATGGCAGAACTCTGGCTTGTCTGGGGAAGCCTTTCGATGAACCGGGTTATTGATAACGGGCCAGATTATAGCCAGGGGAGGAAGGTGAACGCCTGGAATGACCTTATACGTGTGCTGAGTGACCTGAGGCGCCATTGATTTCCTCATAGCACGAACCATCCTGGCTTTTTGTCGAGTATGTTGTCTGGCTTCTGTGACTTCTTTACTTCCGAGACTATTCGGGAGACGGACTTGAATCCGTATTCGACCATAGAACCGGTGAGCACTGTGTGTTTAGTTTGGGATTTATTACTTCAGGTATTTTGATTAGATTTTGGGACTAATTAGATATAATATCATTGTTTTAGTGTGGTATATATGAGTTATTCAAATATGTAACTCTTTGTTATAAAGACAAAATCTCTTTCACGTGTATTTAAAAATATGCACAAAGTACTCATTATCCAGTTTCCTTTCAACAAAAGCGTTACGAGTTAATCAAATACATCTGGGCGCAAGAATTTATGCTGGCCTCAGTGTTATCTCTCAGTACGATTTTCTACTTCATGGTTACAATGATTTTGATGAACTGCTATATGGCGCATCCTAGTTTAATGTGGTTTGATGTACATTTTCACTTTATACATAGGGCATGGAGATTGTAGTACACTTGGCATCCGCCGGATATAAGAGCACAATAACGAGTGCGAATTAAGTAGGTAGCCGGTGCGTGACGTGCCCTCAAGTCTACTATAAACTAATAGTTGAGGTTTTGGTCAGGTTGCATCTGCTGGTGGAATATATATTCTCTAATATAGATACCTTACCACAAATTAGTAAAATAGTGGATATGGAAGTCTATGTCTATCAGGAATATTAGTATCTGTTTTTATCAGAAATACGCTTTTTGGATATACTTGTATATCCTGTATGAATTGCCAGAATACAAGTTGCCTGTGACAGTGACTGCCCTTGAGGCGGATGTTGTATACTGTTCAAAACCCATCAAATTCTACAATCATTTTCTATGGTCTCCTTCTTTTATATCACTTTCAATTATCCTTCTGAAGTTCCCTTGCATCTTTGGCTTGTCCCGACTCTCATGCATTATTTTAACACATGCGTATCGAATACTTATTCAACCTGAACCATGATCATCTTGTGGGTATTTAGAAGATCTATTTATAGAATAACCTAAATAGTAGTATCACAATCATATAGATAAATCTCCCAGATGACCTCTTCAACACTTGTCTCTCAACTAATTCCACTGATTATGCTCTTGTAATAGCTATAATTATCACTGGACTCTAACCCTCCCGACCGACCCTCATCGTCCCAACACCTATTCCCGTTCAATCACGTCAAAAGAGACACCTTATTCATCTCCTCCCAATAGTTTGTGTTCTGCCACCCTTCCATAACTCACCTTCGTCGAACCTATACCCCTCCCTGGACTACTCCCTCCCTTATCTCTATTCCTGTCCCAACCCCCATGCGCTCACCCTGCAGCCCCTCCAACGCCCTACGCCCCGGTGTCAAGTGCCACCGATCGATATGCACCCCGGAAGGATGTAGTGGTCACATGATCAGGCCACGTGATGTCAGACAGGTCACATGACACGGGGCATGACTGGTTACAAGATCCCAATCAGCGAGCGGTCCCTGCCGACCCCTGTAGTGGTGTCCTTCCCCCTCCCCCAGCCAAGCCCACACTTACCCCGAGCACCACCCCTCGGTAGCCCTTCGACTAACCAACCTCACCAAAGCCAGTCGATATTATAGGCCATCCACAAGTTGCTGGTGAGAATCATAAAGGGTGCTCCGACCGTATGAATGAAATAATGTCTATGGTTGCCAAGCTCCTGAGATCTGTTAAAGGGAAGCGCAAACAGCTGTATGGTTTAAGAAAATACATTTGTGTACTTCTTCATATTTAAGTTCATACCATAACTAGGAAAATATCGGTTTTATAGGTTTAGATTAAGTGCATATCATATTTAGGAAAATATCGTTTTTTGTAGGTTTAGATTAAGTGCCTGTCTTCAATGCCCTGGTTGGCAAAAAGGAACCGATTACGGCTTATATTATATCTCCGTCCCATCTCTTTAAACAACTATACACTACATACAGTATATTACGTTGCAATGTCTTCACAGGTTTAGGTTTTGCCAGCAAGTTATTGCCGAACTGTATATTTGACACCCACCCGGACAAGTACTCTCTTTACTCGGGCAACCGATACATCGACATCCCTCATGTGACACTCCCATATCATTCCTGGTTTTTTCAACCTTCAAAACATGACATCTGAGACTGGTATTAGATTTAAAGATATTTGTATCCCCTTCTTTTTGACATTGTGTCTTTTGTTGTTGTTCCAACTAAATCTCCACATTTTGATTTATCTGAGTTACATAAGATTCATACGTTTGATATCAATCATTATCATGGTCTCTAAGTTTTTCTCCATTCAAATTGTCGAAACCTTTGGAGGTATTATGAAAGGGTCTTCCTCCGAATACAAATGCACGACAAAATAAGTATTTGACGTTCATGTATTTTGCGGATAGAAGAAATATCCGAATAGACGTGCATTGTGAGGTTGTGAAAGTAAATTCAAAAGGCATCACAACTCATGAACAAATGTTTCGACAAGGAAGTGAAACCTGAAAAAGAAGAGAAACCTCAGGAAACATTTTTACCACTGACGTGACACGATACCTACGTTTCGTAAGGTGCAAAAAATATATGATATCCTATTGCTCAATATAATCATATATTTTGATAAAGTCTATGTAATGAACGAAACGTTCTGTTATACAATATCAATTTTGCTTATCTATAATAACCAGTGATAGAAAAGGTATTGAAGCATAAGTCAGTTGTTGCCACTCCAAAGCTACTGAGTAGGTTCACTCACAAATTGAATAAAGTAAATATGAGATCATATATCTCCCACATGGGCTAGGGAGTCTCAAGAACTGACCTCGCAATCAGTTAGACTTGTAACCCAATACCCCAACTCAGGTGCTTTAAGGAAAGATGTTAAATTCTGTCGAGTGAATCGGCTGGTGTGTCTCCCCGTCATCTGCAAACAATTACAATCAGAAATTAGGTCTACTTTGGTAACTATTGTTGACATACATATGGTAGGTTTACACCATCACCCCGGCAGTCCCAGCAATGCCAAAGTCGACGTATCTAGACTTATATTTCGGAGTTGGTCTTAAGTCATCCGCAATGCGAATCTTAAGTGGACTTGGCTACTGGGGCATTGCCCGGAGGAACTTTTGACTGTCAAAAGGTTTGCCACGGCAGTCCCGACAACCCCCTGTGGTTTATGACCATAGGGGTTGGGCTTAACTGGGCGGGGCCATCGGGACAGGGCATGACGCGACTCAAGTCGACGGGTTCGGTGGTCGTAAGTCAGCGGGGTCCAGTCGTGGACTTTACACAGAGGTCGCCCACTTGAGTCCAGACCCGATGACTTACGCCCTGCCAAGTTTGATGCGGCCGATGCATGCGCCAGGGGGTTATGGAGCTGGGTGACTTACGACTACTTTCGCCGGATGTTCACATCCACCTAAGCCTCAATAGGTTGACTTACAACTGGGTAAGATCTGATCCCATGGATTTGCGTCCCAATTTGGTATATATAAGATGACATGGCGGAGAGGTCTTCATTCAACTTCAAGCAGCTCAACACCACACACCACTTCTTCAACAATGTCTCCATGTACACGTACACGTACACATACACACAGAAGGGCCCACAATGCTGTTGCTGACATGCCTGCTGACACGCCTGCTCACACACCTGCTCACATGCCTGCCCAACCGAAGGCAGCACCAGATTCTGCTCCTCACACCCCGGAGAATGCTGCTGGTGATCAAGGAGCCAATACCGACCTTGCACCTTCCACTCCTGCTGGCAGCGGTCGACATCTTCGGTTTAAAAGGGCCGTTGTCAAATTCAATGATCAGCAGGAGGAGGAAATAATTATCATACGGAGGACATAATCCTGAACTATATGCCAAGTGGTTCAATGCATTCAGGGACACCAACCACAAAGACCTGCTGTAGGAACAGCAGGCAAAATGCATTGGGAGGCCCGCCAGGGAAATACACACTTGGTACCTCAATATGCAGATACAACTCTGTCTGATTTGTCTGGTTCCAGGCCTCTGGGGCCAGGGTGCTGACAACTTGAAGCCTAGGGACAAATGGATCTGGGATCGGTTTCAGTTCCTGTTGCTGGACCTGGCCGACCCGGCATGCACCAGGCTGTGGAAGATGGCTCCTTCCTGTACACCTGGTTCTTCCTGTACACCTGCTGCTTCCTGTACACCTGGTTCGTCTTGTACACCTGATTCTTATTACTTTCCAGGAATCGTCAGCAACAGAGGAAGGAGTACCACAAGTCTGCACTGCCTTCATTTGGTAGGAGATGCGATGAGACATCATGGCAGGTTTACTCTCCAGCCAGCCGTAGCGTACAGTCATTTCATGTATTTCACCGACTGGTCCAACCAAGCTTCCACCCAAGCTTGGCTTCTCCTTAACTGGCACCTTGCTTGCCAAAGGGCAGCTTCATTATCCAACACTTGGCGACATTTGCGACTGTTCTCCTTCTGCTTGTCAATAATCATTGTAGCAATTATGCAGAAAAGCACAACATGAACCTTGTTCCCCATCATCAAAGCTGTTGCTGGTTCTCTGTTCTATGTAGAAGGTGTTGCTTCTTCAACGCACTGGAACACACTGAGGAAGCTTGGCATAGCATACTTTTATACATTCATGAAGCTGTCGGGAAGCAGCCGTGAAGGAACGTGGGGGAAAGTACCACGTTCCTCCCTAATGGGGCTTAAGTCTCCTTAATTCAACCTGTCTAATAGAAGAGAGCATAAGCAGTCTCAGGTGAATGGGACCTGAATCGTAGACACTTTAAGCGGCCTTAAGTCAACCTGACCTGTCAGGTTTTCGAACGTAAGTGGACGTATGGTGGCGCCACAGCAGCGAGCCAACCAGACCCAGAAGGGACAAACTCGAGATACAACAGTCTCAACTCGTAGTGGTGGGGCTTAAGTCGATGGGATATTTGGGGCCGAGTGGGCAAAAACCATAAAAATGCTATAAAAGTACCAAGACGAGTTAGGATTGTGCCAAAATCCATTGCCGGGACTGTGGGGTGATGGTGTAAATCTAGCATAAAATTAGGCTTCTGGTGTTTTCGTATCTTTCCATTCTCTTCTATTTCATAATTCCGTTCCTTCACATTCCTCTCCAGACGAATCCTCCATTTCCTTTTCTTCCCTACGAGTTCCCATTTTTGAGCGTGGGCCATATGCTCACATACTCTTTCTAAAGATTAGCGTTGTCACATAGACTTTGAGCTTGCTGCAATATACTAACCCTTCACCTTCTGCATTCTAGCACTACGACATTGGGAAAGGAGTAGTGGGCCTGTATCTCAGTGCCTTAGAGGCGTGCCCAATCACTAGAGACCGGAATACCTCAGTGACCCACTAGTGCATGATATATTTAGATCCTAGACAGGCAGTTGCAGAAATCGTACGTTGAGTTGGTGCCGGTGGGTTACAGAAAATGACCCATGTACTGAATATATCACGCAAACGTTTTAATTGTTATTTGTCCATAATTCCATACTCATTCATTAATCATGAGCATACCATTTGCTCCTAGTATTCTAAGAACTCCACCACTGTCTTTCCCCTCTGCGTCTGTCTCGCTGATTCCTTCCTCCATGTAGGCATACTCCCCTTTTCATCTCTCCGGCCATTCTTTTTATGTCTCTGAGTCTATATAGAGCACTCCACGATTCTCTCCACCACGCCTCTCTTTTGTCTCCCGCCTTCCATTGACCTGTAGGTGGCCCTACTTTTCCCTGCTTGACCCTCTTGTCAGTCCATCCACTCCACTCAGCTCCCCACTCCTCCGCACACCCCAACCACCGTGCCCAACTCTGTCGCGCACTCGCCTTAGCCTCCCGCGAGCATTGATCGGCGAAGGCCATTCCCAGGCACCAAAAATAGATTGCTTAAGTAAAGGCCCTGACCATGTCCACGGCTCTGGGTGGGTTTTTTTCACACTGACGTCAGTCGAGTCCCTGACCATGTGTACATACAAAATTGCTGCTGTAATCAGAATGGGACTCTATCCTCTTTCATTTTCCATTTGCTTGTATAAAAATAGAAACATCAAGTTGTTTCTCATCTTAGTCTGAACAAAGCTTAGTCCATGTATTCATCAAAGTATGGTTTATTCAACGAATATTGTTTATTTGCAGCATACATATTTTTAATGCTTAAGTAATGGCTGAAGGACCGAGAACCTTGTAGAACGAGTTGTACTAACTTCCCGTATAATTAAACCCGCCCCCGTCTGCGGTTTGCTTTAAGCTAGACTTCCTTTTACAAGCTATCAACAGGAGACTCACAGTTTTAATTAACAATAGTATTTTAGGAAGCGATACAATCCATTTGTTTGGAGATCGGAAGATGGAAGAGAAGAACCAACAACAATACTATGATATTGCATATTTGATTTTGATAAGCCAGTGTGCTTAACGGTTAACATGGGTTTTTATCGTATCTTTTTTTCCTGAATATTAATAAGCGGGTTGCATGCCCGTAGAATGGCTATATTGAAGCATCAACGACAAGACTCTTTATCTTATCTACCTATTCATAGAACGAACAAAGAAAAGTAGAACATAGTCGTGGTCCCAGTAGAACGGAAGAGGGACCAAGCTGACATGTAAATCAGTAGAGGGTTCTAAATGGACCGTTTCATTTCAAGTCTAATTGTCGATTCACTTCATGCTTGTCACGCCTTGACCATCGATCATGTAACATCATACTAAGTTATTCACTGTCCCCGATCACAACATGGCCGAAAGCATTTTCCCCGCTTTGCCATTCTCCACATCCTATTGAGAATCTACACTTCCCTCCTCATTTAAAAAGAACATGACATATAAACTGATTGGTGCTTCCCCTTGAGGTTCTGTCAGGGGGCACGCTGATTTCTAGATGTTCCATGTTTCCTAGATAGGAAAGTATAGGACTATTCCTTTACAAGGATGATACAGAAACGTGACACTGTAATCTCCGGCTTAGTTAAGTCCCTCTAACCTTTATCAGTTGGCAAAAGAACGTTGACCATATTTTTTATCAGGTGAATCATGCCAGATTCTTGTTTCTATTGTGCTCAGCTTATCTTGTTGCAAGGTAAAGCACCGGAAAACATGTTTGTTGTTAGGTGTTCTCCGGGGGTGATAAATGGTTCAGTATTAAGCTTGAGACAAATGAGAAAGAGTCATAGGAGTCCTAACATTATAAAAGATCCTTCCTGTCTCGACTTGCGTTAACAATTTCAAGCGTGTTTGATATCTACTAGCGACTTCGTCGAGTCCGAATCCTAAAAATATTTGAAAAATGAGTCGGAGGACTGCCAAGAGCGGGGTTGGAACCCCAGGCACTCGCGTTCCCAAACGTACGCTCTGATGCCCGCTCCACACAGACAGGTGCTCTTACATGGCCAAATACTTAGTGTGGTCACGGTGGTGGGTGGGGGGATGTCAGCGGAGTTTTAAAAGCGCTAATTCACGCGACACAGTGTGACACAGCGGAGGGGTGCAGTGTCCTGTCTCTGCCTGTTCCCGAGGGCTAGTCGACTATGTTGTCCATTACTTGTAGTATCCAGTGAAATGTGTTCTCATTGGTTTCTCACGGAAAAAGTAGATCAGAAAACTACAATATTAAACTTTGATTTTGGCATGGCTTGAAATGAATCATAAGAGAAAAAGTTTGTCTAAGTATAGTCCTACAGAAAAGAAGAACAGGTTCGAGTTTTTCCCTACACGAGAATCTCACTCCCGTGGGGCTTCAATCTCCCACCCTAGATCGGGTTCACTATGTCTCTATGTATGGGAGCAACTTCAAGCGGATTCGACGGAATTCTACCGTTTTAAATATAGTAGGTAATCAGAATATCTCGTCGTGGTTCAAGGTGATTTGCATTGTATATTTTGTCTCATCAGCCAGTAGACGTGATCATGTTTCTATATCTTGAGACCTGGTGGTAGCTTATATGATTCACTTCAGGATTTGTTTCTGTTGAGATATCAATTGCCCAGCCAAGACATCTGCTGTCCGGAATTGTCCAGCCCTTGCGCCTTGTATCCTAAACCTCTATGTAACATGAGCTTTATCCGTGGAATATACATATCAGTATGCGTTTTTGTGGAAATAGTTCCTAAAAATTTAATATATCTATGTAAATATAATTATTTCAATGTGTTTAAGACTTGTCGCACTTGTCAGTGTTTAAATGGTTCTATGTCTTTTGACCCCTGAGTTGCGATGCCATAAAATATCACAATCTAAAGACAGAAGTCTAAGTATTGGACCTTGATTCTGATAATTATGACTTCACCTATACCATTAAAGAAACACAATTCTGTTAGATTTCAATAGATTAGGGAAATATTGTTAGCCTTTCGAGTGGTATATAATCTAAGATTTGATCGTTATGGGCACATATGGATTTACCCTGAAGCGGAAGTCTGGAGGATGGTGCGATCCACCCTGCCTGTATCCCACCAGCCCAGGGCTCATCCTCCAGCTGTCAGCTGATATGACGGGCAATGGCGCCCGCCAGATGCGAAATTGTTTATCGATATGCCGACTGACTCCGCATGGACCCAATCACGTGGTCAGCAGGCAAACCCTGCCATCCATCTCCACCGCAAATCGCTGCCGGTCCGATCTGATTAATTGCCCCCAATAAGGAAGAAGAACGACCTGGGGTGGAATAAATGTGAAGTATGGGTCTATCGGGGTTGACATCTCGGTTCTTATTGGGCTACGATGAAGACGCCTTGCCCACCAATGACCAGTCGTGTTTATATTGGATGTTTATGGGGTGCTATGTGATCTTTTTCTTCACATTAAAAAAATTGTCAACATGTTTGGTTTTATTTAAATCTACTATTTATAAATGATGGGTAATTATTCCATGCTCGATCCTTCTCCATCACATCTCAGCTTGCATCTCAATCGTGCTATGCACTCGTAGATGTAGTTCACAGTTTTGTAACATTTGTACTACCCTCAAATAGAGCCCTGAAGCTCCCAACTCGATCATCCCTTTACTATGTTGGGTTTTTTTTCATAAAAGGAACTTTATTGTGCTCTGAGTAGGTATATCGAGATCTCCTTACGTGTCCTTTGGTTTACATGTGTTCTCATCTCTGATTCGTTTTCTTAATCGTTCTTCCCTTTCGCCACTATTACTCGCTTCTCCCCGTTTTATTCTATAACCTTTTATATAAGTTATCAATCCTATTCCACATATCCAATTCTATAAACATTTCAACCTTATTTATCTTGTGATTTATTGCAAACATGGTATGGCATTGACAGGACCAACGAGACAGGATTGTACATGTGAGACATTTCTAATCACGTTTTGATGTTTTCATATTGCCTCCTTAGTTTGGAACAAAACAGATCCATTATTATATTTAAATGTTGGCTTTTACAAGGGAGTGTAATTCATTCATTCCCCCCGTGCCACACTATCTGGTTCCCCTTTCATCCTTTTATCATAATTAATGAAGAAGAAGAAGGCTCGTAGCAGTGGTTACAGCATAGTGCACTGAACTGTTGTTTCAATGTTCGGTGACTATTCATCTAGTACTTTCCTGTGCCGTTATTTCAACTGAATAACATCATAAGGATTAAGAACTCAGAGGCTCTTGCATTGACAGGACCACTATAATGATATATTGGTCCGGGCGTTAACCGGTATCAAATGATCTTTACACCTAAACTGGAGTGACATGGAAGCACTTTCATATCCGCTATATCTAACATAAGTATGATATCATTTTCTCTGCTAAAGGAATATGCTTGGAACTGTGATCTCACTTCACCTAACGTTACATCCCTGAAGTCGTCGTCATATATGAAAATCAAAACATCAAAGAAGGCAATGATATCATTCTAATAAAATGCTATATAATATCTGTTTATTCCAAGTCATAGAGTGAAGGGAACGACTGTTTCTATTGTCGGGTACTTAAAGGCTTATATTCCAGGTGAGGTGTCGAGATAGACAAACTTCCGAGGGCGTAGGTTAACCAGACAAGTGTCCTGTGAGTCATACTACTAGGAAGACATACATGTGATCTGATGACACACAGCTGGCTAGAAGCATCGAGATTAGATTTGTCTACACTGAGACATTCCCTGCGTGATTCATCTTCAAAAACGCACACACAAAAAGGGCCACCCGCAAAAGATGGTTTGCATTTGAGTCTGAAAAGGTAATCTGAAAAAACCTAGACTGCTCTGTATAATCAACAAATACTTACCTTAGTCCGCCCTGTTTGATTATCAACTTGTATTCGAAGCAATTTATATATGTATACTCTTACTTAGTGTAAGAAAATAAAATGAAAATAGATTATAACAGCACAAGGACATTGAAAACGCTGGCCAGCATACATGTATCAATGTGGGATAGTTTCATCAATTTTGTTCATTCTCAGCGGGATTCTATATACAAATACGATGAATAATCTTTTCTTTTTTTAATACATTTGTCTACACTCTATATATCAGAGTTGAATTCATCTTATCATGTCACCAGGGGTCAATAGTCCCTGGGCGCTAATTGTATTTACTGTTGCTCACATATTTCGAACCCTATACTGAGACGTGCCTTTACCAGATCATAATCGACAAGCTGGAACAAAATAAAAAGATTCAATAATACCAGTCTATCCCACGACACCAGGGTAACCTTTCGCCAGTTTTCTAACAGATGGAGTGTTTTTCACTTCGTATTATCGCTCCAATACCTCCTGCTCATTTATATCGCTTCTCCCAGCATGGTTCTACTCGCTGCAGCCACCAGGAGGCACTGACGACCGGGGGATTAATGCTCGCGGGGCATGCCTGCATGCTGCCCGCCTGCAGGGTATTTAGCGGCCTCTTGTCAGCGCGTTGACACGACCTTCAGACAACCTTGGTGGGCGCGCGGGGCGGTGGGAGCACGCCCCTCACCTTACAGAACGCGGCCGTGAGAGACGGGATGGACATGAATCCCGCCGACCGCGTGTAATACATCGCCCGCACGTGCATCCACCAACACCCACCCCTCACCCCACACACCGCTCCACCCGCGCTCTACAGGATAGATACCCCTGAAAATAATCACTATGAGAATGAAGAAAAAACAACTCGGCCATTTAGCTTCTCTGGTAGGGGATGCCTCTCTGCTTGTCATACAGTTGACGCGCCTTGTTTTTAAACGGAAATGAAGTCAGTAGTGTTGATAGGATTGTGTCTATTTCCTGAATTCTATTTTCTATAGTAGAAGTAGAACTATTTAGTAGTTTTTCAATGGAAATATATCCAGTTTAATTGCCCCCTTGGTTCAAATTGATATATACGCATAGATCTAGACATACACATGTATAACTAAATTAATTAAGATATTTTTTTAAAAAACGCTGTCTGTTTATGATGTGCACTTGAAAGATCACAACGATGTATGGTAGTGAATAGGTTCACAAGCAAATCTAACGCCAAATAAAAAAAGAAATATACAAGTTGAGTAATGGGGATAGTGATGGTGGTTATTTATACCAGTGATTTGAAGGAAACGATTGCCAAACATGACTTCAAACTAGACTAGATCAGCAATTGGGGTGAAAGTAATGCTCCAGCATTTGATGTGCAAACAGACTCTGACATCATGGTTCACGACTAGTTCACAGAAACCAAGGCACACAGAACTGGTGTATTTAGATTGTAATAGGTGTATCCATAAAGTACTATCGTAAAACCAGATGAGTTTTAATCTGGGCTCCCGTATGCGACGACTGGAGTTTGGCGTTGTGATATCATGAGCCAAAACTCCTGTCGTCGCATACGGGAGCCCAGATTAAAACGAATAAGGTTTTGATTTTATCCTTCCCCCTGTGAATGATATTTTTATGTGAGGATAATAACAAAAAACATGATAAAAACTTTCTGAAGTCCTTCATATAGCTCTCCTTGCTGCTCTGAAGGCGCTTGGAACTACTTTCAGCTGCTGATCTCTGATTGGTCCTTTTTTTTACGCTCCTAGGAGCAATTTTTTTTTATCCGTATGCGACATACGGGCGCATACGGAAAGTCAATGTTAAGCCTATGGGATTTTATATTAGGGTAGGATAAATAATTATACCCATATTAAATACAAAAATGTACTCAACATTGTGCCGATGATCGTCGTATGACGGAGATCCTTTGTGGAAAGCTTTGTAGACTCACTGTTTTTAAGGGCTTGAATTATGGATCTCCTGTCAGTACCTCTGTATCAGATTATTTGTGTTGTGGCCTAGTTTGTCATGAGTTAATTAGTCTAGAGGAAAAGCGTATCTATCACGGCATCGCTTTTGAGACGTAGTAAAGTTAATAATGAGCAATGTGCTTTCAAAATAGAGATCTATTCTTCTTCCTTCTTGTACAATATTCCTAAGTGCAACATAAGAGTTTGCAAACATGTACCTTTGCGTATTGATGATACCATCAATACAGAGGGCGGACGATTTCTTGTGCTAGGATTATCATATATCAGTGCTGTCATCGTATATCCATTGGTAACTTATGATCGAACACAGTTTCTAAAGAGAAGGAAGATGAAAACATTGTTCATTGATATTCTAAAAGAATGTTTTTGCCAAGAATGGAAACATAATGATAGATTTATTCTCCATACCTTGTATGGTGCTCTTCCTAGTCGAGAAATGTTTGCCAAAACAGTTTGCATAATAGCGACTCCACAAAGCCTGTGTAAGAGTAGCTATAGAACCAGTAGGAATCCCAGTTGTTGCTCTTCAATTGACCAAGTGCATATATTGCGTGTTGGACGCTGTCTCAGTATCGCAACTTTGCAGATTAGACGTACACTAAACGTCAACGATATTTCATGAAAGTCTTCCTTTATGCCTCCCCAAGTATATGAAAAGCCATGATGGATGAGGTACAGTACCGGGGAACTCGTTATAGAACAGCAGTCTTTTTTATTTCATCACTTCACGGTCCTCCACAGAATTGGACAGACATGTGTGTTTTACTGCAAACACGTATTATTTGTAGGAGCAAGCTTCCTTTACTGCTACATCACATAACTGCCATACCACATAACCAAATAACACTTCAGGAGAGTACCAATTGCCCATTCCATCTATAATATTTAACTAAAAGTGCCAATTTCATTGCACACTGTTCGTCTTCAACGGCTCCCCGCCAATCGTCCTTCTTCATTTGCCCCATCCCCACACACTTCTCCCTACTTCTCTGTGCCTCTAAAAAGGAGAGTGATTAGTATAAGATCTAAAAAGGAGAAGGGGCAGTTGAAGCTGTAGGTTGTTAACCTCTGGGCGTACATGAAGCAGTTTGAATGTGTAGATATCAGACTATAGCAGGTGCACATGCCGCATGGGTCTTGACGGCTGTTGACTGATAAAGACGAATGAGCGACAGACGGAGACGTGGTGTGAGAAGCTTGCCTGACTGCCCTCGGCTTTTGGTAACAACTTGAGCAGCTCTCATACCCAGCACAAAATTGGACCTGTCAATCAAAAGCTAGTGGCGGAAGTGGGTGTGTCTCTGGGAACCGCAGCTGCCGACTGGTGGTGTCTGGGATCAAGGTTCTTGTTTTATCTTTGTTTTATAATATGATAGTACCCCCCTCAGAGAGAGGCTGGCTTTGCATGGCGAGCTGTGAGCTAAGGCTGGCTGAGACGCGTGGGAGTGATAAGACAACACTACAGTGGGGCTGCCGGTCCTTGTTGTTACTGGATGGGGAATCGCCCGAAACATTTCTCACGATTGAATTAGGATCGAGAAGTTAGCCTTATATAAAAGCCTTTACATCAGAAATCCTGTTTGCGTTCTTTACTTTTGTTGTGCCTACGACACCAAGAGGTATTTCCTGTGAAAATTAGATTGTGCCTCCTGGCATTTTCTAGAAAAGTCTAAAATATTATAGTCTTGACCCTTATCCTTGTATATAGTGCATTCACTATGTTTACCAGTGCATCATGTATTATGAGTCTACAGTGGTATATTGTAGGCAGGGAGGAGTAGATATCCTATGAAGCGTATTATCTACTTATGGAGAATATCAGTAGTAGTGGTTCCAGTAATTAAGTACACTTGAGTAACTTTTCTACTTTGTCTGCAGCAGTATGTGGTAAATAATGTATGTTCGACATCGCTTTATACGGTAAGCGCGGTATGCTAGGTTGTAATTTGTCTGCTGGCTATAAAGGGGCCATTGTGCCAGGGATCCTTCCTGAAAGCGCAGGTGCCATTACAAATAACCTATTACTCTTCATCTGGCTTCGGCCCCCTTGGCCCTCCTCTTTAACCTACCCCCATGTTCTTTATGTATCTAGGTGAGCTGCCTAGTTCATAGTGACTCATATATGAGTCTTCCCAGTTTATAAAATAAACAGATGTAATATATATCTATATATGTCCGTATAGAAAATACTTGATATCGATGACATAATGCTCACCAGTCATTTCCATTATATATGTCAGTTTGGACGTATATAAAAGTATACATATACATGTTTATTACTACTTTACATATCTAAGGAGATTGCATTTGCTACTCTTTGGAGGACGCGAAAAAGGTCAATAGAATTGCGTTAATTGAGCTAACTAGTTATGTTCAAACGATCTACCTTACAGTTATAAACTGCTAATAATCAGACGAGAGGGGCTGATATTAAAATATCAATTGCTGAAGCATTTCGAAATACTTAAGATAAGACACAAGTAAACAGTCTCATTGCATCGTTCAAGTTCAGCCATCCAAATTCCTTGTTCATCTCAAATGATGATCCATTTCCGTGATAGTAAGTTATAGCAGGCCATTGAAGTATCTTAATTAGATCTTAATTACAGCTTCTCTACTTACCATTATGAGTTATAGCATAATTCAGCTTCACTGCCAAAAAAGATGCTGGTCTATATCGAAGTGCCAGCGATGCCATAATTAAACTATATTGGTATCTATTTGATTTATATCATAAAGAGGTTCATGTTTAGGTTCGTGTAAACCTGAGCTGCAGCATTGTTCGTTTGAATTGAATCTGTATTGATAAATGAAATAAAGATAAAGTTTTTTTCTGTAATGAACATGATAATAGAAAATCGCTTACAACCAGTCTTTCGTAGACAGAAAACTATCAGGGCCTGGTATAAGCGCAGCAGTTCAAGGTTTTACCTTAGTCATACGACACTATATAATATATACATATTCAGAAGTACAGTTCACAACGTTTTAATCAAGAAGCTATTCATACTCAATACGAGCTTAGGCTTTTGCTTATATTTTATTGTATGACCGTGCCCTAGAGGCCTAACTAGGCGGACTTCGCATATATTCCTTGTGAGTTGTCCCCACTGCAAGATGTAGAGCGTAGTATGTAAGTTAATGGTACATAATGAATTGTACTATGACCATTTAGTTAATTATCGGAAATATGGTTTGGTGGTTATACGTGAATTTCATTCTAGTGATGGATACAGTAGATTTGGAAGAGCTCTGTATTTTTATATGTGCTGTTTACACATGAAGATTGTGAATTAAATAGCGGCCATATTATATTGTTCACTCTAGCGACAAAACATTCATAATCCTATGTTAATCACGTTCATTGTAATGTTACGGTTAAAGATATGGAAAAGAAGGGGGGAAGCGCATCCTTCTGTTCCTAAGCATTTTAGTCGGACAGTAAATTTGAGTCGTGTTGGATTCGCTCAGCTTTATGGCAAGTAAATTCCGCCTGTGAACGTGTTTACCAATGTATCTCCTCATATACATTGTATATGCATACATCACATAGAGTTCCGTCTATCATCATACCGATCCTTTTTTTTTTTTTTTTTTTTGTAAGTTTCTTTATTGTATCATCTCACACATTACAATTCGAGATATTTTGAAATGCAATATACATTTCTAAACTTTGAGTATGTATAGCAGAGAATATGTGATACTGATACTTAAAGCGGGTAATACCGTCAGCTACAATGTGTAGCTGGTTTCAATCGGTACCCTACATTATGTAGTTCAAAGTGTGGGAAACGTTCGACTAGCGTACTCTCACATACATCGGGCACGCAGGCTGTTTTTTCCTTGTAATACAATGGTCACATAAATAGATCATATCAAGGTAGTATAAGTAACTGTTGAGAGGCTCTCCTGACAGGCATATTTTACGAGTTATAGAGAAACAATAGGAACATTTGTATTTGTATGGTATATAGTCATAAATATTTGGTTGCCTAAACACGAAAAAGTGGAACGGTACCAAGCATCATTTTTTTCGTTAAGTTTTTGAATTCCTTTAGAGTCTCTGTGTTTCTGGTGATGGCTGGTAACCTGTTCCAATAAATACCACAAATGAACTCTGAGCTTTTCAGATATGCTTGTGTATTCGGGGTATATACCCTTAAGGTTGGTGCTGCATTTTGACGCGTTCTTGCATTCCTGTAATCCAGATTTTGTTCATTTAAAGTTTTTTTGAACGCAAAGTTTAGAACATGGGCATATCTCCTGTCATAAAGCATGGGCATTTGAGTTTGGGCATGTATGGCCTCAGTACTGGTCAACCTATTAACACACAATACAGCTTTCAAACATCGGTTCTGCAATATTTGCATATTGTTTAACAAGTTTTTAGGTACATCGAAATACAAGACATCGCCATAGTCTATGTATGGGAGAATGGTGGTTTTGTAGAGTTTTAAGGCTGTACTCTGAGTTATATATGGTCGCATTTGTTGGAGCTGGTAAAGTCGATGTGTCACCTTCCTTTGTATTTCATTCAGGTGAGTATTATACATAAGCGATTGATTCAGTGTGACACCTAAATACTTGTAGTTTACAACCTGCTTTAGGATTTTACCATCAATATAAAGAGGCAGTGGCTCTTGCCGTTTTAAACGTTGGTGCGTGCCGAAAATTAATGTCTTTGTTTTTTCACTATTAATAGATAGTTTATTAAGGTCACACCAGAGTAGCAGTTTGTTTAAGGCGTTTTGTAGAATATCTAATGCATCATGAGTTGTCTTAGTATCAACATAAACCACCGTGTCATCAGCATAAAGTTTGCAGTGTACGTCGTCTAAAATGTTAATCAAATCGTTGACATAAATTAGGTATAATGTAGGCCCTAGAATGGAGCCTTGGGGGACACCGCAGACCACTCCATCCGAATCAGAAATTGTGTTGTTAATTTTAGTTTTTTGAGAACGATTTTCCAAATAATTTTCAAATAAGCCAAGATTATGATTCCTTATCCCATATAAATTCATTTTTTTAAGTAGTATGGAGTGGTCTACGGTGTCAAAGACCTTTCTCATGTCAATAAAAATGGTCGGCGTCAATTTTCCGACATTAATATTGCGAGCTATGTCATCGGTAAAAGATGACAACGTATCCATCGTAGATAACCCCTTCCTAAATCCACCCTGACTATCTGTGATAATTTTATTATTTTCTAGATGACAAAGCAGTTGGGTATTAATGATTTTTTCAAACAATTTTGCAGGTAATGGTAAAACAGAGATTGGCCTATAATTCTTTACTAGGCGAGCATCACCGCCTTTAAAAATTGGTGTCACAATAGCTTTTTTCCATAAAACAGGTATCTCATTTGAATTAAGAACATTGCGATACAAGTGTACAATTTGTTGTAACAGTACTACGAGGCATGGTTTTAAGATTTTTGTGGGTATGCCTTCAACTGCTGAGGCTTTTGTTATCTTAGTTTCTTTGATGAGTTTCTGGACGTTATTACTGTCGATATACAAGTTAGGCATTACCATATTAATTTTTTCCCCATAAAATTTCCATGGTGTTGTCCGATTGGCCGCCAGCTTGGGGCCTATTCCGGTAAAATATGTATTGATAAACCTCGGTATTTGGTCTTTCGGGATTTTCTCTTCCGTTATTTCATCGATAAAATTGGTGTTTTCTATATCATTTTTTTGATTATGTCCCGGTAATATGGTTTTAATAATGCGCCAGAATTTTCTATGGTCGCCTTCGCTATTTTCTAATGTGTGTTTAATGTATATCTGTCTGGCTTGTTTTGTTAGTTTGTTTGTTCGATTTCTCGCTATCCTAGCATTTTCTCTATTTGCGAGTGTATTATTCCTTTTAGCTTCCATAAGTAATCTGGTTTTTTCCACGATCTGCTCCATTACCTCGTCTGTTATCCAAGATTCCCTATTAGATTTAACTTTAAAATTTTTGTAGGGGCAGTTTTTGTCTAGGAATTTTGATATCAATTGGGTTATATAGTCCCATTGCTCAGTCGGGGACGTAAGGGAGTAGTATGGTTTCCAGTCATGCTCTTTTAAATAAGATAATAGATCCTTTTCATTATAGTTACGATAACTTCTTCCTCTAAACACTTCTGTTTTCTTTTTGTAATTTTGTTTTTTCCTCACTATGTAAATAGGTTGGTGATCGCTTATAGAGTTTTGAAGTACACCACTGTGTGATACAGTAGTACTATTTGTGAAGATGAGATCGATAGTTGAATTGAGTTCAGAGTATCGTGTGGGTTCAGATATTAACTGTTTCAATCCATACGCGTCCATTAACTGTATCAGGTTTTTTGCATTATGATCCCTTTTGTCACGTATGTTTAAGTTAAAGTCCCCTAATAAGTAGATCTCCACGTTTCCTTCTGAACGAATTTCATCGATAACATTACTCAGGATATCAAAGGTTGTTGTTAGGTCAGCTGCGTGCGGACGATAAACATTTAGCAAAACAATTTTTTTCATACCAAAGTTTTTAATACTACATACTTGTAGTTCAAGATCATGAGTGCTGGTGTTTAGTCTTCTATATTCATCAATATCATGGTTAGTTCCCTTTTTTGCCAGAATGGCTAGACCTCCTCCTATCTTCGGTCTAGGATCAAGAGGATGTTCTCTCCATTGGCGATCGTTGCGATAGATAATGTACCCAGGTAAGGAATAGGAGTCGGGCTGGTCATTGGTATTGAGCCAGGTTTCTGATAGCATGATTAGATTAATATCAGTATTTTGAAATTCTACTGCAAATGACTCATACTTAGCCCTCAAACTACAAACATTCAGGCAGGTAAATTTCAGGCCTTTGAGAGCATCAACGTCTTTCACCCATTCAACCATTATCAAAGGATAAACGCAAGCATAGCCGAATGTAATATGAGATACTAACATCGTTCGTCCCTAACCCGTTAAAACTTGTGGCATATAGAGGCACATAAATCTCAGTATCAAATTTATGAAAAGAAAATGGGAAAGAGGTAACAACAATAACAAGAACATAAATAAAGAGAAAGAAAAAAAAAGAAACAAATTGCATGGTGATTTCGATAGCTACAGAGGCTCAGGAATCAATGTGTGCAAGTCGGCGTTTTGCAGCCGCATAAACTTTACCCTGAATTATCCAAATGTATCACTCATAGTGGATTTGTTCTAAATAGTGCTTTGGTGGTTCACTTCGACAACACCTCCATACAACACTCCTCAAACAGAGAATTCCAATGTCAACACTACGCCGTTAGTATTGATAATACTGATGTTATAAATTTAGGTTTATAACAGTGGTAAGGCAAAGAATATGGAAAACAGATTGAGTTGAAATTCACGCGGCCCGGCCTCCCCTCTAGGATGGACCGGGGCAATGCAAATTCCCAAAACAAACCAGTCACGTACCAATAATTATTGGTTGTTTTCCTAGTTAACTTAATTTATAAAAATAAAGTAGAGAAACACCTGTCCCGGCCTCCCCTCTAGGATGGACCGGTGCAGGGTGAACTCCAATAACAGTCACCTTGTCAATGTTTTGATTGTTTTCACAATTGATTTGACCCATAATGTGTTGGTCCTTTCGGTCGGGTGTAGGCCATCACTAAGGCACTTATATGCATTTATTGCATTGTTGCCTAACATAAAATGAATTTTGGCGTGGAGTCTCGGGCCCAACGTCTGATGTTCTTGATTCAGAAGGGTAATGGTGTGATTTATAAGACGGACAGCTTGGTTAATAAGAACTTGGTCCTCACTTATGTTCACGTAAGTTGGGTTGTGGTTATGAAGGTTATATTCCTTGAGGTCAATGGCCACAAAGTGGGCAATCGACACTTGGTGAGCGTAGCACAGTAGGACGTCCCTGGCTGCAACGTAGTCATCTGTGAGATCGTTGATTAGGTCAGCGGTGTTATTGTAGGCCAGAGAGACAGTTCTGTGGGTATCCAGTCGTGTGATGTTATTTATACCTGCTACAAGTATCACCATGTCCACCTTGTCCCGATAATTCGCTAAGTTCTGTATGTAGCCATTTACCACCCTTGCAATTGTAGCACCTCTTTTTATAAATACCCTTACAGTATTGGTACTCATAAAAGATTTATAATCAGCATGGAGGACCCGTTCAAAGTTTTTCCCTCTTGAATCGGCAATAATGTCGATGCGCATTGTTATTTATAGGCTGCTCCTTACGCGACACAGAATTTTACCCAATTCGTTCTGGCCCTTGATTTTAGTGCACGTGATGTTTTGCTTGTTGGCCAGGGTTGTTCCACAGCCAAAGAGGGTGTCAGAGGTGGCCTCATATAGATATCCGTTCGTGAGTTTTAGCTTCGCAAGTAGATTTGGGTTTTGAATAAACTTCTCGGTGACCAAGGTTTCCATTACCACCAACTTGTTTGCATTCCACTCAGGGGTTTGTTTCAGCTGTTTTCCAAGTGATTTTACTTGGTAGGCATCTTCACATCTTTTGATTTGAGGAATGAGGTCCAACCTGTTTGTACAAATGGCATGTTCTGAGACATAGGCAGCCTCCACTGATTTAAATAGGCCATTATCTGTGCGAATCTCAGCAGGGTATAGGTTGGATAGGTAGGCGTGATCACTTTGAAATGCTAGGCCATCAGGCGTGTCCACCACTTTTAGATTGGGCAATTGAAACTCAGCTGGGAGGTTGTTCAGTTGTTTGGCTGTATACCTGTTCATATCCAATTCGATCACGTTCCCCTTCAGTGCACATCTGCGACCTGCTTTTTTTGCTATTGCTACTATTAGCCTCATATCCCGTCTTAATCTGGATTCTTTGGGAGCCAGGTCATCGTTCAGGTGTGTTTTGGAGTACTTTGGATGACCTTTCAGATTACTGATGTATCGGAAAATTTCCGCTTTCTGTGTAATTGATCGGAAACGAAGCATAATGGGGCGGGGTCTGGGATGGCTATCATTTGCACTGGGTTTAGGGCCCATACGATAACACGCCTCTACATCAAGAGTTGTAAAGTTCACGCCTATTGCTGTTAGAAGAGCATCAGTATCTTTTTTAACGTGATCGTTTGACTCATCCAGACCCTCAATAATGATGTTCATGCGTTTTTTTTCATCCTCCAACACCTTTATACGCTTTTTCAGTAGATCAATATCGCTTTCGTTTACCTTGATATCAGCTGAGTGTCGATCAACCATGTAGGCGATGGCGGTAGTTTCTTTACGTGTTGCTTCTACCTTGCTGGATATATCCTTTAAATCCGTTTTAAGGCTCTCCAGGTCTTTGTGCACAGCGGCCTTGTGTTCACTCAGTTCCTTCTTCATATCTTCCACGTCAGCATGTACCGTCTTAAGAAGTTTCCATACCTTCTCGAGGGTAGCTGATTCACCACCTGTATTTGTGTCCTGTACCTGATCTGCCGTCTCTGCTGACGCCATGTTGTTGGGTGAGTGTGACGGCGTGGCACTAGCACTGTGTGATTTTACTCGTCTTGGTTTTGGTGTCCTCCGGCCCTTACCGGGCATAATAATATATCAATATATGTTCCTTGTTGTATGTTTGGGTTCAGTATACCCTTGGAGGATGTAATATCCAACTATATCATATGTTATTGTCCGAGATTATGCGGAGCTGCCAACACGTGTATGCTGCCTGCTACATGCCTTACTTACTTCCCTGGAAATATCACAGCGTACGTATCTATAGAGTGTACCACAACGTATCATGTGATCCCCAAAAGTGCAGCTTTACCGTATAGATATTATGTGCCACCAAAGTTGAGCTCACAGTCATAACTATGTTGTAGCTATCTGGGTAATCGGATATCGTGACACTCTTACCAAAGGGGATGGTCGTTGCAATTAACAGAGGCATTACATTCAACTAACGTGGAATATTAATAAAAGAATATTATTATGAATGGCTGTTGTTTTACACCGTAGTGATAATGGGGTCATGTGATGACATGAGATTATATTCATCATATTCGTTATTGAAATGAAGTGTACAGGAAGGTAGAGTAGTGCAGCAGAATGGATAACAAGGCAGTCCTCACATGGAAGAGTCCCGTGTCCTACTAGTATTTTACCCTTTCCCTATCACCGAGATTGGATATTATCCTACCCCTAATAAAAAACGCCATAGGCTTGACATGGGATTTGTTTTTGTCACGGGTGTGACATTAAGTGTTGTTTATGCCACTACTTTCTAATACTGAAAAAATATGGAAACGGGGTAGGATAAAATCTAGACGCCACTCGTCTGAGTTTGAGCTTATTTATGCCACACATTTTGTTGGCTCTGTAATTTCACGAGTCGAAACTCAGACTCACACTCGTGACGTCTCTTGATATTATGTACCAAGGTCAGTCTTTCATTATAGTTTTTCTAACAATTTCATTCGTTTCCTTGATCTCCATCAATTGGAAATATGGTCATGTGGTCATGGGCGTTATATTAGTACAAAACCAAGGAAATACTTAAGTCATCATCTCTTTACAAACCGGGACGTACACGAGGTTGTCTCACTTCAGACGGAGAACATTCATGGGTGATGCTTATTCTAGATTATGTACACAATACATTACCAACGCACTGGTGAAGGTCAGGTCAAGCGGATATTATACTGATACCTGAGCCTAAGTGTGCATGTCATTTCTACTCTTAGCTAACGGAAACCACGTGAGGTATTGGATGAGTAGTACGATTCTAGGTATTAGATTTAAGTAGTATATTTGTGGAGGCGGGTTCATAGATGTTAGATTAACTTTAGTTATTTGAAATTCAAATGGCAATGCACCGCAATGTATTGATGACAGTTTTGGGAACACTATTCATTCATTTTGAAAAGACTGTTCAGACAATACATTTACAAACAAAGCTAAATGTTACATTGGTGTGCGTGTTTTATTACTCATAATTGCATGACCATCGCTTATTCATTCGTGATGATGGCGTTTATGACTAGTTATATAGACACACAGAGGCTGCAATTGCATGTCTAATATGAAGCCATTAAGCACCCTGCGAAAACCCACATGCACTGTTCAAATATATGATTACGTACATATACATGAATGTATTTACATCTAAATCATCGAATTATCTATAATGATAAACATACCCTGGCTAATCATTATGACACTGAGATATAATGTAAATAGTTCCTAGCAAGTTACCCGCACCATGGTAATGGGAAAGTATAACATGTACATAAACAGGAATTATTGCCGTTATTCCGGTAGTAGGTTCATTCCCTCACTATCCAAATAAGGTTGCATTCCTTTGGTTTCAGGGAAAGTGGACTGACAAAGTTCCGCTTAGTGCCTGGACACCTCTAAGAATCCTCCGTTTCTTAGGGAAATGCGCCGCCTCCAGCAATAATTTACATTCATTTGGTGTTTAAACCTTCACCTTTCTAGCACAAAAAGGCCCGAGGCCAAAGCCTGGTATTGGTATGAATATTAGATTGGAGTATTAACACTCGTAATCCTTCTCTCTGTATCCATTCTTCCATCTCAAAATCAGCAAATTAACCCACTGAATTCTCGTTTGGGGAATAGGTATGTTAACAACCAAGAAGATTTAAAACTGTAAAATTACAAATTTGTTGGAATACCTCATAGTTGAGGGTCATCTCGTTTTTCTAGTTTTTGCTATGATCTACACACCACCCTACACTGCTATACATTGGTTATACCTTCAAGATGAATGGAAATGCTATGGCTTTATATATGGATCTATGCTGTAATATAACCTTGGAGTTTTAGATAGAAGTGTTTGACGTATGTTGACATGCAACTGGATTCGAAAGTCAATTCTGAGAAGCCCATCACAATACCCAATAACCCGAAATAATCACAAATAACTCGGGGGGTGGGGAGTTGTAGGCATGTCGTAAATTCGTAGTCATGAATAACGTCCTGTAGGTTTTTATCATAGATTTTCTCTTTCGAATGATAATAGTCATATGGTCTCTTCGTGTATTCTTGCTGGATCGTGTGTGTAATTGTATACAGCACCTTTTTGGTCCACACGATTCAAGTGACCGGAAGTGTACGACCTCTAAATGTCTGTAAATGGGTCAATTTCCCTGCTTACGCGGGCGTGCAGACGTGTATCTAATGATATCTGTGAGTGTAATTGCAACTGTCGGTAAACCAACCGGGCGACTTATGAATATAAATATTACATATATCTGTATATTGCAATGGACATGATGGAGCTATTAATAGTAACTAATTTCATGAATACACAATGGGCGATGCCACTTTACAAAAGTCTTACAAGCAATGTTTTTCCAAGGAGGCAAGATGGCCAGGGTATAGAGATTAAAAACACGGTGACAAACCAAAGGGATGGGGCTCTTAGTGCTGACGATTAAAAAAGCGGGAGACTTTGAGTCAAGCGCCCCCACCACCCCTGTTTTGTGTGATCAGGGACAGGCTGAAAGGACAAAGGGAGAAAGACAGAGTATTGTTACCAGGACACTATGGTCGTATGTAGTGTGGGAAACGGGTAGCGTAGCAGCAGGCAAGAAGTAATTATTACAATATGTATTACATGGTTGGGTAGGAGCTGAGATACATGAACAGGCGTACAGAAGATACTTCGTAGCATAAGTAAAAAAAGTTATTTTCCACTGGCCGATTATTTGCCACCGATCTGCAGTCGAAAACCACCGATCGATTTGTTTTATATACCGACGCCAGATCGGTGAATGGAAACAGGCATGAAAAGAAATGTTCACCGATTAATTGTGCATAGATTATGCAATGTGCCACAATACAACTACTTGGTCAACGACCGACAGAATCAAAGAGGTTGAAATCATCCATTATGGTCTTTGTGTTTGGAGGACAATTCTGTCGGTATGGACCTGTCAAGGGGGAACAAACAGGGCATACACTGCACACTCACCGATTTTTCTACACTGATGTGCAGTAAGGTTCTGACTGGGAGGACGTCATGCCCTCTCAGTACGTCTCTTTTTAAAATCAAGGTGAAACCATATCTTGCCCTGACCTACCTACGCCTTGAGAACTGATCTCCATAAAAAGTCCAAAATAGTAACTGAATTCTTTGTAAGGACTGTTTGCGCTACTATATCGTTGGACTCATTTCACTGACAGTCCAACACTCTAGAACTACAGACGGACTTATCACATGATAAAGAAAGAATCAATTCAGGTCAATATGACCGCGTTATGATTATACCTGAATATGTCAAATCTTTTTTGAGAACAAGGAAGGGAGACAAAAGGAAACGTAGACAATAGTAAAGGCTCTATTTAATTCATCATTTCATAGACATATTTACATCATATGCAATGTCGTATCTTGAAATTACAGTTTTCTATAACCACCAAGTATCCTAATGGTCAGTGGATAAGATTCTCTTTTAAAACACATAACAAATTCTTTCTACACATTGGTGCTGTCTTGTAAATGGCAGGTGACCAGCATGTATTTCATTCTTGATTTAATCATAAGAACGCAAATGACTAAATCAAACACACAAGAATTGAGCATTTCTTTTAGTTGACAGTGGCTGTGGACACATTTGATACCCATTAAGTACTGTCCTCAATAACCTACTGTAGGCAGGCTACGTGTGCAGTCGAGCTTCTACCCGCAGGCTGTAATTACTTCACTTCGCCGTAAAACAATACATTCATGAGGAAAACACTCAGTCTAGCTACACAGTTATCTTGAGTGACATCCATGTAGCCTGAAACCACCAATAGATACATTTTTACAAAGCCACTGATGCCATGTATCTGTTCTATACCCTATTGAGTGACAATGTAATGTATATATATATTACCTGACGTAAAGCAAATCACTAAAGACTCAATGCTCACTGTAATGTGACGGGAACGTTTCTGTTATGACACACAGGTAATATGTAGCAATAACACTATTATAATAAGTATATAATAGTATTGCAATTGCGTGTAAGAAGGATAATAGATGTAATGTCCACCTGAACATTATTGTTCATTGTGTTAATACAATGGGTGTCTTTGTTTTCTATCTCCTATGGTGTCAGGTGTTTCTTCTTATTTAATGTAGAACATTAAAAAATCTTATCTAATGTAATGAAACAGTGTACAGATGAAACAACCTCAGAGTAGATGTATTTGACATAACAAGTTCGCTATTCAGTTTGGTCTAATTGAAGGAGATTATGATGATATATGCGCAGAAATATACCTAAAAGCGAACGAGAGTGCCATTTGCAAACGTCGACGGCGAATATCTGATTTACGTTTAATGAGATAGGCGTGTATGCTTAGATGGTAAAAAAGCTACAGAGTATCAGATTGAGCATGCTTCCACCCAGCATTAGTCTCCTAACGATTCTATACCTAACTTATGATACATACACGATATTTGGGTTACATTATTTACAAAATGGGCACTTTTGGCATGTTTCAAAAATATAATTGATCTCCAATAGATATGCCTTGTACAAAATATTTTGCATCACAGAAACAGTTTTACATCAGGCAAAACAGCACCACTTCAACATTATTGGTTATTAAAAATATACAACAGCTCCCCTACCAAAGTCACTTAGAAAACTGCAAAATAAAAACAACTACATGTATATCTTCATTAGACATTATGTGAAGAGTTGTATTACATAGTGTATTGAATTGGCATTGTGTAAACCAACATAGATATATACAGTATTTCTACGGAGCTCCAATGCAATTATCTGAATATACCTCAACCTAGAATACATACTTGGAACTTCTGCAAGTATTCCTGAATCGGGTACCATACGGCATGGATCTGAACTAGGTGCATTCAAATTTGCTAAATAGACTTCATGCCAACTGGTCGTGATGAAACAAATTATATCGGAATGGGGAAGCAATAGTCTACTAGTGGTGTTATAGCATAAATGTAATTATGCCATAAAGCCTCTTGCCTGCAATGGAACAAAATTCAATATACGTAGATTAATTTAGATACGTAGTTCTGACGATTTATTTCTATAAGGGAGTTATATTCTAGTTGGGCATGTTCTATGGGCCAATCAGATGCGAATGTCTCTTTATTTCTCTATCTATGCCGTTCACCCCACATAAACAGGTTATCAACCATATAAATACTCCACACTGCCGACATGCAAGTCACATGTAGACCACAACCTTTTGAATCAAATAAACACTAAAGTAAATACCTATAGATGGTTGACAAAGCCAAAGACTCGCCCAGCTAATGGTCAAGCTCTAATACTTTAAGCAAATCTCATATTCATTCGAGGAGGAATATTTGCTGTATACATGTACAAGTATATACAAATGGTCGATTATTCTCAGTAAATCAATACATATGGCTATGGACGTGGAAGATTGGACTATGAATATAGACAAGAGAATGGTGACTTATTTTGTTGGCAATGTAGCAGTGACTAGACAGTGGCACAATAGCGCCCTACCCTTAACGTTGTGTGCCTGGGTAGTAGAGTGGGTCGAGGAACTCGCTATCGAGGTCAGTGGACCGATACACTGAAAACACGAGATCTATCATCCCATCTAAATAATATACGCTATGAATCAAACAGAATATCTGGAGACTCTCTTTTTGTATAATAGATATAGGTTAAAACGTGGTATAGATAACGAAATCAAGAGGTATGGATACACAACTGAGTCCATATCCCATGGGAACGATTGAAAAAATCTAGCTGAAAGCGACACACCTGACCAGATACTGATCCGTCCACCCTGAGCATATCTGATTCAAGAGTCATTGTGTAAACGCCGTATACTTTAATGCATACATATAAATATTGTGGATATTATACTATAGATGTTTTCTAATGTAATAATCAATTGGATATGCTATGGCTATAGTGGAGGGGACAGAAGTTATAAATCATTGTATTTCCGATTGTGTAAGACAATAACCAGATGACTTGCTATGTGTAGTTTAGAGGGAGTACTATAGACAAGTTACAATAGTAGATACTCCAATCACAAAATAGTGTTCCGTTCTTCAGAAATTAGATTTTGACATCGATGGAAAAATATACACACATTTGTGCAATTGTAAGCCTATCTGATAGACATTGTACAGCTGTACCCTCACTCCCACTGGGGATAACTCCTTCATATCAGAATTCCCACCACTAATTTGGAGAACATGGTACACACATTATTTAAGAATGTCATAATACCCACGATGTTCCCATTAGAAAACTCTTCAATCAGATCTGGTACCTATGGATCTATGTCAACAACAATCCGTGTTGTGTAGATTCTCCGGTCATTGCCCTCCTTGTAACCAGGGCACACACTACACTCCAGACCAATTTCCTTCTTGTAGTTCGCAGCAGTAAATCGTAACATCACCAGTGGGTTCATATAACCCTGTAGGCCTCTGTCAGCCAGGACCTGACCGGTGAAGCCATCAGAAGGGTATAGTCGATGTGCTACAGAAGCCACAGTGCCATTTCCAGTCGAGTAGGCCTTGCACGTGACACCCACATTCCCCGTTTTGGTTGATGGACCACCGATACAGGTCCCAGTGTCCCAATCCGGAGGGGTTCTTAGCTCTAGCAACACACAAGGCCCCCGCGATTTGTATCCGAACCCTTGTGACTTGGTACAGTATTTGCCCAGATTGGACAGTTTAAATGCGCGTGCCCTACGCGGAGGGCATGCGGTTGATGTGTTATCTGCTGTACAATTGCTGAGACCTCCCCGGACCACCACTCCCACTGTTTCGTACTCCTCCAGTAAGTCCTCCATGTCACTCACCATCTTCTGGTAGGACTCCGGATCGCTGCTGTTGTACCGGATGCTGACCACTCCGTTAGGTCCGGCAGGCGGCACGCTGGACAGCCCCCAGCGTCCATCGTCCGGGTTCCCGGCCCCGCGCGTCACCACGACCACGGCGACGACGATCACCACCACCAGGAGGAGCAGGGCCCCCGCCGCCACCCCGCCCAGTACCAGCCAGCGGCGCCGCTTCCTCTGGACAGCTTCCTCCTGCTTGTGTTTGTAGACACTGTTGGTCAACACCTCGTGGGCGATTCTGCTTGGCGATCTCTTGGGTAGTTTACTCATCTCCACCCCGGGACCGGAGCCACGTCCCGGGAGGGCTCTCTTCTCCAGGGCGGGGTCCCCCGTCTGCACGCCCATCGCGGCCGGCGGTCCGTGCTGCTTCTGACGGTGCCCCAACGGGAGGAACCTGTAGGTGTGTTTGCCTGGCATGGGTGATCGCGGTTACCGGAGCATGCCACTAGGTGCGTGACGTCACTGTCCTCCTCTGCCAGGCGGGGAGAGAAAGTAAAAATAAAATAAAGACAACAACTCTGATTTGACTTTATGATTCCCCGTCCATGAGATGTACACCAATCCTGTGTACCAATAATGAAGGACAGCTGAATCCCACGTGATCTTTATGTAGTATGATTGATCTCACTCTTTACAGGATGGTATTGTTTTCTTTATCAACATTTTTTTTCGGTGGCCCCGTGGTGTGGTTTGTGATTCTAAAATACAACTAGGTATCTACGGTTGTTCTGTCATAGTTTTTACTTTCCTATTCTCCATAAAATGTGGAGCAACCTAGGTCGTGAGTCGTGCCTTGGACATTTTCCCTCTACCTTTCTCCAACATACTTCCACATGCTGGTCAATAGCAGTAGAGTAGTTAAATAATGGCAAGCCTATTAATAGCACATCCGTGTCAGGCCCTCGTGACTCGATGTGAAGGTGTGCATGTGGGTGTTCCGTATAAGCGACCCCCTCCGGGAAGCAGCAGACCGGAACGGTCGTGGCCTTTATAAAGTCACCTGTCACTTACAACCGCGAGCACAACCAGTGCGTTCCCTGGCTGTCGTATCTAAATACAGGTGACGGTGGTTCATCAATCAATGTAGGTTGGACTATCGGGAATACAAAGTCCGAGTGGAAGCTTCACTAATCAGCCGTGACCCTCGTATCACCTTGTAAATGGTACTCAACAGCGGTCTGTTTATCGTGGGATTGACAGTTCTGTGTATACCATGTACCATATGACCCATATATGACCTATGCTGTCAAACCAGGACCTAGGTCGGGCACAGTGTGGTTATCCTTGCAGACATCGAAGGCATATGTAAATTACTCACTCTCATACGTTATGTTTTGTGGCATCTGGGTCCCGTATATCTCCCACTGTTTCCCCTTGAGCGGCATATATAATTCTGAGAGTCCGTTTGTCCGTTGCACATCAGCTGAGGAATGAAGAGATACGAAATGAGATGTGATGCTGCGATGATGGGGGAGACTGTACACTGAACCCCCGGCCCCTGCTCTGTCCTGTGTGCCGGTGGGTGATGGTTGTAGTGTGGGGAGAGCCGGGCCCTAAGGGGCACGATATATCCGACCCAACAGAACCCTTGGTACCGCGGCCAAAGTGGGTCGTCCGACCTACTATTATAGGTCACCTATAGGTTTTCTGGAGCAGCGGACCTGCTGACTCCCTACCGCCACCACCGCCACCACCACCACCACTACACCACAACGACCACCACCAGCCTTGATCTGCAGCCCCCTCCCCTCTCCACCACCACCACCACCACTCCCCCACGAGAACTCGAGTACCTACTGGTGATGTATTGTATTGTATGTTATGTAACACGTTCTGGTTCAGTGATATACTTTCCGGCAATGCTGTAGATTTACCAATGGAAACCAATACAATTCATAAACTATGAAGTTTAGACAGCACAGAGTCATTAATGCAATGCCCTAGTTTGTTCGAGCAATCTTATCCTTCAAAAAACAACACCTCTACAATCACACCTACCTTTCACACTCTAGGGGTGACTTCTATGTGTCTCCATGGGCAATTGGTCATACACACTGACCAGTGTTTGACCGAGAGGTCTAAACAATGCACCGTTAGGCGGCGCTGAACGGAAACACCAGTATTATATTCTTCGAACAGGAAAATTGTAAAGGTTTTAGTCGAATGACAAGAAATATCATTATTCAAAATATATGTACGTACTCCCTTTATAACAATAAATCGTGTGACAACTCAGTATTGCTGCATATATCTTATATTCTCGTAGGTCAAGTTCAACTCGATGATGTGTCAATGATATTAGACGTTGGTGTGTGTGATAGTGGTGTATGCATATATCGCACCCAAAGACCGTCGATTTAATGCCGGGACACACCAAGCGAGTGACGGCAGCAATCTCCAGAATCGCCAACAGAAATTTGTGTGTATGTGCGGCATTATTTCATAGAAATATCTCCCACTGATAATCTAATGTCTCCGAAGCAATAATTAGGTTAAATATGAAATAATAGCTCACATATACGTCATTTTGCGTTGGCGATTTCGGAAATCGCCGCGTTTTCGCTTGGTGTGTCTCCGGCTAAAGCTCTGGGTGTCAGGTTTATTTGCTCTCAGAAATGCAACCATTTGCGTATCTATATTCTGGATTTTTTAAAAGAATTTTACATAGGGTGAAGTGTGTTGTCAGATGGCCACATCAAATAAACACTATATAGATAAAGTGGTGTTGGAAGAGTCCGGCTAAATACATACAAACATACACACATCTATATGATCATTTCACTTACATTTTGCGGAAACTTTCACTCAATCCTCAGTTTGTGATTAATTGCCTTCAGATGAATACACATATATATCTAAAATACTCACCTCTTAAAGACTTCCATTAATAATTTCAGGGTAGGATACATATTATAAGTGTAAAGGTTATTTCACAAATAGAACTATAATGCCCATGGCTCTCATTGACGTTAGTTTATTGTGTAGCTTAAGATCTGTAGTTTGATAAATGTCATATAATATTACTGCTCTGTATGCTAATCTCATGAATCTGTTTCTGAAACTAAACCAAATAAATGATATAATAAACAACACAACTTTTAAATAATTCATACATGTGAGTGTGCAACTGAACATCAAATGTGCACTTCTCTTCATCGAAAATGGAGCAGGTGCGCACAAAGGGCAGATTACCTCAATTATTTTGCAGTGACATATCTCCTATTCACAGATCCATACCTGTTGATAACGTAGATAACAACTAGTACTGTATACGTGTCCTGGACATCATGTAATTAGTATCTTGTTTATCAAGTGCTGAGAGCTGTGTGTGATACGGATGTGTGAAGAAGGGATTTTGATATGTCTACCAGTAGTATATATACAGTAGAACCCTGCCTAACGGACACCCCGCTTTATTCGAAACTGGCAAGATGTAAGATAATTTCATTTATTTTTACTCTTTGCCTCAAATACGAAATGCAATAGAAACATTTATTTTTAGGCAAAGTCTAGTGGCCAAGATGGATTTTACTTTAGTTTATTTATATGGTAATTATATAAGAATAAAAAAAACTGTAAAAAAAACACCTAGGGGCATATGTTATGTTTGTCATTGATCGTGCAATTATAAATGAATAACATTTAAAAGGTTTGGGATACATTAAGTCTATAGACCCTAATGAGGGTATCCCATAATTCAGTCTGTTTACAGGTTCCGGTGTTCGCTGGTTGCCGATCCTTTACTCACCCGGGGCGAAAATAGGGAGTTTAGTAACGTCTGGAGGGGTCTATAAATAGTTTTCTGTAACCCGTCTGCACCAAGTCAACTTGCCATTTCTGCAACTGCCTTAGACTAGGATTCAAACATATCAAGCACCAGTGGGTCTTGAGGTATTTCAGTCTTGAGTGATTGGTCATGGTCAGCTGGGTGTGCCTCTAAGACCCTGATATACTCGCACCCTGCCCCTGTCCCAATATCACAGTGTAGCATGCTAATAGTGAAGAGATATGTTTTTTTCAGCACGCTGGAAGTCTATATATGATCGCTCTAGCCTATAGGCAACGTGTATAGCTCGTGCGAGCACGCTCTAATAAGACCTATCAAGATTCCAGGTCCATTTTGATAGAGTTGCTTATTATAGAAACCTAAATATAAAGAGACGCGATACAATATGTACTCTATCAGAATTATATATGCGAGTATGTGAACGTCACCTTTAACTTACCACTTTTGCTTTGTAACTACCTGTGCCTGTCACTATTGCATGTGGTTCTTGACAAGTAATAGCATTTATTTGATCTATGACAGTCCACGAATATCACTAGGCTAAGTTTAACGATCTAGAGTGTTTCATATGAAGTGAACTGAATTTGAAATCGAAGAATAATATACCCTTATTAATGTTCCTTAACAACATTGAGAACGAGTGATGTTTGATATAGCTCACCGTTGAAAAAAAAGAATAGAATCTGAACATGTTTTTATTGTGGCGCTGTTGTCTAATCTTTAGTGTTACTAGGATTCCGGCTGGGTTGGGTTAGCAGATTCGTGGCAGTGAGAATACTCGTAAATACTTCATCCAAGCGTTATGTCTTCCTGTAGAGAATATATGATAAATATATGAACTCTTCGCCATAATACCTTCATACTTAACAGAACATTGGCAATGCTATATCTTTGGGGCCATCCATAAAGTATAAACCCACACTTTTTTGGGGAAAATTGACACTACCACCACCACCCCCCCCCCCCCCCCGACCACTCAACATGGATGTTGGGATTTACTATACTTGGCCTATAATTTCAAGGCCAATGAATGTCATTCCTCGTATCCGACCATCATAGTGATCTCTAAGAAAAATAACCGTTTCGTTTGTGTTGTGCTTTAACAAAGGTTTTCTTGACCATTAATATGGATATCATGTACAATGATCTAAGACGTTATAGCAAAGTGGATTCAGGTAGATTATTATGGCTACAGATTTCTAGGACCCATGTACATGTATGTTGTTTCAATATTCACATGAATTCACACAATTCAACATTATAATCACCGGAGGAGGCCATTTCTAGCTGAGGTTGGTTTGAAATTACCATGCTATATACCCGATTTGGCAGTTGTTAAAATCCACATTGATACAAGGGTTAATATTTCATTTTGATAAGCTATGTATAAACATGATTGTCACTTCAGATGATTTTGTAGTGTACTGTGTAGGTTCCCAATTGAACGTGAGAGTAACCTTTGGCAAACTATTTCATACCTTTACGGCGATGATATGATTAATGAAGGGAGTCAATGAATATAGCGAAAAATATGGTTCCTTTAACTATTTCGTAAAAAAAAAAACCCTTAGTGGGAAGAGCTGATGAACTTTCCTTTGACTTCTTTTATATCTTTATGAGTGTCTCTTTTTGACGAGCTATTAAATAATTATATGAAGGTTTCGTGACAGACACCATCATGAAAGGTTAACAGTTTAAGACATTTCTCCTTCATAGGAACGTATTCTGCAATATGTTCAGAAAGCTTAGATTATATTGGCCACAATAACTGACCATGGACTGCAATAACGTGCAATCCTTGTCATCGCATGATAGAACATGTTTGAGCGTGACATTTCAGACATCCCTTTGGGGCGATGTCTTTTACCGTATTTAGAGTATACGTATTTCTTTCATACATATAGATAATGCATATATATCTCAGCTGGTGTCCGACGGTGTTAAGGCGGCGCAATAAGGTGCACTGGGCAGGCACGCGGTAGATTGTACGCTAGTAATGTTTTTATCAATGAGAAGACGAGGTAATGCTTTTACCGTCACGTCTTATTTTCTATAAGCTTCCCTTTGAGTGGTGTTGACACAAGTGATAAACTGAATCGTATACATTCGTTATTTGAAGACAGAATTCCACATGTTGGTAAAGAGTAATGCGAGATACAGCCGGTAGAGTATTAACATCAAATTATATTAATATGATATATTACTGCTATTCTAATATGGACGCATTTATCGGTGGTATTATTGATTTGTCATGCACAAGAACAACCTGCATACATTCACTTCAGGTTTGCTATGGCGTCTTGTCTCTGGCAGCTCAGTACATATGGTATCGAACAGATATCATACTGGTAAACAGGACATTTATTTGGATGGATTTATTTTAGGTATGTCTATAGCTTTTTCCTATGAGAAATATTGCATCGTTATCGGAGCATTTCCTATTTGACAAAAATTCTCTTTCTGATACTGCAATGATATTTCGATGACATTTAAATCAGAAATTTTGTGTGAAGTATCTTTTATTCTTTATTTCAAGATTATCATACATAAATCTTTCCAAAACAAAAGAGATATCCAATAGCATATGTCATTAGTACACTGCGTCTATTTGAGCAGTGGATGAGAAAGTAGGAAAGGAGAGAAAATGTTATTATAACATATTTCGAAAGTACCCTGTCACTTATTGATGAAAAGATAATACTATCAAATAATACCTCACATACATGCCATCTTGTGTTGGCGATTCCGGAGATCGCTACCTTGACTCGCTTGGTGTGTCTCTGGCATTAGGCCTATATTGGAGACACAGCAAGCGAGAAATGCAGTGATATCCGGAATCGCCAACACAAAATGGCAAGTATTTGAGCTAATATTCTATATTTCACATGATTATTGCTTCCGAGACATTAAAGTATCGATAGGAGATATTACTATGAAAAAATATCTCATTTATATATTATTTTATATCAACGATTCCAGAGATCGCTGCCTTCACTCGCTTGGTGTGTTTCCGGCATCAGCCAAATTGTCGCCCACCCATCCTCCACTCTCCTACCCAAACTGTCACCCTTTCTCTAACCCATTCTCCACTCTCCTACCCAAATTGTCGCCCTCTCTCTAACCCATTCTCCACTCTCCTACCCAAATTGTCACCCTCTCTCCAACCCATTCTCCACTCTCCTACCCAAATTGTCACCCTCTCTCTAACCCATTCTTCACTTTCCTACACTAATTGTCGCCCCGTCTCTCACCAATCCCCCACTCTCCTACTCGAATAGCCACCTCTCTCTAACCCATTCTCCACTCTCCTACCCAAATTGTCACCCTCTCTCTAACCCATGCTCCTCTCTGCTACCCTAATTGTCGCAACCTCCCTCACCCATCCTTCTCTCTTCTACCCTAATTGTCGCCCACTTTCTAACCCATCCCCCACTCCCTACCCTAATTGACGCACCTTCCCTCACCCATCCTTCACTCTCCTACTCTAATTCTCGCCCCCTCTCTCACCCATCCTCCACTCTTCTACCCCAATTCTCGCCCCCTCTCTCATCCATCCCCCACTCCCTACCCTAATTGTCGCAACCTCCCTCACCCATCCTTCACTCTTCTACCCTAACTGTCGCCCCCTCTCTAACCCATCCCCACTCCCTACCCTAATTGTTGAACCTTCTCTCACCCATCCTTCACTCTCCGACCCTAATTGTCGCCCCCTATCTCACCCATCCTCCACTCTTCTACCCTAATTGTCGCCCCCTCTCTCATCCATCCCCCACTCCCTACCCTAATTGTCGCAACCTCCCTCACCCATCCTTCACTCTTCTACCCTAATTGTCACCCCCTCTCTCACCCATCCCCCACTCCCTACCCTAATTGTTGAACCTTCTCTCACCCATCCTTCACTCTCTGACCCTAATTGTCGCCCCCAATCTCACCCATCCTCCACTCTTCTACCCTAATTGTCGCCCCCTCTCTCATCCATCCCCCACTCCCTACCCTAATTGTCGCAACCTCCCTCACCCATCCTTCACTCTTCTACCCTAACTGTCGCCCCCTCTCTAACCCATCCCCCACTCCCTACCCTAATTGTTGAACCTTCTCTCACCCATCCTTCACTCTCCGACCCTAATTGTCGCCCCCTATCCCACCCATCCTCCACTCTTCTACCCTAAGTGTCGCCCCCTCTCCCACCCAAACTCCACTCCCTTCCTTAATAGTTGCTCCCTCTGTCACCTAACCTTCTCCTGCTGTACATAACTGTCGCCCCCACTCCCAGTCATCCTCCATTCTCCTACCTTAATTGTTGCCCCTTTTACCACCCATCTTTCACTCTCCTACTGTAATTGTCATCTTTCACTCCTACCTACCCCTGACTCTACTTACACTAAATATCATCCCTCACCCCCATCCATCCTTCATTCTACTACTTACTCATACCTTTCTCCCGTGGCATAAAAAGCCATCCCTCAACCCACCACATACACAGAGGCACACCCTGAGCATTGATCCCGCATACTAAATACGGCGCAGTTTGCAGTCCCTGCATGAAATATGCACGAGCATTGGCTGAGGGCGTGGGTGATGACAGTCGCCGACAGCTAACAAAGCCAGTCTGTGAGAAGGAAATGACGGGGGCTAATTAGAGAATGCCAAGGGAATAATCCAGTCCTATAGAGAAAAAAAATGGTGTACTGTGAAATGTTCCCTCTTCAAAGGACGGTGGTCGTTACTGGTATGATTGATCGCTTCTGTTCTATTTTCTTGACACGTGTCTCCGACTTGTGTGCTCGTTTCTCACGCAATAAGCGAGAATGTTTTCATATAGATTTAAATATGAAAGAAACTGTTATCTTGTACCAGATGAGGATGATTTTAACCTTGAGTTAGTTATACCATATTGATGTTCATACTTTATATTACACGAGAACCAGAGGTAATATCAAGAGACGTGACGAGTTTGAGTCTGAGTTTATTTATGCCACACATTTTGATTTGCATGAGTGGCATAAATAAGCTCAAACTCAAACGAGTGGCGTCTAGATTTTATCCTACCCCGTTTCCATATTTTTTCAGTATCAGAAAGTAGTGGCATAAACAACACTTTGTGTCACTACCCGTGACATAAACAAATCCCATGTTAAGCCTATGGCGTTTTTTATTAGGGGTAGGATAAATAGAAGTTATCCAACAGTACAAAAGTTTGCTACCTTTTCCGCACGACGTCTATTTTTAGGCCACCATCTACTACCACACCCCGGTCGTTCTTTTCTTTTCGACGGAGTAGGGCAGAACTTTAAATTCCTTTGTCCGTTCAAAGATATATATTCTAGTTTCGCTAATTTGGGTTGTGTCTTTAAAGCCTATAAGACACCGAAATTTTTTCCCGGTAATATCTGACATGGGTAGAATGAATGTATAGAGTAGCTCAGGTTCAATGATGCCTCAAGACATCGTTTCCCTTAGATCTATGAAATTGTCTTAAAGAAGGAAATAATGGACCAATAAGGACGTCAACTTCACATAATGTACGAATAATATCATACGTGTACATTGTATTTGGGATTTGTAGGTACATCAAACTGTGCATTGTGGGTGCATTAAAAATCAATATCAAGGATGGTGTATCATAACACGTGAGTTTGCTATAAGAGGACAGCATGCCCATCCCATAGCGGTATGAATTGACACTATAACACCCGTCCGTACACGCGTCGCCCTGCAGCAGGCGGCCGTCCTAGAGGGTTTAAGTCCATGTACTCAACCTGTTCTTTAAAATAGTTCATGGGCGTCATGACTATTGTTGAATATGCTGCTGTATTGCTTTACTTCATGAAACTCACCCTCTCTGCTTCTCTGTTTTTTTGCAGAGTTACTACCTTCAGAAACCTCTATGCGTCTACCCGTCGCGCCTCGATCCTCGCGTCGACGGATATCCGGTCCTCCGACATTGCCAGCCTCATCTCCGGTGCGCCTTAGCGCCCTTGGTTACCAGCGTGCCATCTACCGGTTGCTACGCGTAACCACAGTCACGTGATTTCCGGAACATTTGTTTGCACCACGTGACCATCGTTGCGCCATCCGAGAACTGGAAAGGGTAGTGATATGCAAATGGACGTCAAGGGCCTGCGCTGACATCCCCTCCAGAAAGAGGATCTGAATCAGAAAATAAAGGAAGTGCCTGTCTTTGTGGGGCAGTTATTAGATCCAACTCCAGAAAATATAGAATAACTCGCAGGGATCTAGAGTACATCCAAGTTATTCAATTCTGATTAGAATTACTGGAAGGATGTGATCTTGCTTTCAACCATTCGCAAACCTATCAATATTTTAGCAGTGTCGCGATCCGCCGACGTTGAGAATAAATCTAGCAAAATATCGTTTAATATATTAAGAGAAAAAAATGGACTTTAGAAATAAAAAAAGGGAAAATGATGTAAGTTGCAATGTAAAACTTTACCAATGATAGCAATTGGTAAAGAGCTGAGTCCCGAAAGGAATATACACAAAAGTGCAAAGCAGGATCCCACAGAAGATAATCTAGCAGATATTTCGCCATGATCTGTTTGCACTGGAGCTCAAAGTAAACTAGAGACACAATTATTTCATATTGCTTGGGGACTGATATGAAAAAATACACATTTTTCATAGCCACATCATCTAAACTGCGGCAACCTCGCGAGTTCCTGGTGTTTGCCAGACACCGTCGTTTCCTCGTCGGCATGCAGCAGGAGTTAGTGGGAGCTGCGTTTTGAGCACCCTCCGAGCAGATCCGAGCAATTCTAACAGACATCTCTTAACAAACACCCGCATGGAGCTCAATAAGCGACCCTCCCATGTTCTCTGAAATTTACTTAAAACGCACGATCACATGTTGAACCTTCGCCGGAGTCTCGTGAGTAGACATCAGCAATCCCTATTGGCAGTCGTTGGCGCCATCCTGTGAGAAACACCTGAACTAGTTTCTCGTGCAAAATTACTAGACAAGACCATGAGAGACACATCTGCCTTGAGCTGCTCTTTGGATTACTTGGCAAAGGTGACCTATGCTAAAGGCATGTTAGCATCGCTGACGGTTTGGTTTTTATCATAGTAAAGGAAAAAAATATCCGTGCACATTTCTGGGATTATATCTATATCAGTAGGTCCGGACCCATGGTAGTGGCATCATTCCGAACGGAGGAACAAGACTTTGTCAATTTGGTATCCTCCTGCTACCACCCAACATGAGTTTGTACGAGTTATTGAACGACTCCTTCTTCAACCACACCAACTTCTCCCTACTGCTCAACACCTCCGAGCTGGACGTAGACGACGCGTCAGGTGACAACGTCACTGACACCGCGCCCTACGTTATCACCGTGACGACGCTTGAGATCTTCCTGGCCGTCATCATGTCCGCCTTCATCCTGGCTATCATCGTTGGAAACGTGTTTGTGATATTGTCGGTGTTTCTTTTCCGGGACATGAGGACCTTAACCAACGGTCTCATCGTCTCGCTAGCCTCGGCCGACCTCTTGGTCGCCATTATTGTGTTACCCATCAGCCTCCACCACGAGATCATCGGGACTTGGACTCTTGGGCCCGTTGTGTGTGACTTCTGGATCACCTCGGACGTGTTCTGCTGCACGGCTTCCATCTTGAACATTGTCGTCATTGCAGTGGATCGTTACTGGCTGATCACACGCAACGTGAGGTACACACACAACACCACGTTCCCACGACAACGCGTATGCTGGGCTCTCATCTTCTTGGCGTGGGCCCTGTCGGGGATCATCTCATCCTCGCCCCTTTTTGGCTGGCGTTCCGGTAAAGAGAGGCTCGACAATTCACAATGCATCATAAGTCAGGATATAGGTTACACTATCTTCTCCACCTTCGGGGCCTTCTGGTTCCCATTGGGGGTAATCCTCATTGTCTACTTCAAGATTTTCCGCATAGCCCGGACTCGAGCGAGTAAGCGAGCCAAGGCGCGGGCCATCCACCCGAGCATGAACTCGACCATCCTTTCGGAGGGCCCGCAGAACGGCAAGGCTCCGCGTTACACCCGTGCCTCCGACTCCAACTCACCACAGACTTCCCCGCGAAACAACCGCCCCAACCATTCATCCTCTACCTCCCACAAGCACACGGCCAGCTCGCGCATGCGTAGTCGTACGCGCAGCTCGGCGCGCACGCTGGGTTTGATCATCGGTGGCTTCGTGCTGTGCTGGCTGCCCTTCTTCTTGCTGGCCACCATCCTGCCCTTCTGTAGTAGCTGCGAGGTGCCGCCCATCCTCATGAGCGTCGTCCTCTGGCTGGGCTACTCCAATTCGCTCCTCAACCCAGCCATTTATGCAATCTGGGACAAAAACTTTCGCCGCTCCTTCAAGCGTCTCAGCACGTGTAACATCCGCTGGAGTCACGTGCTATGACAACAGGGGCCGCCGCGGGGGCGGCTGGTTGGCCGGCGGCCGGTCGCACGGAGCCGGTCAGCATTGTAATAAACTGCCCGTGCTGCTTCACTGGTTCTGTACCATGACAAATACCACCATGGCTCACTGCGCCCAATTCTGAACCCCACACTGTGTACACCTATCCCGGAGTTTTCTAACTCTGGGAAGTGATATACAGGTGTTGTCGATGTGATAACGGGGCTGTTGGAGGGTGAGGGTCGGTATAGATAAGACAACCACCGGTGAATATTACACGGATGGGAGTGATATCTCTAATATTATACACCTATATTGTGTGGGAACAATTATAGTCGAGTGCAAATAATCAACGAATTTGATATTTTGTATACACCGGAGTTTTTCTGCACTGTGTATTGCACTAGAAGTGTAGATCATGACATCGGTCGTAATTTCTGATGCCCATACACACACCTATGTCTCAGAGGTTTTATATAAAGGTTTTTTTCTCCTTTTAGTCGGCGTGTAGATACATTGAAATGTCTCGTGTGTGTAAAAGGGTTCAGCCCAGGTTTATAATTGATTCTCCGTACATTATGCAGAAACAAAAAAAGGTGCATCATTGGCAAACCGATTTTAAAGGGATCCTTACATATAATCATCAGGATAAATTACTTGCCTGTTTGGATCTCCGCGTATATTATCAAGCATTTCGTTTTGTTTCATTTATCTGTGAAATGTGTATCAAGTAAGGCTTATTGAATATGTGTTCCTTGATCGTGCTTACCCTAGTCTATGCTTGTGGTGCACCCTTTTATTTCGGCCTTTGCAAGATCACAGATGACGACGATTATTTCGAGATTTTTCAAGCAGGCGAACATCATGAGTGTGTACAATAAACTTCTGATATTTCACTTTGGAATATACACCACGTTGCATCTATCTCAAATGAAAAACCAAGAAGGGATTTTATTGTATAGGTGTAACTCAACTCTAGATAGAGTAATTGCCTCATATGCCCCACAGACTCAAATTAATCAATGTATTGTTGGTTTCATCGGGCAACGAGTTACAGAAATGATGCTCTGCTAATCATTCCAAATCGAGAAGCAGTTTCTGGCGGTCAGAGAAAATACGAAAAATTGTTACGCGTAAGAAAGGAAGACAAGCATAGGATAACAATGTCTATACAGAGGTTATGTGATCGTCGCGAATCATGATTATTCATCTGCTATTTTTCAAAAGATGTTATGGGGAATTTGAGCCAAGAATTGAAGTATTTGTACACACTCAGCATCCTTATTTAGAATGTATGTCGGACCCACCTCGTGGCAGCAAAAATAGCATATAATTATCGAAAGTGTTTCTATTTGAAAGAACATAAACCCCTGCTTTGAAAGGAAACTGATTAAAAACCCAGACACACGCAGACTCTTGTGTTTCAGGTACAGAATACAAGTCATCATTGTCTGGCTCTATAAACTGCCAGACGTTCCGAGTGCAAAATACCACGATACCTGCATCTAAAACTACGCTGTAGGCGACCGTTCTGACGTCATCGCTTCATGCTGGCAAATTTCGCTTGCGTCATCACTATGTGTGATTGATGCCGTCGATCTTTGCGCTAGTCAGTGCACACATGCGCACTGGTAAGCCACGGTCAGGTCTGTGATATAGTATTGGTTTCATCGACTAAGCCACTCCCCGTCCCCTCCAACCCGCCCCCACCCTCACCATGTCCTTACTGCTTGAACCCCTTGACCCTCACATGCCCAGGACTTATCTCAAGCCAGACCCAATGTGTGTGTCCCAGCCCTCATAGCCACCTGCAGCATAATCCCAGTAAAGTACCAGTTCCAACTTCCTCCCAAAACCCTCCATAACCTTCTCAACCTAATATCCTTCCTTTCAAGCTTACTCGTCCGGACTGATGTTATTTTCTTTCTGAAACTCACCCCACCTGACCAGTTGTTGTATGTGTTATGTAAGGCCGCTATGAGTGGCAGCGTCATACCAAACCCCAGCGCGCAGACCAGGAATTCATGTTCACAGGCGACCAGAGCGAATACATTCCGTCTTTTTCCATCTTCTCGTGTTTGTTGTTGATTATTTCATATTTAAATATCAGGATAGGAAAGGTAGAAAATGATAGTGCTAGAAAATCCAGTTATCTCTGTCCTCGAAAATTGATAGTGGTGTAAATCAGAAAATAACCGGTTTTTTTCTTTAAAATAGTTTCATCTTGGTATAAATGCATTCATTGGATGCTGCATTTTCTAAAATGTAATAGCCTGTCTTTTATAAGGTATCCAATTGGGTATTGATCATTCACAGACTTGACAGGCCTCAGATGTTACTAAATGTAGCAAAAAATAGAAGTCTAGATTATATTGATAACATTGACATAACTAGAATTTATTCAACAAATCCTTGCCATTAGGCAAGTCATTTCCTTATACTAGGAATAAATCATTTTGCCTTTTCCTTTATGTTGATCTCTGTTGCAGGTAAATGTGATTATATACCAACAGAGGTGTCGATGCCCAGGGTATTTTTTTCTATATGGGATAAATGTAAGGGTTTGGATAATAATGATTGCCTCACTTGATGACTATTGATATGCATCTGTCGCATCTGTCAAATCATTACGTTTGATCAATTTATATTATGAGAATTTATGAATCCCAAATAATAGATTAAAACATAATATTTGAATTATTAGTTTGATATTCATTTTTTGTATATATACACATGTACATATAGATGAATTAAGCTCTTTCATTTGTTCTGAGAATCCAATGACAATGGCCAAATTGCAGGTGACCTTCCCGCGTTGCTACACGTGTACTATCCAACGTTCCTGATGTACTTGAGCTGTTACAATCTATTTTGATATAATTTTCTTAGACTATGGATCGTTAGAAATTATCACAAATTGCTTCTAATCCAAGTTGCTAATTGAATAATGCGGCCTAAGATAGTTCTAAATACCTGTTGTTCATCAAATCAGGCGGGCTTAGATGTTTGTTGATGATTATACAGAACAGTCTAAGATTTTTCTGTTTACCTTTTCAGACTCAAATCCCAACGATCTTATGTGGGTGGCTCTCTCTATATTCCATTATATCTCATGTGCAAAGTGTATCGCTTCTTTCTTTTTCACGAAATACTGAATTAAATTGCATTCACATTTGTTGTGGGATAAAAACGGAATTTCGCAACATATATTCTTTGGGTCGAGGAAATTCATCACCTTCAAAATGAATTTTCTGCATGTGCCACGAATTCCCTTCTCATGAAAAATATTTCAGTTATGAAATATTCGTTAGAGTACATGTTATGATAAGTATCGATATAAAATACATGTAAGATACAAGAATATATGGGCTATACTTAGATCATTCTCACCCTCTCTCTATATATATATTTTTTTAATTTGGTAAGGAAAGGCAACAACAAAATTCGGCAAGGTATGAGAAAATGTTGGTACACAATTGTATATATAAATGCATTAGATAATCACTCGATACTAAGCGATGCTCAAATGGAACACCACATCACATTATCACCAAACCTACAGATGTAACAACTTCTGCCATTGTTTAGGAGGAATTAAAGTAGTTAATCAGATTATGGCATGTGTAATTATTTGTATTATTATACGGATATATATTGCTAGAGACACAGGAATCAACAGGTCATGAATATTCATTAGATCACATGATCATTCCATGTTTCATTTCGCGGGCCTCACATGCTCCTAGGCCGCCATTATGACTGGTCTCTAGCACAATTTTTTCTCCGGTTCTTCTAACTAATTCGTATTTAGTATAGTAATTAGTATTTCATATAAGAGATGCCACATTATCCATCCTTCAGTGAACCTGGCCTCAGATGCCCTTCCAGACAGCGCTGGGGGCACTGGACCCAGTGCGTTCACCCTGGAGCAGTCGGATCGCTGCCAAATTATCTGATTATCTGCCAGCGGACTTGCCCTCTCTTCCCCAGTGGGCGAATTATATGTATGTGTCTACCAGATGAGCGATATTAGGGAAAGAAGAAGCGCCTAGTGGCACATCGCATGTACGAAACCTGGAGGTTTGCCAAGGAGGGGTTCATCTTGGGCTGAGATAAAGGAAGGGTGAAGGACATAGTCAATATCATCAAGAACCACCAATGGACCTCAGTCAGGGAAGAGTTCCTTGCCCTGAAGTAAACCTCTTAGGTAAGTATGATGTGCATGTAATGCGTGCAAATTAAATCTATCATATAAAATCTAAGATCTACTGCCAGATACAACGTGAGTAGAGAAACTACCCTAACTCCTCCGTGCTCCGGGTCAGATGGTCACCCAAGCCAGGTCAGATGATGCCTTAAGGCATCGTTTGCTGAATATCTATTTAATTATTTTTAACAAGGAAATAATTAATCAATAAACTTGAAATTTGCACAGAATCTAGGTCTAACACAGTATTTTAGATTTCTAGACAAAAGAAATAAAACTAAGGGTACAGCTTTGCCGCAGATGACCGTCCTTAAAGGGTTAAATGATAATTACAGTAACGATTGAGTGAAGATACTAAAACAGTATATAGGTAGGATAGGATATAAGATGGGGGGGGGTCGATAATAAATTGGCAGTTGACTGCATTATGTTGACTCAATACTGCAAGAGCAATGAAGACATTGAACCGTTAGTTGCAAATATGGATGAGCCACAACATCGTAACATCGTAACCACAACTCAGTGCTGACTTTCACAGATAAATTGTTACCGGAAATATGCTCAGGTAACTCTTGGAGGAGGTTAGAGCGGAGCTCCGTGAAGCACGAGAGGCTGAGTAGAAACTCCACAATAAACTATAATAATACACTTACTTTACAAAGTAAGATATTATCATGGCTTGTAAAACAAGGATAACCTTTCCAACGAAGCTGGACAGGGACATTGAGAAGCTGAAAGTGAAGCTAATTAAGACCTGGATCCCAGCGCAAAACCAGGTGGTACTCGGAAAAGCTAGATTTTATGAAGCATTGTCGCATGAAAATTGCTTTAATGTCTATACTTTTGTTACTGTGTTCAAATGGTTCGCAAATCATAATCATAGATGGTGCCAAAAACCACTACAAACACTGCCTAGATGACCTAGACGACCTAGACGACGGGATTCACCCAAACACCAAGCTGATAGATGCGTGGGCAAATGACTTGCTTAGGGATTTCCAGAGAAACATTGTTCCAAATAATCATGATTGGTAAACTGGGTTGGTATATTGGGCTAGGACTGTTGCCACCTACAACAGTCCTACATCGAACAACAACCTGAATTTACTTGTATTATTTTTTTCCCCCTATCCTAGGTCTAAAAACTGTGTGAGGCCAAAATTCCAGGGTCTACAAAAGGCACCTACCTTAGGGAAGGTTGAGTAAGTCTATTGTTACCTATATTGATCTCATCCTCTACCTATCCAGACTGTGATATTTTCTTAGTTCGCTTATTCCAAATTTCTTATCATACATATACTTTGTATTATGAAACTTAAGAAATTGTATACTCCAGGACAGATATGAAGGCAGCCCTTCCTGGCAGCAAGATAAGTAACCTGGTAAGTAAGACAAATATTCATTGTGGTGTTTTTTTTCTATTTTGTTTTGATTTTTCTTTACATCAGATACTAGACAAAATCAATGGCGATATTGATGGTCTATTGACATTTATATGTTTTGTTCGCGTTGCCCAGTTCCGGCTCTCTTTCTGTCCATATGAGTTTATTAAGAAATGTGATTATAAATATAATGTAACTGCAGTAGGCCCTATGTAGCAACTGTTTTGGTTGTTGTACTTTGATACATCATGACAAATTTGATAGACCTAGATGACCCAAAAAGGCTTAAGATGTACACTGTAATATGAGAAGTATGACATCGAAGTATGAAATGATGCTGCTTGTGGTGTATTTGGGTGAAAGGTGACTTATTCTAACTCTGATTATACAGACAACAACAACCTCCAAGTGCTCTTCTATATCGCCGATTTCATGTGCTGCTCAGCTATTTATTTAAGGTCTCACTACACAGTGTATATATATTTAGGTCTCACAACACAGAGTATATATATAACACTGCTGGTGAACGATGATGCATTTCGGGATACTTTTCCATTTCAGAATCTTGGCTGACGACTAATGTTGCCCAAGATAGTTATCAACTGAGTAATTACTTAGATTATGAGCTACAGTGATAACTACAGGACTATGGATCCGCAGAAGGTTACGCAGCTAAAGACACTCAAATGCATGCCCAACTGGCATCGCAGTAGACTCTAGTACATCCCGTTGTTGCCAGGGCCAGGGCGCACAGGCTCTCATACTGGGACTGTTTTGTGCTGCCATTTTAAGGTAGAGATTCCTACCTCCGCTGGTACCAAGCTGCCCTGATTGATTTGCCAGTAACCAGTATGTTACTCTTCAAGCAGAGGTCCTAGAGTAGCTTTTACTGGGCATGTACCAAATAAATCAGCTTGGAGAGTTATAATGATTCCCAGAATAGTGCCAGAATCGTGGTATTCTCAGGCTTGGGTTTGCACTAAAATTAGAATAGCCAACCAAGAAATCCTTTTCTCCAATCAGTGCCTAAGGAACTGGCAAATCAGAGCTGTGCTCTGTTAGACCCTTACAGACTTTAAGCAGACTAAGCGCCTGTCTGTATTCCCCCTTGTCAAACTGATACTATAAATAGAACAACCAACCACAAAATTCCTCTCACTGAAGGTAGCAGGCCAGTCAGGGTCATACTCTGTTAGACCTTCACGCACCGTAACCCGAAGGTGGCACGGTGCGTGAACGGACTAGCATCGCAGTGGGCACCGACATTGCCTGCTTCATTTCACCCTTTTTTTCTTCTTTTTTTCGATTATATTCCTCGGCCGGATCTGTTTTTGTTATTTATATTGTATATAAACTATATATTCCGCCAAACTTGCCTCATCTCTTTATTGCATGTCCACGGTCTTTAGAGTGAAAGGAAAGAGAGGATGACCCAAATCCAAAAATTGGAAGGTTGTCTAGATATAGTGTGGCGGAGGACAGCGGAAGGGAAGAGAGGGTCCTCTGGTCCTCTGGTCCGCCGAACCAGAGGTTGCCCTGTCCTCCGGGGAGATTGTACGAGAGGTCCTCCAGTCCTCCGGTCGACTAGGAGGATGCCGGACTAGAGGTCCCCTCAGTCCTCCGGTGAGATTGCGCGAGAGGTCCTCTGGTCCGCAGGCCCTTAGGCCCTTAAACCCTCCGGCTAATGATATCATCGGATATGACATCATCAACCGACTATATAAATAAAGCAAGCACACACTCGTGATGAATCAGCCTGGAGACATAATTCAAATTAATCAGTATTCCGCTGCCAGAGGTGCCCAGCCTGGGGTATCCCATTCTTGGTGGAATACGGTAGCTGCTTTAGGGGCGAGGGCGTGACTGATACTTACCAGAACGTAGGCCCAGCCTACAGATTGCATTAGAGTTGATGTACTCGAAGGCTCATTGAATAAAAAGGATTGTCTTTTATACACTGTATTTGGTCGTTCTCGTTGTCATTCTGCAGTTTACCGTTACAATATGTTAAAAGCAATATTGATCATGATGCTTTCAACTTCAATCTTTATAACTATAGTACCAGAAATATAGAGACGCAAGTAATTGCCGTAAAGAAACCAAATGAGACACAAGTCATTTTTATGAATATGTATCGCCCAAACGGTGGTAATATTGATACTTTTCGTGAAACTCTTGTGGAAACAATGACTTGAACGAGGATGCTGGAAAAGAGGTAATATTCATGGGGAATTTCAAAATAAATCTATTAGACCTTTATCAACAAGTAATCGCGCTTGAGAATGAAATGAAACAATTAGGGCTAACCCAATCAATACAGGATGTCACGAGATATACAGGACACAGTTCACTAATTGATCTAGCTTTCGCTTACACTCCAAACGTTATTACATCAGGAGTGATTACAAAAGCCTATAGCGATCATCAACCTATTTTTTATCATTAAGCATAAAACGCGTACAAAAATAAAGAAAATTAACACAAAAAGCCGGTCCAATAGAAAGTACAATACCAAAGGTTTATCTACTTACCTGTATAAACATAACTGGGATGAAAATTGGGAGCTCAAGAGCACTAATGCTAAATTGGGTTACATTGAATCTTTAATAAAGAAATTCCTAGATATTGATTGCCAGGTCCGGGACTTTAGAGTAGAAATGATGGATAGGCACACATACCTGGATAGATGGCTAGCTGTCTCCTCATAGTCATATGGTCTGTGGCAGCTATGCGGGCTTTGGCTCAAAGAGTATTGCCAAGACATCAACCAAAAAGATGATTCAACGCCTAAGACACCGCCGATGTCTCAGAGCTCTGCTATGGAGCAGATAGAAGAAGCAGGAGACTCTCTTCTCGCGGGAATTGTGGTCCGTGTATGGGCATGAGGATGAGGGACATAAAAGCCTGATGGATTGTCCGTATCAGTCCTGTGCATTACAAGGGTGGCAAACCCGATCCTTCTTTGAAAATATTGGTCTAGCAAGGATGCCCGCAGCTCCAAATAACCTGAGATTGATTGATTCCTTGATGAATGCCATGAATGTCAACAACACAGAAGGGTAAGGTGCAGTCTATTGTCAGTCACCCTGCGCTGTGAAGAAAACAGATGCCGTTTGTCTGTAGACTGATATATGGCTTGGGAGGATGATCAGAGGTGGGCTTTAGCAGGTAACCAGAAGACAGCACCTACATAGGAAATGTATGCATTCATATTCCTCATGCCCACTCCTGAATTTAGATTACCTTTGCGCAAATCAGACCAGCAATTTCTTCCTATTCCTGATTGTAAAAAGTGACTCGGTTCATATGCTCACTGTATTTTATCATCTCATCATATATACAACTGTACTTATGTCCATTTAATCATCGCAACCAAACATGAATAAATGTCATCGTGATACCTTTATCTTCATCAGCGAGTTGACTCGTAATTAAAGTTCTTGATTTCGTTTTACTTCCCATTGCATGGTTACTCTGATTTAGCCTCCAACGTATATATATATACTATTTCTATGATACTTGCAGGCATGTAAACATTGTATTTAACTATATTAAAGGCATATCGGACAATTTGGCTTGAAAACCAAAACCCATGTCAATTTCTTGCAAATTTAATTTGATGATCTCCAAGTGTTGAGGAACACATATTTAACTTAAAAATCGGGGGTCATCGTGCTAGTTTTTGATTTAAGGATCAATATTATAATTTTATATTAGAATATATAGAAATTCTAAAAAGTATTTTTTCACATAGTAAAATCCATGTCATTTTCCTCAAACTTTCACAGAAAATATATAGTACTTCTTATCTACGTTTTAAAAATCATAGGTCACCATCATTGTATTTGAATCATTTGAAGAAAACCATATTTTCAGTACATTTCCTATGTTAATCAAGCAAATGAAAATTGGCAAATTTTACCTACTAGAATTGGATAAAGGTGACAAAATGTTAAACCTACCCATGTAGAATTAAGATGAATACCAAGAAACCAGTTTTGACTAATATTTGACATTATTCAAAAATCACCAGGTGGAAATGACATGGGTTTTAATTTTCAGGCAATATTTTCCGATATGCCTTTATTTAACCACATATTCACACATACACGGACTTGGATATCGGTCCGTGTATTTATAGCACTTTCCATGCAGTACAAAGGATCTGGTAGGAGAGTCACAGACTCTTACACCTCATAGTTCAAGATGGCGGCAGATTTAAAGGCAAGTCGGACAATTTGGCTTGAAAATTAAAACCCATGTCAATTTCCTGATAATTTAAAAAGATGATCTCCAAGTGTTGTGGAACACATATCTAACTTAAAAATCGGGGGTCACCGTGCTAGTTTTTGATATATAGATCAATATTATTATAATTTTATATATGAATATATAGAAACTCTAAAAAGTTTATTTTCACATAGTAAAACCCATGTCATTTCCCCAAAACTTTCACAGAATATAGTACATATACAGTACTACTTATTTCAGTTTTAAAAATGATAGGTCACCGTCCTTACTTTTGAATGAATTGAAGAAATCATATTTTTCAGTACGTTTCCTATATAAACCAAGCAAATGTAAATTGGCTTATTTTACCGATTAAGATTTGATTAGCTGGACAAAATGTTAGACTTACTCATGTAGAATTAGAATGAATCCCAAGAAATCATTTTCACCAATAATTGACATTATTTGAAAATCACCAGGTGGCGCCACTGTGAATTGTAGGATATGCCTTTAAACAGACCAACGCTAGCGTAGTGTAGCTCTGACGGCCAGTGTAAAGGGAACTGGGCTATCTTTAGTACAGCCTCCTCTCACAAGAGGTCAGTTTACTTTAGGTACCGACTCCTCTGGCCAGGTGCCGCTCTGGGAACCTATTTTGGTAAAATAAAATTATATTTTCGTTCAGGGTAATGCTGTATGCAGTTCCCTGTTGGAATTTGTTTTTATTAAATTCATTATTAGGTACTTGTTCTCCATGTCCCTACGAGTATTGCAGTCTGTTCTCCGTGGTCTATGTGTGATCCATTATTTTAGTGTGTGCATGGGTGAGATTAAAGAAAACCAACAAGTTTTGGTCAAAGTCATTATTCTCCACAAATTTAATGCAGAGTGATATGAGGGAGGCGACAGCCGAGTGAATATCATATAGCATTCATATGAGTTGACGAACAATGACTCCGACCAAAACAAGTTGTTTTCTGTATTTATCTCACCCCTGTACACACTAAAAGAATGGATGATACATAGGATATAGACCTTGGAGAACGGACTGGAAAACTTGAAGGGGCATGGAGAAAAAGTTCCCAGTGTTGAGCCTATGGGACAAAAATACCAGAGGTGAGATTAAAATACAGAAAGCAACTAGTTTGGGTCAAAGTCGTTGTTCTCCAACTTGTTTGAACGCTACGTAATATTCACTCAGCTTCGCCTCGTTCATATTGCTCCGCATAAAACTCCTGGAGAATGACTTTCACCCAAAACTTGTTGGTTTCTTTTTTAATATTGCTCTAGCTCTTCTATGAATTTTCCTTTGTGAAAATGGTAATACAGTCTTTCCCTCATACCAATTGATATACATATGTATCTAAGGGAGGACAAGGCGATAACCATTGTAAGTGTAGTAAGGTGAAATAAAATCCATTGTGGGATAACAATGCACTTCGATATTTTAAAACATGTTTATTTCCAAGGAACTCTTGTGAAGTATACGATTAACCTTACAGGATTTTATTTCATAAATTATTTTTTAAAATGTGCGCCTCATTCTAGAAGGCAATAATTTCAGACTTGAACACCTTATTCAATATAGAGTAATATTTACATAAGAAATAGGTGCAATATCCAATAACAAATCTACTTGTAGACAAGTAATTAACTACCTAATTAAAATATATATAATGTATTAAAACCTGGTTCCACTATCAATAAAGATATACATATCATAAAATCACAGAGCTCTTTGATTGGTCCTAAATCCTTCTCACCTGGAATGATTTTGGCACAGGCAGGCGATACATACTGTCCATGTCGCTCATAACTGACTGCAGTATCCCTACACTTTCCATATAAATTTTATCACATAAAGGCATCGTCGGACATTTATACTTACCAGTCTCTAGTATGGATACATGTATATATCAACGCAAAAGATCTCTTTTATTTAAGAAAAAAAAAGAGGAAAATCTACGTCTGAAAATAACTTATGTTGCATTACTGTTTTCAACTTCTCTCATCATCCTGAGTACGAAACGAAAATTTCCACTCTGACGATGCAACTCGACATAAAATATTTAATATCTAAAACATGAAGATCATGTGGTGTCCGAAGAAAATCTTCATTGTTGCTTCAAACTTACACAGTTCTTCAACACTTCTCTCACTTAACACTAGAAATTGTGGTAGCGGAGTTTATCGGATTTACCATACAAAGCCCAGTCGTTTGTGTGACTGGCCATTGCCGTAGATCTGCTGCTTGGTCTCGTCCGTGGTGGCCCTTTGGTAGTTGGGCATCTGTACCCCGGACTGATCGGAGACCATGTAACTCGGCCGGATGCCGCCCTTCCCCGTGAAGAGTGGACCTCGGCCGCCGCCGGCGCCCACCTGGGCGGCCTTGTGGAGCGGGTACACGTTGCGCCCGCCCTTTTCGCAGTGGTCAATCACGTTTCCGGCGTACTCCTGGAACTGCTTCTCCTCCAGGGCGAGTAGCTCCAGGTTCTTCTCATCCTGGGCGAGCTGCATCTGACGGGCCTTATACCCGACGTCTTGGCGTTCATCCTGCAACGAAGGTCAGTTTTCGTTTTAGGTTTAAAAAGACAAAGATGTAGCTCTGGAAAGAAGTAGGCAATCCTACCGTGGGACTTTATATCTTTATCTCACCCCAGTATCTTCCTCCATAGGCTTAACGTAAGGAACTCATACTCCACAGCCGTGAAGGTAGTGATAGACAATACTAATCGGGTGGATGTTATCCGGGGTGAGAAAAATCTGAAAGTGAAACCCACTCGATGAAAGTAACTTGGCCTGCTCTCCGCCTTGCTTGTCCGCTGCATAATTCACTCAGCTTCGCTTCGTGTATTACTCCGCTGTCAAACTCGGTGGAGTATGGGTCAAGTTATTTTCACCTTGTGAGTTTCCTTCTAAATATATACTTAACATCGTGGGGGGTATTTTGACAACCTTGTCATTAACGCGGATTAATATACAGATGCACTGAATATTTCTTTTGAAATTTGCTGAAGATCAGTTAACCTATCAAATTTAAAAAAAGGTAATGATATTGATGGCCTCACCATTTGTTTTCCATGGAACTCTTGCAGATGTTTGAGATTCTGGAAGCGGCGGACCCTCTTGGATTCCTCGTTGGAAGCAAACTGCTCATCAGCCGCCTTACTCATAGCCAGCATCTCCAACTCACGTTGCTTGTCCTCAGTAACGCGTCGCTCATTCTCACGCATCTAGTAAGACAAGAGATTATGGCAATGTAGTAGAGAATGCATCCAATTGGTATCAAATAAAAGAGCTCAGTCGTATCCTTTGCTTGCACGCAAAGCGATAACACATTCTAACAAAAATAACCGTCCGCAGTAAGATAATCGCAAGTTTTGGGTCACCTTTGCAGGTTTCTTGCATATTTCCACGGTTTTCTTGCATAGAACGTATTTAGTTCCCAACTGAAATTGACCGCGTCCATAGGCTTAACATTGGCGATAGTGGTGCTATAGTGGAGACACAAATAAACCAATACGAATACTTCGACAACGCAGCTCGCCAGACTTTGGGTATTCTTATCTTTTTTTTAAAGGCCTTGTCATCACAACAATAAAATCGGATGTTCCGATGGCAGTTCAAAAGAAAGTTCCCTCCTAAACTAAAGTGGCTTGAAAAGAGATAATCTTATTTATCTGAAAATGTAACAATGGTTATGTGGAGCAATCTTCACTTGAGTGCTTTTTCCCATACCCAATCTCAGAGAGAACAATAGCTTCATATTTATTTCTATTCAAAATACTCTTTGACAAAACTCTATAGTTTACCTGGCTAATACGGTGTTCGCCCATCTCCTTTTGCATTTTGTTGCTCCATTGTTCCTTTTCGATGTCCTCCTTGACTCGCTTTGCCTCCTTCTCCTCGAGAGCTCTCTTGATTCGCTCATCCTCATCGTCCATCTTCTGCTGCATCTGGGCGTTGAGCTTCTCGCGAATCTTCTCCAGACGCGTTTGTTTCTCCTCGTGGAGGGAGCGCTCCTTCTCGGCGCGCAGCTTCATCATCTTCCTCTTGGCAGCAGCAAAGATTCTACACTCTTCATCCTCCTCCTAAAAGATAGGATAACTCAATCTTTTAGCAACATCAATAGTAAAGGTGTACCAACGTATTGTTCTGCACAGGCTGATTTAACTTAAAACAAATAGGAAGGTATCCACGAGCAGCTCTTGGCTGAAGCTGCTCAGTCATGATTTAGGGCCATAGCTTGTAGGTAGAGAATAGTTCGGTTCATATCCAAGAATACATGGTAGCTATTTTACCAATAGATAGGAAAATGTACGGTAGTATAGGCAAAGGAATAACTCTGGTATTTTATGTTTATGCTAAATACATGTAACATTATGACACGAAGAAGCAAGTGAAAGAATAGTGGCAGGTCACAGTGCCGGATTTACGGTGATGTTGACTGACTTGTCTATGACCTAGGTACCCATATTGTTTAAATGATATAGGTCAAAGTTTGGGTGAATAAATTAGAGAATATGTCTTCTGCTAAGTTTGCGAGTGGGCTATGGAAAACAATGAAGATTTCGATAACGATTTCTCTTTTACTCTCTTTAGATTAACGGAATTTGGTAAATATCACATTCAGGTTTACCCTTAGGGCGTAAAGTCATTACACATCTTTCGTGAGTAAAGAATATGTGAGAAGGTAATGGTAGGAAATCTTTGATCAGCACTTTTCTGAAAGATTCAATTTTTGGCCACAGTTTCATAATTTATAAGGAAAAAACGGGATGAGGCATGATGATGGCCGAAATTTATAACTGACCTCTTCTTGGAAAAGCTGGACCTGTTTCATCTTCTTGACGTCACCAATCTGACGGACGTTATCCTCCATCAGCACCAAGGCCTCCTTGCGGCGAATTTCCTCCAGGCGTTTACGTTCCATGTCGTACTGGGCGGCCAGACGCTTCAGCTCCTCCCCCTCCAGCCTGTCCTCGTCCATCTCTACTGCTCTTTCGTTAAAGTGCCCCTGGATCCTGCATGATCAACAACAGTATCAACTGTCTGTGCACTTTTCATATGTGATGCTTTCAGGCAGTTTATCAACTATGCATTATTTATCTTCTTTTTTTTCATATTTATATCTTAAATTATTGGCCCTGCCAATTTAGCCTGATTTATCCGATTGATTAGCAGCGTTCTGATGAGATGCAAAATACTATACAATTGCGATTGGTTCGAAATTGTCTTGATTGGTGTGTATCAAATAGAAGATTTGAAATTAGGGATATTATATCATTGTCATTCATCATTTCCTCATCCATCGTACTGTGTTCAGACTATGTCCTCTCCACTTGATTAGATAACAGGTTGTCGATCTTTTATCAAAAGTCGTGAGATGTTTTTTATCTAATAGTGAACAGATATTGCCGAGAACCTAAAACTCACTGTGATTTCTGGAAGTCGGCGGTTATCTTCATCTTTCCCATTCTCTTCAGGGCTTGTTGCTGGTCCCGGAGGATTCCCTCTTCATAATGTTGACGTTCTTTCTCGAGCCACTGCCTGTCCTTCCCTGCGATGGCTGCCTCTTTCATATTTTTCAGCTCAATTTGAGCTTCTCGCTCTTTGAGCACCTCTGTCAAAAGTAACGCTCCCTGAAATGAACAATAGCATCCAATAGGAATACAATTATTACTCATTTGCCTTTGCTATTCTGTAATCTTCTATCACGTTTATCTGACAATATAGTGTTACTCAAGTCAGAATACACGCTTTTAAGAAATAGTGTGTATGTTTATATACTGTAGAGTTAATGGAATTAATCAAGTATTAGGAGTAGGAATCTGGTCAATTTGAATGTATATGTAAACCATCTAACATCGAGCTGTATCCAAGCAGGTCATTGTGAAAGAGAATAAGGAAGTACAATGTCTGTAATTGTCCGTAAAATTGTCATCACAACAGAAATTATGGGTTTGTGTTTTTTTCCGGGCAGAAGGCTTCTCGCTCATATTGTCTTTCTGTGTCTACGTTAGAAGACAGGAGATCAGTCCCACGAACACACACCAGGGGGCAGGTCATCCCCACTGAGACCCAGCTCCCTGCAAAACTCTCCAAACCTCACCAAGCAGGGATGATCTAATTGCTACAAACCACAGGTTCCCGCCAAGCGGGAGAGGACAGGACCAATTAGGAAAGGGGACACGGATTTTGTTTACCAAATATCCAATCAGGATCAGGTTCCAGCAGGTGTCATCGTTCTGAGGAGAAGATGTATTTATTATGAAATAACAATAACTTGTTGTAGTAAATGTCAGCAAACTTACATGGAAACCTTTCACCCTGTCGGTCTGGTAATACTGCTGGGTTTTGGCCTTTTCAATTGCTTCCTTCCGTTTCTGGGCTTGAAACTTGGCCTCTTCGATGTCAACCAGCTTCCTTTCTTCTTCCTCCTTGGCTTCTCTGATCTTACGAGCCTCAAGTTTCTTTTGTCGCTGTCCCTAAAGAGGTATTTTGCACAGGGTTGTCACACTAGTTTATGATATTAATAAAAAAAGATGAGACGAAGGATGGCAGCCTTCTGCAGAAACTAATGACGTCGACATTGCAATTTGGATTGTACTTTATCTTATTTTTTACCACAATGCAAGTTACTGTTAATGCTAGGCTACACACAAAACGATATACAAGCCACCAGTGGCAAAATGTAATAAAATGAATTAATGGAATACTAGTATATCAAAGTTCTTGAAACGATACTTCAAATGTATGCATGAACCCACAACAAAACAAAAACCAGTCATAATTGGTTAAATAAACTACTCACGGCTATTGTGTTGGCCCAATTTTTTATCTGCCCCTTTGACTTGTCGTGCAGTCTCTCTTTCTCTTCACGAACACGCCGCATTTTGTCCTCCTCGATCTTGCGTCGGTTAAGCTGCAGCTGGATGCGCTCCCAGTCTGTGTTTGACAGGATGGTCATCTGTCGTAGGTCATCTGCCGTGGGTAGCATCGGCAGGTGTGTACTCCCCGCCTGGCCAACAACGCTGATGCCCACACCGGCAACGTTGGGGTCAGCATCACCTGGAAATCGCATGGACATGATTTTTTTATAGGAAGGTTTCATAGGTCTTTCTTTTTTGTTTCTTTTATTTTTTTCCAATACTGTTTCTATAATTCAGTATTTTCAGTCTAACTCATCACATATTTACAATCTGTTCTTTATATTTTTTCTACTTTTAAAAACATATCTCTCCGAAATCCGATAATGAAGTAAAAGTAGACCGACCAAGATAAACAATTTTACCGCAGAATCATAGGCATATCCTTCAAAAAGTGACTTACATAGCTATATATATAGGTTTGTAAATAACAATATGATGCACCAGCATTTGGATATATACCTCTAAATTAGTCTGAATCTAGAAAGACACCATTTAGATATTTGTTCTCTCTTACCCGCTAAAGATAGAATAAACCTCAATTAAATTAGGTTAAATTAGGATATATTTGATATTTGGTAGGTTGATTCAATGGGAAAATCAAGTTCGAATGCAACATCAAATTCAAAATACACATAATATAACTGGTATACCGTTTATAAATAAAGACACTTATTAAAAAAAAATATAATAATACATTGAAATTCACAGACATAGACAATGCATACAAAGTGAAACTCAAACCACCCTAGTAAAGGTCTAGTAATTATATCGGTATGGCAAAGTGTAGATTGCATATATATACATAGTTGGCAGATCACTGAAGGATCTTCTTCATGCTAACCACATTTCTCACGATCACCCCCTTATCTGTAGACTATAAGTCGGTGTTGCATGAAGAGCTTGTATTTTCTTACGATTTTGCAATAATAACCCAAATCTTATTTTAACACATTACAAATAAGATCAAGTGGATGTTATCTTATGACACCTTGATATGGATGTTAGATGGGGTACTAATGTGGAACTGTTTGCCTTAGAGAGACTGAGAAAGCGAGGGACTGATGGTTAGTTGAGAGGTTTAATCCACTATTGGCAGACATGAAAGACTGTCTCAGAGACAACGACGAAGTAAGTTTTACAGTATGCTCACTCTGAAGTCCAATTATTTGGAAGCAGGGTTCGCACATAGACAGCCCAATCAAATTCCATTCAGGTTCTTTCCAGGCTCTAATATGTTTTTATCAAGGCACATCTTTTTCTTTTTTTTGTTTTGTTTATTACAACCAGTTCTGTCACATCTGGACACTGTTTTTAAAACCATGTCTGATTTGTCAAATTTAGTTGACATTTCCTTCATCTTCCTTACTACCTGTGAAAGTTCAGTGGTTTGGGATAGATATCTTTGAAATTCCTCTCTTTTTTTTTGTGCCACTTTTAAACATGAAGACCAATAATCAAATCCATGCTATATCATTAGCAATTTACTATACACGGTCAAATAAAGAACTTTTGGAACTATTTAATCCAAGTTGCTGAAATTTCATAGGTACTGTAGTTCAGGAAAGCTAATAATGACCAGAATTTCTTTTTTTTTCTAAATGTTTTTATGCAAATGTTTCCATGCTCTTCCAGGTTTTTCCCGGATCTCTGTGAGAATTCCAGGCTTTCCCAGGCCTGGAAACCCCAAAAATATAATTCCAGGCTTTCCCAGCTTGTCCAGGCTCTGTACGAACCCTGTGGAAGTGGCTTTATGGGAGGAGGGCGCTTTTTCTACTCCGGTAATTTATCATAAAATAAATCAATCTGTATCTGCATGGTGTCATTTTAGGGCGTGGGATTGCATATGAGAATGAAATCAAAAAGTTTACTACACATCTACGAATACAACAATCATGCAGTTTATAGTAGGAGACGGAAAGATGATAGAAATTACTTGAAATAACATTCTACTCTTCGTATGTATAAACGACATTCATGCATGAGCACTTTGTTAATCAGTCTGGATTCTGAATTAACAGCCCAAAATATCTATGTTAGAATGTGTTCATCACAACTGTAGGTTACTTGTTGATTTACTTGTGATGGCGCAAGATTAAACTAAGAGAACATAGATTATAATAAGCAATCACTAGACAGAAAAATCCAAACTCACCATTTCTGCTTCGTGCAGAGTTTTCTGTCATGGTATCAATTATACCGTTTTATAATCGACATTTCAACAGTTCTTTACATGTGTAAATCGAGTGTAGTATTATAATGTGGTATACGACTATACGGTATCTTTCCTCTATGACTCAGTATGAGTATGACTCGTTTGTAAAATATGGACGGGTTTTAACGTAGCCTCTACCTTAACTTTTATCCCAACCGGATCATTCGCGTGTGTTTTGGGGAGGTTCTTGTGTGTATCTTTGTCTTTGTTTTAGAGGATATATTTAGTACTTAAATGCTTGTTTTCATGGGGATATCAATGCCCTATATATCCCAAACAGGATAAGACGAATTCATAGTTTATATTTAATTTTAAATCGAGTTTCATTGTTGTACATAATCATGACCATCGCCATAATAACACTATCAATAACATCAATTTATTGGATATCTATTCACTATCTAGATTCTAGATCTAGATATAAATTACGGGACTCAAAAGTATGCCTCAGAGTCAGACATAGATCTAGATCTAGAATCTAGATCTAGATTCTAGACCTAGAAATAGTAGAATCTAGATCCTACAGGCCTCAGTCACTGCTTCCCATCGATACCAAAATCTCCAATTGCGTCCTATGGCATACACCTCAGACAAAGTTAAAGGATCCAGACGTTTAGCATTGATCTGTGATTGACATATACCACTTAGATCCAGTACTAATATGTGTTTGAATTGTTGCATTAGTGTCAATGTCGTGGACGGAGCCTGTCATTTCTAAAACCACGGCAGTCAGTTGGTAAACCAACAAGGCACTGCGGTTCATCTCGATGTAATGAAATTTTCTTACCTCGGCTACAACCTTTGCGCCGTCCATGAAGTACCGTGGACATATTGGCAGGGTGAAACAACCTAACCGTGTTCTGTTTTTTCGAGGTTGTTGGAATATCCTTTGAAGACAACACACTCTCTTGTTGTCATACAGCAACCCCCAACCCAGCGTCACTAAGGCAAACAGTGCTGTCGCTACCTTGTGACGTCATAACACTTTGATGCCACCTAGAGTTAAACTGTGGAACTAAAAGGGGAATCCCTATCCTGGTCACTTGTCTGACTGCTATACCAAAAGTGGGAAAGCGACGGGGAAACAGTCGAGCGTGAACGCGACCTCAAATAAATGCGCATGCAACAAGTACGACTCTGCCCGCATTTTAAGTGTAGCATATGAACAGGGCCGATCAAATAAGCCTCCATACAGAAGATAAAAATATGCTTTTTTTCTGTGAACTTGTCATTTCCTCATTCGCTTTCTTTGTCCCGAACCTAGTGTAATAAAAATAGAAAAACTGGCTCAGTTAAGCGATGCACCAACGTTCGTGATTGGTTCACTGACAGGGTATTCCCGTTTCGTTCTGTAGTCTTAGCCAATAGGCTAGTATCTTCTGTGCTCATTTGGTAAGTAATCGACGAGTCGCGCGGCCTTCGGTGGGCGAGTCTAAAAACTCCACGGAGTGTAAAGTTCGGAGCAGCAATGATATTAGTAGCTCACGGATTCCTGTAATTGGAAGATGCAAATTATATCCAGTGGTTGGCATTGCGAATCTATTTGAGACACAGAAGTCTGTTTATTGGAGCGCGGCAACTCAAGTAGCTGTCAGTGATGTTGTGTTTTGGCATGAATGATTGACTGACACGACCTACATTCAATGAAGACCTGAAGAGCAAGGTGGTTTCCTTTTCCTTGTTTAGCCTGCAATTTATAGTTTTGCATTGACACTCCTACAGTAGGATGTCACTGTTATGCATGCATTTATAAAACCTACTTGATTTGCATGTTGTTACGGGATGCAATATACATGTATGTAACAGAAATTTGTACTATCATGATTCACATGTTTCCAACTTCCTTGAGTTGAAACCACTAGTCGCTACTCCAACTTCTACACATAGTATACTGTCGTACAGATGACACTGTGATGTCAACACAACATGCTGAATCTAGGTTTTTGTTTTGTCAGTACATGCTTTGGTGTTCCACGGTGAGTTATATGTTGCTTGTAGGTTTTGTAGTTATAATGTATGCATTAGTACACTTTACAGAGACAATTTAGGAAAATAACAGTCGGAAAAGGTAATGATTGATCAAATGAAATGACGTAGTCGTAGGGAAGTGTACCACATTTCACTACATTGTCTACAGTATTGTATAGTCTTACATTACGAGGTCTAGTCTAGTCCAAATATGAATGAATAACCACAATATGTTGAGACTCTTTGAGAAATATTAGCTTAGGCCCTCTGTACTCTGCTTGAATGTGTTGTTTACATGTTTCATGTTAGAATGAGGAATAACTTCGAATGTTAAAAAAAACACTATACTTTCTCAGTTACTTTTGGTTTACTGCTATATCAAAGGCCAATCCTTCCCATACCATACAGATGTGGTGTGGAAAGTAAAAAATCTCTCACCTCGGTAAATATGTAGGGGTGAATTCATCTCATATATTTGATCATAGTTGTAATGTAAAACGAGCGAGAAAAGCTGAATCATGAGTTATATATACCCTAAGGTTTACCAGGAACGTTAGATAAACAAACGAACCAAACTATCAATTGACAACTTAAGATTGTATTTAAAGTAACTGAATATAATAAGAAAATTACTTGCATGAAGCTACAATGAAAGATGTCCATAATCGGCTTAATGTCTACAGTGTTATACAGACCATAATGGGATCCGGGATACCAGTAGAAGTACCAGTGCAAATTTAGTTTTCTCAAAGGTTATACTTCTGCTAAGGTAGAGTAGTTGTCATATCTTATACTGTGCTTTAAGCAATGTTGATTTTTTTTTACATAGAAAAGCAGTATTTATTTCACTACAAGAATAACTAGCTTCTAGGTTCCCTTTGGATGCCCAGGCAACCCCCCCAACCCCTGCTGATATTTCCAGATTTGTATGTAATTTCTCAGTCTCACGCCGGGTATACCGATCTGCCCATGCTCGTAAGGACAATAATTCCCACTTGTAAGTTTACCAATGAAAGAACCTAGGTTAAGTATTCGCTTTTAATTAGTGTGTAATTATATAAGGTTAACTTCAGGAATGTGAAAAACATGGATTATGCAATGGAAATGTGTATTCGACCTAGTGAGATATTTTATCAGTAGGCAAGAAAATGGGGGGGGGGGATCAAAGAATATCATGATAATTATTCGTTTTATCTAATTTCTTTTCAGGATTTTTTAATCACCAATTACAAAGACATCCGTCAGTGGCGAGGCTTGGAGTAGCAATGGTTCAGCAGTATGGCTGACCGAAGACAGGGTAAATATGTACGGGTGCTGTATGACTACAAGTATGACTCGCACGGCAAGAAGATCGCCATCAAAGAAGGCGACACATGCTTACTGCTCAAGAAGACCAACTCAGAATGGTGGAACGTGATAAAGGAGGGCGAAAAGAAGCCCATCTACGTCCCGGCCAACTATGTGGTCGAGATAGAGGAGAGCCAGAAGGGAAGAAAGGGCAAGGGGGGCCTCCGCAAACATGGAGGCTCAGTGGAAGATATTGCCGATGATGAAAAATCCAGATCGAGTTCGGAGGATCTACTCCAAAACGATGATGCTTTCCAGAACGGTGGTGGCAGCTGTGATACATCCGAGCACGACAGTGACAGTGTCCGCAATAAGCTGACTGCCAGCGAGGACAGCCTTGACCGCATCGTCGATGTGGAGCCTGAGCTGGAGCAGCTGGACACTGTAGGAGGAAGGGTGCGGAACATGGTGGATAAGTACGAGGCCCCGGAGTACGCCAACCTTGAGACGATACGACAAGCCACCAAGAAGTCCAAGCAGGCGAGTGTGGTCAGTATTGGTGTTACTCTTATTGATATATTAGTTGGGTTTTTTTGTTGTTTTTTTCTTTTCATTAACCCTTTCCCTGCAGCATCCAGCTGCCCTGCTCAGCATTACATGGCAGGCATTTCCTGCCTAAACAGCCCTGCTATGCCAGACACAGTGTTTTTAAAATAGCAATGTCATATGGTGTGTCATGCGATTTGAGTAATTTACCTTGTTAACTGATGATATTTAGTTTTACCAAATCAAAGGTCAAAATGGCTCTTATACTTTCTAATTTCCTTTAATTCAAACAATTTTTTAAAAATTTTCATTGAATTTTGTATACAAGTATGAATGATGCCCCTAGGATACCAGGCATCTTCCTGCCATAGCCAGGGGAAGGCCAGGGGGCATCATGCTGCTGTTAAAGGGTTAACAGAGTTTTTAGATGAATGTCCTAGTTGTGCTAATTAGATATCTAGGAGTAGAATATTCAGGGACCTTCTTTGCTTAAATCAATATAGATATTGGTTAATTAGACGTGGCTGTAACACCTCACAATAAGCAGAGAAAAAAATTGGATTAATATAGAGGACGAGACGCTTGGATGGATTAAGTAAGAATGATATAACAGGGAGAAATAATCTCCCAAACGTTCCGCCGGTTTGACGGGATTAGCACGAAAACCTGTAGGATCTGGATTTGAACCGACAGGTTCGGACAACAGATTTACATGTACAAATGTACAACGATTAAAATGTAAGATATTACGTTTCAGTGGCAAGGTTATGCATTCATGAGTTGCGATATCACAAATGAAAATTATATGATTGCAATATCGATCTGGTTTTCTATGAAATGTATTCCTTGTAATAGTCTTATTCGAACTCCTGATATTTATTTTACTATCCCCAAATGCCTTCGTTGCCTATTACCAGTGATAATTGTATACAAAGAGCACTTTTTACACATTGATTAGTAACACGAATAATGATGTTTTTCTGATCACATTAGCCAATTTTTCAACCTTGCACTATTTATATCGTCAACTTGAACATGATATTCGCTTATCAATTCTTAGATCCAGGATTTCTATTTATATGCAAATTTGAGAGTAAATGATATGCAGTCAAAGTCATGTTCGCCAGCTATAATAGATACCTGCCCTCATACTTGCAATTGGCAGAACCAGTAAAATAGTTCCCAAGCAATTTGTCGCTGCTAACTCGCGATGACGTATGACCACTTTCATGAGCCCATGTGTCCGTGATATTGGAAACTCGATGGTATTTGATCACATGTATGAGTGTTACACCATTCACCTCTATTGCCTACACGGAGCACATAAAAAGGAAGAAGTGACTGGTTTAGCCCGGGTTGGATCGCACATGGGATGCGTTGATCATGTTTGGCCTGGTGTATATATATATGCACCACTACTGACCCTGTGGTTAGTGAGATTGGCAATGTGCGGTTTTGGACTGGTTCCAGCCATGTATGACAGTGAAGTACCTACTTTATATACGATGTATTACTTACGATACAAGTTCCATTTATATATACATGTACTCTATGTATATGTGTACAACCTGTATATAGATCTTTATCTGTGCTATATACAGTGAACACAACTCATCGACGCTAAACTATGGAATGGGAATTTGATCAGCTCTCTCATTCAATTAAGATAGTTTCATGTGAAGTTAAATAAATTGACGAACCTATAGAGCAATAAGTGCAAGAGCTCAAGGGGTGGACTGAGTCTCAGTAACTACGTAATTATGAAATATTTGCCTGGCCAAGGTGATCTTTTTTTCATTGAGACAAGATTTGCTCACTCAGATCTTCAGTTCAGTGTCAACAGTTAGAACAGGTCTGACACGTCTATAGGTGACCTTTAATCTTTGACCTTTCATTTTATGCCTGGCCAACTTTAAAAGCGACGTTATTTTCACAGTTGTTGACACATGTTGAATCTCATTAACGCTGGTCATTTACGTTAAGTGTAACACACTGTTATCAAGTGGCATAATGATACGTTGTTTGTGCTAATTGACATAACGGACCTTTGTGATGTAGACCCATGTTGGCTCCAAGATTCTCTCACATGAGAAATTGAGGGGGAAAAATAGTAAATACACAGTCAGAATTTGAAAATTCAATCGCTTCCGGGTGCATTTTTTAAAACTTGTACATTGTCGTGCGGTGTACAACGACTGCACTTTATGTCTGTAATCATAAGAAACCACACTCAATAATAACAGGGGAACCAACAGACCTTATTTCTGACGATTCTAAAAAAGATAGTGACCGCAAACTTTAAACCATAAGGCGGAAACAAGGTGGAAAATGTTCTGGTTGGTGGCCAAAATTACCGAGCCAAAATGCCAGGTGGGTGTCTCTATCTCTGCACCTGTCCCCTTCCCCTTCCATTTCGGCACCGCTTTCAGGCCGTAGGTTATGTGTCCCTGCCGTCACTACCATGCCCCGTCCCTCACACCCGCCATAGTCCTTCACGCACCCTCAAAGAGACCTCGTGTATCGTGAATCATGTTACTAGAGTCATGTTCCAGCCTCGAGGGAGGGTCCTTAATGTCCGTGACAACCTGTTGAAATCTGGTCGCCCGCTCGCCCCGATCCCGGCCGCCCTGCTCCCTGTCCCAGATTAATAGCATAATGAGCGCTGTGGCACGGAGGGCTGAGGGGGCGGGGCGAGGGGAGGGTGTGGCGATGCGAGGGGGATACAGTTGGGTAATAGATGGGCAGGGGGGGGGGGGGGCTCCTACCGGCGAAGGGCTGACCCACTGGGGGCCACCTATCGTGCCTCGTTGACCCGGATGTGCATCGAAGTGTGTCGGGTGGCCCCAGACTTAAATCAAATGTTTACAAGAACGAACGGTGCATTGGCATCATAGCCACTAGTAGGCCTACACACCGGGCAGTTAGCCGGAGAAGAGTTGTATGCGGTAAATGGTGCCCTCTGGCATGGGACCTCACCTACTCAGTGTGTCTAATCGCAATGCTGGAATGAAGTAGGAATGATAGGACCTGTCCTGCTGATTGTCTTCTGTGAATATGACCCTACTGTCATTAAAAGAAATAAAGAGTCACACCTCGAACACGATGTTGGTTTGTACCAATGAGCATAATCGCTGTTTGCACTGAAATCTAGTTCCACGAAGCTGTCTGTGAGTGTTGGTTCCTCCCATGTACTCACAGGCGATAGCAAACCTTTCTCGTTTTTTTTTTAATTCAATCGAAATTCAAACATAAATATTGTTGTCTCCTTATCATTTTACTAGGAAGACTAGTTAGGGAATATCTCGCTGAAATCATCTTATTTTCGATTTTTTAGCAAACCACATTGATTCGCACTCTCGAATTGTCTGATGAAAGCAGCCACTAAAAGAATATAGAGAAAAATGATTCATTGGAATGGATATGTAGATAATATAGATAATGTCTTCAATATGTGTTTACTCGAGACAGAAACATCGTTGTAAAACAATGTATCCTGGGCTGTCGCTGGGATGGCACAACACATAAATTGTTGTATTGTGCGTATAGAAGTACGTGTATGTTTTCAACTATGTATAAACTAGAGGAGGACAAACGTTATGAGCCTTGATGTGTGTTCTTTCCCTGTAAAAGCAAACCAAAAGCTTTGCCAATCACCCGACTGTATTTAGTGTGGGAAACCCAGTTGGGAGAAAAAAAAGGAAGAATCCCGTTATATCCTACCTGATTCTCCTAGCCCTCCCACAACGCTCATGTCAGACAAGAACATGAAAAGTAGTTATCCCCCACTTTACCCCCTGTGTTGCTTTTTTTTCTTTTGCTCCAACCGGCAAAACAGTTCCGAGGGTGGGTTTTAGGCATGTCCCTTTGATTATGCAATTACTGTCTGGCACAGGCTGATGACAATGATAATGATGTTAATGTAATTAATTCTTCTGCACCGTATTTATTAGGTTTTTTTAAATGTTTCATAAGCTCTTACATGTCCTTATTTCATATTAAGAAGCAGGAAGCATTTTAGCTTGTTACAGAATCTCAAATTGTTGTCATAATCTTTAAATTAAAAAAAACAAACATGGTGATAGAAAATAAGACTCAGTTCTCTCAGAAGTTTCTCACACAATAACTTACTCAAGGGACGAGAAAATATGACCAATTAGAAGCAGATAATTATGCTGTTGTCATGGTAACGACGCCTCTGTCATGATGGGCAGTCAGTTGAAAACATCTGTCTCAGAATTTTCATCGAAGAATTTGTGCTTAAATTTAGTCAGTTTAAATTCTGATTTCGTAGTAATGAATATTGTTTCATTTGTATTTTTCTACTTTCTTCCGTTTTTATTACGGTTTTTTTCCCAATTACCCATACAAGAATGTACAGAGTTATTTTGGTGCTTTCACGTATTTAGGAAAGTCTGTTCTGGAAGTTGTATTTATCTTTAATGATAAAGGTACTTTTTGTTGTGGTCTAATGAGTGTGTTCATTAAAAAGACAAACAATTTTTTGTCCCAAAAATGTGAACGGATTGAAGTTAAATGAAATCCTTACACATATTTAGAAAGTTCCACCACTATGGATATCATGGGAATGCGCTTCCTGATGACACTATTATTGTTCATTAAGGCTTGTTAATTAAGAGATACCCAAAGATCGTTCGTAGACAAGGCTATATGCTAGTCATCAATGTCATCCACAAGAATCTCGAAATAAGTTTCAGGCCTCCCAGTGAAACCTATAAAACCTATATTTCAACTCTTTAGACTTAATCTTTTTTAAAGCAACCTATATAACCTATGAAAACCTATATTTTTTCACTGTCATACAGATTGATATATACAGGAAATTTTAGAAGTTAACTTGACACAAAGTCAGATTTTCAAATGACAAGAAATCCATATTATCACTGCATTTAAGAAATCATAAACATGTTTCAGAATCAACAGTTTGTATGACTTCTTGCCGGTCTGGCTAGCCTGTTAGGCCAGAAATCCTGAGGTCCTGCAAATTAGTACCAGGTAAATCTTTTTAGAGATGAACTGAAGATAAGGGATTCACAAATTTTGACTCCACCATGGTGAATATGTTAACTCTAAAACCCGATAAAATCCTATGCTTTTGGCCTAATTATGATTTTCAAAACCTATATTGAGGAAGAGCGGTACTGGGAGGCCTGAAGTTCCCTATCCTTGGGGGTAACTGCAATAAAGGGAATGACACATATAAACCATCTTTTTGAGGCAGTTACAAAATGAAATATTAGGATCAAACCTAATACTGTGATGGGCAATTAGTTGAAGCCCCTTAAGAATAAATCGCTTTAGCTCACAAAGGGAAAGTTTTATAAAGTGTAGAAAGTTTACTAGGTGCATCTTGGTTCCATCGTGTGTAATTGTCGCCTTTGCGCGACATGATATGACCGTGACAGCTGATACAGCGTGAATACCATGTGCACAACCCAACTACCCTATACAGACTGCTCTAATTAATACATGGACATGCATTAGTTCTCGCTGTCCATTGGTTGGAGTGGTTAACGACAATGAGGTCACTGAGGGTCAATGTACAGGCTGTGCAACCCGTAATGACAGACAAATTATCGTTATGGACTCAGTCAACAATCTGTTTTCTCTATACAAATTGGCTTGGAGTGTTAACTGTCTGGTTTATGAGTATAGGCATAGTGGAAAATGTATGTAATAAGCACCAAGGAAGAATGATTGAGGAAACTGGAGAGAATTCATAACCTGCTAAAGTCGATAGAAATGTGATTCAGCAAATCATAGCATAGGAAGCTGCAGGACATCCACTAACACAAATGATACCCCATACTAAAGGAAAATTGTTTTTGGATTATGCTGGAGTAAGGTGATGTTTGCGCAGCCGCTCCCGCTTAATATACCCATTCTGTACGGATTTAAAATGAATATCAACTTGGATTTTATGGTAATACTGAGTTAAGTACTGATGAATCTAAATCATTCACTGAAAATGGAGTCGGAAAACTTTTGCATCAACATCGATTCATCCCACCCACATTCAGCTATCAATAATTCTGCTATTGTATAAAGTAATAAAGTTTTTACAGCGAGGGGAAAGCGCCAAAGAAACTAAAGTGATCGATCTTTATGATCAGGAAATGTAAATGTAGTATGTTTATTTGGATGATACGGTACCGGTTTAGTGATATCATGTGTTTAGACATTTATAATAGATCGTTGCCAGTCCCATTTGTTTCAAAAGAAAATCGATCGGAATAATGTATTTCTGCTGCCAGGAGGAGGAGTTGGGACAGGTTTTCATGGCTTTCCTTCATACTGGCTGGAATATTGGATACAATTTGTTTTAGATTGGCGTAACCCATTTGATAAAGTTCACTAGGCCGATATCGTCTTATCCTAGGGCACAACGTAGTGCTCGAGGCTCGTTTGAAATTCCGATTTCACTTTAGAACTGCCAAGTATCTCGTTTACCTACCTATTATCAATTATTGTACGAGTAACAGTTGGAGTAACTCCAAGGAAAGGCGAGTAAATTATTAAAGAAGTGCTTACCCAGAGTTTCCAAAATTTTGACAAGTTCTGATTGACAAGGACTGATTTGTATTTTGATGGGAAATTGCGTTGGGTTCCAATTCCACTACCACAGGTTTCCCCCATATCCTTAACTACCTGTTGGTCTTAGTGGCACGAAATGAACCGAACAATGATGCACGTTTGAGCCATTTCAATGAACTTTGTAATAAATATGAGAATTTGAATATATGTAGGGGTATTTCCATGAGGGTGCCAACTGGTTTCTCGGGAGCAGGACAATCCAAGAGACCGGTTGTACCCCGGGGCCGGAAAAGCCAAAAAGCCGGAAAGACTGGTATTCGTCAGAATACCCTATATAATGATTGACAACACAGGCCTTTTGCTGTTCCCTTGCCAGTACAAGACAGGCACCACTTTTTTCGCTGCAGAGGCGTACATGTACATGTGCATTCGCGCTGAGTTGGTAATAGCATGACAGCGCCAACATTTGTGTACCCATTGTTTGACAAACGAATAACTTTACAGGCCGTTGCTTGTAAATAATGCAGATTACGAGTTTAGGACTAAGTATGTCATAAAACTAGTGCACCATAACCGTATGTTACCGTTAGTGAGCAATATTAGCTTATAACTATTTTTTTTTAATCCCAGAAAAATACTTTTTTTTAATTCGATTTCAACAAAGTTTTATTCACTTTGATTTATGGATGCCATATTTGGCATTCTATCTCACCATATGGGCAATATCATGAAAGATCTGCAGGTAAATTAATGAAGCAAGCAATAAATGTACATCTTCACACTGGATGGTCTGAAGCGTTGAGGTGTATAGAAATGTGCTCTTATGCCTTGGATGCACTATTCTCTAGCTTCGGAACGTAAATAAAGCTTGAGACTATAATGCATAACGCAAAAAAAGGTTCCCTATACAACGTGGATCTATGCCTGGCACCAAACACTCACCCGACTACTTTTGCCGTCACCGAAGCGTCAATTTTATCCATTTCTATTTTTGCCTGTGTCTATTTATTTGTACTTTATCCTATTTTCATATACATACTAAACCGGTGTGTATTTTATATGTTGGTTTGGGGTATTTTGGTGGGGGTTTTTTTCAGTAGAACAACTGGCCTAGCATCGGTCGCTTATTCGTAGCTCGGCTTCCATTCATGTTCTTCTGAAGAACAAACTTTATATTATTTTACCTACATACCTGATGAAGGATCAACAAGCATCCGAAACGTTGTGAATCTAAGTAAGCAATAAACAACATCCTGTTATCCAACTTTATTTCTTTGTCTCTGGTTGTGCCTTCTTTCAATTTACTTTATATTATTTTACTTCATCTCTTTTGCACATCTCCCGTTTCTCTATTCAACCTCAAAGGTTGTATACTCGCTCAAAACCGTCTCTTCTCTGTCAGTGCCTTTTTATTCTTATCTCATATTTTAATGGAGACGAGGCACGAAGAAATCCCTTTCTATATTAATTATGGTTCCTCTTCACCTGTCTCTCTCGTTCTAGTGTACAGTATTGCCAAAGGTATCGCACTGTTCCTGTCCCTGAAGCTTCTTATGCGCTGTCACATTTTAATGATTTAATTTTCTGGTACTTTATCTTATACACCCGACATTAATATGTAATAACCCTCCGGTGTTCACTCACTCGCCACATCCTTAATACAAATTCTCAACATGTCCCCTCCTACAGTTTTTTTTCAGATTCGACCTCGTTTTATTTCTAGTCTGATATACAATTAATCTTAAAATAGTGTCCAGGGTTATTTTTGGGGAAAATATTACAATTTCTTGTTTTCCTCGTATTGCAGGAGGAACCGGAGTACGCGAACATCGCTCACATCCAGGCCGCGTTCCGGTCACCGCCGCCCAAGCCAGAGAAGGCCACAGAGCCGCTGCGCCAGTTCGCGCAGGACTGGGAGATGTACCAGGATGCCGAGACGGGCCGCAGCTACTACCACAACGCGTGCACGGGCGAGAGCACGTGGAAGCCTCCACGCGGGCTGCGCGCCAAGGACAGCGGCAGTCCGGTGCCCCTGAAACCACCCGCGCCCGCCGTGCCGGAGAAACCGCCGCCCAGCCCGGGACGCGGGGTAGGCACTTAGCTTTTCTATATCCCAACCCCGATGTACAAAGCTCAGAGAATGTCTCGCTATGGTTCACTGTTAAGGTTAAGACATCAACTTTTAAAAGGAAAACTCTGATATAAAGACATAGAGTAGAACACTGCTGATATGAACAGAAAATTGGGGAAAATCTGATAAAGTCTCCTATTCCTTTATATATAAATGTTCGATTTCTGACTCATGGAGGGAAGGGGGAAATCATATCCACCACATTGCCATTTTTAAAAACGATTGGTCATTAGTCCTTGGAAAAACCTAAATTCGGGTAGAGCTGGCTGGTATTAGGTCAACACAGATTCAGGAATGCTGGTAGAATATTAGAAGGTACTACAGAGGCTCATATTACTGGATTAGAACCATGCAGTTTTGGTTTATTAGAAGATCGTACGTTTGATATACCAAGGCAATAAGGTGGAGGATCGCAAAGCTGTTTATATCAGGGCAGTGTTCTACAATATATCACTTGTTATCTCGGCGTACTCCTCGTTATCTTGATCTCCAAAGTCTATGGACGATTGTATCACGAATGTAATGTTATTCTTCCCTCCACTATAACCATGACTGACTACATGGACGTTTCATATACCAATCATTTCGAATTGCTCACTATGTACTCAATTGTCTATGTTGATGTTAAGCCCATACCTGCCTTGAAACGATCTGCTGATGTCTTAGCCTATTATATGTGCTATTAATAATCCTAACGGGATGATAAGTGTTATTGTTGCTATGGTGGATTGCAGGCAGGTCTTGCTTTAGGTAAATGTCTAATCAGAAAAATGGTTACTACCCAAACATCATGTATAGTTGTACATAATGATATGACCCTTATTTATGGAACGCTAATCAGTTCATATATTTACATATACTCAAATAATGTTTTTTCAAGGATATCGAATAGAGTAAACTTTCGTTATAACAAAGTCGGTTAAAACAGATATTCTCATACAACAATGCAATTTGCTCTGTCCCATTCATCTTCTTCTTAATACATTTCTGTAGAACAGAAAATCATCAGTTATAACAAAACTCAGATACTTCTAATTTTTTGAGTCCCTGGAACGTTTATACAACGAAATGTTACTGTGTTGCATTTTTTATAGTTCCATATTCAAAATTAATTGAGAGGCAACTCGAGCTGTTTAAAAACTTTCAAAGTTTTATAGATTATTCTGATCTTCCATTAGAGCACAAGTTGATATCAGTGGACGTACGATAGGAGATGGGAGAAATCAATGAAAAGAGGAGCAACTTTAAGGAAGTTACTCTATAATGTAATGTTATTTTCGAACGATTTTGACAGTTCTTGATGGCAACATTCCCGAAGTGATACATATTGAGTTTGTCAGTAAAATGTACCAATTCCAAGAACGAAGTTAGACCTGGTTATAGACGTGTGGTTTAAGTTGATAAGGCCACTCGTGGTTCTGATTGGTTAGGACGTGTGGGGGTTTCTATAGCATCATCCAGCAACAGGTATTAACAAGTGAACTTAGGTTTTTGTTGTGTCTTAGACGGCAGCAACAGCCAGGGTCATATTACACCTAAACATGTAAAGTTGTCCTCCATATGTAATGTCCATTTCAAAACAGAAAACTACTGAAATTGCTATAGATTAAAACCAAAGCAGAAAGAACCTTGTTAATATTTGATAAGTTGGTCAGGTCACTGGGAATTATTACCCACAGCTGTAGAAGTGATAAACTGACTTCCTAATTGACCAGACTGACTGTTGACAGGCTGACCCACAGAGAGCACTCCCATAGAAGCTAAAATAATTGGATCCACCATTTTGGTAGAGTCTGGTTTATTCATTATATGGCAGTTGAATCTTTAAAAATTTCTAGTCTGCACATTGGTAGAACAGAAAGCAGTAGAATAGTTATGATTTCCTACTTTCTTACTTCTGCTCAGTTACATAATATCCAATGTTTAGTGTTTCCATATCCTGATCTGTCAGGCTGGGAATAAGCAGAATCAATTCAAGATGGCAGATAGAGGAAAGCAGGGGTTTTGCTTTTTTAATGGATTTCTATTTGGTACAAGACACACATAGAAGACTTCCAAGCCTTGGCCGTTCTGCCGCCTGATCCCTCAATGGGTTACAAATGATGCTCACGCAGAGAAACATAAAACGCCAATGCGTTATAGATGCAGAGTTACATAATGCGATATAGGTACAGGGTAACATACACGTTAATGCTATATAGATAGAAGTTTACATTTCATAGAACAATCATGCATGATGAGTTTAGATGGAATTGCTTTTAATATATACAGTCCTTCAGTTTTTCACTGGCGTTTTGCTGGTGTCATTATTGTGAGTATTCTTGTTGTCAAAACAGTTTGAAATCTAGGTGTTCTAACTGTTTATTGTGATGGGGGTGGGGGATGCAGAGAGAGATCATTTCCAATTTGAATCACATGGTGGTGATTTTCTGATTATGTGTTGTTCAGAAAGGCCCCGTAAGTGACAAAACGCAACAGAACATTGCTTTATATGTTTGCCTAATCGTTTAAAAAAACATGTTTGAATGTAAGAATGCATAAACATACACTGACATTTACTTGTGAACAAGGAAGTGTGTTTTCCTCATGCTTGAAAAGTGTATGCGTGCTTTCTGACTCTCTGACAAGTCTTTACAAAGTTACCATGTTTTTGTTATATTATAAGACCATAAGGAGTAGTACGCATACCTAGATAGATTGACTAGGACCTAACGAGAGTAATTAGTCCCATTCCTTGAAGTATATAGAAGGACCATTTATATCCATTTTGTAAATTGGGTGCTTCTATTGCTTTGTCGGTCATAGACACGATGTATAGGCGTACTATGATGTATACATACGATTAAAAAGCGTTGAGTACATTCACGATAACACCGTATCGGTCCATACTTAAGATCCCTACCGTGTAATTGATAGTGGATGGTTATTTGCGGGATAGGCCCTGACTTGTGATGAACCTTAGCCCGTGTGACGTGAGCACTACCCGCATAGCGGATATCAATAAATACCGTATAGTCCCCATAGTATAGTGTCAGGTGGCAAGAGGAGACTCATTCCTCTACTCGTTTTCCACGCCAGTTACCTTAAAACCATATTTTTTGATCCAACGGAACCTTCCTTCATGTTATCAGTAGCATGTAGGGTTTTTTTCTAGGGCTATCAGTTATATAGTTCTTCCCGTCTGACTTAATCTATACTTTACCGGGCCTGACCTCTTGACTATCGATATGTGTCAACAGTACCGAATATGGATATGTAAAAACTAACAATGAAAACACATATTTTCATCTAAATGCTCCGGACACGACATATACAGACCATTGCTCCTCATGATTGGCCTTGTATTCGAGGCTGGGAATTTTCCTTTATGTAGCACGGTGTGATTATGATTGTCGTCCCATGACTCGAACTCCCACCCCCACCCCCACACCACGTTTGTGATAACTTCTGTTATCAATGATCATGCCCTCAGCTTTGTACAGAAGGTCTGTTAAAGGACCGCCCTCCACATTCTCACACCTACACTCTCATACCATTGTCACCGGGGAGAATGGACGTCTTGCAGTTGACTCCTGTTGGATATTGCATTTACATGGCTCCTTCTGCAGTTTTATTTCCAATCACCAAACATAGTGTTGATGCTATGTTTGAGGATGGAAAGAGTATGAAGTGCCACAACCTTTATTAATTACTATGACAGATGTCTATACCCATTTGTGTATAGAGACCATCGTCAATTTAGTAGATTACTTGTGCAGATTACAGAGATGACAACTTTCCACTTTTCCCAGGAAATCATCTTTTTCATACTCAGTATATGGAATTCCTTTTACTTTGTAAATCAAAGATAATATAAATGGAGCCTCATTGGCAGACATAGAACAGTGGTACCCACAGACCATGAGCCCAGTGTTTAGCCAACATAGGCGATCAGTCACTGGGCACTTTAAGGCACTGGACTTGTAATCCCAAGGTTGTAGGACTTTGTGGGTTCGAGTCCCTCTGCAGCCACTCTTCTTCTTCAGTCCCAGCATTGGCAGCTTAACTGCTATATCAAAGGCCAGTCCTTCTCATACCATGTCTATGTGGTGTGTGAAGTAAAAGAACTCACACCTCTATAAATGTGTAGGGGTGTGATTTATACCTAAATTCATTACATAGATTCCATCACCACCCTTGTGTTATAAAAGATCATTGAGAGAGTCTGGTAAGAACCTGTAATTGTTAGCTGGACGTTAAATCAAACCAACCAAACTAAATACAGGCGTGTTTCCCATGTTTTCTTGGTCTCAGAGGCAGCAAGTTCCACATCGAAACTATTTCCACCTTTTTCTGATCCCAACTGACATCCCTGACTGATTATGCACACTGCTGTCCTCGGGAATAGGGTTATGTATGACGCCCGTATCCCAGTCATAGACACCAGAACACCACACTTTAGACTGTACCGTAACCTACAATGTACCGCCCTTGCCCTTAATCAATACCCAGTCAGAGAATGCTTCGGTGTGGGCCATTTACAAATGGCACAATGTAGGTTACTTGCAGACTGAAGCCACCATCATGTCACAGTGGGGAGCATGGAGGTTCATGTGGGGAGAGATCTCACACAGAGGAGTATCCCATCCAGCGGCCTCATATTTGTAAATCACATGATGGGGTCACTGATCACTGCCATGGGGTTGTTTGCTGGTTTGTTTTTTATTAGAATCGCTATTTCTGAATGGTCGATGACTAATATGAAATAATAGATATGTCAATGGCAATGGATATAATGTATGACCTCATTGTCCTCCACAGACATGGCCTCGTAGGTGACCTTTGTGTCCTGGGATTAGAGCTGACCGTGAAGGTGGCACAGGCAGGGGGCGACATATGGCACGGTTGAACTACATTTCCACAATTATTTAACACATAATTTGGGGCCTTGTATGATAAGTAACGGTAGCAAATACTTCATGGGTGATTCCCATTCTGATTCCATATGGCCAATATTTTGTTACATTCTGATATAACAAAAGAGTAAGTTTGACATGTGATACACACTACATGATCTAGTCATGTTTTATTACTGTAGTATTCCAGCTGTTTACAGCAGCAAGACTCAATGGACTGTAGGCGATGAGATAGCCTTAACCTGCTAGTGGACTAATAAGTAAATCCACTTCTTGACTTACTAAACTCTAAGGGCATTGAAATAGTGCATATAGAAGATATCACGACTGGCCAACGTTTCGTAGGCGTGGGCTTTCTTCTTATGGGCACGTGACGCAAAATGTGAAGATTTCTTTTATCAATCTATAATACATGTATTTATCTGGAGTTGTCTTCAACAAATAACTCCAAACCGTATAAAGACTCAATAAGATACACCTATTTTGAAAACGTTATATAGGTGGTGCGCTTCCTCGACTAAAATCACCCAATGTCTACATCAGTTATGAATCTCGCCTTGATACCCTGTGCCTGTCCGACACCCCCGTCTTAACAACTCCTACCAAGCGCACAGAAGAGCCGGCGGCTCCCCGATGTTGAGATGGTATATGAGATACACCTCTTATTGTTGCCTTCTGTAGCAGGCTCAATAGAATCCATTATTTGACGCCATGGTCTATAGGGACACCCGGTCCCTCGCGGACCTCCCTCCCACACTAAGGTACTTACCGTGTTTGTTCACCTTTCTTTTCTCTAGTCTAATGTAGCACACTCGAACTCATTGTGAGTAAAGTGTAGGAGTGCTATTCTGAGAACCCATTGGAGACATATTCGAAAATCTATTTCATTATTTTATTTAAGAAACGGAACATCTCAGGGCAGAGACCAGTACCTCTTGACTTTAGTATAAATGCAATAATTTAGGGCTGGACGAATAAATCACCTGAACCCTTCATAAAAGTTTAGTTGATAATTTTTTTAATGCATTTTTTTCGAGCCGAATCAGTTATTTTTTATACAAATCACACTCCCTATATCAATTTTTATGTATAAATATATGTGTATTTTACTGTGTCCGCAATATCATAATGGGGTTTCCCCAAGAGCAATATAAACCAGATCCTGTTCTTGATCGAGTGTTTTTCTCTTTTATGATTAGAAGGACATGACTTTTCAGTGTGTTCTCACATCACTGGTCACATGTTTGAGTGTGTAATTTTTTTATGTCTGAACCAAATTATATTTCCAAAAGAAATAATGATGTAAGGATATTAAGATTGCTTGAAGCACCAATTCCTCCCCATTATATATATATGCGATAAACACATCACCAATAATCATAATGTTCTTCAGATATCCAGTTTATAAAAATGGAATTCATGCATTGTCAGTATTCACACTCCTTCGTCACCAGGTCCCTGGTCACTTATATATTAAAGTAAATTACACTAAGGGGAACCAGGCACACTTAGGTGGTTACACAGTGATCCAGGTTAGATCCCTATCACTGGGTGGTAACGTCATCAGAATATGATCTCATGCTCGTCTGCTGATGACAATAACCTTGGCGTTCCCTGTTAGGAAGCTAGGGTATCAGTGTCAGGAGGCGATCATGGAGTGGAAAGCTGTCCTGATGTGTGGGAGTGATGAGGGGCCTGCTATCAGTGATATGACTTTGGTAATCTCTCCGTTTAATCATTACACATGCTTGACTACTACAGAAGTGGAGATGTTTTTTAACATGAACATTTTTCAAGTATATTAAGAGAGCCTTTCATCATAACTGAAATGCCGGTTTTCAAGCAGGGATGCAACTTTGCCGACAACTGACCGAAATCCGATATTTCTGCAATCTCATGTATAACCTCTAAAAAGGTGTGAAAATCATAAAATAAAGCGGAATTCCAAGCAGTATGTACACAGTGGCTAAAGCTTGGCGGAGCAGACCTCCTTAGTCCGTTAGCATTGAGGCATACGCCCGGTAAAACAGCCCCCTGAGGGCCAGGCAGTCAGTCATTTGGCGGCAGAAGAACGCTATCAGGGCCGTGGACACTGCCGTCAGAGTTCCGTCAGATGCCGAAATTTTGTTTTGACGGCATAGACTTACCTAAGTCAGTTAGCTGATCTTAAGATTTGAAACAAGTTATTTTGAATTGCTTTAGCACAGTGTAAAGCCAATGTATTGACAATAAATGTAAATATACCATATTGAGTCAATATTTAATATTATCATGAAGCCTAATTAATGTGTTTACAAGCTGGTTTTATTAACATTTCATTTGGAAATATAACAGAGACTGAAACCAGTCTACTGTAATGCAGCTTAATACTCAAGAAGGGGATTTCCAACTTTTTTTAAATTGAAACATCCACTCTCATCCACAGTGTCTTGACCATAACATCATAGAACGTACCATACCTCTGCTGTGAGAGTGACGTTTCCTGTTTAGTTTCACATTGCAAAATGAGCTATCATGTATCATCACGAAGGGGAGGGGGGGTGCCTGCCCCCCCCCCCCCCCCCGGTATTGTTTTAATGGGTTTTAGATTTCCGATTTTTTCCTGAGTCCCAACTTTCATACCTGTTCAAGCTATTCAATATTTTTCAGATTGTTTTCCGTTTTACAGTATAAGTATTTTCCAAAGTTTGGACCTCGTACGGGCTATTCCTCTTAAATATTTGAAAAGGAGTTTATATCTGCCAATCAACAACTGAGAGAATATCATACTGTGCATTGGCTCTCGACAAATATGGTATGGAAACATTGCTGGCAGAACTTATCATTATATAGCACAGGAGACTGCTGTGGGGTCTAATACAGGGGTATGATATATCCAAAACTGAGATGGCAGCTTTCCAGTTTCCGATGAAAATCCATGTTTAATTTTCAGTATAAATGTATATCACTTTGTCCTGGTCAAAACACAGGTGATATTAATTGAGCCTCACACATGTCAATAAAACAGTAATTTGAATCTTCCACAGACCATCAATCCCATGGTGTATCCCACACTAAGTGTTTATCACATTTTACCTTAATAACCCTCAGTTAACGCGGGTTCCCGAAGATTCATAGCCCCCACCTGTATATCACGACCATACCCAGCAAGCACTTCCTGTCAACACAAAACATTCAGCATTTTCATGAAGAGTCTATCATCAAGCAGTTGTAGCAGGGAATTCTCACTAACCATCGCTGTTGACACAAACACCGCATGTAACACAAGTGAACATTATGTATATGAGACGTAATATCCATTATGAGGATAGTGACGGCCTAATGTACACGAGATGTGTAGATATTCGCTTTCGTATTCATAGAGCCCAACGTTGAATATATTTTGCAGTAATGATCATTCACTGTGATAAAAGTGAGTGAATTGAACCATCTGTACAAGTAGTTATCTCTCCCCCACAACTACATTCGGTAAGCTAGATATGGATGTAGGAGATACCTGGAAAGTCCATATACACCCTTGTACTATGTGTGACACTCGAAGTTGTTATGCAGAACCTGACCGATTCACTCATATAAGATTCTGAGATTGCCATGGAGACCCAGGACAGTTTTTCAGTTATAATGGAGGATAAATAAACCTATAATAATGCCAAATTCAGGTTTCTAGACAATAAACACCAAGTGATGTACAAGGTCATATTATGTTATCTGGAGTTTAACAAATACATGTAACCTGCAGCTCAAGAAACTCCCTGCTCCGGTTGTTAACGGTAACACATTTTAACAGATGAGGACAGATTAGAATTCCCAGTGTTGGCAGCTTTCCATTTTTTTTCCCTGGAACTCCATTTTTCATTCCCAGCATACATTTTTTCATATATAAAACAAGATGATGTTAATTGAGTCTCATTCACGCCAATAAGACGGTTTGAACGTCCCCACACACCCTCAGTCCCATGCCATGGCTGACACCAACATTCATTCTTGGTCTCCCTGAGGCACCAAATTCCACTTGGAAAGTATTTCCATCTTTTTTCAGACCTAAATGATATCCCTGAATTCCACATGAAGTACTTCTCTATTCACTCTAGCCCATCGGGGGATTTAGTTTTTTTATGGATTGTTTTTTTTCAGCCACAATATCACCCCGTGTCACACAATCCAGGATTATTTTCAGTAGGCTTGTAGTACATGTATACCTGTATTAAATATTGGTGTCCTTAGATCCAAAAGGGAAGCCGGAGTCTGATGGTGCGACCCAAAGTGAACCAGTTCCAGCGGTCAGAACTCAACAGGAGGGTCAGTCATATGAGAACACCATTAGATTAAGTAACCAACAACTCATCCTCAGTTCACAACTTTGCCCAACAATAAGACAATCATTTGTAATAATCGTTATTTTGAGGTTTCCTCATAATTTCTATTGCTAAGACTTTTCTATGGATCTTCAAGGGTTAAAACATGAAAGACCATTTTGGAATCAAAAGTACCACACGGAAGATTTGATTGCATCATCAGTGAAAATTCATCACAAATATGTATTATACACACATGTATTTACATGAACTGGTAATAATAATTGATAAATAATTCACTGTCATAAAGTATTATAATTCTATGTCTTATAATTGCATAATTAGAGCTCTACAAACCTTCATTATAGGTGTTAGAACTACGGTAGTTTAGCTCTCAGTAGTAATCAGATTGATTGATGGGATGAAGATAATTAAGGAAATTGATTAAACATGAATGCAACTAAAATAAGTTAAACACCATAAATAACTTTGAAAGATAAAATACACTTGATTACTAATCATGTTCTACATCTAGGATTTAAGTCAGTGAAAGGTGCATTAATCACAGGAATTAAATGTGTGCAGTGTACACCCAGGGGCCTTTATACAGGGATGCCAGTTTGTAGGATTTTGCCTACATGTAGGATTTTCATTTTAGTCTCAAGAGTGATGAAAAGTTCAAGAAATTGTATGATTTGAAAACAAAATAGACTCCAGGTTCCCTGAAATCTAAATCTTAGATAAACTTGTTCTGTAATCTTTCAAAATTCCGAATTTAGCTACCCTGAGTACACTCAGTTAGAGGCCCTATGGATCCCAGTGCTCCAACCTAGAACTGTAGGATGGTAGGATTCCTGTAGGAAATGCTCCTACGGATAAGGGCAAACTTGAATACTGACTTCTGATTGGCTTAAAATATATGCCGAAGAATCTGCTAGGAGAGTGATGGGGATTCCCCATACACCATGTGCGTTTTAGGTGATACATAGACTAGCCTCAGTCCCCATGTAGGAATTTTTTCTGACCCCAACTAGCATCCCTGTTTATATGTACCATACATCCCTGGAAGCTTTATCTATATTATTCGACATAATTATAACCTGGAAGGCTGCATTTTGGTCGTCTTTACTAGAAAACGACCGTTTGCACCAGTCACTGTATATACATCGTATCTAAAATGGAAAATACTGATGTTAGGTTTAAGTCTTCATACAGATTTCTTACGGCGAAAGTCTGCTGTGAGAGTGAAATGCAGGTACCCAAAACGGTGCATCTATTTTCAGCAGCTTGTGATATCACCGTGCTCTGAGGGCTTTACTTCTGTGTAACTTTGCGACAAGAGAAATTCTCTGTCCTACCGTCAAAACGCAATACCATTGAACACTTCGGTAGAATTACACATTTTTTTTTATTTTTTTTTTTTTTTTTATTGAATGATTCGCATACAAAATGTCGCGGTCTCGCAAATCGTGTATTGTATTTTTCGTTAAGAATACGAGGCAAAGTACACTTCTAATCATAACCCATGAAAGAAAAAATGTATTGTATTTTTGCTACCTCGGGCACAATATCCACTCAGAATTTGGAGAATTTGGGTATCAAAGCTACAAAATCCGTGGTCATCAGTGTAAAGCAAGAACCATGCTTAAAACTCTCAAAGCTATTGTTCTGTGTAGATATATAGTAGTTTATCTAGTACATGTAATATAACTGGAAGTCCGGAAACCATACGTCTTTGGATGCTGCACAGTATTTTGATTATTGCCTGTCGTTGCATTCCGTCACCAGTATCAATTTCGGCCTCTTAGGAATGGACATAATTGCCGGCTCACACCAGTCGCATACAGACGGGTTGTGTGTTCGTGTAAACAGAGAACATCACAGGCGCAAAGCATCCCATCAGATTAATTCGCCTCTGAGCAACTCCGGACGTTTTGGTGGCAAGGCGGCAAGGCAGACGACAATTGTCTCAATTAGACTTACTGGTCCCTGCGCGTCCTTGATTAGCGTCGTCAGTGGAGGCCTGGCCCAGTAGCGTATTATATTTAGCCTCCAGACCCGGCTTTTAAAAACGGCTTTTATTTTTTGGGGAGGCGAGTGAAAGAGGAAAAGCCGTCTGCCCATGTTTGGTTTGGTGGAGAGACGCCGAAACGGCGCCTGTAGTGTGTACTGGGACCTGAAGTTAACGGTTGGCAGCTTTGTTGCTCACGCCATATTGAGAAGGTGAAATGCTGCTGAAAGAAATGAATTATTGATTCTACATTTATATATTTACTCAATAAAGTAAATCTTAAAGTGTAAAGATTTCATTCATTTTTATAGAAAATATTACCAGATTAGGTGAAGAGCTGCTCTCTGGTATGGGCGAGGTATATGAAATGCTACACCACACTGGCCTAGATCATGGACAGTGTATTCTCTAGATTTTTATGTCCATGCCTGGATGTTACCCAGTCATAAGACAAGCACATAGGTCAGTTGATAACGATATTAATGATTGTCACAACCTTTTTAGGGTGCGGAGTGGGGGGAGTCATGTCGGTATTTGCATTTGAGCCCTGCTCAAAGGAATTTTTAAAGCTGGCCCAGTAATAGTTTATGCATTTGCTAGCCCTTGACGACAGCAATTTTAAACGATTATTTGGAATCCTGATTTATAACACAAGTCACTATCACAAGAAATTGAGATCGGAAGTTAATGAAACCTTTTGTCATTAAAAGAAAAATTCAATACATAATGAAGGTGTATTTGATTAAAATACACTAGCAAAAAAATACAATTAATGTCTTTGCGTTGAATCACCTGTGCATGGGTTTCATAACCCGGTAGTAGGTGGACAACATCTGATAGCGCTGATACCAGAAAATTACCTTTGTATATTGCTTTCTTCGTTTCCCTAGCGACTGAAGAGTTTCAACTCGTTCGGCACGGCTGTTGTCCTGGGTAGCGCTAGTGACGGTGACGAGCAGCCAGAGGGCGCCACCGATGTACAGGTGTGAAGCTAGTCCTGATTCGTGTCCCTTTGATAAATGTGTGCATTGCAGTCGATTTCTCTAAATTGCCGTGAATGCTTTGTATTCTTATTATTTTTTCATCGTGAAGGTCATCCTGTCCAGTGTATAGAAAACACATGTACTTAAGGTGTTGGTGCTGGTATATATTATCTTTTAAAATAGATACTTTTAAGTATTAAGGTTATTTTTTCTGTTAAATATCTACTTCTCTCAATTCTCCCCGTCTTTTTTAAGTTACGTGTAAATTTAGGACATTTCATTTTCGTGGGTGTTATGTTTCTTAAAAACTGTTTGGTTAATAATTTGTTTTAAATATTGATATTATTCTTCCAATTTCTGAAAAATCTCCCTGTTAGCTATTCCTATCCAGAAATGATTAAATATCCTCATTTTCGTAACGGTTCAAGTAAAAAGTTCCCCATCATACAGTTATCTTTAAAACTAGTACAATTGAATTATTTCAACGAAATTCCAATTACCATATTCAGTATAATATTCAGCTAGAGAAAAAGAACACATACAAGAATACTAAAATTACTTTCAGTGATAGATAAGCCAATATTATTTGGCGTAATTTATTTGGAAATATGTTGTTTACTACAAGTTCACTATTAATGCTATTTACAAAAATATCCAGTTATAGTTTTAATAGTTTCCCAAGTAGACGCCTACCATTTTCTGTGTCTGATGATAATGTCCTAGCAATTACTTTCACATTTGCACACTGTGTAATGGTATTAATCCGTTTGATTAGGGAAAGGGTCAGAGCCTCCCACGCCTTAAACAGCTGCCAAAAGGCTGGAGTGAAGAGAAAACTGAGGATGGAGTAACCACATACCTTAACCAAGTCACCAACGAAAAGGTAAGTTACCAAATGCAATACTTCTCTTCTTTTTCTGTTCATTTTAAGTGTGAATGTTGGACTTAACCTTAAGTTCTTTTACTAAAATAGCAGGTCTAACGCTATGGCTTGGTGCCTTTATATATTAACCGCATTCATAGCTACATGGTGGTGGGCCTTAAAGCGTTGCATTTTTAACAGCAAAACACCATAACCATGTAAATTATTTTATGTTCAGACAAGAAAGTGGTGAAAAGGGAACGTCCATGTTAGAGTAATGCCCAGCGGCTCAGTTTAAAGATTCGTCTTTATAAAAGTGGCAAACTTCTACTTACATTTAGTTTCCGTAAACACTTGGCCTGATTACTTTGATTGAATATGTATATATATATAATATATATATGCATACCTTAAGAAGGCATAGGGAGACTAGAGTATCTAGAAGTCGTCAGAATAAAATATGGATGTACATACTACTAGGTCTACAAACCTGTACCATCGCACACTTTAATGCGTCATCCTTAACTGCCAACTAGTGTTCGTATGATTGAGATTTCGTCTATTAGTATTGCTTGATATCGCTCCGAACGGTTACTTGCTGACACTGCTGCTAGTAAAACAAATTATTAAAGAAAAGAAACATGTTTACTCTCTTCTACGATCCATGCTAGGTAGTTTCTTCTACTAGACAGGCAGTTTCTTGGCTTTTTTGCTTTGACAATATAAGTATATATTGCTATATAGTCCTGAAAGTCATTGCAAAAAAATACGTCACAATACTGCAAAGGACAAAAACAGATAGTCGCTCCCCACTTTGTACTACATTATTCTGTCACATTTATAATTTTTTGGAATAGATAGTGTGAAGTTGCTCACCCAGTCATATCTTGGTTGGTGATATATGATATTGATATAAGATTTATTTACATAATCTTTTAATAGTGATCAAAGTCCTTGTAACAAGGTGCATTAAGTCGTTCCCCGACTAAAACTCTACGTGATAATATCATGCAAAGTCTAATGATAACAAGTAATTTTCTACACATAGAGAGTTTGATTCATTCAGTGATTAACCAATCATTATAAATGTTCATAGTGTTGGGTTATCAGGTATTTACAAGTATTTGACATGTTAATACTGGTATTAAGTAGCACCTTTATTTTCTCAGCAGCACATTTATGAGAAATATATTCCGAGAATTGTTTTCCGTAACTTATTGAATGAACACATGTAAATCAGAATCTTCAGAATATCACTTTTGAGCACACACAAAAGCATACGATTGTCCTGTATGGAGGCCTGTAGCGGACGATAGTCAGAAATGTGGGTTGATATCAGGGTACCGGAGTGCCACATGATATCAACCCCCGGTGTCATACAGATCGGCATGCTTAACATGAACTTAATCCAGTATTTCACAAACCTCATTAGATTATAGATGTAGACATTTCAGCCCAAATAACATTGCTTCTATGTCAATACTGAAGATAGGCTATTTTCCCATCTCACACCGTTTTATGTATAGACAAGTAAAGCCAAGTATACTATCTAATACAGCTTCCCCAATAGGATGCGTACCTAATTTACAGTATGCTGATGGGAACAAACCCTTGAGAAGTGCTAAATAAAAGGATGGATATATACAAGTCCAGAACGCTACATACCACATCATCAAATACCCACCTCCGGTTATCTTACAGTATCTAAGTTCAGTCGATGACGGTGGACGTGTATATTACTATAAAGAGGACCAGTCCCAGTCGACGTGGGTCCTTCCCGAGGTAAGTCTTCTCCCGCCGTCCTCCCTCACACCCCGCGCCCCCAACCGGCACACCCGATACGATAGAACGCCGCTGTGCAGACACATTCATGAATTGGGCAGACGACATTTTACAGAATTTAGAGACCTTTAAAGTGAGGACCAGAGGGAGAAAATATGAATTTCCACAACAACAAACTGTGTTTTGTCCATTCGTCAGATGTTATGGGGGGGGGGGGGGGGGGAGGTGCCAAACACAAATCTTCGTCAAAAACGTTGAACGATATGTTGTCTTAGAATTATTACGATTTTGGCTTATATTACGCACTGTGATGCAAGGCGCACGCAACATCTGGGACTCTTCATATATCGAAACTTCACCTGTGTATTAACGAAAACTTTCCATTAGCAGATTTTGACAGATAGAATATATTACTGGTATTTAATTGAATCAGTTTTCACAAATCGATAGTGAACTGCTAAAGAGGACAGACTACTATTACTGACAGCGGTGTTCTACTCTATTGGATGTGCAAGGTGGTCAGTCAGGTTAGATTCACTATTCCGAAAATATGAGCCCTGTCCACCAGGATGTAAGTAGAGACTCCACGTGCATTGAGATTCCTCCACTAGTTTAGGTTATTCCATAACCGTGAAGAAATCCCTTTAAATAGAGTAAGATATTATATTGTTACCCCTTCCCATATCTCTCTGTTTTTGAATGATAAGGAGAGTTCATTATTTACGGCATGGGGGCACACTTTAACCGACAAATAACCGACCCCTCCCATAGGAATACTGGGGAAAAGAGTTGTCAGTGTTTACCACCACAGTACCATTCAACCATGTAAAAAAGAAATCTTCTGTTGTATGGTACTAAAATGAAAACCTGAGGTGGATTTACTGTTGTTAATTATCTTCTTATTTAACAAACAGGACACCTAGTATTATATTTTGCATCTAATTTGCAATGACCAAAAAACAACTTGAACCACATGCGAAAGTTAAATAAACAATTTCCACTGACAGTGTTCTGCAAAGTGACGGTAGCCATTGACATCAATAGAACCGTCAATAACTTAGTCTATGACAAACCCTCTTTATAACTTCAACATCAATTGATTTTGAGACCAATGGCAGTCAGGAAATATCATAGTCACATCAATATAGAACACATATGCCTGATGATTCTCAACAAGAAGAGACTACTATTTATTGGGCATAAAACAACCTTGTTTAAGTCTCAAGATTGGGATTGCCAACAGAAGCGATTAATATTGGACACTGTCACCCAGTGACAGTATCGTATATGACTATTGCCGTGCAATAGTGTTCTGACTGGCGTCTCTGTTTTTAACCACAACACCATTCACATGGTAGCCTAGTGCTCAGCAGTCTTATTCCATACTAGACCTCGTCCAAATCATCCATCTGCACAAACTGGGTAGCCAACCCTTGTACACTCTCCAGAGAAATGCCTGGAGGCAATCAACTGGATGCCACACTCTTTCTAGGCACGTTACCAGGGCACATCTCATAGAACAAAATGCTCTAGTAGGACAGATATGGCCTACCTACCTACCTACCTACCTACCTACCTACCTACCTACCTACCTACCTACCTACCTACCTACCTACCTACCTACCTACCTACCTACCTACCTTCCTACCTACCTACCTACCTACCTACCTACCTACCTACCTACCTACCTACCTACCTACCTACCTACCTACCTACCTACCTACCTGCAGCCATAAGAATTACCGGGGAAAAATTTGACCTCCCTACTGGAAATATTAAATCAATTGAATTAGTCTCTCCCCCATAAAAACCGAGCCCCCCCTCCTTTGCTGGCATAAATACTGAATGTTCCCGAAGTATTTCACCCATTGATGTGTTGCTTTCCCATAAAAGATAAGCTTAATTCTTATACACTCTGATATTTATCATGAATGATTGTATTACAGTATAAAACAGGTCTAAACATTCAATCAATACTTTCCCCATCAGACAATCAACCTCTTCTATTACTTCTAATCAACAGTCGGACAATGCCGAACACATTTACTGGAATCAGGAAATGGTAGTCATTTGCTTACTAGATTGTGATTTATATAAGGCTACCCAAACTTTGAATATAAGCCAAGAACCCCTTGTAAAAACAGTGATTCCATATGTGCCCCATAGGTTGAATTTCGAGAGTTTAGAATCTGACTTAAATATTAAGTCCTTGTGAAAATTCAATCCCAGCTTCCTCCCTCCTCTCAAATGTCATTCTAGAAATAAATGCTTTCAATCAGTTGACATTAAATTAAGCCAACTGTTGTACACTCTCACAAGAAATGCCTGGAGGCTATCAACTGGATCCCACTCTATTTCTATGCACGTTACCAGGGCACACCCCATTGAACAAGAAGTTCAAGTGGGACAGATATGGCCTGCAGGATATTATACTACCCCCTACCTACCTATCTACCCACCTATCTTACCTACCTGGGGTAGATATTGGTTTTTGCTATTCAAGACAGATGAGTGAACCCCAATATAGTTTAGCTTAAGGAAAATTGGCACCCAGCAGAAATAGCAAGAAGAAAGTGTGCCCCTAAGTTTTACCAGGATAAAAAAAGGTTGGCCGCCCTGGTTGAAATACAAAAACAGCAAAGTTGGCCTCTCCCCCACAAAAACTGAGCCCCCCTGCCGTGAATACTGAATGCTCCCTAAGTATTTCAGGTATTGATGTGTGGCTTTCCCATAAAAGATGAGTGTGATTCTTATGCGATATGATATTTTTGATGAATTCTTTTTTTAATACAAAAAGCTAAAAAAAAAATTAAATCATATATTATGGTATATCTCTGAGGAAGGAGTGTATCACAATATGATGCAGGTTTAAACATCGATAAAACCAATACTTGCCCCTAGAGTCAACTAACCTCCTTTACTACTTTTAATCAACAGTCAGAAAATGCCGAACACATTTACTGGAATCAGGAAATGGTAGCCATTTGATTACTAGAACGTGATTTATATAAGGCTACCCAAAATTTAAGTATAAGCCAAAAACCTCTTGTAAAAAGAAATGATTCCGTTTATACCGCTAAGGTTAAATTTCTAGAATTTAGAATACGACTTAAGTGTTAAGTTCTTGTGAAAATTCAATCCCAGTTTCCTCCCTTATAATAGATGACATTCTAGAAATAGATGCTTTCAATCAATTTTCATTAGATAAAGCCCTCCCCACCCCCATTCCCAAATATTCTACTATCTCTACAACACACGATTATTTCGTGCACGTGAGTAAGAACAACTTCTGTCCCGTGTATAATTATTTTTACCGCTAGCCTCCTGCGGACAGTGGCATTATCCTGATTATTATGATTATGGTATTATCATATCATGACTTAAAGTGAGATAAATATAGAAAAATGGTCTCCTCCAGATTTAGGTTAGGTAATATGCCCTAAGGTTTGACACTGCCGCTTATATATAAAGACATTAAAACAATTATGTACCTGCGTAGGAAAGGATCCATACAAGCCTGGATATTGTACTCACTGTCCATGATACAAACGACACGACCACCAAAAATTTGATTTAGTATATGGCATGGAGGAAGAAACTCAATACATTTTTCCACTTCAAATGTTTGTGACTTTTTAAGTTTAGTACTGTATAATATATAGCGCTTCAGCTGTGTTAACTATAATTTGCCGTAAGAAGTACTTTTCAAGTGTTATGTCTTCCATATGCATTATACATATATCTATTTTGATTGAATTATGTCTCTTGAAAAATAGATTTATGCGAATGCTATTATTACCATTTCATACACATACAATTATAGTTAAGTTTATTAGTTGGTGTTCTTGCCTTGCTTTCTCTTTCTCTCTCGTTTGTTTGTGTATATATATTTTTTTTAACTCTTTGTGTCTGGCTGAATGTCTCTCCGTTGCACACGCATGCTGTTCCATAGATCGAGCAGCCCCCCACCACCACTACCAGCACGTCCCACCATCAGCGGCACGGGTCTGTAGATAGCGCCATACCGGCCGGGGTGGCCGCCAGCTTCCGGCACCGACACTCGGCCATTCTACACAGTACGGCAGACGGTCTGGGCGCGACGATCGGCAACTACCCCCCCGCCTATCGGCACTCTATAGCAGCGGTACTAATCTCCAGCACGCTTCTTACCACCGTCACCCCAGGAGGTGCACTGGTGTATGGACGGATGGGTGGAAAGAACATTCACAAGAAAGAGCATGGGTGGAGGGGATGTGGGATAAAAAAATATTAAAAAAAATTTAAAGAGTAGAATTCACAGGTATCATGATTACCACAGGTCTGGAAATAATCAAGTTCAGGATTTTCAATATTAATCAAATAAATCAGCATATTTAGGAGATGTCATAAGTCAATAAGATCAACATGAGGAATGGATACTCAGTGTCGTTAACAGGGAAGAATGTATACAGGGATGCACGTTCTCCGACAAATGACGGAATTCCGACATTTCGCATACTTCGGTAACACTCGCGGTGTTAGAATATACATCGATTCATAGCCATTCATTTACAAAATAATGTTATAAATGATTCTTTTTGATAAGCATTTTGAATTGCCAATTTTTCCTCGGTCATGACTTTCATCCTTGTGTATATATTAGTGATTTATACAAGTTCCTGCTATCTCAGTTGATGTATGTGACTAGTTAACGGCAGGATGTCTGCCGACCACAACTCAACCATGTATGCTATCTGCATTTCGTTATTCTCTATAATATAATAATCCTATGAGCGTAGCTACCATCCAGCTAATGCCCCACACCAAGTTGAGAAAACTCATTAGTGTCCATGTACGTAGACTAGAGGCGTCTCCATAGAATTGGTTTGCGAAAACAGGAGCCGAATTCATAGTTGCTGTATTATAAACCATAAGTTACGTTCAGTGAACGTGTACCTAGTGAGACGACCACGCGGGATCTTACGTAATCACTGACCTACCAGGAACGCCTGGGTTCAATTTAATCTGACACAAGTATTTCTGTTGGCCATGGCAGGACTAGCTCTTGAACTTACCAGGAACTCTGTCCATATGGAACAGGAAATGATCTGACATGGCTAGCTGATCTGAAATGGGTAATCTTTCATGTCGTCAGTCCTTATAATGTAAGGAGTGGATATAGTGGAGACATGAAATAATGTGGGTGATCAAATATCTATAGGAACCATAAATGTTAAGAAAGACCTGACCATGGGATTCTGAGAATAGTGACTGAAAGAAGTTAAAACGAACAAGGGGGGGGGGGGTATTTTTATTTAGACTCAGGATCCAGAATTGTCTGTTTTTATGGAAGAGCCTTGAACGTGTGTATTTCAATCAAGGTAAAGTTGGTCAAATCCAATCAAAGGTTATTTTCCTATCTCAAAATAGTGCTAAGAATTTACATGGTACCAGGGGCTGTATAGGTAATAAGGCGCTTATGTAAATTGTAATCTTAAACATTTATAGACAAATGCTGAAGATGTTCGGAGAGCCTCTTATGAGATTAATCTACAATAGCATAATCTTTATTTAAGAATTGTATGCTTTTAGTAAGATATGTTTAACCCGTGTTTTTATACTGTATGTGTGTCCGTACAGTATAAACAACTGGTGTGTTGTCTGAAATTCTAGTTTGTCTTCATGTTGAACTACCTTTGTTCTTACATGTATCTTATGTTGATAAATAAGTGGTTAATCATGGTGTAATTGTTTCAGTAGATAATCAAAACAAATATTGATTACAGATTATATTACCTATAAGAAAGCTAACCATTTGACTTGTTTCACTTTAACCACTGGTTTCTCTTTCTTCACTTAATTTGTAATCACAGATCCTTGTAGCCTTGTTAGAACAAGGAATGCCGTCTATAAAGAAACATAATTCTTTATTATTATATACCTGTGCACGAACTTTTACGAAATACTACCTGCTGCTTGGCATAACGTATACATAATGTTCGGGCGCACTGTCAGGTTGTCCATGAAATGACGTTTTTTACGTTATTTTCAGGTATATGATAATAAGGAAACGTAGATACTGAGCCCGTAGTGATGGCTGTTCTCGGTACTTCCATGAAAGACCTCGAGCATCCATCGCTATGGACTCAGTAACATTTCCTCATAGTATGTTATATTTACTAAGATGTAACTATTTCTTTCCACAGAGCCCAAGCGCCTTGCACGAGAGTGAAGATAAGCGTGAGGACCTCCGCTCTCCCAAACTGAAACCGGTCGATGTAAGTAGATTAGCTTTAGTTAATTTGTATTACTGCTGTTGTCACCGGAACTCTTTTTACGCTGCCCTTCACTCAGACATAACTGGGTTTTGTTTTGTTTTTTACAAAAGATGTCACCGTATGGGGATTTGGTAAAACTGTCACCGAGCTGACTGTGAAGATATATTTATCTTTATTTTGATTTATCTATGGGAATACCAAATGTTTCTGATAAGATAGTTCGTGGAATTGTAACCGTAGTTCCTGAAAAAAATTTATACATTCAGAACATTAGTTTGTTCAGCAACCGGCTGCATGAATCCGGGAACTCTAAGTCTCTCGTATTAGAATAACTGCCGTCATATATTACATCCTGGAAGAATAAAACGCATGAGAAAAAAAGAATTCCCAGGAGCAAAAGTATCAAACTCGTCTAAAAATACCATGCTGACTTAATTTGGGGGGGAAACCTGAGATCAGCAGATAAGGTTGTCTTGTTTATACCGATTAATCTAATCTTTTAATACAAAATATTCACTTCCTTGGTCAGGACTTTAGCGTACTGAATCTTTGGTAGACATGTATTCAAAAAATATTTCACACGTCTTAATACTATTGAAGATGTTCTTCATATAAAATGTGTAAAGAAAATAGTCCCACCTGGTAGTATAAATGTACACATGTAGTTTATAATATCAAAGTACCTTACCTCATTTGAACATGATGATTAAAATTCCAATTACAATGCTTTTCGTGTGAGTCGTTGGATTTTATTTCTAAAAACAATCGATCGCAAAACCGTATACTTTTCTTTATAGAATATAGTTTTGTCCCCTGGGAACTCTTTGTAACTTATCGCGTAAAAAGGGTAGAGGTCAACTTTTATGAAACAGCATCGATAACTCGTATCTATTTTGACTGGTCATTTAAGCCTGTTCTCAACGTGCTTGTTACTGATGCGTGCTATGCCTGGGGCTGGGGATTCACTCCCGATCACCCTAGTTAGAGATTCCTTGCACTTGAAAACACGACTGCACGCACGCATGCAAACCAAAGTTCTATGTACCCAAACCTCTGCCTGGTATCGCGAGTTCTCCCACCCACCCCTAGGGTTTAAATGTCCATGCACGCACCCATCTCCCTGTAACACAGGCATGATGTAGACACTCAGAATGGCCGTAGTGAGAATCTTAAATCCTGTTGTATGTTACCTGAACACCGGGCAGATGTTTGCTCCCCACACAACTTACTAGTTGTAGGTATAGGTAGTTAAGTTTACTATATACCCATGCCGTATATATATACTGTAAATACGCATCGTTTTGTCATATAACGTAAAAATATCGTACGGAACGATGTTCCGTACGGCAAAATACAGAACACTTCCCCTTATACGTTGAATAAAATATTAATTGTTAGGCTGAATTAAATTGATAATTTTTTATCACTTTTGGCAGAACGACCTGCCATGCTTGTACAAGCCACAAAACTCGATAACAATTTACGGTTTGTACGGAACTCAGCATAAACGCCTCGTTCCGTATAAACCATAAATTGTTATCTCGTTTTGTAGCTTACAAGTACAGCATGGTCAGGACGTTCTATATAACTACTGCTTGTTACTGATCGGTCAGATATCAACGGGGATATAGCGCAATTATGGCATTGTCTATATCTAACATGATTCCCCTCACCACATTAGACGGGTATAAAAGAAATGTTAATGTTTTTATAGGCATGCAATGCGTGGGTAAAATAGATGGCCTATGAACTGATTCACAAGTTCACAGACTGAAAACCGATATACCAGACCCAAGGCGGTCCGAGTTCGATCCTTATGAAATAACTTCCTAGTTGTGGAGTGAGTCGAAGGGGAGTGGCTCTGCATATCTTTTTATGACGTCAGAGTATGCAGTGTACCATAGTTACTGTGATTAGGGGCGTTTTTCGGAAACACCAATTAAGGTGGTGTCAATAGCTGGGTCGACATTGCCTCGTTTTCTCTGAAATGATAGTTCCATCTAGTAAAGATAGTTGACAGAAATAAGTCTACAAAAGTGAAAAGTTTAAATTTTTGTTGGCCCCTATATATCATCATGGACATTGTACTCATTAAAGTTCTCTGGGACGTTTAACCACAAACAAACATAGTATTTTCTTTCTCTCAGACGAAAGAAAAGTTCTGTAGTGACCTTTTATGCCTTTTTAACAGATAGTACTACGTGCTTTGGGGAAATTTCCTTTGGTAATCATCAAGCATATGATGCAGTAGAAAGGTAACTGGGCGTGTTCCAAGTCTTAAGTAAGAAGGGATGGTTCAGTACACCATATACAGGGATGTGTGAATACATGGTGGCGACAATACTTTACAAAAATGGATTTATGCCAAATCAGATGTTTTTGAACACCAAAGAAGTCGTTGGTTCTATCCATGGGTTTCCCCTTCTGACGTTCACAACGTATTAACTCTAAACTAAACCAGACGTAATAAATTCCCCGTCTCTTAGAAACAGCAGACAATCAGAAAAGATGCGACTAAAGTCAACTAGTTATACGACAGGTATAACCTCATCGGATAATAAACAGAACGAAGGCAATGCCATCACATGTTACACCTCCTTCACCCCTCCCATGAGTCTTGTGTAATACATCCTGGTCAGTTAAAACCCCGTCCCTCTTTTACTAACGAACCCTTTCGCTGCAGCTGCCGTCAGTGCCTGACCTGGTTCTGCCGGCCGCCACGGAGGGCGCCAGTGGGCCTGTGTCTCCTGAGGTGGTCGATTCCCCGATCTCTCCCACCTTCTCCACGAGCACGCCGACCGAGTCGCCCTGCGGCTCCCTCACCCGACATGGGGTATGTGTAGACGTCTACGCCAAGTCCTCTCCTTTCTCATTCTAATGTTCTTACCACGAGCTGATTCCCCTGGGGATGCTGAGTAATTGTGTCTAATTCCCTTATTTTTTGGCCATGTATCCTTCCTTCTTTTTTTTGCTATATTTTTTCAATCTACTTTTCATCTTTATACCTATATTAGTTTTATACTCGGTTACTTCATCCACTAGACATTCTAAGGTTTTAGTGTATAATATCCCATATTTCTTTTCTCACTTCCAATCACGTGTATTTATTTACCCATGGATTCTTAGCTATTCTTATTCAATTTGATTAATTTCTTACCTGATCTTCAAGATTAATTTCCCTTTATGTCTATTTACATCTGTGATCACGAAATTCGCGACACCTTGTTAAGAAGCACCACATAACATGCATCGCATTTTGATAACCATTCTGCACAACCGAAACGGCACAGCTGGGTTCGTGTTACTAAAATCGTATGTAGAATTAAGTTATTAAACTTCAACGGACTAACTAATGTCTGTCGGTGGTCCCACCTGCCCTTAAATGTCTTTGGGGAATGCTATGAGACAAAATATCCTTGATACACTTAGCTTTTCTTATCCTCCTTATGTCGTTTTATAAGTTTATTTTGATTGAATGTAAATTGCAGCAAGGAGAAATGAAGGGTATGCTCAACAGGACCAAGGCCACTGATAATGGAAAGAAGGTCAAGTAAGTGATATATATTGAAATATTCCAGGAAAAACGTTTATTACAAATAAATATCATTCCAACTTCGAGGACCATTTTCTTCAATGTTGCATCTAGCTGGTAGACCTAATACAGCCTCCTTTATAACATAGATTACCAAATGGATAAGGGAAAAAAAACAAATTCTTCTCATAAAATATACAGTCTGTATACAGTTACAATATATTTACTCTTTTAATACAATATATATATATATATATACGGCGAGTGAAATAGGAATTGACGTTATGATATACATGTTAGGATAAGTAAAGCTCCCAATACCAATAGGAACTCAAACAGCAAGCAGGCTTTTTACAAACTAATTGGATTCTTTCTCCTGTTATTGCCCATCGTATTAATCCAACCTTCCTTTTTCCATTTGCAGAAAGAATTGGTGTCCGTCTTATGTGATAATTCAAGGATCTACACTTTATTTCTACAAGGACCAGAAAGCTGCTCAACCGGTATGACCATCAATTTTTCGATTGTATATTCGAATTACGGTCATGTATTCATTGAATTTCTCAGAGGGATTATCCTTAGTCTGACATGTCGCAGAATAATTGTTCATAGTACGTAACACAAACACAAAGTAGTCTGAGGCGGCTATTTTACTCTGTTTAAAAACAAAACTATTTTAGAATTTTGATTATATAATCGGCTGTAAAAGCCTAGCAAGTCTTAGTTACTCTATGAACAACAGCACCTCTTATCGGAATAGGTAAAAGGAAACGCTCAATGTCATTCTGAATAAGACAACGAATATATACACTGATATTGGCGGATGTGATTATAGTTTTGAATGTTTTTATGTTTAAGTTGTTTAATAACTTCTTTCTGGTACACAGAAACCTAGCTCACCGTCGGGGCGTCCAGATGAAGTCATAGATCTTCACGGGGCGGCGATTGAGACGAATAACAGGGACAAGACGAGCCGCAAGAACTCCATAGTGGTACGTGTATCATCACTAGGAAATCTGGGAGTTTCCAAGAGAGTCTCGTCTCCTTTATTTCTTTTTTTTAAGCGAAATTGTTACTGTTCGATTTCAATGTATTACATGATAATACAACATACAGGGATTACAGCATTAGGTATATTCTATTTTGGTGGTCATTAACAATTTTCTCCTTTTTTTATAAAACATTTGAGGTAGGTTGCTCTAATCTATCCTATACTAAATTAATATCTGACTTTATCCTATCAGGTTGCTACACTCAGAGTTATTTAGTCCCATTGTCCTTTATCATTTCAAAGGTTATCTTCTGGGTAGAGTCTTTGTCCTCTTCAGTGCGATTAGACTGGGCGATAACCCTATTCACAAGACCTGCAGCAGAATGTCTATTTTCTGTATAGATATGATTACAGTCACCATACTTAACGCCTGTCTGAAAGGCTGTCGTCATCAGCAGTCTTAAGACTTTCTTTGATTTGGTCAGTCATTTACCACCTTTTCCTTGTATTGCTATAAATCAGAGATTGCAGATCTCCTATCTTCCAAGGAAAACCTTGTTTTCATTTTCAGTTTACTTTTATTGTGTTATACAAAGAGAGAATAAATTGGGCCTCGTTCACATCAATTAACTGTGTTTTAGACACACCCCTCCAGACACACCCCAATCCTATTTCATGGCCAAAAACGATGTGTTTTCCATGATTTCTAAGTCTCTCTGAGGCAGAAATTCCACCTGAAAAATATTTCCTCCTATTTTTCGATGACCCCAACTAACATTCCTGGTTATACTTCACTGCCTTCATGACATTTTCTCATTGGTTTATATATTGCGTGGAGGTGGGGGCGGGGGAATTTGTTTTTTTGAGGGCCCCCACCCCCATCTCCATATTGTACATATTAGATTTGTTTTTAAAGGATGTACTCAACATTTCAAATATGTTCTCCCTCACCAGTGCGTACCTACTTGAAGGATTACTCCTAACGGATTACCATCATTTGATGACTGTCTACATCCAGCGTTTGCGGCAGTTATTGGCGTGTCTCGTATATAAAATTGCCGATTAGACGCGGTCGTTCAATAATTGATTCCTCCTTCTATATACAGATCACCTTGTTGTCTGGTACGCAATGGCTGCTACAAGCAGACGATTCTCAGAAGATCCAACATTGGTACGGGACGCTGGCACACAACCTGGCACAAATGGTATGAACTCCTAATTCAACTAGATGTATTCGAATTAACGTTGCCATAAACACACAAACAATTTAAGAATACGAGCCAGAGACCTTTAGACAATAGAGGCTGCCTTGAGCGGACGTCGCCTTGTCTCAGTCCTAATTTATTTTATGCTGAACATTTTCATTTTGAAATTCCGAAAACTTAGCTGTTGAAATTTCAAGAGGGAGGTGTAGCTATAAGAAACATGTAGGTGACTGATTGCTGGAAGCTGTTACAGAGAGGGTGGTTTGCTTGTATTTACTTCGAACAGCCTCAGATGGTAGTAAGTCGGGGCAGCCAGGAGTCACTGGACCAGTCGTCGGACAGCATGGAGCGGATCGACGATGACACGTCGCCACAGACGGCCTCACGAATTAACCGTAAGAAGAGCCGGAAAGACCAGAAAGACAAAGATAAAGGTATCTACAGCCCCCTGCCACGGAGATGTTCAGTGTCACTGTTTTTCGGGGTTTTTGTTTTCCCGCATTGTGATGAAATGACATTAATAAATCATCGAACATAGAGAACTCCCCGGGTCGTGTTGCTATTTTGGATCAGTTTGATAGACAGTGGTTTCTTTACGAAGATATGTAGGAGAAAGGAAATCTCCAGTTTCCTCTGAGAAGTTATATTGATTCGGGATTCTAACGCTAGTAATGCTATCTTCCGGAAAAATAAGCATTTAGATTTATGGTTCAAATTTAAGGTGTCAACCTAGTGGACTCCTCTTGAAACTACAAACAAAAAAACAAAATACATAAATCTGCTATTAGCGTTAACTGTTGAACCATCTTCCTCAGGTGCTATGCAGTTGACTGACAAGGAGAAAACAAACACGCTGGACGATCCCAGTTTGACATTCCCTGAAAAGTCATCCAAAATCAAGGATCGGCTCCGGAACTTCTTCGGTCAACGACCCGAAAAGAAAACTTTGCAGGCCAAAGGAATTATTAAAGGTAAATTTTTTTATTGTACGAAAGCTAGATGTATAGCTAAACTATATAGATAAACCACTATTCAACAATGTTGAAGTAATCATATAGTTAGTTGCTAAGTAGACAAAGATGAGGAGTATAGCAGGTTCTAGAACGAGGTTCTTAACATATATACCGCTTTTGATTAGAACTGTATTGTTTTCACACGGAAGAGCAATACCATCGAAAACTTCAAAGTTGTCGATCCACTTGAGATATCGGGAAACGATTTTCAAATGTATCTTCTCCATTGCGTGTAGATTACAGGTAAAAATTGGAATAACATTGAGGAGCTATCGCAGAAGTTAGAAAGGTTCCCTGAAGTGGTAATTTTCACATTTCCCTTTTCTGCATCAATGGCCATCCCATCTTGTGTTACATCCCCTTGTAGCACTTACTTATGCGTCTTTTTCCATAGATCAGATCATCAGCAATCTTGAGGTGTCGCAAGATATAGTGGAAAACTGTTAATACGCGAAACAGACTAATTGATTCCTGTAACATTGAAGTTAACCGTTATGTTCCATTACGTTCATTTTCCACATCCTCAATATTCTACCAGGGACAGGAACTCTAGATAATAATACAGTTCCCCTTTCGACCACAACACATGGTCTTTCGAGATCTTTCTGTCACCAATTTCAGGTGCATAATATCAACTTAGCTCCCCTCTTTTCTGGCATTGATCATCGATTTAAGCAACGGTCATAACCTACCTTACCTTAGTATTTTCTTTGGAAATATCTATGACGATTCCTTTTATTTTTTAGAAACGGTTTTTGGTGCAAATCTGCTGCATTTATCAGATCGGGAAAAGACTCCTGTTCCAAGGTTCATCCAGCAAGTAGTAAATACAATAGAAGAGAAAGGTACGTTTTATGTTGTCAAGTTCAATCAAGGTATAATGTGTCTGGTCGTATCCTGTTCTGATTGCTTTCGTATCTAAGTTATCGAAATGTAACCTGTGTTGATGCTCATTTCAATGTTAACGTGGGCTTTGTTTCTTATTTGGCACTTACGTGACTTCCATAGTTTATAAACGTTTCAATCCATCAATATACGACTAAATGGTAATGGATTTCTAAAGTGATTGCAATTTTTTTTTATTGTTAATGCACTAGTTATTTTTCACGTACACAGTTTCCCATGAATGTGAATTTACTGGATTTTTTATTAGGTCTTGCCGTTGATGGAATCTATCGTGTCAGCGGAAATCTGTCTCAGATCATGAAGCTTCGCCACATGGTCGACCAAAGTAAGTTCAATCTTAGATAAAGACAAATCTGTTGCCTTTTCCACTCATTCTTTTTGCCCCAAAAAATCGAGGTTTATCCACCCTACCTCCCATTTTAATGCATATTTTCTATCCAGTTGTTATATTTTACCGTATAGGCTACATGTATTTCAGTTCATCTAATGATCTAATTTTCTTCCTGGATAAATATAGAGAAAAATATAGAGAATGATTATTATTCGAGTACTAAGCTAAGTTAGATAGAGATGTGTTGTACCTCTGGCAGTAATGGTCCAACTAGAGATGATTAATTGGCATTCTAATTTTCTTTTCCAGACGAGAAGTATGACTTTGAGAACCCAGACTGGGACGTCCATGTGCTTACAGGTTCACTGAAGCTCTTCTTCCGCGAGCTTATGGAACCGCTCTTCCCATTCAAGCAGTTCAACATGTTACTTAACGGCATCAGTAAGTAAAACATACTTGACAATAAAAGAACAGACATTGAATATATAGAACTACAGTAAAACCCCGCTTAAGGGAACACCCTCCATTCCGGGCCAGGTGGCCGCTTAAGCGGGGTGGTTCCTTAAGCGGGGTTTTCAGACTGTTGATGGTTATATCATAAGGTATACCTATTAGATGAAAGGTTAATCAAACAAACCAATTCTAAGGAAATAGATTCAAAATGGATTAATATAAAATAAGATAGATATAAAATAGATAAATGATATCATCTATATGAACTCTCTCACAAGATATATATCTACAGAGTATCAAGTCAAGATAGAATCGCAAGATATATATCAGACCTTCAAAGCCCCAAGCCCTCCCCCCCCCCCCCCCCCCCCCCCCCCCACCATTTACTTATTTGCGGGTCTCTTGATAATTGGCGTTATACTGAGACAATAGACAAAGCATTCTCGCGCGGGCCCTGGCGACCGGAGTTTGTTGATTGAACGCTAATCACTGCATCTCTAGCGGCTCTGAGCGGCCCACAGTGATATAACCCCAATGATTTTCAAGCCAGCTGTAGGTGTGGGAAGAGGCCCGCTTACAGGTTAATGGTGGGCGGCACAGGGTGGGCACCTTAAGCGGGGTGTCCCGGAAGCGGGGTTTTACTGTATATAAGATCTTGATGGTCAAAAGATGTCGAGGTTGTGAGCATACTATAACTACGTAACTCCGCCTAATTTGCCCTTGTAAGACAGCAGAGCAATTTTAGTGTGCAAGGCACACAAGTAATCTACAACAAACATTAGAATATATTGGAGAAAGAGAGTTTTTAAAGTATTCAGCTTCATTTAGCTATAGATATGCTTTATGCTTTTCTACTTTCATGAACTAGAAATGAGTCTCACTCGAGTCTCATTAACCGCCTGAAGACTACAAAATCTTCGAAGTGATTTTCTCCTATTTGGTTGACAGACATAACATTTTACATAAATTGATACCTAACACACTGATTAAACATTGATTAGATATCTTTATCTTGTGTTTGGTATCCGTCCACTCATCTTCCTTGTCAATCAGAGATGGCAGTTTTCCACTTTACCAAGGAAATCAAGTCTACAAAACTCCTTTTTCTTGTGTAAAACAAACACTCTATACATTGAAACTCATTCGCACCAGTAAAACAGTGGCTTGAAACTTACCACGCACCCAGGACCATATCATGGCCAACAACAATGTGTTTACTATGTTTTCTCAGTCTCTCTGAGGTAATAAATTCCACATGAAAAATGTATCCATATTTTTTTTATTTTTTTTTTTTTATTTTTTTTTTATTTTTTTTTTTGTCAGAAGTGCTCACGCCTCGTATTCTAAACTCCATATTTTTTCAACTAACATCCTTGCAATGATTTATCAAATCATGTCTATTTCAGAACTTCACGATCGATCAGCGAAACTTAAGGCGTTCAAAGACGCAATTAAGTCTCTTCCTCGACCACACAGAGAAACAATCAAGTTCCTCTTTAGACACCTGAATAAGTGAGTTGGAATGTCGCTTTACATTGCCTTAGCTGACTGCAGTAGACAGTGGTTCAAACCTCTCCACCCCTCTCAAGTTGTAAATTCCACCTAAAAAATATTTCCTCGTCTTTTTTTCATGATCCCTATAACGATCTTGTTATAAAGACAACGATGTATGACATTTTCAGGGCGGGGGGTGGGTTTGGTGAGGATACTGCAAAACTCGACCCGAAACGAACTCGACCTGTAGTTGTCAGGAGAACTCGACCCGTCCTAGAGAAATTGATTGGAGAACTCGACCCATTTCAGATACTTATGAATAAGACATTTCCATATATAAGTAGATGTCTGACTAGTGAGCTTTTATCATATAAACCAGTGGATATTGAAAATAAGTCCAGTTAGGTTTAGGTGTTAGGGATAGGCTTTAATAGGGGAAGGTTTTCTGTTCAGAGAGGACCAAATTTGAAGCCAAGATAACATTCCACCAAATATATTATTCATCCACACTTGAGTTGAGAGGATTTAAAACGGGTCGAGTTCTCTAGCATTCCTTAGCGAGATATGGTGCTTTGCATGAATTAAAAGAAATTTTGGTGTACTGAGAGTGACTTGTATTTTACAGAGTGATAGAGCACAGCCGGGAGAACAGGATGCAGACCCAGAACGTGGCCATCGTGTTCGGGCCGACGTTAATGTGGCCCGAGTACGAGACGCAGAACGTGGCCGTCACCACCGTCTACCAGAGCCAGATCGTCGAGTTCATCCTGCTCGAGTATAAGCAGTTCTTCTAAGATGTACACCCACATACACACCACCACCTAAACGACACCTGCCAAGTCACCAAGAAGTAAATAGTCACAGACAAAAAAAAAGATATTATACATATATAGTGTCTCGGACGAAGTTCAACCACATCAACATGGCTGCGACAGGAAGCGAGTGGCAGGGGAAGGATTCATGTCACTTGCAGTCACGTGTGAAGGGACGTCAGGTGTTGGACTCGCTCGTTGGAGCTGAGATGAGGCGGCATTAATTAGGTCACTGCGGTCACCTGGGCCCTCAAAGTGCACAAGCATATAACGTCGTTGTGATATTGTTCAATGTAGGTATGTGAGAGTTGGTCTCCACTGCTCTAGATACAAGTCTCTGGTGCACCTGAAGGCGATGTCGCACAGTAAGGATTATCAGCGAGCGCCCCTGATGAGGTCAGCAGGAACTGTCTGTGAATAAAGTCTGTGACCACTGATATAGGCCGCACACCAGCGAAACCTTTTGATGAACGCTGTAGGGTCACGTGACTACTGGCCTGACGTCACTGGGTCACGTGATAGGGTTCCAGATCGTCCAACAACAATGTGATTGTCTCTGCTTGCCTGCTGCCATTCACCACAATCAATTCATTGTCCACTACATATTGTTTCCACACAAAAATTATCAAAGTTTTTAATTTTCTTTCCGGTTAAGATACATTGGGTGTCATATGAGCCTCAAGAACACGGATGCAATCATGTCATGGTTTAAAGTTGTGTATGTGCCTTGTTGACCTGGCTGTGCCAACCTTATTCATTCCTTGCATTTGAATTGCTTGTCTTGTTATCGAAATCGAATCTACAATCACAAGAACCATATTTTGAAAAACTAGGACCAATCGTGTTGAGGTATGCAAACCAATCTGCGAAGACTACAGAGTATATGATTAAAAACAAGGTCTGTTGTACCCTGTCCAGTCCAGTAACACTAACATGAAATACATTTACACAGGTACTGGTTCTGATGACACTAATAAATGATCCAGTTCCACTGACAAAGGGTCCAGTTAAAAGTAATAATGGGTAAGGCTATGATAACTCTGGGACGGGATTTGTACCTATTCCATATGCACAGTGCCATATATGGATGCACCACCATTTCCCTCATGTCTCTATTATACAGATCTATTCCCAAATCATATGATTAATCCATTCAGTTGCCCCATATATGTTTGTTCCAGATAAAGTTTAATTGTTTGGTTGTTATATGCACCTTTTGTGCTGTTGCCCCCTCTCCCTTCAAGCTACTTTTGGAGCATCTTGCATGCCCCCAGAGATCATGTGCATTGATGAAAAAGGGGAAACGATCTCTGGACATTGGTTTGTCTAGATCAAGACTGTGTAAGATTAAATTCGCATTTTTTTTTATAGATATATCTCTAATTATGACAATTGATTATTTTATAGAAAAAAAGTAACACGGTCAGAGTAAAGACTTAATTTTTTCAGTGCTATACGCCTGCTAATTTAACTGCCTAATGTTGTATATATGTGTTTAGTTCTAGATTAATGCTCAAATGATAATCCATGTAGAGACTCCGACCGGAGAACTTGCCGCCTACAAGACGTCATCTGAGGATACCCTGCCTTCTGGTGTCACTTCTTATAACTAAGACTTAGGAAAATTGTCGTCTGCCGCAAACCAGTGTAGTAATCTAGAGTCCACAGACAGAATGGTTTATATGTGCGCTTAGTGTCATGGTTCTTTTGTTATTCCAAGAGTACACGTGAAATCATTGGTTTGCCAAAGAATCAATTTGTATGAATTGATGAACTTGTTGGATGGTTTTTGAGCGTTTTTAATTTTCTCGTTTGTGGCACCAGTGTCTATTCCAACCTCCAAGCATTATTCATAAACGGTCAAAGAGAATTCCAACACTGCCGAGTGTCCGTTGAACATTTTTCTCTGATCTACAGAACGACTATATATTATCCCTGTAAATAGGTTATAGAAAATCGCGCTATGTTGTACAGCAATGTTCAATTGTCAGATGTCCTATGAAATGCAGTATAACCTTTGTAAAGTTTGACATACCCCTACAGGAAAATAACTCGAATATAACTCTGACGTATAGTGTATCTAGGATTCCTAACACTAAATGAACTAACATTGATGCATCTAAAAAAACTATTCAAGAGTTGAATATGCAAGTGCCTAATTGCATTTGTTGAATTAAGAAACGAGAGGAAATTTGGCTAAACAGAAATGCTCATGGAGTGTGTCGTTATGGGGAATATTATTTGAAGATATACAGCGTTTGGCTGTCATTAGCCCATGGAGTGGAGTTAAATGGGATGTGCTTTTTCCATTATATTTGTGTATTGACGCCGAAGTGGAAATATTTGTTGTATGTGGTCCATAGGGGAACATGCAGATGCCCAGTTTTCATTTTAAAGAAATCAAGTGTGATACATTTTTAAACCAGTACCCTTGCCTATGATACACAGAGTGCTATGTGATGGTAGTTGTTATTCCTAGAAGGACTATTTCAGTGATGTACATCTGAAAATAGCAACGTTTATTTCAGATACCGTTCCACCTAACTGAAGTGAATATGAAAAAACACATAAAGGTACCCACTGAAAAATTGGAGCGTCAGTATAATGATATAAACATCTGCTCCAGTGGAACTCGTGCATAAATAGAGGACGAAGAAGTTGGGCTTTCTCACAGTGCGAACGTCTTGAGAACACAGCAGTTTTCTGCCAGACATTTTCTTCCCTTTTTACACCTCTATATACAGAGAAGTGCCTGTTTGTGTAAAACTGTACATATCTGGAGAAACACAAATAGCTCATCCGTATTTCTATCAGGGACGCGCGGGATGCAGTCACGGCTATGCACATCAAAGTCTCTCCATGCAAGCTTTGTGCCTTTACTTTGGACACCAAATAATCCAACCAGGTTTTTTCGTTCTCCGAGCATGGCTCCTCCCTTTTGAGGCAATAATTACTGGTCAGACAGACGACTTTTTTTGTAGTAGAACCTTGTGATGAGACAGTTCTGTGATGATGTCAGTTATACCATTTCCATGGGACGCGTTAGCCCGTGGTGCCGTCTGGTGTTTGAAAGTAGAACTAATATCAGTAAACCACACTGCTTTCACCATTTCAGTGCCCTAATCAAGACACACCGACCTCCAAATCTCATTTTTATTGATACCTTTAGGATTCGGTATATCGCGGTAACATGAACTTATAAAACTGCACATGTGTAATGGTGTGGTGTGTGGTGTATTCATGTCTGTCTGTGAACATAAGTAGTAGAAACCATGGTTATTTAATTGTGCGGACATATAGAAACAAACTCCAGACTTCAAGGATTGATAATCACATTTGTTCCTCTCCGCAAGTCACTCTTTCACCTGTGCTGTATGGAAATATAGAATGGAAAATAGCATAATCATAGCTGGACTCCGCGGAGAAAGCTGTGGTGTGCGGAACGTTGAGATGTAGATTGTGGTACTGCGCCGATTATTTATTATGATCATTGTAAAGGTTTGCTTTGAGCTGTGGCGCCTGTGTCATGCGTGAATTGTTAATATCCGTTGGAACACCATGTTATGATTTTCAGACCTATTTCAATTGCCAATTATACACAAGGGTTTATTCAACATGGATGGCTTAAGTTACGTGATTCATGTATTACTTATGAGAGAAAAGAAAGAGCTGACACGTGGAACTGACTTAACCTTCTCCATGTGCATATATTACATGTATTTGATGTCCTAAGACTTTGTAGTACATGACCAGAGACAATACATTACCATTATATTGCACAAAAAGAGGTCACGTTTATGTGTCTATGCCCCACCAGCGACGGTATGGCATAACCGAAGTTAGGGATGAAAAAGAGGAGGGTTGCACACAGCGAACTTCTAGACGCCTTGATACAATCTATTTGTACGTATGCCTGAATAAGTAAGTGTGTCTGTAAACATGTACATATATTTTATAGACATGTGAATATTTGAAGGTTTAGGAATAATTGAATTTTTAAGAATTAGACTGATGGCCATGGCGCCGTTTTGACACCCACACAGCCACGTCAGAGTAAGCTGCTACACGAAAATCAATCTTTTATATGTTGTGAGAGATGCAAGTTTTTGTTTTTGTGACACTTTATCCTTCAGCCTCTGCTACACCAACAAAATGAACCATTCCAGGAAACTGTCATAGGTCATATTGATAAGAGGAGATGCATATTCGCCGTTATGTGTCGGAGAATCCATCAGCAATGAAAGGTATTCTGCAACACGTTATATAACCACTTCACAGAACCATACCACGCGAGCGTCGTGGACAGAAAATAATCCTTTACTGAATGTAGAGTGTTATGGCTAGATAGTGATATATTTCTGTAATATTCATTGCGTCAATGTGCATTTATCTAGTATTTTAAAGAACTACATGGTTTTGCATTATAAAACTATTCAAACTTTCATTCAGATGTGGTCTATGAAGGAGTAGCCCTCTTGAGAGTGGCCGCCTCTGTGAGGGGTGAGTTAGCGAACATGATACCACTTAGGTGTTCTCTATACCACTTGTATCTTCATATCCCCCCCACTATTTTTTGACGACTTGTTGAAAGATTAAAGAGAATAGGGCGGCCTCCTTGAGAATGTAAGACATTTCCAGCTTTACAGAACATTGGCATTTGTACAATTACAAAGACGCATCTTATTCTTGTCTCAACACAACATCTAAGAACCTGCAAAGAACTGACTGCTTTACTAACTGTACATTACTATAAAGGAGCTATGCATTTTGTATTGTCATTGAAAAACAATTGTTGATTACCTTAAATAAATCCAGTCGAATACATATATACCGTTGGTATTGTCTTTATCAATTCCTGTAATTCATATTCTATGATAATATGTATGTAGTGATATTGATATCAGCCCTCAGTGAACCTAGTTAAAGGATTTCTCTATGAGCAAAACCACTAGGTCTTCAGCTTGTTACTGGTTGGTCGGATATCAACGGAGATGGAGTGCTCACTGGGAACCAGCAGTGGCAAACTCGCGGTAAAACCACTCTGTAGGAACTTGTGTTTAGTCCTGATTTGGGAGAATTTTACAAATTGTGAAGCCAGTTAAATGTTCCACAAAAAAGCATTACACTCTGCCTGTAAACTGAGTGGCTTTTAATATCTTGACACACCTCGTTTAGGTGTACATTTACCAAGTTTTGATACAGCCCACGTGTATAGATCTAGGGCAAGTGGCTTGCCAACATGGTGGATGAGCAGGGTTGAAAGGCAAGGGGCAAACATGGCCCACCTAAGACCAATGTAGACAAACCCAAATCTCCTGCTGATGATGAGTCAGGAGCAGTATCAAACCAGCGAGAACCGATGGTCCAAGGCCTATCAATGGCACACATGGACCAATTCAGAGAACTGTCAGTATGTCTAAAGAGGGAGAAGAAGTGTGCCACCAGGCTCCCCTCTCTGCCGGTGCAAACCAAAACCTTGCATGAGACCACTTGTCAGTGACTCAGACTGAAGCACAGATGAAGAGTTAGAGTGTTGTCGTATCCCTCTTGATGAAGTCCAAGAAGACATGGCTGATGAATATCGTGGTGGCCTGTGTGATACCACCAGCGCAGATGACAAAACAGGCATGGTGGTCAGGCTGCTGTCACATTGTGTTAGGGCTGCCATTGCAGAAAGACATCATCAAGTAGAAGCGAGACTGCCTCCATCAACTAACTTATGGTGCAAGTGCCAAAGTTGGACAAAATTATCCGACAGGGTTGCTCCACATGGATTAATACCTCATGGCAACTCAGCAGAACATCATAGCTGCGATGTTGGGTGTTGTCACCAGTCACAAACCCTATATGAACTAAAACTGGGCGAAAATGAACCAAGATCCCGAGATCCGGGAAAACCAGCTCTGCTCACAGATGCTCACGATGACTTCAAATCTCATACTCTCGGGAGCCATTTTGAATATGACACACACCAGTAGATATTTCCTGAAGAAAATCCTGGATAAAAAGTGGGGAAACCTGCTGTCAGATGGCAACCCCACCACACCCGAGTCGCTAGGGGGTGGGTATCTCAAGGGGGTTATGAAAAGGGCTGAAGATGAGATCAGACAGGCTGGAAAAAATGACAAATTTGAATCTCAACCTGAGTGGAAGACTTTTACAAAGAGGGCTAAGGATACAAATCCCAAAATAAGCCCTACAATAAGAAGAAGACTCGATAAAGGCTCCATGGATGTCCCTATACAACTACAGCAGGTCAGGTTTTCACAAGAGGGGGTCACAGTAACAAATCCACAAGTGAGTAACTCCCCTGCTTCAACAAATTATGGCACCTTTGTACCAGGTGGTACTAAATACAATAAACACGAATGGTTGAAAATGACACATGACCCATACATCATTGGAAGTGTAAAATGGGCTCCAATGACAGTGTTACCTATAAACATTTTAAAATAGAAAGTCTCCAAACTGCACTTGGCATAGTCATTGAAGGGACATTCATGGTATTGTTAGATCTATCAGATACCTGCTACTCTATCCTCATGCACATGGAAAATAGGAAATACCTCAGGTTCAAGTGGAAGGGACGCTTTTACAAGTATATGTGAGATATTGTAGTTGAGCTACAAGAATTTCGTTTAGATTTTGGCATACATCCGAGAGACTAGGACTGAGTACAATCGTATATATCATTATGTATTTGTCAGCATCATTTGTAATATTGTAAGCATCTTAGAATTGTATAAAATTTGAGAATATGTAGTATTTCACATGGTATAAGTAGAGCATCAAAACCATTACCGGATAAGCAAGGATGCCAGTTACCGAATAACAAATAGGACAGCAGGAGACGCGCTCCATCCAAGGCTGATCACATGGTGTCAGCGGGCATGTTCATGTAAGGAGCAACCAATGAGGCTCTGACATGACCCAATCCCTAACCCTGGTGAACTAATGTGTCCTGAGGCGATTGGCCGATGGTAGGGAACAAAGGATGGTGAAATTAAATAAAAAGAGGGTATTTTGGAGGGTACAGGCAGATCCTGAGACCCCGAGCCAGGAGTGAAAAAAGTGCATGCTGAGAGAGACAACTGACCAGGAAAGAGTGGAGGGCTGGACAGGAGCGAAGTTGAGTGAACTTAAGTGAGGCATATTGGCAGGTCTTTACTTCGCATAGACTATCTTGTCCATGCTGCATGCCTGTTATCTCTACACTCTCCTCTCATGTCACGCATCAGTTACCCGCAACAGCCTGTAAGTACCTACCCTCATTTCACCTTGTGTAACCATCTGCGTTCACCTAGCAATCTACCATTTGTGTAGCATTTCCAAACAGTTAGCAATTTTGTATCAATTGTGGTTTGCTTTATCATGTCATTGTGACATCTTGCATCGTTTCATCATGTCATCGCTCGAGAACTGTGTATCATGTTGTTACCTCTATTTGTGTAATCGTAGATTCCAAAGGCACCTATGGTTGATTTTCTGGTCTCCACTGCATAAGGTACCTATGGTTGTAGATTCCAAAGGTATCCTTAGTTTAGCGCTACAGCACTCAAGTCCTTGGGGATATGTTAGCATCCCGAAATGAACCTTTCATGAAACATTGCTCCTAAACTTTGTTTAAAGGCATGTCCTTTCAATGTTGAGTTTAGCGGTTAATTGAGGGACCCCTTCGAGATATTTTAACATATACATGCCTCCCTCATGGTCTTGCTCAAGCGCCGGGACCATTCGCCAGGGTGTTGAAAGCAGTTTTTGCCTACTTGCAAAAACGAGGAGACTCCGTTTTTGGTAACATTGATAATACCTTCATTCTGGCAGAAATAATTATTTAGGAAAATACATAGTAGCAGTCTAGGCTTTTCGTTTCGGCTTATCTATACTATCCCTACAGACTATACTATTCCAACTACTACTTTCACAAATACCTGGATTCCCTATATATATTTCAAAGCCAGACATAGTGTTAACAGTATATTGTCAATGCTGTGAAAAGATAAGACTGTGGGACTTGACTGATCGGTATCTCTCTTTCATGCCTGTTCAAAGAGGACTTAGGTTTCATGTACTTAATGATTTCGTCTTTTGACTACTCTCCAGGAAATGTGTGTCGAGCGGTCAGCACACATGACCCGTTCCAGACGCAACCACTGCGTAATATTTGAGGACAATATATTCAGTGGGAAAACGCCGCCCCTCTATGACACACACACGCGATAGTGACACAGACACCTACACATGCACGCACTTTCCATTGCAAACAGTACGCTGATTATTGACACGGAATCTACAGAGTTCCTGCTAGCTGACGACAATTGGGAGAGCTCTTCTCAAAAGGTATAACACATAGTAGTATATGGAAATGAGACGGTAATTGATTTATACCTCAAAGATAATCACAAAGGGATATTTAAATGTATGACCATACTTGAATAAACTCCATTTAAACAAGAAAAATGCATCAGCTGCCATGAGACGTTCACAGGATGCCACCCAGGAGATTGAAGGATCTATCGACGATGTGCTTCAGTTACGTGAACATCGACGAGTAGCCTTATACCTATAGTCTATCAGACTCGCTAGTTGTTCAGCGGAACACCCGAGATTCAACAAGTCTCTTGAGTCTCCTTCGATTTGGCATATAATACGCAATGTAAAATAATTGTAATATGCAGATTGCCTATGACGATTCCTATGAAAGGTTCCAGATCAGTATTAAACTAGACACTTTGGAGTGTGCCCCTTTGTTTGGCCTCTACTGAAAACTACGTCGAACCTGATTCACACCACTCTCCTCATACAGGAAGCCTGAGACATACCAAGCGAGAAACGCATCGACTTGCAGAATTGCTAACACTAATTAATGGTGTTTCTCCCGCTTTAGAAACTGCATGACGCAACAGGTAGAAACCCCATCATCGGAGCTTAAATACATAGACGATGTAATCATCAGTAGTTTGGCAGCAGTAGCTCCAGTGCCTAATATCCTTTAGTCAGCCAGGCTCTTGGAGGCGGATGTACATTTAGGTCCCTTGTATTGTGACCTAAATGATGAACATAAACCTTTTGTCATGCGTATATATTCATCTGAATATTTTTGAATTTTTCATCAATGCATATAGAGGCATTCATACCCCTTTCTGACATACCGCCTCGGGCATTCTCTCCTGGAAGGATTTCTGGAAGGTGCATATATGGATGTTAAACACGTACCTCCATACATACTATGCCAATATGTCTATCTATTAAAGAATTACAACACGTTACCACTTACGTGAATGTGTATTTAAGTCTAAGTAAAACTAGGTGAAGAAAATATTTGTTTGCAATACAATATTTTTTATTATCATTTTGGTAGAGCACGTGAATATTAGTAGGTTATTCTTGGAACAGACTCATTACCGCATATCATAACAATTCATAACATTAGGCAATTCCAGGCGTTTCTTTACATAAACACTGTACTTGCCTGCTTTGTCATTGCTTAGATATGTTCTTCCTTTCCGAATAGTCGCGATAGAAAATATCTGTCAGGTCCAAAACGCTCCTTCACATGTTTTAAAAGATATGTCTCATCGGAACTAAACCTTATTATGTGAACGATTGACTCAAATATGCTCCTCCACATCTTGTTATTCACAGATGTGTCATCAGAACTGATTAAGTCATGTAGTATATGTAATCATAGGATGAGAAGGGAAATAAAGTAAATGTAGGTATATTGAGTTGTATAGAATCCTAACTGTTGTAGGGGAAGTGACATGTATCGATAAAGTATCAAAGGTAAAGTTTAACTTCCTGTACAAACTCTTCTTACTGGATGACAAATTCAAAGAGGTCCTTACCAGAATATCATCCTACATCCCTGACCGGACAGGACTTTGTCATTCATCTTCCTACGTTTGGAAAAGTGCCAATTTAGACCTGGGACCTGTTTCAGTAGTTTCGTGACATGTCTGTATGGTGTATGTGACACCATACAGACAGATCAACACAAGTCGCGGCACTTAGGGCAAGGTAGGACCCAAACATGGTGTGTCTGGTATCAAAAGTATTAGACAATTTTAAGCAATGACACTTTAACATGAGTAAGGGATACATATAACCTATACTCGTTCCAAATATGAAGAAAATTGGCTACTCTGATCCGCTGATATTTGACATCAAACCTGACAAAAATATTTCCCCTGTTGCTTGCACTGTTGGTGCCGCTGTTGATGTCTGTCTAGGCCTAATGTCACGAAACTACTGAAACAGGTCCCAGGTATTGGTGTGGGATGCCAATGGGATTGCTAAATCGTCTATCAATTCCCTTTTAACTGAGAAGGTTATGTCCCTAGGAAATCTCAGGGGATATAAACTAACTCTTTGTTACATTTGTATTTTTTCACTTTGCAGTCATGATTAGCTAGTGGATACTTTAATTCTATACAATAATTAGCAATCCCATGATTGTGCCATCGTCTGTGTCGAGCTTAAATACAGTTAAAGTTCTCTCTCTAGATATAATAAAAGGTGTGTGTTATATTTTTCCAAAAATCCAACCATCTATGTGTGAAAGGTATACGTTGATAACCAGTAAATGGAACCATTAATCCCTTTGCCTGTTATTAGTATTTCGAATCAGTTTCCTTTGTGTTGTATCCACTAGCACCTGACGTTTGCCCACTGTCGGTGTTTTGCCCACACCCAAACATGAGCATAAGTTCCCGTCTAAAAGGCCTTCCCGAGACACAATAGAGGATGAAGTTGATGGCGTGATTGGAGTTGGCCAGGGTTCGTAGCGACAACACTACTGCAGCATGTGAATACTTACTAGCGTCCACTGGAGCATCTAGATACTGAGAGATAGAGTGTGTGGCCCAGAAGATGCGCAGTGGTAGTGTAGCCACCACGAAGTAGCAGGAAATGACAACGAGCATGATGGTGAGCCGCCTAGTGTCGCTATCGTCAGAGCTACTGGCCTCTCTGCCCGTGGTGGCAGCTCGCTCCCGGTTGTACTGGATGAGTTTGATGACAATGATGAGGTTGGAGACCATGAGAACACAGAAGGGCACGAAGCTGTAGAAGAAGAGGTAGAGGAGGAATACCAGGAGATGCGTCAGCTTACCATAGTCATCCTTCATGTAGCACTCATACCTGTAATATATAATAGCTTAACTGTGACATAGTGTTAACAACCCGATGGCAAGAAAATTAAAAAGAGAACGTGTTATAAATAACCTATTTATATATCATATCATTACTCTTTCCACTATCATTCTTCCATCATTTAACGTTGAAGGCTGTTTAAATGCGCCTGTTAACTGCTTCCGAGGATGAAACCACCAACACCTACCTAAGTAGAGACCACCTTTGCTTTGTAATTATTATTTGAATGTACATAAAACTACAAGAAATATCATTATGTTGTCAATGTTACACATTGCTAATTTTTCAAGGACTATCCTTAAACGTCTTTGCGATACGACAATTAAGTTATACTCACGAGCAGAACCGCGCAATTCAGTTGGAGAAAAACACTAGATTTCCTTGCAGAGTACAGTATGAACAGATAATAGGATGAATATTCTAACAATGTACGACATAAGTAGATATTGCAATGTCGGGGTTGTGCGATACAATATGATCAAGGTTTGTGGATATCCATTCAAAATGGAACAGAAGTAGATCTCATATGTCGATATTTTACTCCAGTGCTACATAAATACAATGGATATTCCTGCCCAATATCCAGTAAGCAGACACTACAAACGGTGCTCCTATGAAATATAACAAAAGCAGATTATAACTCGAGTATTCTTGCAGGATGCAGGCTGGTTTGGTTTTAAGACATATCAACTGCATGGGTTACGCCAAGGCAAGAACAACTGAACTATGGGGATTACTAATAGTGAATGATAATTTTCTTATTGAACCATCAAAGATTTTATAGTAAGACATATAAAAGCAATTAATGGATTATATGAAACGAAAAATGTAAATGAAATAACGGGCGTCACAAATGGGAAAAGGTAACTCCAAGGCTGATATGGAATTAGGGAAGCCAAGATCAAAATTAATAAAACTTTTTTATACCGAGAAGACGCTGACCCGAACATGGAACCACTGTATCTGCAAGAATGTCCTGACGTGTTAGTAGTTTTGAACAAGACATGTTTAGACATCAAGGGACCACAATGATCTGTGATAATATGGTTACATGTATGCGTTTGTTGTCTTTAAAGCATTAGCTCTGTAAGACAAAAGTTATTAGAGTTAGAGTGGTAAATGCTAATATGTCCATATTGATAAGAATGAATGAGGGAATGATCATTATCTTGAATGATGTCCATTATCAATGAATCGGGTAAATTTTTCTTTTAATAGTTAATTCTCTAAGGATCTTCCAGTCATTGAGGTCTTGTAAGGAATATGATTTTGGTGATATCAAGAATAATAATAGTTTATCAAATGAAAGAAAAGTGAACCCACAGAATTTCGATAACCACTTTTAACGAAGATTCATTATATTCAATTCAGAGATAAGGCATGTATTTTTATCTAACCCTTGGTATTCTCCCTGGACTTAACATTGGGAACTCATGTTCAATACCCATTGAGTATTTAGAAAAAGTGGGGATTATGTCACAAACGTAAGCCAATTAGTCAGTGTGAGGGGTGAGATAAATTCAGAAACTTATTCAAGTTAACTGTCCGAGCTCGACCCCCCCCCCCCCCCCCCCTCGTTTGAATTGCTACGTAATTCACATGGATTCACCATGTGAATTACTAAGCTATTCTAATTCGATGGGATACGAGCTCTGACCGTAAACTTTCAGAAGTTTCCTTTATAGTATTCACACATCGCATATAGATAATAAGTCGACAGTACAATACGTATTTACCGCATGATAGAATATCACGAGATATTACAATGGTATCTGATGCAATGCAAACATCTGAGATAAACCATGTTTCTCGTGAAATAAAAAAAAAGGAGCAGACATTAAAGGTGATTCTTACTTAAACCCACATATTTATGTGCCAGTATCACACAGTCTGATGTATTATATCCACAATAATACAACATATAACTAGAGCTTTGATAACGATACCCTGAGCCTGCAGTGGGATTGGCCTTCACTCCGTACACAACGAAGACGACGATGTAGAGAGCGCAGAACGTGCCCACGATAGTGACGACGATTTGCCACGCCCGCTTCCGGGTGCACAGCGCCTTGGCCTTGTGAGGGACTGCGACGGCGATGACGCGCTCCAGCGTGACGGCGACGATGAGCCACGCCGAGCAGGACGTGGAGATGAAGCCGAGCCCCTCGAGCACCTTGCAGCTCCACTCCGAGTCGACGAACATGTTGCGCGCCGTGCTGGCCTCCCAGCCGTGCACGGTGAGTCGACTCACGTACAGGTAGAGCGTGTCTACCACGCACAGCGACATCAAGTAGACACTGGTGCTCAATCGGCGGTACTTCTGGCGCAACATGACGGCCAAGGTGAGCGCATTGCCCAGCGTGCCCAGCACGACTACGGCCGGCGGAATGACCATCATGAGCACCTCAGGCCAGCTCTTCTCAGCCTTGGGAGCGATGGTGGAGTTGCTCTCCATAGCCATGTCGCCACTGAGTTGCTCCAAACTGGTAGTCATCATTGAAGTGCAATGGACCGTCCTATGTATGCGGGAAAAGGAGACGAGTCGGATATGTATGTACACGTATGTGATAGTGAGGACTGAACTACCTGGTCTGGTTCTGAAAGGATTTGATGAGTATTTCATGTATTATTCAGACATGACACAGGTAATACAGCACGTCCTAACGCCGACAGTATGTTTGCAGCTATCGCAGCTTCTCCAAATATAGTGTGTCCTTTTAGACCTTTAACTGTGGGGACCTGCAGCAGAACTACATGGTTAAGGGTGGGTACCAGGGGTCAGGAGCTATCAGGCAAATTACAATAAATCGTAAACTTATCGGCTGGTAGGACATTTCTGCTAGGACAATTCTTTACCTCGGTTTTATATCTATATTCTTTGGAATTCTCACGATTATTAATGCAATATTATCTATTCTATTCGAAATGCATGTAATTTCCTAAATCTTTGAAAATGATGCAACTTGACATCTTTCCGCCCCAGCACTGTTGGTGCCATTTGACATCACCTGATGTGAATGGGTTAAATCACAAATATCACATTTCAACATCCTCCGTGTTCATTGTAGTTATTTGATACGTAGAAATGGTGTAGTGTCAATGTAGTGCATAGGTCGATGCGATTGAATCAACTTTAAAGCAAGGTCTGCAATATTTCATACCTCTATTTAGCAATAATTTGTACCCCTATTGTTTGATTCCGGTACCTTTTAGAAGTATACTATATGTATATGTATTCTGCGGAATGATTTAATTGTTTTGGGTGTCAATTCTATATTTTAGGCGGAAACGTCTTTTTTGTTACGCAAGAGAAATCCTTACAGGTGCTACCCATTCTAATTCATTCTTATGAATGAGTCATGACATGTACATACTATGTAGAGAAATCTTTATTGCAAATTGCATTTGGATTGATCTTTGTCCTTTGTAATTTTATATTCTGTACATACTGTAGGGATTTCATCAGGATCTTAATTTCAATACCCCCTCTCCTTCCTTGGAGACTTTTTATGTCTTTAATCGATCAGGTAATGAAAAATTTATGGATTTTCATCAACAGGCAGCTAATTGTATAATGATTACAAACTTGATATGAAATAGTGAGATGTAGACTGCATTCATATCTTGAACATTGATAACGCTTGGGGTTAGATGAATAGCAGGAAAGGTTGGATTTCCTAGGCCCTAATTATTTTAATAATTGGTAAATGTTTGTTTCCTCAGCAACTGCCCGTTTCATATCACGGTGAAATTATTAATAGATGAGGACGAGAAAGCATTGATACACAGCAGCCCTGTCGACCCCACAACCGTAGTTCTCGTGCATGCCATTGACTGCGCCCTGTGGTAATAAGCTGATATGAGGAATGTTCATGTATGATTCAACCATATCTCATTCTGCCTCTCTCTCCCTCCCACCCCCCCCCCTCTCTCTCTCTCTCTCTCTCTCTCTCTCTCTCTCTCTCTCTCTCTCTCTCCCTCTCTCTATCTCTCTCTCCCTCTCTCTCTTTCTCTCTGTGCCTGTCTATCTCCCTCTCCCTGAATCCGAATATCACTCTGTACCTCCAACTGTCTCGCCCTTTGTCTTTTTCACTGCCTGTCTCACTGTCTCTTTCTCTCCGCCTCTTCTCTCCCTGTCAGTCTGTCTCTATGTCTGTCTGTCTTTCTATCTGCGCCTCTCTCTCTCTCTCTCTCTCTCTCTCTCTCTCTCTCTCTCTTTACTTTTTTTCTCTCTCTCTGGCATTTGAGCTTTGCATATTGATCCATATATTGTTTTCCTTGTGTATCATTGTCCCATGGCAAATACATATTCGCCATATGATGTTGCCATGCATTACACCATCCTCGCTATTCACGATAGAGGGTGCAGGCAAATACGTGCTCGATGTGCAAATAGTTGCCAACAAAATGTTGAACATGCTTTTCGAGCCACAGTATCCCATCATGCATCATACTCTGGTGATACCTCCATCTATCCTTTAGTTCTAGGAAAACACGATTTATAGATTAGGGTTATGCATAGTAGTGTCCGGCTGATTTTGAACCGCGTTCTAGAAATCCTTTAAGTGGCATATAGGCTAATGGAAGTGAATAAAAATAATCAACGAGAAATATGTCATAGTGTTGATTTCACAATTTTGAAAATATAAACCCGTGATTAAAGCCTTAGGTATAGTATGCAGGAAAGAAACAATTTCCCTCTCAATCAGTAAATATTGCCCGTTGTTGAACTCAATTCTTTGAGTAAATAGGTTTGGGGTTTGAATCATTTGATTTTAGCTTATAGGTATAGCAGGTATTGTATATCACGAGGTACATTAGTTGTTACAACATCGATATTCCTAGTTTTAAACTGACATGATAGTTCGGTACAAGGTGAACTTCCAAAGGACTTTTTGCTAGAATTGATATTCTTTGTTTGATTTGTTTGATTTAGGGGCAAAGTATGAGAAAATGATGGGGTTCAATTTTTTTTACCCCAGAAGACCCCTCTGGGGATTGGGGGGGGGGGGGGGGTGGAGAGTCCCTTCTGATTCCCACCCCCCTCCCCCGGCTTGATCTCTGATATATCCCTATCATAAGTGATTGTATTTGAATGATCTTGATGGTTGTTTTTTTTAATAGATTTTTGATGATGCTGAAGACATTTATGACACTTTCAGAGTGACAGGAAATACATTTCATGGTCTTCCTGTCACTTTTCTGGGGTGGTTTCCAAATCAGAGCCTTCGGATCTGTCTTTGGGTGCAGCTCTACTGTCATTGAGCCTATTTATCTTGTTGTCTTCCTTTATGTCTTTTAATTTGAGATAATTAAATATCATTTGGTAATTCGGACGATGGTATCCGCTACGCCACCTCTCTGGCATTTGAGAACCATCTCCCAAGCGTAATTTCATCAATGACCAGCAACTAGCTCGCTGACGCTAATTGTCAAATTCCTCACCCACCCACAGCAAGGGTCAATGACTCTCAGAAATTAGATACTTCTAGTACTACTATCACGTTGGGCCTTTTCACATGTATTCATTTAGGCCTTGCTTAACCAGGTTATTACCATTAATGCTTACCATATATGTCAATCAAGAAAATACAAAATTATTCTCAAATAACAATCGTTCGTAAAATTATTCTGTGTTCATTTATGACACTCTAAAGTGACAGTAAATCCATTTAATTGACTCAGGACCACTGCTTTCCTAGGGTAATCCTTTTAAGCGGAGCCTTTACCCACCCGTAATATCTTATTTGCATGACATTTGTGCCCTTTTTGAGGTTTTGGATTTTGCTTAGTTCATGAATGATACCTTTAAAGTAACAGGAAATGACGTTGTCATTCCTTTAGCAAGACGCATATTGATATAACATATCAACGATTATAGAGACTATACTTGTTTTGGTTTTTTTTTTTATAAAATTTCTTTATTGAGCCAAGGTAGTTATACAGTCATGACCTATCTCACGTTTGTCAAATATGGTAGTAACAAAGTGGTAGAGGCCTCAGCCTTTTTATAAGGCTGGTCTTAAAGGCCTAACCGGGACAGATTATCTATAGCATAACAACAGAGAATTTTAGAAAACATAACTACTGTCAGTCCAAGTTAAGACCAAAATTCCATATCCCTTAAGACTTAGACTATACACACATCCATATACGTGATTACAAATTAGGAATCAATATCAAGGCTCGTTGAACGTATCTATCTTGGGTTAATATGAATGAAAGAATGATTGGAGCTATCAAAGGTCCTACAACAAAACACCTGGCCACTCAATGGAATTTTGAATCATCTATTTCTATTCCAGCAAATAGGAGCTGAGATGTGAGTCTTAGACTAGATATGTTTATCTAAGACCGAACCTTAGGGAAAAGGCATTTGCATCATATGAAATGATGGCACCACCTTAAGCAAGAGATTCATGAATAAACCTGACATAATTCATGGTCTTTCTTATGGTCAGTTTGCCATCAACCCCCTTATAGATTTTCTATCTAGCTTAACAGTCTGAAGGAAACGATGTGTGCTATCAGTGAAAATACCTCAGTGAGTGTCAAAAACTAATAGTGAACACTATCAACGTTGTCAGGCTTAAGTTTATGGATGCCTGACCTGACTCCCCTGTTGATGTAACATAGGATCCTGGGTTTCCATCCAGTTTTCTAGATCTGACCAGCCTAAAAAGTCCAAAAACATTCCAAAGGCACAGCCTCAGAACCCCTTCACCATATTTTCCCAGAAAGGTTGTTAAACATTTGCTGGAGATGAGCTCAAATTTCAGGATGACTGTTAAACCTGTATAACAAATCTGGAGGATAGTGGAAATGCCTAAACTATTGAGAAATGCTATCATAGAAGAAATCCTTGTGGTCTACACACTGTTCTTTTACTCTTTCAAATTGGTGTAAAGGTGCATATTTTATAATTCTGAAGTGGTATTAGCTAGAATTTCATAGTGGAAATGCCTAAACTATTGAGAAATAGCATCTTAAACCCATCAGAACTGATCAACTACCTAATAGCCACTTTTTTAACCGTGCAAAAATATGCCTGTCAAACGGTTCTGCCTATCAGTTATTAGCAAGGCAATGGAACTTCACTCCATGCTCTTAGAAGAGCATGGCTAACACACTGTTGAAGCACATCAAGCATTATGTCATCTCTATATAGTAAGTTAAGCCATAGGAATAACATTTAAATAATATATACAACAATCACCCACGTAAAATGAAAATACTATGCCATGTTCATGGTGAAGTGATGTGAGATGACGTGATAAGGTACTAGCCGATCAGTGCCTAGGATTCTTCTACCAAAGTTTTGAATCGCAGTGATCAGATAAGACATCAGCATGGAGATTTATACATTCATGGCTGGATTAGCATAGGTAATTCGAACTATTCTGATGTTGTCACGCTATCCTAATGAGATAAGTTCAGAACCGTAGCTGGAATTGTAGAATGCACCGTAATCATTACTCAGCTTCGCCTCGATGATGAATATGGCGCATCTTAACGCTTGGAATATTGTTTATTTGTACGATTCTCGATCCAGTTCTACATAGAAACCAAAACTAGTGATTAAAAGAAATGTCCATTGGAGAACACTCTCCTACCAGTCAGAAAGCTACATACGTAAGGAAAGATCAGTCCTGAAACTTGTATGACTTAAAAGAAAAAGATTGATTAACCAGAAAACTGGTAATTAAATGGTTAAATATCCTCCCTTTCAAGGAACTCCTATATACCTCAACGACAAAGGGCAGTCTGACATCTATGCTTGCTCAGGGTCTCCTGGAAGATCCTTCGGTCAGAGTAACCTCAGGCGAATTCTTTTTATATGCCAGCAAGATCAAGGTACATGGCTTTGAAGAACAACATTCACGTGAGGAGGTTAATACACTGATTCCTCCTATAGATGAGCGTGCTCTATACGAAGTATGAATTTTGACACTGATGTACTCGTACTTTGCATGCAAATGGGTAATTGGCTCATTGATGTTGCTGAACCAGTACAAGCAATTGGTCATCAGAAATACCAAGGACGCATTGGTGTTCCACAATTGGTATGGGTTGGGGAATTTGTGGGTATCACCAAAGAGACCTGGGTGTGTGTTTACATTAAGCTTAATGATGATGCTTCTGCAATCAACTGCCTCCAATGGTTTGGAGAAGGACCCCTCCCAATTGAGTTATCCATGGTGAAAGGCTTGGAGTGGTTTGTATGCCAGGTTTACTGCTCGAGAGGTCCCACAACCGTACTTGCACTTAGGTGGTAACTGTTTTTATCCAGAAATTCGGAAGAAGAGATGTTTCCCACCATTAGTAAAGCTCACATTATCTGGTTATGATTGTTCTTCGTTTAAAGATGTACATGTTTACTGCTTGAGAAGTCCCATGACCTTAATTGCAACAAAATGTGTATGAATAAATCAGTAAATCAGTAAACCTATATGACAGAGGTATTACATGACCAGATCTATTGCTTAGATAATGATAATCTAAAACTTGAAATTTATTCCAACAGGAAATCAGTGATAACTACCTCCAGCAATTTTCAAAGTAAAAGAAATGGATTAAGCAGCATAAAAAATCTCTGAAAAGACGCTAGATGATGAAAATAGGAGGTGAAAGAGGCTACAACGTGACTTACGAGCAAAATCAATGAGCCTATTGCCCCTAAACCCTGGAATAAAAAGAGAGGCAGCACCTTGTGTAGTTAACAATAGTAAAATAATTATGGATAGATATTAAAGATAATGAAAATAGGTTCATCAGTTCCAGCGAAAGGACAGATTGCAAAGCTTGGTATAGGAAATCCCTAAGGAACCAACAGGAATAAAGAAAAGAAGCCAAGATCAACGACAGGAAGTCCATGAAATGTATTTTCTGTCACTTTGAAAGTGTCATAAATGAACTAAGCATCATCATTAATATAGAGGAAAAAAGACAAGATCATTCAAGTAGGTTAATTATTAGCAGAGAGAGGCAGGATGCCAGGCCAGAGGGGCTGGAATTGAAAGGGACCTCACCCCACCCGCAGAGGGGGGGGGGGGGGGGGGGGTTGTAAGGGACCATGAAATTCGAACTCTATCATTCCCCCATACTTTCACCCCAAATCAATCAAATGAAACCCAAAAAAATTAATTCTAGCAAACAAGCCCTTAGATGTTGTTTTTATGACTTGTCGCATCATACTATAATAAGTTGTGGGTATCGTTTGGTTTGTGGCTTTATTAACATCATACTATAATTTTTAGCATGAGCAGCACGTACCAAAAACTGTGGTACCAGCTGTGATCCATAGGATTGCTTATGTTCCACATCAACTGCCAAGACGACGTTGTATAAAAAGGCCACATCATCGAAATTCCTAAAATTATCAGCTGAACTCAATGGTGTCATGTATTACTGACATTGTCCAATGATTTATCTTTTGATAGTGACAAATAAAGGGAACCATATAGAGACGACGTATCGCAACTTACCTTATGAATAGCTCTGGTCGTATTCGAGTTTCCCGCACGCCTTCAGAATAGTAGTGTCTCCAGCGGAATGATCCTCAAGCGACTTAAGAAGTAGTAGTAGTCTGTGGGCACACGTGATTCTCTCAACCAATAGTATGTGCTGGAATCCCTCGTCTATGATGTCTGCCAAGTTGGAATTATTGACCATTTGTTGCTTTTATGAACAACCGTAATGTATCCATGACTGATGTTTCTTGGCAGTTACAGGTGACTTTACATCAGTTCATTACTTTCATCTATAATATTTTCATACATAAGCCGTAACAAAGTGATATATGATAAAAGCTTGGTGAACGTGGCTGCTGCCGCGACTATCGAGCAAGTGACTGGGCCGGCGCTCTTCTGGCGCCTAAGGGGGGTTCATGATTATTAATTAGTTGTAAATAATTATATGATAAATGGATAAATCTTTGCAACATAAATAAGAATAAGATGAGCTAGTTCCGAAATTGTGAAATGTCTGACATTGTATCTATTTATGTATAAGTGCCATTCTAAGAGTTACACTTTGTAATGTATATAGGTACTGCCGGGGCTATATTTGCTTTATAAGGTCAGACGTTACAAACTGTAGCCGAGATATTGAAATTTGAGTTTCTTGTGCGAAAATGGCAAGTTTTGAATATAGACATGATGGAACTCTAATAAAGGTAACACAGCTAGACAATGAAAACCAGCTATACATGTATAATAGCATGGTATGTCAGACGCCCACTTTCATTGGCTAACATTGTATATCACATCTTACGAGTGTACTCTGAACCATGTACCCCAAAAAACAATAAAGAAATCATTTTTTTTAAAATGACTGCGAGTTGGCTATAAAGGGCATTTAGGCATTCATTTTAATAAATCAACACCCGGCAAAAAGAAAATATTTCTATCAAAAGAAGCTGGAGATCTGAAGGCAGTGAAGGTTCCTCGATGAGTGAGGCCATCTCTCGGACCTTCCTGCACTCTCCTAGCATAGATCCTGCACTTTACTTCCTGCGGCCGCTTGTATCTCTGCAGTGACCTGCCTGTTTTGGGGCAGAATCTGCTCCATACACCAGTTTTTCATATATCCTAAGTTCTGAACACCTTGAGGAGTATTTTGTGTTTTACTTGTAAATAGAAATGCACTTATCTATAGTAAATGATATACATTCATTTATGTTACATGTATTTGGTATGTCAAACTAGACATAGTATTAGGAATTATTTCTTCATTGCAAGGAATCTCATGTGTTGCAGGGTTTTATTTGTCAACATAACACATGTGCTTATTCGAAGGGTCAGTCTAATCAACAGTGGATTCACATTTTAAAGTGGTTTAGAGCTGAAAAACAAGCTGAATTGTCTATGAAGCATTTTTAACAATTTCAACATTTCCTTACTCATAAAATATGAGTTGTTTGAGTTTCATAACATAGACAGTTACGCTGTTTTGAATCCGAAATGTTGGCTTGTTCCCCCTGTCTTTAGTGGATACCTGGGGAAACAACATTGGCGTTCATGCAGAGATTAGTATGCACTAGTGCCGCGAGAGATCTGGGAGTAGAGTGTCCTTCTTGATCATGTGTTACCTCCTGGTTCCCACTAGAATATTGCAACGAATATATTTATTTTGGTTTTAATCGGTAAACTTCATATTCATATGATTAGAAATTGATTTATTCTAGTGCCTGATAATCTTTGAGGTTACTGAGACCTGCAGCTTAGGAAAATTATATTCATGCCTGCAGTCTTCAAAAAGATAGGTTACGTGTTAAATTTCAGTGTGGTTGGCAAACAAAAGGTTAAGGCACATATGGGCTTAATTTTCAAACTTTTCGGTGCAATTTCTTCCCCAGTGCTTGTGCTATTCGGGAAAGAACTGATCATTTATATCTGCCCATCATACAGGATGCTTAAATCTGCTTAAATGGAAAGCTTTTAAGATGACAATGAGGATAATATGACAATGGATATCCTCATTCTCCAAAAGAATAGTATTTTCGATATACATCAGGGTGTGGTCCCTGTTAGTATTTGAATTGCTACCATCTTGGTGTCGCCCAACTGCTTCAAGGTTACACCCTGGCCCTTGGCTAACGTTTTCATCAATATCTATATCTCATAATAATTACTTGCTCTACTGCAAACACATATCATTGTGTTTAGTGTTTCTTCATACATCTTGTTCACATAGATAGATGCGGGATCGGATTCCTATGATCTCATATATAATGTCTGGTTTGATATTTATCACCTGCAGGTATGATCACAATCATTTCCATGAACACAGGTTCTGCAAAATGATTAGATCTATGTGGATAAAAATTCACTGAAGTGATGATAATATTTGTGGAAAAAAACAATGTATCACCACAATGACGCTCTTTAGGGTGTAAAGGGAGATAATTGAAATGCTGTATGGCTTTCTCGCCGCCCAGAGACCTGCTACTTCATATGAAAACCCTCAGCTTCTGAACAGCCTAATGCAATATAAAGTTATTCGATATTGTCGAAGCCAATCATAGTATTTATGAAGTACGCTTATCCCCACGTTCTGGCAACTTGGATGAACAACCAAATGGTTCCAAAAGGCTTCTTTCCAATATCCTACACATATTTGATAAAAGAAAATTGTATTGAAGACGATTAATATGAAAGGCGGGTAATATGCCTTTTATTACTAACATGGATTATAATTCATATAGAAGCATGTGTTCCGTTTGTTAATGACATGGTTTGCAAATATATTTTGGCTATTTCGTTCATTGGTGATGTAAAATGCATGCTTTTGTTAGATTTTCAAATAAAGCATTCTGGCTGATGAGAGGAGGCTAAATGATGATGAGAGGGGAAAGGGACTTTGGGGTCATTTATCGCTTACCAGAAACATGCCCCCTGCGACCGCTGGACCCCATGCTCTCCTGCGACCCATGGACCCACTCACGGCTGCCTAGTTCACAGGGGTCATGAGGCTCTTCCTCCAGAGGGCTGTGTTTCTCCAATGCCAATGATGTCACGCCTCAGAGAATAACTTGTTAAACCCTAACCAAGGAGGTTTCTTACCCGAAAGGTCGACTGTAAGTACAATATCAGACTACACTGACGATATCTTTGATAATATGAATAGGAAAGAGGTTACACTTGCAGTTTATATCGATTATGCAAAAGCGTTCGATACTGTCGACCACACCATCTTAAAAAAGAAATTAGCAACATATGGATTACATAAATCGACTTGTGACTGGGTGGGAGATTACCTAAAAAATAGGAGGCAATATACGGTAGCCAATGGGTTTCAATCTAGTACCAAGCAAATCACTTATGGAGTACCACAAGGGTCCACACTTGGCCCCTTACTCTTCTTACTGTACGTGAATGACATTGACACCTCAATAACAGACTGTAAAATGAAATTATATGCTGATGACGCGGTATTGTACACCTCGAGCACTGATCCTGTAATAGCACATAACACCCTACAAGATGACCTTAAAAGGCTGTTAAAATGGTGTAACAACAATAAACTCACAATAAATACCAGCAAAACTAAAGTAATGAAATATGGATCATACAGAAAGTTAAAGGATGTAAACATACCGGATATAATCCTGAATGATGAACGTATAGAGATCGTAAAGCACTTTAACTATCTAGGAGTGAAACTGGATGAAAATCTATCTTTTACCTCACATATAAATAATCAGATGCAAAAAGCAGGACATAAGCTCCATCTATTAACTCTAATCAGAAAATTTATAACAAAAGCCCAAGCTATTAAAATCTACAAAGCAAAAATCCTCCCCTTTTTGGAATACGGTGATGTCTTTACTCATAATTGCTGTCCCAACTTAGTTGGAAAAATGCAAACAATGCAAAACAAAGCGCTAAAGATCTGTCTTAAAGTACCACATAGAACACTAACAAATGAAATACATCTACAGTGTAATATAAATCGGCTACATGAACGCAGAGAATCTCACATACTAAATATAGCTTATAAGAGAAGCAAAATACAAAAAAAACAGACAATGTACGAAATAATGCTGCTATATTACTAAAACATAATCAATTCCAGAATGAGTCATACAGGCGTAGTATCCAGTATAAAACCGCAAAGTTATGGAATGAACTGCCAATTACACAGAGACAAATACCAACCCACGAAGCTTTCCGAGAGGATAATAAAAAATCCCTCCTTGCCAGACGTTTAGAATATTGAACTTATATGAACTTAATTGTGTCAATTACAATAACAACCCAGTGATGCAATGGATGTAGCCCAACCAGCCCTACCCACATCAATTGAGTCAATTATAATATTTTTCTCATATATCATCTGTATATACCATAGCAATGAGTTAGCCTTGTCTAAACCCAATATCTATTATGTATTAAATAACTATATTATTACTAGCAATACACTGGATGTTAGTTTCTTTTTTCCCCAAAAAAACCTATGTAAACCTGGACAAACATAATTGGCCCTGGAGCCTACTGAAAATAGGACAGTAATGTCCTAGTAGTTATAACTCCAGAATAAATATGAAAACAAAAAAAAACAAAAAGTCCTTCAGGCGTGGGGGCACCCAACATCTAGTCGCAGAAGGTATTCCCGTCGCAGAGGTCCAGTGAGGTGGAATTGAAGCCTCTCCAACTGCCACGGTCCTACTAACTCTTGTGATGTCAGAACTTTTCAAGGTCGGCTCCTGTTTTCAGACATGATAAGTTTTTACCTTCAGATACCAAATATAGTTCCAAAAGGGTAATAAAGCCATCAACAGCCTTTCTCATGTTGGTTTGTCATTGTGGCCAACGGGAGGAGGCTTTATGACGACGAGAGGGGGATGTGACCATGACCCCTTCTACTACTTACCAGAAACATGCCATGTTTCAGAGACGACCACATGACGGCTTCGTGACATCATTGACGTCACATCAGCGCTCCTGTAGACTCTTCAAACAAATAATGTTTCCTCCCCTCACCCCCCCCCCCCCCCACCACAAAAAAAAGAAAAATCTTGGGTAGGGTCCCTGTTTTCTGAAATAACGAGTTTTTACCTTCAGGCATCGTATCGAAGTATTCAGTTACAAAGGTTAATAAACTCATTAACAGCCTTTCTCGTGTTTGTTGGTCATTATGCCTACGACAAGGAAAATCTGTTACGAGTACCAAAGAGATATTGACCCACATGAGTGAATTTAATTAGCACCTTAATAAGCACAGCTGTCGTCATTGATCCTGTTCCGACGCAAAGCTAGCTCTTTTCCTCTACGGTCTTGACGAACTAGATTAGAGAAACCATTGTTTTAATCTCAGAAAAATTCGATTTGCTAAGAGCGTGGGTGGCAACTGAGTAGGAGGTGTTAGGAAGATGGCAGTGCTGCGCCATGAACAGAATCTTTGCAGGGGACTTAATGGAAGCAAAACAATAAGACTGTATCATAGAATTCCACTACCCCTATGAGTGAGATATTCGTTTTTATTCTACACATAATTTCTATGTCGTTTAGCCTTTAGATTACTTTCTACTGGAATGTTGTATATCTTATTTAAGTAGTAGAAAAACCAAAAGCGATATCGCGATGATCAAATATTAAATATAATACGAGGATGATTGGTGAGCAGTTGTAGAAACCACCTACAACCTTGCAGGAAAGGATTTTGTTGTAGAAGCAGTCAATAATTGCACCAGGATGTGTTCTGTCCAATGAGCTTCATTATCGGCGTTGTCCATATTGGCTCTGCTGTAAACCTACAATCATATACCTGAACTTCTGATTTGGGGAACACTGAGTATCATAATAATCATTCTGAACTATTTAATTTTATCAGGCCCTTTATTGGAACCGAATCATTGCCACAAGTGGTGTGTAGCAACAATAATAAAAATCTATTTCAGAATACGCCATTCACTCTATATGAACCGCAGTCAGTATACACTGATTTTTTTAACTGAACAAGAAAATAACAGTATTCATCAAAGAAAAAAAAAAATTCACCCCCTGTACATTTCTTTTAGCTTGGCCAAAGAAAGGATACGGCAGAGTCCCGGTATTCTTTGGAGATATTCGTCTTTAGGTGCGTTGGTGTTGAGCACTAGATCTTTAATGTGAAATGCTGTGTCAGAGCTTTTTGTGTAACAACAGACTAGGAGTCATCAGTCATCAATCAAACGTCATACCTTCACGCCACCAGCCACGAGAGGGAGGCTACCTCTTTACCCTGTCACTATTGTGAAGGCACCCCAATGAGAGGCGAACTGCCTGACCTGCCACAAGATAACGCTAATGAGAGGTGATTTGTGATAAAGAGGCCAGGAAGTGACAGAAACGGATTAAAGGTCACCAGAGGGAGAAAACGCTGTGTTCTCTCTCTGTCTTTCCCTCAGACACACTCCACGCCCCTCTATCTGTCTGTCTCTATCTCTCTCTCAAGTGAATGTTCTGTACACTCTGCTGTATTTGCCTTTCACTGTGTTTCTGTCCCCGTCTCTCTCTCTCTCTCTCTCTCTCTCTCTCTCTCTCCCTCTGTCTCTCCCTTGGTCTCTCTCCTACCCTCTCTCTCTCTCTCTCTCTTTCTCCAGATCTCTCTTTCTCTCTCTCTCTCTCTCTCTCTCTCTCTCTCTCTCTGTCACAAGATTAATTGTATTAGAAGGGTTAGCAAGGTCAGTGGTATCAGCTTCAAGAGGAATTTATGTGTTCCTTTTCGCCTACTGCTGTCTCTCTTTGTTGGATACATTGAACGATCATTTTATCAAAACCTTCCACTCTGATGTATTGTGCTACAACGCGTGATAGTAATAGTAGAGAGACGAGCTTGGAATCATAAAATGTATTTATAGAATTAACGGTCTAATTATGTTGTAGTGGTAAGTGTTGTGGTAACGATAATATGATAGATATAAGATTTTTTTTTAAATTCTTTATTTTCATTTGGACAATCTTCATCAGTTAGAGGGTATGAGTGAGTCTCCCAACACAGAAGATTTACATCAGAGTTTTACCTTCTATATATATAACATGTTTTGAGACCTGAATAAATAGAGGTCTACATTGATTACATGATTCAAAAACACTTATAGGTAAGTGGTTTTTATGAAAGTTTTTTAACGTCTCTTATCCACAGTACAGGTGTGGTTTACAGGTCCAAGTTGATAAAGTTATAAATTGTACTGTGCTGAGTCCTTAGTATCAGGTAAGGTACGATCTTAGGCGAGTAATAAATCTTTGTGGGTATGTCCGTAACAAGGTGTTTCACTGCAATACATGTCTCAAATTAGAATAAGAATACACAACACATTGCGTAGGATAATAAAGGGGGTCATTCGGCCTGCTACCCTAAACCAGTGGCCAGTTCTTGGATAAAGCCCATTTCTTTTGGTGCACCTTAAACTGCTGATAGTCTGTAATTTTTCTTATATCTGGGGAAAGACTATTCCACTCTTGAGCACCTCGATATAAGGCGTTTTTCTTAAATTGTTCTAGTTTGGGTTTGCAAATTTTTAAAAACAGTGGCGCTTTAAGGAATGAATGATGGAATATCTACTAAGCAGTAAAAAGAGACGAGGGGAATGGTGGTTGTAGGAGTGGAGTGTTTAAGTGTGGGGGAATCACATTGCAAAGTTCAATACCCTCACTTTGAATAACTACTGGTGCAGGGTTTGAGACATGTGGGCATGAAGTGGATCAGGACTAATTATTTCAGCGACCAGAATATGAATGAATCTCATTACGTTGGATAAATATGATATTTCAGTACATTTGTTCAGACTAAAATTCATAAATTAATTAGGTCATAGAACCTGTTTGTTGGTAAACGACAAAAAAATGATAAGACATGCTTTCCGTGTAATTTTTTAAATGTTTTTTTAAACTTTTATTTCTTCTAGGAAGAAGACATACTCATCCGGTTTCAATGCACAATCAGCATTACATGATCATATCTTTTATTCAAGGCCACGATGGCAACATAGCTACATGATGTTTCATCCAGTGTACTTTTTGATATTACACTGAGGAAAGTCAGTTTGGAGGTTTCCAAAGTTTACCGGTCTGAGGGCACTGAGATTTTACTGTTCAGTGATCTTCACAGGTGTCGCAGGTTATAGGAGTTGGTTCTTTAAGATCGTCTTTAGAGCATTTTTGAATGTTTCATAGATGGGGATATTTCTATTGTTTGGTGAGAGATTGTTCCAGATTGTTGAACCAAAATAAGATACACTTCTCATATATAAGTTATTGTTGGGTGCTACAATTTCAAAGATTGGAGCTGATTCAGGTCTAGTTGACCTTGCGATTTCTTGTAAACATGATTGATTTCTAGATTATTCATGCATCAAATTTGATACATGAGTGGTTCTTCTTTCCTCAAAGTATAGTAGTTGGACTGATCTATGGAACGAGACTGTTGGTGTTCATGGGTGTAATCTGGTGATTGTTCTTAGAGCTGAAAATTGAAGTTTGTCCTTATCAGTTTGACTACTTCGAGTGAATAAAACATCATCGTAATCAATTATTGGTATAGTACCATAGTCTTGTAAATTGGTAATCCTGCTTGTTGGGCGATTTGTGTTGTTTTTTTATTCATCAAAAAGCGGTTTATTGGTCCTTGGTTACAGACACTGCATTTCTTTCGTTTACGTATCAGTAACTCTGATGAATAATGTTATACATTTTTGCCGAGCTTGTGTTCGAACTCCATTCTCGTTTACCTTCTGGTCTAGGCGGTCTCATCTCTATCATGAATCTATATTGCAATGGTAAAGAAGTTGATATGGTAAACAAATATAAATACTTAGGTATCACGCTAGAAATCACCATGAGCCTAACAGCACATCTCAAAAATATAAACAAGAATGCCAATAACAGACTTTTCAAATTTGGGAAAATAAGGAACCTAATAGATCAAATGTATCTGCTAAACTGGTTTATACCACGATAATAAGACATAAACTCGAATACTGTTCTTATGTTATCGACGGTGCCAATCAAAAGTATGTCAAAATGTTACATATTACACAGAACAGGGCCCTATAAGGACAATTAAGAAAAGTTGGGGAAAATACCAGAATATAGAGAAATTACATACAAGTTTAGATATTGATTTTCTTGATGCTAGGAGCAAATTCTCAATATTATGTTCAAAAATTCCAAATATCAGGCGAATATTGATAGTAGAATGTAATTCAACGTGGCGTTGAGGGCGACTACTGAGTAAGTGATAAATTTTGGTGTGCTTCCCGCTGTGGTGCGGGGAATTATGTAAATCATCTGTTAAACCTTGTCAATGATTCTCTCTTGTCACGTGACTCACAGATCATTTCTCATTGGTTTTTGTCTCAGACCGCTTGGCGGGAATCATCCATTGCCCAATGATTAGCCTTATTTTGTCTGGTTTCATAAGGAACGGATCCATAGTAGTATATATTTTAGATCACCTTTATATAGAGGAAATGTATTGAGGGACAAATTGGATCCAAATACCCAAAAACTGGACAATTATAAAGAGTTTAAGAGAGTTGTTAAATCACAGTACTCGGGTGAGGTGGGGGTTAGGGGGGGTAGGGTTTCCCACTGAGTCCACCTATATCTCTACCAACTGTAGGTGGCGGGGGGCAACGGGAGGCGGCGGGTGGCAGCGGGGGGAGGGTTTCCCACTGAGGACACCTATACTTACACAAACACAAACCGGCAGGAGGTGGCGGGGCCGAACCTTTTTTTATTTTCTATCAATACACATACGCCTGGCGTATATATATCGTGCAGAGGACGTTTCTCCTCATATACGCCTGGGAGCTGTTTCAAAACGTGGGTTAAGTCTATGGTTTTGAAACAGCTCCCTGGTGTGAAATACAGCCAAGTATAGATATGAATAAACTGGTAGTTTCCCGCAGTGTACATGACAAGATTAACTGGCAACTCAAATACACTTGCCTAGCTGAAATTAATTTTGTTCAAGCTTCCCGCTCTTCATAGAGACTACGATTAGGAGAGTAAACTTAATTGACATATTTTTGTACAGTGAGCACATCTTGAATTTGGAGACGTTTCACAAACTCCTCGTAAAAGGCTATGAATGTATTGGAGTAAGTAATGTGGGACGGAATATAGTATGAATAGCTCAAATATGCAAAATCAATTGATAACAACAAGTTCATACAAGATGCGCAGCAGGTGACAAGAGACATTATAAAATGTCTGTGTCTGTTTGTAAAACATCATCAAACTCACAAAGCAGTGTCAGCCATTTTTAAGTTTGGGTGGGTGGGTGCAAGTGACCAGATAGACCATGGAAGGTGGCGTCGGTAGCAACAGTCTCTTCTGTTAACACATTACCGCCAACCTCCTGTTAGCCCTAATGTGTACATGGGTTACTTGCTTAAGCGGATGATCTACCAAGAGTGAGTTAGGGCCGGACGATGACCATGTGGAGGAATTGTGGACGTTGGCTGCCCAAATCACTCATCGGCTCTGATCAGCTATGACAATCCGCTTGGTGGATCAGCAAATAAGGCAGACCAAACAAGCAGGCCGGATATTGTTGGATAGTTGAGTTGGGATATTGTGTCTATTGTTGATTCATTCCTGAATCCAATTGGTACATAAGTTATCAAAAATCTTAAAAACGTCAATATTACCTTCATAGAGGGGTGATTATGATGGCAAAATGGACAAATAGAAAAGGATATCTATTTAACTCTATCCTTTTAGTGTCTCTTACCACAGTGTATAACATAAACCTACCAGATTATGTCAACCTAAGCACAGCCACAGGAAATAACATCTCCCTGTCAAAATGGGAATAACATCATCCCATATCTGTTATTGTTGTTATTGTTATTTTGTTTTTGTTTTTGTTGTTGTCCCTAACCTGTTTTCTGTTCTTTTCTTTTCAGGTATAGCGTCGGTTTGGACTTATCATCAAGTCAAAAAAACCTATCCGAAACGGCCACGTCTCGCACTAACCGAAGTAGGGTTTCAAATATATATATATATAAAAAAAAAATCAATGAGTCCCGGAATCATGATGTTTTAGGCAAGACAAACCAAATGATTTTCCGACAATGTTATTTATTCAAAAGAGAAGGGGATATAAAAGAACGAGAGAGTCATCCAGATAACAGATCATGTTGACTGGGTCAATTATCTTTTTGTCAAGGAAACACGTGTTCAGCTCAAATCAAAGTTCCTTCATATAGATGTGGCGTATGTCACTGCAGATATTGTGAATTAGGTCTTTTGTTATGAGGCTTGTTTCAGCGGTGCATCAATCAGTGGTTCAGCATCCCTTCCAAACCCCCGACAAGGAACTCCCGAACTCTACGGGAAATTATGGTCTCCCTTTCATTTGCGTTTTAACTTGATCTCATTCAGAAATCTCTTGAGCGTGTCCAGAAGTAACTTCTCACGTTTCTGAGCGGACTTGTGCTTTTTTGCCATATAATCCTTCAGATAGGAATCATCTGTCACGTCCCTTCCTATGTATATTTCTGAAGAGCGAAATACGAGAATGAATTAGCATCGCTTAATCAATGCTTAAGTAATAATAGTCGAAGATACAATGCATGGAGATTAGACCCAATCTTGGAATACACTATCTTGTCGTACGGACCATTTAGCAGGGCATTGCCTGGTGGAATGGCCTTGCAAAACACCAATGTGATTATTTCTTATCTATTGACTTCTAACTAAGTATTCAGCAATTGATTATGCATGTAATGTTCTAATACTCGAATCCTACTCCTGGAAACCTGCATTTTATCAACACAACTATGACCATTATAAGTTCTGGGTCTATTTCATGTTTCATCATTAAATATTAAAGCAAATCAGAGAAATTTATCGACGGGTAAAAACTGTTGTGTCGTATAATTGCATTCCTGACATTTTCCTCTCCTCTGCCAAATGAAATATCCATTTACTTTGACATAGAGTACTGAGACACAACTGACATAAGGCTTGGCTTATAAATTGGCGTCGATATCCGATATGCATACCTGGGTATCTCTTGGCAACGTGATGTCTCCCAAGACTCGGCTTGGCCCTCTTGCCTGTCGGCCCCCACGATCCTCCTGAAAGTTATGAGTCATTGTCAGTCACCAAGAAAACGATTTTTATTATTATAATACATGTATGACTAAAGTAATTACATTTACAAGAAATCTGTTAAAATCCGAGGTGATATTGTGTGATATCCATTACAATGACTTACAGTTTAATGCACCAAGGAACATCTAGAAAACTGCTTCCAGTCACCCGGCTTTCCTATTGGTGGGTATAATTCACCACAAATTAGTTATCACGATTAATGTGACTGTTTATTATTCTGGCTTCTATTCCTACATATCACTGTCATGATTATCTATGTTGCTACCAATTTGGTACCCTGAGTTCAGAATACAGAGTACTTGCAGATATATATCCCTCAGTGATGTAGGTAAGTAGGTTGTAGGGATGGAATAGTGGTTGTTTCTTTCTCGGTAGAGGCTGTGTCATGTCCACTCCTGGCTGTGAATAACAGAGCTGAACCTGTGCACCCAGGTGTTATGGGGTCGCCCTTTGTTATTTGACCCGACTACATATATATAGTCAGGGTTGCAGGTAGGCCGCCAAATTACTCCTCATGCTGACAGAGGAGCATACCTGGGTTCTCACGAAGGAGATCAGACTTTCTTTACTCTTTCAGTGGTAGGGTCAGGATTATTCTACTTCGGTTGATTGTACCCAACCCACCTGTGAGTTACTTAGTTTTGGTTAGGGACAAGCATAAGCACATACACAGTTATGGTGAATAAACTTATATACTGTACTCGTGTGTTGAGTCTTGGTGTGGGTTGACCCGCCATCAGATCTTTCCAACCTAGAGCCAACCTGTGGCATGTCAGATCATAGAGTAGCATTACCCAACGTCGGGTTAGTTCAATGATCACAGTCAAGGAACTAACCTAACCTGGTGACAGTTACAGTAGGTAATGATGATTTAAATCCATGTCGGCAACCAAGGTCATATTAATGGCATGAAGTGGTTTAGGTATAGAATGGTAGCTTGGAGTATCAGTATTAATGGTGTGTTTCACCAGACAGATATTCAGCAGGCCTCTGAGCTGACCTGCCTGCCTGGCACCAACTGACAGCCCTGGTGAAAGTGTTTAAATTGTCAGAGCTCTTCTACCACCCACCTTACTCTAGCGGCTGATGACCATATTAGGCCTGCACATCACCAGTACATCAACCTAGCATGTGCTTTCACTAAGCCGTGGGCTGGCCAGGTACCAGATAGGTAATGGAACTGCCACGCTGTCTGGTGGACGTTGATTACATTATCATGCTAGTCGAGTTCCCTGTTCATTTGATAGGGGGCACATTGAACGCCTCCAAAAGCTACGGCACTGTCCTCCATCTTGGGATTTGTACAGGATGATCACGGTATCAATTTTTCTCTGAATACTGCGGTAAACTAATGAAGTTAAATAAAGATAAGAGTTGATGTTATAAATATGTAGAGCACACTCTGGTGATATGATTCTGTCCAAACTGTCCAGAGCTTTTGCTTGAGCTCTCAGGTTTACAGCTCATGGGTATCATCCGTTCATGCTATAATATATCCCTCACCATGTTCGTTGAGGTGGAGGCGGGGAGCAGTCAACAGGGAGGGCGTACCCAGGTGGGCAGCCAGTGTATGCCAGTCGACAAAAGCTAATGAATCAGCTTTTGCAAGCAGTACTCTATAATTTTTTGCGGACAGGCCCTCATAAATCTAATGCATAAGGCAGGTTAAGTGGACCAGCAGGTTTTGCGGTCATTGCAGCCAGCCAGCGCAACACAAACCACTGCGGGTGCGGTGTGTGGTGTACATCAATTTCGACTAGTTCATGAAACACACACTGACAAATGATAAAGTGATAAATAAATTTGTTTTATGTTACATGTGGCTTGTAAGAAGTCAATGATGATTATGATGCTTGGCATAGATATTTGTCAATCCCTGTCATTCGAACAGAGCATTTGATAATCAGGCAGGAGGAGTTAAGAGGGGTCAATGGTCATCAAGTATTGGTAATTTCCAGTTTTTCACACATTGTTGTCCAGTTTCAGCATTTTTCAGAAACGTTGGCCATGGACAAAGTCAGAATTTTCGAAGTAAAAACTCGATATTTGGGTCATGATATCTCTCGTTGGCGTAACAAATTACACAGGCCCCTGGTTTCAGTGACACTGTCCCACTTCACTTCAGTCCTGATTCCCGGTACTGTCAGGTATTGGTAGAAGTGAATGTACTTAAATGTAGCTCGCTTTCTACATGAATGTCCATAAGAAAAGGTTCACGTCCTACCCTTTGACCACATTTCCCCATATCTAACTCTTAGTGTGCGACGGCAGCAGTCACCACCATGGGTGGACACAGGGGATCCAAGTACGAGTCTCTGGTAACAGCCATTAATAAACATTCTGTGCATTAAGTACGGCTTCATATTGCATGCATCAGGGACCAGCGCAACAACATGAATGCGGGGCGGCGTTAGTTCTTAGTTTTAAAAACACCTCCCAGCATGTCCATATGTGTTTGACAAAGCTAACCAACATCTTCCATACTCTCGTCCACATACAAACAAATGTCCTAGCGGAGAACGTAGCCTTATTAATCAATGAAATCAGCCGAAATATATTCATTTTGGTCTCTTACTATACAAAAGGGCAGTTTTAGAGGGAAATAGCTCGTTGATCAGGGGTGTGATCCTATAGGTGAATACCTCAGCCAGGACCAAAATATTTTAAACTGCCTCCTGTTGAATAATCTTTGCCAAAGGGAGAATGTAGTCCAAGGATTGCTGTTGAATGATATAGAAGGTGCTTTCCCAAGACTGTGCGAGCTGACGACCTTTGGTAGTTTCACCCATAAGTGCTGAATATAATTGAATCACATCGTCCCTATCTCCCCTAGGCTTACAGAAAGGCGTCTTAGCAGAGGACACCCAAAATAGGTGCCTAAGTTGAAAATTGCGGCCTGCGTTTCTTGGTTTATGAATATGAATCCAGAGAAAGGTGTCCTACGAGACTGAGAATATAAATGTAGTGACAATCTTTGTCAAGGACCATACCAGCAATCCATGAGGTATTTGAGGACAGGAGACCATTAACCCTTTAAGGCTAAATGACGCCCTGAGCTATCAACTGGCACTAGTTCAATAATGCCCTAAGGCATCAACCAACACAGGCCAAATGATGGATCAGTAAACATCAAATGTTTTCAGTATCTCGACATAGCATTGTATTCAATAATCTATTAATTTTGAGGACAGTAAGCAGTTCATTTAAAGCTCAGGCAACAATATGTCGTCCTCTAGCATTATATACGGACACCAGTTCCCATCCCTACGGATGTTGCCTAGCCACAGGCACCCATCTTTAAAGGGTTAACAACCCCTGTACCGCCCTTGTGAAAGTGTTCAAATTGTCAGAGCTCTTCCAACACCCACCTTACTCTAGAGGCTGATGACCATATTAGGCCTGCACATCACCAGCACATCAACCTAGCATGTGCTTTCACTAAACCGTGGGCTAGCCAGGTACCAGAGAGGTAATGGTGGAGAAATCTCATACAATTAGTCTCCTACAAGGGAAATTGATCCTAGGTTAGGACAAATAGGCTGCCCTGGTGCTAATGGGAATCGCCCTGGTGCATAGTGGGATGCAGCCTCTGTCATAGGGCACAACAGGCTGCACTGGGTCTTCACTCACCAGGGTATGGGACGTTGGAGTGCCGTGGCCATCTGAGCGCAGCTGGTCAATCCTGCCCTGCCACGTTCGGAAACCCAACACCCAATGGCCTGCCAGGGCCTGTCCTGGAGAGCAGCCAGGGCACATGACAGTTGCTGCGCATGGTCAGCTACACCTCACTGCATCGCACTAGGGCTGACTATGTTGAATGCCAGTTTGCTGCAGTCTGCATCAGGTATGTATACCATACATGTGCTGTGATATGGACCTTCAATTGACTTCCAGCAGCCACAGCAAACACATCTCTACTACCATACCTACTACAGCCTCTGCAATGTCTCCAAAGAAGCCAAGGCTAAAGAGGGCAACTGCTGCTACAACAGACGCACAGAACCAGCCAGATACACCTGTTGGTCCCCCTGATGCTGCTGAGACTGCAGCTGCTCCCAGACCTCAACCAGAACCAGAGTCAGAGCCAGAACCAGAACCAGAGCCTGAAACTTAATCGACAGACAGTTGCACCATTGCTGCCCCTGCATCACCGGTTGCTTCCTGCCCTGCCAGTGCCAGTGCCATTGCCTCTTCAACTGCCTGTCAGCCACACCTGCCTTCGTCAACAATGCCAGCCGATCCACAGATCCTGATGGGTCTGCTGGAGACATTTATGATGCGGGTGAGTCAGCCACCTCCACCATTCCTGACACCCCCTCTGCCACCCCCCATACCTTGAGAGACCATCTTTTCCACTTATGTTGCCAGCATTCTCCTGACCCTACAAGTGCTTCAATGATAGAAAAAGGAACAAGTCAAAATGTAGTCACCTTTGATAGAAAACAAAGGCCATTAAGTGTCTGCTATTTAATGACAGGATTGATATAGTGACTATTTTGTCCCCAAAAATGACTATAAAATAAAAATTCCATTTTTAGGAACCAAGTCAGTAGTGGGGCAGGGGTATGGTCAGACTGGGATACTGGACCCCTGCTCATTTAACCAGGCCTTTATAGTTGGGACATTGATAGTGAAGTGTTAGATTCTCTGCAGTAAGCTGAAAGCCTGTGTGAGCATTCTAACCTCTAGATGACGTATGCGCGTGATTTCCCGTGGTCAACAAGTACCACAGCACACAATTAGATCTGGCCAAACCAGGGCACGGGTGCTACTGGGGATATGGTGCAAACATAGCATTTTAATGGACAATATCCCTAGAGGTATCATGGGTGATTCATGATAAAAAATAACAATTTATTTACCTATGGATGTTGTAGTATAGCACAAAATGAGTATGTCCGAGTGAAAATATCCCAGATATTTAGCTAGATTCATTAAATGATGAAATTAGTCACCCGCGGTGAATTGAAGCTCTCGTATGCACTGTCCTCCGACATGTCTTGAGGTCTATTTTGTCCTCATGAACGATTTTACCATTATTTTACACTCTTGAATTCTTGCCAAAGATGTCATCCTTGGATGTTCGTTCACCGGCACATACCGCAAGCTTATTACCTTTTACCCACTGATCGAAATTAACTTCTGTTCCTTTGTCCGATAAACCCATTCTACTTGACGAGTTCCTTTTACTAATAACACGATAGCATCCACCAATTGACGTAAAAATAACCTAAAGCTATTACCGAGGAATATCTGGAATCGTTGTCTGTTTATCACATATTGCTAATGAGGAAACGATAAGGATTGAGTTGGAATTACCTGAAGTCAGCGTAAAGAAGGGCTGGAACTTTTCTATTGGTGAACGGTTGGAACCCGTTTCTCCTCCATGATAGTGTCTCTCATGTCCATGGCCACGCCCACCGCCCCCGGCACCGCCCTCGTTGCCGCCCTCAAACTGTGTGCATCCCGGCCCCCATCCGTTACAACGGAAGATACCCATCAGTCTTTTCTGTCGAGAGTGCGGTCTGATTCTCTCTGGCTCCAAGAGGGGGACCTCCATGTCTTCATACGGGTATTCTTTGGTGTAGGTCACGTAATGTCGGTCGAGCAGATTGGCAGGTGAGTGGAACTCCGCGGAGGACAGCCAATCAGGGAGAAGTATAACGACGAATATGCAGCATATGGATGTTGATTGTATCGACATTCTGGAAAAAGGAAGAAGATAAAGATTGTGAATTTACAAGCATGGTAAATGAAACCCTGTTGATCAGTACCTAGTTACTTCTAATTTCAGATAATCTGCACATAGTTGTTATATCATATAGGGTAATAAAGATTCAAATTTGTATGAACCCTGTAATCCACTTCGGATACCTTTTCAAGAACAATAATAAGAGGTAATTCACTTCCTAATGATCAATGAGGTACAGATAGACGCTAAATGGTATTCAATGTTAAAACGGTAACTAAAATAGAGTCTCCTTTAGGAATAGGGCTAGAGAGCAAACTCTCTGCCATATAAAAGTGATAAAAACAGGTTCACAAAACTATTCAAACAGAATAAAATAACATCAACGTTAGCCTTCTATGATTATTTCAAAGTGCCACTTGGTCAGATATCTGGATGTAGTAGTATAGTACCTTTGGTATCAATGGATCCTCACCCAGAATTAGTTGATTTATTTGAGTGCTTGCAGGACACCTTTTATGAACATTGTTGACATTGTCTGTTAGGATATATTCCGCTACAGCCATCAAAGGATCCGCTCTGGGAGTGCTATAATGCATCTTGTAGGAGGCAACATGACCGATCTACAGCTCTGTATACCCAAGGATGACACTATTAATAGGGAGTTTGTTTGTTTGTGGTTTAACGTCCCAGGGGACCCTGAGGGTATATAGGGACTATCAATGATTTAACTTTTCACTTTCATAGACTAATTTCTGTCAATTCTTTTCAATGTTTCAAATATTTTCAAATATTTTATATAAAATCAAAAAGATTTGTCTCTTTCAAAAACATGATGATATCTTTCTTTGGAATAGTTTCGAACAACATTTTCATATTGTTACTGTTTTTCAAATGCTTTCTTCTATTCTCTTGTACCCTTTTACAGTTCAGCAGGATATGCTCAACAGTGATGGGTACATTGCATGCTTGGTATATTGGGGGATTTTCCCCTTTCAGGAGATATTTGTGTGTAAGTCTGGAGTGACCTATTTTCAGATGGGTCAACTTCACCTGTTCACTACGACTTAATCTCCCACTGTTTCTCTTCCCATTCATAGTTGAGTGAATGGTATGTAGTTTGTTTCTTATTTGCTTGTTCCAGTCAGATTGCCATTTATTCATTGTCATTTCTCTTATTGGAGCTGTCATATCCATGTGTGGAATTTTCGCTGTACCGGGATGCAACTTCAGAGCTTTCTTTGCTGCTCTGTCTGCCTCTTCATTTCCATCAATTCCTATGTGGTTTGGTAGCCAGCATAGAACTATGTCTTTCTTTCTTTTCTTCAAAATGGAAGTCCTCTCTCGAACTTCTCTTACCAAAGGGTTTGTCGGAGAGAATTGGAGGATACTTTGAAGACATGATTTTGAGTCAGAATATATGATGAATTTACGGTGGTGCAAGACACCTGCCCAGTGTAGGGCTTTCAGTATTGCACTGGTCTCTGCAGTGAAAATACTGGCCTGGCCAGGTAATCCTGCAGTCAGGTTACCATATGGTGTATGGACAGCAAAGCCCACTTTCTGTCCTTCTTTCGACCCATCAGTGTGTATGGGAATGTACTCTTTGTGGTCCTTCTCTATCTTTTCCAGTTCAGTTTTGAGCTGGAAAGTGCTAGTTTCACCTTTTTTGTTATTACTTAGATCAAGAATAATCCCAGGTTTTCTCTCCAGCCAGGGAGGAGCACATGGTGGAGTTAGCTCCCTCAGATCATTCAGATGGAGGTTTATTTTCTTCAAGAGACTTCTGATGGAAGTAGCATATTGTGAGGCCACTCTTGGTTTGTTCTCAAATAGTCTCTGGTTATTCTTTTTGATTATTGTCTCATGTGTGGGGTTTCTCGAGTTTACCTTTGTCTTGATTGCATACTGTAGAGATAATGTCTCTCTGCGGAGCTCGAGTGGTGGTATCAAAGCCTCTATTTCCAAACTATTTTGGGGAGAGGTTCGGAATGCACCAAGACAAAGTCTAAGGCCTTGGTTCTGGATTGGTTTCAGTCTGTCCAGATAGCTTTTGCTGGCTGAGTTATACACAATGGATCCATAGTATAATATTGATTGAATGTATGCTTTGTAGAGACTGATCAAGATCTCTCTATCGGCCCCCCAAGGGAGGAAATGCGCCACGCCCTGGCCCCGCTCCCAGAGGATCCTCTACTGACTTCCCCACCACTACGTTCCGCCTTTCCCAATAGAGATCCCGTTTATCCTAAAATATTGAGTAAGCTGATATAAGTTGACAAGGGAACGTTAATGGAAAACGTGTTTCAGATGGAACACCTCCTGAAGGCATTCTCGCACCCACTACCTGACCTACCAGGACAGTGTACTTATTGTGGATGTTCGCCTTTTAGTTGTAATTGAAATCGTTACTGATAATCAACACACAATGGGATTTTAATTTTACTCTTAATTACAGCATTCATTAAACATCCATGAAATAGCTTTCATCAAATCATTCATTATGAGAGAGAGAAATCGAGAGAGAGAAAAAAGGAATACCAGCCGTTCTCTATAAAAGTGCCCGTTTAAGCGGAGTTCTCACTTGGGGGGGGGGGGGGGTAGCTTTTTTATGGATATACAGTACGTATATATCATAAAGGACACAACGATTGCTATGGACAAGCAGACAGTTCATACCACATTGTGAAATATATTACCCTCACCGACTTTTCTTTACCGACGCACAATCAGTGGCACCACTAACAGACTTTCTGGGTAACTCAAAACGTCTACGCAATTTTTGTCGGCCAATGGAAACGGGCCTTATGTCTATCATTGAACAACAATCCTTATCTCTAAAGCAGGTCCATTAGTATTGTTCTTAATTTCTTTTCCCCAGTCACACTGGCGTAAAAAATGGCATTTCTTCTACGCATTTGAAAGGTCGCGAGTTCCGCGTATTTAGTACGCAAATTGAACGCATTCATCTTCTAGTACGCAATCCAGTCACACTGGCGTAAATTCTGGCGTTTTTACTACGTATTTGAGGTGGTGGGAACCACGTATCAGCTACGGATTAGGAACGTATCTCTTTGCTAGTACGTTTCTCAACGTTTCTCAACTCTTGTCTACGCTTCTGTTCGCATTGTGGTGTTTTACCGCGTTCATTTACGCATTTAAAATGCGTAGAGAAAAGTTAACAAAAATTAAAACTCATTCTGATACCACGTTTTTTCTACGTTTCTTTACGCATTCCGACTTTCTTTTATGTAAATCCGCGTTTTACCGTGTGTCACAACGCATTTGTACATTTCAAAATGCGTAGAGAAACGTAGACGTGCGCACACGGAAAACGCCGTTTTTTACGCCAGTGTGACTGGAGCATTTTAAAAATTACTTATCATACACCGATTCTAACCGAAACTTGCTAAGTAGATTCTTATTAGTTATTTATCTTCTATTAGCCCAGCATCATCTGCTAATTGCCGATCTCATCCCCTGGTCTAAAGATTGTTTTTCATTATTTCAGTACAGTTCAATAGATAGCAATGGTCTACCATTGGCACACACATGTTTACAGAATTATTTTAGCAGTGTCTTGACTCAGAAGAGGTTTAATCATTCTGAAAGTCTAAAAGGAGAGTATATTATCAATGTGTGCACCCATACTGGAGCTGGCATATATAGGAGTCAATTCGAGAAATCGGAACTAATTAACGCCGCAGACCGACCAACACCTGGGTAGGCCCTAGGTTATGCCACCGTGCCACAGGTATCACCATATTTGACGCAATAAATATGATGTTATTAATGAAACGCTTTAATTCTCTCCAATTTCTGCCTCCGCGCTAATAACATATCGGCTATTGTTCATTGTGCACACCTGAAATGCCATTGACGCATGAAAAGGTAGGGTAAAAAGTATAGAACCTTGCTGTATACTAAATGTAACGCTGCTCTGTATCCTCCATACTTTGTGTAGTGGACTCGGCCTCTCAGGTTACCATCATACCATCGCTTGCTTGAATAGCGAGAAGAGCTGTTTATCATTACCCACCTAAGTCTACAAGGTCTCATTAGGAAATGTATAGAGTACCTGGAATTCTCTACCCATCTCGGAATCTCAATTAGGAAAAATAGTCCCATCCATAATGAGGTCAATTTACGAAGTACTTCAAATTAGGTTTCGTAAATGTTCAATACTGATTATTTATATAAGGGGGAATGGGTAGGATTTCGTAAAAGAGGGGGGAAACAACAAGATATTGATATTTTGGGTGGTGGGTGGGTGAGTAAAAAGGTTGAGTGAAAATGGTCGTCGTGTGTGTGGCCGATTCATGAAGAAGGAAGTGGTAGGCAATGACGGGATATGTTTGAGGAGGAGAAGGTAAGTAGTGGTGTGGTGAGGGATACACTGCGTCTTTAATGCCTAATTTGGGCCTGAAGCCACAATATCTTGGTTACTGTTAATAAGCGGTTAATTAATTTATATAAATAGAAATGATGATATTGTTATGCATATAAGCCTGCTCCCACCTACCACGATTCTGGTCCCGATTGACCTTACGACGCCCTTCCCGACACCATTCCGATTGTAGCGTGAGGTCTGGCAAAATCGTGGTAAATGGGACAGGTTTCTGCGATTCCGTCTACGACAGCTCACGATAGGCTGCGATGAAAACGCCAATCGTAGAGGTCCCGATTTTTTCCAACATGTTGGAAATTTCGTAGCCTGTCGTAGGGTATTGTAGCAGCCGCTGGTTTCGTCGTGGAGCTATCGTGACCATAGTTTATGTTATTGGTCCTCCCAAGGCATTGCCACGCTCTACGATTTCAAACTATTGGACCTATCGGGGACCTCCCGATAGGTCACGATTTCCGCATTTCAAATCGTAGCGATCGGGAAGCATGTCGTGACCTATCGTGGTAGGTGGGTGCCCCCTCTATAGCTCCGAGGTTTTGGATGCAGCCACGAGTATATGAATTGGGTACCAATTATAAATATTTGCTATATCGCCTCCCTTTAGGGGCTGTTCCATCTTGCGGAGCCAAATTCTCAGCCAAACGATCGTCTTTTAGGTGTCTGCTTTGATTCTAACAGTGTTTTATTTACTATTGGGTACCATTGATGTAATGGAACAAAATAGCCTGGTGAGATCAGTGCCGTCGGCTGCTGTCAGCCACACAGATCCATAATTCTTTGGGTATCTGAAGCGAAGGTAGGTGTGTTTAGGGGTGAATAAAATGTTGTATGTAATTATAATCTTGAAAAAGAATGGGATTCTAACTGCACACATGTTATATTACCATCTACAGGAGTTGAACCGTTGAACTGGGACAGCATCCTAACTGGTCTGCCCCACAGGCAACTATTGACCTGTACCCTGGGGGCCCCGGGTTCCCGGTGTCCCTGCAGGATCCCCCCCCCCCCCCCCCTCTGTATTCTATGGGACCCTTGCCTCGCCATCAGTGAGGTTCCCCGTCTGTTTTCCGCACCTGTGGGGGCCTTCTCCATGGCCAGGGCAGGGGGTCAGTCCTGGTTGTTCGGGGGGGCAATCGTGACGGAGATGAATTCCCGATCCAAAGCGCTAACAAATCCTCTTCGGGGGGCTCCTGCATCTCGTCTACTATGGTGCTACTGGTGGCCCTCACATTCCCCTGGCGTCCTCGGCTGATATTTTTTTTCATTCAATTACAAGCAATACAAAGAACATATTATATTCGCTAAAAAGCATTCTTCCATACAATGGCTTCAGCACCATCAAGACCTCCTTCATCCTTGCTTCGGGTCTTGGATTTGAAGATCCAGTGTCTGAATCTGTCCTCCCGGAGCACCTCCACGAAGTGGTCGTGACACATGGATTCTATGGTGGCCAAACCCACTTCTGGGTATGCGTGGTGCCTCAGCTGCCACACCAAGTACACTGTCAGGCCTAGGGTGCTAAGATGGATGGATGGGGTTTGCCAGGTCTGGGTCAATTGGGTTTGAATACCAAGTCTGTCCCATCAGTTTTGAAAAAGTAAATACCACATTTAGACATTTAGTTATTATTATATAATAGTTTCTTTTTTTAGCAGCAGATTGCAGTATTTATAGCTAAGTTTTCATCAATGACAGGATTGACATAGTGAATCCTTTGTTTTCCAAAAGATTATAAACCAAAATTTAAATTTTTAGGAACCAAGTTAGTAGTGGGGCAGTGGATCTGGTAAGGCTGGATAGTGGACACCTGATTAGTTTACCAGGCCTTTATAGTTGGCACATGGATTGTGAAGGGTTAGCTTTTTAGCGGTAAGCTGGAAGTCTATATGAGACCATTCTAAACTGTAGGTGACGCATACATATGAGTGTTTTCCCATGCTTAACAACATGAACACTGGGCGTGACATACATCCATTGTGCACACATAGACAATAATTGATGGGTTTGTTGACAGGCCACCTTTAACCAAGAGAGTTTGATGCATAATAATACACGAGCGTCAGCGTCTACGTCTGGCATCGTTTTTTAAAATTTATTTTTGTTATTATTCAAGTGAACAAACATGACGACTTACAATTCACCGAGAGAATCAGCGGTCTTCCATTATAGGCCGGAAAGGAAAATACAAGACAATACAGATAATACAGATGATAAGACAGGACAGTACACTATACATGTAGAGAAATAGATCCATCACTCTCCAATCAAACATTCTTTTCAAAATTCGATCTTCTGATCAGTTTTTACAATATCAAACCATATTCGATCATTGCAGACATAAACATATATACATATAAATAGGAATCTTTCGATCTGTGATACACTTTTGCAGATTTTCTAAGTTTCGTTCTTTGTATTCAGTATCCATCTTCTGGAATGAGTTTTATACATGTATTGTTTTTAGTGTTTTTCATTCATCAACATATATAACGACAGTACAATTTACCAAGAGTAGGCAGTATCTTTTGCAAAATCATATTCAAATCTTTCTTTTTTTTAATTCTAACAGAAAAAAAATCTTAAATAGTGGACTAAATCTTCAAAGGAATGACTGATCGGTGACATCACCAGCTATTGGTTGTGATACTGGGCACCAGACATTTGCTTTTTTGAAGTTGGAGTGGTGCCTACAAAGACCATGGTGGTGCAATATTGCTTGTGACCGCTCTTCCAGCAGGAAATATTTGCAGGACCTATGCTAGGAGAGTGCTAGGAGAGTTTCTGCCAAAAGTTAGGGTAAAGAGAAAAGATGAGATGAAATGTAGGATGATAAATTCGAGTCTCAAAAATTATAAACAAGAGTCCATTCCTTTCTTAAAGGTGCACACGTCTGGCGAATATTCAAAGCATAGTGGATGTTGATTTCCAGATTCTGTTTCCTCTGTAGAACGGAGACTGAAGAACTACCATAATTTTTGTGGACTCGACAATAAAGTTAATCTTTTCGGATGAACATGTGATACTTAGGTTGTATCTGTTATGATACATGATGTCAATGCATCTTTTATGTAGGTCATACAGAGAATTACAAAATCTAAGATTTATCAATTTTCTATACAAAAATACAACGAAAATGAGATAAAAAAAGCGAGTAAGCTTGGAACAGGTTTAAGGATAAGAAATCAGAGGGAACACAACATTCTCTTAAAAAATTATTCAGGGTCTTTTTACTGACTTGATTATGAAAATATCCTCACTACAGCTTGCAATTACCATGTGATCCAAGCCGTTTATATAATAAATGTTCTCTCTGCCAATTACTCGTGTCTGAGTTAATTGAGATGATTGGGAGTGATATCAGGAATGTTAAACACATTTTAGGCTGGGAAATATCTTATAATATTGGGTTATAGATGTACGTGGCATGAGTGTAGGTAAAGGTGGAGACGAGTGGGTGAGTGGATAAATGTAAGACTGAGTGAAGATGACATGTGCGGGGTTTTAATCTGCATGAAAAATGTGTCCCTAGTTCATGGGATTGATAATGGACAGCGTTTCAATTTTGTACAATACTATGCATGTGGTTATACAGAATGTTTTGTTTGTTTTGGTAGTTTAAAGTCTAATTTGTTCAGTTAGACTTACTTTGATTTATTCTTAAAATTGGCATATCCAGTCGGAATAACAAGGTATGCTGCCTGGTTGATCCAGGCATCTTACTCCTCTCGATTAAATCTTATTGAAATTCTTACAATCCTTATTGAAGTCAAGAATTTCTCTCTTGTCAGTGCTATTGAAAGCAGTGCACATTGCTGCTATATTTTTTTAGAAATTTCTTCCTGCTCTTTTTTGTGGCCAGACAATGTAGGATGAGATGCTCTACACTGAGAGGAGTGTGGTATTTCTGGCACACACACGCTAATTCATCTCTCAGAAAGTGCCCATGTGTCAGTTTGGTGTGAACAATCTGCAGATGGGTCAGTTTCATCTGTTCAGCTTTTGTCAGGCTGTCTTTCCTCAAGGTCAGGCTAGTAGTCACTACAATTTTTCATAGTTAGTTGTCTCTTGTGCAGTTCCCAAGTTTCTGCCAAGCTCTTTGAATGTGCTCCATGGCCATTGGTTTCAGGTCTGTATGTGAAACTGTGTGGGCTCCAACTCCTTAATGCATTTTTGCTGCTTGATCAGCAGCTTGATTTCCCTCAACCTGGATATGACTCAGTAACCAGCTACCGTTTTGCCATGTTCTCTGTTCAGTTCTGTGTATGACTGTTTAATATCTCTGATGACAGCATTCTTTGGATCATGCTGTCCAATGGCTTGTAGACAAGAGCCTGAGAAGACTATAAAAATCTTGTATTGTGACATTTTCATTCCTGTTAAGGCATGCAAAATAGCATTGGCGTCAGCAGAAGATGCTGCCTTTGCCATGGAGTGCTTTCTTCAGGTGATACAGAAAAAAAGGCGAAGGATATATATGCGAATCATAAACACCTTCAAGGATGCACGACAGTATGTTTAGAACAAAGGATTACTGGTTTATACAAAGTATATTGGGTGTTATCGAACGACGATTTTATCATTATTTTCGTGCGGAATCCTAAAATGCCTGATCAGATTGATGTACATGTCGTTGACCCAGGTAAACCTATTACTTCTATACAATAAGTCTTTTCAAAATAATTATATCTCATGACAATCCTAAACGCCGTAGAAAATAACATGAGAGGCTACATTCCTCTCGGAAGCGTTGCCTTGAAGTCACAGGTGAATCAGAGGGGCTTCGTGTCATCTTAGAGAGCACAGTAAACTAATATCCTGGACGTCAAACGGTTGCCTTCATTAGGGACCCTACACATTGACGCACTAGACTTAAGTCCAGTTTACACCTACTGTTTACACTGATCACAAAATATAGAACCGGGCACGGATTATTGCACGTTCCCGATAAAATATGTCTAGTATAAACAGCAAAATCCAAACCCACTCAATGATTTCTCAACATCAAATAGCGTGATCTAGCACCACCGACTGACCGACTTTTAAGGCCATCGAGATAAACAACGTTGAATGAATCAGTGCTGGTGACCACCTCCATTGTCCATCGAAAAACAGTGTCTTATCCTCAGCGTCACCGATCTTTATGTTAACCCTATATGCAGATGCAGGAACCCCGCTAATCTATTATTTTTATAGACAATGTATACATTCGACTCAGGTTTGGGGAGAGTTAATCTTCTAGTTTGTCAAGTCCTTTGGAAATTGAACAATTGGTTCACATGGAACACATAATCGGTCGTCAGGTGGAAACAGAGTGTGTGCTTTGGGGGTCAAAAATCATTAGCACAGATGAATTCTCAAGGGGGGTCCTCCGACCGATTTTTAAAAGGGTGCATATAATCGATGTGGTTTTCGTTGGCAGGTGGAAACGTTGCAGTATCAAACTCGGTGCCTCACAGCGGTGATGTTATAATCAAGTGAACATCCAGGAACGTACGGCTAACCTATCAAATTAACACAATAATGACTGTTTTTGTGTACGAGTGGCTGTAATCTCCGAGTATTTGGATAGTAATATCCGAGCAATTAGCGAGGATATAACGTCATCAACTACGAGGAGATTACGGTCACTCATATACAAAACCAGTCGTTATTGTATTTATTAGCCACCTACCCACCTAAAAGATTAATAATAAATCTATTGCAATAATAATGTTTCTGCAAGACATTTAGTCCCAGACATCACAGCAAAGTTAAGTGTGGCAGTAATTCAGCGTAGTCTTACACCAATAATATAGTTCGCCATTAATCTGTACTTTTAGCATGCAACATATGTTATCACAATGATTTCTGATGGTAAATGATATTATTATGATTGATTCTAAATAATTAGTATTGAATGAACATTCAAGAAACTTATTTCGAAGTAAATGATGATTCGACTTCATTATGGACAGTACTATTTTTCCGGAATCTCCTGCAGGAGATTCTGACATGCCAGAATCTCCAGGTATCTGTTTTCAGGTGCCCTATACATTTCCGATGGGGACTCCGTAATTGGTGGGTAATAAATACTGGGAACCCTCTTCGTGAATCGGTTATCGCTAGCGTCCTGATTCGACTTTATTAGTAGCAACTATATATACATTACAAGTAATCAACGCATTCATTGTCACCTAGCACAAGTACAATTGCAAAAAAAATAAGTAAAAATACCTTCCCCGAATAGACGTAGCGAGCTGATGACGAACCCTTCATGAAGATATCTACACAATATTACCAGGATTTGGATCTGCGCGGCCGCAGCGAAGAATATTGAGTAATGTCAACTACAAGGAGAATACGGCCACACAGATCGAAATCATGGTTATGTTGAATTTATTATGATTAATTATTAGGAAAACCTTGTAAATGATTAGCGCCATGCATTGTTTATAGAAGATAGTTCCTGTAATGCCCTTAAGTCATATTCCCTAGAAGAATACGGCTTTCCGGAATCTACTCAGTAGCGATCTGTAGACTCCATAGGCCTAGCATGGAGACTACTATTAGGTGGGTAATACATGTGGAACATTCTACGGCCTTTGATGCTCATCCGACTGTCGAGATAAACCAGGGCCCTGTTTTTTAGTCAAGACAGTCTTTGGCTGAGATCTGCGAAGATATCTTAGAGAATCTAAGACATTTCTTCAAGACAAAAGATGGCCGCTGTCCTATAGACACGATCTTGGTGCGCCACGGTAGATCGCCGCAAAAATTGTCTTAGCTTGAGACAACTATCGAACTATCTTAGGATCTATAATTATACTCTTGCTGGATACCAGCTCCAGCACTGGCGCAGTCATATCAAGTTATTATGAGATCTCAGGGGTGTATTGCATCAGCCAACTCTGTGGAGTCATAGGTTAGGCATCAGGCAATTGTGCTGGAGGTCGGGTGTTCAAACCCAAGTGCTGGCACGTTATTTTCACCTACAAAGGTGAAAAGAATTTTGTTGTGGGTGTGGGTGGGTGTGGGTTTGGGCCTCATTAGTCCTCACTCACCAGCTCTCACTCACCAGCTCTCACTCACCAGCTCTCACTCACCAGCTCTCACTCACCAGCTCTCACTCACCAGCTCTCACTCACCAGTCAACACTCACCAGTCCTCACTCCCCAGTCCTCACTCACCAGTCCTCACTCAACAGTACTTACTCACCAGTCCTCACTCGCCAGTCCTCACTCGCCAGTCCTCACTCATCAGTCTTCACTCACCAGTCCTCACTCACCAGTCCACACTCACCAGTCCTCATTCAACAGTCCTCACTCACCAGTCCTCACTCACCAGCTCTCACTTACCAGTACACCCTCACCAGTCTCCACGTGTTCTAACTCAACAGTCCTTACTCAACAGTCCTCAGTCAACAGTACTCACTCACCAGTACTCACTCATAAGTAATCACTCATTAGTAATCACTCACCAGCCCTCACTCAACAGTCCTCATTTACCAGTCTTTTCAACAGTCCTCACTCAACAGTTCTCGCTCAATAGTCCTCACTCAGCAGACCTCACCCAATAGTACTCACCAGTTCTCACTCACCTACCAGTACTTCCCAGTTACTTGGCTCTAAGACACCTCTACGACACCTCCAACCTTGTCTTGGGCTGAGACCATTTTGCAGCCAACTTAAGAAAATCTTGACTAAAAGACACCTCTAACACTTCTAAGATGTCTCAGCCAAAGATATTTCTAAGATCCTCTAAGATATCTTGTCTATAGCACACTTTTGTCTTAAGACGGTCTCAGCCTAAGATAATCTTGACTAAAAAACAAGGCCCAGATTTTGAGAGCTGTTTATTGGCTTCAGATAGTAGGTATATTGGGTCTACGCCATCGAATGCTAATTCTTAGCCTTGTTGCGATTTGGTGAAACCTTCCCCATGAAACGTACCATCTTTTCCTTAGATGGAGGATAGAAACCTTCCAGCAGGGCTCGTTACTTTAGTATTCCACGAAACCTCTGTGCATTATGACTCATCCACCCTTTTCATAGGCCTACTACCCATGCCTTCCACTTTGAGATTAATGAGCAACTCAATCGGCGATCATCAGAGCGCAGTCCGACAACTCCGGCGGCGTGGGCGGGGCGCCCCTCCCACGCATTTCAGCCGGTAGCGGCAGACATGATGCACCTATTCGCTAAGCCCGGCTGCACCCCGTTTATGAACGAAAGTCATCTCACTAACATGACCATCCTGGTAACTAGCAGTAGTATATTGCAGTCATAGCCCATATTAAACCACTAACCGCGTTTTTAAATTTCTTTATTGATGTTGTAAGGTAAAAACTGCTAGAGTTTAGTTACAGTTGTCATTTCAATTTGTCACTAAAGGGGCCTTGACATCAGATACTAACTCCCACGTCTTACTTGATTCCACCAGGCTTGATGGCTTGTCATCGTTAATTGTATCAGAAATTGCCATCTCCGTAGATCAGTATTGGGGAAATTGGATGCACCCGATGGAGAAAGAACGAAAAGTACATGGCAATATGTCAAGTTCTAATTTGTTACTATCACCAACGTCTATGCAGTAAAGACAATTCTCACTATACATGTTCTTTGATATTAAATTCAACATTGTATCTTGTAACAACGAACAAAAAACGTATATAGAAGTTATTAAGAAACTTATTGTATACAGGAGAAATACAATGTATATCACAAACAGAAATTGACTTTATAGAGTGGCCCATTTCCAATTCAGAACTATGTGAAGTTCTTACGAAGATGAATGATAAAAACTCCCGGGGCTAAGATAAAATTCTCCTTTCCTCCCTCCAGTCGTCTTACGAAACGGGATTGCGGGGAATGAATGAATAATACCCCAAAAGATGCAAATAAACCGAAACAAGGCCCATCACTCTTTTGAACACAGACTATAAATTTTTGACCACAGCTCTAGTACCCGCAAACAGTCGCCATTTAGCAGAATTATTTTCACGGATAAAATTGGTTTTCTGAAAAACAGATTTATAGGAAGTAACACACGTCCGTCAAAAGATGTGATAAGTTACATCAATGAACATAATCTTCAAGGTACCGGTATGCTATTTTCAATTGACTTCGAAAAGGCTTTTTACATTTCCCCTGTTTTCCTGTGCTGTGGGCACCCTGAGTCTAAATAATTTACTTAAACTAGAGGCAGCAGACAAGGGTGCTGTATTAGTGGTATGTATGTCAAAATCTCTTTCCATGCAGATGACATACCTCTCTTTGTGAAAGAAATGCATTTGATATGTGATCCTGGGGCCCTTTATAAAATCTGGAATCATATATGAAGACTCTTTTCTGTACACCAAGGATACCCAGGGACGATGTCGGTCAACTTAATTGAACACTTATGGACGACTAAGACCGTCTTAGCAAACAGACCTAAATATCATTCGACGATAATCACTGTAAGAGGTATAGAAAAAGGTCTTCATATATGATCCTAGATTATTCAACGGGCCCCTTGATATCTTAGACAGGTCTAGGCGGTACACAGATTACCAAACGAATTGTTCCTGGATTGGTATATCAACAGTCGTTACTTTAACTACTTGATAACATGACAGAAGACTTCTCATACCTATTTAATCGAAAGAACCATTTATTTCTGGCGTAGTTTATGAAGTAATTGTAGAAACATAGCCCTCCTCCTCAAAGGAAAGATCAGTGTACCTAACAACTTGGTCCTGCCGATCATGTTATACTCAGTAAGTAACATGTTTACTCCAAATATGGTTGATAGGGAATATTATGACATATCTAATGGTTTCTAATGGCAGAGCAAACTGAATAAAGTGGCTCATCAGATCATTTGCCAGGCCAGAGAAAATAGAAAGATAAAGTTTTTGAACTTACAAGGTATAAGGCGGCAAGGATAAAATGGTTAAAACAGTTGATTCTCTTTAGATGGTCACATTGGGCACCTGTCTTTTTTTTCCCAGATAATTGACCATTTCCCAACGTCCGATGTCCGATTTATTTTTAGATGGAACAAGATCATACTGAATTCCCTGGTACCATTATAGGAAGAGGTAATGATGACTTGGTTTCAATCCAATTACCCTTAATGAAATCAAGAATGAATCATTATGGGAAAATAGGTTTATATCAGGTTTAGGTCCATGGAATGGTCGGTTGGTTTGATTTAACATCCAGTTAACCATTGCAGGTTCTCACCAGACGTTCTCAAGATTCTTTTACACCACAAGGGTGGTGATCGAATTTATTAAATGAATTTAGATGGAAACCTCACCCCTACACATTTACCGAGGTGAGAGTTCTTTTACTTCCCACACCCCATAGACATGGTATGAGAAGGATTGGCCTTTGATAAGGCAGTAAATCTACCACTGCTGGGGGTGAAGGAGAAAAGTGGCTGCAGTGGAACCCGAATCAATAAAGTCTGACAACCTTGATATTACAAGTCCAGTGATCTTTATCACTGAGCTAACTCCCCACCCTGGTCGCTTTTGTTATGCTTGCGTGCAAGGATATCTGGTCTGCACCACGAGGAGGCGAGGCGACCAAGAGGGCGAACAGATTTTTAATTGCTGTCCACCCCAGCAGACCGGGGTCCATGGCAGAAATAAAGGGTGGACATTATGTACGAGATACCTTTATGGATTTATTGATGATCTAGAAATCTATTGAGGGTAGAGAAACATATACATGTTGTCTCGAAAAGAAAACTGACAAATTCTAAAAATGTGAATCCATCCTCCAGATACTAGATTAATATCCCACAGCAATACCAGCCTCAACATCATTCTTTTACTTTTCTAATACTCCCTTCTGAAAGTTTTGTTTGTTTGTTTGGGTAGTTTAACGTCCAATTTGTTCAATTAGACTTACTTTGGTTTACTTTACTCAAATTTGCATATCCTGTTGGAATAACAAGCTATGCTGCCTGGTTGATCCAGGCATCTTACTTTTCTCAATCATATCTTATCGAAAATCTTACATTCCCTGAGGAAGTCAAGAATTTCTTTCTTCCCAGTGTTATGGAAAACACTGCGCAATGTTCTCACATTCTTCAGGAATTTCTTCCTGCTCTCTTTGGTTGCCTGACAATGTAGCATGAGATATTTTACACTCAGCGGAGCATTGCATGTCTGGCACACAGGTGCTACTTCACCTCTTAGGAGGTGCCCATGTGTCAGTTTGGTGTGACCGGTCCGCAGACGGGTCAGTTTCACCTGTTCCCTTCTGAAAGAGAGAAGGATATTGATGAATGTCCCCACAACGGATCACACCAACCAGGGGATTAATGTCCCTGAGCTGTCTGAGACAAGGACGACAGGGGATACTGTTAATGTCATGGACCTTACGCAGAATTCCGACATGGGGAAGACGAGCACAGCTCTACTTAATCTTCCAATTGTTGAACAGGAATAGGTTCATCAAGGTACATCAAATAACTATCTTCATAGACCTGGCCACCAGGTGACTATAGACGACTTTCATATCCATCTTTTCTGGTCATCTGAATTAGGGAAAATTGCTTAATGTTCCCATTTTTGAAACACCTAAAAATATTGAATATCTTAAGGACATATTATGTACTATTGTCAATATTCCCAAACTTCTTATGCTTATTCAGGTTTGGTACCCATTATAGATTCGCCTGTGCTGTGCGTTCTTCCATGCAAAATCCACACAATATAGTGAACAAAAGGGGCTGATAGCAAAATCACATCAAACTGGGCCATGTCTACTTGGCCGCACGTAATCTTATTTCCTTTTCATAAGGAGATACTGTTGAATGAGCCTTCTCTCATACAATAGTTAATGCCTCTATTAACACGTGGATTCTCTTGCTTTCCCCAAATAGCAAGATATTAAAGATGCATCACCAGCTTCCTTCTTGCTCGATCAAGAAATGAAAAGAAGAGTACCTGTCGCAACCTCACCAGATGCTTTGAAACTGATTTATGGAGTATATGTTCGTCTGCTTAACAGCCGTGATGGCGGTTGAATTAATCTTCACATACTCTAGAAGAGCTGAACAATGGTTACAGCAGACCTGTCAGACTATTCCACTCTCAGCAGTGATATCCTGTCGTAATTTGACTGGTACTGCTAGTAAAGTGCTCACGCAATTATCACCTGCTTTTTCCCACTGTCAGGCCAATTGAGAAGAATCTGTGATTTCAGTGATCCTCCAAGGCAACGTCACACTGGGATCCTTCCTCCGCCTCAACCAGCACGAACTTCCTGCATGCAGTGTGAAAAAAGGGGCTAATGACGCATTAGTGGAATACTAGAAGTGCAGGGTCCAGGGTTTAGTTGCATGTGCTTCTAAAATGCCAGATTGATTTCCTGCAATTTTGACTTTCAATCACATTGTATCATCACTCGGGGAACGAAATAAGCCTTTCAATCGAATTATCTCTTGCCATCGTGCTGCCTGCGAGGTGTTTCCCTCTTTAATGTAACGCCCTACTGTAGTTGCTTGGACCGCAAGGTCAATCCCGATATCGCACTACCGTCGAATTTTCCCGAACACAATTCAGTGCATCTGAAGTAAGTGGGTCTCAAAAGTGTTTATTTCTCATTAATCTAGTTTAGTTCTACGACATTTCTCCACCGAGTAGGAAGGAAAATGTTACTTGTTGTAATAATGTAGTGAGAAATTCCACTTCTGAAAACATGGAACAATGAGGACAAGCTTCTAGGTCCGGTTTCACTTCTCTTAAGAGCATCTGCACCTATCGAGGTAATACATTAATGTTTTAAAATTCTAGTCAAATGTTTTCTTGCCAAACATTGATTATTTAAAAATAGCAGGAATGATACTTCATCGATCATGGATTAGGAATCCTCCAGATAATAGATGTAAATGAAGCCCTTTCTGAGTCAATATTAACTCTTTTTTTTTTTATAAAAGGTAAACGCTGACATTCTATTGATACATTTAGGCAAATATCGATAATTGACTCTCCCAGAATGAGACTCAATTAATGTAATGATGTTTGTCTAATCGAGGACTTCCGTTTACGAAACTGGGATGCTGCAACACAGACCTGTTATAGCACTTTAAGCTAGGCTTCAGGTGTGCAAATGGCCTGCTACACATTTGAATATTTATGGTCTCTGATAAGTCTACAATCAACGAGGTTGTGCTATTTTGAAGCAAATTGACGAAAATAGACTTTTACAACAGTGAAACATCTGTAAATGTACATTGATTCTGAGCATTAGCCAGGTCAGGTAAATTAAACTTTCAGTGTATTGTTGATTCTTATCTCACATCTGCAAAATTTTAATATTGTGGTTAAAGGGTTGATTCTTCCAGGCTGAATAAACTCCATGTCATTACGATATAAATTTTATCTCACCCCGGTATTATTCTCCATAGGCTTAACACTAGGAACTCGTACTCCACGGCCGTAACGTTCGTGTACCCAATGCTCAATGGCTAATTGGGTGATTCATTTATCAATAAATAATTTTTACGGGGTGAGATAAAATCAGAAACCCACGTTTCATCGCATGGGTTTCCTTCTAAATAGTCAGGCTTGTGCAACACATATTTACTGTGTACAATCAGACAGTCCCTTAAAGAAAGACTGGCGACTAGACGATAAATGGTGAATAGTCCGAGGCGAGGCTGATTTGTTTCAGATGAATTATTCGACCACACCTTTGAATACCTGAAAGCATCATGCAGTAGCTTTCCCGGGAATGTCTTGAAGCATCGCTCTGCAGTTTGCTTGAACCCCTGGAGGCATCATGCTGTGGCTAAGGATCAATTATGGTTTTGATTGTGCTTGTCATGCCTCTTCGCATCTAATCTTTGCAGCCTCAGCATACTTGCAAGGACTTGGGCCTCTAGTCTTGTGGTTAATGGTACACTCTGTGCACCTCACCAAACGTAAGATTATGGGCTTGATCAGGTGCGGGGAGCTGCGGGTTTGATTGAAGTCAAATATCTACCCTTGCTTCTCCACGTCACTTCTTTCTCCGGCAGATCACCCCCACCTCCGCGACCTCCTGAAGCGCCCTCGTTTTTCACTTCACGTCCCGGTGGACTATGCCCCCATAGGCCTCGTGCTATCCAGAAGCCCCGGGCCACAGCCCTATGTCCTACCTGACGACTGTTGGACTGACAATCTACAGTCGCAACCTATTTAGTCGTCTAGTGTAAACAAGGACAGACCTGGCGAAGTATGGCCATGCTCTGTCGTGGCTGCTGGGATTGTCAGGGTGACGTAGCATTATGCTGAATTGCCCGAAATTCTGACCGAAAATGTCGATGCAGTAAAGACCTGTAAGACTAAGCCAAAAATAAAGTGAGGGAATGGGAAAAACCATCAGCGGATGATTATTGTAAACGCCAAGCGTGTGGCGACTGCAAATCATCTGACCTTTCCTGTCACACAAATATACAGCTTATTCCTAAATGTTAAAATTACATTAACATATCTGTATTTTATTGTCATCTGCAATCGTATAAATATGTGTATCTATGTCAAGAGCATCTCTTTCCGAGCGAACATGAATGTGACCTAAATCAAACAGGGAATGGTGAGGATGGTCATGCAATTCCTTCCTTCTAGATACACCTAACGTGATACAAGTTGACTGTACTGATTGTCCTTTGTAAGCGATGGCGAGATAAATCAGGGTGTTGATTACACTGCTAAGGCACTTATGAATGGTCGCTAATCTTATGACCAGTGATTGTCCTACTTCTATAAACACATTCTAAAGATGTATCCCCTTGCCACAGCGAAAGCAAATCGATTCCACTCCTCCGACTCTACACAGAGGAGGTCGCTAATAATAGATATTCAGACCTCCTCCCCTCCCTTGTCTCTTCCGAGGCTCAGGAGCTCTGCAATAAGAGTTACTCCAGGCTATGCAATCAGGGTTCAAACACTACTAGAGCATAATGTAATCTAATTGCTCACCTAGCCTGCCACAATTGCATCAGTGTGGAATGTACTCTAAGCCATGCCGTCTGAGGATGTCGGTCATTGGAAACGCAAGGCCACGAGAGCAAATGTTACAGTGACCTGCTGGCGTTTGGCCTTTGAAGCCAGGGGCGCTAGTTTCTGCCATCTCGAGTTGGTCTACAAAATGCTTCAGGTGTGTGGCATCAAGGAGACGGCATGCCAGAGGGTGGTCGCGTGGACACGTTTTCTGTGCTGTGACCAAACCACGTCCGCCGCTTTCATCGAAGGAAATTTAGGAGTAGCGTTCATAGGCATCTAGCCGAGAATAGAATTCCTCTGAAGGACGCCTCCACGATCTATGGCCATGTTCTCTTACGATGTGTTACATCTCTACCGGTGTGATTTGGTAATATCATCAACACTGTGTCATTAACAAACGTTGATATAGTTATTATGGGAAGTCATGTCATTCAGACCATCAAAAACTTGTCATGCAGTTTGGATGTCGTAAACAGTCGGGTTCTAGGCAAGGCGTCAATGGGCTCAGCACTGTGGTTACCCAATAGGCCTTTTCCCATAGGCTGGTCTTGCCTCTTATCTGTGTGGTTACGCCATGCCTGAAGCCAAACAAATACCTTGCAACGTATTCTTTAGCATTGGGGCACTGAGTGTATCAGCGTAATATGTTCATAGTACCAGCGTATATCATTCCCAGAGAAATAAGAGCGATTGCATAGTATTCTATGGTATTCCAGCTCCAATTTGATGTGTCATACATACATATCGCCTCAAAAATACTTCAGATAAAGCATAGATAACACAGGATCATCGAAACTGGATAAATAATACCACATTGGCAGGCCTAGCTATCATATGTTTACCAAGACAATCATTAACTTTGAAGCTTAAACAGCCCCGGGGGTATTGCTTCACGTTTTACTGGTCCCAGACTAGCGACCAAAGGTCAAAACCGTTGCTCCTGATTCTTTGCAGATTATATAATGATTATGTATAGTAATAATTGAATGTCTAATGAACCATTCAGCTGACAATCTCAGGATAATTTGTCAGGATTTCAGGTGTCAGAGTAATCTGGTCCCAGTAGATTTTCTCATAATAGTCAATATCTAAGCGTAAATGTCTCTGCTATAAGTAGCCAAATATTACATATCCTATAGGAGAAGTGACAGTGGCTGTTATCTCTATAAATGTATTTTGATATACATGTTTTACTTAGTAGAAATATGTACCTTATATGAGTGTTATATGCATCCGCTGCACAGTGAAGCCACATCCTGGATCACACAGGTCGCCGTTACAAGATGGCGTGAAAGACAATATCAGTCTCCACCAAACTGAGTGGGTAATCTTAACCTCATACACTTGATGAGAAATGTGTACAAGTAACGTTCAAACTAAGCTGGAATATGGTTTAACTGGTGCTGGTAAGTTTAATAGTTACCAAACGGGAAGCAGGGGTTGGTAACTTACCGGCATAAGATCACAAAGATAAAAACTCAACCATACTCCAGCATTTCATTCTCAATTGTCAAGAATGCACATACATGTTCTGACGAGTACACATGATGACGCTACGAAAGGATGCCGATGTTATATTATGTTATGAAAATCCATTTGGATGATCATATTAGAAGCCAACCATGAATAAGCTTGTATGAAATCAAAGGGATTTGTGCACGGACATGCAGATGTCCATTATAGGAATCAGAATTCTTGATTAATCATTTATCAGATGTTGAATCGGCATCTCGAATTAACATAGAGTATTATTTTCGTTTGTTATACCTTTATATATATTCTAAATGCGAATAGATAAAAACCTGGCGTGTAAAGTGCATTCAGCCCTCCCCGATTGATCAAAGCCTCTTGTTGGAACATTGTGTATGCACATCCCAATCCCACAGAAAGTGTTGACGGCAAAGCATGTGGACACTTTGATAGACTCACCTGTGTGTGTGTGTGAGTTGCTGGTTGTAGTGTGGACTCTCACTGAGCAGCTCCTCCAGATACTCACGTCACCGTGTCCTCCTGTCGTCAGCCTTCTGGCCGTGGCCAGTCGCCCCCTCCGCCCCGTGCTTTTATATTCTGTGCTCCACAGCGTGATGGGCGCGTTCGGAAATCTGCAGCGGTTTCTCTTTCTCATGTGCAATATCTCTAACGACTCTTTATATGGCCGGACTACCAAATTCTAGGCTACATGTCCCGTTTCTATAGATCATGGACAGATTTCTTTTACTGTTTGTTCATTTTAAGCATAGTATTCATAGGAGGTTATCCTTATAGTCCATAAGTTGTCGTCACTTAAATCACAATTCAATTTTGATGAATGCGTTTCTCCATAGTTATCATTTTCCATTATAGAGGATGTTACAGGGACAGACTCACAACATGGGATCTAACAGGAATCATATTTGCTTAGATCAGTGCACAGTAACGATCCTTGCCCTTCTATCATATATTTTGGGTACAGTGGCAAAATGTTTCTTTAAAGCCCTGCCTCACTGGTGCGACGCGATGTTCGAAAGTCCATATAAGGGTAATAAATTGCGGGTGAGGGTAATGAAAACGCGTCGCACATAATCGCTCCGATGGGGCCGGGCTTGCGAGGGAATGCGATGCAACAGATTCGTCGCATCGCACATTTTGAAATGTTCTAGATTTGCGACGAATTTGTCGCACAGATCTGGAGTAGTTCCTATTGTACATTGTACTTGTTTCGTAAACACCTCTCATCTACCACACAGTAAAAAATCCGGGATACTACCATGAATGTGGATGGCATATTACCGTAATCCGATCTACTCGGTTCCGTGAACCATCCAATCTACGAAACTGTAAATACAGATACATTAGATACACATAGAACAGTCTTAGTATCAGCAACAAATCGAAGTAGTGAATAAAATTCAGAAGTTAACTTCATCAAAATGTGCAATAAATATTCATTTCAGAATTTAGTCACATAAGTAGAGCATACCCATCAATATTTTTCCAACTGAGTGCGATGAATCCGTCGCAGTAAGGGTCGTAAAATACCCTCGATAGGTGTTTATAGGCCAATGAAACATGAGCGACAATTGGTTGTGCCAATGGGCCCGGGCATTTGCGTATTCATGAATTAGGTATCATTATACCATGAATATAGGAAGCGATTATGTAATACATCAGTAGCATAAGAAGTGTGGGTGCGTTTAACATATAAGCTGTCCAAAGAGTACATAGCTGTAGATAGGTCGCAGGAGGCCTATAGCGTTTAAAATTAAAGACAGTCTTGGTGCTATAGGGGAGGGCTGCCGCTGCAGACGAGGCACCGCAAATAGTCAATAAATGTTTCACAAAAGTTACCAATATCTTCCATACCCTCGTCCACTTACAGAAAAGGTTCCTAGTGGATGACATCCCCAGGGGCCTTGAAGCTGAATCAAACTAGCAGGAGCAGACTTATCTATCAACTAAACCAGCGGAAATATGTTTATTACGGTCTCTAATGCAAATACAGAACGAACTTTTGAGTTTATTCATCTTTACAGCATCGCGTACACACACATAAAGGCCGTATTTATTGCTGTCTTCACATAAATACGTCTGAGCGTATAACTTATTAAACGTTTATATTTACACACATAATAGCTGCATTGGTCTTCTAGCGTATATATCAGGCGTCTGGCGTACAAGTAGGTCCCAGGTAAAATAAATGTTTAAAAAAAATACATTTATATATTTACGTGTATCAACATACGTGGACCACGTATACATACATTTGTATACATAAAATTGTTTTTTTTTTTGTTTTTTTTATTGGGCACATTCAAATATACATTTGGTTTTAAATGAGCCTACCGTTCAGGTGGCATCAGCACACAGCTGTTCAAATAAGCATCAGTCTAGCCATATAGTACTTAGGTAAAATTACTATTATTGATAATATAGTATAATATTAGTAGGCAATATTACCATTAGATGATAGAAATATATATATGTAAATGTTGATGAGATGAAGTTTCTTCAAACAGTGGAAGGCTACAATCAACTGCTTGGACTAGTCTATACAGTACAATACATTTCCAACTCCCTGCTTGTCACTTATAATATCTTTAATGCGGTCTTGTATTTAATATTTGGATAATTACTTTAATTTGTCTGCTCTCAGTATAACATAACATTACCCCATTTTTATTTTCATCCAAACCATATATAGACACAGTATACTCAGCTTACACCGTTTTTAAGTAATTCGTCATCACTAGGGCCATTTATCAGTTATTTGTACCAACGCTTTGAGGTGCTTTTTAAATGCATATTTTGTGGGTTCTTCCTTTAATTCTCTAGATTGGGCATTCCATAGTTTGGAGCCTCTGTATTCAGGTGATTTTTTTTTATAAAATTCAGTTCTTGGCTGCTTCAGAATAAAATTGTGATGCCCACTCGAACGCAAATTTCTTACAACTTGTGATGCATCTGCTTGGTAATTTTAATTACCTATTTCTCTATGTTCTCTACCTGTGCAATCTGTAACATCTATGGGACCGTGCGTTTTTATATATAGATCTTTCTCATATAAGATAGAGTCAACTCTTGTCTTCTCCTTGTCAGTAATCTGACACCCTACTGTCAGTCATCTGCAGCTAACATACTCCTGACAACAACACCCACCTGGCCGCCCGTGTCCTCCTACAACTAGCCGCCCACACAGTGGCCCGCCTGCCCTCTCACCACCTCCACTCCCTGCCTGTTACCATTCACATACAGTGACAGCTTGTACTTCGTAAAGAAAGTTAGGTTGAATCATACTGAACAATGGTGTTTTGGAAGTAAAAGTTATTTTAAAAAAAAGCTTTATAAACAGAAAAGAATGATAGTTTTATTGGAAATCATGATTCAATCGCATTTTAAAAAGGTCTTATGATATACAAAAGTCCAGCTGGCATAGCATGGGAATTGCATCTACGAGCAAATTAGTTACTAGAATCATCACTATGTGGCAGTACCTGCAGTTATGCAAACTCTCCTCCCCAACGAGCTCCGAACTGTCATACAGCCTATTTTGTCCTAGCCGACGATCTAATCCACTTGACCTAATTATACAGGATTTCTCTACGTACGGACAACACCAGTTATCAATAACCAATGGTCTCCTCTCCTCAAATAGCTCGTTGATTGGTGGCATGATGAGTAGCTCTTACCGAACCAAGCAGGTATACCTAATTTGTTTCTGTGTCCCCCTATCAGTCCGAGTCCGACAATACCACACAGGGGACGAGGAATGCCTATAGGCATTTTTTGGCGCCATTGCTACAAACGGTATTTTCATAAGAAATAATTCAGATTTTCACAATATAGGAATCACTATTCAGTATAATTGTGCTATATGTCACTAATACATTTTCTCGGAAGTCCAGGGAATGCAGTGATATCTATAGATTTTGATAAATCTTACACTCCTTCATGAATCCAAGAGTAGGATCTGTTATACACCATGCTAGGTAATTGATAGATACAGTTATGCAAAACTCTCGTATTGTATGAAGTGTTCTACAGTCATCTCTCAATATTGCCGAACGCCTCCACTCGCTGCATGCGGGGGTGGAACCATTAGACTTGCCTATCATCCCTTGAGGTATATAACTGATGTCATGAACGATGTGTGAAAGGAGTGTCAAACAACAATTCTGGGTATAATCATTTCCTATACAATGGCAGGAAAAAGAACATTGTCCTTCCACAAAGCCAAAATGGACCTTCACAGGGGCCCCTCGTTAACTCATACTATCAATAATTCAAAAAGCATTGTTTGTTATTGCGTATTATTCCACCCACCCCCAAACTCATGTTTTGCTCTCCAATTGTACAATGGGGTCTGGAAAACAATGGAGTCGTTTGACAGAAATGGCGTGTGTAAAGTGACCCCACTAATGGGACCACTTATTGTTCAGACCGTAATTAGTTGTACTTAGGAGGCCTTTTGGCTTTATCGAGTGGATTTCAAATATATAAAAAGAAAATGGATTACAAGACTAGGCAGTCGTAAACGCGGGTTGGTCGTCTTAATGAACTGGTCATTAATCATCTTGTAGCTAATTGGATCTATGGACACGATGACCATGGATGGAAAGTATTAAAGAAGAAACCAACATAGCGCTCATTCAAACGAGCTGCTTCTTTGACTAAAACGAGTTGCTTTCTGTATTTTTCTCATCCCTGTACACACTAAAGGAATGGACAACACACAGAATATAGACCATGAATAACGGTCTACACTACTTGTAGGGGCATGGTGAAGGGGTTGCCAATGTTAAGCCTAGGGACATTTATTCCAGGGGTGAGCTAATGGTGGAAACCCTACCAGGTGATGCTCTGGGTACAAGCCTGCCACGAGTTTTGGCCAAATCTATGAGACCGAATCTATGAGATGAATGTAGGTAGAAATCTCACCCCTACATGTTTACTAAGGTGGGAGTTCTTTTACTTCCCACACCATATAGACATGGTATGAGAAGGATTAGCCTTTGATATGGCAGTAAATCTACCACTGCTGGGGGTGAAGGAGAAAAGTGGCTGCAGTGGGACTTGCATCACTGTACCACTGAGCTAACTCCCCACCCCGGTCACTTTCATTATGCACCACGAGGAGGCAAGGTGACCAAGAGGGTGAACAGATTGGTAATTGCTGTCCACCCCAGCAGACCAAACACGTGTGTGTCCAAGCCCTACCAATATGAGTGAACTGCACAGTTACCTGGTATGGTGGAGTATTATCACAAATTCCCTAAGGATCTTCTTTTTTTATTTGGGGAAAATGATTGGAGATCATTGCAATCGCCACTTCACATGAGACACATATAAACATATAGTTCATTGATCCTCCCCCGTAGGTCCCTTGTAGGGACGATGGCTCTAGGAGTGTCAACAATAGGGATGGTGATGATGATTTTTCCATACTGATCCCATGCAGCTTGTCTTCACAGGTCCAGTAAAAATTGACCTTGTCAGGCTTAACCGCCTGTAAACCGGGTGAGAGTCGTGGTTTCTAATCTTACTGATTATCATCAGGCATAGTAGGGTTGCTGCTGTTTTGGTGCGTTTTCTGACTCTGGGACCCATCAGATGGCTGGGTTTATTGGGAGTAACTCGAACATTTAGTGAGACGACACATTTGATAGGGTGTCTCGGAGTACTGGGGACACATTATTGCTAAAAGAAATTCTCCTACACATGACGCGATCTTCGGAAAAAAAGTATGTGCTGGTAATTATCATTAATACAAGTATGAAAAGAGACATTTCCCTGATATTCTAAAATTAGGTTGTATAACGCCCATTTCCAAAGATGGGGGCATCACATTATATGATAATTGGACACCTATCTCGGTCCTCTCAGGTTTATCTAAGATATTTTAAAAGATTATTTACAATTACCTTTTGAAAATTCTACATTGTAAAAAGTCAAATTTCAGTTTGGATTCCTTCCTAAGGGCTCAACAGGTCAGGCGATTTTTCTTAGTTGTTAATGATTTTCTATTTCATTAGCTTGAATGCAAGCAGATCTGGCCTGCGCCACGCGGAGGCAAGAGGGTGAACAAATTGATCATTGCTGTCCACCCCAGCAGGCCGATTATTAAATCTAACACACTTAGACCCAAAGGACTTGATTAAGAAACAATATAATGCATTAGGATACACTGGTTTCAATACCAGATATTAGTTTCAATAAGAAATTATTTTCCATCTGTTAACCCATTCGTTACGAAAGCGTATGGCGCTGCATCGTGTAGGTGGCGGCACCTCGCGGGTGTCGCCCGTACTAGCGGTGAGTGGAAATGACGCATGCGCACCACACGGGCGAGAGGCTCGCGGCGGATTCAAGTCGCTGCGTATCTTCATCTACAATTTCCCATATATTTTTTAAAATACGGAATGTCATCCCGTAAAAAGTGAGGGGGTTATTAACAAGACTCCAGGGAAGATGAAGATGTATAGATTTTACGGAAATATCAAGAAATATCGACAAGATGGACGATCATGTGTCAAAGATTCTTCATATCAACAGAAAAAAAGCAGATGGTGCCAGCCAGCATCGCGAACTTTCTTCACAACAATGAATCAAAATCGTTCAAACTCTGGATTATTATCGACAACAAGTGTGAAAGTCTACCACAATGGCAGGATCAATGACTCTGGATTACGCAGCTGAAATATCTAAGGAGGATGGCCGGGATTTATTATATATTTTTGTTTTTGCCATGGTCAGCTTCACACTAGGAACGGGCAGATTGACCCGCTGACCCGATAAGTCTCTGTGTGCCGCCTGCGTGCCGCCTGGCTGCCGCCAAGGAGGCGCCAGAGTGAATTCTTCAGATACTACAATGTATCAATATGGATATACTGTGATATTGTACACAGGGACGTCTGTAGGGTGCTATTTTGCAAGTATCATGAACATTTGCAACCAGAACCAGCAACACAGGAAGGTAGGAAAGCCACTTTTATATGTAGCAATTATGATTGAATGTTAGGCTGTATATGTATTTTTTTTTTCAGAGGATCATGGATATCGAAACTGGCGATGGCTCAGTTGGATCTTTATTATTATTTTTATATTATAAAATGATTTTACCAAGACAAAAGACAGGGTTCTTAGGTTTATTCAGCCTTATCGTAGTTAGCGACAGTGTGGTAGATGACAAAACACTTAGGCATGCAGAGATGTACATTACAAGTTGCGCACCCGTATCGGGACTGGTGGCGACTGCATCTATTAACCCCATTCACAATTGATCTTCGATAGCACACTCGACAAAATGATTTTCTGGTCAGATAGGCTGGCATACAACGTGAAGTGAGTCTGTTGGTGGTTAGCGATGGTTGTGGGGCAGGGTTAGAACTTTCAGCAGCTGAAATCAATTGGGAAATGAGGGAAATAGAAAAATCATACAAAGCCATGTCTTTCTCCTGCATCGAGTTGAGAAGAATAAACAAATTTAACTTCATTAATTCTATCACATACCAAAACAATTTTTTTGTCCATTTGTGAGATTTTCTTCCAAAACAATAATATTGATAAAATTGATCAGCGAGATCCACACCTCCCATGTACTTCGAATAATCTCTGACCATTTCGGGACAATCGATATCGGCCCTCTCAAATTTACCTGTAGACCTCTTTGATTCTCCTATTGCATTTTGACATCTGTGATCCATGTATCGATGACAATAATCTGACAATCTTTCGATCTCTCCATATACACAATAACAAATTTCCAGATCTAGAGAATACACATTTGCCTCTCTCTGAAACACCAGGTACAATTTTTCCCATCAGGTTCTTAGGCAAATATTTACTATTTCTGCGAATCGTACCACAGCAATAGGTTTTGAAACGATTTAATAAATCGTCAAACATGGTGACCGAAGTGTAGTGATTGTCAAAGAAGATGTGATGTTTCTTCCCCAACAAGTTCGCAGATCTGAGTAGCCTTAGCACAATATCTTCATAGATTTTCTGAGGGACCCTGTCGGCATGAGAGAAGTATGGCAAAGCATGCACCACATAACCTGAAAAAAAAATTAATGAAGTAAAAATCAATATTCCTAATATTATTTAATTTATTTTGTTTATTCAAATTAATTCTGACACTTGAGAGATCTTCCACTGGAAGTACCAAATACAGTAGATTTTTCTAATTTGAATTGTTTATCTATACTGAAAATTTTAGGGGGGGGAAGGGGGGTTTACAAAGAAATATAATACTATATTGAACTTACCAGTCACACTCTCTGCAACAACCCACACTTTTAGACCCCACTTGGTGGGTTTGGCAGGCATATATTTCACAAATCGGCATCGTCCCTTATGTTTCACCATAGACTCGTCTACAGCAAGCTCTCTTCGTGGGTTATAAACGGTGGTGGCAATATTATTAAGTGTATCAAATAACCACATAACTCTATCGGTCGCTGGGGTGGAAGGAGTGGCCGATGATCCAGCCTTGCCACTATTTCTATCGCTAGCAAAATTCAGGTATCTGTCGGAGACAAATCAGAGCAGGAGTTAGTTGATTTCACATATATTTCTTATTGTTTTCAACAAAAATAATACAAAACAGACAAAATAACACCACAATCTAGCTAAATTAATAAACAATTACTTCATTTATCGGGGAATTTCCACTTTTTGAACATCATGAAGGTGGGCGATAATCAGATTATTTACGTACCATAGTATCACGGAGAAACGGTCTCTTGACATTGTCTTAGGGAAGAACGGAGTGATAACTTCTGATACGGTTGACCAATAATCTTTGATCGCTGCTTTTCTTATGAGGCCCATTAGCATGGTTAATCCCAGAAAGATTTGAAGTGTAGGAATATCGATAGGGATCCATCGACCGCAATGTTTTTCAGGATTCGCCGATCGCAGTTGATTTGTGTATCGGTTGGTTGTTTCGACGATAGTAGTTAGAAAGGGAAGTGTAAAAAACAGTTTGAAATAGGCCAGCATTGGAGAATCTTTTCCCAAACTCACTGTATCGGCCATTCCACACCTAGAATCATCAAAGGGTTGTATCTGGGGCGATTTAGAAAGGTTTTTGACCATTTTGATCCATCTTCTGTCTGTATTGACACTGGTGACTGGTGGCGGCGGTAAATTGTCGGCTGCTTGTGTATCGTCTTCTGACGACTCGCTCGTTTCACCGATATTTTCTCCTATTTCCAACCTATCCAGCATTTTCAGTGCGTTCAAGGGTATGTCATCCTCCCAATCTCCATCAGATGATGATTCCGAATCCATATTTCGCTATTTGATAAATCGCAGCACACAATTAGTCGATTTATATCGCCGAGTGACTGACACGCTTCGCGTGAAGCTTGCCGTTGCGGTCGGCAGAAGTGCGGGGAAGCCGTATACGCATGCGTTCAGCCTTGTTTATGTTACTATGCCGTTACTATATTTCATTATTTTATGATATTTATCAAGATTAAACCCTTCTACATACTTCTGGTAAAAATAATTTAGTTTAAGCGATTTTTTGTTATGTTTTGAGCCTTTAAAGAGCGATACTGTAAAATAATGCCATTTGGCATCATTCGCCTGTGGCTGGGGAATGCCATATGGCATCATTCGCCCGTGGCTGGGGAATGCCATATGGCATCATCAGTAAAGAATGGGTTAACAAATTATGTCAATTTCTATATTTAGATTGATATTCCTGTTGATTATACTTGAAAAAAACTATTAAATTCATTTTCCGGGTTTAATGAAACATTCCTAATACTTCCAAATACAAATGGCTTTCTGATTAACATTTTTTATGATATTCTCCTACTTTATTTGTTGAAATACTTCAGGTGTACCGTGCTGTTCCATTATAAATGGAAATAAAATTAGATCCTAGTTATCATATGTTGTGCCTCATAGGACCTCGCCTACAGATATACGTTCTTTAACCTGCCCCCCACCCCCCGGATCTTACCTCATCTCTGCAAGGTAAAACTAAATTACCTCATTTTTACGAAGCTAATTTTATTCTTGGAACCTTCCTCTGTTAATTGCCAATCACAATTATCTTTAATAGAACTACAGACAACATCCGGGAACATTTTCTTTCTTTACCAGAGTGCAAATTTATCATAATGAATTATGTCTGATTGGTTAATTGCCCCTCGATCTCATATCAAGAGCCGGGGATTAAAGGATTCTGTGTAGGAACTGGGAACAACTGACCATTCTGGCGTCCTGGTTCAAAGATTTTCTTCAATTCTTGATTCAGAATGATACCTTTCGGAAATACAGAAATACCACCATATATATATATATATACATGTGCACTGGAGAATATCAATGCACAAACCACAATGTAAAAAGTATTGAGCTGACACAAGTGTCCTTGACACAGAACAGAGCGCCGGCCCACTGTGCACTGTCCTGCTGAGTGTCCATCACCTGTAACAGATAACGTATTCTGTGTTGTGAGACCTGAATAAATAGATTCAGAAGGTGCTTCAATTATCGTTCACACAGGTTCTTATTCTTAGAACTAGTCCTGACAAATCTAAGCTATATAAGCAGAATTGCAACCTAATTAATGCACAGAGATGCTGGGCATCCCCACCCTCATCAATAATGCATGGGCACTCGGCAGTGGCCTTGACACAGTGACTGGGTGTGACCATACAGACTCATCAGTATGCATGAGCAACCAGCAGTGGCCTTGACCTAACACACAGCAGCCTCCCAAACACAGTGTTCGGGGGATGCACTCCCACTGTCCTTGACCTTGGAATGGGCAAGGACAGTGCACCACAGGGATGGACATGGCATTTGGGACAGGGACCTTGACAGTGTACCAACCTGGACATTGTAACTTATTCAACCTTGACAATGTATCAACCTTGACATTGTAATTTATTCAGCCTTGATGTTGTAATGTATTCAACCTTGAGAATTCCTATATAAGCAAGTAGCCACCCTAGTTCAGGGTTCTTCTATCTGAGTTTGTGAGAAGTGATTGTCTGCGAACTAAATAAAAGGAGTTATACTGCAAGTGCCTCTCCCGAGATCTTTCCGTCAAGCGCTGATACAGTCAAGGAGTATTCTACCACTTACAACCTACTGTCAAAACCTGTTGTGTTGACCTTGAGAATATGACCTTGACATTAGTACAAGGTCAGCACAGGGCACACACTTAAAGAATTCTCATGGATAGCAATGTCAATGCTGAACCCAATGACTGCAATAGGTAGTTTTGTCAGATTTGTCGCCAAATATAAGTTTTATGGTTGACCTTGGGAATATGACATTATCTGGGTAGGTTTTCGAACTTGAGCTATGCATCCTTCATTGTGCCCAATATGAAACCCATACTTGTAATAGCTAATGAAATATTCACAATCTCGTTTAGAAATTGTATATGACTATCACTGTTTCGTTAAGGATTTCTATACAGTTTTTTTAATTGGTGAGCATCCAATTCTTTCTTAAGTGGATTAGGTATGTGTTCTATATGGTCTATATGGGTGAATAGCATACCAGATTGAAGCTATTGGTCCAGGGAATAATACTGAAGTATTTCTTTATCAGGTTTCTGATATGTGTGGTTGCCATGGCAACTGAAACATACCCAAATGCAAAAATTAGGCTAAATATTGATGTTGGACCTTGAATACAGTGACCTTGACCTTGACTCAAGGTCATATACATTAGCATACTCAAAGACATTGATGGGGTGTATATGCATATTCGATATGAACCTGCTACCTCATAAAGAGTAGGGAGCACATATGTCTTAAAAATTGAGATCTCTGTAATTTTAGTGACCTTGATCTTTAACCTCAGATAGAATAGTGATGCTGAAAGGTCTACAACGCCAGAGCACCCACACTAAAAAGGAGTAAGTCTCTAGAATGAAAAACAACTCTGATAACCATTGTGGCGAGCCGGCAAGAAAAATCCTAAATTTTTAGATCTGCTCCTCTACTACCTACCTACATCCAGCTGCTGTGTTCTAGTTCAGTGATTTCTGGTAACCATCCACAATCCAGTAGATATCTCACTGTGATACATCCCATGACTATTCCAGATACAGCTGAGGCTAGCTCATCCCCATTGCAACACATTAACAGGACTTTACCTAATCACACCCACGTTCTAAACCATTATCTCATCCAGCCCACATGAATCATAAATGACCACGTTCATAACAATATAAAGGCTTATTCCATAAGCGCACTCAAGGGGTCATTCTCGTCGGTGGAGGACAGAATGCAGAAGTCGCTGCGGGCTTAACAGAGCCTGCTGAATCGAGGACCATGTGACTAGGAAGGACCAAGAGATTCGTTTGTTTGGGTAGTCTAACGTCCAATTTGTTCAATTAGACTTAGGACCAAGAGACAGCCTCACTCATCGGAGATCCTTCATCACCTCCACACTTCTACCTTCTCTGGAGAAAGATTTTTCTCTGTGTTGTATTTTACTTTTGTCCATTTTTCTTCTGGTCTTTTGGCCACCATGCACAAGTGTGATGACTGCGGTGTAAAGTATGATGGTAGGAGCCATAGGGACGGTTTTCCAACTTGTAGGTTGGGGGAATTGGAGAAGGCAGTTCAACATGAGAAGGATTCTTTGGGTGCCACCGGCCTTAGACGGGAGAGAGGTGGTGAAGGATCTCCATGGTCATAGCAGCCCTGGCTAAGTACTCTTTTGTTTGAAAATGAAGGCATGAAAGCAAGTATTCATGCTTTGTGTGATGATTTTAATTCTTTCAAATAAGGGATGTTGTAGAATGTAAGACTAATCAGAGTTAAATGGTAGTGGATTCGAGTCCGAATGTGTACTCAACCGTGAAGGAGTTGGTCACGGATCATTGCCAGGCATTCAGACAAATCCAAAGCTGAGACTTTATCCTTCACCCACAACTTCTGTTCCACAACATGCTCAGGGAGATTGTTCAGATTTTCATCATTGCAGCGAAATTCATTAGTAATTGAGAAATTGAGGAATAAATGAAGCGCCAAGAGAATTGTTATCCGCCAGCTTTGATCCTCGCAACGTCATCATCTTGTGACGTCACGGACCATCGGCCTCTTTTGGTGGCACGATTTAAACTCTTAAGAACTGTTTTTGATCTCACTCTTCAAAAACTCGTGTCAGCATTCCTCAATTCGATTGAAGATGCCAAAAGCTGTCACCAGAACCCCCACAGTCACCAGGGGAGTAAAAGCTATAGACCTTGAGGCCAAAGTCGTCATGCTGGATGGAAAATTCGGAGTATGGCAAGAGGAAGGCAGTACTGCGCGCCATTGAGGCAAACAAAGACCAAGAGGCATCAGAGCCTATCTCTACTGAAATTGAAGAGTCTCTGCTACAAGTTTCTCCAGCAGGAAAAAAACCTAGAAGTTGCCCAGCTTGCCCGGATACTCGGTGTGTGCCATATAACCTATGACAGTATCCCTAGCTACTCAAAGGTTGACTTAAGCAGCGGCTGCAGCGCGAGCCTCGCAATATCCAGGCACTGCCATCTTGGCACCACTTCCAACGTGCATGGCGGAGGCGGCGGGCGTGGAAGCTATACAGGAACAAGTGGCGAAGCTCCTGGAAGCTACTCGTCACACACTCGGGACAGTAGGTAAGAAGTCCGCGTTTTTCCCCCATGCTTATATATTTAGGGGACATGCAAAGACAGAACTACTTCAAACGATCTTAACATGGCTGAATATTTGTGGGGGCTTTTTTGCCTCATAGAGGATCCCCCCAGGAATAGGATCCAGATGCTCCACATCTCACTTTCTCGCTCCCCCCTTGGTAGAATTTCTGACACCTCTAACACAAACTGCTCCGGTAAAAAACAAGAAAAACAATCTGAAAAACAAGATTTCCAGGGGGGCCCACCTTGCAAAGCCCTTTGATTTAGGAGCCTGCCTACAACAGAATGGCCACCTAGATTAGGGGCAGAAACAACTCCACATTTGTTCGTATTGTCCCTTCAATCTTTCCGCCTACCATCCCCATCTGGTATAAAAACAAGGGATGACGCCGCAAAAGTTAATCTGGAGGAAGGGGGGCCCCCACTCCTTTTTGGAAATGGGCTGGTCCAGGCTTCATATAAATGGGCAAGACAAGAGCAACACTCTTTTTAGTATAAGACCACAATCTCCAAGCACTTTTCGCTCTCACTCTCATTGTTTCCTTCAAGCCTCCAGGCTCGATTCAGGCTTTCGCCCTGCTCACCCGCTTAAAGTGGATGACTATCCGGTTCAGAATGAAAAATAAGTCTTAGTGGCTCAAACATATCGCAGTGTGATATGAGTAATGTTACGGAACGCGGCCGCTCAGTGCTCATCCACTTCTCTTTCTACCAGCCATTGGGGGCCACCCTCTGCCTACCTCTCCTGTTGGCTCGTGGAATAGCCTTGAGGCCCGCCCGGGTTCATTCATATGTCAGAACACCCGCCATTGTCCCACACCCGCTGCTCTCCTTTCTGTTTTAATGTTTCAGATCCTCACTGGTCCCTTACACTACCTACTTTTACGGAGTCATGCCCAGTGCAGCCCTGGAGCGTAGGGAGTTGAGCCTAGCCCCTCCCTGGGCTCCAGCCTTCCTGTCTCCTGCAGGAACGCCACTGTCCTCATGACAGTTGACAGCTTTTATCCGGTTCGGGCTGAAAAAAGTCGGCATCCCAACGCCCAAACGGTACTCCATTCACAGCCTCCAGTATGGGGCAGCCCAAGCAGGCGCCCAGCATGGGGCAGCCCAAGCAGGCGCAACCTCCCATGGTGTGGACCTCCCGGACCTCATGAGGCACAGCACCTGGGGCCCACGTTCCCCTCGCTCCATCAGGTAACGTCCCCGAGGCCCTTTCGGCCTCTTTGGCACAGTCTGACTTTCAACATTCAACTCATCTCGAGAATCCCTGATTCTTTCGTGTTTGCCTTATTCTGACTTGAATATAGGACTTGTTCAGACTTATCTTCACATGATGATGTATTATGTTAATGAACTTCGAGAAATAAATAATCTCAACCATTATGTGAAAAACTTTTTCCTGTCTGGAGTTGTCCTACTCTGTTCCCTGATGGGGGTGGTGAGTCTGGACGCACTAGATTCCAAACATTTTTGGAAAAACGCCCTACAGGTGCTGTACGCCACGTCAACACATCATTGAATAATCTCAACCAATTCCCACCTTGGGTTAATTGGTCAGTAATTGAGATTTTAAGGAATAATTAACACGCCAATGGAATTATTATCCGCCGGCCTTGACCCTCACAATGTCATCATCATATGACGTCACTTTTTATTTGTTTGGGTAGTTTAACATCCAATTTGTTTAAATAGACTTACGTCAAGGACCATCAGCCTCTTTTGGTGGCACGATTTGAACTCTTAAGAACTGTTTTTGCCACCACCCACCCCACAACTGGGTGTATCTCATATCTTATTCTGACTTGAATATATATATGACTTATTTAGACTTAACTTCGAATGATGACGTATTATGTTAATATACTTCGAGTAATAGATACCCTCAACCAATTCCTGCTTTGGGTTAATTGGAGAGAAATTGTTCTGTAATTTTATCCGCGACGCCCTCTTCCAGACTTTTAATGAACTCGCCGGATGACGTCACTATCCATCCTCACTCGGGCGGCCCGCTTACTAAAACCAAGAACTGTATTTTACCACCACCCGCCCCACAGCTCGGGCTCAGACTTTAATCCACTTTATTCCCTAAGTATTGACTTTGATCTACTGTATTCATTACTCTGTTACTCCCTTTGGAGTTTTCTCAGAGATAATAAATAATATTACCTCCATTTCAGCTTCGCGTGAGTTAATTAAGATTTAGGCCGGGCGCCTTGTGGTCGCCTATTGGTGTTCGGCGGCAATAGCCGGCCCAAAGCTCCCACCGGCGGCGATAATCTGCTTGGTGGAACAGCTCATGAGGGATACGCGTCACTATCACCCACCCCACAATCACCCGGTCACGTTCTCCCCCGTCGAAGCTGGGCTGCCTATACCCTCTTACAGGCGGCATGTATGAGGTGTCACTGCCCCGTGTGAAAGCCTGGTAGTGGGTGGGTAGCGGTCTGGCCACCCCCGGCTGGTTGCGGCCGATGGTGTATGGAATATGATAGTGTTAAAATGTGTGTTAAAATGAATGTGATAAATTAAATGAGTTTTATGTTTATGTTTATGTTTATATATATATATAAATATATATATATATATATGTATATATATATATATATGATGGAAATAAAATGGAATCTGCAACAAGTGTAGAATCAGTGTTGTATTTGGTTGTTTAAACCTTCCCCTTTTCCACCTTGTGCAAGTACCTTAAGAAAAATTCCAAACATTTTCATTGCAATTTTCATTCATAATATATATATAGTACCACATTAATGCAATTCGGTTCAGATTGATATCATTTCTGCCTTGTCCTAGACGCACATGTGTGGCACAGAGTAGTAGAAGTCGGGAAAAAAGATGCCCAGAGTCGGTACCCGGCCGCGGCCGTGTGTGTGCGGGTACAATCGGGCAAAAAAAGCTACCCAGAGTCGGTGTCGCGCCAAGGGGAGGATGTGACCGGGTGATTGTCGCGCGGGTGGTAGTGACCTGTATTCCTCATGAGATCTCATATGTAGATTGGCCACCACCTCTGTTTACACTGTGTTCCAACTAAGAGGTTGGTAACGTTAAACCCTGGTCGTGTCCACGGATTCTCACTCTCAGACCAAGAAGCTTTCTTTATTTTTGGAATCTTAGAGCTAAGATCCTCATTATGAAATATTCATAGCTGACAAAATTGATAATACAGTCTACCTTTATGTTTATTTGATTAAAAATACACACAAAGGGAAATATAAACATGGAAAAATGGTTTCAAGAGTGAGAATTGAAAACATTCTCCAATCATAGGTCCAGGTCAAATAAAGGATCTGCTGGGAGAGTAAGAGACACATACAGGGGTGGATCAAGGTGGTTGGACTACGGAGTAAAAATAGATACAGAGTAAAAATAGATACACAGAGTAAAAATAGATACCAAACCCTAACTCCCAACCGAAAAATAACTAAAGTGAAGTTCCTTTACCCACTGCAATGGGATGAGATACCCACTACCACGCCATGTCAAGGCCCCTGTCAATTTAACGTGACCAGAGCTAACGTAGTGTAGCTCGGGTGGCCAGTGTATCTCATATGCCCCTCACGGCCGGCCGCTGCCGACCGCCGCCCTCTCCCCGTGCCTAAAAAACCCTGTCGCCGGGCAGAATCGGCTGACCTGTTGGTGGTCGCCAGGTGCCCTAAGCTTAACAAAAGCGAAAGAAAATAATGATCTAGATGTGCACGGTAGTAGGAATGGTATTTGAATGTATCGTGTCTTCACTCGGACTACAACATGTTTTCTGTGCGGAGGTCTCTTCTGGCAGTAGTCAGAATTTAAGTCAGTAGATAACTAGAAGGATGGATCTACAAGATAAAACAATAAAAAAAATGCTTCCTTGGATAAGCCCTTCTCAAGAAGAGTGTGTGCATGTGTGTGGGATTGGCTCAATGAAATGCCACGTGACTATTTACACTTGAAACGGCAGGTCCCCTGAAATGCGAACCTTTAGATCGATAGTTACATGTGGGTATTAAGCCCAATCAATACTGTGATAAGCGCACCAGTCAGCCAACAAACATCACCACTTTCTATCTTTCTCATTTCTCGGTTATTTTTATCAGGGGTAGTCTATTCATGGCTGAGGCTTTGTACCTAAATTTTACAACCTTGGATGGCTGCTGAAATGGATGAATGTGTGGTTTTTTTTTGTAATTTACTCAAACATCGAGTTACAACATACAAATCTGCCGAGGCAGTTTTTCATTGAAGTGTTTTGTGTAGATACTATTTACAGGTTTGTTGGTCTTCATTCCCGAGGGGAGCAAATAGGTTACAGGGAAATTCCCTCTTCAATTCGGTGACAAGTCCTAAAATACTACCTTGGGGTACACCGACACTTCTTTCAATTCTAGAGTACAGGGAACTGCCAGCTCTAGTTACTTGAATGCGATTTCTGAGATAACTTTCTATACATATGGATAGAGGAGCTGTGATATTGAATTTTAATTTCCCAACTAATTTTCTTCTATTTACCCTGTCAAAAGTTTTACTGAAATCTATGAATAAGCATGCAGATATTCTCCCCTGGTCCCTTATTATGTGTATATAATTCATCTGTTAATGTCATGACATTTGTTTGTTTGTTTGTGTAGTTTAACGTCCAATTTGTTCAATTAGACTTACTTCGGATTTGATCAAATCTATGAGATGAACGTAGGAAGAAATCCCACCCCTACACATCTACCGAGGTGAGTGTCCTTTCACTTCCCACACCACATAGACATGGTACGAGAAGGATTGGCCTTTGATATAGCAGTAAATCTACCACTGCTGGGGGTGAAGGAGAAAAGTGGCTGCAGTGGGATCCGAATCAACAAAGTCCCATGCTCTTTACCACTGAGCTAACTCCCCATCCTGGTCGCTTTTGTTATGTTTGTCTGTTGTTCCGAGACCCGTGTGAAAACTGAATTGATTATTGTTAAAAAGATTATTTGATTTGAGATAATAAAAAATATGTTGGTGAACTTCTTTTTCTAATTTTCCTGGTAGTGGTAATATGGAAATCGGCATCCAATCTTTGGGACTAGTCGGTGATTTAGTCTTTGGTACATTTTGAAATGATACTCATAATTGATTTGTTAAAACCAGGAAACAGCCTTTTAATACACGGGCATTAAAACCGTATATACCGCTTGATTTGTGAATGTTTATTTCATTTGTTTGCTCATATATTTGATCTAGTGTAAATTCTACACAATTTGATTCTGGTAATCTGTCAATGAAGTGTTGGTTAGTGTGAATGTCCGGAATATCATTGATGTTTGAATGTTTCTACCGACATTTACAAAACATTGGTTAATGTAATTGAGCATGTCCAGGTTTGTGAGTTCTGCACCATCATCTGTGTGTATAATTTTGGTTGGTAAGGTGGTTTCTTGTGGGTCATATAAATTTTCTACTTCTTTCCAAAAATTCCTAGCTTTATTTTTGTTACTATCCAACTTGTCTTTACAATAGTTTTACCTTGGCAACACTTGAGTGTTTCTGGGAACCGATGAGATAAGGCGGGAACGTATCACGTGACAGCAGTTCGAAGGCGGTTCTTGAACTCAGCAAGACGTGTGTCACGTCGAGCAGGATATTTGGTACGTATTTTTTCAATGAATTGAATGTTTGTGAAATTCTTTTGCGACTTGTGGTTGCAAAAGTTGAATTTAGCCCGAGGGAGACATTATTCGTGCCGAGGTGCAGTAATCCTACCCGTTTTCGGTGTTTTTGACAATTATGTCTGGCTGGCTTCCGCGGGGCCTTAGCTCGGTGACGTTTTTCATCGATCGACCAATTTTTCACTGTCACATGAATTTTCAGTCGATCAGAGAAAAAATTTGACGCTAAGGCGTCCATTACACGTTAAAATCATCAATTTTCACGTTTATTTACCTTGTTGGTTGGTTTTGGCGGAAATTAGAGGTGATTTGACAAACGTCTTCGCCTGCCTTTCAGAAATCCAAGATGGTGGACAACGCGGACGCTGAGGCGTCTGGGAAGAAATCAAACAAGAAAGAGAAAGAACGTTCGAAAACTGATAAAACTGTGAAAAACACTCCTAATCCTCCCGCATCGGGAGAGGTTTGGGTAGAAAACGGGAAAATTGTATAGACAAAAAAATCAATCACCTGAAGAAGCTGGTTCAACACCATGCGAAACGTTCTGAAAACTTTTTGATACCCCATATGTAACAACCATTGTACACCTTGGTTTTAATAATAACACCATCTACAAAAACTTACTGTGTCTGGTTTTTTGTGATTTACCGCTCTGACTGTCATAGACAAAAAATACTGTGAGACCTGAAGTGGCCAAGTGCCCGCCGAAAGTAGCCGAGCTTCGATCAGATGACGGCACGCAGAGTAGCCGGCCGCCATTTTGGTCGAGCAGGCCCTACGTGCCGTGGGCGCCGGGTTTTCCCGAATTCCCTCCGTTTTACGGAGCATTCCCATACTATCATGATGGAGATATGTCAAGCTATTGCCCGTCGGAGGCGGGGAGTGGAAGATCGACGTATGGCAGTGATTTCTACGTCGATCCCGAACCAGAACAGATCGCAAGTCTAGTCGAGGACTCGACAGCGCTCGAGTTGGAATGTACAGCCGCTTCAGCTGTTTCTGAAAGTGGGAAACGGGCTTCAGATAAAGGTGAGGTAGATTTCTCCAGTTTCAAACCAGGAAATACCTTATCCCTGTTGAAGAGAAAACTTGATAAGAACAAATCTGTGAATAAGAAGGCCCCAGCTGTTAGCCCTGTCCTTGCTCAAATGGTGTCTGAGGATTCGAGGGTGAAATTCTCCCCTGAGGAGTTGAGTAAGAAAGTGAAGGAGTATCCGGGGATGCCTGGGCGACAGATGCATTTTCCATACCATGGCCTAACGAATTTTTGTTTTTATTTCCTCCTTTCAGCATGATACCGAGGGTCCTCCGTAGCCTCAGGAAAGTCCCACGGATGGGGGGTGTTGGTGGTGCCCGTATGGCCAAACAGACCATGGTATGCCAGCTTAAGACGCCTGTTGAAAAGAAAGCTAACATTCAGGACACGACGGGGAAACCTAATTCCGGTGAGAAAACCCAGAAATTGTATCGTAAACAGTGCCACATTGGAGGCCTACCTTTTTTCCACAAAAAACTGAAATCAAAGGGTTATGATGACAAAACCATCAAATTAATGTCGGATGGTTGGAGGGCCTCGACTAAAAAGATCTATAGTACATATCTAAGTAAGTGGGCAGTTTACTGTATCAAAACTATGACCCCTTTATTGAAACCTTGTTTACCCCAGGTTTGTCGTTTCCTGAAGTGTCTGGCGAAGGAAGGCATCGGGTACAGTGTTATTAACACAGCCCTTTCTGCATAATCAACAGTTTTACCTTTGTACGACGGTGTTTCTGTCGGACAACACCCAAATGTTTGTTTGGTTGTTAAAGCGGTATATTACAGGAACCCCCCAAGGCCCTGTTATACGGAATTTTAGGACGTAGGAAAAGTTTTTGGCCTGTTTAGATCTTGGGAGAAAAACGAGAAACTGTCCTTCAAGTTGTTGACCCTTAAGGTCGCCGTTTTGTTACTGTTGGTCACCGGCCAAAGAGGCCAGACTATTTTGGCCCTCTCGTTATCTTCATGTTATCTAGAATCCTGAAGTCTAACAAGTTGGGTGACCCGTTCAACACAATCGTAGTGAGGAGTTTTCTTGATTGCCCGGAAATCTGCCCACTACGATCACTTTCTGTATATATCAAGAGATCAAAGGAAAAAAGGGGCCCGAAAACTCGTGAGTTTTCTGCCACCTCACAAAGCGATTTCCAGGGACACCCTGGCATGGTGGACATTATTCATTTTGAAAAAGGCAGGGCTTGATACAGACAAATACAAATCGCATTCTACGAGGGGGGCGGCTGCATCAGCAGTGGCTGCAAGTGGGGTGAATCTGAACACCTTAATGATTCACACTGGCTGGCGGTCGGAGGAGGCGTTTCGACGCCACTATAACAAACCGAGTCAGGAACACGGCGGCAGTCCAAGGGACGCTGTTACGACAATAAATGAGAGTGAGTAACCCCATACGATACTACTTGAGTTGTCAAGTTACATTAATTATTGTTGTGTTTACAGTTGCTGGGTTGGGAAGTTTTTTCTCATCTCAAGGAAACATAACCTATAAATCTCTCATCGGTTCCCGGAAACACTCGAGTGTTGCCGAGGTAAAATAGTAGAATTTTGGGAGACTTACCTGGTAAGTTGAAGTAAAATTGAGATTTTACCGAGGACAACACGGAGTGTTGTAGGAGACAGATGCCCTACCCGCACCACCCTAGGAAAGAAAAGATTTTAAGATGATGTGTTGATGTTGTATATTATGATCAGTGTGTGTGGGGTTAATGAGTATGAGTTAGTTTCCTTGATCTGTTTTTTATAAATTCCGCTGTCACGTGATACGTTCCCGCCATATCTCATCTGTCCCCTACAACACTCCATGTTGTCCTCGGTAAAATCTCAATTTTACTTCAACTTACCAGGTAAGTCTCCCAGAATTCTACTATTTTGTTTGGCTATCATTATGTTGTTATATATCTGAGATTTTATCTTTCTGGTTTTCTCTTTGAGGTAGATTGTCGGGTTAATATTAAACTTGTTTACAAGTTCATTCCTTTCGATCATCAGATCTGATATTGCGTCTGTTAACCATTGGGCTTTCTTATACTTGAATTTGAATTGACGTATTGGGCATTTTATGTCTAAATATTCTTCTATAGCTTTTATAATAAAATTCCATTGAGATAGCGGGTCTTTTGATTTATAGAAATCTATCCAATTAGTCTGGTATAAATGTTGTTGCATACTGATGGACGAATATTTATGAAATGATCTGCCTATGAATTCACAGGGTTCCTTGATTGGGGGTGTAAATTGCCTTTTCGTTATAATAGCTAGGTGATCGCTTATGATATTGTGGTCAACTATAGTACTTTTGACACAATTAATATTACTCAAGATATAGTTCAGACATGTTTTGCTTTCAGGCCGTGTTATTTGCTCGATATAACTATGTAGTCCGTTGTTTATTAGAAAATAAAATAATTTTTTGGTATCTCTGTGATTCCTGTTGCGAGTATTAGTGTTATCGTCTCCAATGAACCATTGTTTCGTAATTTTTAAAGTCATTACATGACTGAATTTCTTCCAGATAATTCATGAAATGATTGGTGATCTGTATTAGAACGCAATAAGGATTCTTTTGTTGTTGGGTTTTTCTATTTTGATGACCCACCACTGCCCCAATATTTATCGTGGGTTGCCAAGATTAATTTCGATGGGTGGGTATCAATTAGCTTATTCATTAAATCGGTGTTCTGCTCGTATTTGGCCTGGATGATTTTTTCTAGGAGTTCAACGTTTTTGTCAATCTTTTTCGATTGTACTAATGTTTTCGTTGACTTGTTTCGTTACTTTGTCTATTTCAGTTGTGATTTTGGCTGTAAATGCGTTGTGCATACTATCAATATTTCTATCGATTTTCTCCCCCATCTCTCTGATCAATGCTTTAAGAGAGCCTATTTCTGATTCACCTTCCATGTTTTCTTCACCATATCCTTCAACCACTTTAGGAATTTCTGTTTTGTTGTCAGAGCTATCTAATGCCGTATGTCGTTTATTTACGTCATTCCCTTCAAGGAAGTTTGTTTCTTTTGAGAAGGTTCTTTCTCGTTTTCTGGCTCCCTTGTTTTTATTTTGTTGTGGCGTTGGTTTTGCGGGTGCTAGCTTGAGTCAGTCCTATTGCCTGTCCGTTCATTTGCATGGCGTGGGTCTCAGTGTAGGGCTTGCAAGGCACTGCACCGGCATCGGCTTGCATAAAGTGTACAGGTTGGATACAAAAACATACAAGAATAAAGTAATTACCAACCTTTTGTCCGGATATTGAGTTTATACGTTATCTGTATACCGTGTGTGTCCTCCTTCTATATCCACTGTGACACCTTTATCGTTGTCTATGCGGATATTCTGGGCGGAGCGGTCCTTCGTGCGTCTAGCCTGCGTGCACCATGTTTACCCAATTGGTTACCACGGTGTTGGTTACTGGGTGAAGATATTTATGCAAGTTGATAATTGGTGAGGCAACTGTGAGAATTCTGGTCAGTCGTTACCAACGGTGTTAGAAGGTAGTCAGATTGAAGTACGTCAGGGTTGAAAAGCAAACCACCTTATTCGACTTGTACTGCAATAACCGTTCTAAAACCCGCAATTGGGTATGAAAGTGTAACCTTTTGTGTGTTTTTTTCATTTGATATTTCTTAATTAGGCAATACCTAATTTACAATCGTATATAAAATTTTATCATATGAGAGCTTCTTATACCTCTGACGATATCAGCAAAATCTTTACTATGATTTGGCAGCTATAAGATTCGTATGATCAAAGCAGTTTAATGATGCTGGAGAGGTCAGTGAACTCCTGTGCTGCTCTGCAATTTGTGTCACGCATTTACATACCTATTGTTGTGTTGCTTGGGGATCAACATAATGCGCTCAAGGACGAGTAGAAACATCTGGGACCTGTTTCACTAGTTTTGTGACATGTCTGTGACGCCATACAGACATTGGGGTTGTCTAGTTTTATGACAACACAAGTAGCTGACCTTAGGTAAAGACAGACCCCAAACATAAGAATTAGAGAAATCTACATGTCATGGACCTGACTCACTAGTTTTGTGACAAAAGTGTCAGACAGACATGAAAAGCGGTACCAACAGTGCAAGCAAGAACGGACAAAATGAAGTCTAATGTCTAGTTTTTATGAAACCAGACACACCATCTAGATGCCATCTACTGATCTAGACATGTCACAAAACTAGTGAAACAGGTCCCAGATCGTGTAATCAGATAGTGGTTTGGATAGGTTTAATTGTGTTTATTGTGAACCTTTGCATCGATTTTTCCCTAGTCTGGTTAATTGGCACATTTTTTCACATTCTTCGCACAGCACCTTGGACCAATTGTGCTGGTTTAAAGGTATATCGGACAATTTGGCTTGAAAATTAAAACCCATGTCAATTGCCTGAAAATTTAATATGATGATCTCCAAGTTTGTTTGTTTGTTTGGGTAGTTTAACGTCCAATTTGTTCAATTAGACTTACTTTGGTTTACTTTACTCAAATTTGCATATCCTGTTGGAATAACAAGCTATGCTGCCTGGTTGATCCAGGCATCTTACTTTTCTCAATCATATCTTATCGAAAATCTTACATTCCCTGAGGAAGTCAAGAATTTCTTTCTTCCCAGTGTTATGGAAAACACTGCGCAATGTTCTCACATTCTTCAGGAATTTCTTCCTGCTCCCTTTGGTGGCCTGACAATGAAGCATGAGATGTTTTACACTCAGCAGAGTGTTGCATGTCTGGCACACGGGTGCTACTTCACCTCTTAGGAGGTGCCCATGTGTCAGTTTGGTGTGACCGGTCCGCAGATGGGTCAGTCTCACCTGTTCAGTTCGTGTCAGGTTGTCTTTCCTAAAGTTTTGGCTAGTAGCCACTACAATTTCTCGTAGTTTGTTGTCTCTGGTGCAGTTCCAGAGTTTCTGCCAAGCTTTGTGAATGTGCTCCTTGGCCATTGGTTTCAGGTCTGTATGCGGAACCGTGTGGGCTCCAACTTCTCTGCTCAATCCATTTTTGGCTGCTTGGTCTGCAGCTTCATTTCCTTCAATTCCGATATGACTTGGCAGCCAACACATGGCCACCTCTTTGCCATGTTCTCTCTTTAGTTCTGTGTATGACATTTTGATGTCTCTGATGACGGCATTCTTTGGATCATGCTGTCCAATGGTTTGTAGACAAGATTTAGAGTCTGAGAAGACTATAAATTTCTTGTGTTGTGACATTTTCATCCTAGTCAAGGCATGCAATATAGCATTGGCCTCAGCTGTGACAATGCTGCTCTTGCCATGGAGGGCTTTCTTCAGGTCACCATATGGTGTATGGACTCCATAACCAATGCGGTTACCCTCTTTTGAGCCATCAGTATAAACCGGTACATGGTCTCTGAAACGTTTCCTCATGGTCTCGTAGTCCTTGAGAAAGACAATTTCAGGGGTGTCATCTTTCTTGTTTTTTGCCAAGTCAAAGAGGATTGAGGGTGTTTCCTGATCCCATGGAGGGGTTTCAGGTGGCCTCTCACCTCTAATTCTCTTCATTGGGATGCCTGCTTCTCGGTACAGAGCTTGTGCTCTGACCGGGAATGGTCTTATGGCATTTGGGTTTTCTTTAAACAGTTGGTGATTCTCTTTGAAAATCAAGTTGTAGGCCGGGTTTCTTTGGTTGGCCCTAACTCTCATAGAGTATTGTAGAGACAGTCCCTCCCGTTGCAGATGAATTGGGGGGATTCCTGCTTCTACATACAGGCTTTGGTCAGGTGTTGTTCTAAATGCTCCTAGGCACAGTCGTAGACCTTTGTTCTGGACAGGTTCTAACCTGTCCAGGTAAGATTTTGCTGCTGACTCATACACAACTGATCCGTAGTCCAGTCGGGATTGGATATACATCTTGTATAGAGTCAGCGGTGTTTCACAGTTAGTTCCCCAGCCAGGGTGACTGAGGACCTTCAAAAGGTTCATGGCTTTCTGACACTTTCTCCTCAGATATTCAACATGTGGTTTGAAAGACAGTATTCTGTCAAATACCAGTCCGAGGAATTTGACTTCCTCCTGGACTGTCAGTTCCTTTTTCTGGAGACTGAGGGAAGGTTTGTCCACACATCCTCGTCTACGACAGAAGTGAACTGCACATGTCTTTGTCTGAGAGAACTTGAAGCCGTTTTTGTCACTCCAAACATGAAGTTTGTCTGGAGTCTGCTGCAGTTTTCTTTCTACTGTGTGCATGAATCTGCCCTTGTAGCAGATGACAATAATCATTAATGTAACTAAACCAAAAGATGAAATTCTAGTTCCCAAGATAAAATCAAGTTGAAATGTAACTTTATCCTCAGAAGAAAGTGTGGAATGTATGAACACATACTTTTGTAGTATTGGTGACAAATTGAATGGTGATATGAATAATGACATAATGATGAACTACGTAATAAGAAATAATGAGTTTGGATTTGAAATTGATTTAGGAAAAATAAATGATGTGGAAATCCTAAAGGTAGTACATAAGATCAAGACACACAAATCATCCGGTATAGCGAATATGAAGAGTTCTATAATGAAGAACTGCCTTATTGGTAATATTATGTTGTTTGTTAAAATACTATCCAGTCTACTAGTTCAGACCAGTTTTCCCAGTCAATGGAAGAGCGGACGTATCTCACCTCTACCCAAGTCAGGTGACTTGGAAGATTGTTGTAATTGGAGGCCGGTGTGTGTACTACCCGTTCCAGGAAAGGTACTGGAACGTGTAGTACATACTCAATTGTATCAATATTTAGAAAATAAAGGTTTTTTTGATAATAACCAATATGGTTTCAGAAAATTACATAGTACAGGAGGGGCGGTATTTAAATTGGTAAAAATTTTGACGGAAGCTGTAAATAATAATCGAATAGCTATTGCCCTATATGTTGATGTTTGCAAGGCTTTTGATTTTGTAAATCATGAGATCCTACTCTACAAACTGGCGGAAACTGGAATGGGCCCTCTCCTACTAAAATGGTTTACTTTGTATCTTAAAGATCGAGAATGTTTTACGGAAATTGATGGATTCAAATCTAGTGTAAAAGGGGTAAATATAGGGGTCCCTCAGGGGTCTATTCTAGGCCCCTTATTGTTTCTAATTTATATAAATGATCTAGGAGACTGGATACAGCAGTGTGAGAATGTAACTTATTTGATGTACGCTGACGATTTGGTTGTAATTACATCAGGAGACAACATGCAAGAAGCAGAAAATGTAATGCAAGTGATAATTGGTAGACTAGAAAATTGGTACCACTCGAACAGATTATCCATTAATGCTAAAAAAACGAGGGCTGTTTATCATGGTACGAGTCAACAGTTAAAAAAAGGTGTCAGAAAAAAGCTTCTAGTACAGGGTCAAACAGTTGTTGTGGCAGAACAAATGAATTATTTAGGAGCAATTATTGACGGTAAACTTGATTTCACTAAGCATGCTGGGAATATTGTGAAAAAAATGAATTACAAAATGTATATATTCAGGAAAATTCGTAATTTATTTGACAAACCAACTGCTCTAAAGATAGCCAGAACATGTTTATTATCTATCGCGGATCACAGTTCCTTTTTACTAGAAGGTACCACTAAGAAGACACAACAATTGGTTAATAGATGTATTTATAGATGTTTAAGAATTGCGATTGGAAAGGAATCTTACTCCAATGGACAAAACGACCTACTACTAACAAAAAGTGAGGTTATGTCACCAAATGAAAGGAGACTTATGTTGTTAATGGGAATTATACGTAGTTTACATCGGACTAAATCTCTAAGGATAAAAGAGGAAATCAGATTAACCAGAAGTTCAGCAAAAAATAACACATTATCGATTTTTATCCCACGGACAGAAAAGCTACGAAAATCATCGATTTATGTAGGCTTAAATATGTGGAATTCTCTATCGATGAACTCCCAATTGCCTAATACTACAGGGGGGGAAATTTCTTTCAGAAAAGAGGTACTAAAGAAAATTCGAGAACATACCACGGGTACTTAGAACATAGAGGTTGGACAACAGAAACTGCTAGTAAACATCACGAACCATACATTGTTACCGTTTCTGCACCTTTGTTTACTCATATTGTATTATATTGGTTTGTAAAAATCCTTTCCCTATGGATTATAGGTATTTTCAGTCTTCACACCTTGTGGGGTGTTTTCAGGCCGAAGATCCTTTTTCTTTTAAGGAAAAAATTAGATACGCCTAGACTATAAGATACACTGAAATCAATTGGCTGTTCGAATTTCCCGCCGCTCTTTGTTCGGTCGGCCGACCAATGAAAAGACGGAAAACCGACCACGTGGTCAGAAACAACCAATAGAGGTCTAACTCTGTGAAAACAATTAACATAAGCAGGCCGCGGACAGCGTCCACTGCTGCTAAGCCAGTCACTTGCTCGATAGTCGCGAAGACCGCCACGTTCACCTTCATATTGTATTATATGTCATCTCCTTTGGAACATCGCCAATATCACAAATGTAATTTCTATATCAGAATTTGTAAGTTTATAATACCCATTCCGTTTGAATGGAAGAACGATTGTAAATCGAATTCGAACGTACCAATAAAAAAAATTTAAAAAATAAAAAGTCCTCTACATAGAGGCAGCAGTTGACATCCTTCTTTAGTTGTTTCGCTATGTCGTTGATTTTAATGCCAAACAGGGTGACAGAAAGGACACAGCCCTGGGGTACACACATTTCCTGGTCGACTCTCTGGGAGATTGCACTTCCGAGGCGAACACTGAAGTTCCTGTTAGTCAAGAATCGTTCAATGAACCTCGTCAGTCTTCCTCTCAAACCCATTTGCTGGATGTCCCTCAGGATGCCGTGCTTCCAGGTGGTGGCATATGCCTTCTCCAGATCAAAGAAGACTGCAACCACATGTTCTTTGTTGGTAAAACTCTCACGGATCCAGCTTTCCAGACGGACTAAATGGTCAGTGGTGCTGCGTCCTTTACGGAAGCCTGACTGATAGGGAGTCAACAAGTTGTTGGACTCTAAGTACCATACCAGTCTGTTGTTCACCATGGTCTTTGCCATACAGCTGGTCATAGCTATTGGCCTGTAGCTCGAGGCGATACTGGGATCTTTCCCTGGTTTGGGGATTGGAATCACAGTTGCCTCAGACCACAATGGTGGATAGTTGCTAGTTGTCCAAATGTTGTTTAACACCTACAGGAGCAGGTGGAGAGCATCATCTGGAAGATGTTTTAACATTTGATAGTGTATGTCGTCAGGGCCAGGGCAGGAGTCCCTTGCCTGGGAAAGGGCATGTCTCAACTCCTCCATGGTGAAAAGCCTATTATAGGTTTCCTTGTTATTGGAGGTAAAGTCAAGTCTCCCTGCCTCCTCCCTCCCTTTGTGCTCTAGGAAGGTGTTTGAGCAGTTATTTGATGAGGAGACATTGCTGAAGATCTCCAAGTGTTGTGGAACACATACCTAACTTAAGAATCAGGGGTCACCGTGCTAGTTTTTTATTTATAGATCTATATTATGATAATTTTATATTAGAATAAATAGAAATTCTAAAAAGTATTTTTTCACATAGTAAAACCCATGTCATCTTCCTCAAACTTTCACAGAATATAGTACATATATATTATTACATACCTATAGCCGAACGTGAGTGAAATACTACCTGCTCACGGGGGTGTAGTATATCACGACTACGGCCCACTATGGTGCGCTTCGTCGTACTGCACGATTCTTACGTGCATGTAACTAACTCGACGCAACGCGCTAGGCGTGCGTAGTCGATGTCATCGCAACCACTGTCAACATGTCGGAGAAAAGTTGATCACTATAAAGTAATACAGTTGAAATGGTGTAAATATGTGTATAACATGAATAATAACAAACGACTCGACGTGAACGGGAGGGGGGGACACACAGACAGACTGTCAAATCGGCCGGGTTTTCCTGCTAGCGGGCCGTACTGCGTGTGCGTATAAGGATGGGAAGTTGCAATTACGGCAGGCGGCAGACAGTATCACGATGGGGAGGGGTTGCGGGAAGTGAGTCTACCACTTCGGAAGTTACCAAAATGGCGTTTTATGATCGAATTAAGGTATGTAATAATAAGAAAACGCCCTGACTGTGGCCAAAACTCGGTCACCTGTGGTGGACGTTCACCCCTCCGCCTGCGGGCGTCGGGGCGAACGTCCACCACAGGTGACCTCGAACAAAGACAGTTCGGCCACAGTTAGGGCGTTTTCTCCTAGTACTAATGATTTAGGTTTTAAAAATCATAGGTCACCGTTCTTATTTTTTAAAGAATTGAAGAAAACCAAGTGAATGTAAATTGGCGTAATATACCGATTAAGATTGGATGAATTGGACAACATTTTGAATTTACTCATGTAGAATTGGAATGTATCTTAAGAAACCGGTTGAAACTCACAAAAGACATTATTTTAAAAACACCAGGTGGCGCCACTGTGAATTGTAGGATATGCCTTTAAGCTGATTGCAACAGTTATGTATAACAATTTGTACCATGTCTCTCTTCGACTTGGAAATGAACTTTTCTGGTTCTTGAGGGCTCTCGTGCGACAGCATTGAATGACTCCAGACTGAGAGAGCTGTCTTCAGGGACAAAAATTCATAGCTCTCTTTCCTTTGATTTACATATGGTACATGTATTTTGGAACATGGACTTTATCTTTATATCTTCAAGATAGTTATGAATGTAGCTAGCCGAATGAAAAATTGAATCTTATATCTATAATTAGAATGATACATGCAACGGATAGCCTGGAATGAGAGGATTACAAAGATACTTGAATTTTAAAAATCGGTCATGTAGTTCAAGAATTACGGAGGAAAGTCTAGTCAAATTAAGATTTAATGTGAGGAACTCAAGTATAGAGAAAACAGTAGAAGGGCATGGCACCACATAATGATTAGCACAGATGGACAGATTTATTATAATAACTCTCTAGATATTGATGACAGGGACAATATATTTAGCACATAGGGGTGTATTCACATGCTGAATCTAATGGAGATATTTATTTTTATGTATATTGATGACTTCATAGATAATTTGCATATTAGAGATCACAGAATTGCTAAACTCAGTTCTTCAGTGTAGCTATTTCAAGATGCCGACCTCTTACAGCTATCAAACTATGGCATGTCATACACCAAATTAATCCTCTATTTATGCTCTTTACAATGGTGGAGGCACGAAACTGTTTTATTCAACCATGTCTGTGTGACAAGCGTTTCCTTCTTTCAAATGGGTGTTTGATCAACTTATTTTGGTCATAGAAATTTCGTATTAGCACTGAAGGGAAGCTCAAAGTGTCCTCTAATTGGTTAAAATAGTTTGTTTGTATTTAAAGTGGTGTAACCTATCAGCAAATGATTGAACTAAACACTGTGTCTGGTAGAGCAGGTGCCATGGACCAGGGTGTAGGCCCAGGCCAATTCCCTTGAAAACAAGTGATAAATTTAAATAAATTATTCCTCCATTATTCCTATATGTATATTCACAGGAAAGCCCTGAATCTCAGCTTTCAGAAGGTGTATTTTGATCTTAGATATGACGACTGGGCGCTTGTGGAAAACCATTTAAGTGACAAAAAATGAGAGATTTGTTGTTTGTCACACTGAGTGACAGCTGCGCGCGCGTTGCTAATGAATGATTTTCAGGAGTTCGCCCTTTACAAATGTTGTTTGTAGTTTAGAGTATAACCTTCTAGTCAATTGGCTAAAGTCTTTTCCAGATCAAAGAGAGTCAATACAGACTGTATTTACTAACAAAGCTTACAAAATTGGCTCCAGGTTTTCTTGAACTTCTTGCATTGTTTTTCCTTGGTTTGGCTGATTTTATGTCCGGTCAGTTTAGAATATTAGGAGGATCCTATACCCGTATTACTCCTATGTGTAATTGAGACAGTTTCTCCGCAAACCATTCAACCGTTGAACAAGAGGCAAAAACATTTCATTCCAATAAAGTTTCCGCTTTTTAATAGTTGGAAATGGTGATGAACAATCTGCCGTGTCTTACACATTGTTTAGTGGGAAAGGAGGCTGGTTTTAGTATTGTGAAGATAATGCATATCTGAAAAAGTCGACTGTATCCATGGAGCCCAAATAATTGCAAACATCCCTGTAGATTTTATTTCAGTGGGAAGGACTAATGACATCCATCACTGCTCGACTATGGATAAAAGTCTAGTCCGCAAGAACAGAATTTAATTTCCGTTTTTCTTTTCCATAGCATTTTAACGGCTAGCAACTCAATCTATTGCAGCAAACCGCTGATGGTACTTTGCCAACCTATTGATGCAATTACGGTTTTACAAATGTGTTTTATCATTGGACATTGAATTATATGGTTGGTTGGTTGGTTGGTTGGTTGGATTTAACATCCAGTTAACCATTGCAGGTTCTTACCAGACTTTCTCAAGGTTCTCTTACACCACAAGGGTGGTGATTGAATCTATGTGATGAATTTAGGTAGAACCTCAACCCTACACATTTACCGAGGTGAGAGTTCTTTAAATTCCCACACAACATAGACCCGGTATTAGAACGATTGGCCTTTGATATAGCAGTAAATCTACCACTGCTGGGGGTGAAGGAGAAAAGTGGTTGCAATTGGACTCACAGTCCAGCAACCTTGATATTACAAGTCCAGTGCTCTTTACCACTGAGCTAGCTCTCCACCCCGGTCACTTTGTTATACCTGCATGCAAGCATATCCAATCTGCACCATGAGGCGAGGCAACCAAGAGGGCGAACAGATTGGTAATTGCTGTCCACCCCAGCAGACCATCGATAGATTTATATGTGACGTCAATCTCATCATTGTATTAGTACAACCAAGGTATATTGTTCTATATCTATTACATATCTGAAATTTAGAGTATGTATTTTACAATAAATCGACAGGGAAACATTGTGAAAGTGAACGTCTATACTCCGCTGATATGTCAACATGTTCCGTAAAGCAAATATTCCACCAACACAGCGTTGAACAGGCGTTCAGCAGGCCTTTATCACGCCCAACGGCTAGGTGCCTGCTGACAGGCCTGGCAAAAAAGGCGACCTAGCAACCTGTTCCAGCTGCTAGGCAGTGGCCAGGCTATTCACTCCAATGCCATTTGGCGAAGGTTGACTGCACTCCTGGGCCCTGTTTTTTAGTCGCGACAATCGTTATTGGCGACATCGGCCAGGCGGGAGTGTGCTATAGAGCCACGATCTTAGAACCTGAGACAAATGGCGTCCGTCTACGACACGTAGGGAGCTCAAATGTGTATTATAGTCATGACAATCGGTGCTCACCCAAGCGAAAAATGACGCCACATGTGTCATAGGCCTAAGACAAATTTTGACATGTCGTACCGAATTTGCAACTTCACTTCCCGTAGGAATTAAGCAATGAAATTTTAACATGAGTAAGGTATACATAAAACCTATAATCGTACCAAATATGGAGAAAATCGGTGCCACCGTTCCGAAGATATCGGTGTTTCAATTTTGTCAGAGCAAATGCTGCTCTGGTGGCCAGTGTAGCTTTACCCTCATGTGATCTAAGTTACTTCACTCTCCCAGCAGAGATTCCGTGCTCGACACCGCGAAAGATTTGCTCGGAGAGTGCATGTACGATATCCAATCTATATCCCAATGTTTCATATTGAAACCCCGATAACTTCGGAACGGTTGGGCAGATATTCTTCATATTTGGAATGATTATAGGTTATATGTACCCCTTACTCGTAATAACCTTTTATGACTTAATTCCATCAGGAAGTGGAAAAATCCTCTATATACGCACAGTGATGTGTTACAGAACCTAAGACAGTTCTATACTTGTCGTTAGCGCCGACACTTTAAGCTCCGATCTTAGGCCGCAGGCTACGACACTGTCTATAGGACAGTGGCCATTTTGTATCACCAAAAAGTGTCTTGGTCTCAAGGGAAGATCTTAGGCCATCGTGGATCTACGATATCGTGACTAAAAAGCAAGGCCCTGGCTAGCGAAAATGAGTTTATAATTTTGAGCAATAAACATAATTAGTCAGTATGTATATGTATTCGGTTGTACAGAGAGAGAGAAAGGGAGAGAGAGAGAGTGAGAGGTTTCTTCTGGACTTGTATAAAGGGTATATTCCACCAGCTAGGCGAAATGGGTGTAGAGGGGAGTGGTGTGTCGCCATGTCGGGATTTGTACGGGAACGGTCAGAGAACGTCAAATAACCGAGGAATTACACATTAAATCGAACAATGAAGGTAAATAAAGATAAGGATTGATGTTATGGCACTAGAATTCTGTTCTAATTACCGCAACTATGCAAATTTTCTGTCTCCGTCCGTAGGAGTACCCCTCCCGAGCCTGCAAGCTCAATATTTATATTTTTTTATATATATATATATTTTTTTTTTATTGAGTACTGTAAAGAGGTACATTGAGGGCCTCTGCATAGCAGGTATTCTGGCCAACATTTTCACCCAGGAACAATATTGATGGTGTATATCGTAGTATATGCAGGCGAGCAGTTAACGCGGATCCCGGAACAGCTCTCAGCGGGCTCTCGGCGTCACTCTCAGTGTAGCTCTTGGCATGTCACCTGGCCGGCCGGGGGCTTAAAATCAAATGAAACAGTTTTCCACCGGCAATGCTTTGCGGGAGAGGTTGCGCTCATAATGCCCGGCCGCCTGCCCGGCCTTCTCTGTGGTTCTTACAACATCTTGGTGTAACCGCTTCAAATTGGGCTTTTGGCCCCAGCCAGCGACCACCAACAGGTCAGCCGATATTGTCCGGTGACAGGGTTTGGGAGGCACGGGGAGAGGCCTCTATTTCGGACCTGCTTTAAACATTTATAAGCTTGTAATATATATAAGAATTAACGTTTATTGACTGAGATGAAGTTTCAATGTAATTAAAAGTTATAAAAAAGGATAACACTCCGAAAAGAGATAATTTCCACATAGATGGAGTTTATGCGATATTGCGATGATTTCATTACACTAAGGCCCCTTTGCTCGCATCGTCAAAACTTGCGATACCGCGTGAATATAGCGATATCACAAAAACAAGAGCAACAGGGGCATGTACCCTCGTTTTCCCTTGCGACTGAATGCGATGGAGCCGTCACACTCAGGGACATAAATACTGCCGGTGGGCCGTTTATGGCCCCATAAAACATGTGCGAAGATCGCGTTGCTTCATCATTTCCTTTCGTTTGTTTGTTTGTTTGTTTTGGTAGTTTAACGTCCAATTTGTTCAATTAGACTTACTTTGGGTTTGATCGAATCTATGAGATGAATGTAGGAGAAATCCCACCCCTACACATTTACCGAGGTAAGAGTTCTTTTACTTCTCACACCACATAGACATGGTATGAGAAGGATTGGCCTTTGATATAGCAGTAAATCTACCACTGCTGGGGGGAAGGAGAAAAGTGGCTGCAGTGGGATCTGAATCAACAAAGTCCCATGCTCCTTACCACTGAGCTATCTCCCTACCCACGCCGGTCGCTTTAGTTATGCTTGCGTGCAAGCATATCCGGTCTGCACCACGAGGAGGCGAGGCAACCAAGAGGGTGAACAGATTGGTAATTTCTGTCCACCCCAGCAGACCATTTTTTTCCTTTCGTAAAATATTAAAAGGTACCCAGGGGATCGTTGCTCCACGTTTTGGGGATCGCAGAATAGCGATCAGAGGTATAAAGTGTTGCTCCAGATCTTTTTGCGGATGGCATCATAGTCATGTCGCCATCTAATACCAATTAAAAACATAATGTACCTATAACCTATGAAACTTAAAGTGTGGTGTTGTAAAAGGTAATGATGCAACATGGAATGAACGATACCACACAACATGATCCGATATTACTGGTGCAAAGCTTTTCCCACATTTCTAGGAGCAACAACCCCCTCTGTCGCCAGGGCTCTCAAACTAAAGGATTTTGTTTGTTTGTTGGGTTGTTTAACGTCAAATTTGTTCAATTAGACCAAAGAAGTGGAGAGAGAAGGAATGGCAACAGAGGTGTAAGGCTGATATCTATGTCTCCTGGCAGGTCGCCGCGCAGCTGTCACGGTTGGGTGATTGCATACACTAGTTCCCCAGTCATCTGCTAGAGGGCTCGGCGGAGGCTATCCATAACCGTTTAACAGCAGCATGGTGCCTCCAGGCATTCCCCTGGCTATGGCAGCATGCACAAAATTCAACAAATAGAAAAATAATAGTTTGAATTGAAAGAAATTTTGACAAAGTATAAAAGCCATATTTACCTCTAATTTGGTTTAGAAAAATATTTTCCAAGAAATATTGACTTAATTCCATATTTTCCCACATAAATGCCATACAATATAACTCACAAGTTAGTGTTTTATACTTTTAAATGACCTGAATTGACCCAGTCTCCCCATTTCAAAGTTTGTGTGCATTGTCAATGCCGGTCACTGACCCTCAGTCAGCCCCCACCCGATACAAATACGGTGTGAATTGTTTTGAGACAACCACACACCCTACATACATGTGCTATATACCATCGGAAAGGCCTAAAACTGTGCTACCGAAAACATTTTAGATCATTTGGATAGATTATTTCAATAGTTCTCAACGGGCAGGTCAAAGGTATGTCGTTTGTTAGCTCAAATTCTACCCACACATCTCCGACCCTTCCTCTCCATACCTATTTTCCATGAAAATTGACTTAATTCTACATTTTCTCATATAAATGACATACAATATAACTCACAAGTTAGTGTTTCAGACTCTTAAGTGACCTGAATTGACCCAGTCTCCACATTTCAAAGTTTATGTGCATTGTCAATGCTGGTCACTGAGCCTCCGTCAGCCAACCGCCCGATACAAATACCCTGTTTTATAGTCGCGACAATCGTTATTAGCGACATCGGCCAGGCAGGAGTGTGCTATAGAGCCACGATCTTAGAACCTGAGACAAATGGCGTCCGTCTACGACACGTAGGGAGCTCAAATGTGTATTATAGTCTTGACAATCGGTGCTCACCCAAGCGAAAAATGACGCCACATGTGTCATAGGCCTAAGACAAATTTTGACATGTCGTACCGAATTTGCAACTTCACTTCCCGTAGGAATTAAGCAATGAAATTTTAACATGAGTAAGGTATACATATAACCTATAATCGTACCAAATATGGAGAAAATCGGTGCCACCGTTCCGAAGATATCGGTGTTTCAATTTTGTCAGAGCAAATGCTGCTCTGGTGGCCAGTGTAGCTTTACCCTCATGTGATCTAAGTTACTTCACTCTCCCAGCAGAGATTCCGTGCTCGACACCGCGAAAGATTTGCTCGGAGAGTGCATGTACGATATCCAATCTATATCCCAATGTTTCATATTGAAACCCCGATAACTTCGGAACGGTTGGGCAGATATTCTTCATATTTGGAATGATTATAGGTTATATGTACCCCTTACTCGTAATAACCTTTTATGACTTAATTCCATCAGGAAGTGGAAAAATCCTCTATATACGCACAGTGATGTGTTACAGAACCTAAGACAGTTCTATACTTGTCGTTAGCGCCGACACTTTAAGCTCCGATCTTAGGCCGCAGGCTACGACACTGTCTATAGGACAGTGGCCATTTTGTATCACCAAAAAGTGTCTTGGTCTCAAGGGAAGATCTTAGGCCATCGTGGATCTACGATATCGTGACTAAAAAGCAAGGCCCTGGCTAGCGAAAACGAGTTTATAATTTTGAGCAATAAACATAATTAGTTAGTATGTATATGTATTCGGTTGTACAGAGAGAGAGAAAGGGAGAGAGAGAGAGTGAGAGGTTTCTTCTGGACTTGTATAAAGGGTATATTCCACCAGCTAGGCGAAATGGGTGTAGAGGGGAGTGGTGTGTCGCCATGTCGGGATTTGTACGGGAACGGTCAGAGAACGTCAAATAACCGAGGAATTACACGTTAAATCGAACAATGAAGGTAAATAAAGATAAGGATTGATGTTATGGCACTAGAATTCTGTTCTAATTACCGCAACTATGCAAATTTTCTGTCTCCGTCCGTAGGAGTACCCCTCCCGGGCCTGCAAGCTCAATATTTATATTTTTATATGTCTATATATTTCAATATATTGTAGCAGGGAAGCACTGAGCGTTGGAGGACCCACCACCGGAGTGGGGTCCACCGGCAGAGGAGGACCCCCCGGCGGTGTAGGGTCCACTGGCGGAGGAGGACCCACCGCCGGTGGAGGACCCACCGTCGGTGTAGGGTCCACCGCCGGTGGAGGACCCACCGCCGGTGGAGGACCCACCGCCGGTGGAGGACCCACCGCCGGTGGAGGACCCACCGCCGGTGGAGGACCCACCGCCGGTGGAGGACCCACCGCCGGTGGAGGACCCACCGCCGGTGGAGGAACGCTATGACGTCACAACTCGGCTATAAATACAGCAAGCACAGACCAGTCGTGGTCAGTCTGGACGGATCAGCGATCGAGGAAGGTTGCCACTGGTACTTACAGGAGTGTAGGTCAGGCCTACAGAATGCGTTAGTACTGAGTGTATCCGTAGGCTGTTTGAATAAATATTACTGTTCACTGTATCTGGTCGTCCTCGTCATCATTCTGCATTGACTGTTACATTGGTGGCAGCGGTGGGATTTATCCCCTGTTTTTACAGTCGCAGAATGACAAGAAGGAGACTGGAATTAAGGTGAGGGAGACTCAGAGGACAAAATTCTCCTACAGCTGTGTTCAGTGGAGAGCGGCGCCTGTTGGGGAGAGCCATTTCCTAGACCAGCCGGAAATACGGCAGTTTTTACAGTCGCAGAATTACAGTGGAGAAATACCAGAATTACAGTGGAGAAATTGTCAGAGAGCGGTGTTCAGTGGAGAGCGGCGCCTGTAAAGGAGAGCCATCTCCAGGTCACGGAACCGAGGTAGGAAACCGGGAAGGGCGCTGCCGGGACTCGCGGGTGTCACGGCCGGCAATACGGGACACTGTGCGGGACCTCGCTGTGCGGGACACGGCCGCTAATGCGGTCGGAGGTTGTCGAGAATTCATAGACCGCCTTGGTGTGACGTCGCTTACAGAGATAACGGGAGAGGGGAGGCTGCTCTCTGGATAGGCGAGGAGACGTGGATGGTCCAGGACTCAGAGGTGTTGAAAATTCATAGTCCGCGTTTGGGTGACGTCCCCTCGGTGGGCCACCGGCGGTGGGGGTCCCCTCAGTGGACCACCGGCGGTGGGGGTCCCCTCCGGTGCACTGGCGCTGGGAGTGTTCTCTTGATACCACCGGCGGTGGGGGGTCCCCTCTGGGTTTGTTTGTTTGGGTAGTTTAACGTCCAATTTGTTCAATTAGACTCTGGGTGACCACCGGCGATGGAGGTCCCCTCGGTGGACCACCGGCGGTGCGGGGGTCCCCTTGGTGGACCACCGGCGGTGGGGGTCCCCTCGGTCGTAGAGGTCCTCAAGGTGGACAACATGCGATGGAGGTCCTCAGGGTAGACCACACGCGGTGGAGGTCCCCTCGGTGGACCACCGGCGGTGGGGGTCCCCTCGGTGGACCATCAGGGGTGGAGGTCCCCTCAGTGGACCACAGGCGGTGGGGGTCCCCTCGGTGGACCACCGGCGGTGAGGGTCCCCTCGGTGGACCACCGGGGGTGGAGGTCCCCTCAGTGGACCACAGGCGGTGGGGGTCCCCTCGGTGGACCACAGGCGGTGGGGGTCCCCTCGGTGGACCACCGGCGGTGGGGGTCCCCTCGGTGGAACACTACCAGCGGCCACCAGCAGAGGGAGCCGCCACCGGCAGAGGGAGCCGCCACCGGCAGAGGGAGCCGCCACCGACTCGGGACCGTACACTGGGAAGAGGTCGGAGAGTTGGACATCGGGAGTCGGGAGTGTTCTCTGGGGGACCACCAGCAGTGGAAGCATTCTCTGGGGAACCACCGGTGGTGGGGGTCCCCTCGGTGGACCCCCGGCAGTGAAAGTGGACCATCAGCGGTGGGGGTCCCCTCGGTGGACCACCGGCGGTGGAGGTCCCCTCGGTGGACCACTGGCGTTGGGAGTCCCCTTGGTGGACCGCCAGCAGTGCGGGTCCCCTCGGTGGTAGAGGTCCTCAAGATGGACAGTTCCGATGGAGGTGCAGGGCATGCGAGGGCAGGGCACAGGAGTGCAGGGCTCAGGGGTGCAGGGCACAGGGGTGCAGGACACAGGGGTGCAAGGCACGGGGGTGCAGGGCATGGGTGCAGGGCGCAGGTGTGCAGGGCACTGACATGCAGGGCACTGGCATGCAGGGCGGACACTGGCCCGCAAGTCGCTGGCTTGTGGGACACTGGCCCGCAGGGCACAGAAGGAGATCGAGGACTGGCGACCGGCTGGTGGAGCGGCGACCGGCTGGTGGAGCGGCGACCGGCTGGTGGAGCGGCGACCGGCTGGTGGAGCGGCGACTGGCTGGTGGAGCGGCGACCGGCTGGTGGAGCGGCGACCGGCTGGTGGAGCGGCGACCGGCTGGTGGAGCGGCGACCGGCTGGTGGAGCGGCGACCGGCTGGTGGAGCGGCGACCGGCTGGTGGAGCGGCGACCGGCTGGTGGAGCGACGACCGGCTGGTGGAGCGACGACCGGCTGGTGGAGCGACGACCGGCTGGTGGAGCGACGACCGGCTGGTGGAGCGACGACCGGCTGGCGACCGGCTGGTGGAGCGGCGACCGGCTGGTGGAGCGGCGACCGGCAGTGGGAGCGGCGACCGGCAGAGGGAGCGGCCACCGGCAGAGGGAGCGGCCACCGGCAGAGGGAGCGGCCACCGGCAGAGGGAGCGGCCACCGGCAGAGGGAGCGGCCACCGGCAGAGGGAGCGGCCACCGGCAGAGGGAGCGGCCACCGGCAGAGGGAGCGGCCACCGGACGAGGGACTGGACGAGGGACTGGACGAGGGACCGGGCACCGGACGACAGACCGGCCACCGGACAACGGACCGCCCACCCATCACTATGTGAAGCAGAAGAGACATCCCCGGTAGACCTCCCTATGGGGTCCCCGGTGAATAGTCCCCGGCAGACCCCCATAAGGGGCCCCCGGTGGTAAGATGCGATTTGTTTTAATTGGTAAACCCCCATAAGGGGCAAATCCCCCCAAGTGGGGTCTAGGCTGGGTAGCAGCCACTCCAGTTCTCTAGAGAGACTGGGTAGTTGGGCATATTGGACCGGCCCTTAAGTGGAAAGGTTAGTTTATTTTGAGGTGAGGAGAGTGTAGCAGGGAAGCACTGAGCGTTGGAGGACCCACCACCGGAGTGGGGTCCACCAGCGGAGGAGGACCCCCCGGCGGTGTAGGGTCCACCGGCGGAGGAGGACCCACCGCCGGTGGAGGACCCACCGTCGGTGTAGGGTCCACCGCCGGTGGAGGACCCACCGCCGGTGGAGGACCCACCGCCGGTGGAGGACCCACCGCCGGTGGAGGACCCACCGCCGGTGGAGGACCCACCGCCGGTGGAGGAACGCTATGACGTCAAAACTCGGCTATAAATACAGCAAGCACAGACCAGTCGTGGTCAGTCTGGACGGATCAGCGATCGAGGAAGGTTGCCACTGGTACTTACAGGAGTGTAGGTCAGGCCTACAGAATGCGTTAGTACTGAGTGTATCCGTAGGCTGTTTGAATAAATATTACTGTTCACTGTATCTGGTCGTCCTCGTCATCATTCTGCATTGCTTGTTACAATATTAATATATGTGAGGACGCAAGACAACACTACGCTACTCACCAAGTAACGGTAGCTATGTTAATCCACGTCACGCTTTGTTGTCGTCACGTATCTTAGCAACCGCGCGGTCGTTGGATGCGTGACGTTGTCTTCTATTAATATAAACGGTTAATCCGCCTTTGATCTCGCGTAGATCAGCTGTGTTAAAAAACTCGCAGCTGTTTCGTTATAGTTTTACTCCGTTTTCTTGATTAATGATTGGAGATCCGACTCAAAAATGGGGAGGAGAAGGAAGTTGGCGCCAGCCACATCGGTCGATGAGTTTAATTCGGAGGACTTTAGATCTAATTTGGTGGATTCTGACTACGATCATCAAGAAGAATCAACTGACAACCCGGTGGAAGAAAGAGCGACCAGATCAACCGTGTCTTCAGGATCGGGGGAGCAGATAATGGATCGGATGAATCGTTTAGAGGCATCTTTATTCACCGTTATTGGACTTCTCCAGGAAAAGAAAGAATCTGTGTCGGTTCCAGCAGCTGTGTCTAATCCAAGTCAAGGTGCGGTCGGTGGGATTCAGAGTGACTGTGTTAAAGACTGTGTGTTGCCTGCATCGAAGACTACAATTGACCATGAAAACAAGACCAACGAAAAAGAGAAAGAGAAGTCAAAAACGGGTATTTATCTTTCTAAAAACTTTTTGAATGAAAATGAAAAACTTGTCACCATTGAAAAGTTGAATGTCATCAATCTTAAACTTTTGAAAGATTTAATTCAAAAAGGGGAAAAGGTTGAACCATTAGTTGAACACTTAATTTTGCTCTCGGAAAAAGCTGAAACAAAAGTTTTTACCAGCGAAGCACTTGTCAAATATGATAACTCCGTTAAAGAAAGGGCGGAAAAGATAGGCATAAATGCCTTTGAGGGCATTGACCCGTCAGATATTGTTCGCTATTTGTCTTACGAAGGAACCGTCAATGCGGCTATATCTAAATCAAAAACTTTGAAGAAACCCGATAAAGTTGGCTATTGTAATCTTTTCAATAGGGCTGATAACGCATGCAAGTTTAGCAACTGCAAATATAGGCATGTTTGTAGCGAATGCAATAACAAAAGCCACGGGGCCTATGATTGTAAATCCAGCAGTGGCCAATTCGCTAAGAAATGATATGTTGGTGCGGAGCAATGCTATTTCACTTCGGGTCACTATTGTGACAATGTATCAAGTAAGGAATGCGCTGGCTCTAAAAATAGCCAAATTGATGACGTTACTGCCAGTAACGTTGTAAATACTTTTTGCTCTGAAGCACCTTCTGTAGATTCGTTATTCGTTAATGACAGGTTTGTTATAACGAATTCTGTTTTAAATATTGATGCAGAATCTTTTTACCCATCAGAGGTGGAGAAAGATATTGTTACGGATGTTTCAGCCTGTCGTTTAGGCTGTTGTGGTTGTTCACACATTATAGGCGGGAAAAAGGCTCAGTTGAAGCCGTGTCGGGCCTATAAGTATATTTTTGATTCTAATCAAAATTCAAAATTGTCAGAAGAAGAGAAGAATTTTGTTTGGGACGGAATTAATTGGGGTTTTAAAATTGTTAATTCTGATTGTACGGTCTCTTATGACTGTGATAACTATAATTCAATTCTTGACGAAAAGTTTTATGATCAGATGTCTGATATTGTTATTGACGATATTGAAAACGATAGAATTTCTAAAGTCAGTGTCAAACCACAATGTATACATGCTCTTGGTGCCGTAGTTAAATCAAATGGTAAATTACGGCCTATAACAGATTGTTCTATGCCTATAAGCGGCAGTATCAATGACAATATGAGTAGTACTTTCACGGATATAACCTATAACTCGGTTTATTCGGCAGCAGAATGTCTGAATATCGGAGATTATTCAGTGGTGGTTGATCTAAAATCAGCATATAGATCCGTTAATGTATTTTCAGAACACACTAAATATCAAGGCCTAAGATGGGATTTGGGCGAAGGTCCTGAGCTTTTTTGTGATAATAGGCTTTGTTTTGGCCTTCGATGTGCACCAAGTATCTTTACTAAATTATCAAATTTTATCGTAGATTGTGCACATCAAGAAAACATTCCTTTAGTTATAAACTACTTGGATGATTTCCTCATAATAGGCTCAAGTTACGATGAATGCCTAGAGTATCGTGATAAATTCATTTCAATGGTAGAGACAATTGGTTTTGAGGTCTCAAGGGAAAAATTAACTTTTCCCTCAACTAAAACTATCTTTTTAGGCATCACTATTGATAGTAATGATATGAGCTTGACTTTACCTCAAAGTAAAATTGAAAAACTCAACAATTCCGTTAATGCTGCCTTGGAAAAAGGATCAGGGACTAAAAAAGACTTCGAAATCCTTGGAGGGATAATTTCCTTTTGTTCTCAAATAGTCAGGGGTGGAAGGACTTTCAGCAGGAGGTTTTTTGATTTGAGTGCTAGGACCCGTAGGGGGGTCAGGGTTAAAATAGATGCGGAAGCCAGGAAAGACCTTGAATGGTGGAAAGAATTTTCAAAAACTTTTAATGGTAGAGCTATAATTCAGACTAATTGTTCAGAAGTCCCCATTGTGTCAGATTCTTCGGGGAAAGATTTTGGAGTGTGGGCTGGCAAGGATTTTGTTTTTGGTACCTGGGATAATTCTTTTTCCAATGATTATCTTTCGGATCATATCGTTGAGGGTCCTTCTGAGGAAGTTGGAGATTTAAACATTAATGTTCTGGAATTGTGGCCCATTGTGGTCGGTTTAAAACGCTGGGGACAGGTCTATTCCAATAGGAGAGTTCACTGAATTACAGATAACACCCAGGTTATGTCCATGATTAATTCTGGTAGGAGTCACAATTCAGTGTGCATGGGTTGGTTGAGGGAAATTTTCTGGTTTTGTTTTGTTTTTAACATTCAACTTGTAGCCTCTTATATTAGGTCTGATGACAATATTTTGGCAGATTACTTATCCCGTATCACTTATAATGGTTATTTCGGTAAATGTATTAAAGTATTGGTGGATAATGGTATGTGTTGTTCTGTTGATCTTCAGGTTCTGGACTATTAGACCTTCAGTTCCAAAGTGAGGTTTTTCTAATGTCAGGTATTTCAACTAACACAGCCAAGTCTAGGAGTAATCAACTCAACAAGTATCTTGCGTTTTGTTCAAGTTTTGAACTGGTTCCGTTTCCTTGTACGGCCTATCAAGCTGGAATTTACTCGGTTCATTTGTCTTCTACACTTTCTGCTAGTTCGGTGAAAAACTATTTGTCGGGGGTTTGGTTTTATCAAAAACTCCGCGGGTTTGAGGATTTTTCTTCGGATTATAGGTTGAAGCTTATTCTGAAAGGTATAACCAAGTCCAAGGGTTGTCAGGTATCTCCTAGGCATTCGTTGTCTCAATGGGATCTTCTTCGTATTTTCTCCAAATTATCCTTACAGGATAGTTCGGATTTGGTTTTTTGGTTGGCTATTATCACGGGTTTTCGGGCACTTCTTCGTAAGTGCCACTTTACTCTTTCTGATCATACCCTAAGGGTCAGGGATTTTGTTTTTGCAAGTGATCACTTGGAAATCAGGGTTCGTTCTTCGAAGACTGACCAGCTTGGTCAAAAACCACACTCCATTTATTTGGGTATCCTGGAAAGTTCCCCTTTCTGTGTTTTTTCCATGGCTAAGAAGGTTATTTCGTCCAATAATCTTTCTTCTGAGGATTTTTTATTCTCGTTTAGGTCCTCTTCAAATCTGGTAGTTTTACCTGATCCATTTTTCAACCACAGATTAAAGCATATTTGTGGTTTGATAGGTATTTCCCCAGTCTCTGTTAGTTCTCATTCACTAAGGCATGTTGGGGCGTCTTTTTTAGAATCTGTGGGTATTCCTAGAAGTAGTATTATGAAGCGGGGTAATTGGTCCTCCAATGCAGTATTCACGTATCTCCACCAATCGGTGGAATCACAGGTTCAATCGGACCTAAAAGTTCTTAAAAGTATGTGATTGTGTCTTTGGCAGGGTTTTTGGCCGTATTTAATTATTTATTCCTGCCAAATCCACTGTTATTGTTGTTTTTTATTAATTAATATATATTACTATACTTCTAGTTCTCCTAGGACGAATATCATATGTCTATATATTTCAATATATTAATATATGTGAGGACGCAAGACAACACTACGCTACTCAACAAGTAACGGTAGCTATGTTAATCCACGTCACGCTTTGTTGTCGTCACGTATCTTAGCAACCGCGCAGTCGTTGGATGCGTGACGTTGTCTTCTATTAATATAAACGGTTAATCCGCCTTTGATCTCGCGTAGATCAGCTGTGTTAAAAAACTTACCTTAGTTTACCTGTTATCTAGATGTCTAGGCTGGGTTGTTCCCAGTGTATCAATAAAGCCGTATTTAATTATTTATTCCTGCCAAATCCACTGTTATTGTTGTTTTTTATTAATTAATATATATAACTATACTTCTAGTTCTCCTAGGACGAATATCATATATATATATATTTTTTTTTATTGAGTACTGTAAAGAGGTACATTGAGGGCCTCTGCGTAGCAGGTATTCTGGCCAACATTTTCACCCAGGAACAATATTGATGGTGTATATCGTAGTATATGCAGGCGAGCAGTCAACGCGAATCCCGGAACAGCTCTCAGCGGGCTCTCGGCGTCACTCTCAGTGTAGCTCTTGGCATGTCACCTGGCCGGCCGGGGGCTTAAAATCAAATGAAACAGTTTTCCGCCGGCAATGCTTTGCGGGAGAGGTTGCACTCATAATGCCTGGCCGCCTGCCCGGCCTTCTCTGTGGATATTGTCCGGTGACAGGGTTTGGGAGGCACGGGGAGAGGCCTCTATTTCGGACCTGCTTTAAACATTTATAAGCTTGTAATATATATAAGAATTAACGTTTATTGACTGAGATGAAGATTCAATGTAATTAAAAGTTATAAAAAAGGATAACACTCCGAAAAGAGATAATTTCCACATAGATGGAGTTTATGCGATATTGCGATGATTTCATTACACTAAGGCCCCTTTGCTCGCATCGTCAAAACTTGCGATACCGCGTGAATATAGCGATATCACAAAAACAAGAGCAACAGGGGCATGTACCCTCGTTTTCCCTTGCGACTGAATGCGATGGAGCTGTCACACTCAGGGACATAAATACTGCCGGTGGGCCGTTTATGGCCCCATAAAACATGTGCGAAGATCGCGTTGCTTCATCATTTCCTTTTGTTTGTTTGTTTGTTTGTTTTGGTAGTTTAACGTCCAATTTGTTCAATTAGACTTACTTTGGGTTTGATCGAATCTATGAGATGAATGTAGGAGAAATCCCACCCCTACACATTTACCGAGGTGAGAGTTCTTTTACTTCCAACACCACATAGACATGGTATGAGAAGGATTGGCCTTTGATATAGCAGTAAATCTACCACTGCTGGGGGTGAAGGAGAAAAGTGGCTGCAGTGGGATCTGAATCAACAAAGTCCCATGCTCCTTACCACTGAGCTATCTCCCTACCCACGCCGGTCGCTTTAGTTATGCTTGCGTGCAAGCATATCCGGTCTGCACCACGAGGAGGCGAGGCAACCAAGAGGGTGAACAGATTGGTAATTTCTGTCCACCCCAGCAGACCATTTTTTTCCTTTCGTAAAATATTAAAAGGTACCCAGGGGATCGTTGCTCCACGTTTTGGGGATCGCAGAATAGCGATCCGAGGTATAAAGTGTTGCTCCAGATCTTTTTGCGGATGGCATCATAGTCATGTCGCCATCTAATACCAATTAAAAACATAATGTACCTATAACCTATGAAACTTTAAGTGTGGTGTTGTAAAAGGTAATGATGCAACATGGAATGAACGATACCACACAACACGATCCGATATTACTGGTGCAAAGCTTTTCCCACATTTCTAGGAGCAACAACCCCCTCTGTCGCCAGGGCTCTCAAACTAAAGGATTTTGTTTGTTTGTTGGGTTAATTAACGTCAAATTTGTTCAATTAGACCAAAGAAGTGGAGAGAGAAGGAATGGCAACAGAGGTGTAAGGCTGATATCTATGTCTCCTGGCAGGTCGCCGCGCAGCTGTCATGGTTGGGTGATTGCATACACTAGTTCCCCAGTCATCTGCTAGAGGGCTCGGCGGAGGCTATCCATAACCGTTTAACAGCAGCATGGTGCCTCCAGGCATTCCCCTGGCTATGGCAGCATGCACAAAATTCAACAAATAGAAAAATAATAGTTTGAATTGAAAGAAATTTTGACAAAGTATAAAAGCCATATTTACCTCTAATTTGGTTTAGAAAAATATTTTCCAAGAAATATTGACCTAATTCTATATTTTCCCACATAATTGCCATACAATATAACTCACAAGTTAGTGTTTTATACTTTTAAATGACCTGAATTGACCCAGTCTCCCCATTTCAAAGTTTGTGTGCATTGTCAATGCCGGTCACTGACCCTCAGTCAGCCCCCGCCCGATACAAATACGGTGTTAATTGTTTTGAGACAACCACACACCCTACATACATGTGCTATATACCATCGGAAAGGCCTAAAACTGTGCTACCGAAAACATTTTAGATCATTTGGATAGATTATTTTCATTAGTTCTCAACCGGCAGGTCAAAGGTATGTCGTTTGTTAGCTCAAATTCTACCCACACATCTCCGACCCTTCCTCTCCACACCTATTTTCCATGAAAATTGACTTAATTCTACATTTTCTCATATAAATGACATACAATATAACTCACAAGTTAGTGTTTCAGACTCTTAAGTGACCTGAATTGACCCAGTCTCCACATTTCAAAGTTTATGTGCATTGTCAATGCTGGTCACTGAGCCTCCGTCAGCCACCTGCCCGATACAAATACGGTGTGAATTGTTTTGAGAAAATATAGAATTAAGTAAATTTTCATGGAAAATGGGTATGGAGATGGAGGGTCATATTTTGAGCTACCAGTTGAGAACTAATGAAACAATCTATTAAAATGAATTAGACTGTTTACCGTAGTACAGTTTCATGCCTTTTTAATGATATATAAAAAATGTGTGTAGGGTATGTGGTTGTCTCAAAAATGAGACTGGTCAATCAGTCAATCAATTGGTGGTTCGATCGGAAGGTGGGTCAGGAGGGAAGGAGGGAGGGAGGGAAGGAGGGAAGGATGGAAGGAGGGATGGAGGGAGGGAAGGAGGGAGGGAGGGAGGGAGGGAGGGAGGGAGGGAGGGAGGGAGGGAGGGAGGGAGGGAGGGAGGGAGGGAGGGAGGGAGGGAGGGAGGGAAGGAGGGAAGGAGGGAAGGAGGGAAGGAGGGAGGAAGGAGGGAGGGGAGGGGAGGAGGGAGGGAGGGGGAGGGAGGGAGGGAGGGAGGGAGGGAGGGAGGGAGGGAGGGAGGGAGGGAGGGAGGAGGGAGGGAGGGGAGGGAGGGAGGGAGGGAAGGGGGGAGGGAAGGAGGGAGGGAGGGAGGGAGGGAGGGAGGGAAGGAGGGAAGGAGGGAAGGAGGGAGGGAGGGAGGGAGGGAGGGAGGGAGGGAGGGAGGGAGGGAGGGAGGGGGAGGGAGGGAGGGAGGGAGGGAGGGAGGGAGGGAGGGAGGGAAGGAGGAGGGAAGGAAGGAGGGAGGGAGGGGAAGGAGGGAGGGAAAGGAGGGAGGGAAGGAGGGAGGGGAGGAGGGAGGGAGGGGAGGGAGGGAGGGAGGGAGGGGGGAGGAGGGAGGGAGGGAGGGAGGGAGGGAAGGAAGGAAGGAAGGAAGGAAGGAAGGAAGGAAGGAAGGAAGGAAGGAAGGAAGGAAGGAAGGAAGGAAGGAAGGAAGGAAGGAAGGAAGGAAGGAAGGAAGGAAGGAAGGAAGGAAGGAAGGAAGGAAGGAAGGAAGGAAGGAAGGAGGAAGGGACATAAGCCGTGAGACACCCACCAAAGGTGTGATCACTGGAGCGTGACGGCCGTGACCTGTTCCACTAGTTTCGTGACATGTCTGTCACACCATACAGACATTAGGGTTGTCTAGTTTTGTGACAACACAAGTAGCTGCCCTTAGGTAAAGACAGACCCCAAACATAAGAATTAGACAAATCTACACGTCATGGACCTGTTTCACTAGTTTCGTGACAAAAGTGTTAGACAGACATGAAAAGCGGCACCAACAGTGCAAGCAAGAACGGACAAAACAAAGTCTAATACTAGTTTCTATGAAACCGGACACACCATCTAGACGCCATCTACTGATCTAGACTTGTCACGAAACTAGTGAAACAGGTCCCTGGAGAACATAGATATTGGCCCTTATGGTCACAACAAGCTAGCAATGCTATTCCTTCTCCTACAATTCCTTGATTAGACTGACTTTAGATTTGACTGAATCTATGAGTTGAATGTAGGTAGAAATTCCACCCCTACACATTTACATGGTATGAGAAGGATTGGTATTTGATATAGCAGTAAATCTACCACTGCTGTCGGTGAAGGAGAAAAGTGGCTGCAGTGGGACTCAAATCAACAAAGTCCAACAACCAACGAGGGGGAAATGGCAATAGCCAATGAGTGTATAGGATTTTAAGGTGTGACATACAGATACATGCATTTTATATTCACAGTGATGTGTTCTATTTGTGATAATAATTGAGAGAACATCTAGTTGAGCGCGGGAAATCGCGCTCATATACGTCATCTAGAAGTTAGAATGCTCACACAGGCTTTCAGCTTACTGCAATGAATCTAACACTTCACTATCCATGCACCAACTATAAAGGCCTGGTGAAATGGACAGGTGTCCAGTATCACAGTCTGATGATACCCCTGCCCCACTACTGACTTGGTTCCTAAAAATAGTTCAAAACTGATGGGACACACCTAAATACATTGTTGCAAGACTATTGTAAGACTGTTGTAAGGCCAATACAAGACAGTTGCAATACTGTTGCAAGACTGTTGTATGACTGTTGCAAGACTGTTGTATTACTGTTGCAAGACTGTTGTAAGACTGTTACAAGACTTGTTAGGCTGCTATAAGACTTGTAAGACTGTTATAAGACTGTTGTAAGACTGATGCAAGTCTGTTGCAAGACTGGTGCAAGATTTTTGTAAGACTGTTGTAAGACTGTTGTAAGGCTGATATAAGACTGTTGCAAGACAGTTGCAAGACTGTTGTAAGACTAATACAAGGCTGTCGTAAGACTGGTGCAAGACTGTTGTAAGATAGTTGTGAGGCTGATATGAAACAATTCTCATATAAGCCTTACAACAGTCTTACAACAGTCTGACAACAGTCTTGTATCAAACTTACAACAATCTTACAACAGTCTTGCAACAGTCCTACAACAGTTTGTAACAGTCTTGCAACAATCTTACAACAGTTTGTGACAGTCTTGCAAAGTCTCATAACAATCTTACAACAGTCTTTAATCAGCCTTACAAAAGTCATGTGTCAGCTTTACAACACTCTTGTAACAGTCTTACAACAATCTCGCAGCAGTCTTAAAACAGTCTTACAAGTCTGGCAACAGTGATAAAACAGTCTTGTAAAAAAAAAATGTTCAGGGTAAAGATATACAGCACAAGGTGATCTCTACCCCCGAAAAATTGGAATTATCATGTGAGAGTTTATTATCCTTTAGAAGTACTGCGCTCATCCATTGTAAATGGAAATATCATTAGCTCCTAGTTGAGCGCGGAAAATCGCACTCATATACGTCATCTAGAGAGGTTAGAAGGCTCACACAGGCTTTCAGCTTACTGCAGAGAATCTAACACTTCGCTATCAATGTCCCAACTATAAAGGCCTGGGTAAATGAACAGGGGTCCAGTATCCCAGTCTGACCATACCCCTGCCCCCTACTGACTTGGTTCCTTTTAATAGAACTTTCTTGGCTGAGTGACCTTGTGATTGTGTGTGCGCTGCAGTCTAGGAAATCAACAGAAATCACATATTTTCAATGTATAAAATACTCAAGATGAAAACTAGGATTCTATAAATGGTTCAAGATCACAGAAAAAGGACAATTATGGTATTTTGAGTGCGATAAGTGTACAAACTAGGAGCAAATAGTATGTTCATCATTGATGAATGGGTGTGCAATTATAAATGAATAACAATTGAAAGGTTTACATTCAGCATCTGCCTGTGTCTACGATTCAAATATATCAAGCACCAGTAGGTCAATCAGGTATTTTGGTCTTGAGTGATTGGGCAGTTGACCAAGACCTTCAATGAAAAATTCAGTCACAACCATGACGAGTTGAATGGGATGTGTGGTATGCTAGACCAGGCACAAGTCGAAATCAAAAGTTAGCCAACATACGACAAACACCTCAAAAGAAATATGCCAATGTATTTATGACTTGATTATGAAATATTTTCACTGTATTAGGATACTTCTATTTTGATTAAGTAATCGGTTGTCATCTGTTGACACATGTGATATATGGTGATACTTTGGAAAAAACTATTAAATCCATTCTCTGGGTTTATTGAAACATTCTTACTTTTATTTGATGAAATGATTTAGGTATACCGCGCTCTTCCATTATAAATGGAAATAACATTTGCTCCTAGTCTCTTATAGTGTACTCTTAGTAAAGCGACCACCAATGCGACTTTATTTATGTGAGTGAGTTGTATACATACATGATCGATACATATGTATATAGACACGTACTCCTGGGCATACTCCATAACTTTCATACTGACTGAAAATGAAAACGAATACTAGCAGAAAACACTTACAGCATGCCAAAGTTGTAAATTACACTTGTACATATATGTTCATGTATGATTGACACGTACTTGTATCAGCATTGGTCCGTGATAGGACTCTTGTAGATGCTGTACAATGAACCGGTTTGTTCTGGCCGACCCAACGGGATGTACCAGAGCGTGACCAGCCACACATATCGGCTAATCCTGTTTGCTGTCGTTGTTGTGATTTGACCCGCCTAATATCCAGGTGAGATCATAATGGCGCCATGGTGTAGTGGTGAGCACATTGGACTTTGAATCCAGGAGCCCGAGTTCGAACCTCGGTGGTGCCTCTAACGCTTTTGTTAAAATACTGTTAAATCCATGTTAGCATGAATACTTATACGAGACTGTGAAATGCTAGAGACTATATAAATCAAAACGTATTTATACAGGTCTATAATTAAATGATCATTTTACCTGATTTACCGTGTACTTTCATACCTATAGAAAAATACCTGACGATGGACACGAATGTATAGGCCCCCACTGGACGGCAACGCGACAGGAACCCCCCCCCCCCCCCCCCCCCCACACACACACACCCTATTTCCCGTTATAGGCATTTATATCTCACCCCTGTATTTTTTTCACATAGACTTAACACCGGAAATTTTACTCAATGCCCAAGATGAATTTAGAAAAAAAAAGTACTCAATGGGGGACTATGTCACAAATGTTAGCCAACTAGTCAATGTGAGGCCACTGAGGGGTGAGATTCAGAAACGTATTTAAGTTTGACTGTCAGAGCTCGATCCAAACAAGTTTTAATCACTATGTGAATTAATATGCTATTGAAACTTGATGGGATACGAGACTGTAAACTTTTATAGGATTCCCCTATATACCTTTGACTCATATATATATGAGTTTATCATACTGAGATTTGGTTTGGTTTGGTTTGATTTAACGTCCAGTCAACCATTGCAGGTTCTCACCAGACTTTCTCAAGGTTCTTTTACACCACAAGGGTGGTGATCGAATCTATGTAATGAATTTAGGTAGAAATCTCACCCCTACACATTTACTTAGGTGAGAGTTCTTTTACTTCCCACACAACATAGACATGGTATGAGAAGGATTGGCCTTTGATATAGCAGTAAATCTACCACTGCTGGGGGGTAAAGGAGGAAAGTGGTTGCAGTGGGACCCAAATCAACAAAGTCCCGTGCTCTTTACCACTGAGCTAACTCCCCACCCACGCTTTAGTTATGCCAGCGTGCAAGCATATCTGGTCTGCATCACGAAGAGGCGAGGCGACCAAGAGGGTGAACAGATTGGTAATTTCTGTCCACCCCAGCAGACCTGCTGTTTGGGTAATTACTATTTTTTCTTTACCACAGTTTAAAATATGCAATAGAAAGTGTCAGTATTCTTTTTTGTTATTGCATTTTCCTCTTTTCCCGGCACATCTGACTTGGAAATCCTGACATTGAATGTTGCGGTGGCTATTGCATTTTCCTCTTTTCCAGGCACATCTCCTGACATGGAAATCCTAATATTGAATGCTGAGTTGGCTATTGCTTTTTCCTCTTTTCCAGGCACCTCTCCTGATGTGGAAATTCTGTATTGAACAGACATAGAATTTTTCTTCAGCTATTGTATTTTCCCTTTTTCCAGGTACCGCTCCTGAGGCAGTAGAGGCGCAATATGCTGATGGTGATGTGTCTAGTTTGGATACAGCTGAGGATGTGTCTACAGATGCAGACAACGAGATGGCTCCAGGCAATGTCCCTAACAAGGATACAGACAACAAAGTAGCTCCCGGCAATGTCCCTAAAGAAGATGTGGTTGTTTTAGCTCCAGGCAATGTCCCTCAAGACAATGTGGTTGAGTTAGGCCCAGATATTGTAGATTTACCTGCAGTTATAGTGGGAGGGGATGAAAGCATATGACAGGTAAATGCTGCAGGTGATAATGTCACAGTCCCCGATGCAACCATTTTCGATGCAGCCAATATCACAAGTAGGGAACTTAGAAAGGAGGAGATCTCCCCAAGTAAGGCTCCCAGTGTTTGGAGCAAGTTTAGACTTTATGAAACTTTTTGTTCCAACAAGAAAAAACAGTCTAGTAAAGAAAAATCATTACTTTCTTCTTTGTCCTCCCCTGAGGAAGTGAAGTCTGTCTGTGCCCAGAAGCAGCTTGCGTCTGGTCCTTGTGGTCCTACTGTCAAGCAAAGGAAGTACAGTGGTGTCAAAAAAAATGTTATTGACTTCCTTACTAGATGTGAGCACTCCATTACTCTTCCAGGAAAAATAGATGTTGTGAGAGTAAACAAAAGGAAGGTACAGAAAGTACAACTAACTGAGTTCATGTACATTCTTCATAAAGAGTACAACACTGTCTTCCCTGAGACAAAGGTCAGCAGGTCTTGTTATAGAACTCAATGCTGCCCCTGAAGTCATTAAGCCGTTGTGACAATACAAGGATGACAACGTTACAAAGCTTCTGACTCTTGCTTTGGTTAGTGATGATCGATGTCATGATGATAGTGCTGTATTTGCCTTTCTTAAGGTTATAAATCAGGTTATTACCAACCAGCTTCCTTTTGTATCTTGGGTACATTACCTGACAGACAGTCCCTCAGACCGCAATCAAAAGATGTTCAGTATCCTTTGCAAGCACCAGAAACTCTTTGACAGAGCAGCCACCTGGTCCGGTCACAGCAAGGGTACCTGCGACGGCATTTGGGCAGCACAGAATGGTGGACAACAGGTGAAGAAAGACAACATTTAAAATGCATACCAGTTTGCCAAGGCAGGCAATAAGCAAGAAATTCACTTGTCCTGGGCCCTGTTTTTTAGTCACGACATTTGTAACTTACGACACATATTTGCTGTCAGTGTGCTATAGAGCTACGATCTTAGGCTGGCTGTGACACTTGCTGTAGATACGACACATAGGGAGGTAAAAGGTGTGCTATAGTCACGACAATCGGTGGCCAATGGACCGGAAAGTGTTGCCATAAGTGTCGTATGTCTAAGACCACTCTGGACATGTCGTACCAATGCGCAACTTCACTTCTCGTAAGAATTAAGCAGTGAAATTTTAACACGAGTAAGGTATAGATATAATCAATAATCGTACCAAATATTAAGAAAATCGGTCTAGGCGTTCCGAAGATATCGGCGTTTGAATTTCTTCATAGCAATGTCTGCTCTGGTGGCCAGTGTCGCCCTACGCTCACGTGACCCGAATTTATGCCGTGACCTCGACATTCACTGCGCACGGGAGGTGGGAGGGTGTTATGGCCACCAGAGTAGACATTGCTATGACGAATTTCAAACGCCGATATCTTGGGAACGCTGCGACCGATTTTCTTCATATTTGGTACGATTATAGATTATATGTATGCGTTACTTGTATTAAAATTTCATCGCTTAATTCGTAAGGAAAGCACAGAAAATCCTCTATATACGCACAGTGAGGTTTTATAGAACCTAAGACAGTTCTATACTTGAGACACTTTTAGCGGCGATCGTCCGTGGCGCACTACGACACCGTCTATAGGACGGCGGCCATCTTTTGTCGTCCAAAAAGGTCGTAGATCGGCTGTGGGGTCGTAGGCCTGCGACACTCACAAATGTCGTGACTAAAAAACAGGGCCCTGGTTGGCAGAGGAGGGGTCTCCGTTTTTCTTCGCTAACGCCAAGTCTGCAGGATGGTGATGCATCTGATGATGTCTCATTATATTTGGATGATGATGCATCCTTAGATTCTGACTCACACAAAGCAACTGTTTCTGCCACAGTTAGTGACACAGAAATCACTTATGAAAAAGGAAGTTGGTTGGCTGTCATTTATGAGAAGAAATGGTTCTTGGGTAAATGTATCGGTAGTATCTATGAATACTGAAGATGCATCTTTTCAGCATAATTTATGGCTTTGTAAAGGTTACCTATAAATACATGGCTTTATGGCAAAGCCATATATTTAGAGTCATGTTTTACAAAGCCATGTACAGTAATGTACAGTAAAAACCCTCCATTCTGAGCATACTGGCCCTAAAAGCAGGGTGTCCCCTTATGCGGGGTTAAAATAAACTAAATAAGAATTTCTGTTCCGAGGAAACTGTCCCCTAAAGCAAGGTGGCCCCTTAAGTGAGATTTCCTGGAAGCGGGGTTTTACTGTATAAGGTTTCAAGATTTCATATTGAAAAGAAAAAGACTTTTCAGTACCCAATGAAAGGTGGACTTTCATGTGCGAATATTGTCAATCTCTCACAGAATCAGCAGGTTCTCGAGGCACAGGATCAGCAGGTCCCTGAGGTGCAGGATGGTTAGGTTATTAAGATGCAGGATCAGCAGGTACTTGAGGCACAGGATTAGCAAGTACTTGAGGTGCAGGATCAGTAGGTTCTTGAAGGGCAGGATCAGTAGGTACTTGAGCGGCATTGCCGGCATTGTCACTGCTTGAAGCAGTTTTCAAAATTATTTCATGTTTCCTTTCTAAGGCTAAACATTGTGTGAAAGTGTCAGAATTTAAATATGCATTAATCAATAACCTTCCACCGGAAGAAATGTGAAAACGGGGTAGGATAATATCTAGACGCCACACGTTTGAGTTTATTTATGTCACTCATTTGGTTGGCTTCATAATGTCACTCGTCTTCGAAATTACGGAGCCAACAAAATGTGTGACATAAATAAACTCAGACTCAAACTTGTGACGTCTCTTCATATTATCCCACCCAAGAGATTTATGCTGTCCACCAAAGATGTGGTTTTTCGCTTAATATTTTTAATTGGAATGCTATATGCGTTTGAGGGTGAAAAGACGAGCGATCCGCTTGAGCAACTGCTGGTATGTGACGGCGTTTATGTTTATAGCACAAACTATCAAAAAACATTGTTCTTTCCTGTATTCTGAATGGCATTAAAAGCAAGAGTTTTTTGTAGTTTTTTCAGAAAAAAAACAGGTCATCAGAATTTCAGGGAATGCTGTATGTGTTTGAATTGAAGCTCATGTATGTATTTAAAAAAACCACAATAACTTTTAAGAATTCTGTACATATTTCGGGTTTGTGATCAAGAATGTTGAAGTTACTGTTCTATCACGTCCATTGTTAATATCATCACGTCTGACGGATTTTTTTACCCTTTTCCCCAGAACTTATTACTTATTAAGAATTGCATGGAACATCTTCTAGTTTGACATAAATCATGTATCTAACCTATAAAAGTACTTCTGTGATTTAAAAAGGTGACATTGGTGTATTTAGATGGTTGAAGAAAAAACAAAATTCATTTTGTAATATCTTGGAGAACATCTTCTTTATTGGTAACTTTAAGGCAGCACAGAAAAACATCGCATATGTAGTTCAGGGCCCTATTTTTTAGTCAAGATATCGCAAGTCTACGATCGCCTAAGATCGGATCAAGATTCTACGACATTTCTACGACACAAGATGGCGGGTGTGCTATAGAGTGTCGTAGGTGGAATCAAATGATCTTGCCGAGATGTGTCGGAAGTTAAGATTAGTATAGAACTGTCTTAGGTTCTATAAAACATCACTGTGGATTTCCTACGCTTCCCCTACGAATTAAGCAATGAAATTTGTGTAAGGATAGATATAACCTATAATCGTACCAAAAATGAAGAAGATCGGACATACCGTTCCGAAGATATCGGCGTTTGAATTTGAAACATCGGGCTATCGATCGGATATCGCACAAGCATTCTCCTAGCAGATCTTTCGTGGTACAGAGCACGTAATCTCTGCATGGAGAGTGAAGTAAGCGTAGTCGATGTCAAGGTCTACACTGGCCACCAGAGCAGTATATGCTATGACAAAATTCAAACACCGATATCTTTGGAATGGTGCGGTCGATTTTCTTGATATTTGATACGATTATAGGTTATATGTATACCTTACTCTAGTTAAAATTCCATTGCTTAATTCCAACGGGAAGTGAAGTTGCGCATTCGGTACGACATGTCCAGAGTGGTCTTAGACATACGACACTTATGGCCCCTGTTTCCACTCCATTGGCCACCGACTGTTGTGACTATAGCACACCTTTTAGCTCCCTAAGTGTCGTATCTTCACTAAGTGTCGTACCCACTTTATGGTCGTATCTCTCTAGCACACTGACGGCAGATACGTGTCGTAAGTTACGAATGTCGTGACTAAAAAACAGGGCCCAGGATTTCCAGTTGACTGGTTCCCACTGCTGCTAAAAGCCAACAGGAAGGTAGTACCGCCTGGATGTTGTGCTGGCAGTGGGCGACCATTGGTTTCAGAGTATCATCAGAAGTTGGGGACAGACCAACGGACTCTGCGATAGTTGCTATGTGGTTATAACAAGAAATAAACTTCAACACTAAACTGATACAATTCAATGAGAAGAGATAAATGTAACTCATGATATCTTATCATAGCTGAAATATTTTTCGAAAACGAAGAAGGCGCCACAGGAAACTGTAGTTCCAGTTCTACCAACCAGGATTATTTTTGACCCAAACAAAATTTTAAGATGATGATAAGATTATAATCCATATCGCAGCAAGTATTAAGAATAGAAACATGATCTAAAGTGCACATTAATCACATTGATGATACCTATGTAATATTTCTATAGTTCTGATCCTGACATGCATAGGGACTTTGATATTGAAAGAACCAAATGTCTACATATTTATTAAGATAAAGAAAAAAACAGTACACTTAGCACCATAACCATAACTGTTTCATTTAAATATACATTTGAAACCAACTGTGAAATAGTTTACGAAGGCCGGCTGAGGTGGAAATAATTTCAAATTCTTGATTTCCCATGTGGAACCCTTGAAAATGAGGGAAATCTGAGTCCTGACCCCAACCAAAATGACCCAAAATTTGCCAATTGTTCAAAATCCCCCACCACACCCAGGGCCATATTTTTTGCTGTTCTATGTAGGAACTATGCTGGAATCGTTGATGAAATAGTTTATTATGGCTTGGTGCGATGGGAATATTTTCAAAATTGATGTTTTCCATGTCTGATTTTCTGAAAATGGGGGAAATCTGCCTGCCTACCCCAGCTAAAGTCATACAAAATCTGCCAATTGTCTGGAGCCCCACAGTACACCTACAGCCATAATCTTTACTGTCCCATTTAGGTACATATCCGATATCATTGATGAAATAGTTTATTAAAGGCTGGTGAGGTGGAAAAAATTTCAAAATCTTGATTTCCCATGTGGAACCCTTGAAAATGGGGGAAATATGAGTCCTGACCCCAACCAAAGTGACCCAAAATCTGCCAATTGTTTGGAACCCCCCAGCACACCCAGGGCCATAATTTTTGCTGTTCTATGTAGGAACTATGCTGGAATTGTTGATGAAATAGTTTATTAAGGCTTGGTGAGAGGGGAATATTTTCAAAATCTTGGTTTGCCATGTCTGATTATCTAAAATTCCCTTAATTTTAGATAATGAGGCATGGTAAATCAAGATTTTGAAATTACTCCCATCTCACCAAGCCTTAATAAACTATTTCATCAATGATTTTAACATAGTTCCTAAATACAACAAAAATTATGGCCGTAAGTGTGTTGGGGGTTCCAAACAATTGGCAGATTTTGGGTCACTTTGGGTTGGGTAGGGAGTCAGAATTCTCTCATTTCCAAGAGGTCCATAGGGTAAATCAAGAATTTGAAATTATTTCCACCTCACCAGCCCTTAATAAACTATTTCATCAACGATATCGGATATCTACCTAAATGGGACAGTAAAGATTATGACTGTGAGTGTACTGGGGGGTTCCAGACAATTGGCAGATTTTGTGTGACTTTGACTGGGGTCGGCAGGCAGATTTCCCCCATTTTCAGAAAATCTGACGAGGAAAACATCGATTTTGAAAATATTCCCATCTCACCAAGCCTTAATAAACTATTTCATCAACGATTCCAACATACTTCCTAACTAAAACAGCAAAAATTTTGGCCCTAGGTGTGCTGGGATTTTCCAAAACAATTGGCAGACTTTGGGTCACTTTGGTTGGGATCAGGTCTCACATTTCCCTCATTTTCAAGGGTTCCACATAGGAAATCCAGATTTTAAAATTATTTCGACCTTACCAGCCCTTAATAAACTAATTCATCACCGATATCAGATATGTACCTAAATGGGACAGTAAAGATTATGATTGAGTGTACCGGGGGGTTCCAGACAATTCCAACATACTTCCTGTGCTGGGGGTTCCAAACAATTGGCAGATTTTGGTTGGGGTCAGGACTCAGATTTCCGTCATTTTCAAGGGTTCCACATGGGAAATCAAGATTTTGAAATTATTTCCACCTCACCAGCCCTTAATAAACTATTTTATCAATGATTTTGGATATGTACCTAAATGGGACAGTAAAGATTATGAATGTGAGTGTACTGGGGGGTTCCAGACAATTGGCAGATTTTGTGTGACTTTGACTGGGGTCGGCAGGCAGATTTCCCCCATTTTCAGAAAATCATACATACGCCCTCCAGAGGTTACTCGTCTCCCGATTATCGCCCAGGGTAAACACAAGTTCCGCCCGCGAGTGGCTGGGCACACTACGATCACATGAACCACAGTTTTCCCACTTATATTTGAGTAACCTGAATATAATTTCGGGTACACATGTAGAAATAGTTGAAAATTCCATTTCAGACATCGGATTTTCCATTTGAACATTTATAAAAACCTTTAAAAAGCAATGATTGTGGGTTACGGGTCAAGGGTCTATCACCATAGAACGTCGGTAATCAGCGCACACCGGGACCTGTAAACAGACTGAATTCTGGGATACCTCAATAGGGTCTATGGAAAACATCGATTTTGAAAATATTCCCATCTCACCAAGCTTAAATAATCTATTTTATCCTACCCCTAATAAAAAACACCATAGGTTTAACATTGACTCAATGTATTTGACATAGCGTTGGATAAAGTGTTATTTATGCACCGAGGTGAATAAAAAAACGGACCAATCAAGGACGAGATAACGAAAGTAGATCCGGCAGCATTGATAACTACTAACATGGATAATTACAAATATTCTGTGTATATCGGTGAGATGGGGTAGGATAAATACAAAACCGAACTCGAGTTAGCCTTGTCAATGTTTATACCACTCTGGTCAGGTCTGCTACTCACTAAACTCAGCTAACGCCTCGTGTAGTAATACACAACCTGCCCATCGTGGCATAAACATTGACAAGGCTAACTCTCGTTTGGTTTCTACTAATTATCAATGATGCCAAGCATCTTCCCAAAAAGAACAGTTAAAATCATGGCCCTAAATGTGCTGGGGTTTTCTGGATTCACAGCACATTTTGTGTCAATTTTTGAAATTCAAAATATGTTGTCTGTGAAATAATTATTGATTTTATATAATTCCAACTACTGTTGATCACCAAAATAGAATTTTTGTATATGATGATTATATAAGTCATGTGTCATGCATATGACAGCACAGGTATGGTGCTGCTATATAGCTGTTTGGACATGTCACCGGGTGGATAAGGTGTGAACTACAGGTGTGAAAGTGGCGCCGTCTTAGAGGCCTATTAAACCAAGGAGGCACAAGCCCAGGCCGGGCCCCTTGTGGTCGCCTATTGGCGATCGGCGGCAATAGCCGGCCCAAACCTCCCGCCGGCGGCAATAATCTGCTTGGTGGAACAGCTCATGAGAGCTCACAGGCCCCTCACGGCCGGACCCTGCCGGCCACCGTGCCTCCAAAACCCCGTAGTCGGGCAGTATCGGCTGACCTGTTGGTGGCCGCCGGCTGCCGGCCTGGGACAATTCTCGTGCAATAGCCAATTTTGGAGGTGTTCCACCAAAATATAGTGATAACCACAGAGAAGGCCGGGCGGGCGGGCGGGCATTATGAGTGCAACGTTCCCTGCAAGCCCTGGCAGGGGAAAACCAATTCATTTGATTTTAAGCCACCGGCAGGCCGGCCGGCGTGTCAAGAGCTACGCCGAAAGAAGCACGGCCGCGGGCTCTGCCGGGACCCGCGGCGAGGGAAAGCCGACAACACTGCGCGGCCGACACCGGCGATACCTGAAGCCGCGAACGGACATAGAAAATTCCGACACTTTCGGCAGAATTCTAGCACCATAGCGTGCCATACACACTCATAACATCAATCCTTATCTTTATTTACCTTCATTGTTCGATTTAATGTCAAATTCCGCAGTTATTTCTCGTTTTCTGACCGTTCCCGTACAAATCTCGACTCGCGGACACGCTGCTGGGCTCGATACACGACTTTTGCGGGTTCAGAGCGTCGTAGTGTATTGCCGCACGCCGTGCCGCCTATCGGATCGATAGAGAACCGCTGGATTGCGCGTTAGTGCCGCCAACGTCCACCAGACGGCAATAGCAAACCCACCTGGGTGTAACGCCGCGCCGGGTCCGGCCGGCTCTACGGGCGCTCGCCGGGCGCCTTGTGTACGCCTGTTGGTCGCCTTGTGGGGCTTTGGTGGAACAGCTCCTAGAATTTAGGGGTTTAGGGGCGGCCGGCTAGCCGGCCCCGGCGGCAAATGCCGGCTGGAAGGCAAAAACCCGCCTGCTGAGGGCCTTTTTGGTGGAATAGGCCTCTTACAGCTAATATGGGAACATACAGGAGAACAATAGCGAGACGATCATATGTAGGCCACCGCGGCCGCGTTGCCAATCCAGGTCTATGAAGTCCGTGATTTAACTGATTGTACAGTTTCGCCTGTCTTCAGTTCTGACTTTCTGTCATACGTCTCCACCCATTTTCTTTGTTTCGATTCTGATACCTACAAATTGTAGAGTGCGCAATCTGTCCACCTATCGGGCTGTCCCTGCGGTCTAATTCTGCCGAGCCTAGAAATTGAGTGGGGAACCAGCGTAGATTTCCAGTTCTCCATAACCTCTGACTAGAATACTTGATACAAACTTGATTTGTTACGAAAAATTAAATTTAATTCTCTATCATCAACTTTTGTATGACTTTTTTTATATGTCAGATGTAAAAACTGGCTCAAACTTCAAAGTGCATAAATCTATAGATTCAAACAATCATACTTCTATCCCACAGAGTTTGTTGATATATCTTGTTAGAAACACATCAAACTACCTTTAATTACGCATATTAATCATGTACAGTGAGTTCAAACATAGATTTACGTTACCTGCACGTCGATCGAGCGATAATAACAGAACTCTAGACTAGAGTCTCTGAAAGTGGCAAAACCTTTTGGCACTTTCTAATATTAGAAAATCGTGGAAATGGGGTAGGATAAAATCTACACGACACTCACATTATGTTGGCTTCGTAATCTCACTAGTCTTCGACTCATGACATTACAGAACCCACGAAATCGTTACATAAATGAACTCAAAGGAGTGACGTCTCTTTTGATACTGTCACTGATAGTGACACTGTCTAAGTCAATAAACATATATTATGAATCTGTATTACAGTTTAACAAAGATAACAACCACAAAAAACAGGAACAACCAAAACATAAAACGATATAGGCAAAAAAATGACAACAGAAATCCAAAGCAGGGAACAACAATTACAAATTATACCCAACCGTCCGGCAGCAGACAGCACCAATGGAACGCTTGAATGATGGCTTGATGCACAATATTATCGCTAGATGTCGCGCCGTACTGGGTACCACTCTTCCAGCAGATCTTTCACGGCGCTTGCGCTTTCTTATACAAGCGGCCGCAGGAAATAGACCGTAGAATATCTGCTAGGAGAGTGACCGGGTACGCTACCGATCGTAGACCGATCGCAGTGGACTTGATCCATCAAAATCATCATAAACTTTAAAACATGCGATTATTCAAATGCGCAAGGAATTACAGTGTTTTAATACATTAGCTCGATAATCGTCATATTTAAACATATCTATTTTGGTAAAGACTAGATTTTGGAAAATCTCTATTCTCTCTGTTTCTGTATTGCTGGCGTTCTGCAGGTTAGTCGGAGAACGCCAAGGTGAAGGACACGTACAGTCATGGCTGAAAAAGCTCCCTGGTCGAATAATAAAGATGATTATGAGCTACATGATGTTATTGGTAAGTAACTAGTTTCTACCGATGTACCAATATACTCTTTTGTTAAGAGCGTTTTGTCAAAATGCTCCGAAAAGTCGGATTCCCATTGAAAATGAGTATCAGTTTATCCGATTGGTCTGTTTAGATTGTAATCCCGACGAGACACTTGACTGAGTCTTCGGTCTTGACAGTCCACACCCTCACTCCCGGTCAGCAAGTTTGACAAATGGTCCATAGTAATGTTCTTAACTTAATCACTGTGGGAGTTTGTTTTATTCTTTTGAAAAATACAAGATGACACATGTCTCCATTTCTACTATATAATAAATTGATAGTCTTTTGGGGGCTGGGATGCTCTGCATTACAATTTACATGGCCGGGACAAATGGAGTCTGACCTAGGTCTAGCCTAGGTGACATTAGATGATTACTTAGACATTTCATTAAATTGAACTGACTAGAACTACGTATAATGATATATAGTTATAACTCAAAGGTTAAGTGATGTGCATGTATATGTTCATAGCTAGATCTAGTTATAGTGTGGGTGGTGTGTAAGGATATAGCCAGTGTACCCAGCCCTGTCCCTCTACAACTTACAAGCCCTCCCACGGCCACGATTTGTCATTCCAGTAAGTTTGTATATTGGCCGCCATCTGATATGCAATAAAAAAAGACCTGAATAAATCACCAGTTACCAGCAGTAACCGGAAGTAGCCACAGTTCAACTGTAGAATTGTGTTGCCTCACCTGGGAGTAAAATCACTGGAAATTTACCTTTATATTGGAATAACAACACTTGTAGACAATGAATTTAGTGATATATATTATTATTAGTTCTTTAACTTAGGAACCCACCTTTTTTCCTCGCCTGGCCAAAATTAAGTTAAGTTTGACAAACTTGTCAAACCCGGGACTGTTTACATAGGATAGCTGTTCACCCCTAAATCATAGTAAATGGAGAAAACGAACAGATTAGGGGTGGATACTTTACCTAGTAAGGATAGTGCTTCACCATGGGCACAACTTGGAAGCGGCGCCACCGTTTTGCGCTTTAATAGTTCCATAAGGTATCTCAAGACCGGTTCACAAACAAAGTCTAGATCTATGTCAATTTTATAACCTAATTGACTTGAAGTTCAAGTCTGTGCTTTTACTAACCAAGTCAATTACCAGTCAAGCTTGACTGGAGAAGTCAAGGCCACTGTTTCAGCAATTGTCAGTCCAAACTCACAAAACGTTTCCCGTTTTTCTTAGATACATAGGATAATGATAGAAGCACAATTCAAAGCAACCAAGAAAGGCCTATAATTCTTTGAATCAGACTGGAAGTAGCTGGCATAACAGTAATCTACTTTGGGCATGTATGATGTTAGAGACTGGAGGTAATACAAAAATTATTGCTTGCAACGCGTAGGTGGAAAAGTAGTGTTCTGTATAAGGAATGATTATGTCATGTGATGTAAAGGTAGGGCCCTTAATGGTAGTGAAGTATATCTGAAGGTAGCGTGCTAGATGCTGGACAGTAAGAACCTTCTGGGTCGTAATCAGCTGTGTGAGCGTTAATCGCACAGGAACAGCAAAATTACTCCTGTGGGCGCTGGAGGCCTTATTCCACTGGAGTATAGTTGCCTGGTGAATCTTGTGTTTTTAGATCAGCTGACTCTGTGAGTCTAGGATAATCGACAGTCTGCAGAATGGATTCTCTAAGTGAGATAGTGCTCTATGAGACCTTCTATACACTGGCGCCATCTTGTAATGGCCGCCTATGCACGTCAATCGAAAACGAGGCGAGCCCTCTCCACTGAGTCCTGAGCAATGATAAATATACTAGTGTTTCTCTAACATGAAAAATGGAAATCGCTCTCACATCTACACTAATCGGCCGATTTGTATAAACAATACATTTTAGAAAGCTGAGACTTGGGCCTATCTGTTGGGATATACATGATATACCTGTGATATGGATAAAATTTCCTGTGCATAGAATAAAAATCGAAATTGTTTAAATGAATAACATTAAAATATGTTACCTTCCTGTTTTCACAGCGATTTAATTAAAAATCTACAGCGATGACATATACAAATAAACATCCTACCTCCTTAGGCATTTCAAAACGATTAAAATGATACCAATATTACCAGGTTGTGATAGATATTTCCTGAAGTAATGGACTAATACTGCATCACCTAATAAAGCCATCATCTAAACCGAATTGGGCAGCTGTTGAGTTGTACTTGTTTAAATCACTAAGAAGTAATACTGCATCAGTCAATTGTCAGGAAATCTGGAAATTTGTCATAAAAAATCTAAGCTTTTTTTCTAACTTGAAAAAATGTGCCTTGCTCTGGCTTTGTGTATAACAGGCCGATCTTTATAAATAAAGCATTGTTAGAAAGCTAAGACTCTAAACTATTCGTTGGTATACATATCATATGCCTATGCCTTGCCTACGATTTCCTATGAGAGCTTCAAAACTTTTTTCTGACAAACTCCCAGATTTCCTGATATATTCATAGTCTCTCTGATGCAGCAAATCCCACCTTAAAAGTTATCGTTTTTTTCTGACCCCGGCTGGCATCCCTGATGATTTGGTTGATATATATGACCCGTGTCGTTCTTTGTACCTAATAAAACCTATTCTCTCTTTCAGGCGCCGGTGCCACCGCCGTCGTCCAAGCTGCGCTGTGTAAACCGCGCAATGAGAAATGTGCGATTAAGAGAATTAACCTAGAGAAGTGCAACACCACCGTAGAGGAGCTTTTAGTAGGTCATAGCCGTTACGATCTCTGCTGCCCTATGGAATAAGCATGACAAAACTAGCGTTATACAACAATTTACTTCTACTAAATTAAAACAGGAATAGGGAAATTGTGTGGAGTTTCTCATTCAAGCTCTCGGTAATATTATTAAAGTCAAATGTTGTCTGGCCTGGGTAAGATAAGCTAGATGCTTCTTATCTCTGGTAGTTAAGCATCACAGAAGACACTAGAAAGTATGTTTATAGAATTTATGAAGTACATTTATAACCTGTGTAATGAAATCTTTGCATTGATGTATACATATTTTTAGGTTATCTTTTTTTATAGAACTTCATCAGTACTTATATAAAACGTCCTGACCATGCTGTACAAGTCACAGAACGAGATGGTAATTTATGGTTTGTACGGAACGAGGCATTTATGCCGAGTTCCGTACAAGCCGTAAATTATCATCGAGTTCTGTGACTTGTACAAGCATGGTTGGACATTATATATTTACTATATACCCAATTTTAAAAAAAAAATCATTAATTTAATTTTTAGCAACCGATATGTTAATAAACGGGTTTGGCAAGGTGGTCTGTATTTTAGTGGACGGACCAGTGGTCCGTACAGTATTTTTACGTCATATGTCAAAACGGTATATATTTACAGTAAATATGGCATGGGTATATAGTAAATCCCTTGTCAGGTAGTGCAGTACTATTGAAGAACATTTGCATGAAGATAGAATTGCTGGTTACTATGTTGTTTGATGCTTGCAGAAAGAGATTCAGTTCATGAGCCAATGTAACCATGAGAACGTTGTCAGTTACCACACGTCCTTCGTGGTAAAGGAAGAGCTGTGGGTGGTCATGAAGCTATGTGCTGGAGGTAGGTTCCATTACTGAGACTTGCCAGTTTTTTAAATCATTTCAGACAAGGTAAATATTTGCCATACGTTATATCGGTAAATTACTAATTGATTTCCGTGCCTCCTTTACAGAATTATTGTGGCACCATTGTCCACGCTGTGAACTGTACTTTACACAAATATCTTTGCCAAGATTTTTTTTAATAAAAAACAAATATCTTCAGCATAGTCTGCCATAAAAAAATTATCCCCTTAAGTGGACGGTTGGTCTTTAGGTACTGTAGTACAACTGCTTGTAGAGTCACTAAGTGACCTGACTACATTTTTGCTTTTTATAGCTAACTAAGTACAGATATGAATATGATTTCTGTTTTGGAAAGAAGGTTTTATGGTGGTACAATGCCTTACAGTTTTGATATTGTGAGCATTGGTGTAACATTTGCCATCTCCATAAGTGGCACTGACAGTTGCTTACACTCTAGGAAGTGTCATTATTTAGGTGAAATGTATATTTGATGTGCTATTCATGTATTTTTGCCAAATCTCATAATAGGAGGGGGGGGGGGGAGGCATGAGGTGTATGAGAGGATGGTTTATTCAGCATATTTACACATGAACAGAAGTCAAAATGGTTCATAACTTTGTTGTAGGAATCAGTCAAGACCTAGTCAAATGATATTGTTTTGTAGAATCATTTATAATGTCATTTACCACAGATATTGGCTTGATCTACTTTATTGGTGTACATAGAAACAGAGTGTGTCCCCCACATGACTAGGGAGCATGCAGACAGGTCTGTGTGCACTCATCCATGAAGGATCACCATGAAGCAAAACCATTTATATATAGGTATGGCATTAGTGAATGCCAATTCAATCCCCTACAGGTAGCTAAATATATGTGTGCACTGATCCATGAAGTACTGTGTTCACAGAGGAATAGGCCTTTAAATAGCCAATCAATGCAAGTCCTTCCCTATTCATGGATTCCCTCCCCTACAGGTAGCTAAATATATGTGTGCACTGATCCATGAAGTACTGTGTCAGAGGAATAGGCCTTTAAATAGCCAATCAATGCAAGTCCTTCCCTATTCATGGATTCCCTCCCTCCCTCCCTCCCTCCCTCCCTCCCTCCCTCCCTCCCTCCCTCCCTCCCTCCCTCCCTCCCTCCCTCCCTCCCTCCCTCCCTCCCTCCCTCCCTCCCTCCCTCCCCTCCCTCCCTCCCTCCCTCCCTCCCTCCCTCCCTCCCTCCAGGGGCTCCCTCCCTCCAGGGGGGCTTCCTTGTTATCATAGTTATCAATTACTGGCAGACCTTTGTACTGTATTTAGTTTTAAAGGCGTCCACCTGCTCATTTGGTCTTTAAATGCCAATATATCTATTTGATAATGCACACTTAGCTCTTGTTGTAGTCAACCATCCATTGTAATTTAGATGGCGAACCCCTTTTTATTGGACAAAATTGTATTTTTACGACACATTCTATATGTATATATTCGATAAGCTCCTGTAGATTGCCAAAATAGAAAGCGGAAAGAACCTCAAAATATTCGTGTACTAACTAATCCGGGAAGGTTAGATGTAGGCTGAGGTCTCGTCATCCGTTTCCATAACTCTCTTACCGTGGCTGGTGTTGCTGACGTAATCCACTCTTGTGTTACACATTGCTGCCCTCTCCACTTCTGCCTTATGTCATGATGATCATATCCGAACCAGGATGAGGCACCCAGGTCATATTGACAGGGGAAATGAATTACCGATACAGTATTTTATGATTGAAGTTATGACCAGGCAACCATATTGCATATCTATGTCAGTACGCCTCGTATTGTTGATTAGGATAGTAAACCCAGAAAATGCTTTCTGGGTTTACTATCCTATCCATTATCTCCAGTATGCCTTTCTATTTCTAAATAGATTGGGAGGGGCCTAGATGAATTATCTCGGTCCCAAAAAGTGATAACATCACATACCTTGACCTAGCCAAACTAATTAAGATGCCTGAAGAGTCCGAACCGGATGAAACCTTGACTTATTCCCCACCCACACTGTTAAAATAACAGCATTCCACCAAGAAATCTGCTTGGTGCAAAAATCCCCAACACTGTACTGTGTTGGAGAGTGAGAACACGGCCACAGCCGGTTCCCATGGTGGCGGCGATTGTTGTTACATAGGTAACGATTGTTAGCCTGGAGATATCATAGCAACCTGGTTCAAAAGTGACAGGAAGTTGTCATTATCAAGGTAGCATCGGCTTATTACAGAGGTGTCATAGCCACGTCTTACTAATTTCAGAAAATGCTTTCTGTACTCTCGTAAAGAAATTATGTGAAACAAAACCACATCAGGTAGCGAGAGATCTTTCCCCGTCCATGAATGAAACTGTTGTTCAAATATAACCTATTCTGAGCAGAATATGAGGAGATGAGGTGCTCTGGTAACGGTTCGGATACTTGGAAGATCACTAATCACATAGATTGACTAATACCAACATCACACAGGTTTGTGTCATGATTATTTGCTGAGATAAACTTAACTGAAGTCTTGTTGTCATTTATTTAAAATACTTGTGATCGTTGGTATTTAAGAACCTTAAGTATTTTCCCTCTATTCAAAGAAAAACTTGTGGTAAAGTAATTAAATATAGGAAGCAGTCAGGAAAGGGTCTGTTTCCATCCCCAAACTGCATTTAGAATGATGTTATCTTTGAATGACATTTTGAGAATGGTCTGACCAGTATAAACCCCAAACAATAGGACACCATCTGAGACTTCAGCCCAACTGTCCACTATCCTGGTTTGGACAAGAGTTCCGGTGTAAAGGTGCAGTGTATGAGAACATTTCGTTTATGAATATTTTTCAAGCTAATATCACACGCGCGATCAATTAATGAAACACTCAGTGCCAGATAAATATGTGAGTACCAAAGTCTAACTTAAATGATTCGATAATATTCGCATTTGAAATAAATTATTTTTCATATCATAAATCATTTATGTATGTGGCAGAAGCAATGAAACACTTTGGTGCAAATTAAACAAAGACTTATTAAGTCTGTTACAATCATGTTTCTTTTTCCTCTGGTATTCTACCCATATTCTGAGAGTTTACATTCTGATAGGATTTGCTCTGGGTCGGCAATATGGCGAGATCGAGATAATAGTTTTAATCTATTAAATGACTATCTTCGGCACTTCATAGAGGTGTGAATGGTGGCAGGTAAGCGAAGAGTAGCGATAAAGGCATGTGCTCGGAGCCAGTTACATCATTGACTAAAATAGATTTATCAGTGTAAACAAGGTCCAGTCTCGACATAAGCAATTTTTCCTGTGGAAGCCTGTAAAGAGTGCAACATGTGCATTTCATCAATAACAAAAATTCCCCGGTAATACTTGTTAAGTGCCTCGGAATGTCACCAGAAAGTAACTCAAGATAGCGTAACTATCGATGCAGATAACGATAGCAATTAAGGCTTCTCAGGTAAAATACATTTTGTTGTCCATTAGGCAAGCCTCCGCTCTTGGTACTGTTTACATTAATGTCGCCCATGGTCCAGACTTCTTTGTTCTTGAATGGTCTATCTACTAGAATCTCGTTTAACGTTTTATAACAGGCTTTTGTATCTTCATTGGGGGGGGGGGGGGGGGGACTATATACTTGAATTATCTGCAGTGTTTATTGTTGGGTTCTGAGATGGTTGTGGTTAATATTCCATAGTTTTGTTTTCGTCAGATATCATACTCATCTGCAGCTGTATTCAGTTGTTACAAATCCTGCGCAACTGGATTTTTTTGTCATCGCCGGAAAGTTAACGTCAGTACTGAGAAATTTGAATTATACATTACTAAAGAAATATTATTTCCGTTTCAGGGTCGCTATTAGATATAATTAAGCATCGTATGCGGACGTCAGACTTCAAGAACGGAGTGCTAGATGAAACGATTATCGCCACAGTACTTAAAGAAGTACTCAAGGGTCTGGAATACTTCCACAGTAACGGGCAAATCCACAGGCAAGTATCGCACTGTCGTTAGTACCCGCAATGTTCAACGTCTAATAGGATGTTATAATGCACATACTGTGCAGTGATTAAGTCGCCGATATTGCCTCCTGTGTATAGCGCCGGGGGTTGTCATAAGTCTATCTTCTGATAGGACGTCATTACAAGGTAGTGATTGTAATGGACGTGGTGTCAATTCATAGCCATTATGCTCCAGAATGATGCTATAAATGCTTCTTCTATTTTTAAGGGTTTTAAATTTCCGATTTTTTTTCGTCGTTCTTGACTTTCATCCCAGTTTAATCAGGCACCGCTTGTCTACCTTTCTTTGGAAGTCACTCTCCATGTCCACACAGCTTCACTAACTTTAAATTTATATTCTCTTTATTTGTACACAGGGATATTAAAGCTGGAAACATCCTACTGGGACAAGATGGAAACGTTATGGTTGCAGGTAAGGGTCATATATATGACATTTATCACTTTTATATATATATTATTTTTTTTTCAAGGTCAAATTCAAGGTAGCGTCGGCCGCAGTGGAGGTGTTTAAGCCTCGTCCCCTAATATTTATCACTTTTGTACTTCATACTTATGAACTGTATTAGAGACACAGACTGTCGAAGGCACATAAACAATGAATACCTCTACTTCATTGTTAACTGCAGAATATACACAATGTATATCAAATATAGATACAAACGAAATCGATACCTGCCATGTATCGGATTGAATAGAAATAGTACTCAACTTGTTTCACTCACTCTAATGTAATTAAATGTAAGGTACTTAAAACATTACAGACTTGAATGGAAGTTGCTAAATCGTTGCAGACTTTGGCGTGAGTGCGTGGCTGGCGACAGGGAAGGACCTGGTACGCGATAGTGTGCGACACACCTTTGTGGGCACACCCTGCTGGATGGCCCCCGAGGTCATGGAGCAGGTACGGCACCTCAATGTCTCTCACGACATTCCATACTTAGACTACCTATTTTCTGATGATTTCGATGACATGAGGTACTGCAGGTTGATATGTGTACTATGCAGAATTGTATCTTTATTGCGTTTCGGCTCTTTGATGCCCTTCAGAAGCGGTTTCTTTCCATAATTCAGACACGTCTGGCCTATAAGAAACACTTAACCAGTGTCTCAGAAAGAAGTCAATTCTATGAGATTGAAATACTATTAATCGGCTCAAGCAGGGATAAATAGTTCAAAAATATGTTAAAATATTATCAGTAAACTAAGAATATTGCAGTAGTAGTGCTGGGGTAAAGCAGATATTGTCTTGTCTATATTTTGTTTGACTGCTAGATATCTGATCTGATTACCTGATTTTTTATTGTCTACAGGTCACTGGTTACGACTTCAAGGCAGATATCTGGAGTTTCGGCATCACTGCCATCGAGCTAGCGTCGGGTACCGCCCCCTATCACAAGTACCCGCCGATGAAGGTAGGTCATAGTAAGAATATTTGTAGAGTCTAGAGTTGACAGTTTTCCTCTTGTCCAAGGAAATCCTTGTTTTCACTTTCAGATAATAAAACCATTATTTCTTGTGAAAAGGAAGAGAATAATTTTTCTACCAATGCCTTCAAGGACTCCTATATGGTGAACGTACTATGTAGTCACTATTTGAATACAAGAAAATTGGGCCTTATCTAATTTTACACCAATAAAAAGTGGTTCAAACCTCCCCACACACCCCAGCACCATTCCATGTCCATTAACGATGGGGTTCTCAGTCTCTTTGAGGCAGTGAATTCCATATAAAAATAGTTTCTATTTTTTCATGACCCTAGCTGAAATCCATGAGTAGTTTTAAAAGGCAATTTGGAAAAAGGTTAAGAGACGACGCGACAAGCTTAAGCGGCCTGGTGTAGGAACACTCATTTAAATATCAGACGTGTTCGTTGGATTTCTGACCTGTGAGATGCATATCAAATTCTAAACATTTGTTTGGAATGAGGAATAATGAATCTTTTTCACAAATACCTCATACAGAAAATACAAGGACACTCTGTTAAGTTAAAGCAATGGATGCCTTCTGGTGTAAGCCATGTGCAAGTTGATCTAAACAAGCAATACCAAAATTCCATACAGTTAATAATCAGTGATGTCACAGAAGAGTGTATATTATATATCTTATATATTTAGAATTCTATATGCGATACCACCTGATATTTTGGTCGTCAATAGATAAATGAATGATTGAGGATAAAAACGCAATATATGAGAAAATGCATTTCTCAAAGAATAACTAAATGTTGCGGGTGTGTTGTGTGGCGGCAGGTGCTGATGCTGACCCTTCAGAACGACCCGCCCGGGCTGGACACGGGGGTCGACGACAAGGACCAGTACAAGAGCTACAGCAAGGTCTTCCGCAAGATGATCGCAGAATGCCTCAAGAAGGACCCCGAAAAGCGACCCACCGCCAAGCAACTACTCAAAAATGAATTTTTCAAAAAGGCCAAGGTGAGTCTCGTATTTAATTCAGCTCCTCATCTCAGTTTAAGGTAAAATAAATCTTTGTTTTCATAGACTTGACCTACATGTGCCATGGAAGCAGAATGGGGTATCAGTATCCCGATGATATTCACCGCTAAAAGAAAGGTACTAAAATCAGCAATAGATGTCCCTAGGGTAAAGATTAATCCTGTCGACTAACAAGTAAACTGGTATGGTACCCAATTAGTATTTTGTCACCTTCATGTGAAACATCGTGCTTGCTACTTCCTGGTCGCATTCTTATTTTGAACTTCCTTCTTATGTTCTGCCTTATGTTCTAACTGATATCAAGGTTTCTTCAGTACATAACTTGAAGATTTAGTAGTGTAAATAACTATGCAAATCCAGTTATTGCCGTAGGTATTATGTCTTAACGAAGTTAGCGTTTTGATGTTCAGTGTCTCGAAGTCTTTCTTGTAGAAACATCCACCATATCTTAGATAATTATCTCGGTTAAAAAAATCAGTTTGCCTGAAAGATGATATCGGTATAATTCCTATCGTATAGACATTTACTTGTATCATATCATATATCTAAATTGTTGTTTCCCAACTAGTTGTAAGAACATCTATGTGAATTGAAATGCCGGAACAGAAATCCACTGTGGGAGCATTTACACCCAACCACATTTTATTTCCCAATCAGAGACTGTTGATTAGTTTTAATTATCATTTATGAATTATTTGGAGGACAGGGATGTAATCACTCCGAGGAATTATTGATATCCAAAATATCTTGATTTTCATTCATGATTTAAAAATACCGCGATACCTACAAAGTCAGCCGCACCTTGCCATACCCCAACCGAGCCTTGGCGGCACCTGACAGTTAACAATGCCATCAGGTCCACGAACTTTGGGCTGATCAACTGATCTATGTACACACTCACAGCTCTGGGTATGTTTTACTCTCAGTCCCCACACTGTGCTGTCATTTTTCTCTCTAGATCTTGGGTTTTTCGCGATCATATTTTTTTCATGGTCCTAAAATACAACCAGAGGTCATGCATACAGATACATGTCGTAGTTTAGTTGTTCTCCCCTGAATTGTCATAGGTATACTTTATTACGAATTAACATCCGCTGATTAAAATGATGGTATTGTAAAGGTAGCGCTCACGTACCAAGTGGTATGATAAAGGAAAGAATGAGAAAGTGAATGAGCAGGAAAGAAGATTTCAGAAGAGAAATAGCGTCATGTGGTTGCAATATTATCAAGAGTACATCGCTATCACAGAGCGCGTTAGCAGTTTTATAACAATTTCTTTTGATCATTTCCCCTAGTTTCTCACCTGAAAGATGTATTTTCGCTTCGATGTCACTTGTGATTACCTGGGCTCACTACTCCTCCGTCACTGAACTTTTATGTCTATTAATGCGTGATATCATGTTCTTTACCTTCCTGGTTGTCAAGTCTATTTCACCGACGATGTTTTTTTAATTTTTTTCTGAGAGGCCTATGCAATCAGGCGATTTAAACCATGTATATATTTCCGGAGGGTCCTAATTTGTTCACATCAGGATATTTTTCAAAGGGCTATTTGTCTTCCCAAGTATTATATTAATAACATTTCCTCAGTGTTGTACCAGATTTTCCACCAGTCAAATACAGGAAAACGATTGAATACGCCATTTAGTTATGTCTACGTTTAAAACTGTGGCTGCCAATGATGATGATTTATATATGTTTCCTGATGAAGGTCATAGGCCGAAACCAATAGGATCTAGGAAGAATCAAATATACTTTCGATTAAATATTTTAACTCATAGGTATGTTGTGGCTCCACTACTGGGGATTGAGCAGTTCCACTTAAGGCTTTTGTTGTGATTGGTTCAATGCGAAAAAGGGAACTTTATGAATTTCTAATTCCCATGGAAGTTCGGCTAGGTTAGGCATACTTTCGGAATTTCGAAAATTATTTTTAAAAAGGTTGTACATGTGCTTGAATTATGTGAGCCGTATGAATGGTATCTGTGTTGTATGCGAAGGTGTGGAAATAGCAGTTCATTTATCCACTAGTTTTTGCCCAAAGAAATTTTCATCTTGGATCCTGTTTTACTTTACCCAGATACAAAGACAACTTGACTTACATTTGTACTGTGGAAAGATGGAAAGTAAAGATGTTACTTGCAAATCTTAGAGATGGGGGCGGTACAATAGTGATGATACTTTAAGTTTTGATACAATAACTTATTTATGTGTGTAACATACAGAATGTCCTTATATTAGTGTTCCCATGATTTCTTCACCATTTGCTTGGTGTACAGGTAAAACGTACCTTTTAACAGGACAGCATCTAGCAATTGTAGTAAAGGAAAAGACAGAATGTGTCATGAAAAAGTCATGGGATTTTGTCATCGATTTCGTGTGGGGAAACCTGTCATAAAATGGGGTCTATAGACAGAAGAACTATGTATGAAAGAAGGGAACAAACTGCGTTAGAATTAAGATTTCAAGGGAAAACAGACGAATGTCCACCATCTGAAGCTATTATATGAAAACATAGTTAGTGTGCATGAATGAAATCTTTTCCTAGTTGTTTTTGTCGAAAATGTTCACCGGATTCGAATAACGAGGTGAATATTTCTCAGCAAAAACAACATGGAAAACAGATGTAATTCAGACACATTCACTATGTCTCATTACCATATACCTAGAAATCATTAAACCGCCATTTTAAAAAAAGTCACGTGGTATATGCAAAACGAAATCTGTAGAGCTGACCAGTTAGGGTGAGACATTCGTGTGCAGGTATATATGATAATATTTTATTGGGCATTGTGACACATGAGGAAAATGAGCACTCATGCAGACCGTAGTTGTGCATTTTGAGACTAGAGGAATCAAAGCCACATGTCTGTGCTGTATGTATGGCTGCATGTTCTTCTCTGTTGCTATGCTCCTGCTACGAAAATAATTAGGGCTTTTCGCTGTCGTGTGTCACAACCCATTTTATTTGATAGGGTCTTCACTAGGTATTCTTTAAAGGAAGTAACTTATCTCAGTGGCTCTACCACCAGTATAGGCTATGTGTGAGAAGGGGTGACCTCAGATAGTGGTTGTACACATGATGAGAATGAATGACTGGAAAGAAATGGGTATACTGCAGTGAGACCTTGTAGCAGTATGCCCGACATGATGGTTTCATGAGAAAAAACATCTGCACATCATACAGACCAATTTTGTCGACTCCAAGATGAGAATATATGTTTATCTTAGCCTGGTATAAATGTCCATAGGCTTAACATTAGGAACTCATACTCAACAGGCTTGGGAGTACGGTAACTCTTACTCAGTGGGCGATAAACAGGTGAATATTTGCAGGATAAGATAAAATCAGGAACGTATTTATGTTTGGCCTGAGTCCCCGTTCATCATCTAGTTTGGTGCGCTTCAAAATATTCACTTTGCTATCGCTTCGTTCATATTACTGCATGCTCCAAACTCGATGGCAAGTGGGGACACAGACCAAACACTCATCAATTTCTTAAGTCTACTTCTTGTTACGGGTCGGTCGGAGGTCAACGGAGATAAATTAATACTCTATGTTTGGGTGCCTCTAGAAAATAAAAATGTGGTAATTTATGACGCAGCTGCCCTCGGCCTCCTTAGCCACAGCACTGTACTCTGACCGGGAATAAGACGTGTTGGTATCGTGACAGGAGAACATAGGTAGACCCCTGCTATCAACTTGTTAAATTCACCCAGGATAAGACAATAGGTTTCGTTCAACTTTACTGGACAAGGCAAAAAACGCCTCTTCACTCTGCTAGAATGCTACTCAAGATAAAAACCCTAAAGGAGTATATATTTGGAATTCCGGAGGAATAAAGAATCCTCGGCTAATTCTGATTATGCGATAAGAGGAGGAAATTTGAGCATGCTGGTTATTTGTTTCAGGACCCTCGCCACGTGCTGGCCGGATTAAAGGTATGAAAAGAGAAAAAAAAAACATGATGGTACCCGTGGTAACTGTAGCAAATCCTCTTTAACATCCTGCTATCTTGACAGCAGCTACTCGCACTTTGATCTAAGGGTGAAGCACTCGGGACAAATGAAAACCTACAAATATATCTGTACGCCCCTTTAGACCAGTGGCTGTTATCTGTAATACCAGTGAAAGAGATGATTTAATTCTTATGACACACGCTATGTGCCTAATCACAATATGCCTCGTTTCCTTTTTAGTGTAAGTCCGTGACAAATACACCCCAAACCACCCCACCAAAAATTATATGCTTTAGATCCTCTTATTTAGCAGAAAACTATCCGTTCACCTTGCCATGTTTCAACTCTTCAAATTTCTGTTGATATAAGTACCGAAATTATTTTCTTCTTTCAAAAGGAAAAAGTTCAAAACTTTATGTAGTAGCTGTAGAATTCTATTTTGCATGTAGTACCAGTAGCACTAACCCCATTTGAATTGATCATGGGAATTTTGAACAAATGCTGCATGCATTTAGAAAATCAGGTCACTATATTTATTCATTTCAATCAGCAGCGTTCAGATTTAAACCAGACCCAGGTTTCATTCAGACAGTGCCAGTGACAGCTTGTCCCCAGCTCTCTTCACGTATTTCAAATTTATCCGAAATGTTGAACTAAATTTCTCTCAACCAACTCTCGAGCCTTTAAAAAAGAAATAATGAGATTTGTTTTATTTTTACAAGACTAATGTTGGCCATTGGGTATGGAATGAATCTTCATTAGTTTCTGAACATGTTTTACCTGTCGTCAAACTTAATGGATGTAAGCTAAAACCTGGTTTGCACTTTGCATGTCACTGTTACACATCAACTGACTGCGAAGGCAAACACTTCCTCAATCTGTGATCTCATCCCTTAATGAATATCATGTAAAAGTGGAAGCCATACACATATGTATGTACCATTATTTCTAAGTGTGAAGCTCCCTAGTCAGTACCCAAACACCCTGACGCTGTTGTAAGGGTGAAGTTATCCGTCCTTATATTGTTGTCAAGACCGTGTTTTGTATGCGATACCTGGTCCCAAGGAAGTGTTCCTTGACAGTAAGTGACAAACTAGTTGGTGATGGTGCCAGGAGAGTGGTCAGGGATTTGGAACGGAATAATAAGTTTAGTGAAACCCAGATTGGCATAAGTACAACTGCATGTTTGTTGTACAAGAGTACACTGGTGCCAGGTTGTGTCAGAGTTACGAAACCCACCCATTTGCACATACCGTTCAAAGTCAGATTAATCACACATAGAATTTAAGAAACTAGACTTACGGATTACCTAATAAGCATGGGTATGTGTCTTAGCATATAAAGCCTGTGGCGTTAATGATTTTGGATGAAGTCGTTTCCTGCAACCGACCACCAAATATTCGAGTTCTGATCTAGAAGTTCTGAAAGTATTGTGAGCCCAAAATGGAGGTATATAGCTTGCATCTGGAATTAGTTCTATTCAGGTAAAACGCGCCCTAACATGTAGAGCTACCTACGATTTATGAAACTGATTTATCAAACGATCTGATACCTTACCGCAAGTGTAAAAAAGTTGTTACACCCAGTATCAATGATTTCCTTCATTCCTTTCTGTATTCATATCTACCTCCTGAATTTACTCTTGTGTACACATCTAGATTTTCAAACTACCTCTAATTAAGTATGATTTTGAAAGCTTTCCCCAAAATATGCTGCCTTGCAAAATGGTCTGTGTCAAAATATTACAAGGTTATGTAGAGGTGTGCGCACAATTTCTGAGTGTATGCCACAGATCTCTCCAACCCTTTTTGAAAGACTTACTCTTCTCTGTATGAAGGCTCATGTGTCTTTGGAGTCTTGGTATATTTCTTTCAATAAGCTATAGTGAAGAGGTGCCCAACGAAACGGAATATTTTTTATTCTGAAATAGGTTTTAATTGCCTTGAAATAACCAATGCTTTCCAGCAAGGTTCTATTCAGAGTAAGTCTAGTGAACTTCAGGTAAGCGTTGAATTGGCACATCCTACATTGTGGTCATTTGGGTGAAAAGCAGGTAATGGGTCAAAATACCGACTGTGGGAGGAGGCATATGATCTAGATCCATGTGGTGATAATTAGAGTCATAGAACATCATATATAACTTCTTCAGTGTTGTGACTACCATTAAACCTTTGTTTTTATTTTCTTTATTAGAGGATAACTTTTCTCCCCACTTTAATATGTTGGCAATATCCTTAATCTCACAGTAGAGTTCTGTAAAATCCTCAGTAAATGCACCGATAAAACATGAATTCACATAACCAGCTCTTGGATTTTAGTGTATGGATAAGTCTAATTGAAAGAATTGGGCGTCAAACTACCCAAACAAACAAATGTATGGGTAGAATCGATACTGGTTAAAAACAGAGAAGTCATGTACATTTTAGAGTATGGGGGATATATAATATAAGAACAGTTTCCTTTGCTTCCAGCACATCATAGGATAGACCAACCATCGACATTGCTGTTTTCTGCTAGATATCACCTTATATAGAATTCATGGTTATTAATCCGAGTTTGAAGTTTTGCCTGTTGACTATGATAATAGCAAAAAGAACACATCTTAAATAAGCAGCAAATGCAAGAAAACAGACAATTGGTATGATTAGAAAATGGTTTGGTGTGTAAATCCTGCCACGGATGGGTTACATATAAATCTTTCCATGTTAATTGTATTTTAAGAGCAATGGTGTTTTGCATAAGAAAGGGATTTGCAGTACCGTATTACACATTTATAGATAGAGAAGGTAGTCACAACCGTCATAACTTATCTTAAGTCATCAGGTTGGAAGGCTTTCTGCAGCAGCTGCTGCAACCGCAGTGTTTCTGTTTAGGTTGAGGTGGAGGATATCTTATTCTATATTTCTATTTTCTACCCACAACATACAGTTGTCTATTCTTCATCCTCGTCTATAGCACTAAATTTCTAGTTTCAGCATGGTTTGGATTGTACTGATGATGTATAAAGAGGAAGATACTCCTGCAACAATTTATAAATATATGAAGCCTAAAACAATAATAGATCTAGCCCAAGTCAGTAACCTGTTTCATTGATTTATATGCTCTCCCCAAAAAATACTACTGGCAATCGGACCCAGTCCAATACTGAAGAAATATGATATTCGAGTCTTAAAATAGAGAAAATAGGTAAAACAAAGCTTGCCTTTCATAAAAAAAAATACAATAACTTCGTCTGTATTCAGACGGTCAACATTTCCTTTATTATAATCTATGGGCCATCAGATATGATTTAGGCCGAGATTAATTTAGTCTTGCTGTATGGATTGGATATTGCAGGGATATTACGTAAAAAGGTAACCTGCAGTATTTCCATCCGTTTCACACACATCCTAATTTTTTAAGTTTACAGTGCTAGTTTGTTCCCCTTATGTCACCAGGAAGTAATCATCGGAGGTCAGTTGTACCTGGGTATACAACTCTTTCACCACAATTAGTAATTAGCTGCCAAGACTTTGACAGTTGGTGTGTTTTTTCATTGGTAAAGGTGTTAAGTACTTCAGGATTAAGGGGAAATCGCTATCATTTTGCCCTAGCCTCGCGAATACATCACCTGTTATCTCCAAAAGGGGAATAGAAATCTTTTGCGGAAGACACTAGATATGATAAAATAACATTCTGCCAATCAGCTGCATGAATTTTCATTCATACGCGATCGTTACAATATGCATAGAATATGTATTTTTGGTTATTTTTTCTTTTGAAAACTCACTGTATAAATTATTTTGTCTTATCCCTCCTCTCAGGACCGATCATATCTGGTGAAGTCGCTGCTGACGGAAGGAACGCACGTCAAGCCGCAGAAGGTGAGCTTGTTGCAGAGAGAAACATCCATCTAATAATTAGTTTCCAATAGCAGATGTTTCCTACATCAAATACGAGTCGTGAAATAATGCAAAATATATGATGGCGACGGATTGCTCCACCTTTAGTGGAAAGTGGTTAACGTCCATCAACATCAACTCATCATTTAACAACATCAACTTGAATGTTAGGGAGCTCGGCAGACATATTTTATTTGCAGTTCTCCAGGACTGTGTTATAGCTATAGACAATAATCGATGGTTTGTGGATACGCGGCCGTAAACCACGATCGGTTGACGCGTAGGAATATTTGAGTGGATTATAGATGCGCCTGTCCACAAAGCCTTCGTTTGTTGTATTTACTATCCATCATCGTGAATACATTAAACCCTAGAATGGCCATATTATAGGGCATATCATAAGGGACTGTATTTTGCTCTCCAGCACAGAGGGACCATTTCCCTTTCTTGCCTATGTGTTACGAAACCCCAGTGAAAATGTATGTGGCCACGGTAAACCACCACCCATTGTCTATAACTGGCCGTAAACCACAGCCAATTGTTTGTGGCTTTTCCAAACCCATTATCGAGTTTATTATTAATGACCATGGGTAAGACGTACAACAATCTATGGTTTTTGGACGGCCGGCTCTATACATCACTTGAACTTGACGATGTAATACACTCACTATCGTTCGTGTATTACCACGCGTCAACCTCTATGTTAACGGCCGCCCGTTCAAAAAATCAACGATTATTGTCTGTTATCAATTGGTTTCGCGCCATAATCATAGATACATTGGGGAAGTGGTTTACTGTGGTCCCCTACATTTTTAATGGAGAATTTTTTTTATCAATGGATAATAAAACATTTGGTTAGTAACTGCGTGGGATTCACTTGTCACAGGTGAAACGTGTGCCAGGATCGAGTGGCAGACTCCACAAGACGGCTGATGGAGAGTGGGAGTGGTCGGACGAGGAGATGGACAAGAACTCGGAAGAAGCTCGCAATATCATGAACAGTGAACGGGTAGGTTGAGCGTTCTTATCTTGTTATTACTTAGTCGCTGAGGAAGGCTGATCGCCGAAACTAGTAGGACGACATAAGATAACTAAAAGTAATAACCGAATGTAACACTGTTGTAAAAACCAATAAAGAACTGGGAACTTAAGACAACATTTGGGCATTCTTGGTTAGTGAATTCAACAATAACAACTTATCTTGTTATTGTTCGTAATATAATGCTGTATTTTATGACACAGTGCAATTAATCAAATAGACTGTGTCGTAGTATGAGAAAACGTGGTTACTGAGCTTGTACAGGTGGCCGTTCGAGGTCATTTGATGAAAAAATATGGCCCTCTCGCCTGCGGCATCGGGCCATATTTTTTCATCAACTGACGGAGAACGGACACTTTACGGGCTCAATCACTACGTTTTCCTATTACTATATACCTCCCACTCGTTTAAAAACCTGTTTTATTAACTTTTCTGCTCCACGAAAAATGACTGCCTTTCACTACGGCCCGCTGTCACAGCAGGCGCCAACATTATTTATACTACACCCATAGCAGCGGGCAGTATTTCATTTATGTTCAGCCATAGGTGTATAGTAATTTATTTTTTATTATCCACCCAATTCAAAGTGTCCATACTAAACCAATTGGAACACTGTATGGATATCTCCAGCACATACATATATGTTGTATGTGCCGGGGTGCGATACGCAATATCCTCGCATGTAGTCGGATATTACTACATGTTTAGCAACTCGGAGCATACAACTACTTGTATCTGAAACCAGTCAATATTGAAGATATATTTTACTGATGGACACTGGTGCTCTCAATGAAAAGTAATACCTTCGTAAAACTGATGGAGCTTCTACTTATTGCAGTCACCTCGTGTTCCTGACATAGCAGCTGCAGTGCCAAAAAGACCTTCAGCCAACCCATCCCCGTTGGTAAGTTACAATCTCATTTTATCTAATTCAGGTTACCTCTATAGCGACAGGGTAGAGAATATCTCTGATTACGATGCTTCCTCCATCATATACTGCCATGTAATCAAGTACCTCGTCTTATTTCCACTAATACGGTAACTCCAGGACCCCCGCTCTTCCGCCACACAGATGACGGCTGCAGATAGACCCCCGCCTTGTATTGTCGATTCCATTACACCACGTTGCACTTGGTGCTCAATTGATTAAGGGCTGATTCCACCGACACGATGTTTTATTGCCTTGCAAGGTCGGGCTGTGTCTTGTAGCATCTTGCTACATCTTGATGAATCGTGATCTATCCTTGTGTATTCCACACCTATTACAGCTTAGAGGGGGCTTTTTCACTGCAGCGAATCAACCAGATATTCGCACCCGATTCATCCCGACCTAGCGAGTCAACCAATTGATCATGATCTGCATATATCGCACGTCCTGGTGGAATCATTCCTTAATCAGAGTTCTCCTCTGAACTGCTTCCAGACACTGGGAGTATGTTTATTTCAGGAAAAACAAAGACAGCTGCTCATATAGTCAGAGTGGGTTGACGGTAGACTGTTGCAGAGCGGGTCTCGGTGGGGATGCCTCTGAATAAACATATTTCACGTCAACCCTGGGATGTCAGAGTTAAGGGAAATCCCTGAAATCATGAATTTACATAAAACGCATAAATATTATCATCATGTAAATCCCATATTATTTCTGGAATCCCGTATACTAAATGTGTCCATCATCACATCCATGATCTTCAGGGTTTTCCATGACAAGCTGCCAATAGATAACGCCAACAAAATAGTAGTTTCAACCTCCCCGCGGACTCTCAGCCCCATACCCTGGTTGTTTTCCATGTTTTCTCGATATCTCTGAGCCAGCAAAGTCCACATGAAAAATGTCCGCTCTTTTTCTTACCCCAACTGTCATCTCTGTCAATTCGAATTCTGATGTTTATATTCAGCCACAATCAAGGGTATTATTCTCATCTGTCTTTGCCTTTTCTCCAGGAAGAGGTATGATATCAGTACTCCTTTTGAGATATATATTCTCATGTTTAGCCAAATTTCATAGATATAGATTTTTTTTTCTCTCATTCACATTTTTTTAATTCAATTTGCAACATATTCAATTTATCTGTTTATGTACGGTTTTGTTTGAAAAGGTTTCATTCTAATGCATATTTGAAATGGCTGTAGCTGATAAGTAGGCTACCCCCATAGCCATAGATATTTATACAGAATGTGCAGTGACGCATCCGACTCATTGTATGTTCTTTCTCAATACATGTTTTCAAATATTTCTGATGTACAAATATTTTATATATATATATATATTACATGAAGATGGTCCCTTTTCTGTTCTCTTCCTCTCTCTATAAAATGGTATGCTCGTCAGTGAGCTAGCTAGCACTGTAACTAGTGTCTGCTCTTTCTAGCCTTTTCTATGATAGTTGTAGCTTTCCTAGTGAACTATATATTATAATTTCTGAAATGGTTGTCGTAATTTCTCATTGCCCTCTTATTTTACTTAATTATCAGGCATTTTATACTTCATTCTATTTACCATTAAGTTCACAAATTGTAAGTAATGTCATCTCAAAAGACATGTCTTATTCCTCAGAAACCTTTACCTATTAATTCTTCTAGAACTGATCATATAGTTGTCTTAGTTTTGAACAGGTATTCAACCAGCTATATCTTTAGAATACCAATTAGACATAGATACACACATTTGTATTCTCCTTCATATGGACTTGATAGCAAATAATCTTTGATATATCAAGATCGATGATGATGTAAACAAAAACTTCTCAAAATCATAGGAATTTTTATCTCAATACTTAACATTTTTGTTGTGAAACGGAAAATGTTGCTGCACTTTCAAAACTATTAAGTAGTTTCTCTACCTGTTAACCTGAAGACAGCTAGCATGTCATTTCTATCCATGACTGGTACATCATTTTGGTGTTAACAAGGTGGACAAAAATCGACTATCATACGGCGATGACAGTTTTCCACATTTTCATGGAAATCCTTGCTTTTATTTTCAGGTTTTAGAATTGTTTTTTCTTGTGTAAAACAACGTTTAAATTTATTCTAATTCACGTCATCACCACGTCTCTCTGAGGCAGTGAATTCCACATAAAAGAATTCTGCTTTTTTTTCCACCCGACCCCAACGACATCCTGAAATCATATTTATCTCAGAAATTATATTCTTTCTCATATAAAGACAGTTTAGAAGTGTTGACACTCAGAACAACTAGATGATTTTATGTTCATAACTGGTCTTCAGCTTCCAAGTTCTGAATTTGGAATGGATTCGGGACTAGGAGAAGAAGTGGGGGGTTCAGGTGGTAACATGATGAAACCGTGCAGTCTTCACACAATTTGAAATGAAATGCATATTTCAAAACATGTTACGTCCGAACAATATACATACTGTACACATGATTTAATTTAAAAAAATACGATATAGAGCAAACATAAGGAAGTTAGATTCAGATTAAAAAGGGAGGTGGTGAAAGAAACCAAAGATAAGAATATAATTTTTCCTCTCTTTTTTTTTTTTTTTTTTTTTTTGTACATGCCTCGTCTCCTCTGAGAAAGATGAGAATATAACATGATATTTGAGTAGGTGACAAGTTTATGTTATGACAAGGTTACGTTCCAATCTGGTGGTGTGTAGTACCATTCGATGGCCTTTGGATCAAATCCAGATACGAAATACGATCTAGCGTAAGATGTATTGTATCGTGGACTCATATTAATATGCTGTTTGCTTTCAGTCACCAACCGAAGAGGAGCCAACATCGGTAAACACGTTGTGCCGAGATCCCATTCCTAATTACAGTGTATACCTCAGATAATGAGGCCTACCATGAGCTGTCATTTCAATGTGTTACTAACTTTCCTCTAATACACTAGTGTTGGTGCTACTTGAAGAATGGTCTTGGTTTCATTTGCGATCACTTCATATAAGAAAACCCAGATCTTGAACAGCCAGTGCCCACGAAATGGTCATTGGTGCAGATCTTGGTTTTACTAGTCGTAGTTCTCATTCACTCTTGTAATATTAGCTACTGTTGTTATCTTATCCTTTGGTTTCAGTAGCATATCTACCTGAGTTGTCCACTTGTGTACCTTGACTTGGATGATATAAGTGTGCTTAGGTTTATCATGAAGGTCGCATGTATTGCACTAACATCCAATTCCAAACTGTTGCTGAACATTTGGTTTGGGTTAAGCCAGCATTCTCTTCACGATGAATTGTAAATAGTGGACTGTATCAGTTATGTTTAGTTCAGTCAGTATCAAATTGTGTTGTCAAAGGTGTAGCTTCAATTGTTGGAATTCAATATGGTTCAATATCTGATTAACTTATTGAGGTGATTTTGTCAAAATGTGCAATTATTACGGTAGGTAACACCACAAGTGGAATATAGGTTACAAAATATAAAGAAGAAATTCTTGATATAAAGTACCTTTTAAGGGGCAAAAGCGTTTAGAAATAAAACAGAAAAGAACAGAAGCATTGGTCTGTTCACAAAAGATCTAGATCGGACTGGAAAATTTAAACATTCTGAAAGTACCTTTAGTTCTTTGGATATAGACGTTGATGAAGCTCGAAACATGTTTTCGCTGATTCTGCTAGACAGAGTGACTGTGACTCGAAAATCTAGAGAGATCATCAGTAACTTAAAGTGATAAACGCCACTTGAAGTGTGTATTAGGATAATAGCTACCATTCCGGAGCTCTAACATAATAACATGAACTAGCATTAGTTTATTTAAGGGGTCTAAGTGCAAACGAACCTCATGCTGTGGTGTTTCAGGAGATTCACGCCAAGTATTACAATACCTAATATTCAGTGCGTTAATATTTCAAGTTGTAGCATTAGTTTATCGTGATTATGGGCCACTGTGATGAGGGGGGGGGGGGGGGGACTTGCATCGTTGCCTATGGTACACGAGATTCGTAGACCCTATTGATTGACCTTTATACACCTGTCCATATCAAAATTCCTACTTCATATTGATTAGTATATATATGAGGTCAAGGCGAAGATTCGGATCCTAAGACTTGATTTCTAGGTGGCGCATGGAGATGACCAAAAACAGTTGCATAGAGCTCCTGAACCTTCCTGTCGCCATTTACATACTCTATTGTATTCGAACTCACTTAGATTACTTACTCGGATAACTAGATTTTAGCATATCTTTTTTTATCAACGTTATTAGGGTCGTGGCTGTTCTGCCGCCTGGTCCCGGGAATGGAAAACCTAAGGCATTATCAGGGCAATTTGAAATTTGAAATCCTCAAATTGAACCTGACTGAAGAAAGTTTTGTAAAGTACTCTAGCTTGTTCCAACAGTTGGCGTTTTGGAAACAACTTACCATACTAACGTTCGCGCCTATTGCAGTCACGTTGGTTTGCAGAGGCGCGGCGGCTGGTAGAAGTGTGGCTTGGTCGAGTCTTGACATTGCTATCACACTCATTGTGAGATGAATCTGAACGAATATTATTACAAACGTTTTTGTGGCCAATAGATGGAAAGTATAAAGAAAAATTAGATTCGAAGTATGCTTTTATGTACTTCGTGATTTTTCTTTTTCACACTTGTTTAAGGTTGGCTCTTTTTTCGTCTAATAGCAGTTATGTTCTAAAACAACAATATTGACCTATAATTTGCGGATTTATACCGTGCTTGCATGCAGTCCAAATGGCCCAAATCCTAGTATACTGATATATTTTTTACTGTAGCATCGTTTTCTTATTTCCCCATAGAAACATACAGAATAATAATTTAGTGATGTCATAATATAAAGATCTGGTCTATGAAAGCTATTTCGGAGGTTTGCTTAGAATTGGATCATGAAACCTAAACAAAAGTGGAAAAGGAAGACCAAGTTTCGAGTCTTAGGCAGACCTGTTTAAAGTGTCCCAGATACGTCCTTATTTAGTTCAGGAGCCATTGATATGTTGGAAGTTTTTAACTGATTATGTGTCTATTCTTCCCTTTTTGCCCGAGCAGGTGGCAGAGGCTACCCCCGCTTCTCCAGAACAAGTAAGTCTGCTATCAATGAAAGGAAATTACATTCCAAAATATTTTAGGCGACAAGGCAAATACCTTTTTAGTGCCACCGATGCGTAAACAAATTCACAATTCAACATATTGTTATTTGGAAAGATTAAGTGTCCAGTTTCCTTTTAAATGGTAGTATTCAGTTTAGTAGCATTAATGAGTTCATGAAATGAATAAAGGTAGTAGTGTCGGATTTATATGGTAAAAAAATGCATCGCATAGAAAATATAATGTACTATCTGGGACAAATAAAGGTTGCGTTTTGATAATTTTTCCATAGCAAAGAAGTGTATTTTTTTGAATAGGAGTAATGAAGGTAATTTAACACATTGATTCCCTTTACAGCCTAACAATGGTTCGCAGCCTGCGGAACCCATAAACCTGGTTCTAAGACTGAGAAATGAGAGAAAAGAACTGAATGATATCAAATTCGACTTCACTCCACAACAAGGTATGTATAATTTTAGTTCAACATCCCCGTCATATGTTAAGTCGGTCCCACTAACCAATATCGTTGTCCCATTTCGTCGAAGATAGCTCCCAACAATAAGGGATGATCACATTAACAGGAAGCAGGGCTTCTCCTGCACCCTCCAGGCCAACGGTAAACAAAGAAGCAAATAAAGAAACTAAAAAAACAAACGTCATTTTATGATTTCCTGATTATTACGACGTGGCAATAAACACCTCTGTGGAGAAAAAAAAAAAAAGAAGAAAAAAATTTTAATGATTTCCTGTCAACCTCAGTTGGTAGATTCGATCTAGCCATGATGTGAACCTGGCTGTTTCTAAAACACCACTAGGACAAACTAGAATCTGTCCATGCTTGCAAATATACAAGTTATTTCCCTTTTATTAGCGTGTGGGCGGTTGGTCTTATCGGTTATGGATATAGCCTACTGAAGTACACCTGTTTGTAGAGTCACTAGTTGACCTGACCACATTTTTTCTTTTCCTAGCTAACCAAGTACAGATAGAAATATGATTTAGGTTTAGACAAGGTTTATGGCCATACAACAACTTCTAGTTTTAGTATTTTGTTATGTTACGTTGTAGACACTCCTGACAGCGTGTCACGGGAGTTGGTGGAAGCAGGGCTTGTTGATGGGAAGGACATGATCGTAGTTGCTGCAAATCTCCAGAAGATCATCGACAACCCTCCAGAGAGCAAAAGTCGCACCTTCGGGCTGGTAAGCTAATACACAATGTGTAGGGAATATTGGGATCATTTCATGCAACATGTTGATGCACATATGTTATTATTTAGCCTAAGGATGATATATCCTTTTATTCCAAATATTCAGTAATAATGTTGAATGACTTCAATTTTGGATGTGGCTAGATCAAGTGTCTACAATATAATAATGTTGAATGACAATAACCAATATTTTAAAAGACACACACATATATACACACGCACGCACAGTTGAGTACCTTTTAAGTATTTGGTATATTCCCAAGGTAATTTTTCCTTTTGTTTAATTTTTTTTCATCAAATATATATATATAATTTTTCAAGATAAGCAATATTGATTTTTTTTTAAATTGCTGTTGCAGCATTCCGGTTGCGGTGCTAATGAAGTGCCTGATGACAAGGCTTTGATAGGATTTGCACAACTAACGATAAGTGATGGTACCGCAAACAGCATGTGAAGACTTCCAGCCCGTCACTGCGATGTACAAAGACACTGAGAAGAGTCTGGGACCTTCAGAGAGTCAACATCAGGTCGCTTCTGTCATCGATGGAACCAGGTGTGATGTAGTGATTCCACCCCTTCTCCACCAGGAGACACAGCGAATTAATGTTTATGATACATACTTAGTTACCTCAATTCTGTCAAAAGAGATTGACCAGAAATTGGTGAAGAGACGCTTCCCCTAGGTAGTTACATCCACACGCTTTTTGAGTAACTGAAAGATTTAGTGACCAGCATCACCCTAAGCACCAGTGATTAGTCTTTTGTTGGCTGACCAACAAAGTATGTGTCCTGATGAAAGTTGTGCACCATTATTCTGAACATGACATCGTTTACAATCTAGAGTTTCTGACCATCAGTGAAATTTCTGTAGCATTGAATCTCTGAAGTCTATCCCTATAGAACAACGTCTCGCTTGGTATATTACCTGTGAACCTGCCTAAATCGGTGATCAAATAACAAAGCAGTTCATGCTGTAATCTACCACGATTTAGACTCAAGCGGTTCATAATCTGCAGGATGGCGCATTCCCCTGCAGCAAATCTCCACCCTACCTTTTACATCCTAGTACTCACTAGAATAACAAGAGAGAACTTCTCAAATTCCTCTCGCCTCATTGGACTTACTGATAGGAAGACCAGTGTCTAGAAGGTCAGATATGTGAAAAAGCAGGAAGCAATTTCTTCTACATGGTTCTACTAATTCAGAATGATGCTGAATGGTACCATGTATAAAATCTTGTAGGATTTAAATGGAACTTGCTCCAAAAGCTGCCTACCCTGAGATGGGAGTATACACATGTTGAAATGTTTGCTGAAGCGATTCATGTGCAGTATCCTCTTAAATCTGCACAACATTTTTTTATTTAGTCAATGTCTGATGTGCATGTATGATACTACTACAGGTCAGCAAATGACGATAACGTCATGTATGAGAATTTTTCACAGGAAGACAAACTGAAGATACGACACTGACCTTTTTAAAATTGTAACGGTAGACAGAGAGAAAGGCACGTTGTGCCTTTAAACGGCTTAGATACAAAGAGGATCGACCTGTGATAAGTGTGATGTGGATGGAGGCGATGATACTTGTGGCCTTTATTTTGTAGAATTTTTAATGCACTTTGCCAGAGGTCAGTCTGTGTATTGTAAGGTAGAGACCTCGTTCTGCATTATGTTCACTTTTTGTTTGGTTGTCAACTAGATCTCTACACTGAACTGAACTGGTCAGATAGAGTAAAGTACCAAGCTCTATAAGCATTTGTGTGAGCACAATAGAGAAATATGGTTCTCGATCACAAATTAGCATCTTAACTTTTCTGGTTAAATTTTGTATTTCCAAATTATCAACACTGTTTACCTCCCAAATATCTGACACGTATTATATCTGCTGCTGAAAATGAAGGATGCCCTTACAAATAAAAAGGAAGATAGTTTTCACCATTCACGAAAAGTTAATGTAATCTTTCCCTACTCAGTATACATGTCATCCTGATAGCTTGTCGTTTGAGAGCCGTGTATATTTCATATTGTAATGCTTGATCAAACCCCAATGAGATTGCGAAAGAAGATGGTAATACGTATGGAACATGTATATTCTTAGTCTATCTTTACTGTTCATATAAGAGATCCTTTAGAAAGGAGCCTTCTAACAGGATGATAACTAGCGATAGATTGTCTTGGCCAGTTACTGACCCTCACGTATGTAATGCCTAGTTTACTATCTTTACCCTTCCACTTGCTGTTTCTAGGACCTAAAAGAGGAACCAAAGACAATTGCTACCCGTGACGTAGCGCTTCATTTGGTTAGACTTGATACGTCAAATTTTATTGTATCTGACTGTCGACCAGTCTATCCTCTCATCTAAAATAAATATGTAGGAGAAAAAAATCATAGTTAGCTATCTTCGTAACATTGCCTTCCTGTATGGTAATATAGAAAAGAAGTCGCTAACATTCAGCAGGTAATTTGGAAGAGCGTCCATATTTTATGGGCCCTCCATTTTGACGACCTGGTTTCCTAAATTATTGCTATTTTCTCCCTTTCTGTGTAATACTGAAATAACAAAGGGTGGATATTGTAACTTAGGTGACACGATTAGTGTGTTGGATGGAATTTGCCATGTATGATCTAGCTTAGTTAGGCTCCTGTGAGAACTGCACGTTCCAACAAGTACTAGGTGTAATAATATGCGTTTTGGTTATCCATATCAGGCCATCGTTACAAATATGTTGATTGTGATCAATTGACTTGTAAGTGTCGAATCTAAAGGCCGACTTAATAGGAATAAGCATACTTAAAATTAGGAAAAAGAGGTATTTGATCATACAGAAAACAGAAAATGTGGTTATATGTATAGAAGACTTACACTGAGAGATCTTTAAAGCTATGCATATCATGTTTGGCTGTATATGTCTGAGCAGTTAGCTGCAGTGTGATGTTACCCATACATTTAAAAATGCTGGTAATTAACAATGTAAAAAATGCATGTGTTGTATGTGCTTGATAACCTGGTAGTTGACACCCTGTTCTACCATATACATGTACATCTTTGCACTCAATCGAAGGAGCAACGATCATAACCAATTTTCAAAAACATGGCCAGTACCGGGTATATATATATCTAAATTTTGAGGGAGCTGTGGATTTTATTTGCCTGCGAAATATATTCCACATAAATCACCTGTCCAAAAGTTGGTGAAACGTGTAAATGAATACTAGTTGTACACATTGAGACTTCACTGTCTAAACACATATCTTTCAATTTCGGGAGAGGTAACACATGAGTAAAGGGGTAATCTTTTAGGGAGAAGTTTTGTAGATAGTATCGAATTGTATTATTAAGCCAGGACAAAGGCAAATTACTCACGTGATTTACTTGTGTTATAACAGACAAGGCACCCAAAATAATACATTGGAAAGACTGAACACATCTATGTACATAAGTTACGGTTTGAGTATTCTGCAAATCCAGTTTATCTTAATTGTTGGTATACAATACTGCAGGATTATGATATTAAGCCATATTGGCGTTTTCCTGTTGCAACCTTAGATTTAAGAAAAAGAAACAAATAGTCCAAAAGTATGACACCAATTGATCAATTACAGTAATAAATATTGGAGCAGATGTTTGATATATGTTCCTTTTAGTTTGTTCTATATTTTTCGGCGGCATGGGTGTTTTGTTACAAAGCATTGATCGAAGCCCAGCAATTTAAATCCATTAAGACCACCTTCGATCAAAAACAATTTCTCTTTCTACGCGACAAGAAATTACTTGGGTTTCCTCATTGACAATACTTGTATTAACAAATCAATGTCATCACCTTTGAATAAAATCGCATTTTAGTTGAATAAACCTCAAGTCAAAACAAAACTTCTTTATTTTTTGTTTATCTGCGGTAGTTTACTTCGTTGTTTTGATGGAAAATGGTTACGACTAATTCTCTGTATTGACCTGGCTGGGCACAAATGCAATAGTTGTTAAGTCCCCTTTGACTATTTTCTTAATAAGAGATCTTAGATATATTTTCCCAAACAAGGATAAATGGAAGTTTTTATTGCACATTTATGGTTAAGACACATGTTAGCTGATAGTTTCATAGTACACCGATTAAATGTAAGTTACCATGTTTACCGTTGACTTTGATATCTTTTTGTAGTGTGTCAGTTGAATGGTCTCAGGATACCTACTACTGAGATGACCGTAGTTAATCAGTGCACAGAAAAGGGGGAACGGAACCTGCCGTGTAGGCTACTTTAATAATTATCATAGATCTCTAGTGCTTAGAACATGTGGTCCCTCGTTTTGGTTAGTTTACGGGACATTGAGTTCTCCCCAGGGGCAGGTCTTCCACTGCTACTGACTAGTTGGTTTTCTTTTTTAACAAAATGCGACATACTTACTCTTTATAAAGATGCCTACATGGGCTCCCATCCGGCAGCCCAAGAGGGTAGATAGGAAAATCCTCACTGTGACCTACTGGCCCGCCTCAGAACCACTAGCGGATGACCAGGGAACCAGCACCTAATGCGGTGCAGACTTAGTGCAGACGGCGTACCTGCATGCAAGCACCAATCCACACGGCCTTGACCTTGCGCTGGCTAAACACGCGCTGTGTGGAGCTGAGTCTGGGTCTTGTGGGTTCATCACAGTGCAACTGCCAGCTATTCCTTGTCATCAGCTGATTGTTATTCGAAGGTAAGCACATAACCATTGATTCTGTTGCAGTTGACGTTTCATGCAATAGTGTGGCCTGACACAAGGCTAATCAAGTACTAACTCACTCACTGGTACTGGTGCGGTGGTATTACTGATACTGTGATAGGCATTGCGCAGGGCATTGCGGTAACTCTCCGTGTGGATAGTCTCTCGGACTGCATGTGGATAGTTGTAAATAGTACAATTCTGTGTCTACTATCACTCCCTACAGACGTTGTGCTTACAGACATAGAAAAACTTTAAGATCCTTTGTGAACCAAACTGGTTCGTACAATAATGTGTGTAAAGGAAGTGAATTGAAATTTTAAAAAAAAGTTGAATTTAACAACTTACAAGTTACATCTCTATCTTGAGTCTCACAATGTCACATCATATGATTGAAGATCAGCAGATGTTACCTTTTTCTGTATTGACTCCTCCTTTGAATCCCTGAATGGTAGTTAAATGTAGTACAACGCCGTTTCTGCTGTCACTCCCTACAGACGTTATACTTTAGAGCGTTCATTGATTATGGCAGGGGGGGGGCGCAGTTTTTGGAACACCGGATGGTCAAGAAAAATCCCCCCCCCCCCCCATGGGAATACCGCAAAAAAGTTGCGCCCCCCACCCATAGGAATAGGGTAAAAGCACATGGGGGGCTAAAATGATGTGGCCTTTTTTTCTATACAAGGCTTTCCTTCTTTACCTTAGTCTTAGAACAAACCCAGTTACATTCAGTTATTTGTCAAAATTTTGACCAAGCTCAGTGGTCGGGTTATACCAAAGACTTACCCACTGCTCATTCCGCTTTACATCCGCCATTAGAATGAAGAGTATGGGGCTAGGGCTCCAGTATAAGAATGGCTCTATCGCTGAATATGGAGATTGTACATACACAATGTTCCCTTCATAAAAATTGCTAAAAATGAGAAAAAGGTATATGGTAGTGGTCCAACTTCTGATGTGTAGAATTTGCTTTTTGGGAACACTGCCCAGATCTTGTCGTTTGATGTGTTTTTCATGATATAAACAAACTCTTCATCTAATAATGAATAATCATCTTCTGAAGATGTTTCTTGTAGGAGTTGTAGGTAACTTGGTATATTCCAAGAATATATAGACAGTAGGCCTACTGCTACCAACAGTTTGTCAAGCTTGCCTTTACCATGTTGCTTTTCCCAGTCATAGTCACCAAATCCTTTGAATAGCATTTATATATGATGCTGCTACCATATGAGACCTTTGTCTCATTGCCTTGCAGAGCTCCAGCTAACAGGCAGATTATTACCAAATTTCTCCTGTGGAGTAATCTTCCAATATATGTGAACCTGTGTTCTACATATGTTTAAAATAACGTCTTTAGATCAGGTTTTAAACGTCAGAGAATACAGATGAGGAATTAGAAGATTATGTAAACACAGGTTTACAGTTTTCCCATTACTATACACCTAAAAAAACATTAAGATATTTACCTTATTTCAGCTGTTTGAGGCATTGCAAATCTAATTTGGGCACACACTGGTCATAGCCTGATGTGAGTTTTGCCAACAAGTTTCAAAGTCCAGCACAAAACCTTTTTTGGTGAATTTCTTCGTTCCGCTAGGGTCTATATTGAGATCCTTGGGTTGGAAAAAATTCGGGTTAACTTGAAACCGCTGCACGCGGATCCCCACGAAACTGCCCACGCCGCGCGGAGACCAACCAAACCCGCCGTACACGTCATATGACGCGCTCAGCCAATCAAGGACTCAGAAACTGGGTATGTAGATGAGAGCGCGGCAACTTCCCGCGGTCCGCTCAAATTTTCTCTCTATCTGTGGTCGCGAAGCGCTAGGTGCAGAAGTGTAAGCTACGCCTCGTCTATACGATATACCAGCACAAAACCTTTGCCACTACTTCTTTTGGAATTCCCCACTTCCAAGTTTAGAGCAAGACTGGTGTGTGATGTCATATAATTCTCCAACCCTGTACATGGTGTTGATATGAGGTTCTACATACAGGCCCAGGCAAATGCTTGAAGTGTGATAGCGTCAAGCATGATGCCAACTGGTTGAAGTGGCTGCACTACTATATGGTGCTATTATACAGTTTATTATTTCGGTTTGACCTGTAGGTCAAGACCGAAATATATTAGGGGAGACGGGGAACAGTTTTTGCGGCTTACATTATAATACATTACAGTAATGTATTCTGAATAATTACAGCTTCGATACCGCCGATACCAGGCGCGGGCAGTGACAGCAGTGTATTTTTATATATATATATATATATATTTTTATGTATAGGCACCCGTTGCAGTTCATTGTATTTATAGATATTGCAACAGGCTTCCACCTCCCTCCCTCCCTCCCTAGCGGGTGGGTCCCGCGGGCGCCGATACCAGACGCGTTGGATGGAATCAGGGCCCTGATTCATAATTTTGCATAAAACCCCTAGGTAGTAAGGAAGACTAAATTTGGTGATGAATCAGACATGGTTTTAAAAACAGTGACCAGATGTGCCTGGAAAAAACAATATTAGAGCCTGGAAAAGCCTGGAAAAAGCCTGGAATTTTATTGAGCTGTCTATGTACGAACCCTGTACATTATTACAAGCGCTGCTTATGAAACAGGGACTAGGTCAAATAGGTCACAAGCACACCCGTTGCGGTTCAATGAATCCCTCCCTCCCTCCCTCCCTCAATACCGGGTCCGCACCCAGCGACTGTAGTGTATTTTTATATATTGTATAGGCACCTGTTGTGGTTCAGTGTATTTATATATATTGCAACAGGCTTCCACCTCCCTCCCTCCCTCCCTCCCTCCCTCCCTCCCTCCCTCCCTCCCTCCCTCCCTCCCTCCCTCCCTCCCTCCCTCCCTCCCTCCCTCCCTCCCTCCCTCCCTCCCTCCCTCCCTCCCTCCCTCCCTCCCTCCCTCCCTCCCTCCCTCCCTCCCTCCCTCCCTCCCTCCCTCCCTCCCTCCCTCCCTCCCTCCCTCCCTCCCTCCCTCCCTCCCTCCCTCCCTCCCTCTAGCTCAAGACATTGGTCAAGACTCTGCCTCCAAGTACGGTGGTGCATTCGTCTTGGATATTTATGTTACAGTAGTGTATTTTTATATATTGCAACAGGCTTCCACCTCCCTCCCTCCCTCCCTCCCTCCCTCCCTCCCTCCCTCCCTCCCTCCCTCCCTCCCTCCCTCCCTCCCTCCCTCCCTCCCTCCCTCCCTCCCTCCCTCCCTCCCTCCCTCCCTTATTACCTGTTGAAACCGAAATCATGGCAACTTTTAATCCTTGTGTTGATGCTCCTAGGCTCTGTAGTTGTAAGATTCTGCTAATGTTCTAACCCCAAATCAGGGATGCAACCCCTGCCAAATCAAGGCAAAATAATGATTACCAGCGATCATGTCAGTCTCAAAATTTGTCTATGACCTCATGTCCGACTCTAGTGAGGAGCAAAGACAGTCACACTATGTCTGACTATGTGTGGATGAATAGCCCACTTGTGAGTCTCGATTCGTTTTAATACTCACTCTTATTAGCAGGTGGATGGTTGGTCTTTAGGTTATGGCTATAGCATACTGTAGTACACTGCTTGTAGGGTTACTAGACGACCTGCCCATATTTTTGCTTTTTATAGCTCACTAAGTAGAGATAGGAATATGATATCTGTTTTGGAAAGAAGGTTTTATGGTGGTTCAATGCCTTACAGTTTTAATATTTAGTATTTTGGCATGCATTTCAAAAGAATTGAATTCAGTTTTCTGGGGGAGGGGGGTGGATTTTTGTAGTCACAGGTCCATTTTTAAGAACTCCTTTATGGACATATTTCTACCCCTTAAACTGGTTGAATCAGAATATGATATGCCTCATATGAAAGAGAATTAAAGAGAGTAGGTGCTAGGAAGTGGAATTTTCCAAGTAGAGTATATTTACTGAGATATTCAAGTATTTGTTAAAAGTGGGGTTAGGGGGGATTTGTGGTGAAATGGGCATACTTAAACAGATGTTTCCTCAATATTGATTTACAGAAATGGCAAGTTGACTGGGTACAAGTGGGTTACAGAAAACTATCCATAGGCTAAATCTAACTCACACCTTTTAATTGATATTTGTCTATAATTGCACGCTCATTCATCTATGATGAACATACTATTTGCTCCTAGTTGGTATGTATCCCATTTTGGACCACATGGGCAGGCAGCATGTAGACTGGTCTGTGTGCACTCATCCATGAAGGATCACCATGAAACGATTTATATATAGGTAGGGCACTGCTGATTGCCAATTGAATCCCCTACATGTTGCTAAATATATGTGTGCATTGACTCATGAACTGTTTAGTTCACAGAGGGGTAGGGCTTTAAATACCCAATCAATACAGCTCTTATCTTATGAGTAACTGCCAGTAAGTGTGACTCAGAAGAATGGTGATAAGGCATGCTCCCATGGGCATGACCTTTACCTTAAAAGGGGGAGCTACAGTTGAATTCAGAATGGCTGAAGTGGTTTGAAGTGGCCTCACATGGAAGTGAAAGAGCTGGGAATTTACCTTCGTATTGGAATAACACTTGTGGGCAAAGGATTTATGAATATCTATAAGTAACTTGACATAGAAAGTAACAATTGACTTGCAAATACTACGTTTTAGGTCGGTTTGGGCGAATTTCGGAAGTCCCATGTTTCCACATAGAACAACCCTTTTTCAGTTTTTATCTATTCTGGAGATATCCACTATGATAGTCAGTGTAACCAGTATCTGGACACTGCTTCCCTGCCAGCACACTCGGTTTTCGGGAGGTGACCGATGGACACTGCACTTTGTTGCAACACCCCTTACATTCTATTCAGAACTCTATCTAGAATTGATGTAGACAGTCTAAATAAGAACTGTCTTGTAGCTAACAAAGTGGCAGTTCCCAGATCGGGTTTATACACTCCAGGTTGATTTTCACAATGGCATAAACACGGCAGAAAAACGAAACATAATGTACAAGGCAACAATTACTGTATTTTGAAGCATGAAAATGAAGCATAGCTTCCAAATCACGAAGCACAATTATCCTTACTTTACAACTATTTATTTGGAGGTAGTTTTTCAGTGGAGCTTACCTGCTTCTCAAGTCCAGTCATAGTACACAGTACCTCACATGTTGATGTAGAACTGTCGTTCAACCCTTACCTGGCAAATTACCAATCTGTTTATCCTCTTGGTCGCCTAGCCTCCTCTTGATGCAGACTGGATATGCTTGCACGCAAGCATAACAAAAGCATGTCTATGTGGTGTAGGAACTGAAATAACTCTCACCTGTGTAAATGTCTAGGGTTGAGATTTCCACCTAAATTTACCTCATATATTCGATCACTATCAAAACCAAAGTAAGTCTAAAGGAACATATTGGACGTTAAACTAAATAAACAAAAAAAATGAAAATCTCAAAATGTTGGTCGGGCAAAGTTTGTATTTTGGATTTAATATCGGGAAAAGCAGATATCAACTTATGTACAATCCAAAAAAGTTTGAATTAAAGGAAGTGCCAGTTAATAGAAATTTTCTAGTAGCATCAGGCCCAGTCAGTGGCTTAACTTCTAACCATCATTTGTCGTATGATAAATCAGGTACGCTGAAGCATTTGTTGCTGCCCGGATCAGCGTTGGCTTTTTTGCGTAATAACAACAGCGAATGGTAAAAACCAAGGATTTGATGTGTAGTGTAAATATGAAAAGAATGATGCTCTTTGATATTTTCAAATATGGACCACTTTTCATGCCATCAGACACACAATGGCAGATGAGGCAGAGAAGGAAAACGGGGCTTCAGCCAGCCTTCCCAAGGACACAAATCCAGAAGAGAAGCCTGCACCAAAACCTGGAGTAGCTATGATCAAGGCAGAGTAAGGATAACTTTTACTAACCATTATTTATCTCTTACCAGCCACAGAACATCTCCTGGCATATATTTTCACCACGTGTTACATTTTAGTTTAATTGGCCAATGATTTTGAAGTTTGTTTAGTATATATACAACGCCTTTTCTCAATACCACATTATTGATAGTGGCGGTGACTTCATCATTAATCGACAAAAATGTTGACTCGTTGAAAATAAGGAGGAAGTGTCATATTTTGTCGTATTACCACACAAAAAAAGAAACTTAACCCTTTTTATGTTAATCAAAGGGATGTTAGATTATGGTTATGAAAAGCAAGTCAAATATATCTACCAAAAGGTATTGTAGGAGAGTTACAATATTGAATGACAAGCATTATATCCTTGAACTTAGCCTAAATGTGTTATGGCATGCTGCTTGACTGGCATGTAGCAAGACTGCATGCGACGTCACCCCATACTGATTTCAAACATTCGACCATAAAAAAAACTTACCTTATTTGCATCTATTCTTTCCGCAGATTCATTGACCACAATCACGTTCGTCAACTGGTCACGGACTACCTCCCAGCCAAAGCTGTGGAGTCGATGAAGGCACTGAACAGCGAGAATGCAGACAGCGACGAACCGCCGGCCAAGAAGGCCAAGATTAAGGGGAGGAACAAGGACCGGCCGCGGGAGAAACGTCCGGAGGCCTCAGAGCGCCTCTGTCCCGCCATCACGCAGCGCAGGGAGTGCCAGTTCGGGGAGAGGTGCAAGTTTCTGCACGACGTGAAGAAATACATGGAGAAGAAGCCTGAGGACCTCGGGGAGTCGTGTCACTTGTACAGGACGTACGGCCGCTGTGGGTACGGTCTCAGCTGCCGCTACGCCAAGGACCACACGGGCGACGACCTGACCACAGTGGACAATGAGGAGCTGGTGAAGAAGTACGCTGACCGACTAACCGTCTCCAATATCCTCGATAAAGCCGTACAGAAGAAATTGTGGAAGAGAAACTATAACTTCAAGAAGGCGGAAAGGTCCTTCCAAGCTGCCAAAGCAGGAGCGACCGAGAAGAAGAACAACAGCTCGTGTGGAATCGCTTCGGCATCTGGTTCAGAAACGGTTCAGCCTACAGCAGATAATTCAAGTTCACCGGCGAGTAGGTTGGGTTCAGATGGTTCACAGACTGCATCAACGGCGGGCCCTGAGGTGAAGAGCAGTGAAGGCGATAAGCCTATCCAGAAAACGCCCCTGCTGGAGAAAGCGGTTAAGAAATGGGGGCCTCTCACCGATACTGTTATAAGAATTAGACCCGAGGAGAGAAAAAAGGTAGGTTGAATAATATTTCTTTCTATTATCATTTTCATATATAAGTCAACTATGAGATGAATTCTATTGTGTCAGCAATGACCTGGGTTGATGTGAGAGCTAGTAAAAGTACCTCATGATATAAAATCTAAAGTATAACGTGGAATTTGCAATTAGACAGCTCTTTGACCAATAATATGGTGTACAATATGTTTTCCCGGAAGCTGGAAATAGATTTGAGACAATATACACTATTTGTCTACTCTACATTCTGGATTGATAATTTGTCCTAAATTTCTTTGTAAATATATGTTGGAACTATTATGATTTGAGATGTATTGGTCTATTTTGTTTGATCACAGATCGACTTCTCAAACAAGCTCTACTTAGCACCTCTCACAACGGTAAGTCTGATTTCTGAAAATGTCTTTTATTAATCAAATGAATGTACATGTTTATCTATGAAATGATAGTTATACATGTCTTTCTAGAGAGATTACCAACCAAAGTGTAAGTCAATTCTAGTTTCTGTGTGTATTGATTAGTGCTTATTTGTATCACCTCGTCAGAAACGTTTATTTCTATATGATGTTTAGCTTAACCGCATGTCTCAAGTCAGTGTGAGAGAACTTGATGTAGATCTAGTTTGACTATACTGTATTTGCTGCTACCTGCAGGTTGGCAACCTGCCGTTCCGTCGCGTGTGCAAGGAGTACGGTGCTGACGTGACGTGTGGAGAGATGGCGCTGGCCACCAACCTCCTCCAGGGTCAGCTCTCTGAGTGGGCGCTGCTCAAACGCCACGAGTCCGAGGACCTATTTGGTGCACAGGTAAGTCAGGCATCTCTTGATATGGGATTGTTATCTTCATTCCAAAATGATATGTACTCAGTTACCATAACTTGTATACCAAGTAAAAACAAATTCATCTCGTGCTCATCACCTCTTCTATTGACAGGGATGTCAGAGTTCAGGGAAACCCCTGAAATCAGGAATTTTTATAAAATCACAAAGATATTGTCCTCAGTATTTAAGAGTTAATAAAACCCTTGTTTTGGTGACTGGGTTTCCAACCAGCGCGGTGTCACCTCTCAGTGATACCAAAGAAATAAGGATATGTGATGTGGGCATTTCCGTTTTTTTAGAAGCACACTGATATCCCTGATTATGAATTTCCAACGTTGCGGCGAGTGAGATAATTAATTGACTAGTGTTTGTGACAGGTGTGTGGCTCGTATCCGGACAGTATGTCACGGGTGGCTCAGCTTCTCTGTGAGAATACAGACATTGACTTCATCGACATCAACTGTGGCTGCCCCATCGACCTCATCTTCAAACGGGTATGTCTTCAAATTGACCAACATTTCAGTTCAGAAGTCTTTATGAGAGCTCCTTTAGGAGTTTGTTGCAATGAAGGGTAATTGACATGGCATCCAGCTGTTCACAGCGAACAACTAACCAATCATAGCGAAGAGTAGAGAAGACAAATATTTAATAAATTCTTGATAAGGATATACAAAAACATAAGAAATATCTGAAATTTCGATTGCTAATAAAGTCTATATAAATTCTCCAGTTGAATCCTTCTTTATAAAAAAAAACTACTGTGTGTATATCAATCCTATCAGATCCTTCTTTTCACAACAAGGCAATTTGTATTCATTTAACTCGATGAGTTTGTCTCTGCGGCACCAATACGTTGATATGCGGCGTGTATCACCCTGCAGGGCGAAGGGAGCGCGTTGATGGGTCGGCACAACAAGCTGGAGCAGGTGGTGAAGGGGATGATACCTGTCATGGACGTGCCGCTCACGCTGAAGATGCGAACCGGTATCATGGGCGACAAAAGTATAGCTCACACCCTCATCCCCAAACTCCGAGACTGGGGTGTCTCACTAGTCACGGTACGTGGAACGTATGTTCATTTAGGTTTAATGCAGTGGGCCCTGCTCTACTGCAACAACATGAGCTGTCATGAATTTTGACGAGCAAGCAGCTTTATATAATCAATTTAATGTCATCTGTTCTGTGTAATAACTAGTACGCACAGAGGTTGGGTTGTTTGAACTGTTGTGAAGGTAACTAGATAGGGTTGTCACCTCTCGGGGGGGGGGGGGGGGGTGTCCTGACCAGGCATGGGATTTCCCCGGATTTTCACATAATTCCGGATATATTAACGTCCCAAAGGGCATTCTTCAGATGAATGTAAATTCAAGGAGAAAATAAGCTGAAAAAAGGCCAATATTCACTTAGGATAATTAAATTATAGATTTCCCCGAACCCTCGGCACACCTTTCCCGGATCTTTGTTATTTCCAAATCCCTTGCCTGCACAAGGGAGATATAACCTTTTTTCAAAGTGAGATATGTCCGTTAATTCATACAATGAATCGTGTATTTTTTTCATTCCCACGGTGATGTATTCGCTTTTGTTCACACTGAAATATATGACTTCATGTTCACAGAGTGAGATATTCTCTTCTATTCGCACAGCTTCACGGCAGATCTCGCGAACAGCGGTACACACGGCTTGCTGACTGGGACTATATTGAACAGTGTGCGGCAGCCGCTAACCCCATGCCATTCATAGGTGAGACATTTCTATTGTTTAATTGGAGGTTCCGCTCATAGGTATAAGGCATCGACATATTATTCCCAACTCTCACCGAGACGATAGTCGGGAACAAATGTCGATACCTTGTAGGCTTTAGTGTTGAGAACATAGATACACCATAGGCTGAGCTGTTCATAGGACCTACAGTGTTGCATTACCAAAGGGTCTTAAGGGAAGCAAAGAAAGACAATTAACGGACGACTTTTCAACTGTTGACTGGATCATTTCATACCCGGAGTTTTCTCCTGATTGACTGTCGCACCTCAGGCATGGGATTTCACCGGAATTTCGGATTTCTTTTATGTCCCTATATTCACTCCGGAGATCGATGTAAATCTAATGAGAAAGTAAGTTAACATTAAAAAGGCAGTCTATCTATCAGCTGAGACTATATATTCACACAGAATAGCTAAAAACACTCGGCCTTGAACGCCCGGCGTCCCTTTTCTGAATTGTTTGTTATTTCTAAATCCCATGCTTGGTACTTGAGCCGGAGAATACTATGTTAAAGTGAGATGCTTGTTTTACGTCTGTCTGTAGGCAATGGTGACATCTTGTCGTACGAAGACGCCGTCGCACAGAGAAAACGGACGGGAATCTCAGGTCTCATGATCGCAAGGTGGGTTCACATTACGTTCACAATTTTTAGAGTAACATAATTTGTCTTGTCTTAAGAAGTTCGTTTTGAACATGATACTAAATATAATTGCTAAATATGAGAGGACTGAGCGTTGATCGTGTGTAAGACCTACTCATCCGTGATCTTTAACTGCACAGGACTGCTCTTTTCGTAAGAACGAAAAAAAGAACACCAAAAGACTGAAGGAAGGTACTAGATAATATAGATAGTGGTTGGAATATCAAGGACAAATTGTCTAAGTCAGTAAGTGTCTGTGGCTCCTACTTTGTAGAGTGATGTAACTATGTGAACTCAAATTATAGGGTTTGGGTTTTTTTCTTTATTTTTCCTGATTTTTTTTTTCATTATTTGTGCCCCTGTGGATTTTTCATTTCACACCTCGGAACAGTTCCCACATGCACCAACTGTCAAATTCTTCACCACAATATGTAAACCCAACCATGTTGTGGAACCATAATAGCACCACTCATCTATAACCTAATGAACATATATGCCCTTTTCAACACAGAAATTCAAGACGTCTTTATTTTTATGTCAAAACCTACCTGACAGGGCTGCTTTTCGGCTAAAAATGGTGTAATCTGTCCAGGATTTTACCCTTCCTAACCACAGTGCAGCCTGGTGATTCTCTGAAGATGAAACTGCTACGTTTAGTTGTTGTCACCCAATTCCACAACCCCTGACAACCCTAGTCAATCTTATCGCATCTTCAATCAACAACTTGACACCAAGTAAATCACCTGTGTTTTACGTGCTGTCACTCTAGTCGTGACACAAAGATCCCAAGGATTGATCCCAGTTTCAAGCTCACTTCAGCGGTAGCTGCCAACGAATTAACATATTAGCCACGTCCACAATAATCAAACCTCAGATTTGGGATGTGTTTGAATTACATTACAGTGGATACATAGATATAGTTTTTTTGTTTTGTTTTTTGTTTTTTTTTTAATTTTCGTTATTTAGACTGCCTGGCCTTCAGCAGCCGCTGGTTTGAACTGGCCAGACAGTATAGTACAATTTTACATCTGAGGTAGAATTTTCCATACCAATATGAAAGTAGTGATTAAGTGTCTCTTCCTTGAAGTTTTACATACAATTTAGTTGATATATGACCTGAGATCCAAATGGGACCGATGATTACAACATAATCCTTGAGTGTACGTCCCCTTACTCGTCTATTCATAGATGCTGGTCACTACGTCGGTGGCGGTAGTGGGGATAGAGCCACAGGTTCCAGTTATACCATCCAGTATGAATATAACGTATAAGACGAGTCTATGTTGTTTATAACAGAGGGGCGCTGATTAAGCCATGGATTTTCACGGAGATCAAAGAAGAACGCCACTGGGACATTTCGTCCTCGGAGCGTTTCGAGATGCTCAAACGCTTCACGAATGCCGGACTTGAGCACTGGGGCAGTGACCAGCAGGGCGTCTCCAACACCCGCCGCTTCCTGCTAGAATGGCTCTCATTTCTCTACAGGTAGGTCGTTGCCGCTTTCTTATAAAATACTATAAATTGAAAGGATGTCACAGCATTTAGAGTTTGGTAGATTTATGATAGCGTAACGTTAAGAACCTGGTGAACCCGTGATAGTGTAATGCAGAGACGACAGTTTTCCTATTTTCCAAGAAAATCATATCTTTTTTTCATTTAATAAAATTAATTTGTGTGTGTAAAACAAAGAGAATGAATTGGGCCTCATTCACACCAATAAACAGTGGTTAAAGCCCCCACACACACATCAGCCCCATTCCATGGCCAATAACGATATGTTTTGTCCATGTTTTCTCTGTGAGAGCGTAGCATTAAAAGCCTGGTGGATCTGTGATATGTTAAGATTCTGAAGCTCGTGTTGTTTTTCTACAGGTACATCCCAATAGGAATCCTAGAACGTGTCCCACAGAGAATCAACGAGAAGCCGCCTTACTTCTTTGGTCGAAACGACCTGGAGACGCTGATGGCCAGCAGCAATGGCGCCGACTGGGTCAAGCTCAGGTGAGGCAACCTACCTATGTCAGGTTTTATATTTTCACTAGCGGAAATGTCAGAATAGGTGATGTGTGCTTTGCCCTGAACGGGGTGATATAGATAAACAAATGAATGTACCTAATGAAAGTAGGAATTGATCTATGAAGAGAGCTATGACTGATATACCCCGTTGTTTACTCTTTGCGTAAGTCCTTTGCATTTTGAGGAAGTACTCTCATCAATGTCGTCTGCTATTTCTTTATGTTTCTCGCCTGAAGCGATGCGTTCCCTGACGTGGAAATTAATGCTATTAAAGACTCATGGTGTATTCTGGCTTACTCCGAATTTATCATATTCTGTATAATTATGGAAACCTCATTAAAACAATCGGATTCTCTTACTAATAATATGACTATGATGGGACGACTTTGAATGCGTCTGTTTGCTTGCTACGGTAGCACAGGAGGTATTGTATTCAGTATTTATAAGGCGGAATTCATATTGATAACATTTGAGGATAAATACTGAGTTTTGTTCTTCTCTTTTTCAGCGAAATGTTACTGGGCCCTGTACCAGATGACTTCACATTCTTGCCCAAGCACAGAGCCAATTCCTACTCCTAAGTCAAGAAATATAACTCAAACGTTACAAACAAATAATGTATACACAATTATAGGAAAATCTGTTATTGTCGTTTATAATGAAATAAAGATAATTAATGAAACATTACGATACAACTTTTGTGTGTCTCATCACGTATGCTTCTTTGAATATGAGGGAATTAGTTTTTTTGTAAAGGTTCTTTATTGCGTTCAATTTTACAATTGTTTTTCCAGGCAATAGAACAGTAACCAGTATGACTCCGAATTACCCGCTTTGGGAATTTTATTATTTATGGGTTCAAATTTATTTCTGTCCACCTTGCCGCGGTTCTCCGTTCTGGAGACGTCACGGTTCGAAAAAAATTCTCAGTCGCCACCAACGCAATGTTAAAACATACTATTTTATCATTTATGATATTTACAATGATAATAACAATGTTAATGAGACTAAACATTGTGAAGTTATATAAAACTAGGAAATAAAAACCCTTATTAAATGAGTGAACGCAATTTCTGGTCTGTCTTCAGTCTTTGGCGGCCCATACAGAATCTCCATTGTTCTACTTGGGTTATTAGCAGGTAGACAGTTGGTCTTGAGGTTATGGCTATAGCCTATTGTAGTACACTGCTTGTAGAGTTACTAGGCGACCTGACCACATTTTTGCTTTTTATAGCTCACTAAGTACAGATGGGAATATGATTTTTGTTTTGGACAAAAGGCTTTATGGTCATACCATATCTGACAGTTTTAATTTTTAGTATTTTGACATGGATTTTTAGAAAAAAATATTTCAGTTGTATTGGGGGGGGGGGGACTTGAGTCACAGGTCCATTTTTAAGAACTCCTTTATCTTTATGGACATATTTCTACCTGTAAAACTGGTTCAATCATGATATAATATGCCTCATTGGAAAGATAATAAAAAACAGTAAGTGCTAAGAAGTGGAATTTTCTAGGTAGGTTCTATATTTACTAAGATATTCAAGTATTTGTTAAAAGGAAGGGATTTGTGCTGAAATGGGCATACTAAAACAGATGTTTACTCAATATTGATTTGCATTCAGCATTAGTATAACATTTACCATCTCCATATGTGGCACTGACAGTTGCTTACACACTAGGAAGTGTCATTATTAAGGTGAAATGTATATTTGATGTGCTATTCATGTAATTTTGCCAAATCTTATAATGGGAGGGGGGTGTATGAGAGGATGGTTTATTCAGCAAATTTACTCACAAAAAGAAGTCAAAATGGTTCATAACTTTGTTCTAGGAATCAGTCAAGACCCATTCAAAATATATTAGTTCATTAAATTATTTGCAATATCATTTACCACCAGATATTGGCTTGACCTACTTTATTGGTGTACATAGGAACAAAGTTTTTCTCCTAGTATGAGCCACATGGTCAGAGGAACAGGTCTGTGTGCACTGATCCATGAAAGTGTCACCACGAGGCAACCGACCTTGCTTTCATATGTAGTTAGGGCATTACTGTTTGCCAATTGAAAACACGTACAGGTAGATAAATATACTCTGGATTCTAAAAACGTTAGTATGTGATTTCATTCCAAACATAGAACACTTGGTAGGGTAAGTGGTCCTTCCTATTGAGTTTTAAGTATGTCCACCAAATAAAAGAGGATTGGAGTGGCCAATCTTCCTGATATTTGGTAAGATTGTAGTTCACATATTCCTCTAACTGTCATGTGATTTTGAAAAACAAATTTTGGAGGAGGTGTTTGTAAATATGTTTGTCATAGATCTGCTCTGGACTATGACAATGACCAGGGTGAATTTATGGTGGCACTGCATTTAAATTGTCATATTTTATATATTTAAGTATCTATGATATATAAAACGTGTAGGAGGACAATGTTCTGGGCAGGAATGTGTTTATTTACCTTCAGGGACTATAATAGACCCACTGACCCTATATCAACATTATTCTCGATTATGAAGACATGGCGAATTCACCTCTATGGCAGGCCCATGCAAAAAAAAAAGTAATATTACTTTCGTCAGTAATTTTCAACATATCTTAAGCTAATTTTATTGAGTTATAAATATGTCTACCTGCTAATTTGGCCTTCAAAGGCCAATAATTCTATTTTAAAATGCATACTTAGCTCTTGTATCTAAAGTCCTCCAACATGCTGTCCTCGTCCTGTCTAACCGTTTCAATACCTGCCCGCCCACGTCACTTTAATCTTGATAGTTCATCCTTTGAATTGTAAATTTATATTTATTGATATGAATACATTTATATGTATTCATATGATGAGATACATTTGTATATCCATGTGTCCTGACATTGCTGCGAATGATACGCAGATGATCTAGTTTCCCTAGATCAAAATGACCAAATCGTAGCCTATCGGGAGTTCCATATTGTAGTGTATTTGTGTGCGTCGTAGGGTGCAAACTAGGACCAAATAGGATGTTCATCATAGATGAATGAGCGTGCAATTATAAATGAATAACAATTAAAAGGTTTAGGTTAGATTCAGTCTATGGATAGTTTTTTTAAACCCACTTGAACCCAGTCAACTTGCTGTTTCTGCAAATGCCTGAGTCTAGGTTCCAAACATATCAAGCACCAGTGGGTCTTGAGGTATTTTGGTGTTGAGTGATTGGTCTTGGTCAACTGGGCGTGCCTGTAAGACCCTGAGACACTGGCTCCCTGCTCTGTTCTCACTATCAGTGTACAGCATGCAGATAGTAAAGAGATAGTTTTCTGGAAGCACAATGAAAGTTCAATGTGACCACTCTAACCTCTAGATGATGTATTTAGTGCATGCAAGCATGCTCTAAAAAGAGAAGTGGTCATGGTTCCGATATACCTCACGATTTTGCCAGTGCATTAGCACAGGACTTGAGGTAGTGTATGTATATTCCTTTATCTGGAAATAGTGCACCTTTATAATTGATGTTTTACCAGTAGATACAAAACAATATATAACTTTTCAGATAAAAAATTCTAAGTTCCAAGTTAAACTATTAAAAATGGTATATTTGGAACCCTTATCTATAAACAAATTCCACCAAATTTGCAAGGTAGAATTATCCTTATATGTCCTTATTGTTTTCCCAGGCAAATGCGTCATCGATTCCCTACGACAATCGAACCTGTCCGATTGTCGGAGGCACCCAAGATGCGACCCTTTTTATCGGGAGAAGACCCCTTGCGTATCGTTAGAAAACTGTCTAACCGCCCCGATTTTATTTTGTATCGGGAGTACAATATCTGTGTGTATCGGGTACCCGGTGGACCCCCCCCCCCCCCCCCCCCCGCCAACCTAGGGCATGGTATACCGTAATGATCGTGTTTTTACTTGCCGGATTGATTCTCAGAAGGGCATAAACACGGTGCGATCTGAGTTTACGACCGATATCTATCAGTTTCCCTCTCCGACAAGATAGGCTCTGTCAGGGGCCCCACGCGTTTCACTCACAAAAGAAGTGAAATGATTATTAACCCAATAAGGACAGACGAAGCCTCGAGGCATCACCCAGGCGGCTCAGGAGACATGATGTCTTAAGGCTTCTTTTGCTGGCATGAAATTGATAGGGTAGTGCATAGTCCTGTCCAGTCACGCAGCAAAACGTACTGTCCGACCGCGACAAAGCGTAGTGTCTGTCGGTCATCCCCCGAAAAACAAAGCGTACCGGCCATGGAGCATAGTATTCAGATACCATATCAGCGACCTGCTATAGATTCATTTACTTCAAATATGTATTTTCATCAACTCATCAACCACTCAAGAGTTGCATCATTTGAGAAACATAAGCTTTATTGTCCTATGTAGTTTGATAATATTTGTGGATTATTTTATTTAGTGCGACCTATTAAATATCTATACAGGTACTCTGAACTCATAATAAACACTTACATAAAGGAACCATTTATAACCTTATTTTGGGAACAGAACAGCTGTGAGTCTAGATATATTTTACTGTTGCCAGTGTATATAAAATGTCACAATTCCGTCATTTATCTGAAAATTTGCATCTATGTACTTACTACCGATCCAAGTGATAAACCAGGGGGGGGGGGGGGGGGGACTTACTATCGATCCAGTATTGCTGAGGGGGTGGCGCGTAAAGTTTTAGTGAATTCAGTTGCATCTGGACATATTTCATATAGGCCCGAGGCAAGGCAAGGGGGATAGCAATGTACATGCAGGTGCTATTTAGGAATCTTTGTTATGTACTATCTTTCAATGAGAACCGAGATCCATAACCGAATATATCATTATCAGTAAAATGTAAAGGCCAGTCAACACCCCCCCCCCCCCCCACAAATAAATCAAACTTCCAACATATAAGTAAGCAGTAATCAATATTTATAACCTACAAATCAGCATTTTGGAACATCGGGTGACATGCCCCCTATTATGTTCCTTATATAATCACAATGAGTCACCGTATTCTATACAACTAGCCTTAACAAGTCTGGTATTCAATATTCAATATTTCTGTCACATATTATGCATCCTAATGTGGCTGCCTAATTGTTCAGTCTTCCTTGTTAAGCTTATAACCACTGTATTCTGAACTAAGGTCCCCTTCATCAGGTTGACTGCATGGCCACAAAAATATCACATCACAGCTGCCATGTGTCCTGCAGGTATAGAAGTCATTCTGATTGAGTAGGCCACACGCAGACTCACAGGAATGAGAAAGTAAAACTTAATTAATTAGCTTTTGCTGGGTACCTGCCAGTTGTGCCCACACAGCTGCCGTGATGTCAGCAACTGACCTTTGGGTTTATATATACTATAAGCATGTTTGGCAGATGCCCGATGGAGTAGGATTTTCAGGAAGCCCAGTGGAACAGACCCTTTACTCAATTGATACAATTGATGATGGTTAAAGCGTTGATTCCACCAGACTAATGTTTTATTAGGAAGTTTCTGGATTCTTCGGAATATATCAAAGAATATCGTTCTATATCTTTGGATCCTTCAGACATGTTGAATGTACTCGCGCGATCGCATTAACGCCCAGAACCTTTAGATGAAATTTAGGTGTACTTCCACGCCAGTTATGCTTTAATATATGGTTTTTTTTTCAGAATTTTTACGATTTTTTCCCCCCTTCGTTTTCAAAATCAGAATTTTTACGATGCTGCCCATTTGTTATTTCAGCAGGTTTCGTTATAGATCGATCGCACGGTGGAATCCACGCTTAAATATATGTCATGTAAACGATTAGCTTATGAACACCAATGATACTGGCGTTGTTTTGCCTCTTAAGCAAACAATTGCGTATTCACATCATCACTAGTGAAGCGCAGGATTTAGTGTCAGTAATTCAAGTCTGGATACAGCACAGTTAAATATACATTGTTTATCCAAGTTGGGGTATTGTTGCAACAAAAAACAAGTTTCATTTAAAAATTGAAGATATTTCTAAAGTGTGGGCAGACAATTCTGTAAAGGCAAATCTCCTGCATTTATGGATGTTCTTGTACCACTCGGCCTCCATTGACAGCAGTACAGCAATTAACTTTGAGAATCAGCTATGATACGCTACATCTTTGTATTTTCATAAACTTTAAAATAAATTGTATAGTATGATAGATGAAATATAGTCCATCGAATCTATAGTATCACCGGGGAGCAGGTGGTAGATAACAGTGGGATAAACCCCATCATATAAAGGTTAACCAGCAGCCTATGTTAAAGACGTCCACAGTAAAATTATAATATAGCAGAGTTTGGAAAATCAGAGTTTACAAAATCAGCATAGGATATATATTGATGTTTTATATAAACACAATTGTTAACAGATGAATATCGCTAAGCTCAATACAGTTGATTATCTATAGAGAACTAAAGATTGCAAAAGTTTATTCACAAGTACAGCAGTGTGTTTCCTGTCAAAGTAACATATATTCCGGTTGTCTACAGACTTATCACAGCTCTATTTCATATTACATATATAGATATAGATAGATGTATAGATATGTATATGTGCGTGTGTCAGGCGATACGTGCGGTGCGGGACGCGGTGTGGGGCAGCCTCCTATTGGACGACACAGGCTTGTGACGTCACCTTGCCGCCAGACATTTTCTCCGCCTTCTTGCTCTGTGCAATCACTCTGGCGACTGCGCGCAGCCGGTTCCCGCTCTTCATGATCGTCTCCAGAGCTTCCACCTAGTGGGTTAACAATTGAGGATACTCGTATATCAAAATGTATTAGTTAAATTTCTAATAAGAAGGAGTTTAGGAAAACGTGGCAAGAAGGAAGGTGGTTAGTTTTCCAGAATCCTTGCCTGGATGCTCTTCACGGTTTTGTTTTTTTTCAAAGATCTTTTATTATGTTCAATGTAGTTATGCGATTATTGACTTAAACATGCATTAGCAGAACTCCTCCGGATATATTTATAATGTATACCATTGGACATTGCAGGCAGGTGCATCATGGTAATAATCTATAACTAAATAGCAATAGCTCACTTGTTAAACATGTTTCCTCTTTAGAAAACATAACGCACCACTCAACGCTGTCTAAACGCACTCGGGCTTCCTGTGACCAACCCTCCCCCTGCCACAGGCAGCCTATCTGGGTTTAGACCAGTTCAACAAACAGAGCCTACAAACGTATTGCGAGTCACTGCGAGGTAGAACACACCCCCCCCCCCCCCCCCACCTTATTGTCCAATAGACGTTTCACCATGTCCCCTGCAGTTTGGAAATACCCAAGGGCCTCTCATGAACCCCTCTCATTGGGTGTCTCTGAGGTAGGAAACTGATTTCAGGTTTGGGCATTTGGGCAAGTTTGAAAAGCTAAAACATGTACACTAAAATGTATAAAAGTACATGATTCTCGCATTTGATAAGGCTCGGCTTGGCATATTTCACAAAGTACTTTGATGGCACAAAAAGTAATATAATGTACTTACAGGTACTGCAGCTGATGGAGTCACCTTGGCTTCTTCCATAAGTTGTTTAATCTTCCTCTGTTAAGAAAGATACACAGATTTAACTCTATTGATCTTACTGAGATCACCAAAAAAAAATTAAATGGAGAAAATACTATACATGTATTAAAAACCACTTTAAAGCTTGATAGGAATCAGTGGAAATTACATATTATGATATCACAGTATTGTACTACAAGTAATTCTATATCATGATATAATGGTATCAGTTATGATGGACTTCAGTATTTAAGCTGGTTTACATAATAAGGAAATTAAATATCTTGATAACTTAACATCGTGAGAGAGAAAATAAATCGAATTTTACCAGTTTATCCTCTGCTCTCTCCATCCTCCGTTTGTAGGTGCTGGCTTCTACAGACATCTTGTACTGCACTTCAGCCTGGCGATATTGATTATGTCCATGAATTAAATTGAGAAGATAAATCAATAATTTCAAATGGGAATGACTAAGTTTTGTGGTGAAGGATATTAGAAGAAATTCACAAGTAGTATACAAAATTTCTTTTATCAAGATATTATGTATGTTCTTGGATATTTGTTTTTTGTGAATAGATTTTTGTTGGCTTTAATTATTAGGCAGCTTAATATATGATGCTACACTAACTTTTATTCCATAAGTTCATTCAAAGAATGTAAAATATGAAAATAATACCATAGTGCCAACATTCAATTGAAAATGAAGGATGCACGTTCCCTTCCAAATTATATAGGATTAGATGTACTCGGATCATTACAGTGAATCATTGAGACTCACCATATACAGTTCCTAATAGATATAGGGACCTTTGCTTAGTAGGGCGTTTTAGCACTGATCATCATTCATAATAATATTGGTATCTATTAAACTGTGTTTATTAGATGTATTGCTGTAGGAATATGCTTATGAGGGCATTGGTTTGGAGGGAAACTATACTACTGCTTCGGTTCAAAAGCTTAGAATTAAATTGATATGAATGTATTTATGATAATAGGTATTGATATTAATCATATGCACAACCTTTTCATCAATAAGCGAAACTGCACATTACCATAAGAATGATTATGAGGCAGAGGCAAGGGAATATTGCAGGTAGTTTATGCTACAGTAACTCTAGGGGTACCTCAACAATTCAGACCTTAAGAGTAACACCTTATATTCGTATTATCATTTTTGCCCATTTTCATGCAAAGACCCTCGATCTAACATACCTATGTGCCAGAGGTTCGTTCTTTATTTCTTTGTATCGTTCTGGCCTCTGATATGCCAGAAGTAACAAAAATACTTTAGACCCAAAGGTGTATTGAAATAATGCGTGAGTCCATGATGAAATTCATAGGGAAGTCAAAAGATCAAAAGATCAAAAATACTTTAAAAAGCAAGAACAAAAATATCGGAAATATATATGTGAAAATGGTGGACACACGATGGTTTGAAATATGTGCCCATTCAAAATCCTACTTAAAACATAACACCCCATGTTGCAGTGATAAGTGGGTAGCGTTTTATATGGCAAGGGATGGTAAATATCTAGCGACTATGACGAGTCCTATTCGTAGTCTGACTTCATCACTTGCTATTGAAGTGTACTGCCATGTTTAAAATCTTTCCATAAAGACAAACACTTAACTATAAGTAATCTATTTTTTCATGAAGTGGCAAAAGAAAATTCTGACTGCAGCTGAGAAAAGATACAGACTTAACTATTATAAGACCGGGGGTCGTTGGATAATTTAGGCTCGTACATGAAGACTCTTCTTCGGCACACGAATGAGACCCATTGACGGTGTGGGTCAACTTTATTCTACGCTTATGGACAACCTTTGTCCAGGTAGAACAGTATTAGATGAACGAGCTTGAGTATTATTAAACCAAAACCCTCCTACAATCGTAACAAGTTTGAAACTCGTCGGGGTTACCCACCAGTCAACTCAATATGCTAAAGTAGACTCTTTGGGGACACTGGTGATGCAGCCTTTAATTGGCTTCAGTTGCCAGGTATTGAATAAGCTCATGAAGACCATGGCGACTCATAGACCCAAGAATAAACCTACCAATCTCTCGAATCTTATCTGGTATACAAAACCTTTTTTCATACAATTCATTTATAATGCCTTTAGGAAACATCGATCTGTTAAAAGTATGTTATAACAACAATGAGGACGGTATCTAAACTATATCTATACCTGAAAATAACAGTTCAAATTATCATTATTGTAAATTTCATAATTTAAACGTTTAATATCCAATATGTAACAGTTATTTCACGTTCCAAATGTCTAGTATGTACATACACAAATAATTATTCATTTTGCCAAAAAAAGTCTATTTCTTTAACTCGGTTATACAAATACATACACTGAATACTTAGTATCGAATATTATCATATACCTGTATGCGAACGTCTCACACTTACTGGCCGGTTCTATGAATAATGCTACCCCCCCCCCCCCCCTCCTCCTTCCATACAACGTGAGACAATGAAAAAGTGAGTAGTAGTATGGCGTGTTTAATGATTTCCAGGTATATAATAATATAAAGACAGTGAGTGTTTCTGAATAACACCTATTCCTTGTCTTTTTTTGGCTGGAAATATTCAGCATGTTCTTCGAACTTGGTGAATATTTCTGACACAAATCAAGACAGACCAGATTCAATTCAGTCACACTTACCATGTCTCCCTATATTATTATCAATGCCTATATATCCAGATTTACCACCATATTGTAACCATGGTATTGTTGAAATGCTTAACAGTAACCAAGTAATCACTAGTCTTTTATTGCACTTAACTGTACCTAAGGGACCAACAAAATCAATTAATGCGTGTCTTAATGAAGGTATAATCATACCGAAACGTTGGCACTCAGTCCATTTAAAGAATTATTATTGTAATATGATAAATGATTTGTAAAAAGTACAAATTGTATTCCTAGGATCATGGAGTTATGACCTTCATTTAGCACCATTATCATAAGGAGTGCTTATATACAGTTTGTTTAATCTAAAAAGCTCGTTGTTAAAAAAGGAATTTTTTTTCTATAGAATGAGCTATTTTCTTCTTTGAAAAGAACTACCGGCAATGATCGACCTCGTTCATCTTTCTATCCGTATATATAAATGTATAATACTCCTGTCTGAAGGAGGACTTCTGATACCACTTTTGTCAGAATCATCACGTGCTGTTTCAATTGTAGACTTTTTTCACTATCTACTGATATATACTGAGCCCTATTTGATAATGGTTGCATGGGACTTAATTACGGGGTGGTGGTGATGGTGGCGTTCTCAACATGCAAAGGGCATGTGGTTCTAAACAACCCGTCTTACCGGTACATCTTCAGTCTTAGTGTCTTCCTATGGTGAGTGAAAACAAGTCATTTAAGCATTAACTATGATATTTATGAAAATATCTGTGGTAATAATCACATCAACAGGCAACACGTATCACGTTACTGCTGTCCTTTCTTCCATTTATGCAAAAAAAAACTTAGGTTACTAGGTTGTGTAAAACATGATATATCATTAGTACTATTGTTCATTGAACTGAGTCAATGATATGAATTCTAAATTTAAAAAAAAACATATTTTGAATAACTACTTGTGTGTTAATCACTTACAAATATACCGCGTTTATTCTTCAAAATAAGCTTCCCGTCACCTTATAAGGTAATACAGAGTCCCGTATCTCCCACCTCGCCTGATTAGAGCGGGTTATATTAGTTTCTTCACCTATCCACATAAAGGACATAATTACCCGAATATACTCTCCTAGATACAATACTAGTGTCTGTACTCAAGTTATACATGTGTTTATGAACCATCATAGGGGTGAAGGGACCTAGCCTAGTAATGCACTACAACCTTATTAATAAATTGTAGCAGCGTAATCGAAATTTAAAGTTTCTTTCTCAAGACATTTATTGGGGTTGAATATTATCTCGGCATGGCCATAATGGTTTGAAAATGTTAAAACACACACGTATATTTTAACAGCCGGTGCACTCGTGTTGCGAACGCTTTGTACAACCACAATTATCTACCCAAAAGGTATTATCACAGCAATAATTTGAGACAGCAAAACCCATGGACTTATTTTTGAAGGTGAAGGTTTACACAATCACAAGGCAAACAAAACTATTTGATTAATTAGCAGTATAGTCCATTGTTTCTTTGGTGGATAAGTATAGGGATTAACCACACAAAGATCGGCGTACATGCACTTACAATGATCTGATTGCCAACCAACTGTAATAGAAAATAGTCGTGTGTACATAATAAATTAAAGTGTATTGGGTTCATGCCAAAGATCTTTTTACACGTTTTACCAAAACGTATAACATTGTTTTCAAATAATATCTTGTATTACCTTTTGCATGAGAATTTCTTGAGTCAATCAGTAATGAAGCAATCGTTTTTAGTTCTTAAAATTCTTTAAATGACCGAAAAGACCATTCAAAGCATTATTTAAAGGTATCTAAGTTTGTAAAAGTAATTTCCAAATGATATTACACATTGATAGCAAAAACAAAATTTATTTGCCACGTTGTGCTCCAAACCATTATAATCACTTAAATGCAATATATAATGAACAAGATACATGAGTGATGATCTTTGGCCCTGGTTTCCCTTACACGGCGAGGTTTTTGTACTCAATTTGCAAATCTTAAATTGTGTTCGTCTCCCGTAAAGTAAAAAAGAAGTGCTTGAATATTTACTCATGTATCAAACATGTGTATGGATAGAGGGTAGACTTAGATCACTCTCTCAGCTATCCATATTGATATCTAACTCCTATGTCAGCCCTAAATCATCATGAAGACCAAATGATAATTAACTGCAGTTGGATTCATTCAAAAGACAGTTAGTGGGGACAAAGGAGCCAGGGGGGTGTTTTTCAGTTGAGACGATCTTAAGTTGAGACCGTTTGAGGGCCAAAGTGTTTTTCAGTTGAGATGATCTTAGGGGATCTCAAGTTGAGACTAAGATAAGACCGTTTGGGGTGCTTTGGGTGTTTTTCAGTTGAGACGATCTCAGGGGATCTCAAGTGAAAGGATCTCAACTTTGGTCTCAACTTGAGACCAGTTGATACTTGTCTTAACTTTCTTATCTGGTGCCAAAACATATCAAAATTTAAAGATATTTAGAGCCAAGTGTATTAGTAACCTGGCAAACCTACATTCCAAATTTCATAGTTTTATTGTGGCTATTATGACCATGAGACGCAATTGATAAGCAACATAAAAATGGAGGCACTGCACCACTCAGCTAGTTTGTGCTGAATCTACTGTATCGCTTAAGGTCAGTATCAACTTGAGATCGGTCTCAACTTTAGATCACTCTATACAGAGGGCTAGGGATCTCAACTTGAGATCGTTTCAGCTGAGATCCCCTGGTTGGACTTGAGACAACATCTGAAAAACACTTGCCGCCATTGATCTCAAATTCAGTCTCAGGATCTTTGATCGATCTTAGTGGATCTCAAGTTGAGATCGTCTCAACTGAAAAACACCCCCCAGGTTTTATACACAAGTAGCCCACTACACCTAATTGATATTAGCTCCGACACTATTCAGTAAATATTTGATTATATTCTTAAATTTACCTTCACTGCGCCAGGGCCAATGAATGTTTTTTCCCGCAGCATCAGTTCCTGAGTGTTGAGGTTGTTGCTTTCCTGCGACCCTTTCTGCCTGCCCCAGACCTCAACTACCAGGGGTTTATTTGTCAGGTAGTCAACTAACTGCAAGTAGGAGAAAGATACAAACTATACACATAGTACCATCATAATTAATTCCTAACCATGGAGTGACCTATGTCGTAGACTAATTGTATCATAGCGCTGGAATATACTGTATCATGTGGTGTTTTTTTTTATCAAAATGAGGAGGTAATTTGTTTGCGAGTGGGTCTTTCTGAGACAGCATTCATTGTCAATATGAACTTGTATAATCATGTTTGGCAGGTCCCCAACGGCATCGGGTTCACAGCCAGCCCAATGGAACACCCTCTTTAAATAGGGTCTACAACATTGATTAATTTAACTATGAACAGGTTCGTGTACTCTCATATACGATCTACACTGGACAGAGAGCCTTACCTGCTGTGTCACGGGTGCAAAAGTGAAGAGCTTTTCATGCTCGAAGTCTGGGTTGATTGTTCCCTGAACCTCAGTGGTTTCCGTAGCTTCGTTGTCCAAATAGAATCTGTACTTACAGAAAGACTGAAAGAAAAGAAAGAAGAGGCTTTGGGGAAAGGTCGTAACGATTCTGCCCACTGCTACTGGCCATGGAAAGACCACTAATCTCTTGCTCCCTAAACAAATCTACCCTCTTCTTCACAATACTAAAAACCGTGGAATTGTTTATAGGAATGATTCCACCTGACCGACCGACAGGCCTGCTTTCACACGCGCTATCTGTTCTGTTGTAGGCAAATATGGCACACAATGTAAGGTGGGGGCCGTGTCTGAAAGAAGGGGTAGGTTTAAAAAATAAAAATAAATAAAAAGCATACCCACTAGATACCAATGACTGCCAAAGTATGCCTCAATTGTGTCTAATTTACGTCGGTTTAGTAGAATCACCCCTTAAGACTTACAAACATGATAATATATGTCTTCACCATATATTGATGATATATTAGTCGTACTATTATTCACCTAGAAGGTTACTTCTAAAGATTTGTACAAAGAGAAATATATTGGATCAATTAACTTACTGAAGCAATTGTTGCGGGAAGCCCACGAGCATTGAGGACTTTCATTTTAAAGTTAAGCGTTTGTCCAACCTGTAGGAAAAAAGATAAATCGGTATCAATTACTACCTTCACCAATCATATCCAAAATGATAACTATATCATGGCTCTCGGCAGGCATTATGATACTGACATAATCTGTGTATTCTTTAAAGTCTTCTATTGTCTTGTTGATATGATTTTATAGGATAATTGTTATTGATAACGTCAAAACAGATTTATTGAAAATGATAATAAATAATTAAGTTTTATCTTAAATACGCACCAGTTCGGATGGGCTGTCAACAAAATCGTCTTGAAGCGCATTTCCATTTTTGTCACAAGGCCACAGTTCAACAGAGAGACGACCTACAACATCAAACATACAACTATGAAACGTGTTAACTCAGTATAGAAATCGGTGCAGTGAAGCAGGTTCCATGCTAAATGGCGGTGGCCATACAATGGTGGAAAGATAAAACCTAATGAATTAGTTTTGTCGGATACCTGCAAACTCGCATACACAACCGCCATCCTCTGTCGGCCATGGAATGGGCCTGTGTGTTTGTACACTATAATAAACATGTTTGGTAGAAGCCTAACGGCGTTGGGTTCATAGCAAACTCAGTGAAACAGTCCCTTTACGCAGTTCAAGCAAGGCGGTTAGATTTTTTAAAAATTTATGAATACTTTCAATATTGTTGTCCTTCTTGAGTATTGTATTGTTTGTAGGTTGGAAGGAGGTCACTGTATACATCTATTGAGCTTCGACACTTGGCCTCCCCCCTCCGTACCTCCTAATAAGGATGGATTAAACCTTTCCTTACCTAGTACCAGTGATGCCTCAAGGCACTCCTGTGGCTAGTGTAAATGATGCCTCAGGGCATTTTTCCGAGATTATGTAAAATTTCTTCATAGTGATACTTAATAAATAAGTTTATTGCTATCACCACGAAAACATTGACAGACAATTTTAGATATGGTGGAAAGATTAACTTTCTTAAAAAATAGTAACATAGGCTTGCCCTACAGATATGGTCCTGTGCCATGCATGCTGCATCTTAAGACGTGCACCTGCGACCAGGTCCGGTAAGGAATGGGCTAATTAACAGATCTGACTTTGAAGTTTACCTTAGAACTTCGACACATGTGAATTGTCACATGCTCAATGCTAGCGAGTATATCTATCTATGCTCTACCCTAAACTCTACCTGATATGACTCTGTTACAATGATGTGACATGTAACAAACATACCATAGCAGTGCGTAACATCAAATCATAAACTATACATGCCATCCATACGGTATATTATCCTACCCCTAATATAAAATCCCATAGGCTTAACATTGGGTTTCCGTATGCCACGCTGACTGGCATACGGAGTTTTATATGCCACTAGTGGCATACAGCATTGTTATCACGTTATATTCCCAAATCGAGGAGATAGGGTAGGATAAAATCAAAACCTGATTCGCTTTAAACTTGGCCACCGCATTCCACTCCTGAAGTTTTGGCTCCGGACTTCACTCGGCTTCGCCTCATGAAGTCACTTTGCCAAACTTCAATCGTGGAATACGGTGGCCAAGATTAAACCTCATCCAGTTTTACGATAGTATGAAAAGAGTGTGTATTTCCCCAAGTTATACTTAAACTTCAAAGTCAATTTTTGTAAATAAATTTACAAACCTCGGTCAGCCCCCCGATAGTCTGTGATGGTGAGCGTTTCCTCTATCTCAATGAGGTATGCAATAGAGGAGAGGTAGACGTGTACAGTACCAATCAGGATTTCAGTGGAAGGATCCTCCCAGAACGGATCTGCCTCCTGAAACGAAATAGAAACGTATGCTATCATGATACGCCAAATTTGGAGGAAGAAAACATTTCAAACATAAACTGTATAGATATTTACAAGTCCAAGTATACACTGGACAGAATTAAAATGAACAAAATAAATTTATATTTGCAACTATGGCAATTTGAGGATTAACCAAAGGAGTTCTATCTTTATTTGGATTGCATTTTGTCATACAATTTTTTCTCGCAACCAACAATTTTCATTGCAGAATTTATTTCATCACCCATTTACTAACCTTTGGCACATCTGTACTTTCGCCATTCATGTAGTTCCCATACATCTCTGTCATTAGGAACTTTCGGTTGGTGAACTTATTTCTATCCCACATGAATTCGTTATTGTTCTGCAGATTCTTCATTTTAACACATACCTGTAAGCAAAAAGGGCAACAGACTGTAGTCAATTTACTTAAAACTGAATTAAGATGTGGCATGAAAAGCTCTAACTCAGCCAGATGCTGGGAGGCATATCATATTTATAGTATGGGCTTGATAATGACTGAGGTCAGTAGGAATTCTGCTGCTCCATAGTGTAGTTCGACACACATTTAGAATTACGAATATGTATACTACAATATTTTAACTAATTCTCGCAACCAGCATCCTTTCCTATATTTGTAAAAGTACACAAAACAGGTTTTCACTAACTTCAGTCCGGCCGTGATTCTTTCCAACACCTTGAGGAGAAACCAGGGCGATTTCAAAGTTACATTTCTTGTCCATCTCCTCTGACATTGCATTAGCTTCCTTGACCATAGGCCACATCTGGACCAGGTCTTCTTGAAGCAATAGATCCTCTAAAGAAATCAAATTGAATAACATCAAATTTTAAGCTCAAAACATAAAGAGTCATTTTGGTCATGTGTAGATCATAAACAGAGCTTTATTATAAACTGTATCTTATTCAATGAGATAATGATTTGGCTATAGTTGGATGGTAAACTGATATTTATTTACCTTTACTTTTTCCTGCTAAAAATGTGTTGAGGCCAGAATTTTCAGCGATCTCCTGTTGGGCAGACTCATAAGTTGGTGGTGGTGTTGTGTCTTTACCAAATGTCTTTGCGTCTTGTGGATGGTGGAAGACGAAGAGTGTGTTTGATCCAAACATCAACCTATTTGCATATAGATGGTTATTAATTCCTGGTAGAAACTAGTGGGACGTGAGTGACCAGTACGTCGTGAGTTAAATGACACGAATATATGAAAACCAATTGTCGAACTATCTGTTAGCAGAAGTTCTAGACCATTTTTCAGAATTGAATGAGATGAAAAAGGAATGTAATGCAGTGATGTAGTACAGGCTCTCAGAATTTTTCGGAGTTCAAAATGGTCACGGAATCGTCAATTGTAGGGATTCAGAATTCTGCTGCCTTTTGATTAATAAGAGAGGACTACAGTATTCCTATTTTAGTTCCTGTGTTTAGCTTTTATTTTCTGATCGAGAAGTTTCTACTTCTTTCTCAGCATCATCTGTTTATAAAGACCATGAAGGGTGCCACTCCTATCTGAATTTTGTTTATATATAGAGGAGGCTGTACCTGTCATTATGGTGGATTTCTTTTTTGTCAGTGATCTCGTTTCCGTTTAGCATCAGTTTAACACCCTTGCCAGGTGTTATCGTTACACTACCCTTCTTGTTTTCAATGGTGGCATGCTTAGACTGGACACTGAAAACACAATTTGATATGCATAAGATATTTTGAAAGACTAAATTGGCTTAATGGAAAATGATCTTGACTAGACTAAGAACATATTTCTAACGACTGAATCTTATAATGTTTTCCTCTTGGCGCTTAACTGAAGAAATGATGTTTAACTCATGATGCCCTAGAATACTAATGCGGCTGTTGATGATTTATACATTCACAAATTAACAAAGAGTTAATCTATTAATTAATGGGACTTTTTCTTGGAAAACTTCAATCCATTTTTCTAAGTCCCTGATGTAGTAACTTCGCCATATTGTAAATGACTGTCCGAATGAAAAAATTAAGAAGTTTACTCACCCTAGACCCCCAAGCACAATCTCTGGTTTCGGGTCCTCCTTCGCATTACCAACTTTGGTTACCCCTATAAGTTAAAAATTAAAAGCTTCAACATAATATTTGATTCACAGTAAACTGTAGCTAATCATTGAAATAGATACGATGGATCACAAATGTTGGGGTTGTTATACTTCTATGAAGCGAGCTGGGATTAATCCATGCATACATCAATACTGCAAAACTGAAAGATTGTTTTTGGTAAAAAAAATATGCGCAAATATGCGTAACAAAATATGCGCAAAGCTGTTCTTTTTGACTGGGCAGGAACACATGTCATGGGGAGGAGGGTGAAGGGGGATGATTGCACGACTATAAAAGAACATCATACAGCCGCCGCATGGCCGCCGTGTGTTAGGCGAATATATAGTCATCGGTGCAGTGGAGTAGGCCACATGCTCAACGACAGCCACTGCATGGCGGTATAATGGGCAGCGGTCCATACTACCTAATAAATTAGCTTTTTTCAGGTACCTGCAAACGTCGCCTGTGGGTTTGCACAAGTGCTATAAGCATGTTTGAGAAACACCCGACGGCTTCTGCCAAACATGCTTACGGTGTACGAAGTCTAATTGAACAAATTGGACGTTCAACTACCCAAACAAACAAACCCGACGGCTTAGGATCCATAGCAACCCCAGTATAACACCCCCACCCCCCTTAAGGGATCGCATAAATTGCTGACCTACCCTGTTCAATAAAGTGGACGATCATGCCAGAAAGGCTGTAATCTTCATTCAAGTTCCAAAGATGTGGCGTGACCTTTTTCTTCTGGTCCTGAGCCTCCTTGGCCTTCATCTCAGCCTGTGTAAGAACACAAACATACATCATGCAATTTGATTAACTTTTGAAATCGCAGATGCACACAGTGCATATAGCATATCATTAGTCGGACTCATTGGGAAACTCAAAAGTCAATCGTCAATAGAAATAAGGTTTCAGCTGTACTTGGACTGATTATTTCGAAAGTGATCATAGGTGACTGAACCGAATCCTAAACCACACTATTTTTCTTGACTGAACTGATGTAATAACTTCACCATTAGCAATTTTGTAAAGTATAATTTCTATCGAATTCCCAACGATTGTCCTCTTCATTTTCTGCAAAGCCAAAACCCGATAAATTCACCGTTATTGATATGTATCCTTTTCACATGTTTGATCGAACCAGTTCGGCATACGAGTCCAGTGTGTGTTAATAATTCAGAAAGGGGAGCAATTATAATTTACTTTATATATTCCCATATATCAACTTAAATGACAACCTTGAAAATATCCACGCTGACACGAGTGATGCTTATCATTAATCAATCATGTTTTATAATGTTCATGCTTTATTTGACTGTTACGGAAAGGCACCTTACATCTATACTTCAGACTACACTGTATGTTTTCTGGAGTTTAGCATTTACAGTGGCAGAGTTTGGGATCATTGTTATCCTCTTCCTCCTCATTTTATTAATAATTATATTTACAGGAATTTAGATTTAGGGTAAAGAAGACTCCTTAAGCCCGTAACTTTTAATTAGTGTAAAATGATCAGCCTTTCAGCGGCTTCACATAACTATATACGAATTTATACTCTATGCTTAAAATGTATGGTCTTCAAGCGAACCAGTCTAAATTCATAGCACCAATAACAAATACCTTTGAGTGTTCAAGTGGTAAATCACCTTAACCTCCACTGAACGGTTGACGCCTTACATTAAACTTCCCTTCCATGAACTACATCACTAAAAATCTAACGTTTATTCATTGGGGATACTAATGCAGAGGGAGGGTAATGTTGGGTCCAGGTTTGCTTATTATTTATTATAAAATTTACCTCAAAGTTAACCTGGAAACAAAGGTAGAATTAGTAGCATTTTCTTTTTGTTATGGAATAGATATGTATTAAAGCTAGAGAGTAAAGCTTAAACACACCTTTACTTTCGGAGCCCTTACCCATCATACGGTTAATCAAATGTGATATAATCTACGTATATACATGTGTGACCAGAGCAAAATGGCGAAAGACGGAAAAGTGTGTCTGGCTGTTACTGCTTACTATCCAGTAGAGGGTAGTCATCTATGTGGCATCTCCTTTAGTCTGAACAGAATACTTTCAAGTTCTCTCATTTTCCCCATATATTCTCTCTGTATGGTATTTGGGGTAGATCTCTACACATCTTTGGTCTTGGGGATATCTTTCATTCTAATACCGAAAAACAAGTTTAAGTGATTATCATTTTGTATTAAACGATTGGTAGCCTTTATGTTATTTAGCGCGGCTTAGTGCGCTGAGACACATTGCAGCTTTGTTTAAGAGAGGAGAAAGATAAACATTTTCGTGCAGAATTTTCAGTTAAGACTAATGGGTTCTCTTGTGGGCACAGAGTGTTAAATTTACTTAGAAACGTGTCGGCAAAGTGAACGAGCATCTGAGCTCAGTGTAAAGAGTGTTCCCCGACAAAACTGAGAAAAGACGATTTCCGACGTACCGCGGCGATCATCCGCCGTCGGCGATTGAACCGGATATGGATAATAAGTACAGTGGATCAGCGATTAGGAAGTCAGCGGCGACCATCCGACATCAGGGACCGGTTTTAGACGCGATGATCGTTAATAGCGATTATTAAAGATTATAAGATCAACTATATCAAATGAAAATCCGTTAGTAACAAACAAAGTTGAAATAGGCATGCGTACCTGGTACTCATTCTCTCGTTCTTTAAGCTGCTGTTCCCAGGACATCTTCATCTTCTCCATTTCGCTTTGGTTCTTTTGGATTAGTTCTTCCATTTCCTTTTTCATGCCCTCCACTTCTGTCCTCAGGCAAGAACACACATAATGCAAATCACTAACTTTGGTTCAAGGATATAAGGTTGCATGATTCTAAATCTCAATTGGGCATAAATAACTTCTCTTCCTTTATCAGACAGTGGGTAAACAGTCACAATAATTGTTCTACAACTGTGAACTGATCACTATAGATAGAAAATAACTAAATCAAGGTTATCCATCTGGCAGGAAAATAACAGGAGTAATGTTATGCTTCCTTTTAGAAAAAGATGACTGTATATGAATACAGAATGATACAGTGACAGCAAACCCAAACTGGTTCACACTAAAGCAAGTGTTCCACTGGGTTGGCTGATGATATGGAAAGTGTGCTAAACGGCACCGTGTGGTGGCCAGCAGGTGCCGGCCGTATATACTAGGAGCAAATGGTATGTTAATAATTCATGAATGAGTGTGCAATTTTGAATGAATAACAACTAAAAGGTTTGGGTTACATTCAGTCTATGGATCGTTTTCTGTAACCCACTTGCACCCAGTCAACTTGCCATTTTTGTAACTGCCTGAACCTAGGATTAAAACATATCAAGCAACAGTGGGTCGATGAGGTATTTCAGTCTTAAGTGAATCATTATGGGCACCTGGGCATGCCTCTAAGACATTCAGTCACTGGCACCCTGCTCCTTATCCAATAGCCCAGTGAATAGCATACAGACAGTGAAGGGATAGAATTTTGTCAGCACGCTGAAAGTGTATGTGACTACTCTAACGGTTATAGAGAATGTATATACAGCGTGCAAGCATGCTCTAATAAACCAGGGGCCTGTTTTTCAGTTGAGATCATGTCCACTTGAGATCCGCTGAGATCGAAAGTGTATTTCAGTTGAGATCATTTGAGGTGATCTCAAGTTAAGACTAAGATAAGACCGTTTGGGGTGCTTTGGGTGTTTTTCAGTTGAGATGATCTCAGGGATCTCAAGTGAAAGGATCTCAACTTCGGTCTCAACTTGAGATCAGTTGATACTTGTCTCAACTTTTTTATCCAGTGCTAAAACTTATCAAAATTAAAGATATTTAGAGCAAAGTGTATTGATAACCTGGCAAACGTATATTCCAAATTTCATAGTTTTATTGTGGTTATTATGACCATGAGACGCAATTGATAAGCAACATAAAAACAAGGCACTGCACCACTCAGCTAGTTTATGCTGAACCTACTGTAATGCTCAAAGTCAGTTTCAACTTGAGATCGGTCTCAACTTGAGATCGGTCTCAACTTGAGATCGGTCTCAACTTGAGATCGGTCTCAACTTGACATTGGTTCACAAAAGGTATTGCAAGGGACTTGACATAACAGTTTGGGGCGACAATATGCAATTTAGAGGCTCTGGTTTACTTAAACCACAGGAAGATCACTATAGAACTTGAGATAGCTCTACACTGAGGGCTAGGGATCTCAACTTGAGATCCTTGGAGTTGAGATCCCCTAAGATCGGCTGTGTAGACTTGAGACAACGTCTGAAAAACACTTTCCGCCATTGATCTCAAAGTTGGTCTCAGGATCTTGGATTGATCTTAGCGGATCTCAAGTTGAGATCCTCTCGACTGAAAAACACCCCCCAGCATAGTGGAACATGCTGGCCCTACACACCAAGCAGTGGTGGCCATGAACCATCAGAAATTAATAAAGTAGGTTTCACTGGTTACTGGCTGTTTACCAGCCGGCACCGACACTATAAGCTATGGCTACGTGGCACTCATACTGCTGACCTGGTGGAACACCTGCCTTACCTTGCCTCCAATTTCACTATTTAAACAGTTCAGAATCAGGTCTTTCCATTATTTTAAAGGGTGTGGGCTGCAAGTTAATCGGTCGCCGATTTTCAACTCTAGTGATGTTACTCTAGTGATGTTACAGGAAGAGGAATTACACCGCAAAATGTGAACTCTTTATCTAACAGAATGGGTGCATTGATCAGAAATGAATGCATACTGACCTGGTGCAGCTGAGTCGGCAGCTGAGCCAGCATCGCGACTAATGCCCTCTCCGCCTTTGAGCGCTTCTAACAGCCGTGCGTTCTCCTCCTGAAGCTCACGGATCAGCTTGTCTGTTGGCGACTCGTTCACCACCGCCTTCGTCTTGATGGCTTTGGCGCGATCAGCTGAAGAAGTCCAATTTAAAGATTGGGTTCTTTTAAGTGTTTTATTGACAAACAAGATCCTCACTTACAGAGACGTTCTTCGGATGTAGTAATATTATACGGAAACTGGCTTACTGTCTTCGTACGTCAAAAATACGCGGTGAAACTGTTGATCACATACATCCCGATGCCGTAGGCAGAGGGATGTATGTGATCAACAGTTTTACCAAGTATTTTGACGTACGAAGACAGTCAGCCTGTTTTCGTATTATTATATACCTAAAATGGCGAAATTTTACCTGGTCACGTGATCACATACCCCGTACGTCACAGTGTGGCGTACGGGTATAAATACGCCATGGGTAGGAGCGGGCAGTATGTGTAAGATATACTACCACAGGTATATAATGATAGCCCATTCTTTACCAGGGGTGTGTTTTCCAGTCACGACAATCGTTCATAACGACACTTTCCAGGCGTCAGTGTCCTAAAGACGTACGATCGTAGGGGATTGGTCAATAATCGTCGGTCTACGACACGTGGGGCGGTTTTAGGTGTCCTATAGTTGTGACAATCGTAGGGTATTGTAGGTGAATTTGTCGGCCAAAGTGTCACAACCCAAGACAATTGTGGACATGGCCTACAGGTATGGTGAGTAGATGTAACTCTTTTTTTTTCAAATGCTAAAAACTATTAAAATTATGAATTATTTTGAGGAATAGATTCGATATGTATAGCGTATCTATATACCAAATTTCCTATTTATTCTGTTTGCATTTCGATCGTGAGAAATAATTTTCCAAACCATCATGTTTTAGTTGACAATGTTGGGCACTACACCACTCGGCTGCCCTTGCAAAGTCTACTGCAGTGCTCACCGAATTTGTAGCCATCGTTTATAACGATTATCGTGACTATAAAACACCATGCCTATTACTATAGTTTTTCTAAGACAATCGTTCTGAACGACTGTTTTGGCGCTGATCTCCCCCGGCGAGCTACCATCGGGTTTATAGGACACCTGCCATCTTTTGCCTTCCAAACTATCGTACATTCGCTGGACGATCTTAGAGTATCGGTAATAACGCTTGTCGTGACTGAAAAACAGGCCCATTAACTGCCGAACGCCTGCCGCCTGATCACCTCTGTAGTGCAGGCCTATGTTATAGCTCTTGAGAAAATACACGTGTATGTAGATTGCTTCTGCCATATTAAAAGTCGTCTGTCAAAGTTGCCATGGTGATAGATAAGAAATTCTTCATTAACTATCACGATAATAGTGTTTTCCTAACCTCATATAGCATCACTGAAAAAAATTACATTTTAACAAAAATAGGAAAATGACGCTTTGAGGCATCATTTGCACTATCAGGCATCATCTGCACTACCCACGGGGGTACCTCAATGCATCAACGATAAGGAAAGGATTTAGATCCTCCGGACTTATTTTGTACTTAGTAAAGTAAGGTATATATATCTTATTATATTATGAATAATTTACTAGCTGATAGGGAATAAAAGGTTTATGATACCTACCGAATCTGAGAGTGGACAACGTTTCTTCGTAGTTGATATCTGCTGGACTGAGAGCAGCAATCTGCAGAGAAATAAACATTTATTTATGTTTAGCAGATATAATATTGGTTTTATCAATACATTATCACAGGTTTAAAGAAACTTGCGATCACGAATCAAATGATAAGCAAGAAGACAATATGTAGAACGTATATATTCTATGATTCACAGGGGCGCCAGTTAAAGATTTTTGATATTGACAATTATCAGTCCAATCTGTTTCGTTGTGATTTATTCTAATACCAAAATGAGTAAAATATTACGTTTGTCCAGTTTGTTCTCAACTAATAGGTAAACTAGGCCAATATACATTTATTTGATTCATATGGGAAATGTTCTGAAATTATTTTTTTTCAATTCCTTCAATAACAAGCATGGTTTTAATATAGTAGTACGTATTTACTATATCCTCAATAATATGTGACTAGATCTATGATCTAGTGTTCTAGTGTTCTAGTGATCTATGATCTACACTGTTGGAGTAGCAATTGCGAAGTGGTAACAGTTTTGTACCATGTGACAGTCACTATGTTCTGTGAAAGTTTGAAGAGAATGATATGGGTTTTACGATGTCAAATTCAACCTTTTAGAATCCCTATATATTATAATAATAATCTCTAGATCAAAAACTAGCATAGTTAACCCCACTTTTTAAATTATTTTTGTGCTATATAGCTCTTGGAGATCATCATATTGAATTGCTATGGAAATGATATAGGTTTTAATTTCCAAGGTAGATTGTCCGATATGCCTTCAAAGTAGCTCTAGTATCAAAAGCAACATGCTGTATAAAGAGTTTAGATTTTTTTCTGTCTGTTACTAGTACGACCGGATTCGTATACATATCATGAACATTTACTCACCATGATGGTCTTGCTGTTGCCACCCAAAGCATTCTTGAGAAGTTTTGTCAAGACGGAATTACGGAAAGGCACTGTAAATATTGATAAACATTAAATATTGATAAACAATGCAATAAATAGTACTTAAATCAAGAATGGGAAAACAAGGTATGAAAACTGTACAGAGGTTTATTTCCGTATCGACGTTTCAACCATTACCTTCGTTATCAAGGTTAATGTTTTATTGATTGTCATACTGACATAATAATGGAGTCTTGAATTTACTCGGTTTAGGTAGAGTAATGGCTGAGTCGTCAAGTATGTATGGGATGTCGTACGTGGTTTGTAGAGTCTATCAGATTTCTGGCGTTAGTTGCCATAGCGTTGTGGAACAAAAGACTATTGAGTTGGGTTGAAGGATCAAATCTTAATTTATCAATAACTTGGTTTCTTTCAATTTTAACATGGAAAGAGTAACAGTTGAGTCATGTAATTGCTAACATGTAATGTCTTTGTAGGTAAAATAGTCATAAACAGTTAGGCATTTGGCTTACGTTATCGCTGGATTATATGGAAAAAATATATATAAAGGGTCACATTAATCCATGTGCACTGCTGAATAATCTATTTATTATTTCGGTTTGACCTATAGGTCAAGACCGAAATATATTAGGGGAGACGGGGAACGTTTTTTTGCGGCTTACATTATAATACATTAAAGTAATGTATTCTGAATAATTAGAGTCTCGATACCGTCGATACCGGTCCGCACCCAGCGACTGTAGTGTATTTTTATATATTGTATAGGCACCTGTTGCGGTTCAGTGTATTTATATATATTGCAACAGGCTTCCAACTCCCTCCCTCCCTCCCTCCCTCCCTCTGACCGCATGGACGTGTGAAAGCCGGTAGTAGTAGGTATTCATTGAACCGCAACCGGTGCGCTGGTGACCTATTTGACCTGATTCCACCCAACGCGTCTGGGGCCCGTTTCTTAATCTAAGATACATGTAGACCATTTTCTGTAACCCATATAAACCCAGGGACGATGTGGGTCAATTTTAATCAACACGCATGGACGATCTTATGGATTATTTATACTGTTTTATGCTGTTTTAGCATACTGTATTAAATGATAACCCTTGTATAGGGTGCAGAAAAGGGTCTTCATGTACAACCCTGGAATATGAAACGGGCCCCTGATATTGGCGCCTGCACCCGGTGTCTAGAGCTTTCAGATTGAGGGAGGGAGGGAGGGAGGGAGGTGCAATATATAAAAATACAGTACTGTCGCCGGCACCCGTTGCGGCATCCGTTGCACTTCAATTTGTTGAAACCGAAATCATGGCAATGCCATGCCTACTATTAATCCTTGTATCAAACTTGATTTACGACGCCCTGCTCCAACAGAATACATAATCATATATGGTTCAATTTAGAAACATGCTTGGAAGCAGCACAAAACTACATGGCAGATGAATCTAATATTTCACAAACGTGAATAAATTCAAATGTTGTCCATGGACCTTGGAGGAGTAACCACTTTGTATTCATTTCTTGTAAACCCTATGGCCGAAACTTCCTATTTCTGAGTAGACTGAACTTTCCAAGAGAGATTAGTAAAATCTGAATATACAGTTGCATTAGATTTGCGGTTGGATCGCCATCATAGACGGCACAGAAGGTAAATAATACCACACTAACCATCACATGCTTCAACAGACGGTAGTGCGACCAAACATAGTCAACGCAGTGATGTATATTTTCACATTGATCGTGTGGATACTGGGGTAATGAACGAAATGTTCTCTGCGAGCATACACAAGGTACGATATTATATTTCTGAGTGAGAGGGAACATATTTGGGGCAATGTCAATACTTGTTGACTTTCTTAAGTATGCCATGCATCACATTTTTATTTCTTGACTTATACTTACCCATAATTGTCTTCTTATCTTTACCTGTGCCATCAAGTATCACAGTTAACCTCTATCTATACATATATGAACAAACATGCAAGATGGGCTTTGTAGAACCGTACTGAATGACCACAATAATGATTGCTATATTCTACTGCAAATTATCCAGGGACCTTCTTTTCATTTTCATGAAATTTTAAGGTTCTGTAAAAGGCCCCTTGTAGAAAAAAACATCCCCTTAAGAAAACATCAACTTAATCATCCATAAATAGTAAACGCCTATGTTTAATTCTTCATATACAATCTTCGTTTGATCAATTCTATGCCTTAATTTCACCACCAACTCTTAATCTTTAATTAATGACAACTATTAGCATTCCAAAAAGGGGTTTGATAATCTAGGAATGCAGTATGTCATTTTTAACTATCCTAACCGACTGACTCTAACATACCGTGAACATGAGGTAGATTTCCTGTAAAAATGTTAGTATGAGATACTTTCGTTAATTAGTGTAAACTGAGGACAGGTGCAAGATAAACGTAAACCGAGTATATTCAATGCATTATATACAATAGAGGACATTGATATTGGAGATAACAGATTTATTCACAGGACAACTGTGGGTTTCACTTAGAATGATACCATGTGGTTAAAAGTTGCTTTATTGTAGGATGATTAGTCAGGCCATCGTGGTCAGGCATTAAGGGATCCTTTTTTTCTTTTTTTTTTGCTAGTTGCAATGACTATGGTGTATCATCGCGACAAAAGTTCAACGTACTTTACGTAGTTTATCGTATTTCGTTTTCGACTAAAATATTATGTGATATCTATTCAAGTTATTTTCAACTAACATTCAGCTGGGTTAAACTTCGACATTCGAGAACTAGAAAGCGGTTAATCACAGTAGCAATGTTGAGAATAATTCCAGCTGCATGACACCAGGGGGCGCAACGTCATTGGCTGATATTGCATTAGCAGGGCCAGGGGCACATCAAACACTTCAGTATGAGCACCTCAACGGACATCTTATGTAAATAAAAAGCCTGCTAAAGTAATAATGATTAAGCAATGTCTTAACGTTGACTAGATGAGTTTATATCTAAAACAGTTGTGCTTAACGATGATAAATGAGGTGAATGAACAGGAACTTGCAAGTATTTAACGATTGTTATCACAGTAAATTCCTAATTCCTGTTCAACGGGCACACTAAGCACGACTTAGAGCGTTAAATAGTTTGTATACTTGTCAGAGATAGATCAACCTAGAATCTTCTCAACTTACCCAGGGTTCCCCTCTTGCCTTGACTGATATCAGCCAGTGCCTTGATACAGTTGCCTAGAGTGCTGAGGGACTTGTTAATGGCTGAACCTTCCTTTAGACGATCGCCTGTGGCTCCTGTAGAACTAGCTCGCTCACTGAAGAAATGAATAACGGTTTACAAAAAACTTTAATCCTAACCAATTCTATGCTACAGAGGTACAATAAGACCATTTCAAATTTTTTATTTTTTTTATTTTTACGATATCTAAATCATGATGTGAGAGCGCCCACAACTATGTGATGTCATAGTTGTGAAGGGAGGCTGTTATGCTGCATTGTTCTTTATGACATTGCTCACCTGGAGGTAGCATAGCAACGGTTTGGATCTGAAGAGTAATCGTCATTTCAAGATAGCATCGGTTGGAGACGGAAGTGCATTTCGCCACGTATCTTAAATCTAAATGTTCCAATAGAAATCAACAGCTTTGCGACTAAGAATCATATCGGAGAAAATAATAGTTTTTATTATGACTGGTAATCATATGAAGTTTATACCGACCTTCCTGCTAAATCAACTAGGTTGATGATGGCTGTTTTGGTCATACTCTCACCAAGGTTATTCAACTCTTTCTGGGTGAAGTTGATTGCTACAATAGTGTGGGCTCGACTGAAAGAAAAACACATTTTAGAATTAAAATTCAGAAAAAATAACTTACATGAAATATGTGATTGAAAGGCACACAATCTACCATATTAGTCTATATCAGGTCGCGCATGGCCACGCGTTGCCTACCGTTTTGGGCAGGTGAATACTTAAAGTGATACAGGACAAGGATAATTCATATGGCTAATGCTCAAATTATTGCCATTCATCGTCATAAAAACTTTGGCATTCTTAATGATGTAAGGCCCCACAGCAATGTCATAACAACCCATGGACTGAATATTTGAGGCAGTAGATAGCAATATCGCTGATTATGATGTACTGTTTCAGTCACGAAACTGCTTACATTTTAAACATTGGCAAAGGGTTAAAATAAAACACGAACAATTTTATGAGTATTGGTAATTTACTCTTTCAGGTTGCTAGTGATTCCGGTAACCTGGCCTGATGCTTTACCAATACTTACAAATTAACAATGTTTTGTTACACTGCTGTCTAGATATCTTAAACAGTTGTTTCAACTGAATTTTACACTTTGTGTTTAATCCCTAAACTGTATTTTACAGTGCAAATATTTTTCTATCATAACTCTGGGAAGTATTGTGTCACCTTCTTTTCAAGAATCTGTTAACTAAATATAAGGTGATATTCAATAAGCAGCTCTAGTGAACTCATACTATTCGAGAAAAAAAAGGTAAAGAAAGGAAACAAATTACCTGCTTGTGGCATTCATGGCCGTTGAGGCAACTGTCCGGTTTTTGGTTCCTTCTTTCATCTTATTATCAATTTCTTTATAACTGTTCACTGGTAACGTCTTCAGCTTATCAACTGTATGGAGAAAAAAAGGGGAAGATATTACTTAATGCCACCAGCACAATAATCACATGATTCAATCAAGTTATCAGAGTAAAATAACAACCAGTACTCCCACCGACAGAGTTTCAAAGTAAACATGTGGTGCTATGATATTATTAATAAACTCGGCTATGGAATAGAAAGCATATATAGTGGTTAGTCAGATTCTTATCTTGTGGATTGAAAACACTTTCTTGGTGGTGTTCTGCAATATAGTAAATGTTTACTTGTTTTTGATTACCGAAAAATCCTTTGTCCTTGTGTTCTCTGACGCTGAGTCCTCCTTTCACCTTGAGACTAGCAGGGTTCAAGAGGTCACGGACCTGCTCGTTATAAATTTCCATCATGCTGAAGGTAACCTGGAATTTTAAACAAAGACATCAATATTTCGGAAATTCACGGGAAATAAAAAACAGACATTACACCGAAGATAACTGGCAAAAACATATTTTTCAAACAAAGTTGTTTACAGAATACCTCCAGTAAACAAACAGTAGACATGTCTAAAACGAAATCTTAATTTATTTCACGTTTAAGAGTAGGTCACTAGAAAGCCACGTCCAATATTGAGCTAAAGCAAAATCATCAGTACTTTTACAATACAACTATAATTTTGTTCGTAAAATCAAAAATTACATTTTTAAATGGGAACGATAAAATATTCCCACTAACTCGGCGATGTTTATCATTTTTCATAATGTAAATATCACAAACAAGTACTTTAAACGACAACAACATTTATCTTGCCTGGTATTCTCGTCCTTTTACGGCTTCACTTCTTTTCTCTTCTATGGTGGAAAATAACTTTTCACATGATATGGGGACAATTCCTGAAATATACATTTATGCACTGAATTAGTATTGCTCATAGCTGCGAAGTGACTTTTACTACAATGGCCAGCACGTTTCCGATGGGAATAGTGTTGATACAAAAAGAGCCTAATTGGCAAAGACATAACATCTAGTTATGTACATCTAGCTAATGTGTTTAGCAGAAAGCCACTTTGAAGATCAAGCTTCTGCCCTGGAGTGAAAGTTATGAGAATTTCGATGGATTTTTTTAATCAAAAAGTTGAAGAATTATGGATATGCCAAACTTTCTCCTTAGCGACTTGGATGCATTTTGAATTAGTGGGTAATTAGTGGGAAGAAGGGACGGCAGGGAGATGGGGTAGAGTAGGAGGCAGAGAGTACGGGCAGTGAGCAGGAATGTAGGAAATTGAGAGATTAGAGGGGAAGAGATGGAAATGGTGATGTAGTGAGACCCGTAAGTGAGTGGGAATGGAGAAAGGAAGAAAGGGACGCATAGATAAAAACATCAAGGACGTTTAGCTTTTAGGAAAGAAAACAGGAAGGCAGGTAGGCATATAGAGTGGCAGCAATAGCGAAGAATTATTAGACATATTGGGCTACAGTGGACGCCATATTTAGTCACCGCTCTGTGTCAGCAGAGATCAATATGCACTGTTCACGCTTCAATAACTATTTATTATTCAAAAGCACACCCGGCATGCTGAATGATGGATTAGATAATACAATACACATTCTGTGTTGTAATTTCAGCATTTGGTAAAATATTAGTCCATTGAGGAACAGTATTACTTTGATTCGGTTTCCACATGGCCTATCTCAGCAAATTAGAGAACTAATATGGAACCTGAGTATAGTTTATAAGGCTTGGCCAACTGGCACAGTTCACTAGCTTGGGCATGAATAGTTTATTCAGTTTATTGTCAGCAAGGAGGGAGACGGAGCCAGGTCGGTGTATGCTCCCGGTCAGACAGATGGGTATGGCACGGCAAGTGTCGATACTAGATCTAAAGAAAATCCGGTTTTTGTTTGATTCATTTTGTTGAAATCTTTGAAAGATCACCCATTCAAATACCCTGCTTACTGTTATACTCAATGATAAGTATCAATTGTATTGAGGCAGTATGAGTTGCATCTATCAGTCTTCATGTTCCCAATGTATTCTGTGATTAGAATTCAATGAAACACCTTGTAAAGAATACCGATCCTCACCGTATTCAATAGACTTTTGACTACTGAACTGATTGCATTTAACTCTTTAAACATCAAAATCATATGTCTACGTTTCTGGTCAATGGATTCTATACAATACATGGCTCATATTTACAACAAATATTCCTACTGGATTTTCGGGGTAGTTTGTTTTTTTTCTCTAATTTTTTGTTAAAAGTCTGATGGTTTGTGTTGGTGTATATAAACCCATCGACAAATAGATTAGCACCTACATCTGGAGAGGTTATATATTCCAATCACTAGGTATTGGCCTTCCTTTCGGGTGCAAGTTTACAATCATATACTCTTTATGGGTCATTCAACTAACGTATACCGGCAACGGGCCAACTTTTTATGAACGGAATACAGCTAAACCACTCTATAACAAATCAATGTATTCAATAAATTATTTTCCATTGTATTGAACACGACCCTTTCATGTAGCCTTCTAGTTATAATGCAACTCTAATTGTCTGATGGCTTAGTGAACTAGTTTGTAGTTCTTTAACAAATTGTCAGTATAATTATCCGCGGTGTCATATTTCGGGGATTTATGTCGTAACACTGACATCAAATTCCTAAGATGAGATATGAGTAAAGAAACGTTACACGGTAGATGAATCAGATTGAAAAAAACGTAGCTATAAAGACTTCTTTTAAAAAAAGTAGGTAGATGAATCAGTAAAATAATCTTTAGTTCCATGCTTCACCTGTCACCATGGCCTAGGGCATAGTCATCTACATCCTATATCTGAAGTGGAGTCAAAATAACGCAGGATACGACCTCATGACTTTAGCCATGCTTTAGGTGTGGCTAAGTCCGTCCAGTTGTGAACAGTCTGGAAAAGAGCCAACTCCCTCCTGCAATCAGTTGGGTTACCTCACTCGTCATCTTCTGAGCTAGCAGACGTTGATTGATTCTCTATTGGATCTATAAATCAATAAGTAGTTGATTTGAATCAAAGCTAAAGTACAAAGACATATAAACTATGATAGTGTATAGCAAGTACAGTCCAAGGTTTCCAGAGGTTCAAACTACCTCCGCCAAACCCTCTTCCTTTAGGGGTCCTTAGAGTGGACAGATCATATAAAATGACCTATCGTTCTTGTGTCAAATAACAATTCTTTGTTCACTAAAATGGTGGCAGGCAGTGACATAGTCCATCCAACTAGAACATTGGAAAGGCCTCCTGGATTTAGAGATATCTCTGGCTCTGGGACACTCTCTGTGGCTCGGGAATTCCAAAAGGTGTGTTCCACCAGCCAGGCGGAATTAATGCACGTCGCCCATACGGGGTCTGGCATTTATCCAGCGACGACCTGCTCGGTGGAACACCTCGGAGCGGTTTGCTGCTGAAGTAATACTCCTAGCAGGTGCCTTCGGAGCGCCTGTAAGGCACTTCGAGTCGCCGGCCTGGTGAAATGGTCACAATAAATGGTATTTTTTGGTTTGTTGGTTTGATTTAACGTCCAGTCAACCATTGCAGGTTCTCACCAGACTTTCTCAAGGTTCTTTTACACCACAAGGGTGGTGATCGAATCTATGTGATGAATTTAGATAGAAATCCCACCCCTACACATTTACCGAGGTGAGAGTTCTGTTACTTCCCACACCACATAGACATGGTATGAGAAGGATTGGCCTTTGATATAGCAGTAAATCTACCACTGCTGGGGGTGAAGGAGAAAAATGGCAGCAGTGGGACTGAAATCAACAAAGTCTGACAACCTTGGGATTAGACCACTGAAGGAGAACCTGGGGAAGTGTCCATTAGGACCTACGTCGACTAAGGGAGGGTCCCGGAAATCTGAAATAGGGGAGTGTTGAAGGCCTTCAATAATCGGAAAGGGTGGGTGGAGGGGCGACTGACGACTCCCAGCACTGAGGAAGATTTTAGAGGTATACATTTCATAGGGTCAATTGAGAAGAGCAGCAGTCACATGAGCAGCACTTAGCCCAGTAGTCAGAAGAGCAGTTGGTGGAGGAGCAATGGTCAGAAAGGTGGCAGAAGGAAGGGTAGCAATCAGAGGAACAGGGGTCAGAAGATCAGAAGCCATAAAAACAGCAATAAGAACAGTGGTCAGAAAATCAGAAGCCAGACAAACAGCAATAAGAAGAACAGTGGTCAGAAAATCAGAAGCCAGACAAACTGCAATAAGAAGAACAGTGGTAAGAAAATCAGAAGCCAGACAAACAGCAATAAGAAGAACAGTGGCCAGAAGATCAGAAGCCAGACAAACAGCAATCAGAAGAACAGTGGTCAGAAGAGTGGTTGTTAGAAGTAGAGTGAACAAAAGTTAGACAAGCAACGATTGAAGGAGTAGCAGAGGAGCAGCGATTGGAAGAGTAGTGGACGGATAAGCAGCAGTCAAAATAATGGTGTCAGAAGAGCGGTGGTTGGATGAGATGCGGTCAGTCTGAGTGGAACTAAGACAACTGATGGTTGAATGAGCAGCAGTTGGACCGTCAACAGTTAACTGTCTGAGGAGAAGCTAGTAGGGAACAGCCGGCCAGAGAAAAGACAATCAGAGGAAAGGCAGTCAGGGGACCAGCGCTCAAACGAGCAGCAGTTGATAAAGGAGAGTAAGAGAAGCAGCGATCAGAGAAGCAGCAGTTAGACAAGCAAGTCAGATGAGCAGTGGTTAAAACAGCAGCAGTCACGCAACCAGAGGTCATGGGAGCAGCAGTTATAGGATGGACATTCGTGTGTGTACAAGTCACAGGAGGGGTCTTTGCAAGAGCAGAATTACTGGGGACAGTAGCTACCTACATATACAGAAAAGGAACCCGGGAAAAGGAACATGCGGATCAGTGCTCCATTTGTATGGGAGGGACCGCTGCCAGATACTGGAGGAATTGGTGCCAGGAGGCCAACCATGGAAGGGATCTGGACGGAGACGTGTTGGATCTTGGAACCTCTACTTTGAAAGTAGTCAGACTATTACTAATGTTTCAGGATGGAATGTGGCTGTGTTTGAGGAAGGGAGAGTAGTACAGCTAGGGCCAGCTGGAGTTCTGACTACTTTCAGAGGACAGTCGGTCTACAGACTCGCGCAGGAGATTACCTCTGATCCCGAGGTCGCCGTAGGGGTTTAGATTAGAGTAATTGACTGATTATTCTAGCGTCAATAAACTATTCGTCAATATCTTCCCCGCTTCGTTATTAACTACCATATTGAATGATACGATGGCGATTTCACAGGTTACAGTTACTGTGCTTCCCTCAGTAACCTAGCTGTGGCATTATCATCCGGCAGATATTACTTTAATGACCCATCTATCAACTTCGAGTTATCGGGTGATCTCTATTTACTCCCCGATTGGAACCTGCCATGTCAGACTGCTACTAACATACTATCAATATTTAGTACTTCATAGTTGTGTGGTAGTAAGAGTTATATACACGTAATGGGGATATAACATAGCTATCGTGACGTAACTTGCCATCAGTGGCCATACAATAACGCGTAACCCACAGGACGCATTTAGTTATAAAATACAAATAGCTGCCACGTAATTTCTGAATAGTTCAATAGCTCTTTAGGTGAGAACTTCTACAATAAACGGATCGATCAAATATACTGATACCAATATTACAAAATATAAGTCATGACATTGAACTGTTTAAGTTTTCCTCTTCCTGCGTATAGAAGATTAATGTGATTACAGGTAAGCGTGATCAGACCAGGCTTAGCAACATTATCAGCTTATCAAGTACCCGAGAATATCTCGTGTACTACCTGAGCATGAACTTGGGCCTTCATGTTCGTTTCATATCAGTTAATAATGAGGTGTGATAGCCTGAAGAAGGAGACAAGATTGTATCAATCCTGATAAAAGTGAGAAAAAATGGGGAATAAGATCTATAAAAGCCTGAGAATTACTAGAGCTAGATTAAGAGAGGGAGCTATCTGCACATCATTAGTACAAAGACTGAGTGGTGGACAAAGCGAATGCCTCACTTTGCTAACAATATTGGCAAACAAATGCCAGTCATGACCTCGTTTTATGCCACCTTAGATTAGCTAGAAAGACCCACACTCTTTCGACAAGGAGCGTGTTGAATAAGTCTGATCTATGGGGATATTGTCTTGTTGCCTGCCTATGTGTGTGCCGACTGTTACTAAATTCAACATCATATGAGATATGCTATAATATGTTTTTATGTAGTAAGTCTATATCTCACTTGGCTATGTTTTCTTGTCTTGGCCAGTAAAACATAGCAATACTGATCTATAAAAGATGCTGACTGGCTGTAAGCTGTAAGTATCAGCCTTGATAATAGCCTTATTGTGAACTATCATAGTTAAAAGTATCTAAGGTGAAGCCAGGGTTTCCAAAGCGGTGGGGGTCGTGCTATTTGTGAAGACTATTGAATTCATTATATAGAAACTCATATTCCAGGCCAAAAAAGGTGTGCTCCAGCCAGCACCCACTAGTAGGGATGTTGCTTAAAGTGTGTTTTCCATCATGGTCATCATGATGCTGTCAGGTGTGTTCCAAACATGCTTATAGTGTACAAACCTATGAGCCCATTCACCAGCAGCGGCCACACAGTAGCAGTGTGGTGCCACTAGTGGGTACCTGCCTAAAGCTAATTTATTAGGTGTTACCATTTCATTGCCATGCAGTCACTGATGGTGAGCATATGACCTGCTCCATCACACTGGTTTCTATACTTGAGCTAACATGGCCCCCATGCAACTGCTACTTTTTTGTTGCCATGCCATCACTCCAGTGTAGAATACCCCTTAGAAGTAAATAGAAGTACTACATGTATGCCTTGTTACTAACTCTGGATCGATGGTAGGCCATTGCCTGTCATATGAATCTATTCAATCGTTTTTCAACAACCTTTTAAAAGATGTGCAAAGGCAAGGCAGAAGTAGAACTCCATACCGACTGAATGAAGCTAGCTGAGGTTTGTTCCAGCGAATGCTACATAATCAGTGGCAAAGAAAGTTTACTATTTCACCATCTAAAACTACGTACTGGAATCTTTCCCAGCTGGGTATTGAGGTAAATTGTAAAACGTTTGGACCAAAGTATCATACAAGCGGAGAATCCCATAGTTATGGTACACTTCCCAGTGAACCATTACTGGTCCTTTCCAGATTTTCTCAAGGTTCAACTTTTTTTTTCAACTGTTGCACCACGAGTGTGGTGATCTATGTGACGATTTCAGGTAGAAATCTCACCCTTACACATTTACCGAGTTGAGAGCTCTTTTACTTCCCATACCACTTAGACATGGTATGAGAAGACCAGTGGTAACATAGTATCAGAAGTCAATCAAGATGCTGCCCTTTCCAGTACTCCCTATCACAGATAAAGTGGGATCTTGTTAATACCTTCAGCATATACATGATATCACCACCCAAGTGTAGCACTCTATTGGTCTGGACCGAGTTATCTGTTATTGTTACAACGAAACTGTTACACTATATATTCAACTGGAAGTAGTGAGTATTGGGAAAACAGCCAAAGATATGTGGTATCGATGATGTTTTCACGTTTAACATACCATAATAATCATCTTAAGCAAAGTGTACTATGACATGAATTTTGTCATGTATTCCAGCAATATAATTAAAATCAGAACAATGGTATGTTGAAAGTGTACGCTCATGATGTACATAAAGCATAAATCAAAATAAGGCGGTGCACATCATCATAGCTGGGGCACATAATAACGTATTATACGGCCGTTAAATTGTCTTCATATTTCAAAAGCCTGCACTGCTTCTGTTAACGCTTTTAGATATAGCAACACTGGCTGCACAAAAGACTACACGGCGGCAGTTAGAGTTAATCTAGCTACCAGAAACGGTACGCACGACCCGTAGCCAGTAATCCCCGAGGGGAATATCAACAATATAAGCGGCGTTGTGACCTATTGATAGGCGAGACAGGACTGTGGAGAGAAACGATATTACTAGTGTTTGTTTGTGGTTTAACATCCCCGGGGACCCTGAGGGTATATAGGGACCATCAATGATTTAGCTTTTCACTTTTGTAGACTTATTTCAGTCAATTCTTTTTAATGTTTTCAAATATCTTATATACAATCAAAGAGATTTGTCTCTTTCAAAAACTTAATGATATCTTTCTTTGGAATAGTTCAAACAACATTTTCATGTTGATGCTGTTTTTCAAGTACTTTCTTCTATTTTCTTGTACCCTTTTACAGATCAGCAGGATATACTGAACAGTTATAGGTACATTGCATGCTTGGCATAATAGGGGGTTATCCCCTTTCCGAAGATATTCGTGTGTAAGTCTGGAGTGACCTATTTCCAGATGGGTCAACTTCACCTGTTCACTACAACTTAATCCCCCACAGTTTCTCTTCTCATTCACAATAGAGCCGGACGTTGGATATATACTGCCTCCTATTATATCTGAGTCTCCGAGCATTCTTACCATGGACTATGCATGGATTTAGTAAAATCTGCTTGTACTATCACTCATGAAATAAAGGGACTCTTCCACTGGGCTGACTGCAGAGCCACATAAAAATACAATGTGCAGCTGCCACATAGCCACTGTATGTCAGACGAGTATAGAAGCCAGTCTAGTGGAGTAGGCCACGTGCTCACCGACAGCTGTCACATGGCAAGAAAAAGTAACACCTAATAATTTAGCTTCTGCTGGTAGCGGCCTCCAAGCAAAGTCGGCCTTGGAATAGGACTGTGGATTTATACAATGTGAGTATGTTTGGCAGATGCCCAATGCATTTGGATGATATACTGGCAGCTCAGTGGAACAGGCCCTAAAAGGCAGTGTTCCATTGGGGTGATACAAATTAAACATCGTCGGGTGTGTGCTATACATGGTTAGAGTGTTTGTTTGTTTGGGTAATTTAACGTCCAATTTGTTCAATTAGAGGTTAAAGTGTACAAAGCAATAGCTTACTATGAAAATTAGTGCCTACCAACGACCTGCGATCGCCAGTTTCAGCAATTCGAAAATATCTAATTTATTAGATATTAATTTCAAAAACTTTAGTTGACAGTATTGTTTTGATTTCAAATATTCACAAAAGCTAGGTGAATGAACAGCTTTTGTGATTAATTACTATCTTTTAAAAACTGTATATTTGAGAAACAAACAAGGACTATGTTTTGCAAAAGAAATGGTAATGACAATAGTGTGTGGTTCGGTTGTACAATAATACCGCAGCTGACACTGACGTTGGATGGGTGCCGCCGAACACCTTTTGCGGTCTCAAAACGCTGCTTCACGTTAAATCAGATGGTCGATACCAACATCCTTTGGTAAACGCAGCCGTCTTTTCGACTACTCAATCGGCTTAATGGAATACACGCTTAATGGCTGATAAATTGTTTGTATTGCGCAATCAACTATTCAGACATACTATCTATTTCACCCATGCAAAATATATACCAACACAACATCATCACACAAGGTGTGGTAGAAATATATAGATATCTAAGAGGAACATAAATATTTAGGATGGAGCTAGGGTATAACGACTTGCCCACATTATACTACCACTACCACCAAAGAATTCGCCTCAAACACATGTCTACAAATGGTCTGTGGTGTGTTTAAAGATGAGAACTAAGTGATTTTAAGAATATTAAACGTACCTTTGTTGTTGCCATATCCCACCATTGAGTATGATTTGCCAGATCCTGTTTGTCCATACGCAAACAGTGAGCAATTGAAGCCTTCCCACGCATTTTTAAGTACTCCAAGACCAAGGTCCTCGAAGACACATTTCTAGATAATCAATATTGAAAAGTTTCTCGTAATACATTACTGTTAATGTTTAAACAGAAATACTGTTAGTCTAGAATCTGGAAATTTAGCCATCAGTAAAAAGCCTATATGAAATTACTCTAGCCATTCACAAAACTGGGAATTCCTTCAATTTCTAAAGTAAAGTCGCGACGTTATAAGCCTTATAAATATTGTAGACATTTTCTTTTGGTCAACACCAATCATTTCTGTAACTTATAGCAATATACTCGAATACATCAATAGTCATCTATGATCAACACAATTTAGAAAACAATGGAAAAGAAATAATGCAACCAATATATCAAATATCATTCTATAATTCTAAAATGAAGCCCACAAGCTATTTCAAGTATTGTAAGGAACGATGCATATATAATTTGTAAACTCAGCAGAACATGAACCTTTGTTCTTAATTGATGATGCCTGAATAACATACACGCTATGACAATTCTTATAATCCCAATTTAGAAGTAATTTCTGGAAGAGCCTCAATTTGCTCGTAAAACATAATCACATAGGATAGATTTATTGATATGACAAGAAAGGGTCAATTAATAATCCATTCCCTACCTGGTCTGCATATCTCGTTCCGTCGGGTTCCAAGTAGCCATCGTTGCGTTCTTTAAATTGGTCATGAGACCAGTAAGAATAGTCGAAGGTGAAGCGCCTTGGTTCCTCTTTAAGATTTTCTGGGTTCTTTATCTCCGTTGTGTTTGTTTTCATGTCAATAATGAGCGTGGCATTGCGTTCCTTCTCGCGGCTATTGTAGTAACCGTTAAGGATATTCACATATTATATTTCATAGTGTAACTCGCTAGTCATGCCTAGCTGGCTGCCTGACTGTTCATTATTTGCCTCCTTATTCTCCAAAAACCTTTGGTTGGGGGTTCAAGGCTTGGGCCAATAAAAAAAGTCAATGTACACTATACAGGTCTAGGTGATAGGTGGATAAATGCACAATAATGAGTCAACTACAAGGAGATTATGGTCACTCATGTACAAAACCAGTAGTTCATAGATAACTAATAACTAACTAATATTGAGTAAACATTTTAGAAACTTATTACGAATGATGATTTGATCTTTATTATGGATGGGGCAATTTTTTCCGGAATCTCCATATAGTGAATTGCAGGCACCCTATACATTTCCTATGGAAGCTATAATAGGTGGGTAATAAAAGATAGGAATCATAGCAATTTAATTTGATTATATCAAGAGACGTCACGAGTTTGAGTATGAGCTTATTTATACCACGCATTTTGTTGGCTCCATAATCACACTCATTTCCGACTCGTGAGATTACGGAGCCAACACAATGAGTGGCATAAATAAAATCAAACTCAAACGAGTGGCGTCTAGATTTTATTCTACCCCGTTTCCATGAATTTTGAATGGTAGAAAGTAGTGACATAAACAAATCCAATGTTAAGCCTATGGCGTTTTTTATCAGGGGTAGGATAAATAATATAGTTCTAGGCCTATATATCTATTCTGTGTAGACGTGACGTTGACCAAAAGAGCCAAATTTGCAGTGGTATAGTGTATAGGCCTAGCCGGTATAATCAATGGAGGAGAGAGGTGAATAGTTTACCTAGCTAGTATTAGAGGGAAACTATGTTCCGGTGAAAGGAAGTCAAAGTTACGAGGTAAGGCTTGGAAAAATTACTGCCCAAGGCCTTGGCCGCGGGCAGTAATTTTTCCAAGCCTTACCGAGTAATTTTGACTTCCTTTCACTGGTACTTGGTATTCCTATATACCTTCAAATGTGGTTTAATAACGATAATTAGCATTATTTGCTCATCCACCATCAAACCTGAAGCCAGATCCAACCTTATCGAGTAACTTGACACTTTATATCTACTCCCCACTGCGCTTTTCACATGAATTTTGTAAGAGACAATCTGATTGGTCTAAATGTCAACCTTGGGTAGTATACGTCAACCTTGGGTAGTATACGGCAACCTTGGGTAGTATCCATAAGTTACTCCACCCCCCAGAACGTGGTGTAAGCATAGAGTGTACAGCCATAGGTATATAGGAATAGAGGGAAACTATGTTCCGGTGAAAGGAAGTCAAAGTTACGAGGTAAGGCTTGGAAAAATTACTGCCCAAGGCCCTGGCCGCGGGCAGTAATTTTTCCAAGCCTTACCGAGTAATTTTGACTTCCTTTCACTGGTACTTGGTTTCCCTATTCCTATATACCTTCAAATGTGGTTTAATAAGAGACAATCTGATTGGTCTAAATGTCAACCTTGGGTAGTATACGGCAACCTTGGGTAGTATACCAACCTTGGGTAGTATCAGATAGTTACTCCACCCCCCAGAGCTTACAAAACTTACATGGGCTAACCTTTACAGCTTTTAGTCTTTAGCCTAGGCAATAAATAAAACTGCTCACAAGATCCATACATAGTCCCACTCTCAAATATATAGGGTCACAGTAAGCCTTACAAATTATACATTATTAACCTGAATCCGCTACATAAATAACATTGCGCAAACAGAGTCGATGGTACACGCTTGACCCGTCTCTACCAAACCATCCTTCTCTCAAAGTCTCAGTACACTTTTCTCTCTCCACTCGACAGACTGAGCTAGTCATCTCAAGGGGGTCAGAACTTCCCCTCCTTTCAGTATTTCACTATATATCAAATATCATATGTGGCCAATATAGGATATCAACTTTATCCTACCCCAAATAAAAAAACCTCTATAGGCTTAACATGGGATTTCTTTATGTCACGGGTATGACATAAAGTGTTGTTTATGTCACTACTTTCTAATGCTGAAAAAATGTGGAAACGGGGTAGGATAAAATCTAGACGCCACTCGTTTGAGTTTGATATTAATTATGTCACTCATTGTGTTGGCTTCGTAATGTCACTCATCTTCAACTTGTGAAATTATAGAGCCAACAAAGTGACATGAATAAACTCAGACTCAAACTTGTGACATCTCTTCATATTATTACTCCCTCGCTTTACATATTAAACACTCTTTTCTTCTTTTTATTTTATCATTACGTACTATCAATAAACATCACGAAATTTCATATGATTGTTTATGTGGCATGAGTTGTCTTCGTGGAATGATATCATGAAGCGGAGCTGATTGATATCTGTAGCGGAAGACAATGAATTGCATGTAAACAATTATATGAAATTGTGTGATGTTTGGATTTTATCCTACCCTGTCACATGTTTTTAACTTAATATGTCACCAATGGCATATAATTTAATATTCTATGGCCTAACCATGACATACAGGGCTACCATGTTAAGTCTTTGGAGTTATGAGGGGTAGGACAAAATGTATTGTCTCACCCCTGGGATACATGTCCATAGGCTTAACATTGGGAACTCGTTCTCCATGCCCATACAAGTATTGCAGTCCGTTCTCCATGGTCTATATCCTGTGTGTTGTCAGTTCTTTTAGTGTGAACAGGAGTGAGATAAATACAGAAAGCAACTCGTTTTGGTCAAAGAAGTCATTCTCCAAATCGTTTGAATGCTATGTGATATTCACTTGGCTGTCGCCTCGTCCATATCCCTCCGCATCGAACTTGTGGAGAACGACGACTTTTAACGAAACTTGTTGGTTTCTTCTTTACTACCAATACCATGTCTAGTGACACAGGAGAGATCTAACCTACCCCCCCCCCCCCCCCCCCCTCCAGCTATGCAGCCTACATGTAATATACTATTATATAGTATGCAGTCCTCACAATGTCGTTTTACCTGTTTAAATCTCATTCAATTGTCCACAAATGTCATGTAAAATTAGTGAATTATCGGAATCAACAACGTATTGGACCCATATTCTCAACAAAGTGACTCGTAGGTGAGGTTTAACTCAAGCTAAAGCCCACTAAGCCCCGCTGTGGCCAATCCCGATTGCAGACAGCAACGCCGAAGTTAGTTCAGCGCGTCGGCAGCAACGACAACACTTATAGCGATATACGTCCCACTGTGCATTTCTACAAAATGAAACACACACAAACTAAATGAATGTACACATGGGTAACTCCCCCTCTTGAAGTTTAGAGAAATCATAGACAAGATACACTGAAAAAAAGGATATAAAAGGTCTGACCCGCACCGCTACCTTCACTGATTCCGCCATCTTGTAAACTGTTTACAGCCATTCCATTTTGGTGTCGGCAGCGACACCCCCCTCCGACCGGATAACACGCCTAAGCAAATTTCCCGCCTCTCATTTGCGCAAAAGATTAATAGCAGAATCCGATTCAACAGATCACTAGATAAATAAGTTGGTGGTTTCTGTGTACATAGGGACACAATATTATGAACTTGTACAGTTATAACAATGAATTCATTATTCACACTCCATTTAAACTAGATATCCCTAGTCTCTATCTATTAATGTCTAGGCTTCATCTAGTGTAAGAAATTAACTCAAGATGGTGCCGTGCACATAAGGTTTAACCTTGAATATATGGCACCATCTTGAAAGCGTTACAGATTTGTATGTATCATAAAATTGTAATAGAAACATGCATTCTATAGATCGTTGTATTCCCATTAAATAAATCGTGCAATATTTCAAAATACCATGGTCCATTATAAGTGTGCGAAACATTCAGATATCGTATGGTCCATAGACATAGTGATTCATGTGTTAAAACGGTCTCTTAGTTGTCATAAACCAGTATGCGACCAATCGTTATCTTAACTATGCAAATCATATTGTAAATGTTACTCAGAAAGGTTTGTATATATTAGGGCACGGCACTTTTGGTGCATGACTGATGGTTATTAATGCTTCACTCTTGGTTATACAAGTAAGTAATAAATGTCATGACCTACATGTGGCGGTATTTCTCGCTGGTCTGAGTAACAACTTGTATCTCTAGGTGATAGATTCAATGCATTCTGGATGATGTCGACATTTCCTCTTCAGACAGTCCTGTTTCATAGCAATATGTCGACTTTGAAGGATTCTTTAACTTTAATATTGTATTATAGGCCTATTGCTAATTCAGTGCCCCTGAACTTCATCGACAATGGACATGTAATATTTTTTAATTTAAAATTTTTGGAATAGTTCTTAAGCAGTTTGAATTTATGTGCTGTGTCAGTCCATGTAGCTATTATAGGCCTATATAAATTATGATATTGTGGCTAGTGTGCTGCACGCTATGCCGTGTTGTTTGTTGTATTGTCCCCATTTATTTGAGAGCCAAACATACGTACACACACATCTCGCCTGACGAGCAGTCTGGCTGCGGCAGAAACTAGGCCAACAAGTCATGTGACTCAAACCTCAGGTGGATAAAGTCCGAGCTCACCCTACATGCCGGGACTGTCCATCACACAGACCGTGGTCTCATCTGCGTATGATAAAGCGTGTGAAACGTAAGTATGTCACATGAAATTTATGTTACCAATGCCTGTAGACTATTCACTTAACATGTAAAATAGAGAGGAACTAAATTCATCAGTCACCTATACATTAGTAATGCCAATGATATACAGCTAATGATTCATGTTCCATCTCTTGCCCTATATTTTAGTTATTGATTGCGATGTAGTGTAGATATAGATACACGCCACACCGCGTGTGTACCTTCATCTTCTAATCGCATTACGACATTGTTTATTACGACTTCACCTCGTCGTCCTCGCCCGCGCTCTTTATCATATCGGTAATCCCAGGAAATTAACTCCAGGCATATCGTGAGCGCATGGTCGGACTGGAGCGTATACAGTAAAACCCATGTTCCGGGACACCCCACTTAAGGGGTCACCCCGCTTAAAGGGACAATTTGCTCGGAACGGAAATTGTTCACTCTATTAAGACTTTATTTTAACCCCGCTTAAAGGGCCACCCCGCTTCTGCTAGGATACTGCCTAGACAGCATACCAAGACAATAGACAAATCGTTCTCGGGCGGGCGGCAGCGGCCAGTGTTTGTGGATAGTGTGATAATCACAGCGTCTATAATCACAGCGGGCCGCAGTCAGTGAGTTTTAGCACCAATGATTTTCACACCAGTAGGATGCCCCCGTACAAGTTAACGCTGGGCGGTGCATAGACTGGTTCCCTGCCCATATGAATAGTCTAACTAGGCCAGGCTTCCAGGCTAGGCGGTGCAGGGCGAGCAGGGGGATTTGAAGGTGCCTTGGAGAGCCAGAAAATATTACATAGACAATAATCGTGGTTTACTGAGTCCCCATACATCTTCCATGGGGTCTTTGTATACTATGGAAAATAAATGACCAGAAACGATGTTGAGGTTGTGGGTGTTGTGATGCACCGTATCGGTACTGTCAATAGGCATAGAGTTGCTAGACCAAAGAAAGTACAATCCTTCCTGGGATTGTATAACTGTTCTTTGTACTGTGTTGGATGCTGTGAATACATGTATTATTTATCTATTTATTTCATAAATTCATGTATTTGTTTTATATTTATTTGGTACTTATTTTCCATTTATTGTCATGTGTTGTTTGATAAATCTAATATCAGGTGTTTCCTTCGTTTAGAAAGGCATTCTCTAATATATAACCATTGGTAGGCACTTACCTAATTTTAAAGACTTAGTTCTATGCACTCTAGCTAGTGATCCATGGAAGGATCTTGCAAAACCGATTGATTTTGCTTTTTGAATGAAGTCTTTATGCCAATTTAAAGCAAAGTTATGGCCATTCAAAGACCTGGAATACAGCCTATCGTTCTGCCACAATTAACCATAGTTAAGAGTCTAATTGTGATCCAAATTTTGTGATCCACCAAGCTGGTATCAGAGTCATTTAACCCATTCAAGCTGGGTGATGCCTTGAGGCATCGACCAGGGCTGGCCGGGTGATGCCTCAAGGCATCATCCGGTGCTGGCCGGGTGATGCCTTGAGGCATCATTTGCAAAATATGCGTTTTTTTTAAATTAAATTGAAAATACTGGCTTAATAAACATGAAACTTTCAGATAATGTAGATATAACATGATATTCAATTTTTTTAAGTGAAATGAAAAATAATGATAAGTATCACGTGTCATGTCACATGATCCAAAAACAAAATTTTCACAATAGGCCTATGTACCCGGCCTCTAGCGGCATTCACTGGCACTAGTACCCGGGTCCACGACTGTACCCCTACCGCGGGTACCAGGCACGATAGGGTTAATTACTTAAAATGCAAGCTAGAAATATCATTTAAAAAGTGGATTGAAGGTCATGACAAGGCGGATGTGACCATGCATGAGATGACCTTTTCCAAGGTCAAGGTCATTTTAAGCTCAAAGGTCAATGTTGGTATATGGTATATGTGAGGATGTTGGGGCTGCTTATAAAACATAGAGGGCCATGTCTAAATGGAAATGTTAAGGCATATTCTATAGCATTTTTAACCATAGAACATGTGCAAACTAGTTATTTCTATGAGCAACTTGATCTTCATACCATAAAATGCCTCTAAAGTTGGGCTTTAAATTCACTTGACCAAACCCTTATTTTTTTCTCAACCAATCATTGATAACTTATATGCATATGATAGACCTCATCAAGCCCGTTAATATTACACCCTAATTGTCTTGATATTCCAATTAATAGCTTCAGAATCGACTTTTGAAGATATGTGAGTCTCAAAAGGTTAATCACATTATGCGCAGCAGAGCCGCGAACGGGAGTTATGTAAGTGCCTACCATTGGCGCCACCCCGCTTAAGGGGGCACTTGCCCCGGAACGGAGGGTGGCCCTTAAGCGGGGTTTTACTGTATGTTCGCACGGACCTGTACTTATGGATAGGAAACGAGGGCGAGCGCCGTGTTTGTTCAACGATCTGTTCGCCTCGGCTATGCTTGACAGCATTTCGCGGGTAGTGCGCTAATTTCCTTGTAATCTGCTAGGGGACTTTGACAATAGTTCCATTTTCATAAACCAGGCTTCAAAAGTGGCGCTGCAGTTTTTTTGGGGTTTTTTTTCTTAATACTTTTATGTTTCCTGGAGTGTTCGACTAGATGTTTATTTGCAATCCTATTTTCAGGAGCCTGACATTGAAATAGAGTTCAAAGGCCTTGAGCTATGGGAATGATTCTAAAATCTAGATAAAATCTTAAAATCTGGGAATTTTAACTGCAGCTTTATCCCAAAGTGACAAAATGTTCCACACCCCTCATCATCACATCATGATTCTGACTGTTCCATGTAAGGTCTTTGGTTATACTTTAACTTAAAAGTATTGGTTTTCAGAGACTGACTACCTAAAAATCTACATGGGAAAGTTGGAATTAGGGTTCTAAGTGCAATAGATATCCCTGAAGTTACGGCAGATTTTGTCTTAGGGACTGTTTATTATTTACGGCAGGGGGAGCGGTTTATATGAGGGTATTTCCCTGGGGGGGGGGGGGGGGCAATTTATTTAGAGGTATTTACCGGGGGGGGGGGGTAATTTTATATAGAGGTAATTGCCGGGGGGGGGGGGGCGTTTCATTTCGCCGTAGTTGCCTGGGGGCATTTCAATTTCAGTGATTTACATTTTTGTGATTCACCAAGATAAGAGGATCTAGAACTGTGTATTTTGGATAATCTATACAATTTAGAGGCCAATAGCATCTGATCTCTTCTAGCAGAATTAAGAAATTTACATATATATATATATAAGTATGGTAATTGTGGCAGAGAAGATCATAAGTGAGGTACTGTAACACCTGGCAGTGTCATGTCTGTGGAGTTGGGGCTCATCATACTAAGACTTCTTGTAATCTTTCATGCAAGAACCTTTCTGAGATAATGTTCATTGCAATGTATTTCAATGAGCAACTTTTCTAAAATTGTTGGCTTATCGAGGCAGAGACTATCACAGGGTTATTGCAGGTCCTTGTATTGTCAAAACAACAGCTGCCTGAAGAAAATTTGAGCTGTAACAGCTGGGACAGTTGGAATTAGGGTTCAAATTGCACTGGTTTTATTTCTAAAGTTATGGCATTTTGTGTCACTTTGGGTTGGGTTGGCAGTCAAAATTTCCTGATTATCCAGTGAAAAATCCAATATATCCAGATTCTCAAATTGTTCCCATGCCCCTAGGCCTTAATAAAGTATTTTACTGTCGATTCCAAGTATTTATTACCCACCGAATACGGAGTCTCCATGCTAAGCCTATGGAGCTTACAGATCGCTACTGAGTAGAATACGGACCTCCAGAATCTCCTAGGAGAATACGTTTTTTTCAGCCACCTGACGGGCATTATGGAAACAATGTACGGCGCTTGGGTCGAATTTCTAATCATTTACAAGATTTTTTTCCTAATAATTACTCGAAAGGTGAGTAATAAATACAACATTACCATGATTTCGATCTGTGTGGCCGTATTCTCCTTGTAGTTGACACTACGTAATACTCCGCACTATTGCTCGGAGTTTTGCTACGCGTCAACTACGCGGAGAATACGGCCACTCAGATCGAGATCATGGTAATATTTTGTATATACCTACATGGCACATTTGGTCTAACATTAGGTTGGGCTGGCCAGGAAATTTCCCTGATTTTCAGGTAATCAGTCTTGGAAAACCGATGTAATTTTCCCACGAAGACTTGAGAAACCTTTTGGTAGTATTTTTTTAAGTATATTTCAATTATGCTGATAAAAATTATTGCATCTCTTTAGAGGTTTTTAGTGTTTAAAGATGGAAAGCACTCTGCAGCTAAGGTGGAACCGCCCTGGTGGTGAAAACGGGAACTAGAGAACAATAGCAAGGCATACATAGATAGGCCAGAAGCCTCAGGTTTCAAATCCAGATCATTCAAGTCTATGATGTTTGTTTGCCCGCGTCAATCCACAGAACCCCGCTTGATGTACTCAAAGAACTATGCCATAAACCGTATAGGTCTTTTGTGTTGATGCGGTGGGTACCTAGAAGGCATTTAAGAATACGCTGGTGTATCGAAATGCCTTACGTGTGTTTTGTTTATGGCGGCTAGGATCAAAATAGTTTCATGCACTTCTTTCTTGTTAATTAGTTTATAATGACTGTAACACCGCAGCAGCATCTCTTTCCCATTACAACATTCAGGTATCCCGGTATGTGTCTTTTCAGATTGATCACACATTGTTTTTTTTTTGTTTTTTATCCTGTGTACTGTTGTCTTGTTAAGTCAGCTTGTCCGATGTGTTAATCTCTAGGCCTTTGGTGTTCATTTGGTATTCACTAAACTGATTCAATATTCACGTCCTTGTCATATTTCACTATGATTGCCATCTTATTAATGTCACTCACGTACCGGGAAACAATAATTCCTCTTCCTATATACCTATGAGCGAGCAACCTATGATTACTTAACACTGCTGGGGGTGGAATAAATTTTGTTTACTGCCCAGGTTGAAGTTACTGCCCAGGTTGACGTTTACTGCCCAGGTTGACGTTTACTGCCCAGGTTGACGTTTACTGCCCAGGTTGACGTTCAGAGACGTTCGGTTTTTATCGATATTGGCCGACAATTGAAGGTATATAGGAATAGGGAACCCAAATACCAGTGGAAATAAGTCAAAGTTACTCATTAACGCTTGGAAAAATTACTGCCCAAGGCGCAGCCGCGGGCAGTAATTCTTCCAAGCCTTACCTCGTAACTTTGACTTATTACCACCGGAACATAGTTTCCCTCTAATATATATATATATATATATATATATATATATATATATATATATATATATATATATATATATATATATATATATATAATTATTATTTAACTTAAAGCGTCTCTCAGTAACCCTGAGTTTTTCAGATGCAGTACAAGTGGATACATTGGTTAACAGTTTGGTACAACTATACTGGATCATATGACACATATGGTAATGTAAGAAGGATCTCTGTAATAAGTAACTTCCTGAAATAAAAGCTGCTTTAAACAAATAAAACCCTCTTGAATGAATGAGTTAGATATATGGCAGAATTGTTTGTGGATTAATACAAAGTAATAGTTAGGGACGTATGGTCAAAATATATCTTATGGATTACTATAGGTCAGGAAGGCATATTAGGGACCATGGTGAGATCCTGATTCAAATAGTGTTTCCCTACAAAATCTTATCGATTGACTTTTGCTGCATATCTAATTAGTTTAAGTAAGCACTTGTTTATAAATAATATCAAAAGGAAAAACATTCTCTGAAATTACAATATAAAAATATTGCATCATTTCCAACTAAGCCTTTCTTCCCCATTTTCTGCCTACCACGACAATGCTTTAACATATGGAAGATATCACAAAAGGGGGCTTTTTGACACTTTTCTATTTTGATAACAAAACAGTCCATTTTGACTTCTGACATGGGTACAATAAAAGTTAAGGTATCAAAATGATTGTGAAGAAAATCTCTGCTTGATCAAAGTGGGCTTTGATTTTGGTTCTAGGAATTCTATGGAATCTTCACTCATATTCTAGAAGTCAAACATTTTGCCTAACTTTTAACATGATTTCTTAGAAAATACATCACAAATCAAAACAGACAAATTATCTAAATAAACTCAAAATATATATGGCAGTAAAGCCCATAGTCTCCGGTTTAATATGGTAACTTTTGCAAATCTGTAACTCTTTTACAGCCTAAGATATGGGAAATTTTGTATTTCAAGTTAAAAAATAATTAGTTTTCAGTCCCCAATATGGTTGCACGACCTATAGTATCTATGATGCGCTAGTTTTGATTCAGGGGGAAAGCTGGCCTACTTGAGAATGTAGCAAATTAAAAACCACACAAGATAGGTCAGGTCAGTCAAGTGGCACTCATGATATACTTTTGCTATGGATATATGTGTATACGGCAGGTGCACATGTTTTTGTCTGGCAGTCGTCATTACCTTTACCAAATATATTTTACTTGCTCTTTATCTAGTGAGAACAGAAAGTGTGATATGTTGACAAAAATATTAGACATGCATGACGGCTGTCTGACCTATTTGGTAAACATTCTGCTGGCTTCCCAGACTCAGTAATTCGAATAGGCAGCTGCTAGTGTATACACAACCCCTCAACAGTATAACCTTATCGCAGGTCTATCAATTACAACTGTGTCACGACCTGCAGGCGCAGAAACAAAGCCCAGTTCGGCGTGTACAACGGCCTCTGTTTAGTTTTCGACGCCAGCTGCTTGGTCAATACAAATCCCCAAAAACAGGTATCAAATTTATTTCGTAAATAATAGGGCAAATTGTTACATTTTCACCTTTTCTTAAATTGACTGTCAAAACACATAAAGTATCAATGCAATGCCTATATTTGGAAATTGTCGATTTCAGCTATCACAGACATGAGTGTTGTAAGGAAGATACCAGCGGTTTGCAAGCCAGGCAAAGTTGTTGGTAGGTCGACTACAAGCACGATTCGATTTTGAATTCAGTGAATTTCTACCTTTTGTTGATTCGATACAGTGAATTCTAATTAGACAAATAGTTTCATTAACAAAAACTTCCTTGGCTCTAATTGGTTGATCTACAGTTTTAACTACACATTGTAATCAATATCTTTCACGTCAGTGATTCGTCAGAGGAATGTAAAAGATATATTTCGACAGAGTCATGTATGGTGTAACCTTCTGTTTTAATTCCAGATTACAATTATGAACCTGAAACATTTATGGTGACCGAGGAGATGAAGGAAGTTTTTGATTGGGATGGAGGCTTCATTGTCAGGTATGTAAGATGGATTGTTATTGCCAAAATCTTAGAGATAATATAAAAATTCACATCTAGCCATGTATTAACAGAACATAAATCCTTCAAAGTTTTGATAAAAAAAAAAAAGATGAATTACAATGCACCACTGATATTTCAGAGGGCTCTTCAATCAGGAGGAAATAGATAAAATCAACCATCAGCTTGACGTAAACAAAGAATTCGCCGAACAAGCCTTTGAGGTAGGCTTTTGATACTTTATCAACAACAGCATTCACTAAAATGTTTATACAAAGTCAAAAGTGCAAAAAAAGTGAAGTCAGTATGGCCAATGCCTCTCAGCTGTGACCCACGGTGCTTCAACAAAAGATGACCCTTTGGTGAATTAATTTTTCCCAATGAAACACAATTTTAACCGATGCATGATATTTGATATTTAGCATTGTCTGTCATGATCGATTCAGGTTCCTGATGGCAGGGGACGAGCCAGTCGTTTAGCTTTATGGAGTCATCCCGGAACTGACGTCACTGGCATGGTGGCCAGAGTAGAGAAAGTAGCTGGCACGTGCCAGGAGGTGAGACTTACATATAATAGATCGTTTTATCAAGTTGTGACTGGTGGTAATTGTGTTGCTCAAAGTGAAATTTTATCAATATTCACTATTTTCCGTATGTGCTGAAAAGTCCTAGCATAGGCACGATTCCGTGATTATAGATACTTATTTAATTAGGTAACTTCGGGCATTATCTATTATTTAAAGCTTATCTTGTCGCATTCGTGTATACTCATTATGTTCCAGCGATTTAATCAAATCATAGCCCCCCCCCCCCCTCCCCAACCTGTTTTTTTTTGGGGGGGGGGTCAATTAAATGTTGAAAATAATCTAGCATATTCATACCGTTGGCAGCTCTTAGGTGGTGGAGAGGTGTACCACTATCACACCAAGTTAATGATGAAACAACCACGCACTGGCGGTTGTCACCTATGGCACCAGGATTATGGGTAAGTATCCAAATACTAAGAGATATGATTGGTAGGAATGGGATGATAATGCTGTATCACTTGGAAGAGCCTTCTAGAAAAAATACACTGTGAAATAAGGCGAAGTCTCAACAGAAAAATACACCTTGAATACACTATTTCTGATGGGGAGTAATTGCCTGTATATCTATTCCCTTGAATATGTAGATGACCACCAAACTATCATCATGCGACTGTGGTATTTGACAAGTGGTTTTTGCTAATATATCAAGATAATACTGCTTTTAAGCTATTGGTACAAGAACGGCTTGCTGACTCCTGACGTCATGACTGCTTACATTGCCCTGGATAAGTGTGTCAAGGAAAATGGCTGCCTTCAGGTCAGAATAGCGACTTTTTTATCATAAAATTGTGCTTTATCCATAGCTCAACATTTTCCTCCATATTTTGAAACAAATATATATTTGTATCATATATAACGCAAAATATTTGTTCAAATGATTAGATTAACAGAAAAAAAAGTCCAAACCGTTTTTTCTAACAACTTAAAGGACGACTAGAGGTTTCAAACTGTAGCCGTATGGTGAGTACTGCTCAGCAATGAATTTACTTATGTTTACATTGATCACATATGCTGAATTTCATTTAGTTAGTAAGTTTACCTGTTGTTTCTTTAAAAAGTTGACTGGGCGAATGACCTCTCTTTTTATGCCCATGTGGTAGTATAGCAACCATTTGGATCCGACTAATTTTCAAGGTAGCATCTGACAGGCTTGTGGTGTTTTTCCACATCTCAATTATTTTGTACTTTTTTTTTTATAAAATGTATGTTATAGGAATTTAACCTAAACCCTTATATTGAATCGTGCAGGCAGTAATGGGAACTCATCGCTGTGGCCGCATTGAGCACACAATGGTAGCAGGACAGACGTCTGCGGACATGACGCGTGTCGAGGAACTGCTCTCTCACTTCCACCACGTCTACGTCGAGTTGGAGCCTGGTGAGCTGCTCCTATTTAATCTTCTCTGATTAAATCCATGTGGACTACTATGAACTAATAGGACGTTGTTGTATTACTATGGAATGTCAGTTGGGTCAAGGAAAAAGTGGGAAAATTTTCATATTGAATTTACTGCCTCAGACAAACTGAGAAAGGATGGAAAACGCATCGGTGTTGACCTTGGAATGGGGCTGGGGATTTGTTGGGAGGTTGAAATCAATCATTGTTCTATTGGCATGAATTTATATGCCTATTCTATTAGCTTTACACAAGAAAATAATCATAAACTGCAAATGAAAACAAGGATTTCCATGTGAAACTGACATATCTGAAGTGCAATAGGGTTGGAGACTTGATAGCAGATCACTGGCAAAGCATGTAGAGAAGAGTTTGGTAAAGGATGAGGCCATACCTCTGTCAGGGACGCATTTTCGGTGTAACCTGAATGCGTCGCCGATTTTTGCCCAATATGTTGGAGGTATAATTATATAACTTCGCTTTCCTGTGGACTTGGAGAATACCCTAGCTCTGCTACATCTGGATCCTAGAATGTTACCCTCAAGAGGAGCTCAGCAGATATCATGATTGCTTTTTCTAGGCGACTGCCTGTTCTTCCACTCCAACCTCCTTCACACAGCGGACAAGAACGAGTCTGACATGCGCCGATGGACCTTTCTCTGTTCATACAACAGGAGGGACAACAACCCTGTGTACGAACATCACCATCCTCAGTACACACCACTAGACATTGTGAGTCTTTGGGCTAGTTTATACTTCGCATTTCACCTATGGATTACTTGAGTGAAATACGTTATATGTTAAATGCTATATAAAATTTGTTTTCCCTTACGATATTCCTAGTAAATATATGTAGATGTACCTATGAATTGTTCCTACACAAATTATACTATTTTACTCGCACTTTGATTATTGAAAAATAGTAATTATCCTTTGTGGGTGATGTAGATGTGATCAATTTGACAAAATACGAATTTAAAGCATATTTGCCCGTTTTCTATTGTGATAGGTGCCGAACGATGCACTGCTTAGATGCACTAATCTAATGGACCTGAGTGGAAAAGAATTCATGGATAAGGAAAGCGATAAAACCATCAAAGCTGATCTAAAGAAGACCGGTTACCATTAACAAAATCTGGTGTTTTCTCAAATGATTGAGGGGAAAACGAAATATCGTTGTTGAATAATTCTAACAGTGAACAGAGGGTCATTGTCTACATAACATCGACGGCAGAACGGTCCGATTTAAATTCCACGGGATAGGAAAATGGACAATAATTACTGAAGTTAGCAAAATGGGTATAAATGGTAATGAGAGCTCTTGGCATCTATCAATGTGATTGGTTCTGTCATATGTTTTGCTGCCTACCTTTCACTGAATGGCATATCTGCAGTTATACAATTTAGATGATGAAAGGACTCGAGGTTATTGTTAATTTGAATCTAACTTTGGCAGTATTACCGTTGAAGAGAAGAATACTCGGGCTGATAATTCGGAAGCATATGCCGACTAATACACGTCAATGCTGGATAGTTTACAGCAGCACATTCTTTTATGAATAGTCCCTACGGTGAGTAAGAATAAAATCTAACTTGAACAGTTACCTAATCTCGGTACGTCTTTTTTTCCTAACAATTCAGTAAGCACATAGACATAGATACACTTTCATATAGGTTTACTATTACCATAACAGACAATTGCTGTCTCGATTCACATATTATTGTATTGCTTTTATGTTGCATATCGCGTTTGAAGATGCCAATCTTTCAACAGTGAAACTCAAATGGATTACCACACACAGAACTGACATACTTGGTACAGGCGACTTTGTGGTTAGAGAACAGACTGGCAGACACTTAGTTGAGAGCAGACTCGTTCTCTACATTTAGATATTGACCAAAGAGGATTAAGACTTCTAATGTATAAAATACTTTACATATGTATAAATCAAGGAAATACATCTACTGTACTGAAATCTGGGGAAATCTTATATAATTTACAGGATAAGAAGGCTCATATAGAGAAATACAAGAGTATTGTGATGTCAGCGATATTTATACGATCCCTGGTTAGGCAAAATATTCCTTATTTATAGATTAACCATCATCATCCGGTCATCCCCGCTGCTGCTACTCAATGTTCTGCACCTTCCTTTCATTTATAGGCCATCCCTTCGCTTCAGAATTAATTTGCATCATCATGACTTCGATACTTAGAATAACTAAGATTTGAAAATGTGCGTTTACCCTATTATGCAAATCATTCTTACCAGGATAGTACCTGTCGATTTTCCGCAGTATATTTTCTCCATTTAGTTTGTACTCAATCTCTGACTGAATATGCCAAACTAATACTAGCCAGTGGTAATAAACTTGGATAGTGATGATAAAATGATAAAGAAAGCGTAACTAATTAGTGCACAATGGCATTATCGTTTTATTTACAAGACTATGATAATTTTCTGACTTCGAAGTTTTTCATAAATTATTACTACGTATGTACATATCCCTACTAGCCCTCAATAAAAAACAAGGTTTACAACATTCTCCAAATACTGAATTCCGTTTATATAATAATTCAAAACTATTTGGCATATAACTAGCAAAGCTATTTCGCTACAAGGTATTAGATAATACTTATGATACTTCTAACATACTCATTAATGTGAATTAAGCTAGGAGATTACCTACAACTTTATCAAGAATATTCTTAATTCTGTATTTACTTTAGATCACATGCATTATTTAACCCACTGAATTAATTCAATCACTTAGACGATTTGGCATGATTAAGCACCGGGAACCATCGTGATAAAAGGCAGACAAGGTATGGTTGGCTAGCTAATACAAGTTTTTGTTAGCTAGAACCATATATAGCATTGTTGGCACTTGGCATATTTGGCTCTATAGTTATCTAAATACTTGGATGTGTGTTACAACTGATTTTGTCTCTGCAAGTGTCGATCCATCTCAGCCGACTAGCTTCCGCAACCGAACGTTTAGTTCTTTCTCTTTTTCCAGCAGCTGTGATGTGTGCTTTTTGAAAGCTTCGTATTCCTGAAAAGACATGGAATATTATATATATGTACGTTTTGTTAAGTATCAAACAGATTCTCAAGGCACTCATATCAAGACAAGTATTTTTTAAGTCGTTGTAGAGCTGGTTCAAATATCACATATTCGAAATGTTATTTAATATAATGTGTACACGTATAAATCGTTGGGTAAAGTATATGTCTGGGTCCCACGAGAACATGAATTCTATCTGATTATCGAATGCAGTCTTTCATTTTAATCATAACATTGTTTATTCATAATGAGAAAATGACCATACCCGAATGGCCTCATCTGACCGCTCGTTGGCGTCGTCTAGTTCCGCACGTAAACGTTGTACCTGCAGGTTGGCATTTACTTCAGCCGCCTGTCGCCTGGTGGGAAGTGAAGAACAACTTAAAGCTAACCATGGGTCTGGGGACAGATCATGCCTCACTGTGCCAATAAACTCACTTCCCGACAGCAAAGGGACAATTGCGACTTTATAATAAATTTTGAACAAAGACCTTTGCAATACATACATTTGTTCCTATCAATGATAGAGGACCCAAATTAATCACCATTCAGTTATTCATCTTTACTATCCATCTCTGAATATTTCCTTTAACAACATAGTTGTGACATATATGATATGATATAATTAGAGAACTTATAATTTAGCTTTGGTCAGCGAACAGACCATCTAGATTATTAAATATTAGAATCATAAACTCTTGTCTGATATCCATCAAGAAATGTAAACTAGCATAAAGCGAAAACTACCTTTTCTATATCTTCTAACATATACGGTCTGGATTGACCGAGCCTAAAAATAATTGTTTTTTTTTTACCTTTGGTATCATATGAGCATTCAATAGAATTCTACAACTTAAAAGTATATAAATAATAATTTGAAGAATAGGCAAGATATGAAAAAGAAAAGAAGCCAAACCCATACTCAAATTTGAGCTGCATTTCTCGCACGTTCTTTTCCATCTCTTCAATTTTATGTTGCAATTTCTTGTTTTCTCCTACTTTTTCCTGCCAAGCAGAGTATGAAAGAAAAGTGTGCATGTGAAGTGACAAAGGAAAAATGTGCAGAAGCGGTGAATCTTGTGCTGTGACAATGTGCTTTAATATTATGACGTCTAATGTTTGTGGTGACCGATTACTCAACCAAAGAATTTAAAATAAATTCCATAATTCATTGATTTGGACAGGCGATTCAAGTCTCCTATCAAGTGAATTTGCAAACAAGTTGCCTCTTACTAAGAAGTAATTAAGACGAATATATAGGTACAAAGATGTCAAAAAGGTATGTCCTCTCCCATATAAACTTAGTAGACCTAACAGCAGCAGTTTTATGGGACAGACCTCTCGATGTGCCTTCATCTCGCCGTTATATTTGTTTTGATTAACAGCATTCAATTTGCTGTAGAACAACATCCGATCGAGAATTACTACTCACCCAACTCCTACAAACTTTTATGATATATAGCTGGTGGTCTTGATACTTTTCTTTTTCATTAAAACTCGATTTGAGTATTTGAATTTGTAACATTGTTAATATCCCAATCTTTATTCTTCAATAAAAAGTGGTAATAGACAATATTCATGGATAACCATAGAGATCTGCGATTGAGCAAAATAATCATAGAGTTCATTAATTGAGCAAAAATACTGAGTGAGTTATATAAAGCAGTGATACAATATCTCGGGACAACAACATGAGTATGAAAAGAAACATGAGTTGCTCCATATTTATGAATGCATTTTTACATTAAACATAATTCCATATTTTGCAACTTGCAACTTGGATTAACAAACTTGATCAATGAAACCGACAAAAACAATTCCTAACAACTAGAAAGTGGCAGCACATTTATAATTATGGAGCGTTCCTTATAAATGAGATCCATTCATCTTCATTTTTTTTCTTGAAAGCAATCAAATCAATCTACCTGGATGACCTTGCCACGCTGCATGGCAAGATCCAACATTTCGTCCTTCTCCTTAGTTAGACTCTGTATCTTTGCTGATGTCTCAGAGTCCATGTTGCGCTGATTATCCTCCAGTTGTTTTGATTTGAATGTTGCACCTATAAGGTAAAATCAACTGTAGCTCGTTTGACTTAAACGAGTATTTAACTAATAATCATATTCCCAAGCGAATACAAGGTTTATCAAATATAATGTGCAGAACTGGCCATTCCCAAACGGTAATTAACTATAGATAGATTGGGTCTTGATTGAGATAATATGAATGTCGGGTGACGAGGCGTGTTGAGAGACTGAGTAAAAAGAACTAAAAGAAGAACAAATCTTTTTAGAAACACTGCAAACGGATTTCCATCCACAATCAGTGTCCTAAAAATCTGGAAACTTGATTGAGATGATCCCGTAAATACAATTATCTTGTTAGGAAACCATAGAAGTTTACAAATCAGTGCCAGCATAAAAAGGATGTCTAACCAACTGTCAACGTTCTTTGTTCAAATTGAGTTATTTTCTTGAAATGACAATTTGTCCCGTATCACTAAATAATCACCTTTCAATCGTTCCTCTGTGTCTTGCAGCTTTTTCGTTAATGTGTTTCTATCTTTACTAAATTTGTCTTCATTTCGCTGTATCAATGTCAACATTTCCCTGAAAAATACGATATATGAAAGGCATGTCATTATAAATCTGTCTATATGTCTTTTTTCTCTAGACATAAACGATATTCTATACACTCATCCACTTCTTAGTTGAAACTATATCCTTTAGTATGAGGATATTACAAAAAAAGATAAGCTAAAAACTGAGATATTGTAGTAATATTTTTCCGATATCGGGAGAGGGACACAGTCCAACTTTGTGTTAGACGAAAAAACTCAGATATTGGCCTACCTGTTTTTTATATCCATCGCTGCAGACTGGTCCTTGATAGATGCCAACTTTTTCTGCAGCTCAGCAATAGTCACATCCCGCTCCTGGATGGCCTTAGAGAACAGCTTGGCATTGTCCTCCCGCAGTCGTGCGTTCTCCTTCGTGAGGTCGACATTCCTTCTCTTGTAGTCGTCCTTGATCTTGATCATCTCGTCGTGGTTTTCCGCCAGCTCGTTGAAGCGGCTGTCGATCATGTTGTAGCGCTGCGTTTCACGTTTCGCGTTCCCGACGGCGTCATCGCGGAACTTGGTGAGCTCCTCGTTGATCCTCTCTAGAGTCTGTAGCCGTTCGCCCTTGTCGTCCGAACTCTGCTTGAGTATCATGATCAGCTGAGACTGCTCATCCAGGCGGGACTGGAGCAGTGCATTCTCCGTCTTCTCATGCTCAGAGAGCCCACGAAGACGGGCCAGGTTGTTCTTCATGTCCACCATGTCCTGCAGGGAATTAATTGCCGCCCAATATTAAGCAATTCAACCTCATCCAGACCATTGACTCATTAACATACAATTTTATTTTAGAAACGCTTTAATCCGATTTTTGTGTGAAATCATTTCTGCCAAAATTTAGATATATATTGTAGTACAGAACGACTAGGACACGCACAGGTACAGTTCAATAGTTTATTCACAGGCACTCTCAACGGAGGCTGGTAGACAAGCTTGACAGGTACGTACCTCCGGCACGTTAAGCGTAATATGTAACCAACGTAATCACCCACTTAGGGGGGAACTCTCAGGTACTCCGACCAGGTAAGTAACCGTGGAGGGTGCCAGACAGGAGGTTCGCAGGGAGCCTTCCGGAGGTGGTTCGGGCCCAGTCTCACGACGGACTCCCGTCCGGAGGGCATCCGGAGACTTATATAATAAGTCGGCCGGATGTCCCCCGACGTCACTTCCGGGACCAGGGCGACCCCTGGTGGGCCCGCGGGGTGTCACCGAGGCAACACTCCGGAACCCCTCCGAACCCTCCGGAACTCCGGAGGCGCCTCCGGACCGGAGGCGCCCCTCCGGAAGGCTCACCACACTCTCCCCCCCCGACTGACACCCATCCGCTCTGAAACCAGAAAAATTGACTCGAAAAAGTTGACTCGAAACCTACCCCTTTGGTAAACAACCCCCCCCCAAACATCAACGTCCACGTGATTAACCTGTATACTAATAACAACACTCGCTGGCCTCAGGCCCAAAAGTTCAACGTAACACAACGGTGTCCCAGCGGTCCCTGGGTCCGGAGAGACCCTATCCTCCGCTCGTCGCGCTGGGTCGGCTATTCTCTCGCTGTTAGGGGGGTTCCCTGGCGACGTCGTCCTCCCCGCGCCGTCACGAGCTTGACTCTCCCGGTCCTCTGGTACCGCCTGGTACTGCAACGGCAGCTCCTGACTCCGGTCCCCGTCTGTCCACCGGCCTCTGCGACTAACCCGGCGGCCTGGCCCACCGCCCTCCGGGAGTTCCGCCTCTGGTCCGGCCCAGTCCCCCGTCACTGCCCTCCCGTCGCCTAGGAGAAACCAACACCCTCCGATTACTCGAGTGACACAACAGATCAACCAACACATAATTGCGAGAGGCAAATCGACTGCGTTCATGGCTAACTGTCAACTATCAGGGAAAATGTGTGTACTCACCGGAGGAGGCATCTTCCGGTAGATCGTCGCCGTCGTAGTGACCATCCTGTAGAGGCCGTCGCCCACGATTTCTACTCTGGAATCGCGGTGGCCTCCGACTGCGGTGTAGCCCGCGCCCAACTCGGGGGCCTGGAGGTACGTGGACCAGCGGCCCAGGCGGTCAGGATTGGGGCCCGGGGCCCACGGCACCCACACCGGTCCTTCCGGGTACCCATCACAGCGGTGGGTGGCTGGCTGGGTTGGCCCCCTCGCGGCCTCCGGGCCAGGCGGGGGGGGCGGCTGTGTCGGCTCCGGACCAGGCGGGGGTGGCGGCTGCGTCGGCCCCCTCGCGGCCTCCGGGCCAGGCGGCGGCGGTGGTGGCGGCGGCGTTGAAGGGGGAGTGGCGGCTGACTTCTTCCCCTTGCTCTTGCCCTTACCCTTCCGTAGGGGAGCTGTCTCCGCAGGCGGCTCCGGTCGGCTGCCCGGCTGGGTCGCCTGACCCGTGCGGCTGGCTGCCGGCGGCGAGCTGGCCCGACTCGGGGGCCGGTCCACGTTGGCTTGTCGGAGGCCCGCCCGCTGGAAGGCCTGGGGGCCCTCCGGGGACGCCTGGAGGAACAGCTCCCCATCCTCCCGGAGTGTGCCCAACAGGGGCACCGGGGTTCCTGGCGGCATCACCACAGATTTATCAAGGCCGTAACAACAGCAAGCTCGGGGAGGAGGGGGCCCACTTCCTCCGGCCCGTCACCTCCTGCCCAGGAGGGGCCCTGGAGGGGGTCCTCCTCCGTCCCCGGTAGGTCTTTGGCCTGGACGATCCGGGTGGGGCTGGCCGGGTGGCGCTCAGTCCTGGCTTTCTTCATCTTGGGTCGGGGGAGGTCTGACCTGGCGCGGCTGGACTCTCCGGAGCGTGCGGCGACCCGGGGGGAACGCCGGACACTCGTCCCTGCCTGGGGCTCCTCGGTGCACAGCGCCTCTAGGTTCCTCGCGGCTTCCACCAGTTCCTCGTCCTCACCCAGCACCACTCCGGGGGTCCCTAGAGATGACTCCACCGATGAAGGGGGGTCCTTGCTCCTCGCCGGGGGGTCCTTGCTCTTCACCCTACCACCGGCCTCCAGGGTAACCATCCGTGGCGAGGGGATGTCCGCCGGGTGGGTATGCCACCGGTGCTCTGGGTGCTTCCCCCTCAGATGGATCTGCAGGTCGTGCTTTCTATCTTTCGCATACACTTGGCGACATCCCTCCGCAGGACACGACCACCCTGGAGTAGTGCGGGCGGAGTGGCAACGCTGGTGCCTCCGCATGTTATCACGTCGCGAAAATGTCATCTCACATTGAGCACAGGTGTAACTTTTACTATCCTTCCCCATCTCGCAGTCGGAGGGTGACGATGGCGTACCAAATAGCTGCCTGGATAGCTCGTCTCTGTTACGCGTGCCTGGAGAGACTGGCTTCCTCCGGGGTGACGTGCGCAATGCAGCGCGATGACGAGGGTAACCTCGCTCTCGCTCAGTGGCTTCCCTACGGGCTGCCCCGAAGCGAGGGCGAGAGCCCCCCCACCGGTCCCCCCCTCTCCAGCGCCTCTCGTTACGCCTCCGATTGCGAATCTTTTTAGCAGCATCCGACCGCCCACTTACCCTGGTGGTCTCCAGCATCTCCCTCCTGGCTGACTTGGCCCTTTCGAGGGCGTGGCCCTCATCCCCTCCACTCTCTCGTATCACCCTAGCTATCTCACTCCGCATCGTGGATGGACTGCCAGCAGAATGTAAACATTCGCTGGTGCCCACCCCTCTCCGGTCCGTGACGCGCCCAATCGTCGGGAACCAGCTGCAGCGCTGCTGTTCCCGCCTCCTCCCTCCTCGAACATGACCACCCTTCCCTGAGTGCCTACGGCCGAACCTCTCCGTGTGACGGTGGTTAACCTCTCCGATAGGCCTCCGCACTTCGTCTCGTTGATCCCCAGGGGGTAACACCGTGGTTCGCAAGCCACAAGGCTCTCCCTGGTGCAGACGACCACCTTGATTCGAACGAAAGTGGCGGCTGTTCTGCTCTACGGAGGCCCCCCCGCCTGACCAAATCAGCGCGCGTCGTGCCGGGAACAGGCTCCGGACCGGCTGTTCCCCCTTACTCCCCCTGGCCTGTGACGGATGCGTCGCGTGGAGAGCAGAAGCTCTGTTAAGTCGCTTGTGCCCTCTCCAGCCTCCGATACGCGTTAATGGCACTCCCCTCAGCCCTCCGCCGGTCTTCAGTAATGGCCGCCGGCAAGTAGCGGCCCCCCTACGACCAATAACGGCTGCCTGGGCCCCAGAGCCGAGCAGAGCACGGCTGTTCCCGCCACCGGAGGCCCCCCCCAGTAGCATCGCACGGCACCGTGTTGTCCGCCTCCGCAGGCCTTGCTCTCCCGTTAAGGGGCGCGGACAGTCCTGGGGGCCGACCGAGCGGCGCCCCCTCCCCAGATCGACCCCGGGAGGGGGCCGGCAGTCACTTCCCCCCTCCGTGGCCGGTGGAACACCGGCCTCCCCGACGGCCGGCCCCACGTAAGGGCGGGGGGGAAGCCCCCCTGGCCCCCCTCCCAGGGCCAGCCGTCGTACGCGATCCCCTACGGGGGGAGCAGATTCAGGGGCGACGGTGTCCGGAGGCCGACGTGGGCCAGGCTTCAGCAGATCCCCATGCACAATCCTCGTTTTTCGCCCCTGTCGAATCTGATATACTACCCCTCCGATGCGCGTGATCACTGTCCAGGGGCCCGTCCAGAACTGCTGAATCTTCGGGCACCGCCCTGGTTTACGGAGGGGGTGAAAGAAATATACTTCACTCCCCTCGGCAAACTGAGAACCCGCTACCCGGGCGTCGTAGCTACGAGCCTGCCTCCGCACGCATCCGAGTGAATGGGCTCGCGCGTATTCGTGACTCCGTGCCAGCCGCCGCTGTAGCCTGGCCACATATTCATCCTCCGAGAGAGGGTCAGACTCCGGGTATAAGACTGCGAGGGGGCCGGCCACCTCCCTACCCAGCATCAGGGCATTCGGAGTCTGGTCCGTGGACCGCTGGACCGAACTCCGATAAGCTGCCATCACCAGAGGTAGATGGAGGTCCCAGTCCCCCTGTGATTCGTCCACCACCGTGGTCAGGAGGGCCTTGATGGTCCGATTCATCCGTTCCACCAGCCCATCACTCCGGGGGTTAAACGGGCAGGTCCGGGTCTTGGTGATACCCAGTATGCGGAGGGTCTCCTGAAACACCTTACTCTCAAAATTCCGCCCCTGATCGGAGTGAATCACCAACGGGTAGCCATACCGACAAATAAACTCCGATACTAGCACCCGGGCGATAACTACCGCCTCCTGAGTGGGGACCGCGAACGCCTCCGACCACCGCGTAAAATAATCCGCGATCACCACTATATACCGGTTGCCCCGTTCCGTGACCGGCAGGGGGCCCATCACGTCCAGGGCCACCCTCTCCAATGGGGCTCCGGCCCCAACGTGTCCCATCGGGGCTCGGCGCTTCCGTGGAGGGTCCTTACTCCGGAGACACGCGGGGCACGAGGCACACCAGTCTATCACGTCAGCCCTATAACCAGGCCAATAATATGCAGCCTGACAGCGTCGTAGTGTCCGCGCGGTCCCGAAGTGCCCCGACAGGTGGGACCCGTGAAGCTCATGGAGGACCATCCGCCGGTCCCCAACAGGCACCGCTACCTGGAACTGGGTATCGCCCCCTGGTTCCACCCAGGGCCGGCCCAAAACTCCCTCGCACAGTTGAAGGCGATCGAACTGGGACTTCCAGGCCCGGACCTCGCGGGAGTCCGCCTCCACCAAGGGGGGGGGGCGACCGGCCCTTATCCCCTCAATCAATTGCTGCAAGACGGGGTCTTCTTGCTGAGCCGGGCCCCAGCCCCGCCCTCGTGGCTGCTCCGGCCGAGGGCGGCCCTGGGGGCCGCCAGCCACTACCGCCCGTCGCCTGGTGGTAATGCGTCGACAGAAACCCCCTGCCTCCCAACCGCACTGGCCACAGGGTCGCCTAGACAACCCGTCCGCATTTCCGTGTTGCTTGCCCGGCCGGTGCTCGATCTTAAAATCGTACGTGTCCAAAACCTGTACCCATCGGGCTACTTGCCCCTCCGGTTCCTTAAACTGGGTGACCCACTTTAAGGCGGCATGGTCTGTCCTGATACGGATAGGCCGGCCCACTAAGTAGTGACGGAATCTTTTAAGGCCAAAGATAACGGCGAGGAACTCCCTCCGGGTGACACAATAGTTCCGCTCGGCCCGGTTTAGGGTACGGCTAGCATACGCTAATACCCGTTCGCGCCCCTCCGAGTGCTGGGACAGTACCGCGCCCAACCCGACATCGCTAGCGTCCGTGTCCAAGATCAGGTCCCCGTCCTCCTGAGGATAGGCCAGCACTGGGGCGTCGATGAGGGCCGCCCGGAGAGCTCGAAACGCCTCTCGGCACTCGGATGAGAACTTAAACGGGCCCTTCGCCTTCTCAGATAGTGCAGTTAGGGGCTTGGCCACTGTCGCGAAGTTGGGTACGAACGACCTGTAATAACCGGCCAACCCGAGGAAACTGCGAACTTCGTGCACATCCCCTGGCTCGGGCCAGTCCCGCACAGCGGCTACTTTCTGTGGGTCGGTGGCAATACCGGCCCCCGACACGACATGGCCCAAGAATTCCACCTGTCTACGCAACAGGTGACACTTCTTAGCCTTCAATTTTAGTCCGGCGTCCTCCAGGCGCCGAAGGACCTCGTCCAGGCGGCCAAGGTGTTCCTCCCTTGTCGGTGCGAACACGATCACGTCGTCCAAATACACCAGGCATGTTTGCCACTGCAGGCCCCTCAGAGCCAGTTCCATCAATCTCTCGAAGGTCTCTGGTGCGTTACACAATCCGAAAGGCATCACGCGGAACTGATACAGCCCATGATGTGTTGTGAACGCGGTCTTGGCTCGATCATCGGCCGCTACCTCCACCTGCCAATATCCAGAGGCCAGGTCCAGGGTGCTGAACCATTGGGCCCCCGCCATTGAATCCAGGGAGTCATCGATTCGGGGAAGGGGGTATGCATCTTTGACCGTGCATGCGTTCACCCGACGATAGTCCACACAGAACCTAGCGGTACCGTCTTTCTTCCGTACCAGCACGACCGGGGAGGCCCAGGGGCTCTCGGCCGGCTCAATCACGCCTTGTCGTAGCATGTCCTGGACCTGCTGGGTCACTACGTCCCTTCGATGGGGAGCTAACCGCCGAGGCGGCTGCTTGACCGGCCTGGCTTCCCCCGTGGGGATAGAGTGCTGCACTAAGTCCGTTCGTCCCATGTCCTGTCCGTCTCGCTGGAACGCATTCACATGGCGTTGTAAGACCGTGGTCAGTGGGGCCTGATCTTCTAGGGCCACTCCGGTCAACAGCTCCGCCAGTACCTCGGGTGGTAGCGTGGTGAGTCGGCGGCACTGTTGACCCGCCTCTGGTGGGCCCCTTTCGGGGGCCAAGGCCTCCACATGCCCCAACGTGGTTCCTTGATATACCGACAGCGTGTCAGCCCCGGGGTTCAAGACCCTGATGGGTACCTGTCCATCCTCAGGAAAGAATACCGCCCTCCCTACTCGAAAAGGGTTGTTACTGGTAGCCTGGGGCTCCAGTAGAGCGGCCTCTCCGTCTCTCCAGGCCCCTATCACCTCTCCATCTACTATTACTTCTCCTTGCCCCCGGATCTGAGTAGTGTGGCGGCAGACTACCCTACATCGCTCTCGCGACTCTGGCCACTCCAGATGCCCCTGGCGCAGGTCCACGGAGACCCCGTGGGACCGAAGGAATCCAGCTCCTAGAATGGCATCCGAGTCTACATCCGCTAACGCCATTTCAATCGTCACCTCCCTTTCCCCTAGTCGGAGCGGAACTTGCAACTTCCCTTCCAGCGCTAATGGCCTTCCGTCCGCGCAGTAGATGGGCTGCGTGGACGCAGTCACCTCCCCCGGTTGCTGGTGCTTCCTCCACCAGTTCTGAGATAGGATATTAATTCCAGCCCCAGTGTCCACCAGCAGCTGTATGGTCTGTCCCCATATTGTCCCGGTTACCACGAGCCCTGACCCTTGCGCCTCCTGCTGCCCGCGTATCAATCCTGACTTCGGCCTCTGATCCGTCTGCGGAGCGACCCCTGCCCGACCGGCAGCCGGGGTCGCTTCTAGTTTTCCGCCGGTTCCGGGGTCCTGGGACTCCTCTCTCTCCGGCCTCGTTGAGGACAATCCCGTTTGAAATGCCCTACCTGGTGACATAGAAAACACCTTCGTTCTGAGGGCTGCTGTATCTGTGGTTGTTGTACCGCAGATGTTAGTTCCGCCAGTTTACGGTTAACAGTTTCCAATTCTTCCGCCATGCTCCGTCCGGCCGCCCGAATCCGTGCCGGGTTTTCCCTCTCTACTGACAGGTAGGCTTCGGCTTCTACCGCCGTGGTGACTGCCTCCTCCAGTGTCCGGGGCTTACTTTGGTAAACCCAGTGTTTTAATTGCGTGTCCCCGATGGCATCGAGGAACCTGTCCCGCCCCATGGAGTCTAGGGTCTGGCCATCCGCCTCCGGGTAGGCGAGCCGTATCATCCTCCAGACCTCCTCTGCCAGACTTTGTAGGCTCTCCCCGGCCTGTCTGCTTCGTACACGCAGGGCCGCCTTGTAACTTTCCGTCTGGTTACGAGGGGCGAACCTTTGTTGGAGTGCGCTCCGGAGTCGAAGGTAGCCGGCCTCGGTATCTGGCCGGACTCCCGCCAACAATCGTCGGGCCACTCCGGTCAGGGAGAGTCCCAGAAACATTCCGGCCTCCGGGGCAGGCCACCCGTTGACCTTGGCGCACAGGTCAAAGTGAGCCAGGTATTCATCCAAGTCGGACGCCCCGTCAAATTTAGCTGGCATTACCACGGGCTTAGTGGCCTTCTTGGCCGCTGTGCCGTCGCCTCCCCCGCTCACTGGGTCGCGCCCTTCCTTCGACGCTAGACCTTCCGTTACGGTGGGCGCCCAAAAGGTTGTGGGTAGCGGTTTTACTTCCGGCGGGGGGCGAGGCGACATAGGGGTTCCTGCGCCGAACGGGGGCCTCCGGTCCGGCCTCTCCCGATTCCCCCTCTAGCTCGGCTTTTACCCCGTCGCCTACCAGTACTCCGCCCGTGGTTTTCTCTAAGTCCCGTCTCCTCCAGGAGATATCACGATCCACGCATTCCCTCACCCGGCCCCCAGGGCTGGTGAACCTAGATCCCGGGGCCCACGCCGCCCGGGTAGCCTCGGGCACGCCGGGGGCAGCTTCCGCCACCCGAGCCTCCGGCGCCAGCATCCATGGCCACGAGGCTATCCCGGCGCGCGGTCCCCAGGCCAGCCCCGGGAACAGGCCCGGAGGAGGCTGCCAAGCCGTTCCCCCTTTTCCTTCCCCCGCAGGCGGGGTCGTCCCTAGGGAAGAAAGACGCCCCTCCGGCCTCTCCGGACTCTCCGGACCCTCCGGTCCTTCGGAGGTCTCCGATCGATGACTTTGAGGCGTGCCCGGCGTCTCCTGCAGGGTAGGCCCCTCACCTGTCCCAGCTCCTCCCTCGCTTAGGAGGGAGGCGGCTCCGGAGTCATTCTGTGTTGGGTTCATCTCCTTACTGATTAAAGAATCCCACCGCTGCCACCAATGTAGTACAGAACGACTAGGACACGCACAGGTACAGTTCAATAGTTTATTCACAGGCACTCTCAACGGAGGCTGGTAGACAAGCTTGACAGGTACGTACCTCCGGCACGTTAAGCGTAATATGTAACCAACGTAATCACCCACTTAGGGGGGAACTCTCAGGTACTCCGACCAGGTAAGTAACCGTGGAGGGTGCCAGACAGGAGGTTCGCAGGGAGCCTTCCGGAGGTGGTTCGGGCCCAGTCTCACGACGGACTCCCGTCCGGAGGGCATCCGGAGACTTATATAATAAGTCGGCCGGATGTCCCCCGACGTCACTTCCGGGACCAGGGCGACCCCTGGTGGGCCCGCGGGGTGTCACCGAGGCAACACTCCGGAACCCCTCCGAACCCTCCGGAACTCCGGAGGCGCCTCCGGACCGGAGGCGCCCCTCCGGAAGGCTCACCACACTATATAAAGAAGGATTGGCATGAGTGCTATCACACTATTAGATCCAGCTTTAGCTACCAGGCCGGTTATTGTTTGTGTTTATTCTAACTTTTCCATGAACTGGAGTGCTTGACTATTTTGATAAACAGGTTTATATATGATATATATATATATATATAAATCCTGCCTTTCGCCATCTATGAACAGAGACGTACTAAACGTGTAACATATCTGATCATTCCTGGTTGTAGATTCCTAGGTGTGAATAAACCCATGGAGTAGGAAGCCGGCTATATATATTTACATGTAAATGCATATATGATCTTGAGCCTATTCTGAGTAGGCGCTAATACACTAGATGGTAACGCAATTCCCTTGCATCGAACAGCATCTAGAGCTCTTTGATAATAGAATTAGGGAAATCTGTATATGAAAACTCCAAAATCGTGTCATTTGATATCAAACGTAGTGGGTAAAATCTCAATGGAGGTAATAACATAGAAATTTGATATTGCTGTTTTTATTTTCATCAAAGCATTCTATATAGAACTGGATTTATCTGTAAATAATAAACGTAACATTAAAAAGAGACTAGGGACTTTCAATCAACATAAACCTTATTCAAAAGGGTGTTTTTAAATTAGCTAAGGTATATGCCATATGTCTCCTTCTATAACTTTATAGCTAATAAAGATGTGGATTGTTCCAACAGTAAATGCCACTCTTTTCTTGATTTGGTCAAAACTTTAAACATTATAGAACATCGCGTCCATCGTGTAACAAGAATATTGTTGAAAATAAGTTTTTTCATAGTAATTTTGTCCATGCCAGATAAAAGGTACATTACCACGTATTCCTTTACACTTCCTATTGTATAATAAGAAAATATGAAAGCGTCTCCGAATGAAACTATATAGTATATGAGAAAAAAATCACTTGTTTTCTAACAAGAATAAAAAAAAAGAAGTGAATTCCGGTATGCAAATATAAAAAATCTATAATCAAATCCTGTAATATCTTGTAGTACTAGTTGTACATCAGCCAGCTATCCAGCCTTTGAGTAATTTGGACCTCTAGTGATAGTTTAAGAGCAATAATGAATTTATTTCTGTCAGATCCCTGCAGACAATGTAACAGCAGACCGACACTCTGATCAATGTTATGGAATTCATGGACGCCATGGAACACCACCTTTACTAGTACTAGCCTCCTCAAGGCAATTATAATTGTCCTGGAGTTTTGGCTCCGGACTTCATTCGGCTTCGCCTCATGAAGTCGTGGCATACGGTGGCCAAGATTAAAACTCATGCAGTTTTACGATATTACTCTATAGGGTAACGTACTGTTTGGGTCGCCCACGACTAGATCTAGATCTAGATCATATAGTTAACTTATAGTTATAGATCTATATTATGATACTTGCAGTTTGGGTTGAGGGCGGGAACCCAGGTTGGCCAAGAAACCACCAACACACTGAAATAGGATATTTTACCTGTAACACTATGCGTACTGTATTCATACCTGATGGCTGGAAAGTAATCTTTCTTGTATATCTGACATTTCCCTTTCCTTGCTACTTTAGTTCATGAGTGCTGTGGGCGCCATTTGTAAACAAGCCAGAGGTATTTGCTTGTTCGTGCTTGTTCAATAGTTCTAAATACGTAGAAGAATGCGACACACGGAAACCAGCTTTGGCCTTTCACCTACCGGTAAAATCTGGAACCAAGTAAATGTAACGGATTGGAATTTGCAACGGGACATCATTTACTCGCGTACACACACGCAGCGACGAGCAAAATGTCAACCTGTCGCGAATTGTATGTTTATATTTCTCTTCTTACCATTATATTTACGGGAGGATATTCCGTAGCCGAGGCTCCGTCTACACTCCGATTTGCACATGTGGTAAGTTCAGCTATCGAATTATCTATAATACCATGTAGTCTGGAAGTGGACATCTTTGTCAGTAACCCAGCCCAGCAGCAGGATAACCAACCCGTCCTCTTCTTTTAAATTACAGTTCCACGATTCAATCCTATTCTTTTGAAAACACGCGAGTCACTACACAACCTCGGCATGGATATCACATTAAACACTTACTACCTGTATTGGTTATGTTTTCCCTCTTTAGTTGTTCAAATAAAAGGTAATATATCAGAAAATGCATCGGTATTCTTGGGACATCTCCATTCACGTGATTCTGCATGGATTCTTCTGCATTCATCACACATCAGCGATTCGCATCCACGGCTCCAACTAGTTGAACTGCGACAAGCCGGCCTCTAGTAGTGTTAGCTTTACATATATTGTATAGAACATAAAAGCATAGCTCGGAATCGCATTAGAAAGAAAAGTCAGTAGCACAAGTGACGAGCAATATCTCGCTAGCCTCCACCCAGCCATTTTCACAGGGGAATTGGACGCCTTGAGCCTTTTAGTTTTACCGTTTGAGCCTCCTGTCAGCATGAAAACGTGGACGCCTTGAGCCTACCCCGTGGACGCCTTGAGCCTACCCCATTTTAGTTCCGATTTGTTCCGAGGGTTTTGGTTGAATATATATCATATATGACTATAAGTATAAACCAGTATAAGTGCACTTTTCAAAGTTTATACACCTAGAGGCTCAGCTCAAAGCCACCAGAACGGTGTAGGCTCAAGGTGTCCACAGAAAGGCTCAATGCGTCCCGGGCTCAAGATGTCCATGAACCTATTCACAGTACCGGGGTATCATTACTATCAATCCCCTGTGCACAGTTCCACCGCTATCTGAAGCCTGGAGGTATCTGGACGAATACTGGAGGCCACGCGGTCTATGGACGCCCCGCTTGCAAGCCAGCACGCCTCCGTTTTCAGCGACTGACCGACGGACGCCCCGCTTTTTCGCGGTTGGACGCCCCGCTTTTTTTTCCGAATTTATATCATAAGTCTGTAAATAATTCATGTAGGAACTTCAAATAAAGACTGAATATATGTATTCCCTACAACTGTGGGTGGTTGTTATGAAGAAATAGTCAGCAGATCAACGTCTATGGACAGTACCAAGCCGAAGTGAGACACTGCACTGAGTAGCATGTCGATAGGTTCTGGGACTTTGTAAATATCCACTTCCTCCCGTTATTTGGCGTCTATATGAATAAACCAGACACTGGCAGAATCGTGAAGACTTGTAGAATATTCCAAGGGCGATGATTAATGATGTCAACGCCTTTTGTATGGGTATAACACCAGCAAAGTTATAACTCTGCAGAACCGCAACTCCGCAGCCTGGCGTTGTCAATATAAACCACTGTCACACTTATTTTTCGATCGATGTCTCAACTTGGTACTGTCCATATACGTTGATCTGCTGACTATTTCTTCATAACAACCACCCACAAGACGTTATGACATCGCTATTGGATTATACTGGAAGAAACAAAAAAGCCTGCTGAATCTCCCCCCTGTGAAATCATGATATTAAAAAAAAAGCGTGGCGTCCAAGGCCGCCACCGCGACACCTCCCGAAAAAAAAGCGGGGCGTCCAATTTACGATGCGGGGCGTCCAAAGCGTGCTGGCTTCCAAGCGGGGCGTCTTGTATTCGGCCACGCTCGGTAGCCAGCATGCTTTGGACGCCCCGCTTCATAAATTGGACGCTACGCTTGGTTTTCGGGAGGTAACACTCTTGCACTCGCTGCGAACCATCTAACAAACAATGACAAATAATCATAAATTACCTATCATGCCTTGACTTGGATGAAAATGTCACAACACAAGAAATTTATAGTCTTCACAGACTCTAAATCTTGTCTACAATCCATTGGACAGCTTGATGCAAAGAATGCTGTCATCAGAGACATCAAACTGTCATACACAGACCTAAAGAGAGAACATGGCAAAGAGGTGGCCATGTGTTGGCTGCCGAGTCATATCGGAATCGAAGGAAATGAAGCTGCAGATCAAGCAGCCAAAAGTGGATTAAGCAGACAAGATGGAGCCCACACGGTTCCACATACAGACCTGAAACCAATGGCCAAGGAGCACATTCATAAAGCTTGGCAGAAACTCTGGAACTGCACTAGAGACAACAAACTACGAGAAATTGTAGTGGCTACTAGCCAAAACTTTAAGAAAGACAACCTGACACGAACTGAACAGGTGAAACTGACCCGTCTGCGGACCGGTCACACCAAACTGACACATGGGCATCTCCTAAGAGGTGAAGTAGCACCTGTGTGCCAGACATGCAACACTCCGCTGAGTGTAAAACATTTCATGCTATGCTGTCAGGCCACCAAAGAGAACAGGAAGAAATTCCTTAAGAATGCGCCAACAATGAGCAGTGTTTTCCATAACACTGGCAAGAAAGTTTCCTCAGGGAATGTAAGATTTTCTATAAGATATGATTGAGAAAAGTAAGATGCCTGGATTAACCAGGCAGCATAACTTGTTCTCCCAAAAGGATATGCAAATTTGAGTAAAGTAAACCAAAGTAAGTCTAATTGAACAAATTGGACGTTAAACTACCCAAACAAACAAACCCAAACCTATCATGAATCAATTTATAAACCCACAAACTGCTCTTCGCACAGCTTTAGCTATCTTTTAATATTTATTCGAAGTTCCTACATCAATTATTGACATAAGTTTTAAAAAAGTGTCCGTCCGTCACCCATTGAAAACTGAGGCCTGCTGGCTACAAAGCGAGGTGTCTGGATACCATCTGGACACTGTTACTGGAGAACTCTACCCAAAACGAACTCGACCCGTAGTTGTCAGGAGAACTCGACCCGTTTTATGAGAAAATGATTGGAGAACTCGACCCGTTTCAGATACTTATGAATAAGACAAGTCCAGGCCTCCCAGTGAAACCTATAAAACCTATAAAAACCTATATTTTGATTCATGAGCCTTTATTTTTTTATAGGAACCTATATAACCTATAAAAACCTATATTTTCACTGCCATGCAGATTGACTTGTACAGGAAATCTTAGAAGTTAAATTGACACAAAGTTAGATTGTTAAATGACAAGAAATCCACATTATCAGTTTATTTAATAGATCATAGAAGTGTTTAAGAATCAACAGTTGGTGCGACTTCTTGTCAGGTTGGCTTGTCTGTTGGAAACTCAACATGGGTATACATGTTTTCTGGGTATAACCTGATGAGACAGACATCTGGACGTCCTGCAATTTAATACTAGATACATTTTTTTGAAATTAAGAACTGAAAATAAGTGATTCACTATATTTTTACTCTCATTATGCTGAATGTGTTAATCCTAAAAACCTATAAAAGCCTATGTTTTAGGCCTTGAAAAACCTATATTTTGATTTAAAAAACCTATATTGACGAAGTGGGGCACTGGGAGGCCTGCAATTCTGACGAGATCATTAAACCATTTATTTTCACCTGTCTTGCGGCTAAGAAGGTGGCAGATACTAGATTTGATCTTTAGAAGCTAGTTTGATTGTCACAAGGATATAAAAACAGAAAACAAAGCGGAGCGTCCACTTTACGAAGTGTAGTGTCCTAAACATGGTATATGTTTATTGATTATAAATTTGTTTTATACATTTACTAGCGACTTCATCGAGTCCGAGGGAAAAATGAAACATGGCATTGCCCATACCGGGGTTGGAACACCCGACACTCATATTCCGATTCAAACACTCTACCAACTGCTCCACAAAGGCAGATGCTCTAGTAGGGCGAAATACTTAGGCTGCTGGTGGGTGTGGGTAATCAGCGGATTTTTGAAAGGGCTACCAGCGAAACTTGAGATCTCATTGGTTTCTCACGAGAAAAGTAGATAAGAAAACTACAATATTAAACATTGATTTCGGCATGACTCGATATGAATCATAAGAGAAGAAGTTTGTCTGAGTATAGTCCTGCAAAAAAGAAGAACAGGTTCGAGTTTTTAAATACACGAGAATCTCACTCCCGTGGTGCTTCAGTCTCCAACCCTATGTCTGGTTCACTCTGTCTCTATGTGCGGGAAGATCTCCAAGCGGATAGTACGGAAAATTACACGTTTTATATGTGGTAGGTAATGAAGTCTTGTCGAGAACAAGTATTGGCACTTTCCAGGCATTGATAGTTATATGTACTACAATGCTGTGTCCACTGTCACTCCCTACATACGCTGTACTCATGGATATGGGCAAACTTTGAGATCCCTTGTGAACTAAACTGGTTCACGCAATAGCATTTGTAAAGGAAGTCACATGAAATAAAGAACATTTGTATTCAACAACTTATATTACAATCCTTAGTCCTACTTCATATCACAAGCAGTTGCCACCCTTTCTCTTAAAAAAATCCCCTTTGAATCCCTGGATGGAGCAGCTCCTTAATCAAGCATCCACCATTTTTATTCCTTGAATTTTGAATCGAGCTGGTTACCAGCTATCATATTATGTGTGAGACTGAGAATATGGCAGACATTTGTCGGGACTTGCAGACATTTGTCGGGACTTGCTGTCCATTCAGGGAGAGAAAGAGGTAATCTGAGAAGTGTCAGCCTTTGACCTGATCGTATTTATTGAATTTAGTGACATATATTTATTGTTTGGGATATACATTGGTGTGCCTAGACTGTGTTTGAAAGAAGAAATTTTCAGTCTCAAAGTTTGCTTTTGACCTCAAGCCTGACTCTAGTGAGGAACGAAGAGTCGCACTGCATCTGACTAGACTTTGACGGCAAACCAGCCCTGTTTGAGTGACAGTTACAGTCGCATCTACAATATCAATGTTTGCCATTGTCATTACTGACACTGCAAATCAAATATTAGTACTTGCATGCCAGATTTGGAAGATAGGTTCATCTATGAATACCAACATCAGCCGTTGATTTGGCTTTCCTTCATAGATCACATTTTCTTCGTCTAGCCACATGGTCAAGACATACCCGATAATTTCATCAAATACTTGATGTAAAATTCACCGAAGAACGTTCAGCTAATTGCGCCACTTTCCTGGGAATGACTCCCATGATATAATAAGCAGGAATCTTTATGTCAAACCCACAGACAGCTCAGTTCATCCGAGGCACTGTATAAGGTATACCATTTGGGAAGTTTATCCAAATTCGAAGGATCTGCTCCAATGAGTACTTTGTTACAAGGATCCTGTACCAAATGACCGAAAGTTCACAAAGGGAACCAGTCATCATCATGACTGTCAAGTTTCGGTGTGATTCGTGGTTTTTACTCGTCAGTGGTTGTGTACATATATAACGTTCTCAAATCGGAATTCTTACCCGGACATTTTAACCAGTGATAGAACTATGATGGTTTTATGCAGATTACCCAGTATTTGTCCTTTAATAGTGCGCTGGGTTCTTTCGCATGAGTATCAAGTGGAGTCACTTTATGATATTCCATGTTTTTCGCATAACCCATGCGTACGTATCTGGGAATTCCCATCGTATGAAACTAGTTAGTTCCATCTAACATTTCGACATAGACAACTTCTATTTCTGCTTTCTGTCTAACTACAACCATAAGAGTCAACGGTCCGTATCCGGGGGGGGGTTATCCATTTTCTGTGCATGTGTGCATAATAAACCGGAGCATTATGTAAGTGATTTTTATTATGACATAATTTAATTGGTTATCTAATAACATCGGATTCATATCCATAGAAAATTGGTTTAATCTTCTGCATAAGATAAAAGCACATTTACAAGTACCGTGTCTTAGGTCTCTTAATTTCTTTTCGCAGACGGTATCAAACATTATGTATGAAAAGAAATGGCAATTGCTAAGTGTGAAGTGATTGACGGCCATTTGACTTGACTCACTAAACTGCTTCACCTTTTACACGGATCTATGATAATAATCAAAGAAGAATTGATGTAGCTTCTCTTCAAATACCACGAAATTCCCACCACAGTCACCCTGACCCTCCTTGCAAACCGATATACTTTGATTGGTTCTCGTGATTTAAGATTCCTCAGTACTGCTGGTACCCCTTCCAACGCTACTGTAAATTTTAGTGTCAGTTTAGACGTTGTAACAATCCCCCCCAGCCCCCATGAATGGTTACTCTGACCTGATTGGGACATCCCATCCAGGGACAGAATTAGAGTCCACTTCCTATATCACCTTTTGAAGCAATGCCCCATCTCTCATTGAGGGGAGAAATGTTAAAAGTTTTTGATAAACGCCTTGCATACAATTATTATCTATTCATATTTAGCCTCGTCGTCTTTACAATTATTGTTATTTCGATATGAAGGTAAATCCCAATGATTTAATTGTGACATGACTACACAACTTTCCAGCCATTTTGAACTGAACTTCCTCTTGTGCCTACTTCCTGTCAAAGTCAAAGGAGCATATCTTGTTCCGTTTTGCCGTACCCTAGTTCTTTGTTTTTGAGGATTCCATTCAAGCTGGTACTCGGAGTACCACTTCGCCCGATTTTAGTACCAGTAGGTAAAATCCAACTTGGCTGGGCTGTCGAAGGAGAGATTATTCGCTAGACTTTGTGATAATGTAAGTTGTTTCCAACTTATATTATAAGTGTAGAGTTTGTGCAAAACCCATAGATGATATATAATGTTATTAGCTTTGTATGGTAATTAGAGAATACTGTCTTAGGCTATGTGGACGTTGTTTTATACGCGGTCCTAGGTCCAGTTTTACGTCCTTCGCTCTCCGAGCTCAGGACGTAAAACTGGACCTAGGACCGCGTATAAAACAACGTCAATCGAAGCCTAGACTGTATTCTATTTATTATATACCCTAATTTCATTAGAATTAGTTAAATATTTACCTAAACGCCATTATCAAAGAAGTTGGGCACAGCATCGTGTACTCGAATCGTGGTTTTCGCGACAACGTCGCTATCGGTAGCGCCGTGTCGTCATCAACCTCTCAATCTCCCAACACATTCTTTGTCTTAGGTTAATAGTGTATGTATGTAACATCGAACGGACATCGAAAACTCTGACACTTTCGGCAGAATTCTAGCACCATAGCGTGCCATACACATTCATAACATCAATCCTTATCTTTATTTACCTTCATTGTTCGATTAAATGCGTAATTCCACGGTTATTTGACGTTTTCTGACCGTTCCCGTACAAATCCCGACACGCCGATACACTGCTCCGCTCGATTCGCGGCTTTTGCGAGTTCGGAGTGTCGCAGTGTATCAACGCACGCCGCTGCATACCGATCGCTTTCACTCTCCCTGACAACGTTGTGACGTCATTGGTTGTTTATATTTTGCAAGCTGACTGTCGGCCGTGTATGGCGTAGCGTTATTGCTCAGTTCTTTGCTATGGCATGCTAGTTTTAATTATATCTTTAACTTTTTATCTTGACGTTTTATATTTATTAATGTATTTATAAATGTACGACTTTCACAGGTTTTAATTGGGTATATTTACAGACGATACTTTAACGATACCTTACATATTTTTTTGCTGGTTCATATGTGTGATATACAGTCGGCAACAAGTTTACTGCTTCCTGTTTCGTGCACCCGGTGCCCGTACACTGAATTTCGTGCACATACATGCAATATCCAAACATTACTCCCATACAGTATAGGCGTCAGTTTCGTGCACGGGTATATAATAACCAGCCATGTTGGGTCAGGGCAGACAGAGCTATCCACCGGGTAAGAGTATTCTCTTATTCCAGTCTCCAGCTCCAGTCCATTATTTCAATGTCCGTACTGGTTTTGGGGTTTCTATATTGGATATTTGATTGAGTCGTTATGGTAGAAACTGAACTATTAATTGACACGGTTGTTTCCCTACTGCTGAAGGTCGCTTTACTAATGGAAAATCCTGACTGTGATACTTCAGCCTTATGTTAGGGTTCGTACAGAGCCTAGAAAAGCCTGGAATTATGCTTTGGGTTTTCCAGGCCTGGAATTGTCACAGAGAGCCTGGAAGAGCCTGGAAAATTGAGTTTTGCATAAAAACAATTTTTTAGTCTATGGAATTCTGGTCATTATTAGCTTTTCTAACTAGGGTACCTGATTGCCGATGGAATTTCAGTGACTTGGATGAAATAGTTCCAAAAATCCTTTATTTGACCATGTATAGCAAATTGCTAGTAATATAGCACAGTTTTGATTATTTGTCTTCATTTTTAAAAGTGGCAAAAACAAGAATTTGACTTTTCATTCACTAGCAAAAGGGTATTGGTTCACATTGTTATGTGCCCGGAAAAAGATATAGTAGAGGCTGGAGAAAGCCTGGAATTTTATTGTGCTGTATATGTACGAACCCTGTTATGTGAGCGGCAGTGCTGGGTCGTATAGACTCTCCAGTCTCAAAGTTATTTGTTTAGAATCTCGTTCTCAAGGAAGTAATTTTCAAACAAACAATCAAAGGAAATATTTGGTAAGTGCGTTACATTATGGACCCCTGAACAGCAGAAACGATGCCCCCGTATCGGCCATATTCGAATTAGGCAGAAAGGACGTAATGCCGTAGCAGCTGCTGGGTCATATTAGGACGAGATCGTTCCCCATAAAACGAATGACGACAAAAGTGAAAAGTGATCAGGAGGCGACCTTATTAGGCGCTGATGGAGTGACTCCGATCCCTCTTCAACGATTGGGCAGAGCCAGTGCTAACGTGCATGAGATTGGTGCATCCTGGGTTATATAATATCTAATATCTCAAGACCAGATCCAGATTGAAGCATGATCCGGGATGTGATGAGGGCATAGTTGCACAGAGGACTCGGTTCAGTAATTGTTCCTTCAAATCGGGATATTTCGATATTTAAGTTCAAATTCTCCCGTTTTATCGTCCCGTGGCTCTCCATGGAGGCGCGTTGGTTCGATGATTCGAATTTTTTTTTACAACGTTACAAACATATTTCGATATTTATGTTCATGGATTATATATTATTAACTACAAAGATGGCACTCTTTGAAATATTCAGTATATCAAATTTGTTTTCCTTGTGTAGAACAGAGATGGTATATTTTGAGTCTCAGTCTCGCCAATAATACAGTAGTATCAACTTCCCCACAGACCCGTAGTCCCACAGCGTAACCAACACAGGCCCTGCTTTCTCAGTTTCTCTGACGCAGCAAATCCCACATGGAAAATGTTTCCACTTTCTTTCTGTCTCCAAGAGATATCCCTGGGAGACCATATGTAAATAAACGATCACTACCCAGTTAGTTTTCTGGTCAAAAGTAATTTGTGGATCAATATTCACTCCTCACATCACATACTAGCAGACTAGTTCCTTTTTCCATTAATACTAATATAAGACACGAACCTTCTAACGCTTTTTTTCCCTTTTGTTTCAATTTGTTTATTGTCAAAGCTTCAATAGTCATACATAGTTTTTTTTATCTTTTCACATGATATTTCACAGTTTGTCTGTTTTACAATAGTTACAGACATGTTATCAGTCCAATAAACTGGTTTTCGTAACACGCTGAAATAATGGACATTTAAAAAAGATACATCACGACTGGCCATAACATAAGTTCACCACAATAAACATCACGATTATTACGACGTGGCAAAAAAGCTCTATGGAGAAAAAAAAATACAATAAACATCAAGTTTCCCATGTAACGAGCTCATGTCTGTCCTCTTTACAGATGTTCCGACATGGCGACCGCAGTCCCACCCAGACGTTTCCTAACGATCCTCATCAGGCCAACTCATGGCCACAGGGGTTTGGCCAGCTAACCCAGGTAAGGTACATTATCACCACATCAACCCCCGGGCCCATGGCCCCTGACCGCAATCTGAACCCCGATTCTGCAATTTCAAAGTGAAGAGTGATCTATTTTTAGAAATGAACCTTTGACAACACCAACGGATCATCATATCTTTTAGAGCATCGCAAGCTCATTGTTAAATATGGGGCATCGACAATATTAAGAAGGAACTGCTTCGAGATCCATAGATACTGAAAATATGCCGTGAGTTTTGGGTTGCAGAGTAATCTCACGAGGCAAAGCCGATTGGGGTTATGTAGCAAACCAAGATGGATGGCATATTTTCAGTGGCTATGGATCGAGTGGGGTTCAGATTTTATCTGACCCATATCTCTGACTAATTGCCTGACATTTGTGACAGCATCCCCATTGAGTATTTTCTTACAATACTCCATGGGCGTTGAGTACGACTTCCCAATCTTAAAATCTATGCGGAAAAAATACCTGAGGTGAGATAAATATATATACAGACACAAAAATTAGACACACGAATGGTAGTTAAAATACCAATACATAAGGTAAATATTCAGATAAATACCTCGCATGATTATATGTATATGTATATTCAGAGGATATCATAGAATGTAATGTCAAATGAAAAGATTTAATTGAATAATTCAATTGATATTATGAGAAATTGTATGAGAAATTATATCTAGAAGAGAGAAGTGAAATTTAGAAAGAAATATGCATATCTTTCAATATGCTTATATACACTATTCTAATGGTATTGTGAATATGGTGCTGGTAAAATTACAAAATCTAATTTGGTAAGATTCTTACTAAAAATGAACAATTTGTTATCTCTTGGTTCAGAACATTTAACTCGGGATGTCATCTCAGGTACTGTTGTTCAGTGGGCACCTGGTATAATCTCTCCTTAATGTGTGCGAAGGGTTGAAGTGCATATAGTAGAAGACGGTTTAGGGTGGGTTTCAGAATGGAGACCTACAGCTCACGTCTGAACTAAATTACCCAGGACTTTAACAGTAGAATGTTGTTAATGATTATCATAAAAGATGACAATAGTCAAATCAATAGCGTTTCGAAATCTTTGCATCAATTGAATAGATATATAGTGACCAAGGACCGCAGAAGATATATGTCAAGTGATATTGATGTATGTACCGTATATAAGACATACAGTAACACCTTTCATTTCAAGAGAAGCAAACACTTTGTTCTTTTCAAGTCGATATGAATGATAAGCTATGACATTCAGTCATTAGCTTCCATATCTAAAAAAGCGTATTGACCAAAGTGAACAGATCTTTGTTCTCATTTGTGAAGGTAGAAATCGATCAATTAGATAACAAGAGTAAATATCTGATAACGGTCTTAGTGTTAGCTAATATGATTTTCTTTTCCATCTGGAAATCCTAGAGACAGCGTTTCTTATTTTCCAATTACTCCTGGCAAAAGCCCTTTGTATATGCTGTGCAATATGTTGCTTAGTCCTCCAATAAGGATTACCGGGTATTGTATTTACATTGATATTAGACCAACGTATGACTAATATTTTTGTGTGTCTAGCTTTTTGTAAATACTGTTCCAACTGCACTAACATTCTCAGACGGATTGTATTGGGTAGTGTCCAAATTTAGATGAATTTAGATTTTTTTATAGTTTTTTTGGTTTTTGGTTCAAATCGTAGATTTAGTCTTAAATACTTGTTACTAACCATGTACCAATCGAAATCATACCTTCTGACACTATTTGGGCAGAAGCTAAAGGTCGTTGGTATCATTGAGGTGAAATACCCAAGTGAATCACTGACGACTGTCACCTCGTAACCTCACCCCGTTACAGAGTAATTTGAAATCTGACGTATTATGAGTAAATAGTGTGAAATATGCCTCTCACTCCAACCTGAGATTTTAAGATGCAAAATTTTACTCTCGCTACAAACGCCGTAATCTCTGTTTTTGATTCACACAGCTGGGTATGAGGCAGGAGTACCAGTTGGGAAAGGTGCTGCGTTCTCTGTACAACGGGTTACTCAACAACACGTATCTTAGGAACGAGGTAAGTCAACGGTCGGATATTTTACAATGATCTATATCTAGTTATTTGAATTGGCATTGTTTGGGTATTATCCCTTTAAAAAATGATATCACAAGAATATCGAACAATAGGGTAAGTAACAAAGAAACGGTTGAATCTTGCGTAAATTGGATAGGATCAAATTGATGAAAGGGTAGTGGTATAATTTGTTTTAAAATCTCTTTATTTACGACAAGCGCAGAGCGCCAAGCCGAAGTTGTTGGTTGTACTATATCTATGTCGTGTAGGAACTCTCACCTCAGTAAATTTGATGGGGTGAGATTACTACCTAAATTCATCTTATAGATTCGGTCACCATCCCTGTGGTGTAAAACCAGCGAGAAAGATGTACCTTGCGTTAGTCAGGGTTCCCTGGGATGTTAAACAAACAAACAAAAACAAACTATGCTACTAGTTCACATAATTTTTAGTATTCTTGATCAGTTTCACTAATCTTTATAGCAACAAAATGGGTTTCACAACAGCATAAACATACATGTACACATATAGAACCTGTCATTTTATTCAATTACGTAGTATATTGCACCAAGAATATGTACAGTAATCCAGGACCTCTTAACAAAGCCGATGCTTTAACAAATTGTTGAAAATATGTACAGTGGTGTATATATTCGTCTGTTTCTCAGAGCTGCAGTGGGTGAAGGAAACTCTTGTGAATGAGACAGGATAATGCACCCTGGTTGTATGGCTGATTGTGGGACAGGGTATGAGGTTCTATGACAGTCTCAATCAGTGAAGGATTAACCATAGCAGCCACTGTGCCTTAGTTTCGAATCCGGATTTCAGTCCATGTTGATCCGTTTATGTAATTCTTACTTTAAACCGCAGTGTAATTTACATGACAATCTACTGCTATATCAAAGGCCAGTCGTTCCCACACCATGTCTATGTGGTGTGGGAACTAAAATAACTATAGCCTCGGTAAATTGTATGGGTGTCTATTTAACTTCATCTCATAGATTCCAACACCACCCAACCAAAGTAAGTCTACTAGAACATATTTGGTGTTACACTACCCAAAACAAACAAACAAAACATGGCAAATAGTTTCGGGCCTGTATACGTAATAGGAAGCATGTTGTAAGTCCTGCTCTGATTCGCGGAAAGGTTCTGCATAGATGGTGCCAACTTACTCGATTGACCGGATGTGCAAGACCCAAAAGAATTAGCCTCTCTGGATTTTGTCTCTGATAATTAATTTTTTTTAAATATAAGGAATTTGATCACAAACCACTTAGCAAACTTGCTTTTATTCAGAAGTTTTGATAAGAACCATTTGTACATCAGACCAATTGTTTCTGTTCTTTTTTCCGCCAATGTTTCGGATTGAGGACTGGGCATTTTCAGGGCTTGGACATAAATGTTCATAGGAAAATTTGATCCCAACACTATCACTTAGACGGGGTTCTCAGATTATAAAACGTGAATAGACTGTATATAACTCATGTAGCGAGGACAAACTTGGGCGTGTGTTCTACCCGCACGTACTGATACAGTATTCACGAGCAGTCACGTGCTCTCTTGATCTATCTTCTGAGCTGAGCTGATTACATCGGCGAAACCTAAAAACAATGACAGGACATCAATTAGCTCTGATGAGAGCATCGCGGTCGAAACTAGGTGGACGATCATGTTGACACTGTGACCTTGACTAAGCGAATGCTCTCACAATTATAGTGAACCTTGTGACACGCAGGTCGGTTGGTTGATAGAAACATTATATAAGTTATATAATTACAACATGTACATGTATATTTATATATACATTATGTACCAAACTAGGCAGGGTTCATCATGGATGGATCATGTATACAGCTAGGCCGCAGACTAAAGTTCTACTTAAGTATTTTTGATTTCATGCAATGCAAAACAAAGACTATATTGGCTGCATAAATATTACAACTTCTAACGTTTTAATGAGAAACGTAAAACAGTAATGATGATCGATCCATCTTGGGGACTTTGCATTATATGTATGTTTGTCGTTCTATGTCTAAGAAATTAGTCCATTGTCTAGTGTTTTTCCCCAGCTGTCCAGACGCTGGCTCGAAATATTTCCTAGAAAAATTATTCCTATGTATATATAGAATTATGTGTACTTTTTATATGGAAATACCAATATCTTAAATATCACAGTTATATACAGCTATCTTTATGAAGTGATAATTAACTCGACAGTTAGTGAGATTATGGTGGCACTAATTCAACACCAAAATTTGATTAGGATTTCTTGGGTTATAACCAAGATATACTAATTCAATACTACTAAGCAAATCTATTGATATATTGGGATGTGCTTTGGTAAAGTCATGAAACCCAATTCATGATAGGATCGAAGCTTTATAGATGTGTATTAATGACCCACAGAGTATGGAAAACATGTTAGATAAAGTAAATATATTGTGAAAATACGGTTGTACCGATCAAAGAATACGGAGAACAAACGCTTGTCAACTGAGGCATAGATTAAGAACATTTAACACACACAAAATTTGGGTTACCATGTTCTAGAGTCATCACAGTTAAGCAAACGATGTCAGCGTAAAGTGTGTCAAATTTATCGAACTATCCAGTTTGTCACTCAGTTTTTCACTTTTTCTCATTACAATATCTGTAAGGTATATGAATAATCAATTATAATATCACAAATACACTTATTACTATTATTATGGATATAAACTGATGATAACCAAATCAATGTGATAGAGCCAGCTTCCTCACACCAGACTTAGGACATAGAGGCAATATCTTATAACATCTTTGACCTCTGGCTGTTTCTCTGGGCTCATGCCTATCAGAGCGGAGATTTAATTTGGAGCAGTATAATATTACTGTAATCTGTCCCTAGGCTTGGCTCTTACATAAATCATGACCCACCTGCTAGAGTTGTACTTACGTGCCTCGTAATTCAGGGACTTGAACAATACAATACGAACATCGGTGAAGATGCACTCTAATATTTCTGGCGTGAAGAAAAAAAGGAATCAACAGCAACTCCCAGTTTGATCTCATGGTGCACAAGCCCCTGTGTGGTCTGCATGCAATGATGTCCCTAATGAAGCAAAGCCGGGTCTAGAAATGCTCATAGGAGCAATATTCAGTAGACGCAAAGTGTCTAGTTATAGAAAATGGGAAAATAATCATGTATTGATTATTGATTATATGCATCAATTCTTTACCATACGCAAACTTATACTTTCGTGTTAGCACCTCCGCATTCCTGTGTTCACGCAGGGTCTACTCTGGTCACCTCCTTTGTTGCACCCTAAGTTACTCGTTAATCCTTTTTATTCCATCCATGACATTTATGGAAGCATTTCAAATAAACGAAAAGTAAAAGTATTTCAATTTTATCGTATCCCCCAATTTGTTTCTTATTCTACCATTACACGTTGAATGTATGCATGTGGTTAAGGTTAGTACCATCTAGACACGTACTGCTATCCCTATATTGTACATAAAACCCCTCAGGCAGAGGAGAAATACACATTATTACCCACCTAATACGGAGTCCCCATACTAAGCCTATGGAGCCTCCAGATCACTACTGAGTAGAATACGGAAAGCCGTATTCTCCTAGGAGAATACGGCTTTTTCGGCCACCTGACAGGCAATACAGGAACTACTGACATAAACAATGCACGGCACTTGCGTCGAATTTCTAATTATTTACAAGATTTTGAAAGAGACAAATCTCTTTGATTTTATATAAAATATTTGAAAATATTTGAAACATTGAAAAGAATTGACTGAAATAAGTCTATGAAAGTGAAAAGTTAAATCATTGATAGTCCCTATATATACCCTCAGGGTCCCCTGGGACGTTAAACCACAATCAAACAAATAATACCATGATTTCGATCTGTGTGGCCGTATTCTCCTTGTAGTTGACGCTACGCAATACTCCTCGCTATCGCTCGGAGTTTTGCTTCACGTCAACTACGCGGAGAATACGGCCACTCAGATCGAAATCATGGTAATATTGTGTATATATTGACTGGTTTCGGATACAAACGGCCGTATGCTTCAATGAGTTGACGCGAAGTAATATCAGAGTGAATGCGAGGATATTTCATAGTGTCAACTTTTAGGAGCCTACAACCAGTTTTTTTTTTCTGAAACTAGTTAATATTGTCTTTATTGGCAACCTTTCATCTTGAAACACAAATTCAGATCTTGCGAAGGTAAATGCCTGAGAAGGACTTTCACACCTAACTATTAATCGTTAAGTATAATCGGAAATAGACATCCGAATCCGCCCATAGCCTTTGCATTACATAGGTGCTTCAACTAAATGGCGGCCTCCATGCCTCGGATGGTGAAAACAGCGCCACCTTCTTCCGGGCCGGATCGGAGAATGGACGTTTATAGCAGGCTAAGATATACACAATATTGACTGGATTCAAATACAAGCGGCCGTATGCTCCGAGGAGTTGACACGTAATAACATCCGAGCGTATGCGAGGATATTGCGTAGAGTCAACTCCGAGGAGCATACAACCGCTTTTATCTGAAACCAGTCTATACTGTATTTATTATCCACCTTTTCTGGACAAGTGGCATGTCGATATCAGTCCGTTTTAGTTATGCACTATTTTTCCATACGCACTATTTTTCCGTATGCGCCACCCGGAGCATACAACATATCCGTATGCGCCGGGTATGTCCATACACGCTGCCTATGTGTTTTCTATGGGCACTTTGTATTCGGTAGATAATAAAATGTGAATGACTCTGGTTGTAGATCTACGTTCGCAGCACGGACAAGGACCGCACCCTGATGAGCGCCTACACGTGCCTGGCGGGACTCTACCCGCCGCGCGGTGAACAGGTGTGGAACTCGTCCATCCTGTGGCAGCCCATCCCTGTGCACACTGTGAACTTCGCCACAGATAACGTGAGTACAAGCCACCTCTGTTTACCTTGCACTGCTACCTGATACTCGTGATTACCGTCATATATCAAATACATCACTCGTGAACACTGTCGTAGTTTTATGGCTATGATACATCGATGTAATCTCTAATTTACTGGCGGTCAGTATCCGATAATATTGACATAATTTTTTTGGGCATAATCATATCACATGATATTTATAATCTAGATTTTCCCGTTTGAATTGACCAAGCGGTATTCCAGAAGTTAATCTTTATCAGTCATATGATTGACGTCAGTACGATCATAAGTAACTGTCTCAAGCTATGACTGTTATTGTCATTAGATTATTACAACATCGTCTACTGAATAGATAACTATTGTAGTTCTTCTGTGTAATGGTAATGAAAATCTGTAAAATTTCTATTCAGCGTATTGTATTCCTCTTTTTCATTGAAAATATGTACTACTCTGTTATACGATACTTTTAACATCATTTTTAAAGAGATTTTTTGTAGATTTTCAGTGGAATGTTTTTCACAGTATTTTACATATAAATGTATATACACACACATACTATGTATAACATAGACCTAAATATATTACAATATTAATTAACATTATCCCTTATGTCAGCTACGAGAATCACCCACTTTGCATATATATATGTGTATGGCTGTCGGTTTCTACTAAAGCTCAACCTTCTCATTTAATTCATTCCTTTTTATTAGAAAGACGATTGCCTCAGGTTTGCAGTAGTCATGTTTGATGCCTACAGACCAGCTCTTTTTCTAGATCGAATACTGATCTATTACCTCATAAGAATATTCACATGCAGTATATTCGATGAACCCTTTAAGGATCAATCAAAGACATTGGGGGAAATCAGATATGAGATTCCATCTTGACAGCGTTGTGTTAGCATTGATTGATTTACTTCATTGGATGCAGACACTATATTACTGTTCACCTGTAATGCGATTTGTATTTAAAACTGAAGCTATTCGGTGAAGCAACCGACAAGAAATCGGATTTCTGAACGTATACAAGCTGGACGAAATGTCTTGAAATCTGGAAATAGACACGGCTCTTATAAAAAAGAAAAGAGAAAAGAAATAGGCTTTGAATAGTCAAGGAAGGTTTTAAGGCTGGTCTATGTATAAAAAATGGCAATTGTGAAATAGGTCGGAAAACGATGGTGTTATTTTATCCTTGCTTACTGCCCTTGTGTGGGTGTCTCAGCTCCTGAATCCAGCTGTCAATTGTGACCCCTACATGCCCATGATGTACGCCGCTTTTGACTCGGAGGAAGTGCACCAGTACATTGACCAGAACCAGGTACCCCTAGTGTCCACTGTCTGTCACAGTGCTCACCGAACCTAGATGTTTAAAGTTGGTGTTTAATTAGTTCTACACCACAGTTCCACCTTTCCCCTGTATTTTCCGGAGTCTAATATATAATCCTGAATGAATCCATCGTGATTTGACTCGTTTTGTTTAGGAATTAAGATACTTAACCGAAATAGGTTGGGAATCGTACTGGGAATGTTGGAACTGTTCTAGATATGGTAGATGGCAGTGGTTTGTGTTCAAGGGAAAGAGTAAGGTCCTACAATGAAAGTGATAAATACTCAAAAGGTAAGTAGCATGTAGGATCCCTCCTAGGACCGATAGCCCTAATACTAAACTTGTAGTGTCATGGGGAAATGGTGTGTCAAAATAATAATGTAAATACTCGCAACGGATCCAAGATTGGAAAAGATTGATTACTCCATCCTACCACATAGCGATTAGTTACAGCACCTTTTTGACTGTTTATCTCGTCCTCTGATTGAACAAATTTTCAGTAAGGATCTCTGGAAATCCAACCGTTTTAATAAATCCTGCTATGAATTCCCGGTCTTAAATTCCTTTTTTTGACGTAACTGAAACACACTTCTGCGCACAGCTGGAAAGAACAACTAACCTGTCGTAAATTTTCTGGACACTAAATATTCTGAGAAGTCTGTCCCACTTTCATTGATCTTCCATTAGTTTAAACTGTAGACCAGGCTTGTATATGTACAGATAATAACATGTCATAATACTATTTGACAATTGCCGAAGATCAAGGTTTAAACATACATGTATATGCAATAAGTCAAACTAGTATTAGGACGTGGCTAGGGCCTTGTTATGTAGCAGCTACCGCTCAAGTGAGCTCAATGGTGTAAAACAAAGTCAAACCAATAGGGATATAAGTATAGCAGAATTTACTGAAAGTCGATATTGAATACTGTTAAATGATTCAACGTAGACAGACTGCCGTATTCTGGATTTTTGTGGTGCCTTCCAGAGAATAAAGGTAAGCAGGAAAGATGTGTGGGAATCGCACCTAGGCTTCTCAATGAAGGTATCCTCTATTCCTTGACGGGACGTGTTTGTTGTAGATCGCTATGTATCAGGGAGAAAACCCACTTGTTCTGTTTTAGGACTTTTCGCTTTGTCAAGAAAAATTTACATGCGTTCAACTTCCATTTCCCCCAGCATACACTTCCCTGCTTAAGACTATTTCAGGGAGATTGAGGGAACTCATGCATGCCTAGAAATAAAGGCTCTCTTTCAGAAACCCCCACATGGAATGCTTTTACCAAATTTTCGCCACATCCCTTGCAGGATTAGATCTATGTGTGTGATGATTTGAATCGCTAATGTCTTTGCTTGCAACAGTTGTTGCTGTTGAGTATAGATTGCCCTCGATACCAGCGGATGTTAAACGAAACCGCCAACTCCTCTGAGGCATTGCACTATGAGGCAGAGAATAAGGTACCTTCGATGTTCTGCAAGCCTTGTGCATGACTGAATGTAAACCCGCTTCCTTCGCTCATATATTCAAGCTTTGGAATGTGTATATCGCATTTGGAATGTTGCTGTATTTGTTTCCAAGGAGACTTGCACATTTATCTGGCTGATATCTATCGATGATGGTCCTGGTTAGAAAATAAATCCTTATTGATCCGCAGTGTTACCTTCTCAATCTCGACAGTTGCTGTCAGAATCAGACACAATGTGTAAAAGGTATGCCTTGATGCTTGACGAGCTGTACGCGTCAGAGTTGGTGCTCAGCTACGAGGGCCAAAACCAGGTAGTAAAATGCCCACTAGTGAGATAACAGCTCTAGCAGATATTTTACTACTGCCTTTGCTAATCCCTAATTTTCAATCAATCTTTAGGTTGAAAGTAAGCTCAATTGAACACACACCACACCAGACAAAAATGTCCTGCTTGTTCAGTCAATGCTGTCGTCATACCATCAATGAATTACCTATGTACATAGTGTGGCAAGCAGGCGATTGTATGCCAGATTTCAAATCAAATTAAATCAACTGTTTTCTCCCTTCTAGTCTCTTGCCTCGTGCTTCACTAGATCAATAAATCGGGTATATTTCCAATGCTATGGGATTCTACATTTTTACATGTCATTTTATCTCAAAGAATCTACAATATTTTAGGTGGAATACCATGAAAAATCGTTTTCACCTGTTTTGTGGCACTGTTGCTAGTTACGGTATATAATAGAGTTAAATAATAGGATCTATATTTATTAGAAATGTACTATCCAAAATATTAGCCTACAAAACCCAGTGAACAATTAATTAAAAAGGATCCCAAAAGCCTGGCCATTATGTCTGATGTTAGTGCTAAAAGCTAATTGATATTGAGTGAACAACCATTGTTCAGCTGATTGCTCAGACTTATAAGACAGCAGTTCCGTGCTACTTCATGCATGGCTTAATTAAGTATGCATGTGTACAGTATGTGCACACTGGACTATTAGTTATAATTACCCAAAATATGGCCTGGTAAATTCCTGTGTTGAATCATCAGAAACTCCTCGGTACATCCCATACCTATTATAGAATTAGAATACTAGAATATACCCCAACCTGTACACCGTGACTCGTACTTACGGAAAGTCGATGTTATTTAGCCATTCTGGTAAGGTAGGGTACATAAGGAAATTAATCATTAAGGAAGTCCAGATGCTCTTTTATGAGGTTTGTATCATTTTGAATTTCTTCCAGACACCAGTTTGCTCTCACATTGACTGCAGTATCTCTGATCGTGTCGAATCATTACATCCCTGCTGCTTCATACTGATTAGCAAATTGAAACCTTTGTTTCTATGCTTGACAGTTGCTGTCAGTAACAGATACAGCATGTAAAAGGTATGACAGGATGCTCACTGAAGTATACCGGTCAGATTTGGTACTCAGCTACGAGAGTCAGAACCAGGTACTCGAAATACTTGGGGAGTTCAAACACACCTCTTGAAAGAGGCTTTCCTATATAAGTAGCCTATAGACTAAAATGCTGCCTTATTTCCCAGTGCCAAAATTAATGTGGCTGCCATTTTGATATGTGTCATATTAATAAATCTCTGAATTCTCAGATTTGGAAATAAATGAAGGGAACACAACCAAGTAATCTGCTATGGTTTTAAAACTGGGAAACGCTCTATAGCTTCAAAGATAGAATAGATTGACTCGGTCATTTAGGCCCTTTACCCAGTGGTGAATTGGTCTGAAAAGATTCCCGTAATCGCACATTGCGTCAATGGAGACTAGGCCTCATTCATTCACTTGGTTCAAGGAATCTTTTTTTTTCTTTATTTTTAGCCAGATCCTCAAATTAGCCAAATATCCTAAAATGGAAATATAGAAAATGGAAAAAGAAGGAAGCTGTTAATCTATTCATTCTTTTGAGAAGTAATAATGGAACAGCTTTTCCAGATAATATCTGAAGAACTTCTGAAAACTGCTTATAGTTATCATGTAGAGAAGTGAGCAGTAGGTCTGACTGTAGGCAGATGTCTACTAATATTAAGCTTCACCCATTCCCTCAATCCTGGAGGTATGTGGGGGATACCTTGCAGTGCGGGTAGATATGTCTTTATTGAGTTTTGATTTTACAATCGTTCTTCCAAATCAATCTAGACGAACATGGTAGATGATCGCAGTAATCATGATAATATACAATGTGTTTGAATCTGATTCATTCGGATTGTAGCCTGTGGGGTAAACCCCTCTTAAACATAAGTACTATTCATACCTTATCCTATTCGAGTCAATAGTAAGTCTCATCATTCCACGGTATAGTCCCAATTGGTTTCCTTTCCATACATAACATATAATACATAATGCATAATAAGTGTACACAGAAAAATATGTAAATATGACTGATACTGCACACCCGAGACCAGGCCACCTATTCTACTGTTCTGCCCCTCGATTCCCTCTTGATAACACCTCCCTAATTTGTCTTTTCAAAGTGATATTTTAACTCTCTAATTGTTTTCCGGAATTTAGACGATTCAAAAAATACAATTTTTACATTGAAAAGTTGATAACTGAATGAAAGATGCAATTTTGCTAATTTTCCCGTAGCAGCCTTTACCCCTTAGTTTATAAACACGATCCTATCAAGTATTATCTTGGATTTTCTTTGTGTAGGTTAGTATGCATCTATCGTCTCGTTAATGTATGCGTATCTTAAAATGTCTTATTGTAATACTAACTTAGCAGGCAGAATTCATCCTATAAGTTATATTAATGCTTAAGTTGGATCGGTGTCATCCATAACACGGGCCACCAATCTATATTTGCTGAGTTTTGTCATTGGTGAAGGTTTTGTGTGCTTTAATATATCTGCCAATTTCAATAGTTTCAGGGTTTTATTTTTTATCGTGGTTTTTTGCTCTTCACTAAATCATTTGCCACGTCTCAAAGGCTTATTCAATAGAGTTTCATTATTGTATTACTTATGATTTAATCACTGTGAGTCTTTAACGTAAATCTCGCCCACTTGTCCTTGCATACCTCTGTGGTGCGCTTGCATTATTATACAAAGAAATCTCACATTTGTCATTTGCTGCCAAAACTCTCAAATTAACGATGTTCAAATAGAGAAATGAATTACAATTAAATGTAGATATGCTGCGGAATGCAATTAAAACTACGATTGATATATAGATATTAAATCATTCCATCAAATCAAAAAAGCATAAAGATGATAGAGTGGACATGTAAGAACCATCACAATATATCAAAACAAATAAAACGACTATTTCAAGAAGTTGAACATAACTTGCTTGTAGAAACTGAAATTGTATAAAGAGCTGTCATTGTAAAAAGTCCACGCTATTTTAAACACTTTTTTACGCCTACAGGAGTTCCTTGATATGGTGCGTAAAGAATCTGGCTTAGGGGAACATGCCTCTCTGTACGACATAATGGAGAAGGTGCCCAACCCACTGCTGTGTGAGGTAAGTGAACGTCGACAAATTTAGGCAGGGTTGGAAATATTTGAAAACCTTATTATGTTAGTCATCGTAATGATAACCCAACTTTAGTAACCGTATTAAGCATATTCCAACCTCCATGAAAACCTTTCCTCCGCCGTTAGCAAATAAATATTCCAACTATGATTACCCGCTATCATTATACTCGTTCATTGAGGTATTCCTTAATCTGTTGAAGAACAATTATAGTGTTAACCTGCAATATATTTTAATTGAAATCCAATTGTTATATATTGCTTCCCTATTATTAGTTATAATGTATTTTAAACAACGTTGTACATCATCCCTCGTAACCCCGCCCCCGAGCAACTTCACTCTTTCAAACTGCATCTGTTTAAACCATTGGCAATTTTTATTCATGAAGGTATTTCACTCCTTTTTTCACCAGTCTATAATTCCTTGCGAGATTCTTTATTTGATGTTAGTGAAGTTGAAATATCATCTCTATTTACTAATATTTAGGTTTAACATGGGTAACTTAAGACCTTTTCCATTATCCTGTGCGTTCCGTATAAACAAGAACAATATGTTTATTGCAAATTGCTCTCAGTTCATTAGCATTAACATACAACATATTAACATCTATATCTTTTACTTTTACAGAAACTTCACAACTTGACTCTGCCACAGTGGGTGACCCCAGAAGTATTCGATAAACTGCAAGACATGAAGAACTTTCAGATAAAACTGTGGTTTTACACTCCGGAAATGGTTAAAATAAGAGCAGGTATATTTAGGCATTATATATACATATGCTTCATGTGTTTCATATATACTTATGCATCATCTTAGTTGCAGTAATTACTTTATTAATATTAACCTGAATTAGATAGAAACCTATTCAGGTATCATGCTGACTAATATTAGTAAAGGTTGAGTAATATGGTATTCAGGGATGCAAGTCTTCCGTCATATGACGGAAATGAGACTTTTCGGAACTTGGTGAAAATTGCATTAAAGCATCAATATACATACTCCCCTTCACAGTTTGTGCCCAATTGTGGTGATTGTCGGTAGCTAGCAGGCGGCCCTGTCTCTTTGGGATCTCCAACAGCTAGTGGGTACTAAATGCCGACCGCTTCCGTACTTTTCCGAGCTTTTTGGACGGAAACCGCTGGTCAACAGAGCGAACGCATGTTAACAAAAAAATATTTCTTTAATTTTGAAGGTTTTTGATTTTTGACTTTTTCCTTGATCCCAACTTACATCCCTGATATAATGGACTCTAACTATTATAAAATATAGTAAAACCCTGCCTAACGGGCACCTCGCGTAAGCGGCCACTTTTGCTCGGAACGGACATTTTTCCGTCTATTAGATGTTTCATTCAAACCCACGTAAGCGGACACCTTAGCCTTAATTCAGAGTTTAATAACTTCGGATCCAAATAAGATATTGGAAGTTGGATTTCGGATCTATCATCGCCTCTGTCTCGCCTACATATCGATATATAACACTTGTATATTAGGCCGGGGAAAACATTAAAGACCCGCTGAAGCGGACACTCCGCGTAAGTGGGCATTTCGCCCGGAACGGAGAGTAATCACTTACGTGGGCTTTTACCCTATATATAACTGCCGTACTTTGTCTCATTTCAGGTGTATTTTTGAGCGAGTTGGTAAACCACACCAGAGCTATAGTTGCTGGACAACTACAATCGACAACGAAGATGTTTCTATACTCTGCTGTGAGTGTTACTCATTACATAATCTTCCTGATTTGAGTAATGACACGCCTGGATTCTAGTCCTATATGGGCGCCAGTACATGAGGGTTGCAAGAGATTTCAATGCTAGATTGTGTGACCATCAATGTTGGGAAAGGAGGTGCAAAAACTCATGTTTTAGACGCAGTTGCATCATGGCCGATAGAAGTATTTCCATAGTTTATTGTTTCAGGGTTGATTTTAGAAATTTAAGGACCAATATTGTATGAAGATAAATATGACTATAAACGTATTGCAAGACAATAAGAAGCATAACTACGAAGGGAATCTTGATATTGGTTGAGATTATTGTAGGACCGTCGTTTTGTCTATTTCATGGACTTTATCAAGGTTAATCTGATAGGTTTCTTGTGAGAACCTCTCTGTGAGTCGTTTAGTTACTCATTTTGCTCATTTTTGAGCTAGTCGGATTTTTCTAGTTTTAGGGTAGTTGTGTTAGCTTAAGTTACTTATTCTATGTATATGTAATTTGGTATAAATTAAACGTAAACAATTCTGTGAGCGCTTTATGATTATTTAGAGTAGAACATTGTTGATTTTCTTAATAGAATAATTCACAGTGCTGTGGTAGCTGGATATAAAAAGTAAAGTATTACAGTTGCAGAATATTTATGTTACCCAGTTTGGGAGAATTCCTTGTAAAGCCTAGTATAGTTAACTGTGAGAGTCGGCTTTAAAAAGTCCTACGCAGGGTGAATGCACGATCCCTTATGTCACCTGCATAAGGATTTGATTTCAAACATTGCAGCTTGATATCTTAACTCGATTATGAAGACGTGACTATGACACCTCTAACACAAGCCGATGCAAACTACGATAATATGGAATTTTTAATCCCTCTCTATATTAAAAACACCTCCCAGTAACCACTCGAACCTCTCTCTGGCAGCACGACACCTCGCTGGCGGCGGTGCTGATCGCGCTGGACACGTGGGACGGCTTGCTACCCGCCTACTCCTCCCTCATGACGTTCGAGCTGCACCAGCGGGCGGACGACTCCTACTTCGTGCGGCTCCTCTACAAGAACGACTCCACCATAGACCCGTCTTCAGAGCCGGTCACGCTCTCCATTAGAGGCAAGGACAACTTAGCATTAGTGTTCGTGCTTAGATGGCTTGATAGCTCATAAAAAAAATTGACATCACCGATTATCTCTGATCGGAAACTCTCTGAATATTTCATCGGATCGGCCTCAATCGTGTCGATGCACACACTCTCGAGATCCGATTTTATCCCCCTCTCCCGCCCCCGACAACAATCGGTTATTATTTGGATATACGCCCGACCTTGCCCAATTGTATTCTTCTAGCCAGTAACTTTTAATATGGAATTACCCCAGAGTTAGAATAATATCTTTGCCCTTGCAAAGAAGATAAACCGTTGCTAAAATTCAAGGTATGCTGGGGGATATTCCATGTATGTCGTCCACCGCCCACAAAGAGGGATTGGGCCATCCATAAAGTATGTACGCAGAATTTCTGAAATTTTGGATACCCCCCCCCCCCCCCTCCCAATCTTGTTCGCAATAGAACAGAGGAAAAGCATATTCCAATTATCCAAAAATATTGACCCTCGACCCACACCTCCCCGTAAATTTGTGCGTACTTTATGGCTGGCCCTATGCAGGTATTTCGGATAATTAAGGATATTGAAAATTTTAAGATCTTCATTCAACATGACTAAAATTCCGCAATATCTCCTCCGTTGCGACCATACATGGCTCTACTCTCAACACTTTTCAGTGATTTTTTTTCTCCATGTCACCCATCGTGCGTTGTCCGTGGTCATATATCTGCTGATTAATTTCCTGAAATGATTTAGAAAAGAAAACAAGACCGGGTTGCTTTTATCATTAAATTGAAATTTCATTTGTTGCAGGGTGCGAATTGGACTGCGACCTTGAAAGATTTTACAAGGCCGTCCAGCCGATGGTGTATGAGGGAGACTGGTTTAAGGATTGTGGCAACATACCTACAGTGCCGATGCATTCAACTGGTGTGTGTCAAGACTCAAATCAACTCTATTATAGCTCAGTCAATACATATAAAGATTTAATAAAGTACCCAAACACACAAGAAATTAATAGTCCTTAGGCACAAATAGTATTATTCGGAAATTATTAGAGCATGTATATTAGATTGGATTTTTAAAGAAATTTTGTCTTATCTGTTGCTACACCATAGCTATATGAGGATGTAGATATAGCCTGCTCAAGTGAACATTTTCTGGAAGCCTAAGAATCACTGGCAAGTGTTTGAACTGAGACTTCTAAATTAAAATCTTAATTCCTGTGCGACTTCTCCGTAATGGGGCAAGTTCTCCTTTAAATTACAGGGCAAGTTCTCTATTGAATACAGAAATAGGTTTGCTAGTCCTCATCTTTAAGCTTCATCAAAATAAGACTAACGGAGCAAGTCTCTGTGATTCAGGTACCCTGGCAGTCGTCATAGCTGTGTGTGTGGTCCTTCTCATCCTCGTCATTATGATAGTCACCTGTGTATGTTACAAGAAGAAGAGTGGAGGCATCGCGTACCAGTCTGCCAACTTCTCGGCCGACACGACCAGCGCCTAGCACTGCCTCGCGCCCACCTGTCAGCAAACAACGAACCTGGATGTGTTGTGTAACGTATCTCTACTGCCGCGGTGCCTGGTGTGACACATTCATTAACCACCTAGAGAAATACAGGTTCAATTCTCTGTAGCGAAATTCCCTCTTTTGATATGTCAAATGGTATCCCCCCCTACCTCCTTACCTATTCCCTGTTAGGTTGATGAAAATAACACATCTTTGGGACTAATCGCCAAATGGATGTCCAGAATTTATTCCTTAAAGCTCTGTTTTTCAAATGACAATCGCACAATATGTTGTGTTTCAACGGATAACTTAATTGATTAAGTCATTCTACTAAATTGAAATACAAACCAGGTAAAGATGGTATAGATTAGATCCTGCAGTCTAGTTTTGATCCATGCCATCAATTGTTTTACTTTGAGTTTCACATTCCAAACAAAATGTACTTGGAACTTAGAATTGTGAAGGCCTCTCTCTGTAAATATTGGTATTGGTCCATTTATGTATATGTGTAAGATCTAAGGCTGGATATTTATTGTGCTAGATTTTATTCTATTAGAATACTCATTGATCAAGGTATATATGATGAAGGACTGTTGCTCTTTACATGTCGTCCTTTCTTAAACATCGCACAATATGAGTGAATAAGATGTATTCGTAGAAAATAAGTTGCAATTTCTTACTGCAGACACCAGATTCTCAGTTATCTAAAATAATTCATTCCGTGCTGACGTTGCTCATCTACGGCGGACGCTTCCCCAATGCAAAATTACAATCAAACGTAAAAAAACGCGGGTTTATATAGCCCTGAGAGGTTACAACCAATGTTGCAGTGGAAGTTACAACACACGTTTCAAGATATATTAGTGTACAGTTGAGATGATAGACTGCCATCATTTAATGCAAACAGATTTGAAATAAACTATCGAATATGTGGCCCAATGAGGCAATTAGCAAAAACTCAAGGAGAAACAATTTTATTAAAAGAAGGCTATAAATGTGAAGGTATGTAGAAATGGTTGCAGAATATGTATAATGTTTGGAGTCATGTTAAAGACCATCAGTAGGCAGCAATACATTAGAATGTACCCACTCAGTCCCATACACAGACCACTTACAAAGACAAACATTCCTTCTACTGTGTTCCTAACCTGGACACGTACATCAACAATACCTACTGAGTCTCCCCCGCATCAAATTGCGTATTGTGTCACCAAGGTGATACGAACTAAATAAAATTTCATTTGAGAAATAGTCCCGTGGAACTGTTATTGAGTTGCATATAGTATGTTTAGTTTATTCATTCGTGTGTGCTTCACATCCACCATCTTCATTGTGTTAATATATATCAATCAGCGTGTCTCACTAAGTCATCATAAAAGATCAGGACTTCACATCCATATTAAGGCCCATGAGGCGATTTAGAGTCACATTCTTGCTGTATTTTCCAGTATTGTTGTCATCAGGTAGATGATGTCCTGTTTACCAAAAAATGTATATTCCTCTCCGATTTATCTCTTAATAACATCTTTCTGTATTTCTTACGTGCCGCTTTCAGCTTGTTTAGAATATAGTTGTGGTTTTCTGGAATTGCGTCTGCGTCAATCTCTAATCATCAAAACCTATTCTTCTGTCACAGACAAGGACTGCAACATATTAGAGTTCATATGTTCGCTCGAGACCTAACCATATATGGACACGTTAATTGTGTTAAGCTGACACTGTCACAATAGAAAAGTATGATCTCATGGTAGTGATCGGCCGTAGTATACTGCTCAGAGGTCTCATTATATCAGCTAATTTTCTTATTAACATCATGGCCGATGGAATAGACACCCAGACTAAGGTACCACTGTCCGTGAATGACTTATTATACCTCAGTCTCCATTATCCCTGCTTTGCAAAAATTGACACCGCCAGGCCGTTTCATTCTTAAGTATGGTTTGAGAGTTATCGCATTTATGAACTTAAAGTGAACTTTGAATTCCATAGTGTCAGTTCGTTGGTTGTTTACAATGACTTGCGTAATTGTTATATTCTCGCCGGCATGTTAATGATCCCGCCAGGCCTCATTTTACAACAGTCAAATATTCACTACCGGACATCATATCCAGAGGAGATAGTGTCATACCTGTTTGTGATGTATTTCCCCACCAAGATAATCTCTTGTCAAAGACTTCTATTATATACATTGTCTTATTCTTGACTATATTCTTCAGCATCGTTTCCTTGATGTAAGTATAATAAGAATTTCCACTTTTAACAATGAAAGACAACTTGAATTGTCTTCAACTTTGTAGTGTCTGTTCCACAGAGCTTGTAAAACTGAACATGGACGCGGTCTTTAATTTCAACGTGTCTGTGTAGGATATATAAGAGAATGACCTTGGAGACAGTGAGGCCGGAGTCCAGTGGTTTCTTTGGCGTGTCACCGTAGTTCTAAAAGTCATAGAAATGAGTATATCCCAGCTAGGGAAACAAAACGTCCGTTTTCTTATCAGTCAGTTCTGTCCAAATGCTAATAGGGAATATTCCACGATCACATCGAGCTTTTAGATCATTATTTATTGTGAACGTACCTAAATATCTGTCAGTGTTTTACCGCATTTTATAATTGGAGAATTCAATAGAAACAAATACAAATAGTCAAAGTCCTAATACATGTAAATATAATAACCTCCAAGAGGTTTTGATATATGTTTTTAAACCCTCTATCGGTTTGTTTTCAACAAATAACCCCCCAAAAAATCAAAGGTAATCATGCATTACGTTTATAATATATCAGGTTTGGACATAGGCCATTTGGCCTAACCTATCAAATCGTAAACACTTGGAGCTTGTATTTTGACAAGCCTACCAATTTGTCGGTGAAAAATACAGGTTTGTAATCTGATTGGCGTCCACATGATAATATGGCAATAATCACGACATCAGGACTTACAAGTCCATTAAATACTGTTTATTGACTGGATCGAGTTTAGTGCCCCCTAGAAGAGACATCCTATGAAGACTGTTAAAATTATTCACTGACTGGACCGGGTTTAAAGTAAGCATCCTTTAACTATGATTGTATGTTGTAAGTGTTCATAAATTAGACTAGAACATCATTACACACTCTATTGTCATGGAAAAACAATGAATTTGGATGATAAGACCACAAGAACGACAGTCAGAGCATGCTTATAAGGTAATGGGTTCCAATCCCACATTAAATATTGAATATTTGAACAAAGCCATTAATTGTGAACAAAACCATTAATTGCTGTCTCACAATATTGGTCAGTTCTTAGTTCCTGCGCGATAAGAATTGTAAGGGGTAAGGAAAAGCTATTGTGCTCCACAATATCATTGATATTCATTTAAATTCGCCTCAAAAGGGAAGAATTGTATATACATAGGGAAAAAGGGTTTTCGTGATATATACGTCCATTAGTAATTTCTGGGAAACGGCAATCTTGAACTCTGTGCTTGAACAAAGAATACTTATGCATAGGATCGGCATCAATATTATACATGATAAACGGTTCGATTGAAACCTTCCCATCGTCACTTAAATAGACGTCAACCGTAACATGTATTTTACTTTACACCTGTTCTAATGTAGATATATTAGATTTAGATGTTTATTTCTCAGGTACTGAAACTCCCCTGAGACTATATTTTCATGGTGTAGGCTCGGCTACTTGTCGCCAACGACGTATTATTATATGGATCTATACTTTAGTATAGTCTCTCTTTAGGAATGACCCCAGCTAAATGCCAATTCTACAGTTGCTATCAACATCGAATCTAAAATTTCAGAGCGATTAGATGAAATGAATTTTATTGTATTCTAAGATCGTAACTAACAAAATGTCCAGATAACAGTCCTACTGGTTGTGATAACATTCCGTTCCTTTGAATAAATACTATTTTACCATAAATGTCAGTGTTTCTTATAGGTTACTAGTTCAGATGCTCTCTTCTCCATTTGCATGCCTCTTAGGGCAGCATCGGGTAACGTGGTGCAATGAAAACATTGGGTTAGGATGGTTCAGTGTCACTGTAATGCGTTGCTTACCTGTCTCCCCGCCTCCTTTCCTAGATTTAATCTTAGGATCTCGTAATATTGTCATGGCGGGTTGATATGGCCTAAAGCACAATACCCGGTACCTTAAACCTCAGTTTTTACCCTTCAAATAACCTTCATTAGAAGAAATTGAGGTTGATACAATTTATTTTAATCTCTGTGGCCATATTCCCTTTAACTATACCATAAGTTCTTTACCTCTTTGAAAAGTGAGTGTATTTCATCATGAATTAGGTAGAGGAACGACTATACTCTACGAATTCATAAAAGAGACTTGATAGTCTATTTCATATTCTCCTTATCATTACAAGTCAGAATATCTTTTTCAGTCACATATAAACCAAGGTAACTTATATGTGAATCAAAAATTATTTTTTTTAAACCTACTGAAATGGGTCGAGAAGACGATGACATGCTCAGATTGAGCATTCATTAAATGTCCATTACTTGTATTAGATATTTCGATTTGTGACTATCAACTATAAGGTAGAATGAAAAGAGTGAAATTCTGTTTAAAAAGGAAACGGTAAACTCAGTAGTCAATGGCGACAACATACATACATCAGTGGCACAATATTGTGATCATGGTTACAGAAAAAGATGCATGGTGACTACAAACATCAGTGGCACAACATACACTATCATCAGTGAGAGTTCATTTGTCAGTACTGGTAGTGGTCATGGCAGTGGCAGCCTGTAGTGCGCTTACATTGCCTGAGCATCATTCACAACTGGAGCTGGGCATTGTGGTTGGGAGAGTTACAACAGGGAGGAGAATGAATCAGTTCCTCCCATCATATTACTTTACAAAATGTCTTGTACCCACACCGCGGCAAGGTTTTGGTAGACCCAGTTGCCAAAAGCTTCCAGGAAATAAAGAACAGAACAAATTAAAGATCAAAGGGTATAATATATACTCAAAAATCCCTGATGGCCTATTCCCTGCGGGTGGAGTGGCCATATTTGTTAAACCTCAGCATCCACAGCATGAAATTTCTTTAAAAACTGAGCTTCAAGCTGTTGCAACCCGTGTCACAATTAACACCCTTGTGACAGTGTGCTCCCTGTACTTACCACCATGTCAGATAGTCACACATAAAGACCTAACAAGGTCTAGTAAGAAAAGCCTTTTCAGTATCTGTCATACACGTAGCACACTAGTTCTAAATAGTCCCTATTATAGAGGTGCCAAAATATGGAATAAACTGTCTCTTGAATGTCAACAATGTAAAACCAAGGAAGAGTTTAAGAAACAACTTCTAATTGTGAACATGTAGAGTTACCATGTGACTATGTTGAAAGCAACTGGTGAATTCTATTATTTCATCATCATCACATTTATTTTTTTCACAATTTCCTTATCCACAACTTGTGTATTTCTATTGTAAAAGTTGCCACTACAACAATGTATACCTTATGCAGGGAGTGCTCTGGGAACAGTTCCAAGGCCTGTGTGACACCCCTCCTTCCATTCGTGACCACTAATTAAAGAAAGGGAGGCAGACCCGGCACAGTACTTTACAGAAACCCTCAGGGAAGTAAGTAGTATGTGTATGGGAAAAACCTCCCAAGGAAAAAAGCAGCGACCCCCTCCCTGGTTTAACAACAAATGCCATGAAGCCAGGAGAGAACGCCGGAGAGCTCTCCGCCATTTCAACAATGACACTACAGACGAGAATATGGACCAATACCTTCAAACCCATGCGAAAACAGTCCAAACATACAAGGCAGAAAGATGAGAGTTCTTCCATAAATATGTTAACTCCCTCTCCAGTACAACTCCAATGTGGAAAGTGTGGATGGAGATGAAGAAACTAAACGGGGCACCTCATCTACTGTTCACCATCTCAAGAGTGGTGGAAAGATATTAGAAGTGAACAAGGACATTTCAAATGCCCTTGCAAACTACTTCAGCAATGTCTCATCATCAAATAACTGCTCAAACACCTTTCTAGAGCACAAAGGGAGGGAGGAGGCAGGGAGACTTGACTTTAACTCCAATAACAGGAAAACTTATAATAAGATTTTCACCATGGAGGAGTTGAGACATTCCCTTTCTCAGGCAAGGGACCCCTGCCCTGGCCCTGACGACATACATTATAAAATGTTAAAACATCTTCCGGATGATGCTCTCAACCTGCTCCTGGAGGTGTTCAACAATATTTGGACAACTGGCAACTATCCACCATCCTGGTCTGAGGCTACTGTGATACCAATCCCCAAACCAGGGAAGGATCCCAGTATCGCCTCGAGCTACAGGCCAATAGCTAGGACCAGCTGTATGGCAAAGACCATGGAAAGGCTGGTGATCAACAGACTGGTGTGGTACTTAGAGTCCAATGACTTGTTTACTCCCTATCAGTCAGACTTCCGTAAAGGACGCAGCACCACTGACCATTTAGTCTGTCTGGAAAGCTGGATCTGTGAGGGTTTTGCCAACAAAGAACATGTGGTCGCTGTCTTCTTTGATCTGGAGAAGGCATATGACAACACCTGGAAGCACGGCATCCTGAGGGACATGCAGCAAATAGTTTTGAGAGGAAGACTGACGCGGTTGATTGAAAGATTCTTGAACAACAGAATGTTCAATGTTCGCCTCGGAAGTGCAATCTCCCAGAGAGTCGACCAAGAAATGTGTGTCCCAAGGCTGTGTCCTCTCTGTCACCCTGTTTGGCATTAAAATCAACGACATTGCGAAACAACTGAAGAAGGATGTCAACTGCTGCCTCTATGTAGATGACTTTGTCATCTGCTACAAGGGCAGATTCATGCATACAGTAGAAAGAAAACTGCTGACAAACTTTATGTTTGGAGTGACAAAAACGGCTTCAAGTTCTCCGAGACAAAGACATGTGTGGTTCAATCCTGTCATAGACGAGGAAGCGTGGACCAACCTTCCCTCAGTCTCCAGAACAAGGAAAGAGGAAGTCAAATTCCTCAGACTGGTGTTTGACAGAATACTGTCTTTCAAACTACATGTTGAGTACCTGAGGAGAAAGTGTCAGAAAGCCATGAACCATCTGAAGGTCCTCAGTCACCCTGACTGGGGAACTAACAGTGAAACACTGCTGACTCTGTGCAAGATGTACATCCAATCATGACTGGACTATGGATCAGTTGTGTATGAATCAGCAGCAAAATCATACTTGGACAGGTTAAAACCTGACCAGAACCAAGGTCTACGACTGTGCCTAGGAGCATTTAGAACAACTCCTGCCCAAAACCTGTATGTAGAAGCTGGAACCCCCCCCCCCAATTCATCTGCGACGGGACTGTCTCTACAATACTTTATGATAGTTAGGGCCAATCCAAGAAACCCAGCCTACAACTTGATTTTTAAAGAGAATCACCAAATGTTTAAAGACAACCAAAATGCCTGGTCAGAGCAAGAGCTCAGTACTGAGAAGCAAGCATCCCAATGAAGAGAATAAGAGCTGAAAGGCCACCTGAAACCCTCCATGGGACCAGAAAACACCCTCAATCCTCTTTGACCTAGCAAAAAAAAAAAAGTGACACCCGTGAAACTGTCTCAAGGACTACGAGACCATGAGGAAACATTTCAAAGACCATGTACTGGTGTATACGGATGGCTCAAAAGAGGGTAATCGCATCGGTTATGGAGTCCACACACCATACTGTGACCTTAAGAAAGCCCTCCATTAGTCAGGAGGCCAGTTCCCTGAAATCCTGTTATTTAAGGAGTTTCGTTCCATGGAAGTATAGCAGCAATTTTATTGTATCAAATGAAAGCTGAGACCTTGGCCATTCCAGAAATGGTAGCCATTTTTCTGCAAATGTGTCCATTTGACCTTTCATTAGAGGTCAAAGGTCAAAGGTCATCAAATTTCCGAGGGTTTTGAAATGGAGACATATTTTGTGATTTCTCCAAAAATATTTAGTTGATTTCTTAGATGTTTGGGAAATGTATTAAGACACCATAGACTCATAAACCTTTGTCACTATCTTGATTTTTGCCAAGGTCAAGGTCACCAAATAGAATGTTTCCACCCAGAATTTCACCAAATTTCACATAAGGACTTACAATAGTTTTCATAACTTGTTGCAATATGCCTGTATTTCAACTTGAATTATATATTTAGATACCTGACACCATACTCTAGCAAAGCCCAAAAGATAGAATTCCCATCATGCACCATTAAACCACAGCAAGGTCAAAGGTCAAGGTGTTTGTTCATACAAATGACCAACATAGGCCACTGAAATTGGGATATAATTCTTCATTTCATCAAAAGTATTTGGTGGATTTCTTAGATATTTGGCAAAACTATTGGGACACCACAGATCTATCAGCCTGTGTCACCATCTTGATTTTTCTCAAGGTCAAGGTCACCAATTGGAATGTTTCCTTCTGAAATTTCACAATATTTCCTCTATAGGACTTATAATAGTTTCTATAACTTGTCCTAATATACCTATATTTCAACTTCAATGATATATTTGGATCCCAGACACCATACCCTAGCAATGTTCTAAAGTTAGTCTTCCCATCATCCACCAATAAGCCACAGTGAGGTCAAAGGTCAAGGTATCTGTTCATACGACTGACCAACATAGGCCAATGATATTGAAACATATTTTGTCATATCTTTAGAAATATTTCACCGATCCCTTAAATATTGTACTCAGTGATTTATATTCCATGGTACTCTAAGATATACTAGCAATCAAACATTTTTCCAAGGTCAAGGTCACTAAATGGAATGTTTTTCATAAAATCTGACAAAATATCCAATTAGAAGTTGTAATTGTTTCTCTATGGATTGACTCAGAATGACTGTAATTTAACTTGCATCACACATTTCTAAAAGTGATATCAAGACCTCACAATGTTGTGAAATCATCTTCCCATCATGCATCAGTAAGTGATACTGAGGTCAAAGGTCAAGGTGAGATTCCATAGAAAATCACTAATACACCAAATTTGATAGGAATTTGAAATTGAAAGTGATTTAAGATATCTTCAATGATATATGTGTTGTTGAACCCTTCCATAATTGACCAAAAGATTAACATTTTACAGCACTATTGACATTTTTCAAGGTCAAGGTTACTAAATGGAATGTTTTTGCCTGAAATCTAAACCCTTTCCTTAATGATGCTGCCTTGAGGCAGCACCGAAAGAATACCGATGCTGCCTTGAGGCAGCACCACAAGAATACTGGTCAATGTTGCCTTCAGGCAGTACCAAGGGAATACCGATACTGCCTTGAGGCATGGCAAGAGCAGCATTTTCACTGCTGAGGCCAATGCTATATTGCATGCCTTGACTTGGATGAAAATGTCACAACACAAGAAATTTATAGTCTTCTCAGACTCTAAATCTTGTCTACAAACCATTGGACAGCATGATCCAAAGAATGCTGTCATCAGAGACATCAAACTGTCATACACAGAACTGAAGAAAGAACATGGCAAAAATTGATTAAGCAGAAAAGTTGGAGCGCACACAGTTAAACACACAGACCTGAAACCAATGGCCAAGGAGCACATTCATAAAACTTGGCAGAAACTCTGAAACTGCACCAGAGACAACAAACTACGAGAAATTGTAGTGGCTACTAGCCAAAACTTGAGGAAAGACAACCTGACACAAACTGAACAGGTGAAACTGACCCGTCTGGGGACTGGTCACACCAAACTGACACATGGGCATCCCCTAAGAGGTGAAGTAGCACCGGTGTGCCAGACATGCAACACTCCACTGAGTGTAAAACATCTCATGCTACATTGTCAGGCCACCAAAGAGAGCAGGAAGAAATTCCTAAAGAATGTGACAATAATGCGCAGTGTTTTCCATAACACTGGCAAGAAAGAAATTCTTGACTTCCTCAGGGAGTGTAAGATTTTCGATAAGATATGATTTATAAAAGTAAGATGCCTGGATCAACCAGGCAGTATACCTTGTCATTCCAATAGAATATGCAAATTTGAGTAAAGTAAACCAAAGTAAGTCTAATTGAACAAATTGGACATAAAACTACCCAAACCATCACGAGACATGGGAGGGTTTGCCAAGAAAGATGTGGTGTTGTGGGCCCTGTGGCTGTGTCCCTATGATGGGCAATGGACACCCAATGTTCATGGTGGGAACTGCTGTTGGACCCACTGCCAGTCTATCGAGTGCCACACATCTGGTCGTCACCAGTGATGGCCACTTGCTGGGAGGTGGCTGCCACTGAGGAATGGAGGTGGCTGCCACTGAGGAATGCAGTGCTGAGATGACCGTGACTGGTGTAACAATGGACGGAGTAGCAGACTGCTCTGGCCTGATGAGTCAGTCATTCTCCTTCTGGCACTCGTGCATCTCAGGACACAGTTGACATAGGCACTGAACCCACTTGTGGCCACCAGAGTTCCCCTGGTACTTGATGAAAGTCTCCAGCAGTCCGATGAGCAGGTCACAGTGTTTGGTCGATGCAGCGGTAGATGCAGTGGTAGAGGATAGAGTGCTAGACAGGGTAAGTAGCTACAAGAATGAAAAATTGTATTTCATATTCATAATTGAAATAATGTATGCAAAAGATAGCCCTGAAGTTGAGATTTTTGAACTAAAAAGATCGGTCAAGTAATTCAAGCATTATTGAGGAGAGTCTAGTCAGATTAAGGTTGAATTAGAGGAAGTCAAGTACAGTAAAACCCCTCTTCTGGGACACCCCGCTTAAGGGGGCAATTTGCTCGGAACGGAAATTTTTCCCATTATTAAGAGTTTCTTTTAACCCCGCTTAAAGGGACACCCCGCTTAAGGGAACACCCCGCTTTAGGGGACAGTTTTTCGGTACAGCAATGCTTAAAAACCCCGCTTAAGAGGACAGTTTGGAAGGACATCATATCAAAAACACTGAAAATCCAAGTTTATGGTGCCCGTTTGTACGGGACAGACAGAACAATATGAAGGTGGATATACCTTCCTTGTGAAATTCGCTCCTTTTCATACCCCCGGTCAATTCCCCCATCCCATCCCCCCCCCCCCCCCCCGCCCCCCATCCCAGGAACTTCTGAGAGAAATCAGCAGCCCTAAAAGGACTCATCGTGAGTCGCCCAGAGCCGCGACGGCTCACTGAATACCGCACCTTCAAAGCGCCCAGCCCCCCCCCCCCCCCCCCCCCTGTGTCGCCCACAGCTAACCTGTAAGCGGGCCTCTTACCTGGCGCCTTCAGCAGGCGCGAAAATCACTGGTAGTAATATCCACTCACTGTAGCCCGCCCAGAGCCTCTAGAGATGTGGTTATTCCCATGAAAAAACACACTCTGGCCCCCGGGCCCGCTCCGGAATGCTCAGTCTTTTAACCTCTAACTTTTTTTCTTTTTTTGTATATTTATATTCATTTGTATTATATAATTTATATTTATTTACTTAATTATGTGATATTGATAAACATTTGAACCTAATAACCATCGTTTCCTTCATTTATGTAGACCTGTATTCTCTATTGTATAACCATTGACAGACTAAAAACCCCGCTTAAGGGGACACCCCGCTTAAGGGGACACTTGGCCCGGAACGGAGGTTATCCCCTTAAGAGGGGTTTTACTGTATATAGAAAACAGTAGATGGCATGGCACCACATAATGATCAGCATAGATGAACAGATTTATTACATTAACTCTCTTTATTTTCATGTATATTGATGATGTCATAGTCAATTTGCATATTAATAGAGAAATCTGTAATAATGCTGCAGAAATTTTGCAAAAAAACCCACTCAAATAATAGTCCTCTCTAATTTAGATCATGCCATACAAGGCAAAGCATATCTTTGACTTGTAAATAAGAATTTGGATATCTAATTTGCATAGTTTATTTTGAAGTCTCCAGATGGATCGGAGATTTGATAAATTCAGTTTATCAATGTATAGTTATTTCAAGATGCTGGTCATTTACATCTATCAAACTATGACATATCATACATCAAAATAATCCTCTATGTATGCTCTTATATAGCATATGTGCACTAATTTGTTTGATTCATTCATTTTTGTGTGAAGAGCTTTTCTTTTTTTCAAATTGGTGCTTGATCAAGTAGTTCTGGTCATAGAAATTTTGTGCTAGCACTAAAGTGAAACCCAATATGTCCTCTGATTGGCTGAAATAGTGTTTTGGCACTTAAAGTGGCAGAACAACTCAACAAATGGATGAATTAAACACTGTGTCTGACAGAGCAGGGGCCATGGAGCAGGGTATAGACTCAGACAAATTCTTCTTGAATAAAGTCAGAATTTAAAAATAATATTACTCCTATATTTATATTCACAGGAAAGCCCTGAATCTAAGCTTTCAAAAGGTGTAGCAGATGTGATAATCGGGCATTTGTGGAGAACCATTTGAAGAACAATGATTGAGGAAAGCATGGTCATCTCACTGTGTGACGGCCACCGCGCGCGTTGCTAGAGTAGGATGAATATCTGTAGGTGTCACGTTCAGTGGGCACATACCTTTGCAAGCAGCAGCTGGGGAACAGTTAGCTGAAGGTGGATCAACAATTGCCTGATGGAACAAGCTACTAAACCACCTCAGTATCATCATCATTATCAGCAGCATGAAAAACAGCAACGACATGACAAGATGGAGCAGGAGGAGTAGACTGTTCTTGTTTAGAATCAGTGGTCGCTGGCAGCAGGGGTCATGGTCTAATATTTTTCTCGGGAGGCATGGTGAGGTGTGTGTAGTTCAGTAGCTCAAAGTGGAATGAGACAACCCAGCACAATGCCTTCGTATGTACCCCACCTGTGCAGCATTTGGGAACACAACACAATGTAGCAGTATGAAGCTGAACATGCCATGCCATGAGCCGCTGAAGTCATGCAATATGACATGCTGTAGTAAAGAGTAGTACAACATAACTCACCGAGCACAATTAAATCAAGCTTAAACAGACCAACAGGGCAAAACATATTAGAATGTATCTGAATGTATCAGAATGTGTGACAAACATGAGGGAAAGTCCCTGGAACATAGTGTAACAGGGACTGCAGAAGTTCCCCAGCACGCCATTGCTCTTGACGAGGCACACTGTGGACTACCACGTTCAGTTATGTATCGCCATGCTCTGTCATATCAACCACATCCCACTAGGGCTTGGTGCATCTCTCATAAGAGGCCTATTCCACCAAAAAGGCCCTCAGCAGGCGGGTTTTTGCTCTCCAGCCGGCATTTGCCGCCGGGGCCGGCCGCCCGGCCGCCCGGCCGCCCCTAATCCCCTAAATTCTAGGAGCTGTTCCACCAAAGCCCCACGAGGAGACCAACAGGCGCACACAAGGTGCCCGGGGAGCGCCAATAGAGCCGGCTGGACCCGGCACGGCGTTACACCCGGGTGGGTTTGCTATTGCCGTCTGGTGGACGTTGGATGCACTAACTCGCAATCCCGCGGTTCTCTATCGATCCGATAGGCGGCGCGGCGTGCGGCGATACACTATGATGCTCTGAACCCCGCGAAAGTCACGTATCGAGCGGAGCAGTGTGTCAGCGTGTCGGATATTGTACGGGAATGGTCAGCGAACGTCAAATAACCGCGGAAATACACGTTAAATCGAACAATGAAGGTAAATAAAGATGAGGATTGATGTTATGAATGTGTATATTTGACACTGGTGCTTATATTTTGCCCAAACTGCCGCAAATCGGTGTCTGCGTATAGGGATACCGTCCGCGGGGCTGTGTCAGCTCAATATTGACGGTGTATATTGTAGTATAGGCGGCCGAGCGGTCAGCGCGCGCCGGGGGAACAGCTCTCCGTGTCACGCTCTTGGCACGCCGGCCGAATCAGTTTTCCTCTGGCAGGGCTTGCGGGGGACGTTGCGCTCATAATGTCCGGCCGCCCGCCCGGCCTTCTCTGTGGTTATCACTATATTTTGGTGGAACACCTCCAATATTGGCTGTTGCACCGAGTATTGTCCCCGGCCGGCGGCCGGCAGCCACCAACAGGTCAGCCGATACCGCCCGGCTACGGGGTTTTGGAGGCACGGTGGCCGGCAGGGGCCGGCCATGTGGGGCCTGTGAGCTCTCCATGTGTTCCACCAAGCAGATTATTGCGCCGGCGGGAGGTTTGAGCCTGCTATTGCCGCCAATCGCCAATAGGCGACCACAAGGGGCCCGGCCTGGGCTTGTGCCTCCTTGGTGGAATAGGCCTCTTAGGTGTGGCCGCCAGGCAAAATCTCAAAGTTCCTCAATGGCACCCACATTCCCCAAGTTGAGCTGTGCTTGCCAATGTCAGTCTGTTACGCTGTAGGGCCTAGAATGTTCCTCTCGGCATGCCCGGAACATGGATGCCGTGGCTGCTATTGCCCCAGTGTAGACCCAGCATTAGAGTTGATTAGTTATTTCAAGAAACTATTCAGCTATCCAGTTTAAGTCACACACCATATAAAAAGCATGCACAGTTTGGATTGATGTGGAATTCTAAAAAAAAACAATTGAAAATGCTGAACTGCATCTTACTTGAATGGGATCAACCACTGACTGTTGTATTGCATTTTCTTACTGCTATATAGACATTTCTATTTGTCTCATGTGACACTTTTTACAAGCCAATCGATGCTGTAAAAAGCCATGTGACATATTCTCAATCTGTACAATTCCTGGCGAAACATATAGGAAGCAGATGGGTAATCGAAATGCTCAACGGACTCAAGAATACAAAAGCTTTTCTTAAGTCTAGAGGACAAAGATGTGAAGTTAAACGTGGCTTGGCGTAGATTTGTGTGTCATCCACCCACCGCGATGCGACCACGGAATAGAGAGAACCAAATCTTTCCAACCATGGAGGCCCAAACCCCCGACGGAACGAAAAAATTACACCTAGAGGACAAAGATGTCACGATCTTGTAAGTGAAGCAGCAATGAAGGCTTGCATTCTGCTAGAGGCACTTACGAGGTATACATTGCTACATTACTGCAGCCCAAAAGACAGAAACGAAGTTGAGGAAAAAGTGAAACAGGAAGAAGAGGAAAAATATGTAAAAAAAATGTCAGAGGAAATTGGGCTATCCTTAAAGACTCAAAAGAAAGAATTAAGTGCTCTTCAAAAGCAACAGAATACATCATCAACCTTTATAAACCCATGAAAAGGGTACAAAAAGAAATCACTGAGGACACTGAAGACACTGAGGACAGGTCTGGGAAGATCTGGGGAGACGAATGTGCTAACATCCAAGAACACAAACCACAGACCCTACACAGAAAAAGGAGGAAGGAAATGGATAGAGACGCTAAATGTATAGAGACGCTATATACTGCATGAACTGTATTTAAAATGAATGTCTTTTTCCCACAAGGAGTGTGCAAGGATACTCTATTTGCACAAGAAACTGAAAGTATGCATAATCTTGTTCATTCAAAAGATGTGATGTTGCAAATCATATTTGTCCATGTCTTAATTGAGCTGGATATTTGATAGATGCTGCTGGATATTTGATAGATGTGGTATTGTATTTGGTATACATTTTCTGCAGAATAGATTCAGTACATGCAATTAAATGAATTATTCCTATTTGGTTAGATGAAATCATCTAGTAGATAGATTTCCTCAAAACATTTATTCAAATAAGCCAAGCTCTGATGTTGAAGTCTTCCCGTACACCAGTACACCCCGTTGTACACCCCGTTGTATTGTTCATTTCGAACATAATAGAGATACGTGCAATGTCAGACACATACTTTTTGAATGAAACTTGTTATTTTTCCTTGAAGAATCGTCAAAACATGTCTGTTGTATAATGTGTTTGATAATTTTGAATTGGCTACGATGACTTTCAATTTGCCTCTGAGGTAGCAGTGTATCTAATTGTTGAGGAAATAATATAGCAAGTATTGGAATAACAACTTTCAAAATCTATATGCAATCCTATTATTTAGAACTGAACTACAATCCTACATGGAAAAGGCAAAAGTCGAGATATGATGCTTGGAGGTAATTTATTCATTCCTATGATGTTCATGGGCGTAGGTAACTATGACTAAAATAATCCTTATGCTAAGAAGATCCGCGCGAAAGTCACTTTCCAGTCCATATCTTCATCATTAACGCAGGTTGGATGTGATTTCAGGGGCAGCAGTGGTTGTCGGGCCGAAAGGATTATACTGGCACACCTCACAGGCACAGGAATGGATATGAACGTACTCGTGCATCACGATAGAATTGTCCTCTGGAAAGAGAAACAAAACTGTATTAGAAACATACTACCTATTTTTGATCACACATAACTAGACACATTGCAGTTACACGGTGTAGGATGGGGACGATGTAAATCATTTGTATTGGATAGGGAGAGAACACAGGGAATAGCCCAATATTTGCCAAAATCTTTTAAAATATATTTTTCATTGGGTTTTGATTATGATTACCATTTATAATGCCTTGGAAACACCAGATTGTAACCATATCAATACTCTTTTTACTGAGAGTCACCCAGACATCTTCAATACTCATATGACTTATAATGAACAACAATAAAGACCAAGGGTTAGGAACATACCGCATGTGAGTGGAATCTTTACACGAGTCATCTTGGTTGGCTTACAACACTTGCAGTCAGTCTTCATGAATGGTGATTTGAACATGGCCATCGCCATAGAGTCACATGTACCCTCACACATTGTGTTCTCAACTGGGCCATCGGACTTACAGCCGTTGATGTTCACAGTTACATTCTTTGACTTCTGGAAGCAAGTAGTGTTCTTGGGCTCTGTGTAAATAAGCAGTAGAAACAAGCATGTAGTTCGGTCTAATTCAATCTATGCGCACATATATCTCAGTGTTGGGATCGTCATAGCTTTCAGTTATTGCTTGCTTACACTAATAAACTTTCAATATGATGTATCATAAAGAACTTATGATGGTTTGTCATGTGGCGCTTGAATATAATGATGTACGAACTGTCAAGTTCAAATAGGTGTTGACAAATGCTAGCTTCCACTTAGGTTAGCTAGAACTTGGGAAGGAACTATTTTATCTAGCTTGTCTGATATGTTGTAACAAAGACGTTTTGAATATAATCATAATTGATGGTACTTACTGCAGACTGGACAACATTTGCCTGGTTCTTTGACCAACTCTCCCTTGCAGTCCGTAATGTTACACTTCTCAGACTTGTCTTCGCACTTCATTCCACCCTCCTCATTACACTGACATTCCAGACATTCTGATGGAGACCAGGTCTCTCCAACACTGTATGCAGTGCCGTTATACTCACCTATTTATGAAATAATGGAGAACAGTTGGAATCAAATAATATTCGTTAATCAAAGTTATATCAATGTAACAATACTCCTCTGACTTACATCTCAGAGACACCTAAACGAAATCACAATCTACCTCCATTTGCCATTGATATAAAGAGGGAAATATATACTTACAGTATGATGTAGTTGTAGGTGATGTTGTAGTTGTTGTTGTTGTGGGGGTTGTTGTTGTGGTTGTTGGGTATGTTGTTGTGGTGGTTGTTGATGGGATTGTTGTAGTTGTAGGCATTGTTGTGGTTGTAGTTGTTGATGGCATTGTTGTTGTTGTGGGCATGGTGGTGGTTGTAGTAGTTGGCCTTGTTGTTGTTGTCGTTGGCATGGTTGTTGTGGTAGTCGTAGGTGTTGTTGTAGTTGTAGTTGTTGTGGGCATGGTTGTAGTTGTAGTTGTGGGCATGGTAGTTGTTGTTGTTGGCATTGTTGTAGTTGTGGGCATGGTGGTGGTGGTTGTTGTTGTTGGCATCGTTGTAGTTGTGGGCATTGTGGTAGTTGTTGTTGTTGGCATTGTTGTTGTGGTTGTTGTAGGTGTTGTAGTTGTTGTTGTTGGCATAGTTGTGGTTGTTGTTGTGGGCATAGTTGTGGTTGTTGTTGGCATTGTTGTAGTTGTTGGCATTGTTGTGGTAGTGGTGGTTGTAGTTGGCATTGTTGTTGTTGTTGGCACTGTTGTGGTTGTTGTTGTTGGCATTGTTGTGGTTGTTGTGGTTGTTGGCATCGTTGTGGTAGTTGTTGTTGGCATTGTGGTAGTTGTTGTGGGCATGGCTGTAGTTGTTGGGTGTGTAGTAGTTGTTGTTGTTGGAGGCATGGTTGTCGTTGTTGTTGGTTCTGTAGTAGTTGTTGTTGGCATTGTTGTTGTTGTTGTTGGCTTGGTAGTAGTAGTTGTTGGCATAGTTGTGGTTGTTGTGGTAGTGAGAATAGGTTTGCACGTTCCGCAACACCTAGATTCAGTATAAATGTCAACTTAGACAACACCATGGTAGTGGTAACAACTAATGACCTGACAGACTTTCAGGTCAGTACTATGTTTATTTATGTATTCATTTGTGTGAAAAATCTGCATGTAACTTGAAAAGGAGAGGGATGTTTAATAGAATGTTCAAGTGATAATAGATATTGTTGGTAGAGTAAGAAATTGGACCACTTACTGGTTTGGTTTAGAAACGAAGATGTACCCCTCTCCACATTCTGTGACCGTGCATTCGGTATGGTCGTGTTCTATAGTCCATGTTGGCACATCTGGTGGACATTTGCATTGGTAGCTGTCACATGGTCCATCATTCCAGATTTCTCCACACTTAAAAATATAAGATCATCATAAGGGCGTGTACATCAAAGTGTAGGTGTATCCGAACATTTTCAGTTATTTGAAAGTATGATTATAAATTTACATGACTTACATGATATACATATATGTATATGAATATGTGTGTGTAAGACCAGGTGGAAATACCCCCCTAAATGGATATCCTAAAATATCCTAAGCATGACACCTTCCCTATGGGATTTCACCCTTGGTGGACATTGGTATCATAAAGTGAGAATTATACATGGATACTATATCATACCTAAAATATTTGCACGGTATAACATCCTTAAAGTGCATACTATATATATATGGCATACATAATTCATATGATAACATAGCTGAAGATATTAACTTTCAATCAAATAGATAGCAACAAAAAGATTTCAGTGTAAACCACGACAGCTTCTTATGTTTCAGAAGACTTACTGTATGAGATTTGCCATCGTTATCAGTGCATCCTACATCACAGCACTTGCAGCATTCACCGCCATCTTCATGGTGACAAAGCTCCTTGCCCTGTGCTTTGCACTCTTCCTCCGTGATGTTACAGTACTCGACCTTCTTGAGTTCTCCTGATTTGGTGACCTCACAAGTGGTACAGTTGGTCTCGATGCAGTCGCAGGTCTCGGGTCCTGTGATTTGGTAGAAAGAACATGCACATGATGAACACAGTGAAATGAATAGCTCACTTTTGTCAGTGGCGGTCTATCATTGAACTGAATGAACTTTGGGTACAATATAGTGACATTTTAGTTGTAAAATTGACTTTCAATAAAAAATTGGTCAGCCATCATTGAACTCTGCAGACATCTTACAAGAAAAGACAACTACCTTATTATACACAGGAATCCAAATTCAAATTTAGTCTGATTCTTGTATAATGTATCCTAGTCTATCTTTAGGTCGTTGTATTAAACACCTACTGTCTTTGTTGTCGATGATCTGGATAGATTGGTCGCTGCAGATGGCGTGTGTGCAATTGTTTCTGAAGACCTCTTCTCCGAACTGTTATTTGAGAAAAGTACCCAATATGTAGTCATTGCCAAAGTTTCTACCAGTTTTATATCTTCAGACTATATTTCTATATCACTTAGATTTCACATGTCTAATAGCATATCCAGTTTCAAACAAGCCCATATTCATTTCCAGCAGTTGCATGTACATGTATACGAATTGTGAACAAAAGAGTATCCCCCAATATCGTTAAGTACGTAGAATCAGAGCATGTCCGTGGTAAAAACAGATACAAATAGTAATGGAGAACGTACACCATATGTCTGGCCCTTGTAGATACATGGGCACTTCTCTTCACTAATGCAGACACCATCTTGGAGAACCATTCCTGTTGGACACTCACACCCGATGACACAATCGGGGTCGTTAGGCTGTGGGCATTGCTGGTCCATGTTATCACACGTCTTATTGCACAGGCAGTATGTCTTAATGAGTGGTGGTGCGCAGACTGTAACCAAGCACATATATTGTAACAAACAGCAGCAAATCTCCCAAATAGAAAAATTTGGGAAGAGTTAAAAAGGGCCAGAAATGAATTGAAATATTCTCAGCAGTGCTTATTTTTCATGTCTTCCATACATCTCAAACATATATATCAGGGAGCTGTTTCAAAAGTCGAGTAAGGTCTCGCCAGCGGCACGTCACATTTTGTAAGCGAGAGGCCGGCAACAGCGAGCGGCACCTCAAATCAAAGCAGCAGCAAAACTACTACCAATATCCCATAGAGAACGGCACCTCCACCTCGATAGCGACGCCTCAAGTTCCACTGTTGGCCTCTCGCATTGGCGATGAGTACTCTCGTTTAGAACCCTCCCGACTTTTGAAACAGCTCCCAGATTTTTAGAAGCTGGTCAATGAGTGCTATTATTGAATGTTACAGAATTGACCTACAATTAACCAGTGATATTTAAGGACAGGTACCTGGTGTTGTTGGTGTTACTGTTGTGGTAGTTGTTGGAGCTGTTGTTACCGGTGGGAAATTGAAGCATCCGTAGATATCCATTGAGAAGTCGAAGAAATCAGCATCGAAACGGTTTGGTGTGATTGGAGTAATCTTCACCTTTGCCAAACGGCTGTGAATAAAACAATAATGAAGCTCTGTGTGACATGATGTTTACTGTCTAGAGTCTAATGTGATTCTTTCACACTTCCGAAGGTTACATCTCTAGAATTAGACGCTATTTATAACTTATAGATACATAAACCTTAATGCATATTTTCTAAGATACAAGAATGAGTTCTAGACTGATTAGTGTGATGAAAATTTACCTTGATCTCCTGGGGACGATAATGACCTTGCTCACATCCATATTAGGAAGCATCTGCCATGGACCATTGTCATCTCCGACCTTGAAGGCGATGTCAGCTATCTCCACGTTTCCTGAGATGCGGATGGTATACACATCGACGTGGCCATTTTGGTCGTCGTATGGATCAAGATCTATCGTCACAGATGCCTTCAGACAAACAAAAATTCGTCTCAGTGAGTTTGTATAAGATGCTGATACAGTGAATGACAAAGGTACTGATTACCACTTCATTATTAAACAATGGCATGCCTCTCTGTATTACCCTGATGAACCAACTTATATCTATGTAGGACTGTTTTACTTTTCATTAGATCACCTGTCTTCAGCTTATTCTGTAGCGGGTGAAGTTGTATATTTGATAAACATGTTGTGTTCCAGTACATATTAGCTTATCTCTTCAGTCTAACATATGATGCATTGGGATGCATGTACTCAAATAGTTCATCACATCACTCGTTCTTATCACAAGTAACTAGACGAAAATACACACCTATGATGATACTGCAGAAAGAAAACTAAACGTTTGCAATATGGTTGGATTGAACATGCCTAAATATCGTTATATCAATATTACAGGGCAAAACAGATTCAGCTATGGTAATCGTCTACCCCGCTAAAGGGGGAGGTGGCGTCACAACACGGGGTACCTACCGGTGTGTTACTACCACGAGGCAGTGGAAGAATCAGTCCTGCTCCACCTGGACGGATATCACTGGGTTCAAAATCTCTGTCTGAGTCTTCAATCAGAATATGACTATCGGGAATCAGCTCTGAATACTTCATTCCCCAAATAGGGTCTTCGCATGGCGCTGTAAAAACAACAGAATTAAGCTTTTAAATGGGTTTTAACCAGACAAAACCGACTGGAGCAGTGATAGAATTACAATTTACATGTTGGGTGTCGGAGTTACTTATGGAGGCCATCAGCCGCAATGCTAACAGACGCCCAGTGATGTATGCAAAAGTACAATATGAAGTACCAGATGTGAAATTCGGAATGCAATACCATTTTTACATCAGACATACCTGAGGTTGTTGGCATTGTAGTTGTGGTAGTAGTTGTTGGCATTGTAGTTGTGGTTGTAGCCATTGTTGTAGTTGTTGTTGTTGGCATAGTTGTGGTTGTTGTTGGCATAGTTGTTGTAGTTGTAGGCATGCTTGTGGTGGTGGTTGTTGGCATTGTTGTTGTAGTTGTTGGCATTGTAGTTGTGGTTGTAGGCATAGTTGTGGTTGTTGTTGGCATAGTTGTTGTAGTTGTAGGCATGCTTGTGGTGGTGGTTGTTGGCATTGTTGTTGTGGTTGTTGTAGGCATGGTTGTTGTCGTTGTTGTTGGCATAGTTGTTGTTGTTGTTGTAGGTCTCTGGGTAGTTGTAGTTGTAGCTAGAATATATCAAGCAAATGATATCTATTTGCAAGGGAATCAAATTTGTTAGTTGGCTATTGCAATCAATGATATATTGGTAGAGTACAATATTGTTCTCATTTGCTTGACAGAATATTTAAAAAAAACTCATAAAAAGAAAAGGAGTTGCACCTGTAATATTCTAGGCAAATGGAAATGTATTATACTTACAGCTTGGTGTCGGAGTTGGTGTTCCAGTGGTTGGGGGTGTTGTTGTTGATGTGAAATATGATGTTGCTAGGATAAGGTCAAATGAATACCATATTAGGGCAAAATACAGGTTATATCATTCCTAAAAATTGGTAGAACCACTGAGTAATGCTATTCCTAAACATTATTCCTAGACAACGTTTGAAGCATACCATCATTTAATTGTAGGAAAGGCTATTGAATTTCAATATCAGGTGGTACCCTCGAAATATACAAACAATTTCTATATCATTTTCTTAACATCTCTAACAAAAACATATGGCAACTAACATCAATGTAGCCCAAATTTGAAGAAACAAAGAAACAATGATACAGAAAGATATTCTATTAACATACTTGTGCTTGGTGTTGTTGTTGTTGGCATTGTTGTAGTTGTTGTGGATGTTGGCATTGTAGTGGTTGTTGTTGTTGGCATTGTGGTGGTTGTAGTTGTTGGCATAGTTGTGGTAGTTGTTGTTGGCATTGTTGTTGTGGTTGTTGGCATTGTGGTGGTTGTAGTTGTTGGCATGGTTGTGGTAGTTGTTGTTGGCATTGTTGTGGTTGTAGTTGTTGGCATGGTTGTGGTAGTTGTTGTTGGCATTGTTGTGGTAGTTGTTGTTGGCATTGTTGTGGTTGTTGTTGGCATGGTTGTGCTTGTTGTTGGCATTGTTGTTGTAGTTGTTGTTGGCATTGTGGTTGTAGTAGTTGTTGGCATGGTGGTTGTTGTTGTTGATGTTGGCATGGTTGTAGTAGTTGTAGTTGGCATGGTTGTGGTTGTTGTTGGCATAGTTGTGGTTGTGGATGTTGGCATGGTTGTGGTAGTTGATGTTGGCATTGTTGTGGTAGTTGTTGTTGGCATTGTTGTGGTTGTTGTTGTTGGCATGGTTGTGGTTGTTGATGTTGGCATTGTTGTGGTAGTTGTTGTTGGCATTGTTGTGGTTGTTGTTGTTGGCATGGTTGTGGTTGTTGATGTTGGCATTGTTGTGGTAGTTGTTGTTGGCATTGTTGTGGTTGTTGTTGTTGGCATTGTGGTGGTTGTAGTTGTTGGCATAGTTGTGGTTGTTGTTGTTGGCATAGTTGTGGTTGTAGTTGTAGGCATGGTTGTGGTTGTTGTTGGCATTGTTGTTGTAGTTGTTGTTGGCATTGTTGTTGTAGTAGTTGTTGGCATGGTGGTTGTTGTTGTTGATGTTGGCATGGTTGTAGTAGTTGTAGTTGGCATGGTTGTGGTTGTTGTTGTAGGCATAGTTGTAGTTGTTGGCATTGTTGTGGTTGTTGTTGTTGGCATTGTTGTGGTTGTTGTTGTTGGCATTGTTGTGGTAGTTGATGTTGGCATTGTCGTAGTAGTTGTGGGCATGGTTGTTGTGGTAGATGTTGGCATTGTTGTGGTTGTTGTAGATGGCATTGTTGTGGTAGTTGTTGTAGGCATCGTTGTAGATGTTGTTGTTGGCAATGTTGTGGTGGTTGTTGTAGGCATTGTTGTTGTAGTAGTTGTTGGCATTGTTGTTGTGGTGGTAGTAGTGGTTACTGTAAATTAAGAAATTTTCACATTAACATATAGTCATTATACTTTTGACTTAGTAGTTTATAAAAATCAAATTGTATCTTACTATACCAAAAGTAATTCAATACTAGTGGTCAACCGTTATACAACTGAAGATACGAGGAATAATTCGGAACTATTGAATTACTCATTAAATACCGATTTAACAGCGATGAAGTTATTGCAACGAGACTTAGAAACGTCCGCTGCTATTTTTCCCGCTGTTAGCCCCATTATTCTGTGGTTCCGTTCGCTATGATGCGCAAACTATTGAAATGGGTCCCAGATCTCGGGATGGAAGACACTCTTAGATGACATGCAGAACTCGGAAGGGGAGGCAGAGGATACAGGACTAGAAAACCTGTGAGTTGGTTACAGTTAGTGTAATAAATGTATATATAACAGGCTGGATGGGGCACTACCAATATCCATGTGCTATTCCCCCTACTCTAGATGGTAACCTGGCCCAGAGGAACATAGAGGACCATCTGTAATATCCAGTGTACATTTTAAAACTTGTTGGGAAGTTCAAATGGCAGCCTATCCTGTCCTTGTTTAAAATGAACTCTCATCTAAGAGAATCTATACTGGGTGGTCTTGATTTAACAGTCTCACCTGCACAAGACATGAGCTAATGCAGATCAGCCAAAAATAATAACTTGGTCCTAAATTCTCAGTAAAATGAGTTAATGGAGAATAGATAGTGAGAGGTATACCTGATTACGCCTTATATCATTTCTGCTTTAGTTGTCACATCAAAACCATCATATGGCATAAGGCTCACTCTTGATGTCATCAGGCCTGCTGGGACCTCCCCTCACTCATATCCAGTTTAGGAACGCTTTCGTTAGCTTTCAAATCGAGATTATGTCAACGGAGGTAAAAAAAAAGGAGAAACCATATATATATATATACGATACCCATCTCATGTTTGGAAACAGGCTTTTTGACTCAATATATGGAAGAGTCACATGGGCCCCAAGGTATGTGCATACCTGGATGATTTCCTCGCATAGGGAGTGATGACTCAAAAAGACTTGTCTCAAGATATTGACAACGTGTTTTTGACAACTAGAGGTCTGTTGTGTATAAATGTTCCCGAAGTGGAACTGGTATTGACTTGGGAATAGACTTGCAACTGGTTTGCGTGCATTACATTTAGGTCAGATATTCAATATCTTCTCAAAATATTGGAAATACAAGAAGTTTTCCCAAGATTAGCGAAATACAGCACTTATTCCAATATAAGAAACAGAATAACGTTCTCATTCCTGTTATGTCTAGATGAAACTACGATACCTAGGGATTTACCGTGCACCCCTGGCATTCACCTTTGTTCAGACAGAACAGTAAAATGTGTTATATTCTGGCTTGGTATTCCAGTCTTATAGTGTTACATACAATATGTTTCAACTTGGCCTTTTGGCCTCAACAAGGAAACCTCATTTTGGCTGACCGAAACCTCTTCTCCAGTAATGTAGAAAATGATGGCAGTCACAAAACCTGAAGGTATATAGTTCAAGTATAAAGTACTTACTGACTCCATATTCACAGATTGCAACATCAAAGTTGAAGATGTAGAATTCATTATCTCTTGTGGGACTGCCAGTTTCTGGCTCAATCTTAATCATGCCCATCTGCTCTCCGTTGGACAGCATGATTTCTCCATCAGAAGGAACGACATCAGAGTAGACCTTGGTCCATGTTTTGTCTGTATCTGTCTCCTTCTTGTAGATGTTCACTGTCTCCAGGTTATCATTGTAAATCTTGACAGCAAAGACGGTGGCAAAGCTGTGTGGGTATCCCTTGTGGTCAATGTCGACTGTCACCGATGGTTTCAATGTTGGCATCCTGGCAAACCTCAGCTTCTGCTCAGAAGGACGAGCATTGTTCACATCATGGGAAGATTCTGGTTCAGGATCGAAGATGGTGATCAGGTCCTCTGGAACAGCTTCCTTATCATTCATGATCCATTTAGGATGCTCTTTGTTTGGACACTTCCCTGCAAAGTAGAACAATTTGTATTGTTATAGTAATCTAATTTGCACTGCAAGATCTCTGTGGCCAGAATCTCTAAGGAAAAGTGTTTCTTCATGTGACAATAACTTAAATTGTATCCTGTAAAGCAATGTGCTCCCAAAACTATACATGTAAATCATTTCTTTGCCCTTGCCTTGAAAGAAGGATACTAGACAGCATTGAATACAGGGCAGAAAATACAACCTTTACAGTCTCAAGAGTCAGCATGGTTTGAAAGCCTCATTCTTTCTCTATAACAATGGTTAAGACTAATTTCTTCTTATGGCCTTTGATCAAAGTATCACATGCTTTAAAGCAGTCTTTCTCTCTGCTCTTACAATAGGGACTGGAATTGCTATCGGTATGAGGACCAAACAGAGACAGGGGAACTTGTCATTGTGAACAGTGACTTGCTGGAGTCATCCCATTGTGCCATTTGAACATGTTTTCTTCCCAAGTGCTCCCTTTATTGCACAAGCTCACCATTACACAGTGGAAGATGTGTAGTCAGAGGCGATTCCCCCCATAAGCATGATATCCCAGATACAGGTGTGTCTATGTGAAGGATATGAAGCAACATAGTTTGGGAATGAATAGACTAGTTACATGATGTAGTAGTTGGCATTGTAGTGGTGGTAGTTGTTGGCATGGTAGTGGTTGTAGTTGTTGTTGGCATAGTTGTAGTTGTTGTTGGCATTGTTGTAGTTGTAGTTGTTGGCATGGTTGTTGTTGAGGTTGTTGGCATTGTTGTTGTAGATGTTGTTGGCATGGTTGTGGTTGTTGTTGTTGGCATTGTTGTTGAAGTGGTTGTTGGCATTGTTGTTGTGGTTGTAGTTGTTGGCATTGTTGTTGTGGTTGTTGTGGGCATGGTAGTTGTGGTTGTAGTTGTTGGCATTGTTGTTGTGGTTGTTGTGGGCATGGTAGTTGTAGTTGTTGTGGGCATTGTTGTGGTTGTTGATGTTGGCATTGTTGTGGTTGTTGATGTTGGCATTGTTGTGGTAGTTGTTGTTGGCATGGTTGTTGTTGTTGAGGTTGGCATTGTTGTGGTGGTTGTTGAGGGCATGGTTGTGGTAGTTGTTGATGGCATAGTTGTGGTAGTTGTTGTGGGCATTGTTGTGGATGTTGTTGTTGGCATTGTTGTGGATGTTGTTGTGGGCATTGTTGTTGTGGTTGTAGTTGGCATGGTAGAAGTTGTAGGCATGGTTGTGGTGGTCGATGTTGGCATTGTTGTGGTTGTGGTTGTTGGCATTGTTGTGGTGGTGGTTGTGGGCATTGTTGTGGTAGTTGTTGTTGGCATTGTTGTGGTAGTTGTTGTTGGCAATGTTGTGGATGTTGTTGTTGGCATTGTTGTGGATGTTGTTGTGGGCATTGTTGTTGTGGTTGTAGTTGGCATGGTAGTAGTTGTTGTAGGCATGGTTGTGGTGGTCGATGTTGGCATTGTTGTGGTGGTGGTTGTTGGCATTGTTGTGGTGGTGGTTGTTGGCATAGTTGTGGTCGTTGTAGATGGCATTGTTGTTGTGGTGGTGGTCACTATAAATAAGTCAATACTCATATTTATTGGGACTTACTCAAGTATATTCAATATCTGGTGTCATTTGCCAATCTTTTTAAATGGAGAAAATTCACTTTATTTTTACTGTAGATTTTTTATGACGAGAACAGTTCATTTAGTCCCTTCTACCCACTTGGTCTAATAAAACACTTATTTATTATATACTCAGATTCCAGTCGACCTATTTTCTTTGATACTTTACACTTTGAAGTTTACCAGAAACAAGTTCTCTCTGCAACAACAATGATACAAAATCAGAGCAGTTTTCTATATCTCTATAAAGTCTCCATATATATTTGTTCTCAGTATATATCCCTATCGTTCCAGGTGGGTATATGCAGAGAGAATGCAGAGATGAGTCAAATTTAACTTTGGGTTCAGTATTCCATTACTCAGAGAGTTTCTATTTGAATTGTAGCCTATATATTTCCCTGGACTCCCACTGAAAGTACCACCTGAGGATTCTACATGTCTAGAAAATGATAGCTGTTATGACATCAGAAGGTTACTTTTAACAATGGTGTACTTACCAACGCCATATTCACAGATTGCAACATCAAAGTTGAAGACGAAGAATTCATTATCTCTTGTGGGACTGCCAGTTTCTGGCTCAATCTTAATCATGCCCATCTGCTCTCCGTTGGACAGCATGATTTCTCCATCAGAAGGAACGACATCAGAGTAGACCTTGGTCCATGTTTTGTCTGTATCTGTCTCCTTCTTGTAGATGTTCACTGTCTCCAGGTTATCATTGTAAATCTTGACAGCAAAGACGGTGGCAAAGCTGTGTGGGTATCCCTTGTGGTCAATGTCGACTGTCACCGATGGTTTCAATGTTGGCATCCTGGCAAACCTCAGCTTCTGCTCAGAAGGACGAGCATTGTTCACATCATGGGAAGATTCTGGTTCAGGATCGAAGATGGTGATCAGGTCCTCTGGAACAGCTTCCTTATCATTCATGATCCATTTAGGATGCTCTTTGTTTGGACACTTCCCTGCAAAGTAGAACAATTTGTATTGTTATAGTAATCTAATTTGCACTGCAAGATCTCTGTGGCCAGAATCTCTAAGGAAAAGTGTTTCTTCATGTGACAATAACTTAAATTGTATCCTGTAAAGCAATGTGCTCCCAAAACTATACATGTAAATCATTTCTTTGCCCTTGCCTTGAAAGAAGGATACTAGACAGCATTGAATACAGGGCAGAAAATACAACCTTTACAGTCTCAAGAGTCAGCATGGTTTGAAAGCCTCATTCTTTCTCTATAACAATGGTTAAGACTAATTTCTTCTTATGGCCTTTGATCAAAGTATCACATGCTTTAAAGCAGTCTTTCTCTCTGCTCTTACAATAGGGACTGGAATTGCTATCGGTATGAGGACCAAACAGAGACAGGGGAACTTGTCATTGTGAACAGTGACTTGCTGGAGTCATCCCATTGTGCCATTTGAACATGTTTTCTTCCCAAGTGCTCCCTTTATTGCACAAGCTCACCATTACACAGTGGAAGATGTGTAGTCAGAGGCGATTCCCCCCATAAGCATGATATCCCAGATACAGGTGTGTCTATGTGAAGGATATGAAGCAACATAGTTTGGGAATGAATAGACTAGTTACATGATGTAGTAGTTGGCATTGTAGTGGTGGTAGTTGTTGGCATGGTAGTGGTTGTAGTTGTTGTTGGCATAGTTGTAGTTGTTGTTGGCATTGTTGTAGTTGTAGTTGTTGGCATGGTTGTTGTTGAGGTAGTTGGCATTGTTGTTGTAGATGTTGTTGGCATGGTTGTGGTTGTTGTTGTTGGCATTGTTGTTGAAGTGGTTGTTGGCATTGTTGTTGTGGTTGTAGTTGTTGGCATTGTTGTTGTGGTTGTTGTGGGCATGGTAGTTATGGTTGTAGTTGTTGGCATTGTTGTTGTGGTTGTTGTGGGCATGGTAGTTGTAGTTGTTGTGGGCATGGTTGTGGTTGTTGATGTTGGCATTGTTGTGGTTGTTGATGTTGGCATTGTTGTGGTAGTTGTTGTTGGCATGGTTGTTGTTGTTGAGGTTGGCATTGTTGTGGTGGTTGTTGAGGGCATGGTTGTGGTAGTTGTTGATGGCATAGTTGTGGTAGTTGTTGTGGGCATTGTTGTGGATGTTGTTGTTGGCATTGTTGTGGATGTTGTTGTGGGCATTGTTGTTGTGGTTGTAGTTGGCATGGTAGAAGTTGTAGGCATGGTTGTGGTGGTCGATGTTGGCATTGTTGTGGTTGTGGTTGTTGGCATTGTTGTGGTGGTGGTTGTGGGCATTGTTGTGGTAGTTGTTGTTGGCATTGTTGTGGTAGTTGTTGTTGGCAATGTTGTGGATGTTGTTGTTGGCATTGTTGTGGATGTTGTTGTGGGCATTGTTGTTGTGGTTGTAGTTGGCATGGTAGTAGTTGTTGTAGGCATGGTTGTGGTGGTCGATGTTGGCATCGTTGTGGTGGTGGTTGTTGGCATTGTTGTGGTGGTGGTTGTTGGCATAGTTGTGGTCGTTGTAGATGGCATTGTTGTTGTGGTGGTGGTCACTATAAATAAGTCAATACTCATATTTATTGGGACTTACTCAAGTATATTCAATATCTGGTGTCATTTGCCAATCTTTTTAAATGGAGAAAATTCACTTTATTTTTACTGTAGATTTTTTATGACGAGAACAGTTCATTTAGTCCCTTCTACCCACTTGGTCTAATAAAACACTTATTTATTATATACTCAGATTCCAGTCGACCTATTTTCTTTGATACTTTACACTTTGAAGTTTACCAGAAACAAGTTCTCTCTGCAACAACAATGATACAAAATCAGAGCAGTTTTCTATATCTCTATAAAGTCTCCATATATATTTGTTCTCAGTATATATCCCTATCGTTCCAGGTGGGTATATGCAGAGAGAATGCAGAGATGAGTCAAATTTAACTTTGGGTTCAGTATTCCATTACTCAGAGAGTTTCTATTTGAATTGTAGCCTATATATTTCCCTGGACTCCCACTGAAAGTACCACCTGAGGATTCTACATGTCTAGAAAATGATAGCTGTTATGACATCAGAAGGTTACTTTTAACAATGGTGTACTTACCAACGCCATATTCACAGATTGCAACATCAAAGTTGAAGACGAAGAATTCATTATCTCTTGTGGGACTGCCAGTTTCTGGCTCAATCTTAATCATGCCCATCTGCTCTCCGTTGGACAGCATGATTTCTCCATCAGAAGGAACGACATCAGAGTAGACCTTGGTCCATGTTTTGTCTGTATCTGTCTCCTTCTTGTAGATGTTCACTGTCTCCAGGTTATCATTGTAAATCTTGACAGCAAAGACGGTGGCAAAGCTGTGTGGGTATCCCTTGTGGTCAATGTCGACTGTCACCGATGGTTTCAATGTTGGCATCCTGGCAAACCTCAGCTTCTGCTCAGAAGGACGAGCATTGTTCACATCATGGGAAGATTCTGGTTCAGGATCGAAGATGGTGATCAGGTCCTCTGGAACAGCTTCCTTATCATTCATGATCCATTTAGGATGCTCTTTGTTTGGACACTTCCCTGCAAAGTAGAACAATTTGTATTGTTATAGTAATCTAATTTGCACTGCAAGATCTCTGTGGCCAGAATCTCTAAGGAAAAGTGTTTCTTCATGTGACAATAACTTAAATTGTATCCTGTAAAGCAATGTGCTCCCAAAACTATACATGTAAATCATTTCTTTGCCCTTGCCTTGAAAGAAGGATACTAGACAGCATTGAATACAGGGCAGAAAATACAACCTTTACAGTCTCAAGAGTCAGCATGGTTTGAAAGCCTCATTCTTTCTCTATAACAATGGTTAAGACTAATTTCTTCTTATGGCCTTTGATCAAAGTATCACATGCTTTAAAGCAGTCTTTCTCTCTGCTCTTACAATAGGGACTGGAATTGCTATCGGTATGAGGACCAAACAGAGACAGGGGAACTTGTCATTGTGAACAGTGACTTGCTGGAGTCATCCCATTGTGCCATTTGAACATGTTTTCTTCCCAAGTGCTCCCTTTATTGCACAAGCTCACCATTACACAGTGGAAGATGTGTAGTCAGAGGCGATTCCCCCCATTAGCATGATATCCCAGATACAGGTGTGTCTATGTGAAGGATATGAAGCAACATAGTTTGGGAATGAATAGACTAGTTACATGATGTAGTAGTTGGCATTGTAGTGGTAGTAGTTGTTGGCATGGTAGTGGTTGTAGTTGTTGTTGGCATAGTTGTAGTTGTTGTTGGCATTGTTGTAGTTGTAGTTGTTGGCATGGTTGTTGTTGAGGTAGTTGGCATTGTTGTTGTAGATGTTGTTGGCATGGTTGTGGTTGTTGTTGTTGGCATTGTTGTTGAAGTGGTTGTTGGCATTGTTGTTGTGGTTGTAGTTGTTGGCATTGTTGTTGTGGTTGTTGTAGGCATGGTAGTTGTGGTTGTAGTTGTTGGCATTGTTGTTGTGGTTGTTGTGGGCATGGTAGTTGTAGTTGTTGTGGGCATTGTTGTGGTTGTTGATGTTGGCATTGTTGTGGTTGTTGATGTTGGCATTGTTGTGGTAGTTGTTGTTGGCATGGTTGTTGTTGTTGTTGAAGTTGGCATTGTTGTGGTGGTTGTTGTGGGCATGGTTGTGGTAGTTGTTGTTGGCATAGTTGTGGTAGTTGTTGTGGGCAATGTTGTGGATGTTGTTGTTGGCATTGTTGTGGATGTTGTTGTGGGCATTGTTGTTGTGGTTGTAGTTGGCATGGTAGAAGTTGTAGGCATGGTTGTGGTGGTCGATGTTGGCATTGTTGTGGTTGTGGTTGTTGGCATTGTTGTGGTGGTGGTTGTGGGCATTGTTGTGGTAGTTGTTGTTGGCATAGTTGTGGTAGTTGTTGTTGGCATTGTTGTGGATGTTGTTGTGGGCATTGTTGTTGTGGTTGTAGTTGGCATGGTAGTAGTTGTTGTAGGCATGGTTGTGGTGGTCGATGTTGGCATTGTTGTGGTGGTGGTTGTTGGCATTGTTGTGGTGGTGGTTGTTGGCATTGTTGTGGTCGTTGTAGATGGCATTGTTGTTGTGGTGGTGGTCACTATAAATAAGTCAATACTCATATTTATTGGGACTTACTCAAGTATATTCAATATCTGGTGTCATTTGCCAATCTTTTTAAATGGAGAAAATTCACTTTATTTTTACTGTAGATTTTTTATGACGAGAACAGTTCATTTAGTCCCTTCTACCCACTTGGTCTAATAAAACACTTATTTATTATATACTCAGATTCCAGTCGACCTATTTTCTTTGATACTTTATACTTTGAAGTTTACCAGAAACAAGTTCTCTCTGCAACAAGAATGATACAAAATCAGAGCAGTTTTCTATATCTCTATAAAGTCTCCATATATATTTGTTCTCAGTATATATCCCTATCGTTCCAGGTGGGTATATGCAGAGAGAATGCAGAGATGAGTCAAATTTAACTTTGGGTTCAGTATTCCATTACTCAGAGAGTTTCTATTTGAATTGTAGCCTATATATTTCCCTGGACTCCCACTGAAAGTACCACCTGAGGATTCTACATGTCTAGAAAATGATAGCTGTTATGACATCAGAAGGTTACTTTTAACAATGGTGTACTTACCAACGCCATATTCACAGATTGCAACATCAAAGTTGAAGACGAAGAATTCATTATCTCTTGTGGGACTGCCAGTTTCTGGCTCAATCTTAATCATGCCCATCTGCTCTCCGTTGGACAGCATGATTTCTCCATCAGAAGGAACGACATCAGAGTAGACCTTGGTCCATGTTTTGTCTGTATCTGTCTCCTTCTTGTAGATGTTCACTGTCTCCAGGTTATCATTGTAAATCTTGACAGCAAAGACGGTGGCAAAGCTGTGTGGGTATCCCTTGTGGTCAATGTCGACTGTCACCGATGGTTTCAATGTTGGCATCCTGGCAAACCTCAGCTTCTGCTCAGAAGGACGAGCATTGTTCACATCATGGGAAGATTCTGGTTCAGGATCGAAGATGGTGATCAGGTCCTCTGGAACAGCTTCCTTATCATTCATGATCCATTTAGGATGCTCTTTGTTTGGACACTTCCCTGCAAAGTAGAACAATTTGTATTGTTATAGTAATCTAATTTGCACTGCAAGATCTCTGTGGCCAGAATCTCTAAGGAAAAGTGTTTCTTCATGTGACAATAACTTAAATTGTATCCTGTAAAGCAATGTGCTCCCAAAACTATACATGTAAATCATTTCTTTGCCCTTGCCTTGAAAGAAGGATACTAGACAGCATTGAATACAGGGCAGAAAATACAACCTTTACAGTCTCAAGAGTCAGCATGGTTTGAAAGCCTCATTCTTTCTCTATAACAATGGTTAAGACTAATTTCTTCTTATGGCCTTTGATCAAAGTATCACATGCTTTAAAGCAGTCTTTCTCTCTGCTCTTACAATAGGGACTGGAATTGCTATCGGTATGAGGACCAAACAGAGACAGGGGAACTTGTCATTGTGAACAGTGACTTGCTGGAGTCATCCCATTGTGCCATTTGAACATGTTTTCTTCCCAAGGGCTCCCTTTATTGCACAAGATCACCATTACACAGTGGAAGATGTGTAGTCAGAGGCGATTCCCCCCATAAGCAAAATATCCCAGATACAGGTGTGTCTATGTGAAGGATATGAAGCAACATAGTTTGGGAATGAATAGACTAGTTACATGATGTAGTAGTTGGCATTGTAGTGGTGGTAGTTGTTGGCATGGTAGTGGTTGTTGTTGTTGTTGGCATAGTTGTAGTTGTTGTTGGCATTGTTGTAGTTGTAGTTGTTGGCATGGTTGTTGTTGAGGTAGTTGGCATTGTTGTTGTAGATGTTGTTGGCATGGTTGTGGTTGTTGTTGTTGGCATTGTTGTTGAAGTGGTTGTTGGCATTGTTGTTGTGGTTGTAGTTGTTGGCATTGTTGTTGTGGTTGTTGTAGGCATGGTAGTTGTGGTTGTAGTTGTTGGCATTGTTGTTGTGGTTGTTGTGGGCATGGTAGTTGTAGTTGTTGTGGGCATTGTTGTGGTTGTTGATGTTGGCATTGTTGTGGTTGTTGATGTTGGCATTGTTGTGGTAGTTGTTGTTGGCATGGTTGTTGTCGTTGAGGTTGGCATTGTTGTGGTGGTTGTTGTGGGCATGGTTGTGGTAGTTGTTGTTGGCATAGTTGTGGTAGTTGTTGTGGGCAATGTTGTGGATGTTGTTGTTGGCATTGTTGTGGATGTTGTTGTGGGCATTGTTGTTGTGGTTGTAGTTGGCATGGTAGAAGTTGTAGGCATGGTTGTGGTGGTCGATGTTGGCATTGTTGTGGTTGTGGTTGTTGGCATTGTTGTGGTGGTGGTTGTGGGCATTGTTGTGGTAGTTGTTGTTGGCATAGTTGTGGTAGTTGTTGTTGGCATTGTTGTGGATGTTGTTGTTGGCATTGTTGTGGATGTTGTTGTGGGCATTGTTGTTGTGGTTGTAGTTGGCATGGTAGTAGTTGTTGTAGGCATGGTTGTGGTGGTCGATGTTGGCATTGTTGTGGTGGTGGTTGTTGGCATTGTTGTGGTGGTGGTTGTTGGCATTGTTGTGGTCGTTGTAGATGGCATTGTTGTTGTGGTGGTGGTCACTATAAATAAGTCAATACTCATATTTAGTCGGACTTACCCAAGTATATTTAATATCTGGTGTCATTTGCCAATCTTTTTAAATGGAGAAAATTCACTTTATTTTTACTGTAGATTTCTTATGACGAGAACAGTTCATTTAGTCCCTTCTACCCACTTGGTCTAATAAAACACTTATTTATTATATACTCAGATTCCAGTCGACCTATTTTCTTTGATACTTTACACTTTGAAGTTTACCAGAAACAAGTTCTCTCTGCCACAACAATGATACAAAATCAGAGCAGTTTTCTATATCTCTATAAAGTCTCCATATATATTTGTTCTCAGTATATATCCCTATCGTTCCAGGTGGGTATATGCAGAGAGAATGCAGAGATGAGTCAAATTTAACTTTGGGTTCAGTATTCCATTACTCAGAGAGTTTCTATTTGAATTGTAGCCTATATATTTCCCTGGACTCCCACTGAAAGTACCACCTGAGGATTCTACATGTCTAGAAAATGATAGCTGTTATGACATCAGAAGGTTACTTTTAACAATGGTGTACTTACCAACGCCATATTCACAGATTGCAACATCAAAGTTGAAGACGAAGAATTCATTATCTCTTGTGGGACTGCCAGTTTCTGGCTCAATCTTAATCATGCCCATCTGCTCTCCGTTGGACAGCATGATTTCTCCATCAGAAGGAACGACATCAGAGTAGACCTTGGTCCATGTTTTGTCTGTATCTGTCTCCTTCTTGTAGATGTTCACTGTCTCCAGGTTATCATTGTAAATCTTGACAGCAAAGACGGTGGCAAAGCTGTGTGGGTATCCCTTGTGGTCAATGTCGACTGTCACCGATGGTTTCAATGTTGGCATCCTGGCAAACCTCAGCTTCTGCTCAGAAGGACGAGCATTGTTCACGTCATGGGAAGATTCTGGTTCAGGATCGAAGATGGTGATCAGGTCCTCTGGAACAGCTTCCTTATCATTCATGATCCATTTAGGATGCTCTTTGTTTGGACACTTCCCTGCAAAGTAGAACAATTGGTATTGTTATAGTAATCTAATTTGCACTGCAAGATCTCTGTGGCCAGAATCTCTAAGGAAAAGTGTTTCTTCATGTGACAATAACTTAAATTGTATCCTGTAAAGCAATGTGCTCCCAAAACTATACATGTAAATCATTTCTTTGCCCTTGCCTTGAAAGAAGGATACTAGACAGCATTGAATACAGGGCAGAAAATACAACCTTTACAGTCTCAAGAGTCAGCATGGTTTGAAAGCCTCATTCTTTCTCTATAACAATGGTTAAGACTAATTTCTTCTTATGGCCTTTGATCAAAGTATCACATGCTTTAAAGCAGTCTTTCTCTCTGCTCTTACAATAGGGACTGGAATTGCTATCGGTATGAGGACCAAACAGAGACAGGGGAACTTGTCATTGTGAACAGTGACTTGCTGGAGTCATCCCATTGTGCCAATTGAACATGTTTTCTTCCCAAGTGCTCCCTTTATTGCACAAGCTCACCATTACACAGTGGAAGATGTGTAGTCAGAGGCGATTCCCCCCATAAGCATGATATCCCAGATACAGGTGTGTCTATGTGAAGGATATGAAGCAACATAGTTTGGGAATGAATAGACTAGTTACATGATGTAGTAGTTGGCATTGTAGTGGTGGTAGTTGTTGGCATGGTAGTGGTTGTAGTTGTTGTTGGCATAGTTGTAGTTGTTGTTGGCATTGTTGTAGTTGTAGTTGTTGGCATGGTCGTTGTTGAGGTAGTTGGCATTGTTGTTGTAGATGTTGTTGGCATGGTTGTGGTTGTGGAGGTTGGCATGGTCGTGGTAGTTGTTGGCATGGTTGTGGTTGTTGTTGTTGGCATTGTTGTTGAAGTGGTTGTTGGCATTGTTGTTGTGGTAGTAGTTGTTGGCATTGTTGTTGTGGTTGTTGTGGGCATGGTAGTTGTAGTTGTTGGCATTGTTGTGGTTGTTGATGTTGGCATTGTTGTGGTTGTTGATGTTGGCATTGTTGTGGTAGTTGTTGTTGGCATGGTTGTTGTTGTTGTTGAAGTTGGCATTGTTGTGGTGGTTGTTGTGGGCATGGTTGTGGTAGTTGTTGTTGGCATAGTTGTGGTAGTTGTTGTGGGCATTGTTGTGGATGTTGTTGTGGGCATTGTTGTTGTGGTTGTAGTTGGCATGGTAGAAGTTGTAGGCATGGTTGTGGTGGTCGATGTTGGCATTGTTGTGGTTGTGGTTGTTGGCATTGTTGTGGTGGTGGTTGTTGGCATTGTTGTGGTAGTTGTTGTTGGCATTGTTGTGGTGGTGGTTGTTGGCATAGTTGTGGTAGTTGTTGTTGGCATAGTTGTGGTAGTTGTTGTTGGCATTGTTGTGGATGTTGTTGTTGGCATTGTTGTGGTTGTTGATGTTGGCATTGTTGTGGTTGTTGATGTTGGCATTGTTGTGGTAGTTGTTGTGGGCATTGTTGTGGTGGTGGTTGTGGGCATTGTTGTGGTAGTTGTTGTTGGCATAGTTGTGGTAGTTGTTGTTGGCATTGTTGTGGATGTTGTTGTTGGCATTGTTGTGGATGTTGTTGTGGGCATTGTTGTTGTGGTTGTAGTTGGAATGGTAGAAGTTGTTGTAGGCATGGTTGTGGTGGTCGATGTTGGCATTGTTGTGGTGGTGGTTGTTGGCATTGTTGTGGTCGTTGTAGATGGCATTGTTGTTGTGGTGGTGGTCACTATAAATAAGTCAATACTCATATTTAGTCGGACTTACCCAAGTATATTCAATATCTGGTGTCATTTGCCAATCTTTTTAAATGGAGAAAATTCACTTTATTTTTACTGTAGATTTCTTATGACGAGAACAGTTCATTTAGTCCCTTCTACCCACTTGGTCTAATAAAACACTTATTTATTATATACTCAGATTCCAGTCGACCTATTTTCTTTGATACTTTACACTTTGAAGTTTACCAGAAACAAGTTCTCTCTGCCACAAGAATGATACAAAATCAGAGCAGTTTTCTATATCTCTATAAAGTCTCCATAGATATTAGTTCTCAGTATATATCCCTATCGTTCCAGGTGGGTATATGCAGAGAGAATGCAGAGATGAGTCAAATTTAACTTTGGGTTCAGTATTCCATTACTCAGAGAGTTTCTATTTGAATTGTAGCCTATATATTTCCCTGGACTCCCACTGAAAGTACCACCTGAGGATTCTACATGTCTAGAAAATGATAGCTGTTATGACATCAGAAGGTTACTTTTAACAATGGTGTACTTACCAACGCCATATTCACAGATTGCAACATCAAAGTTGAAGACGAAGAATTCATTATCTCTTGTGGGACTGCCAGTTTCTGGCTCAATCTTAATCATGCCCATCTGCTCTCCGTTGGACAGCATGATTTCTCCATCAGAAGGAACGACATCAGAGTAGACCTTGGTCCATGTTTTGTCTGTATCTGTCTCCTTCTTGTAGATGTTCACTGTCTCCAGGTTATCATTGTAAATCTTGACAGCAAAGACGGTGGCAAAGCTGTGTGGGTATCCCTTGTGGTCAATGTCGACTGTCACTGATGGTTTCAATGTTGGCATCCTGGCAAACCTCAGCTTCTGCTCAGAAGGACGAGCATGGTTTACATCATGGGATGATTCTGGTTCGGGATCGAAGATGGTGATCAGATCCTCTGGAACAGCTTCCTTATCATTCATGATCCATTTAGGATGCTGTTTGTTTGGACACTTCCCTGCAAAGTAGAAAAAGACAGATTTGCCCTGTTAGTAGTGATGTTAGTTTTATTATAGTGTAATTCTATGTTGAATATTTTCATGACTGGAATTCCTGGTAAATGCCATTTCCTCCAGTGTCAACACCTTAATATTTTCTAATAGAATTTGCCCCAAACTCTGGCAAGAGTGAAAAACAGGGCAGAGAATAAGTTACTGAAAGTACCCTCTTCTAGTTTTATTAGAAACCGTTTCATGATGCAGTGTATAGCAAAGGGTTTCTCTATGCAATATCAGTATAGAGAACTGCATTAGGTTACTGATAAAGGTATGTGTACTTGTATAGGATGAAGGCGCTAAATCAAAACCAATATTTGCACAAATTGTTGTTATGGATCTTAATCGATTTTGGAACTGTCTTCATCTTAGCTATTGCATTTGGGAATAGAATGGGTACCATTGGGAGGGTCAGAGGAGAACCTGGTATGGCGAATGACGACTTTGTGGAGTGGCTTCTTTGTTACCCTATTAGTAATATGAGATATATAACATCACTTCAATGGTTGTTCATTATATGGATATGTTCAGGAAAAAATCGAACAATTACATGATGTAGTGGTTGGCATAGTTGTGGTGGTTGTTGTTGGCATTGTTGTAGTTGTTGTTGGCATGGTCGTGGTTGTTGTTGGCACTGTTGTTGTTGTAGATGTTGGCATGGTTGTGCTTGTTGTTGTTGGCATCATTGTAGTAGATGTTGTTGGCATAGTAGTTGTAGTTGTTGTTGGCATCCTGGTTGTAGTTGTGGTTGGCATAGTGGTAGTGTTGGTTGTTGTGGCTAGGAGAAATGATAGGTAGGTATAGAATCATTTGTAACAGAGTAAAATTGGACACTAACAAGGAGAGATTAATGTTATCAAAAATTGAATAAGCAAATATATAATCATATCATAGAACATATGGTTATACAAAGGAAGCACTATGTAAAAGGAAGGCCAGATATCTATTTTCTCTTCCTCACATTATTCAGCCATTTTTCTAAGAAAATCACTATCATGTATTGATAGCAAAGTAACTTTCTGTAAACATATAATTCTATAGCAATTTTGCAGTAATTTCACATAACAAATACTCACTGGTATAAACTGGGACAGAGACAGTAGGCTTGTATACGTAGCTGTCAAAGCTTTCAGCACAAGCCAAGATATCAATCTTGAATCCATTGACGAATTTTTCCCCGTTGGTAATAGACTTAATCTTAATCTTGAAGGATATCAAGAGAGCTGCTGGATTGAAGTGAACGATGCCATCTTCTGGAAGAAGCTCATTGTTGAGCACTTTTGTTCTTTTTCCATTAATGTCATTGTACTGCAGTCTAACTTTGCCAATATTCTCTCCTTCAATCTTGATTGCATTAACTTCAGCCTGGAATAAGAGTTTTTACAATAAACATCAGCAGATACATATGTAGGCAGTATAGAATAGTGTAAGATCTATTGACAAATATGATAATTATGGCAGATTTACTGAAGCATGGAAGTAAGGAGTGATGAAGGGAAGGAATACCCACCGGTGCTGTTTGGTTTTTGAGAGTAAGTCCTGCCAGACCAAATTGACTGTTCTTCAGTACTGTGATTCCCTTTCCATCACCCAGCATGTCATCAAAGACTGCTTTCAGTGTTTCTGTTCCGGTGATGAACTGAGAGCCGTTCTTGGCGGGATACAGATGCTCATAATGAAGGGGAGTTGTAGTTGAATTTGCCATCAGCCAAACGATCTCACAAGGTGCTGAAAGAAGAAAAAATTATTCTTTTCCATTGTCCTGTTACCAAATTTAGCAATGTGGTATGTTAAGCTTCATTCAAGTAATTGAGGGAAGGACATATCTCCATTAGATTATTCTATCCCTAGATAACTCCATGCATAAACAACAAGACCTCTAATGTAAGACAACAGTCTTAATTATGAAATTAATTGTGATTTTTCTCAGGATAATTTCTTTAACTTACAGGTTGTTGTTGGCATTGTGGTAGTTGTTGGCATGGTAGTAGTTGTTGTTGTTGGCATTGTTGTGGTCGTTGAGGTTGGCATTGATGTGGTTGTTGTTGTAGGCATTGTTGTGGTTGTGGATGTTGGCATTGTTGTAGTTGTTGTGGATGTTGGCATTGTTGTGGTAGTTGTTGTTGGCATTGTTGTGGTTGTGGATGTTGGCATTGTTGTGGTTGTGGATGTTGGCATTGTTGTGGTAGTTGTTGTTGGCATTGTTGTAGTTGTTGTGGATGTTGGCATTGTTGTGGTAGTTGTTGGCATTGTTGTGGTTGTGGATGTTGGCATTGTTGTGGTTGTGGATGTTGGCATTGTTGTGGTTGTGGATGTTGGCATTGTTGTGGTAGTTGTTGTTGGCATTGTTGTGGTCGTGGATGTTGGCATTATTGTGGTAGTTGTTGTTGGCATTGTTGTGGTAGTTGTTGTTGGCATAGTGGTGGTTGTGGATGTTGGCATTGTTGTGGATGTTGTTGTTGGCATTGTTGTGGATGTTGTTGTGGGCATTGTTGTTGTGGTTGTAGTTGGCATTGTTGTGGTTGTTGTTGGCATGGTTGTGGTTGTTGTTAGCATAGTTGTGGTTGTTGTTGGCATGGTTGTGGTTGTTGTTGTTGGCATTGTTGTGGTTGTTGTTGTTGGCTTTGTTGTGGTTGTGGTTGTTGGCATTGTTGTAGTTGTGGTTGTTGGCATTGTTGTTGTGGTTGTTGTTGTTGTTGGCATTGTTGTGGTGGTGGTTGTTGGCATTGTTGTGGTTGTTGTTGTAGTAGGATGTGTTGTCGTTGAGAACGGTTCTGCGAGGGAATAAATGGCACCAAACTCATCAGTACTGTATACTTTGTTTAATATCTTAGCTTGTTCTTAGATATATTTCCAGCTTGCATATTGAATGATGGAATCTTTGAGTTATCTATTCAATAATATCATGATTTTGGATAAAGCATGTTGACAGTTTAGCCTAGCTACTAACAACCACCGGGTGTTGAGTTAGGACAAAAAGTGGATAGGGCCGTCTATGCCAGGGAAGCACCCACCAATGCTGATGCAAGCCCTTACACACCGATTTAGATCCCGATGCACCACGATGAAAACTGCCCGAATCATAGCGCTTTGGAAGGTCAATATTGGTGTGCGTCGGTGTGCATCGTAACGTGTTAGGACGGGGAAACAGGGGATGGTGTCCAGATACACCTTAAGGTTTAACGAGTGCATTAACACAGGGCTTAATGTAACATATATTTAAATTTATATGAAACCTTATATTTCTGAGAAAAAAAAATGCATCGCTACAATTGGTTTTTAATAGTATATGTAAAACAATGTATTGTTTTTGAGAATTGGTTCCAGGTCAAACTATTGTCCTTGATTTGAGACACTTTGCTTTAATCAAATAACACTATATTTACAGGGTAAAGTGAAATGTACATATACACTTAATGATCTGCAAATTTAATAATTTTCCGTTGAGTAACTAATATGTTTTCCAGGCCAAATGCGTCACAAGTGCACACCGATTAACTATGACGTTCGAAAATGTTTGATTGTCGGAAACACTCTGCGATACGGGTTTTTATCTGGAGCTCATCGTAGTTATTGGTCTGTATCGGTGTGAATCATAGGTCGCATTGTAGAAGCCTTTCCTACTTCCCCCATCTTAAGCTAAGATTCTGCTGCTATTTTGATTTTGTATCGGTAGGTGTAAATCGGTCGGAGTTCATCGGGAGCCTGTTGGTGGAAACCCACCGGGCTACCGATGCACACCGATGTGCTTTGCGCTCTACACCTCACAATTGCATTGGATTGAATGGGCGTCGGGGTGTATCGGGAGGTCTAATTTCTGCGCCAGCATTGGTAGGTTTCTGGCCTTTTAAAAGGTCCTATACTAACCGTATTCAAAGCAACCATGGACTTGAAGGTGGACATTGTAGAACTTCGGTCTTCCTCCTAAAGCGTTCAGGGATGGTGTTTCTAATACCACCTGAACATACAGAGCGTCCTCTGCTGGGTTGATATCAATTGGTTCCTTTGCATCGACAGACGTATATGGTTCCTGGTCCAAGAAGGGTTCATCTTCGCTGTCTCGGAAGCGTACAGAGACAACAGCAGCATTTCCAGTAACTACAATCCTGTAGACCTCCTTCTGCAATCAATACATAACATGTGTCAATATCACTTGGGCTAGAACCTTGCAGTCCATAAACCTTTATTGTGTTTATTGTTAGATCTCTGTAATACATGAATACATTTGTAAATGATTCAGAGGTTGAGATATTCCCACCTTACGCGAAAAAGAGTTTAGTTGTGTGATAAAAGCATACCACTTACTGTTTTAAATTCGTCATTAGGAGCAAGACGAACTGTGACAGAAGGCGATGGAGCATCAGTATCCGTTGGCAGAGCGACTATCCATCCCTTTCCACCAGTACGGATTTCTGTAACGTCTGTCACACCCTCAACGTTGCTAGAAATCCGGTTGTTTGCGATAAAAGCAGCGCTCTTCATTCCATCGCCGATTACACAAGAAGCTGTTAAGTAGAAGAATAATGCTGCTAAAGTTTTGGAGTTTTATGATTATGAGGTACTCTTAATTTCTGTACAAAGTATACAGAGATATAAACTCTTGAGCAATGTATCTACAAGGGTAAATCTATGCAACGAGAACACTATATATGATATTTTTGGCATGGTTCACCATAAATCTAAAATCCTATGTAAATTTATTCATCCAATACATTTCTATAGACATTAGCAAATATCCGCTTTAAAAGTTAGATCCGAAAGACATTATCAGAAATTTAAGCCGTCCTTCAGAGTTGACAAAATGGAAGTCTTACTTGTTGTAGATGTTGGCATCGTTGTAGTTGTTGTAGATGTTGGCATTGTTGTAGTTGTTGTAGATGTTGGCATCGTTGTAGTTGTAGTTGTTGGTATTGTTGTTGTTGTAGATGTTGGCATTGTTGTTGTTGTAGTTGTTGGCATTGTTGTTGTTGTAGTTGTAGATGTTGGCATTGTTGCAGTTGTTGTAGATGGCATTGTTGTAGTTGTTGTGGATGGCATTGTAGTGGTAGTGGTGGTTACTAGAAATTAGTAAATGTTCACATCAACTGTTAGAGTATCTTAATTTCCGTTGTCAGAAATTATCGACTCAATCTCTTCAACGGGAGAACAAACGCTCTATTTTCATTGCAGACTTTTCTTTTGAAAATATTTCATCTAGTCACTTTCAGCCACTTGATCGACACAATATATACACCTATTCAATTCAATCTATTATCACTAATACTTCTCAATTTGACATATCCGTCCATAAACTTCCCCTGCTATCATGATGATACAAAGTAATGGTACTCTTAATTTCTGTACAAAATATACAGAGATATACACTCGTGAGCAATAAAACAAGGGTAAATTCATGCAACGAGAACACTATAGTGATCAAAAAGATGGCTTGAGTTAAGGTATTCAGCCTTTAAAGAGATAATAAAGAATATGTGACCTTTCACTTCAAAAAGGAAATGTTCCTATATACTCCCCCAATATCCAGTTAGAATAATATATCATTCTTGTACCTATCTAGAAAATGCTGGTGCTTACCAACTCCATATTCACAGATTGCAACATCAAAGTTGAAGACGAAGAATTCATTATCTCTTGTGGGACTGCCAGTTTCTGGCTCAATCTTAATCATGCCCATCTGCTCTCCGTTGGACAGCATGATTTCTCCATCAGAAGGAACGACATCAGAGTAGACCTTGGTCCATGTTTTGTCTGTATCTGTCTCCTTCTTGTAGATGTTCACTGTCTCCAAGTTATCATTATAGATCTTGACAGCAAAGACAGTGGCAAAGCTGTGTGGGTATCCCTTGTGGTCAATGTCGACTGTCACCGATGGTTTCAATGTTGGCATCCTGGCAAACCTCAGCTTCTGCTCAGAAGGACGAGCATGGTTCACATCATGGGATGATTCTGGTTCGGGATCGAAGATGGTGATCAGATCCTCTGGAACAGCTTCCTTATCATTCATGATCCATTTAGGATGCTGTTTGTTTGGACACTTCCCTGCAAAGTAGAACAATTGGTATTGTTATAGTAATCTAATTTGCATTGCAAGATCTCTGTGGTCAGAATCTCTAAGGAAAAGTGTTTCTTCATGTGACAATAACTTAAAATTGTACCCTGTAAAGCAATGTGCTCCCAAAACTATACATGTAAATCATTTCTTTACCCTTGCCTAGAAAGAAGGATATGAGACAGCATTGAATACAGGGCAGAAAATACAACCTTTACAGTCTCAAGAGTCAGCATGGTTTGAAAGCCTCATTTTTTCTCTATAACAATGGTTAAGACTTATTTCATCTTGTGGCCTTTGATCAAAGTATCACATGCTTTAAAGCAGTCTTTCTCTCTGCTCTTACAATAGGGACTGGAATTGCTATCGGTATGAGGACCAAATAGAGACAGGGGAACTTGTCATTATGAACAGTGACTAGCTGGAGTCATCCCATTGTGCCATTTGAACATGCTTTATTCCCAAGTGCTCCCTTTATTGCATAAGCTCACCATTACACAGTGGAAGATGTGTAGTCAGAGGCGATTCCCCCCATAAGTATGATATCCCAGATACAGGTGTGTCCATGTGAAGGATATGAAGCAATATAGTTTGGGAATGAATAGAATAGTTACATGATGTAGTAGTTGGCATTGTAGTGGTGGTAGTTGTTGGCATGGTAGTGGTTGTAGTTGTTGTTGGCATAGTTGTAGTTGTTGTTGGCATTGTTGTAGTTGTAGTTGTTGGCATGGTTGTTGTTGAGGTAGTTGGCATTGTTGTTGTAGATGTTGTAGGCATGGTTGTGGTTGTGGAGGTTGGCATGGTCGTGGTAGTTGTTGTTGGCATGGTTGTTGTGGTTGTTGTTGGCATTGTTGTTGAAGTGGTTGTTGGCATTGTTGTTGTGGTTGTAGTTGTTGGCATTGTTGTTGTGGTTGTTGTAGGCATGGTTGTTGTAGTTGTTGGCATTGTTGTGGTTGTTGATGTTGGCATTGTTGTGGTTGTTGATGTTGGCATTGTTGTGGTAGTTGTTGTTGGCATGGTTGTTGTCGTTGAGGTTGGCATTGTTGTGGTGGTTGTTGTGGGCATGGTTGTGGTAGTTGTTGTTGGCATAGTTGTGGTAGTTGTTGTGGGCATTGTTGTGGATGTTGTTGTTGGCATTGTTGTGGATGTTGTTGTGGGCATTGTTGTTGTAGTAGTTGGCATGGTAGAAGTTGTAGGCATTGTTGTGGTTGTGGATGTTGACATTGTTGTGGTGGTGGTTGTTGGCATTGTTGTGGTTATTGTTGTTGGCATTGTTGTAGATGTTGTTGTTGGCATTGTTGTGGTAGTTGTTGTTGGCATTGTTGTGGTAGTTGTTGTTGGCATTGTTGTGGTGGTGCTTGTTGGCATGGTTGTGGTGGTTGTTGTTGGCATAGTTGTGGAAGTGGTTGTTGGCATTGTTGTGGATGTTGTTGTTGGCATTGTTGTGGATGTTGTTGTTGGCATTGTTGTGGATGTTGTTGTGGGCATTGTTGTTGTGGTTGTAGTTGGCATGGTAGTAGTTGTTGTAGGCATGGTTGTGGTGGTCGATGTTGGCATTGTTGTGGTGGTGGTTGTTGGCATTGTTGTGGTGGTGGTTGTTGGCATTGTTGTGGTGGTTGTAGATGGCATTGTTGTTGTGGTGGTGGTCACTATAAATAAGTCAATACTCATTTTTAGTGGGACTTACTCAAGAATATTCAATATCTGGTGTCATTTGCCAATCTTTTTAAATGGAGAAAATTCACTTTATTTTTACTGTTGATTTCTTTATGACGAAAACAGTTCATTTAGTCCCTTCTACCCACTTGGTCTAATAAAACACTTATTTACTATATACTCAGGTTCCAATTGACCTATTTTCTTTGATACTTTACACTTTGAAGTTAACCAGAAACAAGTTCTCTCTGCCACCAGAATGATACAAAATCAGAGCAGTTTTCTATATCTCTATAAAGTCTCCATAGATATTAGTTCTCAGTATATATCCCTATCGTTCCAGGTGCAGAGAGAATGCAGAGATGAGTCAAATTTAACTTTGGGTTCAGTATTCCATTACTCAGAGAGTTTCTATTTGAATTGTAGCCTTTATATTTCCCTGGACTCCCACTGAAAGTACCACCTGAGGATTCTACATGTCTAGAAAATGATAGCTGTTATGATATCAGAAGGTTACTTTTAACAATGCTGTACTTACCAACGCCATATTCACAGATTGCAACATCAAAGTTGAAGACGAAGAATTCATTATCTCTTGTGGGACTGCCAGTTTCTGGCTCAATCTTAATCATGCCCATCTGCTCTCCGTTGGACAGCATGATTTCTCCATCAGAAGGAACGACATCAGAGTAGACCTTGGTCCATGTTTTGTCTGTATCTGTCTCCATCTTGTAGATATTCACTGTCTCCAAGTTATCATTATAGATCTTGACAGCAAAGACAGTGGCAAAGCTGTGTGGGTATCCCTTGTGGTCAATGTCGACTGTCACCGATGGTTTCAATGTTGGCATCCTGGCAAACCTCAGCTTCTGCTCAGAAGGACGAGCATGGTTCACATCATGGGATGATTCTGGTTCGGGATCGAAGATGGTGATCAGATCCTCTGGAACAGCTTCCTTATCATTCATGATCCATTTAGGATGCTGTTTGTTTGGACACTTCCCTGCAAAGTAGAACAATTGGTATTGTTATAGTAATCTAATTTGCATTGCAAGATCTCTGTGGTCAGAATCTCTAAGGAAAAGTGTTTTTTCATGTGACAATAACTTAAATTGTATCCTGTAAAGCAATGTGCTCCCAAAACTATACATGTAAATCATTTCTTTACCCTTGCCTAGAAAGAAGGATATGAGACAGCATTGAATACAGGGCAGAAAATACAACCTTTACAGTCTCAAGAGTCAGCATGGTTTGAAAGCCTCATTCTTTCTCTATAACAATGGTTAAGACTAATTTCTTCTTGTGGCCTTTGATCAAAGTATCACATGCTTTAAAGCAGTCTTTCTCTCTGCTCTTACAATAGGGACCGGAATTGCTATCGGTATGAGGACCAAACAGAGACAGGGGAACTTGTCATTATGAACAGTGACTAGCTGGAGTCATCCCATTGTGCCATTTGAACATGCTTTATTCCCAAGTGCTCCCTTTATTGCCCAAGCTCACCATTACACAGTGGAAGATGTGTAGTCAGAGGCGATTCCCCCCATAAGTATGATATCCCAGATACAGGTGTGTCCATGTGAAGGATATGAAGCAATATAGTTTGGGAATGAATAGAATAGTTACATGATGTAGTAGTTGGCATTGTAGTGGTGGTAGTTGTGGGCATGGTAGTGGTTGTAGTTGTTGTTGGCATAGTTGTAGTTGTTGTTGGCATTGTTGTAGTTGTAGTTGTTGGCATGGTAGTGGTTGTAGTTGTTGTTGGCATAGTTGTAGTTGTTGTTGGCATTGTTGTAGTTGTAGTTGTAGGCATGGTTGTTGTTGAGGTCGTTGGCATTGTTGTTGTAGATGTTGTAGGCATGGTTGTGGTTGTGGAGGTTGGCATTGTTGTTGAAGTGGTTGTTGGCATTGTTGTGGTTGTTGTGGGCATGGTAGTTGTAGTTGTTGGCATTGTTGTGGTTGTTGATGTTGGCATTGTTGTGGTTGTTGATGTTGGCATTGTTGTGGTAGTTGTTGTTGGCATGGTAGTAGTTGTTGAGGTTGGCATTGTTGTGGTGGTGGTTGTGGGCATTGTTGTGGTAGTTGTTGTTGGCATAGTTGTGATAGTTGTTGTTGGCATTGTTGTGGATGTTGTTGTTGGCATTGTTGTGGATGTTGTTGTGGGCATTGTTGTTGTGGTTGTAGTTGGCATGGTAGTAGTTGTTGTAGGCATTGTTGTGGTGGTCGATGTTGGCATTGTTGTGGTGGTGGTTGTTGGCATTGTTGTGGTGGTTGTTGTTGGCATTGTTGTGGTCGTTGTAGATGGCATTGTTGTTGTGGTGGTGGTTACTATAAATAAGTCAATACTCATATTTAGTGGGACTTACTCAAGAATATTCAATGTCTGTTGTCATTTGCCAATCTTTTTTAAATGGAGAAAATTCACTTTATTTTTACTGTAGATTTCTTATGACGCGAACCGTTCATTTAGTTCCTTCTTCCCACTTGGTCTAATAAAACACTTATTTACTATATACTCTGATTCCAATTGACCTATCGCTTTGATACTTTACACTTTGAAGTTTACCAGAAACAGGTTCTCTCTGCCACCAGAATGATACAAAATCAGAGCAGTTTTCTATATCTCTATAAAGTCTCCATAGATACTAGTTCTCAGTATATATCCCTATCGTTCCAGGTGGGCATATGCAGAGAGAATGCAGAGATGAGTCAAATTTACTCATTTACTCCATTACTCAGAGAGTTTCTATTTGAATTGTAGCCTTTATATTTCCCTGGACTCCCACTGAAAGTACCACCTGAGGATTCTACATGTCTAGAAAATGATAGCTGTTATGATATCAGAAGGTTACTTTTAACAATGCTGTACTTACCAACGCCATATTCACAGATTGCAACATCAAAGTTGAAGACGAAGAATTCATTATCTCTTGTGGGACTGCCAGTTTCTGGCTCAATCTTAATCATGCCCATCTGCTCTCCGTTGGACAGCATGATTTCTCCATCAGAAGGAACGACATCAGAGTAGACCTTGGTCCATGTTTTGTCTGTATCTGTCTCCATCTTGTAGATGTTCACTGTCTCCAAGTTATCATTATAGATCTTGACAGCAAAGACAGTGGCAAAGCTGTGTGGGTATCCCTTGTGGTCAATGTCGACTGTCACCGATGGTTTCAATGTTGGCATCCTGGCAAACCTCAGCTTCTGCTCAGAAGGACGAGCATGGTTCACATCATGGGATGATTCTGGTTCGGGATCGAAGATGGTGATCAGATCCTCTGGAACAGCTTCCTTATCATTCATGATCCATTTAGGATGCTGTTTGTTTGGACACTTCCCTGCAAAGTAGAACAATTGGTATTGTTATAGTAATCTAATTTGCATTGCAAGATCTCTGTGGTCAGAATCTCTAAGGAAAAGTGTTTTTTCATGTGACAATAACTTAAATTGTATCATGTAAAGCAATGTGCTCCCAAAACTATACATGTAAATCATTTCTTTACCCTTGCCTAGAAAGAAGGATATGAGACAGCATTGAATACAGGGCAGAAAATACAACCTTTACAGTCTCAAGAGTCAGCATGGTTTGAAAGCCTCATTTTTTCTCTATAACAATGGTTAAGACTAATTTCTTCTTGTGGCCTTTGATCAAAGTATCACATGCTTTAAAGCAGTCTTTCTCTCTGCTCTTACAATAGGGACCGGAATTGCTATCGGTATGAGGACCAAACAGAGACAGGGGAACTTGTCATTATGAACAGTGACTAGCTGGAGTCATCCCATTGTGCCATTTGAACATGCTTTATTCCCAAGTGCTCCCTTTATTGCCCAAGCTCACCATTACACAGTGGAAGATGTGTAGTCAGAGGCGATTCCCCCCATAAGTATGATATCCCAGATACAGGTGTGTCCATGTGAAGGATATGAAGCAATATAGTTTGGGAATGAATAGAATAGTTACATGATGTAGTAGTTGGCATTGTAGTGGTGGTAGTTGTGGGCATGGTAGTGGTTGTAGTTGTTGTTGGCATAGTTGTAGTTGTTGTTGGCATTGTTGTAGTTGTAGTTGTTGGCATGGTAGTGGTTGTAGTTGTTGTTGGCATAGTTGTAGTTGTTGTTGGCATTGTTGTAGTTGTAGTTGTAGGCATGGTTGTTGTTGAGGTCGTTGGCATTGTTGTTGTAGATGTTGTAGGCATGGTTGTGGTTGTGGAGGTTGGCATTGTTGTTGAAGTGGTTGTTGGCATTGTTGTGGTTGTTGTGGGCATGGTAGTTGTAGTTGTTGGCATTGTTGTGGTTGTTGATGTTGGCATTGTTGTGGTTGTTGATGTTGGCATTGTTGTGGTAGTTGTTGTTGGCATGGTAGTAGTTGTTGAGGTTGGCATTGTTGTGGTGGTGGTTGTGGGCATTGTTGTGGTAGTTGTTGTTGGCATAGTTGTGGTAGTTGTTGTTGGCATTGTTGTGGATGTTGTTGTTGGCATTGTTGTGGATGTTGTTGTGGGCATTGTTGTTGTGGTTGTAGTTGGCATGGTAGTAGTTGTTGTAGGCATTGTTGTGGTGGTCGATGTTGGCATTGTTGTGGTGGTGGTTGTTGGCATTGTTGTGGTGGTTGTTGTTGGCATTGTTGTGGTCGTTGTAGATGGCATTGTTGTTGTGGTGGTGGTTACTATAAATAAGTCAATACTCATATTTAGTGGGACTTACTCAAGAATATTCAATGTCTGTTGTCATTTGCCAATCTTTTTTAAATGGAGAAAATTCACTTTATTTTTACTGTAGATTTCTTATAACGAGAACCGTTCATTTAGTTCCTTCTTCCCACTTGGTCTAATAAAACACTTATTTACTATATACTCTGATTCCAATTGACCTATCGCTTTGATACTTTACACTTTGAAGTTTACCAGAAACAGGTTCTCTCTGCCACCAGAATGATACAAAATCAGAGCAGTTTTCTATATCTCTATAAAGTCTCCATAGATACTAGTTCTCAGTATATATCCCTATCGTTCCAGGTGGGCATATGCAGAGAGAATGCAGAGATGAGTCAAATTTACTCATTTACTCCATTACTCAGAGAGTTTCTATTTGAATTGTAGCCTTTATATTTCCCTGGACTCCCACTGAAAGTACCACCTGAGGATTCTACATGTCTAGAAAATGATAGCTGTTATGATATCAGAAGGTTACTTTTAACAATGCTGTACTTACCAACGCCATATTCACAGATTGCAACATCAAAGTTGAAGACGAAGAATTCATTATCTCTTGTGGGACTGCCAGTTTCTGGCTCAATCTTAATCATGCCCATCTGCTCTCCGTTGGACAGCATGATTTCTCCATCAGAAGGAACGACATCAGAGTAGACCTTGGTCCATGTTTTGTCTGTATCTGTCTCCATCTTGTAGATGTTCACTGTCTCCAAGTTATCATTATAGATCTTGACAGCAAAGACAGTGGCAAAGCTGTGTGGGTATCCCTTGTGGTCAATGTCGACTGTCACCGATGGTTTCAATGTTGGCATCCTGGCAAACCTCAGCTTCTGCTCAGAAGGACGAGCATGGTTCACATCATGGGATGATTCTGGTTCGGGATCGAAGATGGTGATCAGATCCTCTGGAACAGCTTCCTTATCATTCATGATCCATTTAGGATGCTGTTTGTTTGGACACTTCCCTGCAAAGTAGAACAATTGGTATTGTTATAGTAATCTAATTTGCATTGCAAGATCTCTGTGGTCAGAATCTCTAAGGAAAAGTGTTTTTTCATGTGACAATAACTTAAATTGTATCCTGTAAAGCAATGTGCTCCCAAAACTATACATGTAAATCATTTCTTTACCCTTGCCTAGAAAGAAGGATATGAGACAGCATTGAATACAGGGCAGAAAATACAACCTTTACAGTCTCAAGAGTCAGCATGGTTTGAAAGCCTCATTTTTTCTCTATAACAATGGTTAAGACTAATTTCTTCTTGTGGCCTTTGATCAAAGTATCACATGCTTTAAAGCAGTCTTTCTCTCTGCTCTTACAATAGGGACCGGAATTGCTATCGGTATGAGGACCAAACAGAGACAGGGGAACTTGTCATTATGAACAGTGACTAGCTGGAGTCATCCCATTGTGCCATTTGAACATGCTTTATTCCCAAGTGCTCCCTTTATTGCCCAAGCTCACCATTACACAGTGGAAGATGTGTAGTCAGAGGCGATTCCCCCCATAAGTATGATATCCCAGATACAGGTGTGTCCATGTGAAGGATATGAAGCAATATAGTTTGGGAATGAATAGAATAGTTACATGATGTAGTAGTTGGCATTGTAGTGGTGGTAGTTGTGGGCATGGTAGTGGTTGTAGTTGTTGTTGGCATAGTTGTAGTTGTTGTTGGCATTGTTGTAGTTGTAGTTGTTGGCATGGTAGTGGTTGTAGTTGTTGTTGGCATAGTTGTAGTTGTTGTTGGCATTGTTGTAGTTGTAGTTGTAGGCATGGTTGTTGTTGAGGTCGTTGGCATTGTTGTTGTAGATGTTGTAGGCATGGTTGTGGTTGTGGAGGTTGGCATTGTTGTTGAAGTGGTTGTTGGCATTGTTGTGGTTGTTGTGGGCATGGTAGTTGTAGTTGTTGGCATTGTTGTGGTTGTTGATGTTGGCATTGTTGTGGTTGTTGATGTTGGCATTGTTGTGGTAGTTGTTGTTGGCATGGTAGTAGTTGTTGAGGTTGGCATTGTTGTGGTGGTGGTTGTGGGCATTGTTGTGGTAGTTGTTGTTGGCATAGTTGTGGTAGTTGTTGTTGGCATTGTTGTGGATGTTGTTGTTGGCATTGTTGTGGATGTTGTTGTGGGCATTGTTGTTGTGGTTGTAGTTGGCATGGTAGTAGTTGTTGTAGGCATTGTTGTGGTGGTCGATGTTGGCATTGTTGTGGTGGTGGTTGTTGGCATTGTTGTGGTGGTTGTTGTTGGCATTGTTGTGGTCGTTGTAGATGGCATTGTTGTTGTGGTGGTGGTTACTATAAATAAGTCAATACTCATATTTAGTGGGACTTACTCAAGAATATTCAATGTCTGTTGTCATTTGCCAATCTTTTTTAAATGGAGAAAATTCACTTTATTTTTACTGTAGATTTCTTATAACGAGAACCGTTCATTTAGTTCCTTCTTCCCACTTGGTCTAATAAAACACTTATTTACTATATACTCTGATTCCAATTGAACTATCGCTTTGATACTTTACACTTTGAAGTTTACCAGAAACAGGTTCTCTCTGCCACCAGAATGATACAAAATCAGAGCAGTTTTCTATATCTCTATAAAGTCTCCATAGATACTAGTTCTCAGTATATATCCCTATCGTTCCAGGTGGGCATATGCAGAGAGAATGCAGAGATGAGTCAAATTTACTCATTTACTCCATTACTCAGAGAGTTTCTATTTGAATTGTAGCCTTTATATTTCCCTGGACTCCCACTGAAAGTACCACCTGAGGATTCTACATGTCTAGAAAATGATAGCTGTTATGATATCAGAAGGTTACTTTTAACAATGCTGTACTTACCAACGCCATATTCACAGATTGCAACATCAAAGTTGAAGACGAAGAATTCATTATCTCTTGTGGGACTGCCAGTTTCTGGCTCAATCTTAATCATGCCCATCTGCTCTCCGTTGGACAGCATGATTTCTCCATCAGAAGGAACGACATCAGAGTAGACCTTGGTCCATGTTTTGTCTGTATCTGTCTCCATCTTGTAGATGTTCACTGTCTCCAAGTTATCATTATAGATCTTGACAGCAAAGACAGTGGCAAAGCTGTGTGGGTATCCCTTGTGGTCAATGTCGACTGTCACCGATGGTTTCAATGTTGGCATCCTGGCAAACCTCAGCTTCTGCTCAGAAGGACGAGCATGGTTCACATCATGGGATGATTCTGGTTCGGGATCGAAGATGGTGATCAGATCCTCTGGAACAGCTTCCTTATCATTCATGATCCATTTAGGATGCTGTTTGTTTGGACACTTCCCTGCAAAGTAGAACAATTGGTATTGTTATAGTAATCTAATTTGCATTGCAAGATCTCTGTGGTCAGAATCTCTAAGGAAAAGTGTTTTTTCATGTGACAATAACTTAAATTGTATCCTGTAAAGCAATGTGCTCCCAAAACTATACATGTAAATCATTTCTTTACCCTTGCCTAGAAAGAAGGATATGAGACAGCATTGAATACAGGGCAGAAAATACAACCTTTACAGTCTCAAGAGTCAGCATGGTTTGAAAGCCTCATTCTTTCTCTATAACAATGGTTAAGACTAATTTCTTCTTGTGGCCTTTGATCAAAGTATCACATGCTTTAAAGCAGTCTTTCTCTCTGCTCTTACAATAGGGACCGGAATTGCTATCGGTATGAGGACCAAACAGAGACAGGGGAACTTGTCATTATGAACAGTGACTAGCTGGAGTCATCCCATTGTGCCATTTGAACATGCTTTATTCCCAAGTGCTCCCTTTATTGCCCAAGCTCACCATTACACAGTGGAAGATGTGTAGTCAGAGGCGATTCCCCCCATAAGTATGATATCCCAGATACAGGTGTGTCCATGTGAAGGATATGAAGCAATATAGTTTGGGAATGAATAGAATAGTTACATGATGTAGTAGTTGGCATTGTAGTGGTGGTAGTTGTGGGCATGGTAGTGGTTGTAGTTGTTGTTGGCATAGTTGTAGTTGTTGTTGGCATTGTTGTAGTTGTAGTTGTTGGCATGGTAGTGGTTGTAGTTGTTGTTGGCATAGTTGTAGTTGTTGTTGGCATTGTTGTAGTTGTAGTTGTAGGCATGGTTGTTGTTGAGGTCGTTGGCATTGTTGTTGTAGATGTTGTAGGCATGGTTGTGGTTGTGGAGGTTGGCATTGTTGTTGAAGTGGTTGTTGGCATTGTTGTGGTTGTTGTGGGCATGGTAGTTGTAGTTGTTGGCATTGTTGTGGTTGTTGATGTTGGCATTGTTGTGGTTGTTGATGTTGGCATTGTTGTGGTAGTTGTTGTTGGCATGGTAGTAGTTGTTGAGGTTGGCATTGTTGTGGTGGTGGTTGTGGGCATTGTTGTGGTAGTTGTTGTTGGCATAGTTGTGGTAGTTGTTGTTGGCATTGTTGTGGATGTTGTTGTTGGCATTGTTGTGGATGTTGTTGTGGGCATTGTTGTTGTGGTTGTAGTTGGCATGGTAGTAGTTGTTGTAGGCATTGTTGTGGTGGTCGATGTTGGCATTGTTGTGGTGGTGGTTGTTGGCATTGTTGTGGTGGTTGTTGTTGGCATTGTTGTGGTCGTTGTAGATGGCATTGTTGTTGTGGTGGTGGTTACTATAAATAAGTCAATACTCATATTTAGTGGGACTTACTCAAGAATATTCAATGTCTGTTGTCATTTGCCAATCTTTTTTAAATGGAGAAAATTCACTTTATTTTTACTGTAGATTTCTTATAACGAGAACCGTTCATTTAGTTCCTTCTTCCCACTTGGTCTAATAAAACACTTATTTACTATATACTCTGATTCCAATTGACCTATCGCTTTGATACTTTACACTTTGAAGTTTACCAGAAACAGGTTCTCTCTGCCACCAGAATGATACAAAATCAGAGCAGTTTTCTATATCTCTATAAAGTCTCCATAGATACTAGTTCTCAGTATATATCCCTATCGTTCCAGGTGGGCATATGCAGAGAGAATGCAGAGATGAGTCAAATTTACTCATTTACTCCATTACTCAGAGAGTTTCTATTTGAATTGTAGCCTTTATATTTCCCTGGACTCCCACTGAAAGTACCACCTGAGGATTCTACATGTCTAGAAAATGATAGCTGTTATGATATCAGAAGGTTACTTTTAACAATGCTGTACTTACCAACGCCATATTCACAGATTGCAACATCAAAGTTGAAGACGAAGAATTCATTATCTCTTGTGGGACTGCCAGTTTCTGGCTCAATCTTAATCATGCCCATCTGCTCTCCGTTGGACAGCATGATTTCTCCATCAGAAGGAACGACATCAGAGTAGACCTTGGTCCATGTTTTGTCTGTATCTGTCTCCATCTTGTAGATGTTCACTGTCTCCAAGTTATCATTATAGATCTTGACAGCAAAGACAGTGGCAAAGCTGTGTGGGTATCCCTTGTGGTCAATGTCGACTGTCACCGATGGTTTCAATGTTGGCATCCTGGCAAACCTCAGCTTCTGCTCAGAAGGACGAGCATGGTTCACATCATGGGATGATTCTGGTTCGGGATCGAAGATGGTGATCAGATCCTCTGGAACAGCTTCCTTATCATTCATGATCCATTTAGGATGCTGTTTGTTTGGACACTTCCCTGCAAAGTAGAACAATTGGTATTGTTATAGTAATCTAATTTGCATTGCAAGATCTCTGTGGTCAGAATCTCTAAGGAAAAGTGTTTTTTCATGTGACAATAACTTAAATTGTATCATGTAAAGCAATGTGCTCCCAAAACTATACATGTAAATCATTTCTTTACCCTTGCCTAGAAAGAAGGATATGAGACAGCATTGAATACAGGGCAGAAAATACAACCTTTACAGTCTCAAGAGTCAGCATGGTTTGAAAGCCTCATTTTTTCTCTATAACAATGGTTAAGACTAATTTCTTCTTGTGGCCTTTGATCAAAGTATCACATGCTTTAAAGCAGTCTTTCTCTCTGCTCTTACAATAGGGACCGGAATTGCTATCGGTATGAGGACCAAACAGAGACAGGGGAACTTGTCATTATGAACAGTGACTAGCTGGAGTCATCCCATTGTGCCATTTGAACATGCTTTATTCCCAAGTGCTCCCTTTATTGCCCAAGCTCACCATTACACAGTGGAAGATGTGTAGTCAGAGGCGATTCCCCCCATAAGTATGATATCCCAGATACAGGTGTGTCCATGTGAAGGATATGAAGCAATATAGTTTGGGAATGAATAGAATAGTTACATGATGTAGTAGTTGGCATTGTAGTGGTGGTAGTTGTGGGCATGGTAGTGGTTGTAGTTGTTGTTGGCATAGTTGTAGTTGTTGTTGGCATTGTTGTAGTTGTAGTTGTTGGCATGGTAGTGGTTGTAGTTGTTGTTGGCATAGTTGTAGTTGTTGTTGGCATTGTTGTAGTTGTAGTTGTAGGCATGGTTGTTGTTGAGGTCGTTGGCATTGTTGTTGTAGATGTTGTAGGCATGGTTGTGGTTGTGGAGGTTGGCATTGTTGTTGAAGTGGTTGTTGGCATTGTTGTGGTTGTTGTGGGCATGGTAGTTGTAGTTGTTGGCATTGTTGTGGTTGTTGATGTTGGCATTGTTATGGTTGTTGATGTTGGCATTGTTGTGGTAGTTGTTGTTGGCATGGTAGTAGTTGTTGAGGTTGGCATTGTTGTGGTGGTGGTTGTGGGCATTGTTGTGGTAGTTGTTGTTGGCATAGTTGTGGTAGTTGTTGTTGGCATTGTTGTGGATGTTGTTGTTGGCATTGTTGTGGATGTTGTTGTGGGCATTGTTGTTGTGGTTGTAGTTGGCATGGTAGTAGTTGTTGTAGGCATTGTTGTGGTGGTCGATGTTGGCATTGTTGTGGTGGTGGTTGTTGGCATTGTTGTGGTGGTTGTTGTTGGCATTGTTGTGGTCGTTGTAGATGGCATTGTTGTTGTGGTGGTGGTTACTATAAATAAGTCAATACTCATATTTAGTGGGACTTACTCAAGAATATTCAATGTCTGTTGTCATTTGCCAATCTTTTTTAAATGGAGAAAATTCACTTTATTTTTACTGTAGATTTCTTATAACGAGAACCGTTCATTTAGTTCCTTCTTCCCACTTGGTCTAATAAAACACTTATTTACTATATACTCTGATTCCAATTGACCTATCGCTTTGATACTTTACACTTTGAAGTTTACCAGAAACAGGTTCTCTCTGCCACCAGAATGATACAAAATCAGAGCAGTTTTCTATATCTCTATAAAGTCTCCATAGATACTAGTTCTCAGTATATATCCCTATCGTTCCAGGTGGGCATATGCAGAGAGAATGCAGAGATGAGTCAAATTTACTCATTTACTCCATTACTCAGAGAGTTTCTATTTGAATTGTAGCCTTTATATTTCCCTGGACTCCCACTGAAAGTACCACCTGAGGATTCTACATGTCTAGAAAATGATAGCTGTTATGATATCAGAAGGTTACTTTTAACAATGCTGTACTTACCAACGCCATATTCACAGATTGCAACATCAAAGTTGAAGACGAAGAATTCATTATCTCTTGTGGGACTGCCAGTTTCTGGCTCAATCTTAATCATGCCCATCTGCTCTCCGTTGGACAGCATGATTTCTCCATCAGAAGGAACGACATCAGAGTAGACCTTGGTCCATGTTTTGTCTGTATCTGTCTCCATCTTGTAGATGTTCACTGTCTCCAAGTTATCATTATAGATCTTGACAGCAAAGACAGTGGCAAAGCTGTGTGGGTATCCCTTGTGGTCAATGTCGACTGTCACCGATGGTTTCAATGTTGGCATCCTGGCAAACCTCAGCTTCTGCTCAGAAGGACGAGCATGGTTCACATCATGGGATGATTCTGGTTCGGGATCGAAGATGGTGATCAGATCCTCTGGAACAGCTTCCTTATCATTCATGATCCATTTAGGATGCTGTTTGTTTGGACACTTCCCTGCAAAGTAGAACAATTGGTATTGTTATAGTAATCTAATTTGCATTGCAAGATCTCTGTGGTCAGAATCTCTAAGGAAAAGTGTTTTTTCATGTGACAATAACTTAAATTGTATCCTGTAAAGCAATGTGCTCCCAAAACTATACATGTAAATCATTTCTTTACCCTTGCCTAGAAAGAAGGATATGAGACAGCATTGAATACAGGGCAGAAAATACAACCTTTACAGTCTCAAGAGTCAGCATGGTTTGAAAGCCTCATTTTTTCTCTATAACAATGGTTAAGACTAATTTCTTCTTGTGGCCTTTGATCAAAGTATCACATGCTTTAAAGCAGTCTTTCTCTCTGCTCTTACAATAGGGACCGGAATTGCTATCGGTATGAGGACCAAACAGAGACAGGGGAACTTGTCATTATGAACAGTGACTAGCTGGAGTCATCCCATTGTGCCATTTGAACATGCTTTATTCCCAAGTGCTCCCTTTATTGCCCAAGCTCACCATTACACAGTGGAAGATGTGTAGTCAGAGGCGATTCCCCCCATAAGTATGATATCCCAGATACAGGTGTGTCCATGTGAAGGATATGAAGCAATATAGTTTGGGAATGAATAGAATAGTTACATGATGTAGTAGTTGGCATTGTAGTGGTGGTAGTTGTGGGCATGGTAGTGGTTGTAGTTGTTGTTGGCATAGTTGTAGTTGTTGTTGGCATTGTTGTAGTTGTAGTTGTTGGCATGGTAGTGGTTGTAGTTGTTGTTGGCATAGTTGTAGTTGTTGTTGGCATTGTTGTAGTTGTAGTTGTAGGCATGGTTGTTGTTGAGGTCGTTGGCATTGTTGTTGTAGATGTTGTAGGCATGGTTGTGGTTGTGGAGGTTGGCATTGTTGTTGAAGTGGTTGTTGGCATTGTTGTGGTTGTTGTGGGCATGGTAGTTGTAGTTGTTGGCATTGTTGTGGTTGTTGAAGTTGGCATTGTTGTGGTTGTTGATGTTGGCATTGTTGTGGTAGTTGTTGTTGGCATGGTAGTAGTTGTTGAGGTTGGCATTGTTGTGGTGGTGGTTGTGGGCATTGTTGTGGTAGTTGTTGTTGGCATAGTTGTGGTAGTTGTTGTTGGCATTGTTGTGGATATTGTTGTTGGCATTGTTGTGGATGTTGTTGTGGGCATTGTTGTTGTGGTTGTAGTTGGCATGGTAGTAGTTGTTGTAGGCATTGTTGTGGTGGTCGATGTTGGCATTGTTGTGGTGGTGGTTGTTGGCATTGTTGTGGTGGTTGTTGTTGGCATTGTTGTGGTCGTTGTAGATGGCATTGTTGTTGTGGTGGTGGTTACTATAAATAAGTCAATACTCATATTTAGTGGGACTTACTCAAGAATATTCAATGTCTGTTGTCATTTGCCAATCTTTTTTAAATGGAGAAAATTCACTTTATTTTTACTGTAGATTTCTTATAACGAGAACCGTTCATTTAGTTCCTTCTTCCCACTTGGTCTAATAAAACACTTATTTACTATATACTCTGATTCCAATTGACCTATCGCTTTGATACTTTACACTTTGAAGTTTACCAGAAACAGGTTCTCTCTGCCACCAGAATGATACAAAATCAGAGCAGTTTTCTATATCTCTATAAAGTCTCCATAGATACTAGTTCTCAGTATATATCCCTATCGTTCCAGGTGGGCATATGCAGAGAGAATGCAGAGATGAGTCAAATTTACTCATTTACTCCATTACTCAGAGAGTTTCTATTTGAATTGTAGCCTTTATATTTCCCTGGACTCCCACTGAAAGTACCACCTGAGGATTCTACATGTCTAGAAAATGATAGCTGTTATGATATCAGAAGGTTACTTTTAACAATGCTGTACTTACCAACGCCATATTCACAGATTGCAACATCAAAGTTGAAGACGAAGAATTCATTATCTCTTGTGGGACTGCCAGTTTCTGGCTCAATCTTAATCATGCCCATCTGCTCTCCGTTGGACAGCATGATTTCTCCATCAGAAGGAACGACATCAGAGTAGACCTTGGTCCATGTTTTGTCTGTATCTGTCTCCATCTTGTAGATGTTCACTGTCTCCAAGTTATCATTATAGATCTTGACAGCAAAGACAGTGGCAAAGCTGTGTGGGTATCCCTTGTGGTCAATGTCGACTGTCACCGATGGTTTCAATGTTGGCATCCTGGCAAACCTCAGCTTCTGCTCAGAAGGACGAGCATGGTTCACATCATGGGATGATTCTGGTTCGGGATCGAAGATGGTGATCAGATCCTCTGGAACAGCTTCCTTATCATTCATGATCCATTTAGGATGCTGTTTGTTTGGACACTTCCCTGCAAAGTAGAACAATTGGTATTGTTATAGTAATCTAATTTGCATTGCAAGATCTCTGTGGTCAGAATCTCTAAGGAAAAGTGTTTTTTCATGTGACAATAACTTAAATTGTATCCTGTAAAGCAATGTGCTCCCAAAACTATACATGTAAATCATTTCTTTACCCTTGCCTAGAAAGAAGGATATGAGACAGCATTGAATACAGGGCAGAAAATACAACCTTTACAGTCTCAAGAGTCAGCATGGTTTGAAAGCCTCATTTTTTCTCTATAACAATGGTTAAGACTAATTTCTTCTTGTGGCCTTTGATCAAAGTATCACATGCTTTAAAGCAGTCTTTCTCTCTGCTCTTACAATAGGGACCGGAATTGCTATCGGTATGAGGACCAAACAGAGACAGGGGAACTTGTCATTATGAACAGTGACTAGCTGGAGTCATCCCATTGTGCCATTTGAACATGCTTTATTCCCAAGTGCTCCCTTTATTGCCCAAGCTCACCATTACACAGTGGAAGATGTGTAGTCAGAGGCGATTCCCCCCATAAGTATGATATCCCAGATACAGGTGTGTCCATGTGAAGGATATGAAGCAATATAGTTTGGGAATGAATAGAATAGTTACATGATGTAGTAGTTGGCATTGTAGTGGTGGTAGTTGTGGGCATGGTAGTGGTTGTAGTTGTTGTTGGCATAGTTGTAGTTGTTGTTGGCATTGTTGTAGTTGTAGTTGTTGGCATGGTAGTGGTTGTAGTTGTTGTTGGCATAGTTGTAGTTGTTGTTGGCATTGTTGTAGTTGTAGTTGTAGGCATGGTTGTTGTTGAGGTCGTTGGCATTGTTGTTGTAGATGTTGTAGGCATGGTTGTGGTTGTGGAGGTTGGCATTGTTGTTGAAGTGGTTGTTGGCATTGTTGTGGTTGTTGTGGGCATGGTAGTTGTAGTTGTTGGCATTGTTGTGGTTGTTGATGTTGGCATTGTTGTGGTTGTTGATGTTGGCATTGTTGTGGTAGTTGTTGTTGGCATGGTAGTAGTTGTTGAGGTTGGCATTGTTGTGGTGGTGGTTGTGGGCATTGTTGTGGTAGTTGTTGTTGGCATAGTTGTGGTAGTTGTTGTTGGCATTGTTGTGGATGTTGTTGTTGGCATTGTTGTGGATGTTGTTGTGGGCATTGTTGTTGTGGTTGTAGTTGGCATGGTAGTAGTTGTTGTAGGCATTGTTGTGGTGGTCGATGTTGGCATTGTTGTGGTGGTGGTTGTTGGCATTGTTGTGGTGGTTGTTGTTGGCATTGTTGTGGTCGTTGTAGATGGCATTGTTGTTGTGGTGGTGGTTACTATAAATAAGTCAATACTCATATTTAGTGGGACTTACTCAAGAATATTCAATGTCTGTTGTCATTTGCCAATCTTTTTTAAATGGAGAAAATTCACTTTATTTTTACTGTAGATTTCTTATAACGAGAACCGTTCATTTAGTTCCTTCTTCCCACTTGGTCTAATAAAACACTTATTTACTATATACTCTGATTCCAATTGACCTATCGCTTTGATACTTTACACTTTGAAGTTTACCAGAAACAGGTTCTCTCTGCCACCAGAATGATACAAAATCAGAGCAGTTTTCTATATCTCTATAAAGTCTCCATAGATACTAGTTCTCAGTATATATCCCTATCGTTCCAGGTGGGCATATGCAGAGAGAATGCAGAGATGAGTCAAATTTACTCATTTACTCCATTACTCAGAGAGTTTCTATTTGAATTGTAGCCTTTATATTTCCCTGGACTCCCACTGAAAGTACCACCTGAGGATTCTACATGTCTAGAAAATGATAGCTGTTATGATATCAGAAGGTTACTTTTAACAATGCTGTACTTACCAACGCCATATTCACAGATTGCAACATCAAAGTTGAAGACGAAGAATTCATTATCTCTTGTGGGACTGCCAGTTTCTGGCTCAATCTTAATCATGCCCATCTGCTCTCCGTTGGACAGCATGATTTCTCCATCAGAAGGAACGACATCAGAGTAGACCTTGGTCCATGTTTTGTCTGTATCTGTCTCCATCTTGTAGATGTTCACTGTCTCCAAGTTATCATTATAGATCTTGACAGCAAAGACAGTGGCAAAGCTGTGTGGGTATCCCTTGTGGTCAATGTCGACTGTCACCGATGGTTTCAATGTTGGCATCCTGGCAAACCTCAGCTTCTGCTCAGAAGGACGAGCATGGTTCACATCATGGGATGATTCTGGTTCGGGATCGAAGATGGTGATCAGATCCTCTGGAACAGCTTCCTTATCATTCATGATCCATTTAGGATGCTGTTTGTTTGGACACTTCCCTGCAAAGTAGAACAATTGGTATTGTTATAGTAATCTAATTTGCATTGCAAGATCTCTGTGGTCAGAATCTCTAAGGAAAAGTGTTTTTTCATGTGACAATAACTTAAATTGTATCATGTAAAGCAATGTGCTCCCAAAACTATACATGTAAATCATTTCTTTACCCTTGCCTAGAAAGAAGGATATGAGACAGCATTGAATACAGGGCAGAAAATACAACCTTTACAGTCTCAAGAGTCAGCATGGTTTGAAAGCCTCATTTTTTCTCTATAACAATGGTTAAGACTAATTTCTTCTTGTGGCCTTTGATCAAAGTATCACATGCTTTAAAGCAGTCTTTCTCTCTGCTCTTACAATAGGGACCGGAATTGCTATCGGTATGAGGACCAAACAGAGACAGGGGAACTTGTCATTATGAACAGTGACTAGCTGGAGTCATCCCATTGTGCAATTTGAACATGCTTTCTTCCCAAGTGCTCCCTTCATTGCACAAGCTCACCAATACACAGTGGGAGATGTGTAGTCAGAGCCTATTCGCCCCATAAGTATGATATCCCAGATACGGGTGTGTCCATGTGAAGGATATGAAGCAATATAGTTTGGGAATGAATAGAATAGTTACATGATGTAGTAGTTGGCATTGTAGTGGTGGTAGTTGTGGGCATGGTAGTGGTTGTAGTTGTTGTTGGCATAGTTGTAGTTGTTGTTGGCATTGTTGTAGTTGTAGTTGTTGGCATGGTAGTGGTTGTAGTTGTTGTTGGCATAGTTGTAGTTGTTGTTGGCATTGTTGTAGTTGTTGGCATGGTTGTTGTTGAGGTCGTTGGCATTGTTGTTGTAGATGTTGTAGGCATGGTTGTGGTTGTGGAGGTTGGCATTGTTGTTGAAGTGGTTGTTGGCATTGTTGTTGTGGTTGTTGTGGGCATGGTAGTTGTAGTTGTTGGCATTGTTGTGGTTGTTGATGTTGGCATTGTTGTGGTTGTTGATGTTGGTATTGTTGTGGTAGTTGTTGTTGGCATGGTTGTTGTTGTTGAGGTTGGCATTGTTGTGGTGGTGGTTGTGGGCATTGTTGTGGTAGTTGTTGTTGGCATAGTTGTGGTAGTTGTTGTTGGCATTGTTGTGGATGTTGTTGTTGGCATTGTTGTGGATGTTGTTGTGGGCATTGTTGTTGTGGTTGTAGTTGGCATGGTAGTAGTTGTTGTAGGCATTGTTGTAGTGGTCGATGTTGGCATTGTTGTGGTGGTGGTTGTTGGCATTGTTGTGGTGGTTGTTGTTGGCATTGTTGTGGTCGTTGTAGATGGCATTGTTGTTGTGGTGGTGGTTACTATAAATAAGTCAATACTCATATTTAGTGGGACTTACTCAAGAATATTCAATGTCTGTTGTCATTTGCCAATCTTCTTTAAATGGAGAAAATTCACTTTATTTTTACTGTAGATTTCTTATGACGAGAACCGTTCATTTAGTTCCTTCTTCCCACTTGGTCTAATAAAACACTTATTTACTATATACTCTGATTCCAATTGACCTATCGCTTTGATACTTTACACTTTGAAGTTTACCAGAAACAGGTTCTCTCTGCCACCAGAATGATACAAAATCAGAGCAGTTTTCTATATCTCTATAAAGTCTCCATAGATACTAGTTCTCAGTATATATCCCTATCGTTCCAGGTGGGCATATGCAGAGAGAATGCAGAGATGAGTCAAATTTACTCATTTACTCCATTACTCAGAGAGTTTCTATTTGAATTGTAGCCTTTATATTTCCCTGGACTCCCACTGAAAGTACCACCTGAGGATTCTACATGTCTAGAAAATGATAGCTGTTATGATATCAGAAGGTTACTTTTAACAATGCTGTACTTACCAACGCCATATTCACAGATTGCAACATCAAAGTTGAAGACGAAGAATTCATTATCTCTTGTGGGACTGCCAGTTTCTGGCTCAATCTTAATCATGCCCATCTGCTCTCCGTTGGACAGCATGATTTCTCCATCAGAAGGAACGACATCAGAGTAGACCTTGGTCCATGTTTTGTCTGTATCTGTCTCCTTCTTGTAGATGTTCACTGTCTCCAAGTTATCATTATAGATCTTGACAGCAAAGACAGTGGCAAAGCTGTGTGGGTATCCCTTGTGGTCAATGTCGACTGTCACCGATGGTTTCAATGTTGGCATCCTGGCAAACCTCAGCTTCTGCTCAGAAGGACGAGCATGGTTCACATCATGGGATGATTCTGGTTCGGGATCGAAGATGGTGATCAGATCCTCTGGAACAGCTTCCTTATCATTCATGATCCATTTAGGATGCTGTTTGTTTGGACACTTCCCTGCAAAGTAGAACAATTTGTATTGTTATAGTAATCTAATTTGCATTGCAAGATCTCTGTGGTCAGAATCTCTAAGGAAAAGTGTTTTTTCATGTGACAATAACTTAAATTGTATCCTGTAAAGCAATGTGCTCCCAAAACTATACATGTAAATCATTTCTTTACCCTTGCCTAGAAAGAAGGATATGAGACAGCATTGAATACAGGGCAGAAAATACAACCTTTACAGTCTCAAGAGTCAGCATGGTTTGAAAGCCTCATTCTTTCTCTATAACAATGGTTAAGACTAATTTCTTCTTGTGGCCTTTGATCAAAGTATCACATGCCTTAAAGCAGTTTTTTCTCTGCTCTTACAATAGGGACCGGAATTGCTATCGGTATGAGGACCAAACAGAGACAGGGGAACTTGTCATTATGAACAGTGACTAGCTGGAGTCATCCCATTGTGCCATTTGAACATGCTTTATTCCCAAGTGCTCCCTTTATTGCCCAAGCTCACCATTACACAGTGGAAGATGTGTAGTCAGAGGCGATTCCCCCCATAAGTATGATATCCCAGATACAGGTGTGTCCATGTGAAGGATATGAAGCAATATAGTTTGGGAATGAATAGAATAGTTACATGATGTAGTAGTTGGCATTGTAGTGGTGGTAGTTGTTGGCATGGTAGTGGTTGTAGTTGTTGTTGGCATAGTTGTAGTTGTTGTTGGCATTGTTGTAGTTGTAGTTGTTGGCATGGTAGTGGTTGTAGTTGTTGTTGGCATAGTTGTAGTTGTTGTTGGCATTGTTGTAGTTGTAGTTGTAGGCATGGTTGTTGTTGAGGTCGTTGGCATTGTTGTTGTAGATGTTGTAGGCATGGTTGTGGTTGTGGAGGTTGGCATTGTTGTTGAAGTGGTTGTTGGCATTGTTGTTGTGGTTGTTGTGGGCATGGTAGTTGTAGTTGTTGGCATTGTTGTGGTTGTTGTTGTTGGCATTGTTGTGGTTGTTGATGTTGGCATTGTTGTGGTAGTTGTTGTTGGCATGGTAGTAGTTGTTGAGGTTGGCATTGTTGTGGTGGTGGTTGTGGGCATTGTTGTGGTAGTTGTTGTTGGCATAGTTGTGGTAGTTGTTGTTGGCATTGTTGTGGATGTTGTTGTTGGCATTGTTGTGGATGTTGTTGTGGGCATTGTTGTTGTGGTTGTAGTTGGCATGGTAGTAGTTGTTGTAGGCATGGTTGTGGTGGTGGTTGTGGGCATTGTTGTGGTGGTTGTTGTTGGCATTGTTGTGGTCGTTGTAGATGGCATTGTTGTTGTGGTGGTGGTTACTATAAATAAGTCAATACTCATATTTAGTGGGACTTACTCAAGAATATTCAATGTCTGTTGTCATTTGCCAATCTTCTTTAAATGGAGAAAATTCACTTTATTTTTACTGCAGATTTCTTATGACAAGAATAGTTCATTTAGTCCATTCTACCCACTTGGTCTAACAAAACACTTATTTACTATATACTCTGATTCCAATTGACCTATCGCTTTGATACTTTACACTTTGAAGTTTACCAGAAACAGGTTCTCTCTGCCACAAGAATGATACAAAATCAGAGCAGTTTTCTATATCTCTATAAAGTCTCCATAGATACTAGTTCTCAGTATATATCCCTATCGTTCCAGGTGGGCATATGCAGAGAGAATGCAGAGATGAGTCAAATTTACTCATTTACTCCATTACTCAGAGAGTTTCTATTTGAATTGTAGCCTATATATAATTCCCTGGACTCCCACTGAAAGTACCACCTGAGGATTCTACATGACTAGAAAATGATAGCTGTTATGACATCAGAAGGTTACTTTTAACAATGCTGTACTTACCAACGCCATATTCACAGATTGCAACATCAAAGTTGAAGACGTAGAATTCATTATCTCTTGTGGGACTGCCAGTTTCTGGCTCAATCTTAATCATGCCCATCTGCTCTCCGTTGGACAGCATGATTTCTCCATCAGAAGGAACGACATCAGAGTAGACCTTGGTCCATGTTTTGTCTGTATCTGTCTCCTTCTTGTAGATGTTCACTGTCTCCAAGTTATCATTATAGATCTTGACAGCAAAGACAGTGGCAAAGCTGTGTGGGTATCCCTTGTGGTCAATGTCGACTGTCACCGATGGTTTCAATGTTGGCATCCTGGCAAACCTCAGCTTCTGCTCAGAAGGACGAGCATGGTTCACGTCATGGGATGATTCTGGTTCGGGATCGAAGATGGTGATCAGATCCTCTGGAACAGCTTCCTTATCATTCATGATCCATTTAGGATGCTGTTTGTTTGGACACTTCCCTGCAGAGTAGGAAAAGATGTAATTTAGTGATGTTAGGACTATGAGAGTGACAGGAATTTCTAGATAATCCCATTTCCTCAAGTGTCAATATCTCAATATTCTGTTACAGAATCTGCCCGCATACTCTCAGATTTAAATAGTTTTTTTCCCTTCGCGTAATTCGAAGTATCTTTCAAAATTGGCATCTCATAACCTTTAGCCTGTACTTCATTCTGCCACAAATCTCTTCTTTTAACTCTTTGCCTACCTCGCAGGTTATTAGACAGCAATGAATACAGGGCGGTAAATACCTGGCCTCTACTCTATACGTTTTAAACCACACCAATATTTCACTAAGATGAGAAAGGCCATGAAATGGAGCACCCCATAAGCTATCAGCACCAATATTCATCAAGTAGTAAGTTATTGGTTGAATGTGAACCTATCATTTAATTTCTAAAGGAACTGTTAAGATCTTGTAGACCAGGAGTGATATAAAGAAAGGTGTTATTTTCTATGAAAAGAACAGATTCTTTACGACCAAGCTTTTACATATTCTCGCCTTCCTTCCATGCTATGATTAGTATGTCGTTTTGTTCAATAATGGTTAAGATCAACTTCTTCTCGTGGCCCTTGATCGAAGTGTTACAGGTTTGTAGCAGTATTGGTCTATTCTTCCAGAATGCGGAATATAACTTGTATTGCTAGCATGGGGAAATAGAGACAGACATCGTAGACAGTGTCTTACTTAACATGTTCTCTTCCCTAAAGCTCCCTTATTCGCACACGTGTGTCATATATAATAGGAATATTGCATATGTAAACTTTCTGACAGATATGACCCGATCCATCTTGTGCACAACATATTAAAGAATATTTCATATCTACCAAATTTAAAAGAGTTGATGCATGCAAAATTGTCCAGATTTTTTAACCTTCATTCCCATCTGTAATTTATGGATAGCCCTATGACCATTATATGCCAGCAACAGGTAGATATATATATATATATATGTATATATATATATATATATATATATATATATATATATATGTGTGTGTGTGAGTGCGATAAAATATCAGCACTGAATAGGTTGCTCCAGATATATATTGTTGGCAAAAAAGTAGAATAGTTACATGATGTAGTAGTTGGCATTGTTGTCGTTGTTGATGTCGTTGGCATGGTTGTAGTTGTTGTTGTTGGCATTGTGGTTGTTGTTGTTGGCATTGTGGTTGTGGTAGTTGTGGGCATTGTTGTGGTTGTTGATGTTGTTGGCATTGTTGTGGTTGTTGATGTTGTTGGCATTGTTGTAGTTGTTGTTGGCATTGTGGTTGTTGTTGTTGGCATTGTGGTTGTGGTAGTTGTGGGCATTGTTGTGGTGGTTGTGGTTGTTGGCATTGTTGTGGTTGTTGATGTTGTTGGCATTGTTGTGGTTGTTGTTGTTGGCATTGTCGTAGTAGTTGTTGGCAATGTTGTTGTGGTAGTTGTTGGTATGGTGGTAGTTGTGGATGTTGGCATTGTTGTGGTTGTTGTTGTTGTTGGCATGGTTGTGGTTGTTGATGTGGTTGGCATTGTTGTGGTTGTTGTTGTTGGCATGGATGTGGTTGTTGATGTGGTTGGCATTGTTGTGGTTGTAGTTGTAGGGTGTGTTGTTGTGGTTGCTGTTGTTGGCATTGTGGTTGTGGTAGTTGTCTCAGTTGGTGTTGGAGAACCAGTGACTGGCATTGTTGTGGTTGTTGTTGGTATTGTGGTCGTGGTAGTTGTTGGCGTCGTTGTGGTTGTTGTTGGTATTGTGGTCGTGGTAGTTGTTGGCGTCGTTGTGGTTGTTGTTGGACTTGTGGTTGTTGTACTTGGGTGAGTAGTAGTAGTTGTTGTGGGCAGAGTGGTAGTTGTAGTTGTTGAAGTTGGTGTTGTTGTAGTTGTAGTAGTCACTAAAATGCAAATGATCAAAGACTTCAGTAACTACAATAGAGATGTTACCACTTCTGTATAGATGAGTCAGTATGTCCAAATATAATTATTTACACTGTGATTTTGTATCATAAACATTTAGTTCACATCATCTGTATAGGTAATTCAGTATGGTCAAATATAATTATCTATAATTACGATGACGCCTGGATGGAGAGAATACATTTTATTTCAGATATAAAATTATGACAATTTTTGTCTTTCTTTTAAAAGACCAGATTTTTTGACATTGTGAATAAAAGAGAATGATGATAACATTATAAATATGTTTTGTAGTAAAAGTCATACATAGTTGACAATGTGAAGTAAAAATCATACATAATTGAGAGTATGAAGAGGTAAAAGTTCATGACAAACTTTTTGTGTGTCCGTTGGCTGTCATGGACCTGAACGAACTGATCAGGTCACGTGAGTCATGTGACGTTGTTCGGTATGTATGTCGTAAAGTTATCCGGCACCCAGGCACGAAATTACCACCAATTTACAATTACTCTCCAATGCAATTTTGTAATATTTGCTTCAAAAGAGCCTCAAAACAAAATAGGAAGGCATCTGAAATAAGATATGTAACTAACTCTTCCTTAATGGAAAAACAACCGTGGTGACTTTGACACGTTACTTCACCGGAAACTAGACTATCGTAATCTGCACTTACCAACTCCGAAATTGCATACTCCAATGTCAAGATCCATGAGGAATAATGTGGGGTGGTCGGTTTCGCTTCCATCCAGTATCTCTATCTTTATCATTCCGATCTTTTCTCCATCTGGGAGGTAAATCTCTTCATTCTGTTCAACGTCAATATCTTCTTCTACTAGCGTCCATTCCTTATGAGAGTCCTCTTCTTTTTTATAGATGTTGATCCTATCAACATTGCCATTGGTCATCTTTATAGCATACACAAATGCATAGCTATGTGGGTGGCCTGGTTTGTTGATATCAATGATAATCTCAGGATTGCCATATGGTACACGATAGAAAGATGCCATATTGCCTCCTGGACGAACCACACTTGTAATCTGTTTCTCTGCCTCCGGATCTGGGTCCACAAAGTTGATGGCCTTAGTTGGGATTATACTTTCGTCGCCCATGATCCATTTGAGGGGTTCATTCGATGGGCACGTCCCTGGATAATATAAGAAATTGCAGCACAACGTTTAATACGGTAATGTTATTTTCCTTAACATTATTATTATATGCATTTATAACTAACTCGATGAGTAGAACAACTTACAATCGAGGCATAGTTTTGAGTTTCGTTTCTAATGTTCTTAATTTCCTCATATTGTCTCCCTCACCGCGTATGCAACTATTTGCATCAATGAGGAGCAAGTTTAAGTGTCAATTGGAACAACTAACCCCTGCCTTCTACTAATGGTTCGATGTTCTCAATACACATAATTAGATCGTGCGAACCATTTTTCCCATGAGACCGGGAGAACTGAAGGAGGGCGTATGCGAATGTGAATTCACAAGACATTCGCCTTAGTGGATATGGCGCTTAATACTCAAACATCTACTTGGGATTGAAAATAACAAAATTTACATTTTGTTGTGGTTGGCTCTGTTGTAGTTGTTGTTGTCGATGGCATTGTTGTAGTCGTTGTTGTTGTTGGCATAGTTGTGGTTGTAGTTGTTGGCATTGTTGTTGTAGTTGTTGTTGGCATTGCTGTTGTTGTAGATGTGGTTGTGGTCGTGGTTGTGGATGGATGCGTTGTAGTCGTTGTTGTTGGCATTGTAATAGTTGTAGTGACTAGCAAGAGAATATTTACCTGTTAGCTCAGAAATCAAAATTCTCCTAATTGAACTGAACTACACTAACCCTTCACCTTCTACAAAGAAATATGATGTCCAAATAAAGAAACACAACCACGCTTGGTTCTGCTTTCGTCAAGCTTTGGACGGAATTAGAACTTAGTGGGAGTCTTGTGGTAACAATATCATATACAATAACCATACATGTTCGACACATGCTTCTAAGTTTGAATATTCATGTAAACCTAAATATAAAATCCTGCCATGAAATCGACTGGATATTGTGTGGTTAGAATAATGATATCGCATGAGTACGGGATCCTAAAAAATGGAAACCATATTTATGAGCGAATAAATGTTGTGCCATCATTAATCTATAAAAGAATGACATCGCTACTTACGCAGAGCAACACGCCCACTGGGTACAAGACAGCCAGTAGCAGAAAAGGATTTTGTCAATCTGCCAGATGGAATCACCCCTTTAGTAAACATTTATCTACTGATTGACAATTATATCTCTGTATCGAATATTGTAAATTTAAATGTTCTCTGGTAGGATTTAGCAGGCCTGAACAAACACTTACCTGGAATCTTGTAACAACCCAGTATTTCAATATTAACTTTAGCATTTGTGACGCCTGTAGTATCAATGATCTTCATCTTGACCCAGTCATACTCCACGGTGGGAATGAACCATCCTTCAGTCCAGACGTTATTGCCCTCCACTGTCCATGTCTGAAAGGAATGTATCTAGTGCGTTAGACAACTTGAACTATAAATACTATTTAACGTCTGTCCTACGGTGTTGAATATTTATCCATTCTGTATACGACATAAATTATTATGAGCAGCAGATATATAACATCCGGAAGTGAAAGCATCCTTTAAAGGGATCAATTCATACTATATCTCAGCAGTTATATAAAACGTTCCGCAATTACTTACGAAAGGATACCGCTCCCATGTGTGTCCGTTATTGCTGAAGAGGAACTTGAAGTGGAATACGTTGGATGTGAGCATCCTGAATCCAGTGATGTTCATCTTACGATCAAACTGCATCCACAATTCCTTCTTCTGATCCTGATTAGCCGGGACCCATCCAAGACGGTTGAGCTGAAATACAGATGTATATTAAAGATAGACCGCAGGTGACATCGTCTTTATCATGTATTTGTTATATTGTGGAGATGTACGTACTCTTAGGCAAAAGCAAATGAGGTTGGACCTAGTGTCAAATGCACAGCAGCATTCTCAACCTTTTTGATAGATGTTAACGCTTCGATGGAGCCGAATATCTATACTATCGCCCACGTAGTTCGTCATATACGCACCGAGGGCGCGCGTTTTAGTGACAGTGACACCTGCCACTTCTAGATTTGACATGGCGTCTTAAAGGTTAATCTACCTCGGGCTCTTGTTGTAAGGACCACACACTTCTCAGAGTTTTGACTCTCTGAACTGAGCAGGCAATCCTAATTCTAGGGCTTTACGATATATCACCATTTTAAGGTGCAATAATGATTTGCGGAATTTTTGCTCATATTGGCTAATACTGTGGCATGGTAATCAAATGCACGAATTGGGACCATAGATAGCGGATAAGATGCATTAAGTATTTATATACCCGTGAAGTTTATTCTAATAAAGTCTCTCACCTTAGCCTCCCATGGTCCATACACTCCCTGCATGTCCTCGAACTCAGATGATGCTCCCATCTTCAGCAGGCGATCTGTTCCACTCATTAGAACATCGTCACAAGGAGCTGTAGGGAAAATGATACCAGACATATAACGCATATTCCAATGTGTCTACAGGCCGTGCCATATGAATTGACAACATATTATACCATAAATAGAATACTTAGTAAGCTTGTGTTTTTATGCTTTTGGTGTTGTTTTTCAGTGTATTTTCCTTTTTGGGGGGTGGCGGTAAAGTATTGTTTATTGACAAAACGTATTCATCTCTCTGATGTAACGATCCTCTACACAGGTTGTCCTGGACTCTAGGTTATAGGATGCACGATTCCCAACAAGTGTAAACGACGACCGAACAAACTTTAGAAAGGAAATGCTGTCTTACCATTGTATGGTGTGGTTGTAGGAGGCATTGTTGTTGCTGAAGGATAAGAGCATTCGTAGTTAGATTTACTTTTCATTCAGATATATCATTGCTAAAGAATCATCATCTTTATCATTTATCCCAAGGTGGACCATTCATTCAACTGAATAACTGCTTTGTCTCTAAAGGATAGATGCAAGATTAAACACTACAATGGAGTTATAATTCTGTTCTATCTCTTTCTGTTATTGGTTTATGATGCCTCTCAAAAGTACTACAGACTTAATGTGTATTTATTCAAACTCTAGCAAAGGGAATTGTGCAAAAATGAATTTGTACAAGGAATAGCGTCACATACTGCAAGTAGCTGCCGGAAGCTCGCACACGTTGTTCTCATTCATGAAATATCCGATTGGACATTTGTATCCAGGGCAACATGGAGTGACAGACGCACAGGAGTCCATGGTATAGCAGTCTGGGTGACAGTGGCAGGAGCTGTCACTTTCACATGCTGTAAGACAGAGAAAGAAATGAAAACTATTTCACGCTGCTTTAGAGTCTTTTTAGTTCGTTATCAAACACACTCCTTAATTTAACCACATAATATCAGTCACATTGCTTTTTAAGCACCTTACATGAGACCTCCAGGAAAAGGAGAGATGTGTTAAGCTAACAATAGCTCATTGATAATGATACGATGAACGCAAGAGATCTTTTTATTTCTATCATACTGGTTTGCTCCTACAGTAGTTAGCTTTCTCTAAAAGAGTTATCTTTATGAATAAGCATATGGATTCAATTATTGAACGAAGACTGTGAGTATCTGTGTCCTTACATTTTGTCCTTTAGTATCAAGCGGTGGGTATCTATGAAGAAGTTTGACAAATACTTACGCGTTGTTGTTGTGGGTGGCATAGCTGTTGTTGTCGTTTCGTTTCCTGTGAACATTTTAAAACGTATAGAGTCAATTCTATTACCTCAATAATTTGGGTGGTCAACAAATTCACGTTGATTAGCTAAATGGTTCTAAGTAATTTGGGCAAATCATTTTAGAAGTGGCATTTAAAACCGGACGTACCAGTGGGACAGCCTGTAAATATTATCAAATATTTTCGCGATCTTCAAATTAGATAAGTTCTAAGATATGTTGAACATAATCCCGGGTTTAACGCCTCTGACTTACCGTGACATTTTTCACAGCACTCTCCCTCAGGTCGTTCCAAAGTCTGACCCTATAATGAAAGAATTTTAAAATTGGCTTTAAATTAAGGCGGCAAAGATTACTTTCACCTACATTTCAGAAAACCCAGATTACATATATTCTCATCGAAATAAGAATCTATATCAACATCATACGGTACACAAAGATCAGAAACACTGCTATTAGAGATATAGGAGGCTCGTTCTAAACTTACCGGTTTACACTCAATGATGATGTTGCATGACTTTGTATGGGGAACGACCTTGTTGTTCAGGCAGATGTACTCCTTACAGGGATCCTGGGTATCGGTCCATGTCTCTCCAGGCTAGTGACAAAGGAAGAGTGATCTTTTCATGAGAATTGAGATCTGCTATCGAAGACGATCTTACCCAGGTGATTTGGTGCTTATTATATATTCTTTTGTTTCTGTACTTCTCGTAACTCGATGGAGAATCAAAGATAAATCACGGACAGGAGCTATGTGATTCAGTATTTGATTATCTTGATTGCTAATAAGCAGAAGGAAGATATAGTTATTGTCAAGTTCTAAAACATTAATTCCAATTTTTTTTAAATCAAAATATTCAAGTTTCAGGAATTGTTCAAATGAATATATTCATATCCAACAATGTATCTTGCAGTTTTATAGTGCTTAGCTTTTGCTAAAGAAAACGCATATTTGTGAAGGTATTAAACTTTGATACTTACCTCACGAACATTGCCCTCATCATCGGTGCAGTTACAATGAGCAGCCTTAACACAGCCATTACCGTTAAAGGAATAACCCTTTTTGCATTCACAGCAATAGGTGGACCTGAACAGAAACGCAAGTACACAATGAATCATAGGTATATGAATATCAGTTCCATGTAGATGGTATGAGGGCATTAAGGTATCATGTGTATTGTATATTTTCAGTGCACTCCTTGTCTATCAATCAGTACATTCTGTCATAGAATAGAAAACATCGGAAGAATCTGGCCTGAATAATTCCATGTTGACAAGACATATAGCTCTGCTTGTATGACAATATATTTTAAAGGATATACTAAGTATTACATTATCCATTAAATCATTTAGAGATTTCGTCTAAACTGTTTCCTTGAATATATCCTGCATTGCTTAATTAGAGCACAGTTGTGAATAGCTAGGTTTAGTTGGTAGTATAGACGTACTTATGACATTCATCCTTGACGTTATTGCATGTATTGTTACGGCAGTAGTCCTTCGTGTCGCACTTTTCACGTGGTATTTCCATATCAGGTTCGTCACAACAATCCAGAGTAGGACATGCTACATTAGAAAATACAAAAGTACTTATATGTTTACAAACTATATGTAGTAATACCCATAATTATTAACGAAAGATAAGTGGCATAATATTCTATGAAAGTGAACTTTCTTTTTTACAAATTATGATCTCCAACACAATATACCGTTTATAAAAGTAATCTATGCTGTACACAGTTCTGTAAACTTGCCATACAATATGTTGACCATGGTAGGATAAAATTAAAATGATAACGATAGATATAACTAAGAGATTTCTTACGATGAGTAGTCGTAGATGGCATGGTGGTAGTTGCTGAAATAAGAATATATGATTTAGAAATTTGTTGGTGATTTGCAAATTCTGTACATCGGTAACGCCCCTTGAATCATAAAGGATTTTATTGCAGAGTATACATGTATCTTGTTTACAGGCCGTGCCCTATGAATGGATTACATATAAGACCATATATATCTTGATTGAATTCCCCATGTTCATACTTTGGTAATTGTTTCTAAAACGCAACATTTGAATTATATGGTTCAAATGACAATCAATGCATATGATAAAATATGAGTTACTCACTTGTTGGCTGAGTTGTTGTAATCGGCTCTACAATAAAGAAATAATAGTAACGTTTTATGTAATATGACAGTTGTAACGTATAAAACATTATTACACTTCAGAGCCGACCAATGAGAAAGAAATTGATTTCTTTGGAAGAACGGTACTACTACATGAAAGAAAGAAATTCTGCTAAAAAGAGAACATCTAAAGGTCTAAAGGCTTATAAAAACATGAATCATCCACTGTGTTAGAGGCAATAGGATCATATAGCTATATAGAAGGCAAACAAAATTAACAGATGTTGCCTGGATGACTAATATTTCCTATTTTCATTATGATAAAAACTCAGGTTCATGTGAGATGCACAATGGCGCAGTCTGCTATAGTTGCAGTAAATGAAGGCGAACGTTGTACGACTGTCCACATACCAGAGAGGAAACTGAATGACTATATATATATCTTCGAACACTTACCGCATGATGGGCAGCATTGGCCAGGCACATCTACTGTTACAGTATCGTCAGGACATTTCTCGCATGACGTGGTTGAACAGCGAATAATGGCCCATTTATCACAATAGCAGGATTTGCAAGGATCCTTCTCATCATCCCATGAGGAGAATTTCTGTATTAGAAGAAATTATGGTTTCATTATATAGGGTTGTAAGTAATCCAACCGAAATCTCTGTAGCTAGGCTAGGAATTATTGTAGCTAGGCTACGATGAGGGTGACAGGGCTGTCCCTTATTTACAAATAATCGACTTTTTCCACAGGTTATTCAATGAAAGCATACACTTACCCCTTTGCATTCTCCCTTAACCAGACATCCATCACAGGTAGTGGTAGATGTGGTGGTTGTAGTGGTTGTTGGGTTACTGTAAAAAGATGTTTAAAGACATGCTAGTTCATGACCCAAAGTGTAGGCTATAGGCTTTAACTCTTATTTTACATCTGGTGCTGGCTCATTCATATTGAAACCTATTTTAATGCATTATACAATAGCATTTTCATAGACAGATAACACTTGAACAAATCTGTAATGTATTGTTGATTCAACATTACATCAGTACTGACTGGACAAAGAAGTTACAGCCGAAGCGATTTGATCCTATCACAGACTTGGATAATCCTGATACCAGTAGGAGAATGAGTGAAGTCATTGCATCAGAACCAGCTGTGGTCTACACAAATAATGATGATGTCATCGTCAAGAACCGTCGGAACCCGTGCTGAAGTCGAACGGTGTGAAGTTTGGCGAATGCTTCAAATAATGTATCGTTTTTATGATGCCTGAATAACGAATACAGCTAAAAGCACGAACGTGACTTCAAACACTTGCGCACTTACCAGGCTGGGCTGTTGTCAGGGCTGCATGACACGGTTCCATCCTCGAGGCAAGTACAAATGCGGCATGGAATTTCGTTCTCTTCGGGATCCAATTCAGGGAAGGATTCTCCTCTCTGCAGTGAGTTCGTATAAGGTTATTAGGTATTGTTATGTTTGCTATTGAATGCCGTTATTTACACGCGTAGATCGAGAATAGCAAAGAGTTGATGCTAAAGATCTAAACGTGAATAATACATGGCCCTCTATGCATATCATGATACTGTGATACGGGTACACAAAAGGTGCTTGTTCATTTCTGACGTTACACGAAGCCAATTCATACAGAGCTCAATATTCCTTTGTGGGATATATAACATTGTCATAAGACGGCTTTGATCCCAACAAACTTCTTGAATATACATTAAACAACCACTAAGAACAATAACAAAATCAGCTCTGTACTTACGTTGTACACTTTTTCGTGGTAGACACACTTCTTACATGGGTTTCGCTTCATGCAGAAGTTAGCCTTATCAATGTTTTGGATGCTTGCGAGTTCTGGGTTGAAACCTTGGTTAGATGGGCAGTAGCACCACGATGGCGATGGCTGTACAATCCTGCATAAATACATAACAGATTACAGGTACAATTCATATTTCGCAGATACCTGACTCAGGACACAGAAGATGATAGAAGTGAGCATGCAATTACATGTTAATTCTATCCATAGTATTATATTTTAACTCGATCATTTTTCATGCCTACAGTTGCAGACTAAAGCTACATAATTCTGTCCAAGATAAGAAAATTATCTTACGTATACATTTCCTCGAGTGTCTTATTGCTGGCGGCCATTTCCACAAGCTGCTCACAAGTAATGTCCTCTGGGAAGCCACATGGAACATCGCAGAGAATGTTGACGCGCGGGCAAGCTGAGGGATATCAATGAATTATAACCATTAGTTCCTGATTTCCAGAATCCCTGTAGGTAATGTATAAATCACTTTCAAAAGCTCTCCGTAGTTGAGAACTAATCCAAAGTAGTAGTATTAGTTATAGTGGCACTTACGTGTTGTAGTGGATGTAGATACAGTCACAGTAGTTGTAGTTGGCGGCTTTGTTGTTGTTGCTGAAACACATTCGCATAATGCCGTTAAATTTGTATACCATTAACATATTACCATAATTGGAACATCAGATATGTTTTCTCTTCGTATTATTTCTCTATGATAAAGTTAGATTCACATTGGCCACTCGAGACAATGAAGATTAAATGATTATCAGAACGCTAGCGGAAACATGGGAGAACATTTTGAATAGTTATAAATCTGACTTCCCTGATTTATGTGGGAGCAGGAAGGTACAATTGTCTTCCATTTTGATCAATAACAAGCCTCTATCAAGGTACATATCTGTTCATTAACTTACTTGTTGGTGGAGTTGTTGTGATGCAACCTGGCAATGTCTTAACATACACAATTGTGTTCTTCTCACACTTGTACACGTGGCAGCCCTCCTCCCATGTGTTGTTGGCCTAGACGAGATGAAATCCAAATGTCAACTTTGCATTCGGGAACGTAATGTGGATGAGTAAATTATTATTACCTGTCGTGGAGACCCTGAAATGCATCTCTTAACGAATATTGTTGTGAAATTTGTGTTCTCTAGCAATTAATTTATAGTTCAAGTATAAGTCTCATCAACTTGGGTGTAAAAATAGCATTCTAGGAGAGGTGATGCAATTGGACTATTCCTATTCCTCTTACATTTGGTTGAATGCACCATGTGTTCCTCTTAAACTTGTTAACCAAGAAAATTACCCATATCATATTCGAAGGGCTTATAAATAAGATAACACTTACAGGCACAACCTCATTTGTGCCATTCTTCCTACAGAAGCATTCCTCTGGTTCCACGCAGGTTTCGCCATTGTATACTGTTGTGCCTGGGCAATCACAGCCTGGCTCACACTGCATTGTCTCCACACAATCTGGCTTCAGACCCTGACAGTAGTTGCACTTCTTCTTGCACTGAGTAGGCACATATGGTGGGGCACACGCTGTAGACACAAATGCATTGATTATGAAAACTAAATATCAGGAAAGCCTTTTGTTTGATAACTGCTTTATCTATATGAATATTCTTTTATTTAGATTCCTTTTGAAACACTCTGTGCACTTATCAAAATCATCGGTTTGATCACCCCAGAAAAGAAAAAGGATTGAAATAAACCAACAAAAAGCGACAATTAACAACAAGACACAAATCCACAGTCGTGAGAGTCTATTGGATCGCTGCTTTGGATGCACTTTTCAAAATTATATTCATTTATCCTATTTGAAACATACCATATGTTTCGATTGTTAACACTTGTATTGTGTGTATCGCACAAAGTGTGACAATAATCTAAATGCATTATGAAAGCAGCCCTTGAAACTGAATGATCACATCCCAATCATACATGAAGATGCATTTATTTAAACAATTCAATTATATCAGGAATTGAGATCATAAAGTGAAACTGTATCGGAAAACTAAAATTGAATGACAAAGAACAAAGGACAAAATGGTCCAACGTTCGACATTGGCCCTCCTAGTAGGTCTAACTTACCAGTTGTTGTTGAAGGATGGTATGGAGTTGTTGTTGAAGTTACAATCTCTGTTGTAGCTAAAAGACAAGTTTACGTAATAATGAGGGACAGAGAAGAATACCAAAATGTAACCTTTGTCTAAATATCGATATGATACTTGTACTATTAAATACTGGTTTGTATACCTTCATCCAGTGACTATGATATATCTAATAAAGATACACTATTATGTCTAGAGCATTGTCTATCATTTTCTGAGAATATCAAATATTTCTTGGTTTATCTATTATCATGTACATCCTTACTTGGTGGTACACATCGGCAGCAAGTCTCATCGTTGTATTTGACAAGGGTCTCCTACAGAGAGAAGTTATAACAAATGAAAGGACATTGTCAAGAATATATTTACAGAGGTATCTATCTGGTTTTACCGATAAGAGATACTTCGTCGCTTAAGTCCATCCTCTTCCCATAGAGTAAACCCTCTTCCAGATTTCGTTCCCATATTCGTTGCAACAACCAGGATGTATGTACACATCAATCACTAAATAATTCTCGTCAAGTATCGCGTTCTCTAACACTTCATCCCTGAGAATTATAACTACTGGATGGGGTAAGACTTACATGATCTTCACACTTTCTGTTGCAGGCAAGTTCGTGAGTGACCTTTCCATCCACGCAGGTGGAGTTGTGGCACTCATCAACAATGCTCGTCTCACCCTCAATACAGACGGTTGTCGTATGTGAGGTAGTGGAAGAAAAGGTTGTGGTCGTGGTGCTAGGTACTGTGGTGCCTAAAAGAAAGAGAATGAACGAATAAATATCAAATTTTCTGAAGCGATTTCTCTAACTATTAGATTTTGATATGTCAATATAATTGTATGTTTACTTCTATCGAACATTCCATTAAGTTTGTTGGCATTGGTCTTCCAGACAGGTACCAGCCGATGGCTGGTCCATCCGTTTATAAATTATAATCTCAGTTCTCGCTGTTCGTTAATATAGTGCATGGATATACAGTAGTATGATAAACATCTAGCATGATTTAGCTATAGCTCTGATGTTGCATATGACCTTCTCTCAAAGTGTTTACTTACTCATTGGCTCACAATCACAGCACTTGTTACTGTCATCAGAATGATAGTTGAGAACGTATCCCTGGAAACGCAAGGCATTCAGGTATGACTATGTATTGCTAAATGTCTTAATTACTCATAGTAATTCGTAAAATCATTCATTAAGAAAAGTATTCTATATCTGTTCAATAAGGTGGATCTAAAACAAATTATTTAATCATGTCTATTCATACAATTCAACTTTAACAAAAGGTTTTACTTTTTTCGTTTCTTAAAGGTTTATTTCGTGTACTTTTTATAGTGTTATGATAATGCCAGGTTTTATCCTTTAATATCTCAATTCTATCATGTGCCAATGCCAGTATTTGTTCAACAAGACCATAGATGGTGTAAGGATGCGATTTACACCTTAAGCCTGAAAATACTCACCTCTGGACATGTTGTTATATTGCAAGTCTTCGTCTTTTCAATGTCGCCATCCTTACATGTGCATGTACTGCATTCGTAGCATGGGAATGTATCGTTGGTCTGGAGAAAAACATGTATATCATAATACTAAGTGCGTTTCACTTCTCCGTGTTTTTTAATTACAAAGAACAATTTGCACAAACTTAATCATCATTAAATGCCAAGACTTCCTTTGAAACCGTATCATTACCTTGTATGTCTTTCCATTGTATTTGCATGGGCAGTCTTTTTCATCCTCTCCATTAGGACAGTCTGGTTTCTTGTCACATTTCTGATTCTCGTGATAGCAAGTGCCACAGTCTGAACAAGTATGCATGTCTGGCTGAGGACAGGCGCAGGAGGTTGTGGTTGTGGAGACTGTTGTTGTAGTCACAGGCTCACAGGTGCAGCAACCGGTGACTGGCGATACAACCTTAGAGTATCCCTGAGAGGAAACAAAAAATGTTATTAGAGGAGAAATGGATTATGCATTCAAGATATATTCCAGAACAAGATGTGATAATTCACGTCTTTATGCATATAAGTCGTCGTTAGGGAATTAAAACAAATATTATCGTCTGCTCATGACAATTTGAGGTATTGATTTCATGATTAAAACTAAATATATGCCAGATCATGTTACTTAATACTGCATAAAGCTACAGGTTGCCTATAGTTGAGTTTGCTCTAATTTTGTTTCATACCTGTCTGCCTAACTAATATACGTTGACCATCACAATACTTAAACAGATGCCTTGTACTTACTGGACCACAGTTGGTGATGCGGCAGATGGGTGTGCAGGTCTTGTTACATTCCTCATCACACACGCATGACTGATCACATGTATGTGTCTTCTCTGTGAAAGGTACACCAGGAACCTTGTTCTGTTGAAAGCAAATGATGATATCAATGATGAACCAAACAGGAACATTATATGTGCAATAGCCTATAGAGGGTAACATAGCTTTATGAAATATGTGAGGTACATGCCATTAGTATGCATCCCCCTAACATATCACCTTGCTACATACATAGCTGCATACCTTGAAAAGTCTGAATCTGAATTGCGTTATAGTCCCTATGATTAATGGCAGCAGCCAATTTAGAGAATGTATGTAATTAAGTGCACCTCATGATATAGATCAAAGTGTTCAGTATATAGAAAGTAGTGTACAGGATTGAATAACTATCCTTTCGCACATGCCAAGTAATTTCAGTAGTACCTTGCATTGACTGTCTTCCTCACAATGACAGTGTTCCTTGTCGATACATTTTCCAACATCATTTCTGACCTGTCCTGGTGGGCAGTTGCAGCACATGCCTGTAGGAAATAACAAGATGAGCACTATTCAAAAGTATGTTGACAATGTGATTGAATAGGTAAATAAAGTCTTATTGACATAGCATTATAATTCAATTAACTACTAGAAAATTACCACTGAGTCCTGCTTGACTACTCTGTTTGAATGCAATCTGAATGCATTTGCCTACGAGGGTTTCAGTGGGTTTGGAGAGAAGATTTGGTGTTCTTATACTAGCATGCAGTGATGACCTTTGTAAACTGTGATGAGGGAGCAACTCACCATTGGAGTCAGGAGAGGTCTTAGAAGTGCAGGTCCGGTTGTACTTGACATCGTCACATGTGCGGTCACACTGGCAGTAATCATACACCTCTGGTGGGCTGCATGGTGAACTGGTCGTAGTTGGCATTGTGGTCGTGGTAGTTGTTGTGTGAGGGACTGCAAATTGTATCCAGAAACGTTACCCAAGAAATATCATACTGTCCTTATAATCACTAACAGGATTACCGTGTTGTGTTTATCAGATGATTGACATACCATTATTGACTGCGTGGTTCAAATATGTTATTATACATGGTTTGGGATTCAATTGAGATTATGTACTGCAGAAACTGGTAATTCGGAATCAGTAATATTTAGATGATTCATACCTGGCGTAAAGCATGCCCTAACCGTAACATCCTTCATTATAATGTCTGTATCATCAAAACGTGTGAGTTCAAAGCCGATGATATCAGCAGCGACCTTAGTGTGGAAAGCAACGCTGAAGATGTTCTCCACGTCGGCTTCCTCGTAATATCTCGTCTTTAAAAGAAATATCACAAATTTAATTGATATGTAAAACTCCTAACATTGCATTTTGCTTTGATTGATAAGTTCTTTCACCTTCCTGATGCTATAGATTTCTTATTACAATAATGTGAATAATAACAATAAGGTTCGGATTCGCAGCATAACTATTGATATGTAAACTGTAGTCAACAAAGGATTTTTAAGTAAGTCAAGCAATTCATCTCACCTCTGTGTAGACGACTGATCTCGCCTGGAACAGGTTAATTGTCACATTCTTTGCACCTTCAGTGATAAGCTCCAGATCTGTGATCAGAGGGAACTCTTCAACACTGTGGACTTGCATGAAGTATTTCACAGTTTCCTCCTCAATGTCTGAGGATATCCACTCTGAATCAGTTCCTAGAAGGGCTTCTGATGCGTCTTCAGTATTGTCAGTGGAGCTGAATGTCAGTGCATCGCGGTGGACGACAGGGTCAATCAGTGGACATTGGCCTGTTTAATAAAAGTAAGTATGGGTTAGAGGCATAACTAACATTTCGCGATTTAATGTAAGGAATATGATAGGGAGCGACCTCTGCTCAAAATCTGAGAGGTTACAATGTAATTCCTACACAGTAGGGTACCCTAGAGGTTTCTCATTAATATGTATACTAGATAAGAGGCTTATGTTACGTCTTTAGTTTCCTTATATTTGCTTTCCTCAATATTGTATGAGAGATTTCCTTTTGACTTAATACCAATTTATCTGTTTTATTGTTATGGCCTAACAATAGGTAACTTAGATAGTTTAATCTAGCTGGCCTCTAGATTACAAGGTTCATGCTTACTGTATTTCGTTGTTGATGGCTCTGTTGTAGGAGACACACTACTGTAAGAAGTCGTTGTGGTTGTGGTTGGCATGCATACAGGACAATCTCTACCCTGAATAGTAACCTTGTTGAAGCCCTGGAAAGCGCAGTTACACAGCCATTAGTATTCAATACTATTCAGAATAGTAAAAGGAGTAGATAGATATACATGCCTCGTCCCATTCCTGAAGGTCAGGGCCTATTCATATACGTTCTATTTGGAAATCGATGAACAACAACATTTTCCTTGCAGAAACGTCTTTTGTTTGTTGAGAGTAGAGAAGTACTCCATTTATAATATTGCTTCATTAGTCTTAATACAAATATAGCTTACCTCCGGGCAGTCAATGGGGATGTCATCACAGGTAACGGTATTGTCCACACACTTGCATTTGGTGCAGTCATTCACCTTCCAGTACTCATTTGGCTGGGGAAAAAATAAATAAAAAGTAAGCACATGATTGTGAATTCTGAAACCACGAGATGGAACCTGTTCGGGGTCTTCATCTTTTGTATGATATTAGCTTTTATGTTTTCAGCCCATGATGAATCGTCATCACTAATCCTCAGAACCAGTGCATATGGTATTGTATTATCAAATACTTCAAACACCCACATTATTCATTGTAAAGCCTAATGAATGATAAGCACGAGTTACGGTATCACGTACATTGTGTAATTGTACCAAAACAAATTCTCTGCAGAAAAGGACCACCATTCTGAATAGGGGAAGATTAATCAAAGTGTATTGTGTAGTTGTCTCCTCTTAAGAGTGCTTTTGAAATTGGAAGTATCTAAACTACATACCTGACGCTCCACCTTGGAGATGCTATCCCAGCATGGGCATTTATCTGGCTTGATGCATACAGAGTTATTTCTGACGTATCCCTCTGGGCATTCACATTCTGTTTGATTACATAAAAGAATAGCATTAGGAATGTCATCTAGTTTTTGTGAAATTAGATTGTTTCTTAACACACGAATATGCAAGCGAATGGTCATATAAGGAAGATCCTAAACATATTCGGATACAAAATGTCTAATTCAGTAATTGTAAAGGCATAGCTATCGACTAATTCATCTATTCACATAAACAATTTCATGAATAAATGTGAGCGGACGGTTAAGTAGCACAAAGCAGATGAGTGGATACCCAAATGTTGCATTAATATACAAAACAAGAATCTTTTTATCCATCTGTTGTATTCCTATTGAACACCTATTTCTTTCCTATGGAATTTTCACGCATTACATTATACGGATAAAGATGGGAAAATGGATGATGCTGACCTTCAGTACAGGATGGCTTCTCGTCACATTTCGTGGTGGCTGTATCCTTATGACAGATCTTCTCACACTTCTGCACACAGTCACATGTTGGTGAGGTTGTGGAAGGATGAGTAACAGTTGTGGTAGATGGATGAGTTGTCGTAGTTGTCGTTGGAGGTGTAGTTGTTGCTGAAAATGGCGTCAATAACATCGGCCTTTATTTCTGAGGATTCCACAGTCACTACTGTATAGTAGTAGGTCAGAGACATATTTGCTTCTCTAAGAAATCATGTAATGAGCAGTGTTGATTACATGTGTCTTTAAAATAACCTCTAGTCCACAGAAAGTGGCCGCTTTGTATTTCAACTGAAGATTCAACATTATATATGTATGAATGAAGAGACATAGTCATTATAACTTACTACAGTTCTCCTCATCATTGGGGAAGACACATTCCCTACGTCCATCACAAGGTGTGGGGCAAACTCCAGCTGGCACTATGCATACCTTCTTTCCCTCGCAATACTCTGAAATATGAAAATAAAGATTTACATATAAATACTTCGTTATTCAGATAATACTTCCGTAGTTACAGTTCTACACTAGTCACGCTGAATGGACTGGCATTGATTATAGCATTTGTATGTCGCCAGAGACGACTTGTATAGAAAATGCTAATTCTGTGCAGAAATGTAATGCAGCATTTGATTATATTTGGGACATATTGATGAAGCTACCTGTTGTTGTTGATGGAGCAGTGACAGTAGTGGTTGTGGGTTTTGTTGTCGTTGAAGGCAAAGTAGTTGTTGTAGTAGGTGTAGATGTTGATGCTGTTGAGCACATGCCAGTTGATGTACATTTCCAGCGGCAATCATCTTCAGGACATTCACTGCAAAGAAATGATATTAAGGTTATGGGTAAGGAATGTAATTCGTATCTCTCAGGTCTCAATATCTGAATTGCTTTGTGAATTATCATTATTAAGGTTGATGATAAGAGAACATCAATTACATAGCAAAAATAATGACATATTTCATATAGTGAAGTGTTAAATTGAATTCACCAGGCCAAGTTCTGGAATCTTGGAATTTCTTATTTAGGATTGTTGTTGTCCCTCTCCCTATATTAACATTCGTCTTACGGTTTGTCCTGACTATACTAAGGGAACTTACCAAATCTCACAATCGCCAACCAGCTTGGTACCTTGGGGATACTCCTTGCCAGTCAGAGGATCTTTGCATTTCAGAGAGTCACGTTTTACACATTTGCCATTCTTGGCAACCTCTCCATCTTTGCATCCACATCCCTCAACGCACTCATACTTGCAGGTCTTATTCTGATATTCCTCATTGCATTCAAGGTCCTGACAGGGGTCAACACATGGCTTGTACACAAAGCCATTTTCGCACTGGATGGCTGAAAAGTATAGATATATCAATTAACTAAAAGCAAAAGGAATAAGCTTTCACTTCATTATACAAATTAAACTTTGTGTCCTCCCAACTCGAAGTCATATGTTGTTTTATACATTCCGAATTACCCCAGACAAAGTAACATAATAGTGTGTGTCATTTACTTACGACAGTTGCCCTGATCTCTCCATTTGATGTGGACTCCATTCAGGTTGCATTGTCTAACATAGGCAGCCACAGCTGTACACAGACACTCGCAGTCACCTCCTCGGTTACAGCCACAGGAATCCCACATACAGGCATCACGATACTGCTTAACATCAACCTGTGGATGGGACGAAAATGTAGGCAGAAACATCAGTTGTATCCTGTGCTATCTCTGAGTGCAATAAAACTTATATCTGATACATTACTATTTATGATAAGTCTACCCACCCTTAAGAAGTAGTATTGAAGGTGACTGATGAGACTTCATATTAGGTGAATGTGTTTAGAGTTTCCTCTGCTTCAGGTCTTATATTCTACTGACAACCTTATTGAACAAATATATATATCATAAAGACAAATTAAAGCAAATAAATCATCTACTGGTACACTGTTTGGCGATATGAGGGTTTAATTGGTCTAGTATTCATAGTATATGAATAAGTCCATCACATGTTTGGTATGGTATTTGGCATGCCCTCTTAAAGATTTGCAGAACTAAATAAAACCCTACATGATTTAGGTGATTCATTAAAGAAGGACTTACAACAGAATGACAAGGAGCAAAGGCTGGGGTTGTCAGCACGTTGCAAGAGAATGTAGCCCAGTATTTCCTCTCAGGGTGCAGCACACATGGATCTTTAGGATCTTCAGTCAAATCTGGACAGCTTTGACTTGTCTTCCAGGAGTTAGCAAATGCAAGAGCAGTGGTTTCAATAAGATCACTGCGAGAACGGAAGTCATTGTCAGCCTTATTGTCGAAGTCACCACAAAGTCCACACACTTTACCCATGTAGATTGGATCGAGGGTGACGTAAACTCTCATTCCCTTGTCCCACTCAACAGTGATACCTGAATAGACAAGATTTCAATTAGGAAACAGTTTAATTCTTCGTGCACAACTCAATGTGGTCCTAGTGGATGGTACACAAACACTCAATACTAATTCATATCAAGATTGTTAGATCATCTCTCTACTCACTTTATCCCTTTCACCCCAGAACATATTTCAAAATTTATATTGTCAAGATTGAGGTTCGTAATCAGTGTGATTATAATTTTACTGAATTTTATTCTCTGCAATATGGTTGATATCATTGACTTACCATGCTCTGTGAAGACGAACATGAAGAGTCCAACTTCCTTGATCTCAAACTTAGCCTTGGGGGAGTTGGGTGGAGCTAGTGGGTTGCGAGATGTCACAGGACGAGCTCCTCTGAGCAGATGGATGACAGTATCATGGATGGAGATCTTGATGCTCTTTGTGCATGAAACACCCTCAGCACCACATGGAACATTCTCAGCAGAGATAATGAATGTACCCTGACTGCCACAGTAATCCTCAGCCAAGACGTATGAGCAGGAACCCTGCACAAGAAACAGTAATGTAATGTTTAGATTGCAACAGTAGGTGGTGGGGGGTCTCAATAATGATTATGCCAGTATGTTTCTTGAAGGTCATCCCTTTTATATTGATACATTGTTCCATTCCCTGTTAGCTCAGTTTACTAGTGTCCCTTATATTCATCACGTACTTTTTGTACTATACCATGTATATATGCAATTATCATCTTAATAATTAGCTGTAAGCACAAGAAATTATGTGTTGTTATAAATAAGGATATCAGATCGATGTTGTTATTATCTTCTATTAAGCCTACCTGGAACTCATATGAAGCACCATCAAATGTGACATAGTGAGGATCACCATAAGCCTGGCACATTGCAGGGCATGTTTTATTGCTGCAGATCCATGTACTATCCTTACAAACGCTGTAAAGAAAGAGATATGTTTATTAGATTTTAGGCAGGATTCTATATTTAATTCAATATCACATAATTCAATCTCATTTTTCTGATCATAAATAGTTTTTATGTGAGAATCACTAACCATTTGTTGCATCCTCTTGTGCTAACTGTGCCTTCACCATAGCTACGTCCACGGTAGATGCATGAACACTGGTTCCTGTCAGCACACATTCCATTCTCGCCCTTGACCTTTCCTGGAGGGCAGATGCATCCTTCACGTTTGCAGCTTGAAGCTGGGCACTTGATGTGCATGTTCTCGCAGGTTGGTTCACAGTCAGCACATGTGCTCCACACCTTACCATTATCGCATACCTCTACATCTGTAAGGAAATATTATCAGTTGTAATAGCCATCTATACATATGTGTAAATTAAACTGCACATTTAGATTTTGAAATCACATTTATAAGATTCTCTATGGAGTACCTCAGTCATTGATAAAAGCACATGCATATTATTATTCAACATAATGTTCCTAGTCATTGCAATTTCATGTAATATAGGATGTTGATATGTAACAGGATACTTCAAAGGGATGGATAGAATCACTTAATCGACGTCAGAATCATTTAGAAGAAATGTATGCTCTTATACTTACTGGTGCAGTTCTTCTCTGTGCATAACCAGTTTCCATCCTTGCATGTACTAGAAAAGTTATTTTTAAAATTAGTCAGTTGCAACTCATGGAAACATCATTTTCAGATGGTGATTCATGATAGATCTGCACATACCAATGATTTTTACTAATGAGTCTCAGACTATATTATTCCATTAATCCTGGACATCAAATCTTGCTGAGGCAATCACCTAGCGAACCTATGCTGTTTTGGTAACATTGACTATCTATTATTTATCTAGATATGAATTTCTTAAAACATCCTATGACAAAAGGATGCAGTTACCAATGTTGTTTCAATTCATAACTTATGACTTACCATGTGTTGCAGTGGTCCCGGCGGGTTGATCCTGTCTTGTAGTGTTCATCTCTGTGATAGCAACCACACTGCTCCTTAGGGATGCACATCTGACTCAGGGAATCCCAGGTCTGACCATCAGGACATGTGCAGCCTGAAACACACTCTTCACGGCAGTTTTCTGGTTCTATACGACGGCAGGTCTTTTCACAGTTTGTACCACATTCCTTGTATTGCATTCCAAAGCGACAGGTGACAGCTGTTAAAAAATGGAATAGACATGATTTTTACCTGTTTATATCAAAGAGCGAATAAATACTATGCCATTCATTCTCCATTTTAGGGTTTCTATATTCAAATCAATCTTTTTCTATATGCTAATATAATCATCCTTTTCTAATAAACAATTTTATGTTAATGAGGGAAAGATTTAATTTGGATAAATTGCCATTAATTTACATTAGCGCAAGACCAGCATCAAGGTTGCATGTATAATGAAGACTTACGGCATCTGTTAGCAGCACGCCAGTTCAGCACAACTTTCTTGAGGGCACATTCACGTGCATATGTAGCATATGCTGAGCATTCACATTCTCCATGGCCAGCTACTTCCTTGTTTCCACATGAGCAAACATCAGCCTCGCACTGCTCAATGAATGGGGAGGGGTCAACCATATGGTTGCAGGCAGCAAATGGTCCTAAAAAGGTTACAAATGTTAGATATCATGAATCATTTAGTAAGTGTTAAAGATTTCAATATGGCTATATGTATAGGCAAGTATAATTTCTGCTGGCATCATACCATGTGTATGATACCTAACGTCAATAAATCTTTAAACAAAAGTGTAATCTAGTAATACTATGCAATAGAGGAACTCATTTAATTATTTCCTTTGGTTGTACATGTGGCCTGATGGGCTCCCGTCATCGTTTGACCCACCCTCCTCAGTATGATACCTCAAACCTGCCCATCAGTTATTACCCAAGATAAAAGCAGATCGTAAAAGGCAGTTTTTTTTATCTAAAATATAAGATTTGCTGGAATATTTCAATTAGTAAGAACTATATACTTTTGTTCTATCCTAGAATCATGATACTTAGTATTACCTTCACGAAGTTGAGCACATTGCATCTTGGCATAATCCTCAAACTGGGTGCTGTGGGAGCATGCGCTGTGGTATTTAGAAGGTCTGGAGACAGCACATTCAGCATTTGTCTGCCATTCAGCTGCGAACTCTGTGACATTCTTGTTGTCATCTCCAGATGGTGTCAGGGAGTCATCGTTGATGTTTCCATTGAAGTTTCCACACAGGCCACTCACCTATTCAATTTGTATTGTAGATTAAAATAACAACCGCATGTCGAGTGTATCAACTTTTTCATTTGTTGAACAGCTTAATATTGTTGTCTACACTAGGAAATTGCAATTATGTCTTAATGTCAATTTTGATTTTGGTTTATCTCATTCAGTTTACCTTGGTAATAGGAACATATATTTGATATAACATATAGCATATTAGGAAATCCTTGTCCAGGTTAATCAATTTTGATATGAATGAAAGAAGTATCCATTATTTACAAGATAGAGACACGCAAAATATTCACTACACTTACAATAAAGTCTTGATTTGGATTTTGAATCGGAATTTTGAACTATACTTGAAATCCTCAGCCCCCTACAGAACCCTCTTTATTCCTCATCATACTTCATCCATAAGAATAAATATTCCCTCACCTTGTTGTGATAACGGCTTGCTAACTGGAGCTCAATCATCATGTCACCATCCCATAAAACCTCAACACCAATGTCCAGTGAAACACGGTACATCAGGTTTGTTACTTGACGCACAAATACTCCCTGCTTGCCATAAGGAAGACTAATGCCAACGTTGTTTACATTGAAGGTGTTCTGGTCCATCCTGATAAATCAATTAAACAGTGTCATTAAAGAAGCTAGTAAGAAGGTAATGTTTTCTTCAGAAATAGTCATGGAACCAGCAAACTCAATATGTTTGATTTAAATGTGGTTATAATTCATAAATGATACTAAATAGATAGTAGTGGGTGTGATTGGTAGAGAGAATATTTTGGCCTATATCTTTGGTATTCATTATTTGATATCTAAAATACTAACCTGATGGTCACTGTGTCATCTCCAGTTCCTCTTTGGACAGTAATGATCTTGGAGCAGGTTCCGCTCTCTCCTTCAACACACTGTTTGTTCTCAACCCATACGGCAAATGGCACGTCCATCTCTACACCAAGAGCTGGCATTGTCTAAAAGGAAGGTGACATATTGTAAGGCATTGTCCTATTCACCCTTATCCCAATGTTATCTTTTGAGAGCAACACAGAAATGTTAATGTGATACTGTTGTACTTTACTAGGAAAATAAGCCTTCATAATAGAAATATTGAACTATAATGATGATAACGTACCAAAACATATTCACATCCTCCTTCAAAGCTGAACTTGCGATTGTCATATGTGTTATAATTTTGCTGTCCAGAAATGATACAACGTCCAACACATGCATCATCGACTTTACAGTCCCAACGACCATCAGGGGCACACACACTGTAATGAAGCAAAACGAAATGATGTATAATATTTCACATCCAGAGTTCTTCATATTGATTTTAATTTTGTCTGAAAATGTCTTACACAATAAAATTTTCTAGTCTGGCAAATTCAAGTATTATTATTCTAAAGAACTTTCAAATTCAAATACTGCCAGTTCAATTCGGTTAGGGAACATATACTAGGATATTTACTACATTTAGGATATATACTAGCATTTAGGATATCTACCATAGATATCTTTCATCTATCTACAGTTATTTGTCTCTCGTTCCCCCTGTGGAGTAAATGCCTATATCAAATGTTGAATACGAGCTTCGCTTTTTTTAATTATCAAATGTTATCTACATACCACTGTTCACAGCCAGATGAAAAGAGCGCTCCAATGGGATATTCATCTCCATCCTGGGATCTTTTGCAGCCACAATGGTCCCTCTTGACACATTCATGTCCATTAGAGAAAAAGCCATCAGGGCAGAAGCAACCATCAACACACTGTTGAGTACACTCAGCTGCATAGGCCTCCGAGCCACATGTCTGGCCACATTCTGATCCACATTCCTTGTACACTTTAGATGGTGGGCAGGCATCAGGTGCTGTTCATTGAAGGGATAAGTAGAGTGGTTGATCAGAACAAATGTATAAATGTTTAGATGGAAATTGATAGCTAATGGGCGAAAAGTGCCTAACCTGAATCTTTTGTCAGTTATCAAATAACTATTGGGATAACCTAAATGACTTTGCTGGTAAAAGAGGGCCTACATAATTTTTGGTTTATTTGCGAATTTAAATATACTTACGACAGAAGGTCTCAGTCCTCCATTGCAGAACAACTCCCTTGTAGGAGCACATACGAGCATATTGTGTAGCAGCACCACAGCGCATGTTGAGGCATTGTTCACGGGTAAAGTTAGAGTTGAGACAGCTGCACATATCAATCATACACAGCTCTGTGTAAGCCTTGGGACTCTCATATCCAGCACATTCATGGAAAACCCGACTTTTATCAGTAAGGAAGGAACACAGTTTGGCTGCCTCCGTGACCTAAATACAAATAGGAGAAATTAGACAATTTGTAGAGAGATTTGAGATTCATGTAGTATTGGATTAGCATATTCATGGAAAAATAATATGGTTTATCTTCTATTTGGATCTTGTCATCAAAGATGCCAACGTTTTCTGTAGATGCATTAATAAGGACATGCTATGATCAAGCTCTAATGTCAATGTCCATATCAATATCAAATTTGTTATTATATGTTATTTATGTAATTATCCAACTCACATCTTCCATTACATTTTGGGATTAGGATACTAATGCGAGGACAATCAATTCCAGGAATGCTATATGCAAATTATGTTTGGAGATATTTTGAAAGATAAGTAAAGATTATTGTCCTGGTAGTGTCATGTTGACTTTATGCTGTGACCTAAAGAGGGCATTTACCTTCTGAGTGCTGAGTGGCTGACAAGGATGTGTAAATCTTGGCTTGATGGTCTCAATTTTACGTTTCTCTGTTGGGTCCAACCAAGCATTAGCAAACTCGGCATAGTTTGGCAGGGGGCGGCCATCAATGGTGTAATACTCATCATCAGGGTTGTCATTGTAGTTACCACAAAGACCACAGACCTGTAACAAAACAAAAAGAAAGATCTTATATACAGTCTATCAGGCCACAATGTTTGGTGTGATTACAAATTTAGAATATATATTTTTTGGAGATCTCTGTACATAAGTGTTCATATGTTTATATATAATGAATTTTATCTGTATGGAATAAATACTATATAGATGTGTAATGTCTGACCCGTGTAAGACCCCATTAATTCCTCTGTGATTAAAGTCCCATGCGTACCTTGTTTTGCATTGTTAGAGGGGCAAACAAGTAAATGCTCTCTCCAGAATCGTACATCAAGCGCATCTCTGCATATGAAACAGATAAACATACTTGTAACATGTTGACCTTGCCACATTTGAAAAATGAATAGTTTAGAGATAGCTGTTGTAGCACAAAGTAATATGTGACATAGATATCAGAGATGGAACAATTGTAACATACAAACTATTCCGTTTTAGAGGCATATGTGCCTAATGTATTGCAAATACAGATATCAGCAGATTAACATTCATCGGAAGACATGTAGGGAATTGGGAATTTACTGAGTAAACAATAGTCGTGGTGTTAAATGTCAATATCGTTCATGATTAAGCTCTATCGTTGTAAACGGCACATACCATCAAGACCAGTAACTTGGAGGTAGGAGCCAATGCGGCTGACGGCGAGGGCACCAACGGATGCTGGGAGGATCAGCTCACGACCGTTAAGGAAGGCACCGTCCGGTGTCAGGTACAGCACAATGTCCATTACCTCAATCTGGAAAGAATTGATGTTCAAAATGGAAAATAAAATTCATGTACTTAGATCATATATCGTAATACCAGGAACCTTAAGTAGATTGAGTTGTGTACTTGAAATATTGTCTCATAACTACCTATATGCGGAAATGTATCCATTTGAAGCGATAGCCCTACATTAGCTTTACACCCACTTTCTGAAAACCCCAAAAGCTCATTGCCTACCTTTACAGCCTGCTTGCAGAATTTGTGCGCAGCCGTTGGGCAGTCATATGTCATGTTGACAAAGATCTGGTAGGCAGGTGTGGCAGTACCAATGCATTCCTGAGCCAAGGTGTATGTTCCATCACCCCTGAAGGTCATCAGGTGCCGATCAAAGGTCAGGAAGTTGCGGGATCCCCAGGCAACACATGTAGCCATTTCCCAGTTGGTGTTGTTATCAACTAGTTGGTAAACACATTGAGAATATGATTAGCTTATTGAATGTAAAACATCTGCTCTTTTACAAATTGAAAATGTAGCAAGAGTTGTAGTCATCTGTAAAAGATTACATGTAAATGATATCACCTTAGAATAGCAACTGTGATTTAGTTATGGCGATGTTCAATTACAATCTATTCCTTAGGATGTTAAGTCATGTAAAGATACAATAAAATTATTTCTTCAATCTTTGGGATGTTGGCTCTGAATAAATGGTAAGTAATGACCCACCTTTAACATTGCTTTGTGTATTGAAGACGCTGAATTCACATTTTGGGCCTGTGAAGCTTGGTGGACATGAGCAGTGGTTTGGTCCTGTACATTTTCCTCCATTCATGCACTTGGTGGCACATATAGCTTCGTTGCAGACGGGTCCCGTCCATCCATCCAAACAGTCGCAGTGTCCACCGAAGTTGTCATTTACACAAGTTCCTCCATTCAGACAGTCCTTGATGCATTCAGCTGCAGAAGAAATGATAATGTTTCACGTTATGCTAAACTTCACCTAAATAGCTGTTACCTGGAATTCAAATCTGGTCTAAAATACTTATCATGTACTGCAACATATATATATTGAGAAATGCTATTGATATGAGAATTTCTTTTTCAAAATCAGATGATTGATGAATTCAAGCTTACGTTGCGAGCAATCACTTCCAGACCAGCCTTGCATGCAGGTACATTGGTTGGGTCCAGTGCAAACACCATGGTCTTTAGCGCAGCCGTTGGCACAGTTGAATTCCTTGCAGGTGTAGCCTCTGTATCCCTCCTCACATGAGCACTTATTGGGGCCCACACAGGAACCATGTGTTCCGCACTCAGGATCACAGTGAGCTGTTAACACAAACACAAATTCATGATTATTTTCAAATTCTATTCTACATAACATAGGGTGGAACTGCTATTAACTTTACTCAAACAGAATAAGTTTATTTGTAAGCTCAATCAATTTAGATTGATATATGTATATATATTTCAACATTATTTTATGCAGATGATAGCTTTAAAGAAAGCAATACTGCACTACTCTTTCCCTATATGACCAGGCCTTCAGGTAAATGTCTGTTTTTAATTTATTCATCTCGTTCTTGCTAGCTAAAAGGAACATATGTCAGCTGCAAAATGTAATGATTTGGAGCTCTGGATTTAAACAACTACTTGTGTAAGTGAAACCTACCTTCAGCACAGGTGGAGCCTGTGTAGCCTGTGCCTGTGCAATCACAGTTGTTGGGACCAGCACATTTACCTCCATTCTCACAGAGATCAGTGCAAAGTGCCACGTTGCAGTGGGCTCCAAGCCAACCGTCACAGCACCGATTCTGGGTCTCCGTGCGGGTGACATTCCGCGGAACCAGCTTGGTCTCTATGCTGTTGAAAAAATTAATAGAAATCAATTAACTCAGTTTCTGAACATCGATGATGGTCAAGGTTGTTATATCAACTTGTAATGATGTTTTTATTGGTAATCTGCAACTCGTTGTGTTTATCTTTCACTGGAATGTTTGAATCACCAGTATCTTAGTGCACAGCATTGCTGCTTGGAAAATCTGCTACCCATTCTTCCTTTTCTTCTAGATTGAATTAAACTCATGTATAGTCCATATCAGGTATGCAACTGAATTTTATCTTTTCGTCTGTAAGCTTTATATTACATTGACCGAAATGTATATGATTTATGTTAAATCACATCTAAAGGATATCTGAGCTCCACCATTTAATACTATATCCATTCATATCGGACAATATGATGAATTCTTCTTGGTAATGTTGATGGAGAAATTATATTTTGCAACCCAAATTAGAATAGGAAGTACTCACACGTTGACTGTACACCACATGCTGTCCTTCTGTAGTGATTCCCTTGAGATGATTTGACTCTCAGGGAAGTCACTGCAGACTTGGTATGGTTTAATAGTTGAGGTAGTCACGTTCACCAATGTAAGCACATTCACCTCAACCTCCACGGGGCAGAAATGGCTAACATCCACATCTTGGGCACTGTAATAATGGCCATAATACATAAGTGAAATTATTATGGAATTGAAAGGGAGTAACTTAATCAGATAATGAAACACACTATACATCTACTGTTATTATAATCAAATCTGCTGTGAATGATGTATACATGATACTTTCCGTGTACATGCATGTTTTTCACCACTTTGATAGAAGAAATAAAGGAATCCTTGAATTAGGGAGACCATCTGGTATTGAAAGTTTGTTCAGGTGATATTGGATTCGCTAATACTATTTCTTTAACTTCAACCTGCATAAGTTCGGGTTGTCCCTGATACATATGCTACATCACTGTACAACACTTCAAATATACATGCGGTATACGTGAAATATAATGTAATTATTTACGTTTGATATTAATTAAGAATCACTAATCATGAAATAAGGTACACGATTAAATAATTGTATCAAATACAAGTAGCAGGATTGCCCGGTTAGAATGAGGAGGTAAGGTACTGATATGATCAAGAAAAACCTCTCCCTTTCAAAAGAAAGTCCACAGCATCAATAGATCGTATTGTCCATGTGGCTATCGGAATAATTCATTTCTAACTCCTGTCGGAATGAGAATGATTGGATCCAAATTCGAACTTATACAATTGTAGTCTAAATTTGCCGTTTCTTTACAGGGTTCACATGGATATGTATATATCAAATTGCATACTCTATTGAAATAACTTTGGATGGGGATTGATATGTGAGAGGGTATAATAATAGCTGGTGTAAATGTTGGGGAAAGGATTCGGATTTTTATGATAAGTGTGAGTAGGCACATGTCCGTTGTTATGTACTTTAAAAACAGCTATGTTTATTTACGGGTGGAATGATAGGAGTGGTGCAGGACTAAAGGTAAATAATGGTTTGGTTCTTTTTTCATTTGGGGTGGTGCCATAAACCTTTTCAACCTACCTGTTAGCATAGATCGTCGTCGGCGTAAGGACCAGGAGAGCGAAAATGAATGGTGCTAAGGTAACCATGTTGGCTGGCGAATTCCAACGCCAGGAGGCGTCCAAACTGCAGCCGACGTCTCTATCTCTCTGTAGTACCAATGTAACGGAGTCCTATGTAGTTTATAACTATGTAGCTCTCTCTCTGGTTGGTGCTTTCAGTGAGAACTGAGTTCTGTTTGGTTCATTTTCCAATTTTGCTTATATACTAGGAGGAATCGATTTGAAATTACATAAACCCACCAAGAGTGGTTTCAGGGGCCACTTGAAGGGACTACGACAGATGGGTGAGAGTTAGTGTCAATGGAAGAGAAGAGCAGTATTGGGGTAGGGCGCGGCGGGCAGCACCCCAGTCGCACATGTCGTTTATGGTTGTATAACTACAAAGGAGTGGTCACACCTTCGACGCGTGCTTACACAAGTTACATGGCCTTGATGCTATAGAATGTGGGGAAATCGGTGGTCTATAATGTTCCGCATCTTCTTTTTGTTAATTCTATATCCGAACGCTTAGCCCTAGTCGATTGATAAGACATTGTAGATAGAGATTGGGGATAGTAAAGTGATAATTTCAGCGTGGTTACCATGCGAATCACAGAGTTGGGTATTCGGCGGCAGTCACGTAGAATTGGAATATCATGTAAATTGACTGTCAAGATTTGTGGATCAGTACGGATAGCCAAGAAAGAAGTTACACTTCAACCTGCATAAGTTCGGGTTGTCAACCAGTTACCATAACCATTCATGATTCCAATGATATTTAATGGAAATAGAATACTAATGTGTATTTTCACAATTCCGTGAGAACGAGATAAAAGATGGTATGCTCTTCAAGCACTAATTAGTGAATGACCTTAGTAATATGCTAAAAGGTAACAATCATATAATCAAACAGTACAATACAAATTTATATATTATCAGTTTTTTTGCAACTATGAAATGGTAAAGTATGTTATTAATTTCCAGCTTGATGTATCTGTCACTTTTTGAATACGTTTTGTTTTCTCTTTGTAAGGAGCTTCTTCTTTTTAAACACGATATTCGCTGTTATTTAAAAAAAGATGGAACGTTAAAATGTGACTACCAGGACATCTTCAAACCTTTTGACGAAAGTCGCCGCATATTCCTGTCATCTTTCATGTTTATTCCCTTTCCTAAGGTCGCCAGCTTAAGATTTCAGTGGTACTTCCTCTTAGCAATACCACCATTTTAGATCAATATATATAACCCCAATTGCGGGGCATTCTGTTGAGGGGTCGCCCTGCATCGCGGAGTGCTTTGCCCCATAGATTTTATTTTCAATCACATATTTGAGTCGGAACATCGGATAAAAGTGGTTGTATATAATCCCGATGGGTGTTGTGGTTCGAGAGTGGGATTCAGTGTGGACAACCTGATTGAGTGTTAAATATGCAGGGCAATGGTAGCCCCAGGGTTTAGTGGTGCGGTCGTATAGACACGATAAGATAAAACGTGGTTACTGAGCCCGTAGAGGCCCGTTCGAGGTCTTTTGTCCCCAAACAATACGTTCCGACACAGAAGGTGGAGGGATGTATTTTATGGGACAAAAGGCCGAGAATGGCACCCTACAATTACTACGTCTCCTTGATATCATATACCTATAATACACAACGAAAAAAAATCAATTCTATTCACTTGATAACACAGCATGAAAATGTACCTTTACATATGTTTACATTCCGCGTATACAAGTCTCCTCGGGTGTAAACGATTTTTTCCTATTTGGCATCATATATATGCCTGATTTAGGACATATCCCTGGCTAGGTCAGTTAAAGTTATGTTTAGGCATATTTATATCACTATCTTACCATTCCTATCTCTGCATCTAGGGGACACTATTTTTGTTTTTTTATTCATTTGCCATTGACCATCCAAGTCTGCGTTATATGAAAAATATGATCTTATATTACCAATTTATTTTATAAAACCTTAACAAAACCTGATTGGGTATCAATTTATAAATCAAACATAAAGAAGCCCAGCATTCAGTTGTTTGTTGATAAGTTTTACTTTGAAAACACCAATCCAAAGTAGATATCAACATTGTTTATCATTTTTTCTATTGTTGGGGGATGAAAACCAACAGATCTTGGTTTTCTTTGTATTTAAAGTCAATATATTAAACCACAGTTCATCAAGCTTTATCTGGAGAGAGTATATAAACAACAGTGGCCCCAGTACAAAACCCTGGGGCACACTATGGCCTATCTATTCTCATTTTGAAGCGCTGTTAGAGAACCTAACAAGAACCTAACAAGCTGTTAAGCTAAGAGCTTAACCAGCTGGCATGACAATCAGACAAATCAAGATGGCTAGTTTTGTTGCGAAATATAAGCCATGGTGGATGCCGTCGGAGGCTTTGTGCATGTCAACAAATACGGCTCTGGTAATCAGGCCTTCATCGTGAGCTTTATAAAGATAGTTTTTTTCAGTTTAAAAGCTGCAGCGACAGTGCCCTGTGACTTGCGAAAGCCGCATTGCTGGTTAGCGAGAGCATCGTTAGATTCTAAGTGATTTGACAAGAATGCGTAGAACAGATTTTCATTGATTTTCCACGGAACAGGAAGGAGACTAGATAGACCTCCAGTTATTTGGATTGGATATTTAGGGACGGTTGGATCTTAGCGACAATGCGGGTCAGGATCCGTCTTTATTTTGGTTCTTACCAAGAACAATCCTTGTTTGAACAAGGAAAACCACATTAGGACTCTCCTAGAAACACACAAATATTTTAAAGGCATGGTTTTATTATGTATATCATCAAACGAGATGTTTAAGGCATGTTGTATCCCTATGGCAGTGCATAGGCAACTATCTAACATAACCTCATCTACCAATTCAGACACACTCATTTGTCTTTCTATTTCCACTGCGGCATCGTTTGGCACAAACTATGTTATGAGCTTTAATTTATTATATCTCTGCCTTATACATTAGTAATAGTATTGGCTATGAATCTGTAGTGGTTGGGTGTCGGGGTAGCCAAAACTAACCCGATCACCACTACGGCTTGGTAGAATGTCTTTCCGGTCCTGGGGCATGTTGCATAACCTGAGCTCATGCAGGAAGACCCTTTCAATAATATTCATGTTCGTTTGCTAAGACATTCTTAGCCGTCCATAAGGTCGTCTGTAAGTGTTGAATAGGTTCAACCCACATCATCCCTGTGTAGTAGTGTGTACTTGGTTTTTGTACTGTCTAGGTCTTGCCTTGTCATGTCATTTGGCGATTGTATCGAAGAATGCGATGTGTCACCTTGTTAATCCTCTTGATTGAGTAAAAAAAAAAGCCCTGGGTCTCCTTGGCGTACGGAAAAAGGCCTTCATATATGAGCCTAGATTGTTCCACGGCCCCCTGGTCCCACCCAGCTGTTTACCCAGACTCACAATAAGGGCCTTGTGGCCCACAACCATGTAGAGAGAGAACTGGGGCTGAGCGCTGTAGAAGAACCTCACATAGTTCCTTAACTTCACTGTGTGCAGCTAGGGTGAGCAGGATCTTATGTAGATTATGTGCACCAACGAGTATAGAGAAAGAGAGGAGTAGCTCAAGGTGGCGGGATATCTGATACTTTCTCTCTGTCTTATCATGAATTAGACCCCCCCCCACACACACACACACACACACACACACACACACCACAAAACTGTACCAGGGCCGCCTGCTTATATAAGCACCCCCTATTGGACGGCACCCCTTTTGGTCACCATGCTGCCACCATGGAGGGTACTCCTAAAAGTCACATTTTCAGGAACCCCCCTAGGACCCCATGAACTAGTTCTAAACGAAGGGGAATCAGTCAGCTGTAGGTCGTTTCTTTTAGTATTTTGAAAACTTGTCAAATCTTTGGAAGTGATACTTCATTTATGTCAGAAAAATCTTGAATATTTTCCACTTATTCAAGGAACTTTCTCATATTAATTGTTCCGCATGTGACACAACCATAGAATTGACATGAATAATTGAGATTACATATTCATTTTCGGTAAAAAAAACTTTCCCGTTGTTACAGAACTGTTTTGGCAGTGGTGTCCCTTGGGGAAAAAATGTATTTCAGGTGGCGGATACACCCCCACCGCCACTCACCCAAGCCTGCCCCTCACACAGCGCACTCACACAGGGGCAGCACACAGCATGAACCAATCACCATGCTCTCCTAAAAAGTTACTTGCCAGAGAACCAATAGAATTGAGGGATAGGGACCTCATTAAAATAAGCGGGAAATCCGCCCTAGTGGGTCTCCGAGGTTTAGATGTGGTCGCGAGCTCGACATAAGCACACGTCTACTCACCATTACATATTCATTTTCACACGAATGCAGAAATAAATCCCAGCCCCTCAAACCTTCTTGTTAAAACATACGTCTGGTTTCATATCATTCTGTTTAAGTAGTTCCCTTGTGTTATTCTACACACCTCCCCCAACCTAGTTACATGTGGTCACCAGGAGTGGGTGGTGACCACCCAATGAGCGTGACAAACCGAGAATAAGCTGCTGACATCCGCCCCCAACAGGGCCTCCAGAGCTGTGCCACTCTTTCTCTATACTCGTTGATTGCACTGATCAAGATAGCTATAGGTAGAAAAACGCAACAAAAATTATATACAAATATCAACCCCCAAAATAAGAAATTAAACTGAGCAATAGAGATAGACTACGCAAGAATTCTGATATTAAGTATGTAAGCTCTTGGACGAAGAAATACCGATAGTTGTGTCAACCATACTTCTATCTTAAGATTCAATAAAAGTTGCTACCATATTTAAATATTTGATAAAAAGTGTGCCTTGAGTTGTGGATTTTTTATGTTTAGACGTGCTGACTTGCCCACTATTGTCTTTTGGCACTACTTAGAATCTCCTATACACTACTTAGAATCTCCTATATATACACAATGCTACTAAATCACTTAGCCACTGGCGCCCACTGAAAACAGGGTACTTTTATCCTAGAGGTAACTCCAGTATGAATAAAATCTTTAAAAAAAGAAATTTACCAGGCATGGATAATATTGATGTTGGTTAGTAAAAGGTTATTCAATGATATATTCCATTACTTGCTTGTGTAGGACCTTTTCAAAATGTTTAGCAATTGTTGGTATTACCAACGAGTATAGAGAATACTCGTTGGTATTACTAATAACCTCCAAATCCCCTTGTTTCGGAAGCAGTATCAATATTCCTTTAGTTAAGGCTGCTGGAAATTTGGAATTTCTGGGGTGAGTAGATTCTAAAACCATATTCCTTGATAGTAGTAGTTACGTTTTCTGTTTTTACAGCGCAAATTCTAATTTGCGCTATTAGTTATAAGGGGAATTGACGAGGATATGATATGTTATGTTAAGAAAAGGAGATAGAGATAATGAGACTGCATTCTTGGTTTCCTTTGTCATCAAAGGCGGTGACATTCTTGGTAACGTTCCCTAGATACTGATATCAGTCACTTGATAAAGCAAGTTTTAATTGGTGATATTACACCCTTGCTCTTAGTAATATATACGCTGAGATAGGTTAGGGAGTTGCTCCCTGTAACCCTAGACCTCCTCCTACCCCCACCCATCGCCTCCTTCAGTTCCCTGGGTGTTATGTTATAAGAGCAATAAATCCTGCCTGCAGTTGACCTTTGCACTGTGTCAAAGTATTATAGATTATAATATCTGACTTAAAAATTGGGGGTCACAAAGTCAATTATTTTTATTCAGAGACCAATGTTGTTATGATATCTTGATAGAATAAATGGAAATTCTAACATGTCTTTACATAGTGAAACCTATTAGAAATTATAGGTTGAAAGAATTGAGGAATCTACCTGCATTCTTATCTACCTATCTACCTGCCTACCTTCTACCTGCCTACCCATCTAGCTGCTTTCCCATCAACCGGCCTAAAGCTTTAAATTTACAAGCCTATGGCTTGACAGCCTCACCCTCAGTCACAACCTCAACCTACGAAAAACCCTCACCCTCAGTCACACCATCATCCTCAGTTAAAACCTAAACCTAAGACACACCCTAACCCTCAGATGCAACCTCACCCTCAGTCACACCCCCACACTAGGTCATGCCCTCACCCTCAGAAAATCCTCACCCTCAGTCAGACCCTCACTATCAGTCATACCCTCATCCACACCTTCGGACACACCCTTACCCTCAGTCACATCCTCACCGTCACTCATATTCTCGCCATCGGTCACCCCCACCATCAGTCGCATCCTAACCCTCAGTCACAACCTCACCCTCAGTCACACTCTCACTCTATGATACACCCTCACCCTCAATCGCACCCTCATCCTCGGTTACAACCTAAACTGACCTTCACCCTTAGATGCACCCTCAACCTTAGTCACACCCACACCCTCAGTCATACACTGTACCTCGGCCAATGATTTAAACGGAAGCTCTCATAATATAACAGATGATTTATTTCTTGTGTGACATGTTCGTAGAAATGGTTACTCATGGGCTTTGCTCAGGGGTAGTCATTGCCTCCCCCAGTGTCCCCCTCTACCGCGCATCCCATGCGCCCCTCCTGCCCTCTCGCGGCTTTCTCACCTACTGCGCAGTCACGAGCGCCACCACGGTCCGGGTCCCGGCCTCACTTCTCCTCCACCACTCCTGCAGTACACACGTACTCCAGTACCTCTTTTCGTCTCTTGGCCACGTGCTCTCGCCCTTTACTCCCCGAGTACGGGCAAGCACCCCATACACGTGATACAGGTACATACTGGGAGAGGAGAAAATGGGTCCAACTACGAGAAACAACCCGATACCCAGCACCTCTAAACCACCGGAGTCTGCAGCCGAATCGGAGGCCACTCTCCAAGGAACGGCCGAGTCCTCTAACGAGCAAAACGAGTCGGTATCGGACAGCAGTCAAACGGTCAAGACGGCTAGGATCGCCAAACTCGAGACGAACATGGAGAAGATGGGTAAAACCATGGAGAGCATGTTCGAAACCATGCAGGCCATGGCACGTCAACGGTCGCCGACCAGAGCTACACAACCCACGGTACGAGAGGCACGCTCCACTGCCGAGGACCGCACGCGGGACTGGGCACAGGATCAAGCCTCCCGTCTACCCCCACCGAGACAGCTTCGCGACCGCTACGTGAGCGAGGATCATCTCCAGCGAGAGATGGACCGTGAGGGAATTCGTCACGATCGTATGGCCGGTAGGTTCACATCTGATTTGACCGTATCAAAGTTGATATCTAAACCCTACATGTATGTTGAATGTGAAGGCCTCTACACGCTGTCTCAGAAACTCAAGGTTAGGGGATCGCTGGGACCGATGGAGTACGTTAGCGTGTACTTGCTCATGATGGAGAACGGTCAAGAAGGAGGCAAGGAAGGTGCTCGGGAGCTACCCTGCAGGGGGTACAACTCCGAGCGAGGATGCCGCCTACGAAACGGGCACCAAGACGGGGCGATCAAATGGATACATGTTTGCTCTTTCTGTGATTCGGTAGGGCGGATGTGCACGCACTCTATACACGCGTGCAACAGGAAGCTGGTGTACGGTGCGGGTTATGACAACGCTGCACCAACATCCGCACCCACCCCATGCAGGACGCCGCACGCCGGACACATGGTCTGCCCTACCGAACTGGGAGTGCAGAAACAACACCCAACGGCTTAAAAAAACGGGTGTGTGATGCACCCCTCACACTCAGTACGAGTGCCCTCGGCGAGGGGTGCCCGGTCAAGGAGTGCACGACTGATGACGTCACCCCCCACGTGACAACAACACCGCGTGCAGCACACGTGGGGGGAAGCACGGACGATGAAACCCCGCCCACCGAAGAATACACTCCCGTGTATGAGGGGGTTAGCGGGGCGACGGAGCAATTGGCTTGGCAATTGCCCCGGGAGGTCGGCGACGAATCCACTCTAATCGACTTCGCTGCCGTTAGGAAGTTCTGCGAGACCGGGATCGCGGCCACCGGAGTCTGGACCGACCCCGAGGCGTTCGCCGGACATAGGAGGGCCCACTGGCCGCAGTTCGCAGCGCCCGGGCCGCTCGGGCATGCCCACATCTATGATCTTGTGAGGCGCATGGGCTTACCCAACGCCCTCTGGGCTCGTATCGAGATCCAGACTGACCTCAACATTCCGGTCTGGGTCCGATACCTCTCCGGAATCCCCGGCAAGGAGGAATTGACGGACTTCATCAGGTTCGGGTTTCCTCTAGGCTACGCCGGGCCGGTCAGCGATACCTGCGGGGTACCCAACCACCCTATTGCTACGGGGTTCCCAGAACAGGTGGATAAATTTATCAGGAAGGAGAAGGGGTACAGCAACCTCACGGGGCCGTTCGAGGCCCCCCCTTTTCTACCCTGGTGCCACGTGTCACCTCTAATGACACGCGAGAAGCGGGGGACCACCAACCGACGCGCCATAACCGATATGACATACCCGAGGGAGGACAGTGTTAACGGTTATATCATAAAGAACTCAGTATACGGCGAGGAGAGGGAGCATGGCCTCCCGACCGTTGACGGGTTCGTCGGCCGGCTGGTGGCCTCGGGACCCGGGAGTTATATGTCAACCATCGATATATCCCGGGCCTACAAGAACTTTAGCGGGAACTCAGTATACGGCGAGGAGAGGGAGCATGGCCTCCCGACCGTTGACGGGTTCGTCGGCCGGCTGGTGGCCTCGGGACCCGGGAGTTATATGTCAACCATCGATATATCCCGGGCCTACAAGAACTTTAGGTGTGACCCCCTCGACTGGCCACTTCTCTGCTTCGCGTGGAAGGGCGGGTACTTCTGCGATACGGCGATGCCGTTCGGTGCCCGCGCCTCCTCCTACCACATGCAGTGCGTAGCAGATGCAATAGTCAAGATCCTCAGCCAGAAGGGGGTGGAGGCCGCCATGTACCTGGACGACCTCATCATCCTCTCCCCCGACGGGGAGAAGGTGGCCTCCGACTTCGCGATAGCCCGAGGGCTCTTTGAGGAATTTGAGGAGGTCTCCCCGAGGCCCGAGAAAAAGCTCAGCCCCCCAGCCAAGTCGTCACGTGGCTCGGTATCGTGATTAACTCGGTGGACATGTCTCTCACCATCCCCGAGGACAAGTTAAACGAGGTCCGGGAGCACGTCTGAGCGGTCGCCTGAAAACGGTCGCTGACGAAACGCCAGCTCCAGTCCATACTCGGGCGCATGTTACATGTAGCCAAGTGTATCTGGCCGGCACGCCCCTTTGTGAGTAAGCTGCTCGAGGCACTCCGGGGGATGGCGGGCTACTACATCAATATCAACTCAGAGATGCGGCAGGACCTCGAATGGTTCCTGCACTTCGCGGAAGGTTGGAACGGCCACGCCTTGATCCCGAGGGGTCCCCCCACCAAATGCCTAATCGTGGACGTGTGCCTGTCTGGCATCGGCAGGACGGACGGGAGGTATTGCTACTCCGGTAAGGTCTGCCCAGTAAACGACCCCGTCACCTGCATCGCCGAGCTCAAGGCCCTAAACACGGTTTATGCGATGTGCACGTTCCTCACGGATCGTGACCGTGGCACCCGGGTCGAAGTCTACTGCGACAACATGGGTACCGTCCAGGCGCTCCGGTCGGGACACGCCCGCAACCGCATCCTGGCCGAGTGTGCCCGTCAAGCCTGGATGGTACAGGCCAGACTTCAGGTAGACTTTGTGTACACCCACGTCCCGGGAGTCCTCAATACCGTGGCCGACGCGCTCAGCAGGGCACACCTAACCTCGAGGGACTATGACACGGCCTCGATGTATATGAAATTCCATTCACTCGTCGACATAATGCCTTGCACCCACGTATCCTTCAACCCTGTGTTGCGTCTCACCTGCAGATCCGGCGCTACGATCGCTCCAGACGAGGGCATCTGTGCGGCAATGCGAGGCGCGTGCCCCCAGAACGGTCGCGAACCAGCGGAGCGCCGTCGCGACCTACCTCGCCTTCTGCCGGAGGATGGGCGCCAACCCACAGAGACCTACCGTCAGCTTTACCACGGCGACGTATCAACCGAACGTTAAGCCGCCGGTGCCGAAAGACGTCCTCAAGGCAGCCCTCGCAGCCCTCGACGAATCACCCCTACACATCGCTCTGCGGGCCGCTATCCTGGTGATATTCTACGCGGCCCTGCGACAGAGCGAGGTCGCTCCACCATCTGCGACGCGACACCTGTCACGCCAAGATGTTGTGGTCACGCCCGGACAGGTGTCGATAGGCGTCAAGGCGGCCAAAAACATGCAGAGGGTGGGGGAGGAAAAAACAGTCACCCTACAGGCATCCCCCGAACCGTCCTCGTGTCCGGTGCGGGCGATCAGGAAGATGATCGCGGCCGCCCCCACGGCCAGCCCCGAGGACCCGTTCTTACTACTGGCCGATGGCCAAGTACTCACTCACTTCTCCTCCACCACTCCTGCAGTACACACGTATTCCAGTACCTCTTTTCGTCCCACCCACCCACAACCTCTCTCTCTTTACCTACTCACGTAGGCCATTTTCATTATATTATACAATTACGTATGTATTGTCTATACAACTCTATTGTATATCATATTTTAATATCTTAATAATAGACCTCCATTATATCGTCAATTATCATATATCTACTTTTACTTACCTTCATGTTCACATTACATATTAATATGTCGTCCAGTAAGGTCGCCATAAATATTTAACTGCATTTTACTACATAAAATTTAATAAAATTTTATACTCCCAGCTACTGCTTCTCTACTTTCATCCGGGGATAGGGTAATGATTCATCGTGAACCACCGAAGTGAATTCTTGTTCATGTGTCAACCATCGTATAAACCATCATATAAACCATCTTAGAGAACTGGAAAATACAGAACAGGCAGCACTTTCACAATAACCAGTTAACTACACTTAATCTTGTTGAAACTCTAACAACAAGTCTGCTTTAAATATACTCTACTCTTGGATTTGTCACTAATAATACTCATATGGTAAAATATGGTAGAACTACACAGACTTCTTTACTCAGTAGGGTGAGATAATATTCAGACACAGACTTTACTAGTTTGTACACCCTTTTACATACTTGAACATAGGGCCCATGGCTTGAGGCCTTAAATAATATAGACTAGCCTCATTTGGGCCCATAATCTACTCCATATAGGATAATATACCCATGTCTTGACTCAATATGCTTTTAGGCTCACATCATGGAGCAAGCAGATTTCAAGTAATCACATGTTCAAACCAAAGTCATCTAATACGGGCCATAAACACATAATTATCCAAAATATCTTCCTTACACAAATTCTGGGATACATCATTTTTGTGATACATACCTCTGTAGCACCTCAAAGGCCTTGGTAGTTACAAAAGAGGAGAAATTTGATTTCTTACAGCTTTCCACAGCCTTCCACAGCTTTAATTCGGATCCCCTAACATGCTGGGATGTGATTTCACTTTTTTGTTACAATCACCAAACATAGACAAAACATAGATCATAGATAATGACTCACAAAAATATAAATGTTCAGATAGAAGTACACAAAAAATATAATATCTAAATATTTCAAAAATAACTCTCACACTAGAGAGATCAGACTGTCAACATGGCTCCTCAGAGCTAATAGGTCAAAGCAGGGGAACCAAAAACAAGTCCAATCTAAGCAAATTACATAGAATTACATCAAACCAGCACAGGATTACACTCAAAAGGCAATGAGGGATGTATCATGGTGTTTTTTGTGAGTTGACAAATAACATCCCTAAATGTTTGTTATGAATAAATAATGTTTAAAGCAAAGAGGGATGTGGAATAGAGATTATTGAGTATTGAATTATTGGTGATGTTGATATATATAGCAGTCATGTGATATAGATATTAACAGAGCTTTCCATTAAAAGTAAGCCCCACAGATAAAGTATGAAGAAGTGAGATTATACAGTTTGTAGGGTGGGTGGGTGGTAAGTTTTTCCTATTGAGTCCGTTGGAGTAGGTCAACTGGTCATGTAGGGACGCCAGTGTCACGTGGTTTTTGGAGAACTCCGAGTGGAGAGTGAAACCCCTCCCACTCACATCATTCCCCAGGAGTTGGGGACAATGATTAAAGCAAAGAGGGGTTTGGAATAGAGATGTTTATTGAGTATTGAATTATTGGTAATGTTGATATATAAATATAGAAGTCATGTGATATAGATATTAACAGAACTTTTCCTTAAAAGTAATGCCAAAGGCCGAGGTCAAGGCCAAGGCCACCTCCTTGGAGGGGTCGGCTGGGACGTAGGCCCTAAAGGGCTAGATCCACCAAGAGGTGCTCAGCCGACGTTCAGCCAGCTCTGGGCGACGGCCAAAATGGCTTCATGCGACGATAATCGCCTAGGTCGGCCGTCCGGCCGTCTCGAATTCTCCGTGCTAGTCCACCAAATAGTTATTTCCAGCCGGCCGACGTCCACATGGGGCTCGCGGGGACTGGCCAGCCGAGTTCTCCATTGATCCGATAGGCGGCGCGCATGGTATTTTACGCAGTAATCGAGTTCCCCGATAGGCGGCGCCGCGTGCGGCGATACACTTCGACGCTCTGAACCCGCGGAAGCCGCGTATCGAGCGGAGCAGTGTGTCGGCGTGTTGGGATTTGTACGGGAACGGTCAGAGATTGTGAAATAACCGCGGAAATACACGTTAAATCGAACAATGAAGGTAAATAGAGATAAGGATTAATGTTATGAGTGTGTATGGCACGCTATGGTGCTAGAATTCTGACGATAGTGTAGGAATTTTCTATGTCCGTTCGCGGCTTCGGGTATCGCCGGTATGGTTCGCGCTATGTTGGCGGCGTTCCCTCGCCGCAACTCCCGGCAGAGCCCGCGGGCGGGTGTCGTACTCTTCAAATCGTCCGTCCGGCCGCCTTTAAAAAGCAAATAAATCAGTTTTGCGTCGGCTAGCGTCGGCTAGGGAGTTTCTAGCCGACTCCACACGGCTGGGTCAGTGGACCAGCAAATAATTTTCATTTTGAGCCGGCCGGCCAGAGGCGACGTCCAGCCGGCTCCCACACGGGGGCCACATGGCTAAGGACGATGGTGATATGGGAGAGGCGACTAGGTCCGGCCTCAGCCGGGTGCGGCCGGCCCCAGCCGATTTGACATTATTTGCTGATCCACCAAGGCGATTGTATCAACCGGCTTGAGCCGACCAGAGGCGGGAGCAGCCGACGTCCATATTCCATCCGCACGGACATCGGCCTGCCCTAATTTCGCTTGGTGGATCTCCCGCTTAAGGGATGTGAGACAGGTCCAAGTTTCATGATGGAGGAGGGCCGGGTTCGGGGCCCCGTGTAAGGCCCACACGGAGAGAGTGGACCCGAAGGAGGCCAGGGCTGCCTGTAGGAGGACTGTGAGGGCTTGAGCGGAGAGAGGGGCTCCTTCCTCGTCCGTGAAAGTGTAGGCGGTGGGAGGAGCCGGGTAGGCCTGGGTGTAGGCTCGCCAGGCAGCGGTAGGGCAGGCGCGAGACCCTCGGAGGGCCGGCACTGCCAGTGGAAGTGGAGGCTCAGAGAAGGCCCTCGTCCTTGATGAGTGGAGGCGGATAATGTCTGGATCAGCGAATTACAGGCTTTAGATGTACAATTTATACATTGTTTCAATATTATTAGGTATATAATAAAGGGAATACATATATAGTGCATCAAGATGGAGGAGCAGAACAAGTTAGTTTACAAATCTGTACTAACCAAGCTGATAGGCGAGGTAAGTACAGGTTTAATAAACTAACGAGTTTTGCTCCTCCATCTTGATACACTATCCTAGTTTTCCCTAAATCTATTTTTTCAAAATGGCATTGTTTACTTACACATATAAAAAGTCTGATAACATTTATACCAAATAAATATAAACTGTTCTTAGTCATTCTTATGACTGATATAGTTTTGACATCCATATCCATTGCAACCTTTGCATGGAGGAGAACATTCGAAACCAGTAGTCTGGCATACAAACAAGGCTCCAGTACAATTTCTTTTTATAACAATAGATTGATTTAACCCATTTAAGTTGGGTGATGCCGTGAGGCATCAAACAGGGCTGGCCAGTTGATGCATTGATGAAGTACCCTGACCCTAGCAGGATTCACTGATACTAATACAAGTTTATGGAGAAACCAAACAAGAGTTAGTCGTGTTGTTGTGTATCACACTACGGCAATATCGCATATTACTGCGCGAGGTGAAGCCGAGAGCAGTAATACGCAATTTTCCTGGAGTGCAATGAATAATAACACAACTAACTCGAGTTTGGTTTAGAATCTACCCTACCCCGCCTGTCTAAATTACTTCTACATTAACAGATGACGGCATTTGTCAAGTGTATCCCACTATAGCGATATTTTTCATTTTTCTGAACTCCAGACCAAATACAGTGACCCAATGTTAAGCCTTTGGAGTTTTTTATTAGGGGTAGGATAATGGCCTGATGCCCGTGCCTCTACGAGGGGCACCTGGCGTGATTGGGTTAGGGAGTCATGGTAGTGATAAATACTGTTAGATCAGTGTTAGGATGGACAAAGGTGCTGCCGTTTCTCTTCTCTGTGTACTTCCTAGATTACTTCCTCTCAAGGGCTTCTTTTTCATTTCTTTTTTTATATCTTATGACTCTTGAATGCCTCTTGAATGTTATCATTAGAACTCTCTGAACATATGAATACACCTACATATGGCCTGAAATATCCATCTTCCTAAGATATGATGTGCAAGTCCTACCTATACAAATAAGTGATATGATAGTGGCATAACCAATCACAGTGCAATCTATCATGAAGAGCAGGTATGCATCTTACCTTTTGTCCTCCTGCATTTTTAGTCTGTCAATCATTGAAACAAAAAGAATTGAGGTCAACATGAAGTTGCTTCTGTTCACATTGAATGGTATTTGCAAAGAGATAGTTTTATCCTCATCAGATTTCCCGAAGGTGTAGTCAGATACCTTGTGGCCTTGCATTTTCTTCAAAATTTTCAATCCAAAATCTTTTGTTTTATGTAGATTTTTATTTTCATTGACCATCACCCCTGTTGAGATGCAGTGTAGTCAAGCATCAGTTATGAAGGTTTTCCTGTGAAGAGATTCATGCTGTTTAAAAGCTCATCTAAAATACCTGAATCATCTTTGGGTAGGTTTTCAGCTTCTAAAAGCTTAAATCTGTGAGGGATTTTGAAAGTTGGGTTCATGGTTCCAGGCATCAGAATGTAGATCATCCCCCATTCTATGATATGCGTTATGGGCATCTTCTGTGGCCAATTAAGATAAAAAGTGTACATTACAAATTGTCCTGCCAGACATTTTACATAATACATGTCCTCACACATTGCTGAATTTGCATCAATCTCAGTACCCAAGAATAGAGACATAAAAAGCTTAGGGTATCTCGGATGGATGATACAAACATTTATCTAACCACATCTAACATACCTGGCCCACGAGCAGATAAGTTATTGTTATCGTTCGTTCATTATCAAATAAACCACAGGGCACTTATTTTTTATTCATTGCTCTATCAGCCCTATGCAGTTCAGGTTATAAGAGACTCTAGATAGGCCTTGCCACAGAGAGATATTTCTTTAGTGTTTCACTTATTTGTAAGTGCGCAATATGAGTTATCTATATATTTATTAGCTACTAGTATCATAATACAAAGATTATGTTTTCATTCATTAAGGTGTCCCCACATACTGTTATTCCCGCTAATTGTTTCCTGCTAATACAGGTACTAGCATCACCCGTCTGTACAACATTTTCTCATGATTTAATCTTTTGTGAAATATTCCTCCAACTCTAAATGAGTATACAATGACATCAAATATTTTTTTAAGATCAATATTGTGGCAAGAATGGAGGAGTTGACACACTTGTTCCCCCGGTCCAGTGGATCTTGCGGGGAAGTCTCATCCCCCGTGTGAGCAAACGTTATGTACGTGACAATGACGCCCTATATTAGGACAGCGGTTACTGTGGTGCGTCACTTGTGGCTTCGAGATCTTGGATGGATGAGCTCTGAAAGGGGGTTACCCAAAGAGCCAGTTGCTGTACATGCTTTTGTGAATACAAACCTGAACGCTTGAGCACTGTTCTTACTCTCTTAGTCTTTATTGACGTTACAATATTATATATAGTATATTTCCAACTAGAACTCTTATTTTACCCTACAGTAAGAGAGGTAATCCTGTAATTGTAAATGTAATCTCGGTCAGCTAGCAGCAGGGAATTTAATCTTTTTAAATCTTGGTCCTTGCTGAGGAATGCAATAATTTCCTCAGATATGAAAGTCTTATCAGCTGGAGTAAATCTTTTTCCTGGTACCCACTTCCTCTTGTACAGGTATTGGCATGGTAGTAGCCGAAAGTGATGATGTATACATGCAAGTGACATGAAGGTGTATAAGGCCCTACTAAAGCAGAACAGGTTACTCCAACGGGTAGAACTTCCGGATAAAACCTGCTGGTTTGAAGTAAGCATGTGACTCACCTAGTGCTGCAAACTGGGATGTTGTAGGACTAGAATCAACTGGACTTATTATTCAGGCAATTCGAATTATATTAAAAACAACTAGTAAGGTGAACTATGAGGTGTTACTCTAATGAAACTGAAATGAAAATGTAAGTAATTCTAAATTATAAACCGCTCAATAATTTATGAAATTGTAACCTCGCATCTAAATGACTTGAAAGCCTCATACAATTAAAGATCCTGAACTGCAATTATTTTTAGTCAAAATATCTATCGACAATACATCACGTTCACCAGTGACCTGGCGATCCTCCACGCCAATGTCACACGAACAGTGAGCAAGTACAGGATGGGAATTTACAAGGACAAGGACATCACATCACAACCATTTATACCGAGTCACATATGATCTAATTCTGTATGACCTAATTGCAGACATTGCTGTCACCAAAACATCGGGGCTTAATAATGTTAGGGCCAGTGTTCTAAGGGAATTTATGTTGAATACAGTTTATCAGTTCACAGACTTATTCAAACTAGCGTAGATATGGGAGTTTTCCCATCAGAGTGGAAATGTGCAAACATTACACCTCCATGTTGTAATGTCGGCGAAAGGAACTTTTACTAACCTATATGCGTAAAGAATACATAGCAACACATGGTGAAATAATGGATGAGCAAAGAGAGAATGATTTTAACAGTTCAACTTTATATAATTGCTAGTCAACCTCGTATCCAACTTATCCATCCTTATATCCTTTTCTCCTCATTTGTCATCTGTGGTGGGTATTTCTTATTTATCTCATATTATTACTTATTCATGTTCAACTGTTTAGTAATGTAATCAACTATTGAATATCTTTCTTTCTAAAACACGACTGTTAAGAGCATACTTTAAACGCATAAATGGAAGACCATCCATGTGATGAATTTGTGTGCCAATAGAAACATCCACATCAATTATTTCATGTATTTCACATTTCACCCTATTTTTGAAAGAGAAGCCTATAGTAACCTTTTGTGTTTCTGCCTTAAGTCTATTCCTTAATTTCTCCCCAATGTACAGTGGTGAGTGCCTAGATTTCTCTGATTTCGTTCTGGGTAACATAGATTTAATTTTCCCCTCCAGTTCATCGTTATTCTTTTTCAAAAATAGGTTTGAGTACTGATGCCCACTATCTCATCATGATCAGATCATGTCCTGCTCTCATCATTTTTAGATTTCTGATTTTACATTTTTCATACAATTGTTCAACATGTATGGCTGCTCTTAAGGTACGATTCATCATTACCTGTAGTCTATTTCTATTTCTTTGAGTGGTATTGTTATGAATAAAATCATTATATTCTATAACTGATAATGCCATTTGTTTAGCAATTTTAATACTGCATCTTCAGTTAATAAATATAGAATTTTCTTCGGTTTATACAATCTCCTGTTTACTTCCCTCAATTTACTCTTTCCATATATATACTCTTTTTTTATAGCTTTTTATTTTCACAAATTTGTATTCCTCTATATTTATCTAAATACCTCTGATTCCTTACCCACATAATCTTCGTTTTTGTATAATTTAATCGTATTTTATGTTTTCTGTCCATTTCTTTACTGCTACTAAATCTTCTTCCATTTCTAATATCAATTCATCCTGCTTTTTTGTCACTAATTGATAGGACCAGGTCATCTGCACATGATATAATCTTACTATGAACTAATACTCTACTTAAATTATTCATAAAGATTACAAACATTAGAGGCCCCAAAACAAAGTCTTGGGGTACCCAACAACAAAGCTCCATTTCATTTGAAAAAATTGTCTACAGTTTTGTTTAACACTTCTCTGAGTTAAATAATTCTTCTATAATACAATTAAGCTAGCACCTAAATTAATATTTCTTAATCGTTCCATCAAAACTTTATGATTGACACTATCAAAAGCTTTTCGAAAATCTTAAGATGCTACTAATATCATATTTTTGCTATTTAATTGTCTATGAATTTCCTCTAGCAATACAAAGATAGCCTGAGCTGTTGAACGTTCCGGAATGAATCCAAATTGATTTGGTTCTATTACTTCTTTAGTTACAATGTAATCTAGAATTAACTTGTGTATTACATTTTCATATATATTCGATATCATAGTTAAAACAATTATAGGTCTTCAATTAGTAAATTTTCGTAGATCACTTTCTTTAGATATGGGGGTAAGTATTATACCATGTTTGAGTATATCAGGGAAATATTGATGTTCCAAACTATAATTTATCAAGTTGACTATAATTTCTTTTTCTTTTTTTCAGTAAAATCCTTTTTAGACATTCTGACTTGATATGCTCAAACCCACTTGCTTTACCATTATCCAGATTTCTAATAGTCCTATCAATTTCAATCCTACCGACTAAGTATCTATTTTCATCATCATACCCCATTACCTTTTCTTCCACTACAATACCACTTTCTTCTATGTCCTGATTTCCTGCTTGACCAATTGTATAAAAATGTATATTTATATCATTACAAACATTATCTATAACCTCTCCATCTTTTTTGGATAATGTGCTACATTTTCACCCCCTTTCCATATTCAATTTAAGGTCGCCCATCAGGCGATTTCTGATTTTGTAATAGACTCTTTCGAATCTGCTGACTCTAGAATATTCTGATCCCTCTCGTAATATCTGCTATTAATCTTCTTATTCTATATGACATTTCGTCAACTAGTCTATCTAGTAGCTTTCTTCTTTTCTCTATATTTACATTTACATTTTTGTCAATAACGAGTTATTATTAGCTCTAATCCCTTTAGTTTTTACCGGGCAAATCTAATCCAAACTAGACTGCATTAGTGTAAATATGATCTAGTTTACTTGTTCCAGCGTGATGTAAAAAGATATAGTTTGTTTTTAGTAATTCTAGGTGATGATCTATTAACAACTTTTCATTTTTTTATATTTAGGGCTTTTTTCATCAATATTTATATTTAAGTCACCCAGCAACCAGAACTCATATTTCCTGTATTTTTTTTTATCATTCAACAAAAACGCAGCAATACAGGTATATGTACGCAGTATCGTTCCTATAATAGAATATTGTTGCTTTTTGACCGATAGTTTTAGGAAATGCAATATAAATAGAATAGAAAGGCTGCATCACCAGGGACTCAAGAATGCACTAGGAGTATATGGTAAGCGAGTGTCAATAATTAAAATGGAAACTGATTGTAACCTGGACCCCCTCTGGATACGCAGAAGGAGACAACTTATCTGTTTAATGTACAAATACCGCTTTAAAGATGATTTGCTAGACAAAATCGATCGGAAAACAAGGGCAAGTAAGAACATTTTATTCAAAATATATCACAGCAAAAGCTCACTAGTGCTAATGAGCCCATACCTAAGAGGAGCCAGAGCTTGGAATGACTTGTCCATGGAAGTACAAAATAGTGAAACAAAAGATGAGTTAAAAAAGTTTATGAGTCAGAGTTAGACCAGAATATTGTCAAGTTACCATCAAGTGATCTCTAATCATATTTCATTATCTCATCGTTATTATAATTTCCGTTCTATATCTAGATTTATGTTTTATTTTCTAATGTCAAATTCTTGCTGAAATGTACATTATGTAGTATGAACAGTGAGTGATCTGAAAAACTCACTTATATGAGATGACACTCTTGCCTAATAAAAAAAAACCCAACAAATTACATCCATTCAATTCAATTCAATTTCATGCATCCAATCTCTTGACTCGAGATAGTATAATCCCCTATAGTAATGTTAAATAAACCATAATAAGATGATGGTGTCTCGTTATACCTCGTGATAGTCGACATTAAACCTATTGTATAGAGTGACAGCTATGACATCACTGCCAAGACTGCTCTATCCCTGTAAGAACCTAGTCCAGATGAGTTCTGAGGAAAGGAACAAAACTAAGAAAATAAGAACATCAATATTTATCATAAAGAAATAGATAAGGAAACAGATTAAATAAGTAATAGGCTACAGTCTCCCATAAACCTAGATACTGTCACGGATGTCTATATAAAAATACCAAACATATCGCTGCCATGCTTCTAACATCTAGTGCTTAAGAAGATTAAAGTTTATATCATCAATCCACAACTTCCAAGCTTCTTCCCATCTGTAATAGATACAGTACCATAACTTCGCTCTGCAATTCAACCAAGGCTTTTGTGACACTCTTAGCTCTGAATATGATATTTTGAGTTACATTTATTTCACATCATGTATAGGAATTGGGACCAAAGGAAATGGGACCAACAACAATGGCCAAACAGTTTTACAATCACTTAGCAACAAGCGATAAGGAACATTTAGTAAATCACAATTGGTTTGTGGGTGAAGAAGCTACAAAAAATCAAAATGTTTAATATTGAAACTCCCTTACCTAACCCTCCTACCATTTACACTTAAACATCACAAACGATACCTTATTATCCCTATAACATAAACATATTACAAGTTCTTGAGTACTAGAAGGGATGTCTTTACTCCGCGCCATTGTGAGTTCATTATCAGTACCACTTCGAGCTCAGCTTAATGACATGGATCACCTCTATACCAGTAAACACGGAAGTCTTGTCGTGAATCGCCGTAAGTCAGGTACACGATATGATATGAATTTATGTGATTGGAATGAAATCATATTGGAATGAAGTAGAAATGGATTAATGCAGTAACGTTCTCCAACAGATCATACGTTTCATCTTCTGCTTCGATATCGCAGACCAAAAGTATACTACATGTATCTGCATCTGAGAAATATGATCATATGTTCTGTATTTTTTGCTTGTTCCTTTTCTTTTCATGGATAACCTCAATCTAGAAGATCCCTTGTAAGTAGAGATGTATATACTTGTTTCTTAAGTAACTGGGGTTTCTCTGTTTCTCTCCTATCTTTGAAGGTGCCGATATGTTGAAGTCTCCTACAAAGAATCTTGTTTTGAGGTCTGTAATTAACCTTCTACGCCCTCTCCCTATGTGGTCCTTTGGTCCTATGGGTGCTCCGGGCTCGAGCTGTTTCCGTGTAGCGGGCCACGACGGAGTCGAGCGCATGCTCGGGGCTTTATCGACCCATACTCGGGAGGAGGCTTCAATCAGTCCGGCCAGGGAAGGCCCGACACCTGTCCACCCTTCTGAGTGCCCCCTGGTCGATACTTCGTTTATACTGAACATATACATTAGCGAGTTGCACAACATGGTGATACTTTATACAATGACAATAATTATGCAGATGAACATGTCCCTAACATTACTGTACTTCTCAAAGTGGAACATGTGGGTTATAGTCACACATCTCAAAGCGGGGAAGCTGAATTTTATTCAGTTTGCAAGGTAGAAGAAGTCCCTACCTTCATTCATGCTTAATGTACTGTAAGCAGAGATTTACCGTAGAAGCCGGGCACCTTAATACTTGATTACCCAATTAATTTGTATTCGAATTCGGCACATGGTAGAATAGTATTTCATTGTTTTCAATATTGACATGCATGTGAGAAGGGTTTACCAATAAAGGTGGCAATCCGACAGCATTGGCCCAGGCCTTTATAGTTGCCTTTCATAGATTACTTGTGAACTCAAAGGTCATGAATATATTTGTCCTGTAGTAAAATTATCAGGTTGTTGTAACATGAAATGATATATGAGATCAAAAACTTTTGCTTTATGTGCTTGTATCGCGTTCCCGGTGGAGTGTGGGTGACAGCATTTGTTTGGCAAAAAATTTCTTAGTCGACTCCAATTGGGAATAACTTGGCAAATGAAAACAATAAAGCCCATCTATGAGAGCAAACTCGTTAATGTCGGAGACACACCAAGCGAGAAACACAGCGATTTCCAGAATCGCCATCACAAAATGGCGAATATGTGCGCTATTATTCTATATTTCACGTGATTTTTGTTTCCGAGACATTAACTTATGGGTGGGAGATATTACTCTACAATAATTTTTCACATACATGCTATTTTGTGTTGGCGATTACAGAGATCGCTGCCTTGACTCGCTTGGTGTGTCTCCGGTGTGAGGGTTACCGGAGACCAAAAAATCTGAAGAACTACCTGGTCCGAGCCAGAACGTGCTACAACGTACACCAAAAAGGGAAAACCAGAATCAAGGACCGAAATGAATGCAAGAAACAATCTTGCAAGTACTGCAAACAGATCAGCACAACCGGCAGAACTGGCAAGTGGGTGCCATGCCTTGAAGGTAACCGGAATAAATTAACTCACAGGCCACAGGTCGGCCGAGAGAACGCTGCAACATACGAGCAGTCGCTCAAGCAGATCGCTCATCTAAACCACCATGTAATGATATATCAAAATGAAAGCATATTGGAAAAAGTATATCTATAGGCCCCCCAAAGGTGGGAATAAGTAAGGAGGTTCAGGAAGTCAGTCCTGCAAATTCAGATTTTGTGATTATTCCCATGCTACCAGGCTTTAATAAACTATTTCACTGTTAATTCCAAGTATATGCCTACATGGAACCGTTAAAATAATGGTGCTAAGAAATCTGTGGGCGTGCAGCAACTTTTGTGTAACTTGAGGTAGGGCAGTAATAAAATTTCCCTCGTATTCAGGTGGTCAATCCTGCTAAAAATCAAGATTTTAAGATTCCCATACCCCAAGTGCTTGATAAACTATTTCACTGTCCATCAAAATGACTTCACATCCACCTGTCTGCCCATCAATCCGTGTGCCCATCCATTCATATGAAAGCCCATCCATGTGACTGCCCATTCGCCTCCCTGCATATCCATCTGACTGCTATTCCACCTTATTACCCAATCATCTCTCTGCCAATCCAACTGACTGCCCACCTTACTGCCAAAACATCTGACTGTTGAAATACAGGCTAGAATTGACTAGATAACAACCTCCAATCTGTCTAGATGTTTCTATCCATCGGAGTATGGCGTTACCAGACCGAAAGTAGCTTGAGACCTCCCAATACACGCCGATACAAAATGACCAATATCAGGAGGTACATATCGTAGGGTATCGTAGCGTATCGGTGTGTATCAGCGTGCGTCGTAACGTGTTTGGAGGGTGCAGAAAAGGTGATCATGGTCCCAATGTACATAACGATGCAGACAGTGCATTAAAACAGGGCTTGAATTATTATATATCACATAGGTATTTTCAATCTAAATGATATGGATTTTGAATGTGACATTCTGATCAAAATAAGGGTAGGGGCCAAGGTCTTTTTTTCTAGAATTCAATATGGCTTGCAAAGTGAAGAGTACCTGAACTTTTCCTTGAATGACTAGACAAATATCCATCCAGAATGCCGTTAGTTCAATGTCTAGAAGGCCGGAGATGTCAACTTATCACTTAGAGTCATTTCCCATCTGTCAGCCATCTTGAAATCCATAATGGCTTGAAGCAACTTTAAGAGCGACATCTTTTGCGGGTCACAAATGCAATGCAATAATCGGAAATTGAGTATTATTGATAGCTGCTGAGATATCAATGTCTAATATGTGATTGAAATGGTTACTCCCCATAATGAAGGCTGCAATATTTTCATTGTATTTTTAATAGTATGATTACATATGTCATTCCATTGAATGGAATATGGACATAATATTTAACCAGTATCTTTGGAGATAATTGTTTGCACCTCTACTTCATTGGAATTCACAGTTTTAATCGTATTTACATAATGTTGTGCATGCTTTCCACTAGGTTTAGGTAGTGCAGTCCACACAAGAATTCACGTTTAAATGTGTCTGCCTTTCAGCCCAATCAACAGGTTCTCAAAGCTCAGGAATATTTAATAAAGACTGTCCCAGTCATATCTTGTGTAGTGTATTTTGATAGAGGGCAACTAATATTGGTGGTAATAGTCAATGACCTGCCTTTCCCTGTGAATATCTCTCTTTAGGCATTTTCAACACTATCATGATTTGAAGGGTATGGACAAGTCAACAGTGTCTGCCTCTGTTGTGTGGGTTGTGTACTAGCTTTACCAGTGGTTTAGATGCTGAGTGTATAGGAGTGCCACCTGGTATATCTGTCTGCTTCCATTTGGATTTTACGGGTGTGACCATACTAGATTGGCCACCACATTTCCAATTTAGAGGTTGGTCAGGTCTGATTGCTTTCAGAGGTTGATACAAGTATCTTGAAGTAGAGTACAATTTTGAATATCATGAAGTATAAATTGTGAATACTGAATAAGGGGCTTCGGGGGCACTGCACTCTCCAGACAAGACTAAAGATCTGCTGGAAGAATGACCCAGCAGAGATTCTGATTCTGGTAGTGAGAAGATCAGCTCGGAGAGTGCCAGTCAAGGTGGCTCAGATTGGACTTCACCAGAGCTAGTGTCCGTGTGCTCTGGTGGCCAGAGTATGTCCGTAATAATTTTATTACCCAGCATACCATTTCGAATTTCTGTTCTCATCAGGCTATTGTGAGATATTGTAGTCGAGCTACAAGAATTTTGTTTAAATTTCGTCAAACATCAGAGAGATTAGGGCTGAGTGCAATCGTGTATATCGTTATGTATTAGTTAGCATCATTTGCAATAGTGTAAGCATTTCAGAATTGTATAAAGTTTAAGAATACGTAGTATTTCACATGGTATTATTAGAGCATTGTCTCATTGTTCGAGAAACTGCCGATATTACATCTATTTGTGCAATCATAGATTTCCAAAGGTGTCTTTAGTTTAGTGTTACAGCACTCAAAACCTAGTATAGGGAATATGACCATGTTAGCATCCCAAAATAAACCTTTCATGAAACATTGCTCCCAAGCTTTGTTCAAGGTCTTGTCATTTCAATGTTGAGTTTAGTGGTTAATTGAGTGACCTCTTCAAGATATTTGAACACTATTCATAAATGATCATACACAAGTAACAACCTCATCTTTATTGGCCAGAATGGATTACCGCCACTCTTTGTCTGTCTCAGCCAATGCAAATCTGGTAAATTGATGATGTGATCTTCTAAGCCAATCCCGGTCAAGTTCTGTGGAGACATTATGAATATTAGCGCTCAGACCTTGGGGTCCTTTGAATAATCCAGGATATGTACTAGAAATGATCATCGGAATGTCCTTCGGGAAATATTGTATATATTTTTTAATCCTATGGTCAGGATGAGTGAAGGACAGGATCAAGTTTCAGCTGACAAAAGTCGTTTCATAACAAAGTCCTGAAGGTGGGACTCCAAAGTCCTCCAAATTGTCCTAATTCATCCAAACATGTTCTCCGAAAGGGGCAGCAAGAGGGCAGTCCTAGATGCAGCTAGTACCTCCCTGTCTAGCACCATGAGAGTTGACATAGAGATCTTTTATTTGATATATGTCTTTTCTATTTCTACGGTAGGTTTTCATGCCCTTTTGAAGGTGGCTTCTTTGGATTTGTGTCAACATACTCTTACACATTAAGCTTGGTACGACCAATCTATTGCATCTTAGAACAAGACCTTCGGAAACATAGAGTTCATCTTGGACATTTCAAAATGGTCTGACCTCTGACTGTCCTGAGTCTTTGCAATCAGGTCAACCCTGGTTGGCATATTCAGAACGACTTGCAAGACTAGATTTTGACCGGTTTCTCTTAGGAATTCAGTTAACGTTTTGTCACTGATAGGCAAGTTCCTGACAGAGTATACTTGGTACTTGTCAAGATCACTTGACTCGGATAGTGGTTGCAGTGCCCTGCTCAGGGTATCAGCAATGAAAAGGTCCTTGACTTTTCACCAGACAACTCTGAAGGAATACTTTTGAATCCTTAACATCATGCGCTGTATGCATGGTGGTGCAGAACTGATTGGCTTTTTTAAAACACTTCTAACAGATTGTGGTCGGTTTTGATCATTATGTCTGTTCGACCATAGATGTAGTCGTGGAATTTAGTACAACCCCATATTCCCATGTGATGGCTATCATCTCTTTTTCGATTTGCCCATAGTTCTTTTCACTTTTGTTTAAGCAATGCGACGCAAACTGGTCTATCACCTTGTAGCAAGCATGCCCCATGACCATACGATGAAGAATCAACAGTAGCAACAATTGACTCCTTTGGCGAGTAATACTGCAAGACAGGTGTCAAAACAACACACTGTTTGAGTTATTCAAATGCATCTTGCTGGGGTTTGTCCCAGTGCTATGCAGCATCTGAATTTTGAAGGAGTCGCAACAGGGCTACTTTCTGTGACACTTTTGGAATGAATTTTCCAATGTACATTATCATACCCAACCAATGGGTAACATCGTCAACATTCTGCAGGGTTAGCAGGGATTACCTGGACTCCTGCATCAGAAAAGATGTGGCCTTGATATGTAACAGAACTAACTGCAACCTTACATTTCTTGAGGTTGAGTCCTAACCCGTTCTTGAGTGAGCGATCAAGAACTTTTTGCAATATGCTACCATGCTCAGCAAGATCCTTACCTGCAATCATGTACGATTTCAACAACAACAATGTTGGCAAACATATTTGTTATTGTCTGCTCCCAAACCTAAGAGGTAGATGAAATACCAAAAGTCATAAGCAAGAACTTATAACAGCCAAAAGGCAAGTTAAAAGTCTAGACGTGGCCTCAGACACACATATTTGATCAAATGGTTGGCATGCGTCCATCACTGAGAACACTTTCTTGCCAACTAGGCAAGCTGCAACATCTTTGACTGTACGCATTGGGTAGTGTTTGCACTGAATACATTTGTTTAGTGACCTTAAGTCAATACACAAACACAAGTCACCTGATTTTTTCTCAACTATTACAAGTGGGTTCACCCTTTCTGTTGCCTTTTTTTTTTTTTATAAAGCGTTTATTGCCTTCGATTCGTTATAAATCGCTCTTCCAAGCAATATAGCATACATACATGAAACAAGAACGTACAATGGATGATATATACAATGAATGAATGTAGGCATCGATGGCCATACACTGTTAACCCATCACTACATATATTTTTCTTTTTACTATTATTTTTATCTTCTAAACTTTATCCCAAATTAAATAAGTTCTCATAATCGATTTCTAATCTAGTGCATTTCTTAGGTACTAGCAAGTGTTTGTACAACATATTGCAACAGTTTCATCCATCCATATTTATCCATGCACTCTGACCATTCAGTTTTAATTTGTAGATAACTTTTGTCTAACTCCATTTTTAAACTTCTTTCGAGATTCTTCACCTTGTAGCTCTACTGTCAACGTGTTCCACAACTGTATACCGATATAGATTGCGGATGTTCTGTATCTTTCTTTATTTGGGTGGGGTAGGTATAAGGTGGTCTTTTCCACAGCTCTCGTCTGCATACGATTTTTATCCCTCACTATTTCCCGAATAAGGCCATTTTCTTTCAGACTCTTGATTATGCCTGCTAACAAAATTTTTCTTCTAACTTGCGGTTCCGAAATCCCACTCTTCGCTAGGAGATCTTTCGTTTTTATAAATCGTTTATTAACGTATGCCTCTTTTCCCTGGTTTTGACTGGTTCGATAATCTCCTGATCACACAATTTATCTAGAGATACCTTTAACCTTTTCAGGAGTGGATGTGGGACCCTACATGGTGGGTTGGTAACAGGTACAGCATCGGGTTTCATTTTTATATGATGCACTACATTTTTTATGCATCCAAGACCATGGAACACTTTCTTATACTTTGTTTCCTTGAGGATGTCACATGAACACTAGTTTTCCTTTGATTCAACATCATGAACAAGTCTGACATTTGACTTGTTACATACAATGAGATTCATTTCTTCACTGGAACTCAAACCTAGAACTGTGTTTGAGAAATGCGGCATATCTGTTGTGAGTCTGTTTCCAACCACGGATTCTCACGTAGAGTCTATTGGAATGAAAAAATTACGAACATTCAAACCTAGAACTGGTTTTTGTCTGTCTACAACAATGAATTCTGTGGGAAAATACCTACCTTTGTGTTCAACCAATGGTGAGACTCGGCCACGTGGCTTGTTTGTTTGACCAAAATACCCTACCTGTTCCATTTTTGGTGGAAACAGCTTTAGAGGCCTATTCCACCAAGGAAGCACAAGCCCAGGCCGGGCCCCTTGTGGTCGCCTATTGGCGACCGGCGGCAATAGCTGGCCCAAACCTCCCGCCGGCGGCGATAATCTGCTTGGTGGAACAGCTCATGAAGCTCATAGGCCACTCACGGCCGGCCCCTGCCGGCCGCCGGCCTCTCCCCTTGCCTGCAAATCCCTGTCGCCGGGCAGTATCGGCTGACCTGTTGGTGGCCGCCACCCGCCGGCCGGGGACAATACTCGGTGCAATAGCCAATTTTGGAGGTGTTCCACCAAAATATAGTGATAACCACAGAGAAGGCCAGGCGGGCGGCAGGGCATTATGAGTGCAACGTTCCCCGCAAGCCCTGCCAAGGGAAAACCGGTTCATTTGATTTTAAGCCCCCGGCAGGCCGGCCGGTGTGCCAAGAGAGTGACGCGGAGAGCTGTTCCCCTGGCGCGCGTTGACCGCTCGGCCGCCTATACTACGATATACACCGTCAATATTGAGCTGACACAGCCCCGCGGACGGTATCCCTATAAGCAGACACCGATATTTCGGACAGTTGCGGCAGTTTGGGCAAAATATAAGCACCAGTGTCAAATATAAACATTCATAACATCAATCCTTATCTTTATTCACCTTCATTGTTCGATTTAACGTGTATTTCCGCGGTTATTTGACGTTTTCTGACCGTTCCCGTACAAATTCCGACACGCTGACACACTGCTCCGCTCAATACGCGACTTTCGCAGGTTCAGAGCGTCGTAGTGTATGGCCGCACGCTGCGCCGCCTATTGGATCGATAGAGAACCACGGCCTTGCGCGTTAGTGCCGCCAACGTCCACCAGACGGCAATAGCAAACCCACCCGGGTGTAACGCCGCGCCGGGTCCGGCCGGGTGTATGGGCGCCCGCCGGGCGCCTTGTGTACGCCTGTTGGTCGCCTTGTGGGGCTTTGGTGGAACAGCTCCTAGAATTTAGGGGTTTAGGGGTGGCCGGCCAGCCGGCCCCGGCGGCAAATGCCGGCTGGAGCTCAAAAACCCGCCTGCTGAGGGCCTTTTTGGTCGAATAGGCCTCTTAAACTGCTATAGTACTTATCATACATTGATTTGGGCAAGATGTTGACCTCACTGTCTGTGTCAATTTTAAAGGATACTTTGGTACCTTCAACGAGAGCAACAGAACTCTCCATTCCCCTCTCTTTGAACCTGTGTGTTCGACATCACATACATGATTTGCTACACATTTTACATTTTGTGTTTCTTTGACACCCAGGTGATTCACACTTGACAGTTCCAACATAGAAAAAAGTCTCTGATTCAACCTGTCCTTCATGAACTTGGACTTTGTGTGTTTTCTTTGTTCTGCACATATGTGAATAATGTCCTTTTTTGTTGCAGTGGTAGCATGTAACATCAGCTGCAGGACATTTGTCAGACTTGTGAACCAGATGGCCACATTTGCCACATGGTTACTGATTGTTTCTGCTTGGACCACACCTGCAACCACGGCCCTTGTTCACATCACTGTCTCTGGTGTGTGCAGAACCTCATGAGTTGCTATGCCCACAATCTTAATCCATGACCCCTTCCAAGCCCTTGTCTGCTCACGGCATCAAGGCTTGCTGCACTTGTCATCGTGACAAACTCTGATAATTCTGGTATTTTGGGTAGAATTTTAGCCCCAGAGCGCACCACATACATTCATAACATCAAGTCTTATCTTTATTTACCTTCATTCTTCGATTAACCGCAGTATTTCGCAGTTATCTGACGATCTCTCAACATTCCCGTACAAAATCCAACTTGGCAGCACACTGCTCCACTCGATATGCCGATTTCACAGGTTCAGAGCATTGTAGTGTATCGCCGCTCGCCGCACCACCTATTGGCTCGGGGAGAACTTGAATACCAAGGTAAATGCGGCCAACGTCCACGATGCAGTGGGGCATCGGCTGGAGGATCTGCTGGAACTTCGGACCATCGTCTGAAACATCTGTTTGGTGGAAGCGCCCACCAGACGCTTGTTCGGCAACCACATGAGCATCTACTAGGGGTTTTGGTGGAGCAGCAACACATTTTGAGGCCATTTGGCCAGACGCTTCAACCGACGTCTGTTGACAGGTCGGCTGGAACGTCTGTTTGCCTCGAAAAAGCGGATGTTTGGTGGAATTCCGGCTAAATCCTTTGGGGCCGGGTGATGCCTTAAGGCATCGCCGCGTGTGACCGGATGATGCCTTAAGGCATCGCCGTGCGTGGCCGGATGATGCCTTCAGAGACTTACAATATCATAGTTTATGTGTAATAACTTTTTAAATAATTGATCAATAATGCTGAAATTTTTACAAAATGTTGGTATAACATTACACTTAAGATTCTGAAATATCCACATGATCAAACAGTGAAATTATCATAATTGGCCTGTCACCAGGCGGTATATACTAACATCCTACCTGGACTTACAGACATTGCTTTGCCAGAGGTGCCCGGCGTGAAGGGGTTAAGGGGAGGCCCGCAAACTGGTTAACATTGGGCGGAATCGGGTTATGAAGCATACTTCCCTAGTGCCTCTCAAATACCTAGCTGAATGTGTAGACTAGAGGTGGAGTGTATGTATGCACATGAATCTTAGGGTTCAGTGTTCAAATTCTGCTCTGAACCGTAACTTTTCTCTTTTTCCCATTTTTCTCTCTCCTATTTACTTTTCCCTGGGGCAGGCTTCCTATCTGTAATATCCTGAATTTGAGAAGTACCAGGGGCGTACCCAGGATTTTGTTTCGGGAGGGGGGCACACCTCGGAAAATTGCGGGGATCCAGTTAAGGAGACCTTCCGGGGGGGTACTAGGCCAAAACCCCGGACGCACTTGGATATTATAGATAATACAAGCTGTATCCAGGACTCTGTTTCAGGGGGAAGTTGCAAGGGATCCAGCAGCAGAGTTTAGGGGGGGGGGCACGTGCCCCCTGTGCCCCCCCCCCCCCGGCTACACCCCTGAGTGCCAGATGAAAAACAGTCTGAACCACATGACCCGGACTTATTCTGCCAAGGCAGAAGGAGTTGCTCAAGGCTCAGGCTGCCCTGTGCGGCTCCACGTGTCTCTGAAAGAAACTATCAATGTACACTGTCAACTACAGCTAGAGCTTATTTAGCTATGGTCAGGTAAAATATGATACAGCCGCCTTGACCCACAAGCTGTAATGTGTGTAGAGCGTGCCATTTCTTACTCTTACTCTTGAAGACATTTTTACATATTCTTATTTCCTTTTGTGTGTTTTTTAAAGTAATATAATCGACGTTTTGATCACTTTTGTAAGCTATGAGTATTCCTTGGTAAATATTTCGGCTCTCAGAACGCACATATAACAGAATTGCTGGGTCCGAAAGTGAGAATCCGTGGACACGGCCTGGGTTTTACCACTCCAACCTCTCAGTCAGAACAGAGTGGAGACAGTGGTGGTGGCCAATCTACTATCATTGCAAATGAAGCTGACCCGTGCGCCTCTCAGCGGTCTATGGAATAGTAGGTCCAACTGTCGCCAGGGCGGATAAGCAGCACAGAGTACAGCAGACCGTCGACGTAGTGTTGATCTACCTACTCAGGCTGCATTCTGATAACACCTAGCTGGAATGCAGGTCTCGGCCGATTATTTGCTGGCTGTGTAACCATAAGAAATAGCAATTATTGGATATTGGGATACAATAGACGTACCAGTGCAGGTAATACATTTATACTTTAAAATACTATGCACTGTCGGTGCTTTTACAGTTTTACTGGTGCTTGTTATAATGTGTAGGCCTACTCGTACTACTGACTGTAGGCTACTGTAGCCATTCTCATGGAGGTCATAGATCTATTTATAAAACCATACCACACAGTTCTACTCGATTGGCCAGAAGAGGATGGTGTGAATCATGCAAGCCGTCAGGGCAAAGTTCAGCTAGTCCAGAATTGCTTGCCTAAATCATAATAATTAAAGTGAATATATTTGTAAACTAGAACTGTAAACTAGAATTGAAAACTGGGACCAAATAGTGATGCATGTGCTTTATCATCCACCTTTTAAGGAGTCTCCATCCTAAACTTAGGGAGTTGGTAATTACGGACTGGTCCCGTTTTACGGTTTATCCTACCCCTAATATAAAATCCCATAGGCTTAACACTGAGTTTCCGTATGTTTCCAAAACAACTGATATCATCATGTAGAACTGGAGAAGTGGATTTCACATGTTACAAGGGTACCTCATCGAACTAGTCACCCCTTCAGTATGGAGGTTTTAGGACCCAAGAATCGAGTTTATAAGGTCACACAGTTCAACCATTGTGATGTATATATTAAGAATATTAGTAGTATGTAGGGTGACACCAGGGCCCTGTTTTTCAGTCACGACAATCGTTATGGGCGACGTGTTTTTGCCGTCAGTGTTCGATAGACACGACACTATAGTGAACAGGCGATATGTCATGAGTCTAAGAGGCGTAGGGCGTCCAGACATGTTTTTCAGTCACGACAATCGTTGGGTCACGTGATTGAAAATATCGCCCAAAGTGTCGTCTGTTCATGACACCTATGGACATGTCGTACAGAATTCACAACTTCACTTCCCGTGGGAATTAAGTGATAAAATTTTAACACGAGTAACGTATATATCAAGCCTATAAACGTACCAAATATGAAGCAAATCCGCCGCAGGGTACCGAAGTTATGGGCATTTGAATTCTGTCATAGCAAATACTGCTCTGGTGGCCAGTGTACCCCTACCATCACGTGATCTAATTTATGCGACGACCTTGACATCGACTGCGCTTACTTCACTCTCCCAGCAGAGATTCCGCGCGCTATACCGCGAAAGATCTGTTAGGAGAGTGCTTGTACGATATCCGATCGATAGCCCAATGTTTCAAATACAAACGCCTGTATCTTCATAACCGTAAGGCCGTTCTTCTTCATATTTGGTACGATTATAGGTTATATGTACCCCTTACTCGTGTTAAAATTTCATTGCTTAATTCCATCGGGAAGTGGGAAAATCTCTATATACGCACAGTGATGTGTTATAGAACCCAAGACAGTTCTATACTTGTCGTAGCGGCTGACATTTTTCGCGGCGATCGTGAGTGGCGCACTACGATCGTGTCTATAGAACAGCGGCCATTTTGTGTCTTCCAGAATGTCGTGAAATCGCTGGACGATCGTAGGGTATTGTTGCCCGACGATGTCGTTACTGAAACACAGGGCCCAGACTTCTCCCTGGACCTTTTGCATGATCTTGCAGGCGAGTTTTGCATGACCTTGCGATGATGTTGAATAAATGGCGGAATATGGAGAATATATGGATCAAACTTGGTATATATGTAGGTACTGATGTTTTGAAGATATATATTGAATAAAATAGCGAGTGGGGTGTATATAGCTACCGCCCTGGAGGAGTGAAGTGAGTTGGGGTAGAGTGGAGAGAGGAAGTGGGTGAGGGTTCTCCCTGGATTCTTTGCATGGCCTTGTGATGATGTTGAATAAATGGCGGAATATGGGGAACATATGAATGAAACTCGGTAGATATGTAGGTAAGCATGTTTTATAGCTGTATATCAAATAAAATGGAGAGTTTGACGTGTATAGATACTGCCCTGGAGGATAGAGTGGGGAGTCTGTTCTCCCTTTTTGCATGAGCTTAGTTTGAGTTTAGGGAGTGTATTATATACATTCTAGTGATATGAATATTCCTTGTACCCTGGAGGAAAACACAATAGTGGAGTCACTAAAAAGGTGACCGCTAATGCAATACAGCTAGAGGGTGATGAGAAAGTCACAAGAGGTAATGTAGAGGTTGGGATTAAATCAAAATGAATAGAGTGTAATATATGATACACCCTACAGATTCGAGTCCCACCCCTAGCAGTGGTAGATTTACTGCTATATCAAAGGCCAATCCTTCTCATACCATGTCTATATGGTGTGGGAAGTAAAAGAACTCTCACCTCGGTAAATGTGTAGGGGTGAGATTTCTACCTGAATTCATCACATAGATTCGATCACCACCCTAGTGGTGTAAAAGAACCTTGAGAAAGTCTGGAAAGGACCTATAATGGTTGACTGGACATAAAATCAAACCAAACAAACAAACAAAAACGCCCTACAGAAGTATATTAAAGGTTTGCCCTCTAGGTTGTAGATAGAGAGTGTACACATACGTTTTATTGATAGGGATAGTCTTTGTACCCTGGAGGAGTTTAAAACTCATTGGAGAAGCAACTGTAAAAAGGGTGACAGCTGATACAATACAGCTAGAGGATGATGCAATAGTGACTAGAGGTAGCATAGAGGTTGGTATTAAGTTATGATAAATAACATAGAATATATATAATACACACTATAGAAGTTTATTAGATAAGATTAAAATGCGAATATATGAATGAAACTTGGTATACAGAGAGGTAGTGATGTTTTATAGGTGTACATATATAAAAAAAGAAGAAAGGAGAGTGTGACATGTATAGATACTGCCCTGGAGGATAGAATGGGGAGTGTGTTCACCCTCTTTGCATGAGCTTAGAAACGGAAATCTACATAATTATATGAATATATATCACTGATAGCTTTATCTATATAGAAAGGGAATATTTATTTGGGGATTTCTCTATGAAGTAGGGAAGTCAGTATAATTAGCCTGAAGGTGTCACCATGGAGATTAATTCATTGTCCTTGCCTCTAGTGACTAGATAGATTCAAGAGGGTGTGGGAGTGCCTTTTGGGAGGGGCAAAGGAAACCTAAGTTATTGTGAAGTTTGCAACTTATTTTCATTGATATTGAATGTATGGCCCCTCCCCTACCTTTCCCGGCAATCAAGATGTTAAAATATCCCGTCTTATAACTGTTGGTTTTGATTGAGATATGATTTTGTATTCCAAATCAACATTTTGTTTTTAAATCTGTTCTGTTATCTCTGTCTTTCTTTTTTCAGGATGAAGATTGACGGTACGGTGGCTGTGGTGGTAGGAGGTGCTAGGGGTATAGGCCGAGCTTACTGTGAAGCTCTCCTCGCCAAGGGGGCCAAGGTAGATGACATAACACTGTATTTCAACTGTCCATCCGAAAGCATTCCCCATCTCCCCACCTCCCAGATAACAGAGTAACGCCGTTGACATAACAGTGTAGCACATACATCGGCAACGGCCACTAAGAATACACTTTAATATGCTTCACTCTTCCTAGCATTCTTCACGGGTTTAGCACATGAGGGGGACAACCCAGACAATATCTGCTGGACTGGTGGTTGGCAAATGCCACTCGAGGTGTGGAGACACAAAGAGAGGTTATTAGTTTGATCTCAAAGCACGATTTTTTAAAATGAATGCAAGGATAACTGTCCACGTGTTCCCTGATGAGGAGTCACTTGTGACGTGTTTGTATCTAGTATCCCATATCACACCGATACATTTCTCAGATGATTACAATGTGAATGACAATGTATAAGATCATAAATTTGATGTTTTATTTGTAGGTAGTCATGGCTGATATACAAGTAGGTTTGGGAGAAAAGACAGTGGCAGAATTCTGTGAGAAATTCGGAGAAGGGAAAGCCTTATTTCAACCGTGTGATAACACCAAAGATGAAGATGTCAAGAGTCAGTTTAATTGTCATTTATTGCATGTTTTTTAAATCATTTTTCTGGGAGAAAGCGTGTATGGATGTTATGTGTATTTGTTTTGTCCTGTGTAATGGATACGCACTTAGTTATAAGTACCAATATAGAAGATCGTCGTGTTGTATGTAAATAAACACGTCAATCAAATATATATATCATCGTTATAACCAATTAGGCAATGATATCGTTGCACCACTTACACATCGCAGATGTGAATCACGAAAAAAATACTCGGATTTCTTTGATAAATGATATAATATTATATATCATTTCTTTTAGTTGGAAGTATACACAGCCACACACTTCCCTGATATCTGTTCTGTTGACACCTGTGTTTCAATTTATACTGACCTTACTCTTGGATATTTGTACATAACTTTGTGTTGAATAAAAGAAAAACAATACTAAGGTCGAGGACGGCATATGGAATGTTATATAAGGATCTCCCAAATACACTGGATGTTCTCTTCCTTTATGAATATCAACAAATTATAAAATAATTGAATTTCAGCTTTGTTTGAGAAGGCTGTTGCAACATATGGAATTCCAGACATCTTCGTTCACAATGCAGCTATCATCCATGAATTCAATTGGGAAGCTTGTGTCGCCGTAAACGTGGTAAGTTTTACATATTCAGACATCAATATCACTATTTAGAGAAGGGAAATCATAGATTGGCTGATAAGTGAATAGGACGGGGCTGGTATTCTGGAAATAAAGAATATATCATCAGGAGAACTGTGTTATTTTTATAAAAGATATAATTCGTTATTTGTATAAAGGATATAATTCGGCATTATACAATCTTGTTTTTATATCCCACATCCTTAAATGTTTGATATGGAAATAGTAAGGGGAAAACTACCTACGAGATAAACTAGGTACAAAACAAGATATCCTGTTTAGTCCTGACTGTATTGTATCATGTCATCAGGATGGATGTCACCCTCCCGGAAATACATGTACATGTAAAAACACACAACTAGGCTGAATTGTATCATTCTAGGTTGAATAAAAAAAAGGAAAAAAAGTAAAGTACCGTAATCTGTTACTGCAATTATCACAGTGCCACCTCATGTAACAAGTCCATTGCACTCCAATTGAAATACCATGTATTGTGCTATGGATCAAACAGCTGTAAGGGCAATAGGAGGCCTTTCCATGTATACATTATATAAAGGCTGAAAAAGAAACCTGATTCATGAAACGTGGCAATAACATCTCTATTGCAAGCCGATGCTACTTTGATAATGACAACTTTCTGTCACTTTTGAACCAAGTTGCTATGTGCTATGATGTTTCCAGGTTACAATTGTTACCTGTGTTTAACAAAAAAGAAAGGAAACCTGGAAAATCAGGAGTCAGATATGGAAATGTGTTCAAAGTCTGTGGGAACCCTGATATGGATTACATGTACATGTTCCTAAACATAATGCATAGACTTTTAGGTTTGCAATATTGTGGTTCTGTGCATGTAAGCTGATTTCTACTTATACTTTGACTTTGACTTAGAGCGGCATGATCAAGTGCTGTACTGAAGCACTGCGCTACATGTCGGTGGCCAAAGGAGGCCACGGTGGAATCATTGTCAACACTGCCTCCATCTCTGGGCTGCGGCCAGACTACTGGGGACCTGTTTACTCTGCCACCAAATACGCCACAGTGGGCTTTAGCCTCAGCTGGGGGGTAAGTTGCGCAATTATATATCCACTCTGAGGGTAACTATAAAAAGGACGAACAACCAAGATCTGGGCTTCTCTTGCCTTCTTAGAAATTGACAGTTAGTCAATACAGATGATTCAGAATCATTCGGAATTTATTATCTTAATTTTAGAAGTTTTCCGAGGAATCCACCCAATGAAATTTTACATGAAATACAAATTATGCCGTCATGTCACTGACAGAAGGAGCTAAGTTCATTTACCAAGAACATTTGATATCATATACATGTATATATAATTACCTGAGGTACTTACAAATACTAAGTAAGGGGAATTGTTGTTCTTACAAGCCTCGGCAATATTCGAGTGCGTAGGTTTACATGGGATCAATATGCAGCAACTAGTCAGTTATTAGGAGCGAGTAGACCAAAGAAACGTGATTGGACAAATCTTAAATAAATTAGTATTGTATAGTAGTCTAGTAGTATAGTAGTCTAGTTATTTTAGTGCGGTAGATTTGGAGTACGTTGTAGGCCCCTGTACCCCTAAATACTCTAATACTGCCTATGCTTGTATGAACACCATTCCCTTTTAGTACTTTTTCGAGCGACGGGTAAAAATCGTCGCTCGCAGTTCCAAGGTAAAATCGTTCATCGTTCATATATATAGGCTCTCCAAGGACTCTTCTCTGAAGCTATTTTTCTTTAAATTGGATCATGATTCACTTGTACAAGTAATACAGTTTGGTCTACCATCAAACCCCATTAGCAAGGGCAAACTTGTATCATACAATCGTATTTTCATGCCAAATGTTTTCATACTTAGGCAAGTACATTGGATAATTTATTTTCCTACTCGTCTGGCACTATTTTCCTTGTACCTGGCAGCAGGGGATCCTTTCAAAGCTTCAATTATATTTCTGGTATACAGTGATTTTTGGAACGTACTGGCAAGCACAAGTGTCTCTTTCCAACTCGGTGTAAATAACCACTTTTGTCCGGTACACGTTTTAGTAACCCTGAGTCAAACTTATGTACATTTTTTTTTTTTTTAACTTATTGATTGTACTGTCTAATTTTGTTTATGTCACCCATTGGTTACATTCCCATGTTTGTAAATATGAGATTGTTAACCGGTTCATTACTGGACAAATATGGTTGATCTACGGATCTCACGGAGACGGAGCTTATTGTAAAAACATTATATGGTGTTGCACTCATTCTGTTACAGCTGCCTCAGAACGTTGCTGTGACTGGGGTCCGCGTAAACTGCATCTGTCCGACGTCAGTCAACACGGAGTTCCTTGATTTTGTAACCCCAGAGCGTGTGTATCATGCCGACTCCAAAAAAGACTTCAACGATTCAGGTCCAACACTCACGTACGTATACTATTAATATTGATCTATATATTGCACTATTGTGCACACTCCCCCTATTACTTTTCGTAGGCTGACGCTTTCGAAAAGCCATTTTTGTATTATATAGACTTCCGAGTGTCCTTTGATATTCATCAATATATTCAAGCTAGGTCTGCAGAATTTGTGTAGGTAGACGAGGCTTAGCGATATGAAAAACACTCCTACATCAACGAAAATAAATACTGTTTATTTCATATTATCACGGATTCAGGGGACATCATATTATACCCGTACCATGTTTAGAGTATCTGAAACAGGTACCATTTCACACATAATATCGGGTCTAAACAGATTCACCCCCAGAGGTCACTGTGAGATAGTTTGAGGGCAACATAGAGGTCAGACTAATTTCTATTCACCGGTTTTTAAAATCTGTCCGGCAACGTCCGAGCAATAATTAGGGTAGATATCATTTGCAACTGGCTGGCAACTAAAGTGATTCTAGCTACTAGTTGTTCCTAGATAATAATTAGAGCCTGAGAAAAGTAGGAACAGTGATAAAAATTAGTATTTTGAAGGCAAGACTTGAGAAAGTTTTAGTGAACAGAATGTATCAATAGGTAATTACCACTTGAGCGACTATCAGAATCCAACAGGCGTCATCATCGAATAACAAAATCGAATAATTTACTGGCAATCCAGATCGATTGCCTGGATACAAATGCTGGCGTCATGTTTATCTATAATGCCACAAGAAAGGAGTTGTTTTGTAAACTTTAGATTTTTTAAAAGATAATATAGAATTGCTCGTATGCATTATAATACTTTCTCACACTAAGTGCCACCGATTGGCTAGAACAGTTAACCAATGTGGTCGTATCAACTGATACTATCTTATTTATCCATAGTACATAGTGTTTTAAATTTAACAAAAATATCAACATTTTTAAGTGTAGAAACACCACCCCTCTTTTACATGGGTACATCCTTGCTGCGATACATCTATCATCTTATGTTATGGGTTTATCTGAGCACTATATTTTGCTTACAGGCCAGCTTTTGTGGCAGAGGGACTCATCAAGTTGATCGAGGACGATTCTCTATCTAGCAAAGCATTGCGTGTGACGACAGCTTTAGGACATGACTTTGCCGAATTCCTACCCAACCCTGACCAGTGATGGGAGCCCTAGGTCCTCCTTATATTCCGACTGCCAGATGATCTTACCCCGTGGTATCGCTTCAGTACGTGGCTCCAGGGGGTTTAGCTTAACAGGTCATCTGTAATTAATTTGAAGAAAAAAAGTACCTGTATCTATGAAAGGTTAATAGCGGCAGTTGCATTTACCAGGTATTGATGGATGATCTTACGAGCCTAGGGCACTGGCGTACCCTAGGATAACGGTTTCCTTCCACGGTAAATGAAACACCAACTTCTCCCAGGATATTTAAGAAAGGAGCACTGTGGTACTGAAGATATTGGAATGTCATAATTGATGTACAGGATTCTAGTCACAAAATAGTGGACTGCAATATCCTACATATATCTACGAGTCAACTCTTAAATGCGTTCTTCGTGTGGACATATTTGATAGCAGGTATTCGCACTATTAACGTACTAATTATAAAATATATCTCAACTGAAACACACATGCGAACCAATTGATGGATGCATTTTGATATACATGTACATTACTAATTAGTATAACAATGGCGAATTAGTACATATGACTAACCCCATTTTGTACTAGAGAAAACCATACTATTTTCAATAAAATACTGAAATATTCATTTTGATCGTCTTTTATTGATCAGCAACCATTATGAAACATTTTGATTAAGCACACGATGTAATGGTTAAACCCGAAATGGGATATTCTTTATTAGGGCCAATGTCTAATAAATAATATAAAAAAACCAAATAAATAGAAAATAAGAATGTCCAGATGTACATATATTTCATATATAGAAAAGAATACAAAAATATAAAGCATTGGGACAATATTATTTGCAATTCGATCAATTATGACCATAACGTTTGGGCCAACACAACATGAAACTATCCTCTTCATGTTAGCATAACTTATAAATAATTGCCTAATTAATTTTCATAAAGTCTTCTAGTTACATTGTGCATCAAAGCTTCTCCTTCTTCCGCAGAAAACCAACCTGAAATAAATAGGGAGTAAGGGATAAGCGACAAACCGTGTAATGCAGTATATACGTGGCGCACATGGAAATTATGATTATTAAGCTGATACTATTTCCAACAAGTTAATGTCTGGTTCTCAAGCGTTTTAAAGCAGTGTACCATCATTGATAACATCATATGAAGAACATGTCGATAAGATCAATATCAGAGTACGTTCACTATTAAATAATCTGCACTCTCGCGAGTAAACTTACTGTACCGAAGAAATGATATGAAAATTAACAATACCAATTTTTACTATGACTATAACAGTTCTTTCTGAATAGAAATATTGCCTTTTCTTCTAAATTCGGGATTTTAACTATGTTGACCATATGTGCGTAATATAAACAATAGCTGACTTACATAGAAGCCATTAGCGGACTGGAGAGAGCGTGGCAGCAGTTTCGAGCTCTCTACCAACATGAGCAGCATCTGCTTGCAGAGGTCGTGTGGCAAAGTCACGGAGTGTACTGTGAAGTCTTCCCGCCACTGCTTACCAAACCTGTAATTTGCAGAAAATGGGACTGTTGACGAATCATTCATACACTGACCATCATGGTCTGTTTGAGACTCTTATTACGACCGTCTTCATATAAAATGCAAGAGAAAATGTATTCTGAAGAACATATAATAGAACGTGTTCATGTATAAACTTGTGTTTCCATAATACCATTGATATTTTATAATAGCTACATATACCTCATGCAAGTTTAAGTTAAAAAGACAATTATTCTGAAAGTGGCACCGTGCCCACCACCTCTTCACCAAACACACCTTCCTCTTCACTGGGGATAGATTAGGAGTTATTTCGTTTGATTTGTTTCAGGGATGCCAGTTGAGGTCATGTCAATAATAGGGAATATTTTTCACGTGGATTTCATTTTCTTCATACATCACAATAAATCCCATAATCTCAGCGTAAAGTTGATGTACCGTGAAAAGCTATATCTTAATATACAGAGTTACGAATCTGCTGAGTAAAGACAAAAATGTCAGTCCCCACTTTCAAGCTAAAATTATTTCAAACACCATTTACATGTACTAAACATTTTTCAAATTCAAATATATTTGCAGCGAAGAATTTGCGATACACCTGTGTGTTATACCATAAATATAAATACCAATTTTTGTTATAATGAATATCTCGTTCGTTTACTGAACAGGACAATACATATTGGTCTATGGGTCTATCGACCATGCCACGTTTCTGGCTTTCCTTCTAGATTACACCCCTAGGCTCAAGAGTGTTCTAGATTAGCTGTTGACCGGCCACCTCATACGACCTACATAGAACCAGTGTTACCTTTTTTAACGAGCGACTGCATTACCATGATTGTGTGCACGAGGTGAATTGCCCATGTGTCGGTGGTTGCCGGTGGGCATCCGGAATAGGTGACAACGCACTATTTCGGTTTTCCACTATATACGAAGTGGTGTTTACCACAGAAGCTCTGAGTGCTGATCCTGGTGCAGGTCTATTCACAGATAGTTAAAACGTTAGTGTCGTTTGTAGAAATAACAGTCAAGACTTTCTAGCCAGTTTAATAGCGTTCTAAAGCCAGGGATGTCGGTTGGGGTAATGAAAAAAAGATAGGAAATATTTTCCAGATGATGGAATTTACTTCCTTAGAGAGACTGAGAAAACATGAAAAACACATCGTAATTAGCCATGGGATGAGACGGGCGTGTGTGGGTGGGGAGGTTTGAACCACTGTTTATTTATGCGGATGAAACACATTTTTTTATTTCTTTGTTTACACAAGTAAAAAATAATTTTAGACTGAAAATGAAAACAAGAATTTCCTTGGAAAATAGTGTACTCACCCTTTATTCTTCTCCCGGACACAGTCCCTGTAGAGCACCTTGAGGATGGGCTGAGGCTGTAGCCGAAGCGCTGCATTTTGATTTTCTACGCCGTTGTGTATGGTGCCACCCTCTGTCACATCCCGCTGAACTGAGGGATCGTCCACTCTGTCCTCCTGTTCCGTACTGTTCTGTACTGCGTGCTGTTGTGCTGTGCTGTGCCTCACCTCACCCTGCCCTGGAGGTTCCTCCTGTGTTGGTGCCGCGCCCGTATACAGTACCACATTAGACTCCAGCACCCACAGCTGTGTAGAAATATTAAAACGAATTGTCAGAATTATGTCCATAAGGAGAACAAGAAGCACCGAATACATCATATTTGCAAGCTTTCCCACAAAATTATGAAAATTACAGGTATGTTTGTTTTATTTTCATTGATTTGTATGTAGTTAGAGGCATACCCCATTATGGAGTTATACAATGATTCCCTGTTCAAAATTTGACTTCCAAATTCATAAGATGTGGTTATGACACATCTTAGTAAGCCCCCTCCCCTCCCTCACAAAGAAGATCAAAATCTGAATTCTGAACAGAACGCACTTTACTTTTCCACACCGAGAGACAATGTCTGTATTCATATACGTTGACAGGTGCTATGTTTTCAAATCTGCTTAAAACAGTGTTCTCCCCGCCCTCCCTCCGCTTTATATCAAACAGTGTCTGTTTCAATTTCGGAAATACTTTTTATCTTAGCCTGGTATAAAGGTCCATAGACTTAACATCAGGAACCCGAACGCAACAGACTTGCGAGAACGGTAACTCCTACTCAACGGGTGATAAACAGATGAATATTTCCAGGCTAAGATAAAATCAGAAACAAAGTTGTGCTTGGCCTGAGTCCCCATTCGCCATCTCGTTCGGAGTGTTTAAGAATATATCAATAAGCTCGGTGATTTATTCTAGTATAAAAGTAAAAATAAACATATGAGCGATTTTATTAAGAGAAGAACAGAGTGAATTGTCTAAATGAAAGTGTTCCATACCAGAATGTAGGGCGACGTTTTGGCGGCGTCTGTCTCCGCCTCAACGAGCAGACGACAACTGTTATGAGTGGTCGTCTCCGTCAGCAGGAAATCAGCGAACCACGACTCCATCTTCTGAGTCCTACAATTAGCAAGTATCACCTTCCATCAACAATTTACCTACAGATACCAGATAAAGATCATCCTCTTGTGATAGGTCGTTATTTACTATTCGCCACGGCCAACAAATCGTTCACAACTATAATACCAGGGAGGTATAAACCATAGCCGCATTTCAGTGTGAAATGGAGTGATATTATGATAAGATAACCTCCGAGTCATGGTTTCCCGCTTGTACCGATGTGTGCAATATTAAGTTGTTTACGTTTCCCATACATTATACGAGTTCTTAGGCACATACTTCGGTACTAAAAATGGGGTATGGTCATAGTAAGGCCTAGTCCTCCTGCACACCTCATGTCATAAATCATTATATTTTACCAAATGAATATTGAACTGTAGCTCAATTCCTGAGACAAACCAAAATATTTTACTGCGGTGACAATACAAATACTTGTATTAATGAGGGACTTGTGTATTTTTCTACCATATTACACGTAGTATGGCTATTCCAGAATGCCAGGGAAGTAAAAGAAGAATGGTATAAGTACCTGGATAGTTTGTCTACTGGGGTGTCTAGTAGGCTATCGGTTCTTACATTCAAGTAATGGATACTCAGCTGCACAAATGTTGCATTCACCAATTCTGGAACAAGTGGTTCTGCGTAAGTTCATTTGACATACAAATTTATCAAACTTGGAACATAATTATGCCCCACTGACCACATTTTCACAATTGCAATATATTTACTAAATGTAAAAAAAAATTGTTTATCTCTTGATTACTCTTTAGATATAATTATATCAAATCTTGGGACATATTTAATAATATTCTCCTGAATCGCAATTCAATGTTTGGCACTAATAAAAGTAACCCTTTATTGTAAATATTTAGAATAATATGATTTTATTCAGGAATGCTAGGATAAGAAAAAAAACCATTGAAAAATTTGTCATTGCAATACAAGATTTACGCATTACTTGCACATTACAGTGGCGAATCAAGGGAAAGCTCAAGTTTTTTTACATGGAACAGTGGGGAAGTTAAGTGGGGGATCATAGCCAGGCTGTGGCTGAATTAGGTAATTCAGCAGTTGTTACGTCAATATTACGCAAGGAAAAATAACATTAATTCCAAGGGAAACATTAAAAACTGGTATCCATAAATATTTTATTACACTGTAGTGGAATACAATATCCATCTGTGTCAGAACACTGTAATGAAGCGCCTAGGAATATCACCTAATGGCAACGCATAAAGGGTGCCTACTCATACCTATCTGCTTGCCGATGATGATCTTACAGCGTTGGCAATGCAACGTCTGCTTGGCGCCTTTCAGGATGCCCTTCCACATCAAGTCATCCCCATGTACTACCAGATGGCGGTCACTAACGAAACAGTCCCCGCGGCTTGGTGCAAGTGGCTGACAGTCAGGGACGTCATCCCGATGAGGATGGCAGAACATTTGATCAGCTAGCTCCTGCCAGTCCTCTGACGGCAGTGACCTCACTCTAGAGAAACTGTCAAAAGACAACGATGAAGTTGATGAATGTGGGGAAGCTCTTTGTATAGATATGTCTTTTTTTTTTTTTTTTTACATTGCAGATGCCTTTTTTACAGTGAAGATGGCTTTTTTTGTTTTCCTTTTCTTACAGTGCAGATCACAGGCATAACTACGTCCTCGATAGATGTTTTTTGAAAATATCTTTTTTAATTAAAAATCCCATATTCATATGGCAGAGAATATTTCGGTCGTTATAAGAAGGCTGTAACCAGATATTTACTTATCTAATGATAACAAAATTCTAGAAACAAAATGATTATATAAATTGGTAGCTTACCTCCTATGTAGAATCGCTTGCCCACACATCTTGCAGGAAATATGCGGCACGGACCTAAAGGGTGCAAGCCGCTCCTCAGCTGGTACCGGCTTGTTCTTGTTAGGCAAAGCCATATTCTCTTCCCCTTCTTCTTGCCGGCATATCTGAAAGCGTGAACGAATTCTAAATAATCGCTAGGATATGTGTACATGCTATGCAACAATGGATAGAAATTGCTTCATCAATTCCAAATTATGTTTTTCTCCCCTTCCCCGTTTAAATAGACTATTATCCAGGAAATATACTAAGGCGTAAACTAAATCGTCTTTGAATGTCATTGAGACGCATCATGCAAGTTACAGTGTATGGCACATAGCTATTGTGTTATGGAAGCGGCCATCTTGCCCCAGACGTCAAACAAAACACCGGTTGGCGGGTCCAATTATCAATGGATTTTATCAAAAATATGTTTGGGGCTTGTCATACTGAGATTTTAGCCTGGTCTTACGACTACCCATAGATTATAACAGCAGATAATAGTGGTTATCCCCAGACTACAGTGGCGCTATCTTATAATTTCCTGGTGGATGATGGTAGAACTAGCTAGCCTTTGATATAGCAGTAAATCTACCACTGCTGGGGGTGAAGGAGAAAAGTGGCTGCAGTGGAACTCAAATCAACAAAGTCCAACAACCTTGAGATTACAAGTCCAGTGCTCTTTACCACTGAGCTAATTCCCCACCCAGATCACTTTAGTTATGCTTGCGTGCAAGCATACCCGCTCTGCATCATGAGGAGGCAACCAAGAGGGTGAACCAAGAGGGTGAACAGATTGGTAATTGCTGTCCACCCCAGCGGATCTGGCAGTGGAGAGTATAGCGTGACTGTATCCATGGACACAATAGTATATACACAGCAGGCCAATCGCAGATAAGCTCTTAGCCACACAAGGATGGGCTCTTCCAATCAGAGTGGGGAACGCATCTAGACCGTGGCAAAAGCCAATGCAGTGAGGTTGACACCGACAGGGAGTCACATGTGGTTGTGTTATTGCACAAACTAAAGCCCCGTTTGACACACAACTTAATTAAACAACGTAACAAAACAAATAAGGAAAATTAGGAAATTGCTTAGAATCTCAGATTCCTTCTTCACAACTGAACCAGTCTTAATATGCAAATATCAACTAATCTATAGTCATGAACTCCTCCAAACCATTCTAGAACCATATAAAACATGGGTCAATATGATAGTGTCCCTCAAACTGCTTCCCTGCCACACTTTATACAAATATTTATTTACTAACGTTTACGAAAGAGTAATCCTTTAAGTTTTGAATAGTATTCCACAATGAAAATAACAATCGTAATTATCAATATACAATATTCCTTGAAGCTAATGCACATATCTTCGTTCTTTGAACAGCTGCCATTCATAACACCTTTCCTCTTCTACCAAATGGTATGTGCGCATCTTTTGATATCTCAGAAATGTTGGGTCTATTCTCACTACATTCATTAGGTATCACTCCCTGTCTCATCTACTCTACGAATATTAATATCGTAAGAAGAGCAAACAATACTTAGCGTAGTACCTGCATTCTGAAGTGCATTCCGTCACCTGGCACCCACTTGAGCCCATGGCAGGAGGCGGGGATGAGCGACAAATTTTGAAGAACTATTGTCCTTACATTATCACAATCCTTGGCGCTGTCATCCGCTTTCTGTATTACTTCAATATGTGACTTTAACACCTTAATTGTTGTTCCCTTTTCGTATCTGTTGAAGAAAAGAGAATAGATGATTAACAATCAGTTGGACCAGTTGATAATAAAACAATGTCAAGAAATACAAGGAGCAAGAAAGAATTCTAAGAATTTTAGTTATTTACAATAGCCATCTACTACATCATAGTATATGTTTGGATTTGTTACCGGAATAAAGCTATAAAATGGCGTGTATTATATTTTGGCACTGCACTTTTTTAATCCTGTTTGGAAAATTCCAGACAAATTTGAGTGCGAGAATGTCACCTCCCTTAATTAAACCAAGCGTACGGTCCAATTTACTAAGCGTAGCGCCCAAAGCGTGCTGGCTACCGAGCGTAGCGTCCAGTATTTCACCTTAACTAAGTTAATATAAGACCGCCCGCCATAGATAATCATAGAGTCTATAATAGACTCTATGAGTATGATAGTTGATACATTGATAATGATAGAGCTAGTTTCAGAATCGAGAATCTTTGTTGTGGCTTCTCTGAGTCTTACTTAGGTATATTTCGTAACGCTGATAATTTCTATGTGGACGACTCAATACAAGGCATACCTAGCTATAAAATAAAGCAATGATCACACCAAGATGACTCGGGGATAACGAATTGCAACATAAGGAACAAAGTTACTTCTCTAAACTAATTCCATATTATCGCCCACGGTGGAGAGTCCATGACAGTTCCCGTCTTAATGCTAATTTTTATATAAATCATACCAAAACCCCTCACTAACCTGACTTTTGGTATATGGAGAACAGTATGAACAACTGAAAGACGAGGTTTTAACTCGGCAAATAAAACCAAGTCAGAGGAATGCTGATCTGATAACCTCTCAAACATCTTGTCCCTTGTTGACATCGTGACAATTCCCGCGCGCAGGTCCAGCCTCGGTTCGGCATACAGTGCTCTTCAAGCGGAATCTCCAATAGATCCTTTCCAACGCACCATGTAGTATGTGATGTGAGAGCCTTGCTGAAGCTGGTTATTGTCGCAACTCAATTGAAAGGATATGGTACCCAGTAGAAAGTAGGTTACACATCTTCTAGCATATTCTTTCATGCCAATGGTCGAAGGTACTGCGAATAAGGTCCAGGATCTCTGCTGGGAGAGTGTTTGCATAAGTTAACGGCTTGGCGCATGTGCAGAGAGCTTGAATGTCTTATCGATGGGTCGGACTGATTCTTATTTGCCTCAAAATAACACTTAATCCACGTATTTCAATCACACATGACCACACATTTTATTGATAGGATGTATTTCTGTTCGAGGAATCGCGGATACTTATTGTTACAGTGGATCTTCATCGTAATTTATACGCTGCCAGGTACGAATAATGTTATTAATTATCCTCTCGCCCAATGCTATACTCCTGTCGGATATACGGTATAGCCTATGTAGGCTGTAGGCTTTTGTAGGATGGGCCATTTCAGAATACATATTGTTTTCGGAGAATATATAATACCACTACCAGTATCTCTACGACGCATTTACCAATGCCTCTAGTAAATAGTTACTGTCTAATGATCTGTTCAACTACTGCAAAAATCTAAGGGTTGTTAAAATACCCAGGAGTTATTAGTGCATACTTTTCGGGTATTTTCAGTACCGAACTTCTAGAGTCCTGAGCGTTTAATATGGGACAAAAAACTAGATCTAGTTTCTTCTTACTTGAAAAGAGCAAATCTCTGTGGTGTCGTGAACAACAGTGCGGTTTTTATAAACAAAACTTCGTTAGAGAGCTAAGACTTGGGCCTATCTATTGGTATATATCTGATATACCTGTGTTATGGTGACGATTTCCTATCATAGATTAAACATCGGAATTGTTTGGCAAAAAACACTAAAACATGTTACCTTCCTGTCTTCATGGTGATTTAATGAAAAATCTATCGCGATGACCTATAGAAGATCCTATCTTCTTAGGTATTTCAATACAATTAAAATGATACCTATATTGTCAGACTGTGATAGATATTTCCTGAGATACATGAGCATTATGACAGATGACAAAGTGCCAGAAGAGCCCTTAAAACGTGATTTTCTGATATTATTGCATTTTGGGCATATGGCATAGCTAGAAACTGCCAATGATTACCTCTAGATAATATTTAATCAAAAAGATAACCTACCAGTTTTATTCTATGGGGAGTTATCTCCAAATCACTCTTTGTTTGAAGTATCAATTCTGATTATTGACTGAGATAGGACTGAAGGAAAATCAAGTCTTTCCTGCTTCTTCATAATGTCTGTGATTAAAGCAGAATTATGACCTCAGGCCAAAGTTCTATGATAAAATGACAGGTTGCACCACAATTTTCAAATCTTGGGCCTGAAGAGTTCTGTTATGTATTCGTTTCGAAGTTGTCTTGAATTGTATCTACTTAATTTTCCAAAATATCATCTTTTACAAATGCTGCATTTGATTTTACTAGATATCATTTTACCCATATCAAACCCTGTCTCCAGTTGGTGCAGACCGTTGCTGTAAATATGATGGAGAAACCAGACAAGAGTTAGTCGTGTTGTTGTTTATCGCACGACGGCAAGATCGCGTACTACTGCGCGAGGTGATCATAACGGCTCCGCTGGAAGAAACTTGTTTTTAGTCTTTTCACAGTTAGTTTGATTGATTCGCCACTTCGAGTAGTTCATTCATGGACATCAACAAAATTAGGGTTTTTTACCTCTTAAACATCAGTTTCAACTGGTGGTCTATTGGTTTTACACGACTGTATGCAAATCATTAGCAGACTGTCCATGTACCGTATTGTCCTGCCCTGAACCACACATAGACCTCTATTGTGAAGTGTTCTTATAGATTGCATATCAAGTTTTTTTCTATGTAACTGTAAGATTCAAAAAGCCACAATAGTCCATGATTACCAGTATAATCAACAGATATATTTGGTGACTAGCATCAAAAGTTATCATGTCACATATCTTGCTGAGCTTAAACAACCTTGTTCAACTTGTGGACAACTCACTTCATGTTTGGCGTCCAAGACAGTTGGCAGTCAAGTGTTACACCCACTAGTCTTAACGCAATACAATTGCAACAGGTCCTTTTGGAACCTTGAGTTCTAGATCACCTGCATTTCTTATTATATTTTATCAGCCAAACAACATTTCTTTGGTTTTCTTTTGATTAATGGTTAAAGCATTTTAGCTGCACCAGCACCATATGCAAACAAGATCATGCTGGATTGCTGCCTGGGCAAGTTTAGGATCACTATCCACCACATAAAAACAAGATTATCGGCATACTGTGTGGCCGTTGTTTTGATAATAACATTACAAAGTTTGTTAACATACAAAAGAAATAACAGGGTGCCAAGAATGGACCCCTGGGGAACTCCAAAAGATATTGCAAAAGTGTCTGACATCAGGCCATCGTTTTAACACAGGTTCATTTCAGCATCTCAAACGTCTTTGTCAAATGTCGTTATGAAGGGCATGACAGTTGCAAAACGTTGGCTTTTCGGTTCGCTCCATCAAACCATAGGAGGTACATATAGGAAATTGATCTATTCTGTGGGGACAAAAGATTAGGTGCAAAGAATTGTACCCATATCTGTGAGTGACGCTTCATGAGGATCTAATCTTTGGTATAAATAAAGAAATAAAAAAGAACTATTAGGTAAACCCTATGGATATTGTCTCTTTAAACTATCCAACCAATCTACGTAAATATATCCCAAAGACAAGGCTGAGTTGATTTACAGGACCGGTTATGCCAGTCCTTCAGTCCTCTAGCTTCCGTGGAAGAGCACAGATTTCAACTTCAATCTCAGCCTGGCGACCCCCCGGCGCCGGGAAGATTGGCCGGCGCAACCACCGGAGAAAGGCCTGTTTCAGGGATGCCAGTTTGTAGGATTTTGCCTACATATAGGATTTTCATTTTAGTCTCAAAGGATGAAAAGTTCAAGAAATTGTATGTTTTGAGAACAAAATAGACTCCAGGTTCCCTGAAATCTAAATCTTAGATAAACTTGTTCTGTAATCTTTCAAAATTCCGAATTTAGCTATCCCGAGTACACTCAGTTAGAGGCCCTATGGATCCCAGTGCTCCAACCTAGAACTGTAGGATGGTAGGATTCCTGTAGGAAATGCTCCTACGGATAAGGGCAAACTTGAATACTGACTTCTGATTGGCTTAAAATACATGCCCAAGAATCTGCTAGGAGAGTGATGGGGATTCCCCATACACCATGTGCGTTTTAGGTGATACATAGACTGGCCTGAGTCCCCATGTAGGGATATCTTCTGACCCCAACTAGCATCCCTGCTGTTTAGCGCCTGGTTGGTGGAACAGCCCCTTTACTCTTGATGGGGCAAGCCAGAAAGATCCTACTCACCTTCAATCACTCAATGCCTACACAATAGGCTACGGAATAGGGCGGTGCGGGTTGTTTTAGATAATTCAAGGTGTTGTATGTCAGTAGATGAGCTACACCATGCTTCTAAAGCAGTGACTCAAAACAAGTTGGGACTCACAGTTACTGAAATAAATGTATCAAGATACCCAGTACCCCTTCAGTTTTATGTCAGAACTATGTCAACAATTTATGTAGAAACTTCAAATAAGAACTGTCTTGTAGCTAACAAGGTGGTAGTCACTAGATTTGGTTTTTACATGCCAATTTGGTTGTCATCAGGACATAAACATGACTTAAACATAAAACGTAGTTGCCAAAGCAGCCATCGCGCTATCTTGTGAAAACAAAGCTTAGCATCCAATTCACGAAGCATAGAGTCCCAAGCATGCTGGAAACAAAGCTCAGGGTCTTGGGATTGTTGATACCCGCCCCTGTGGAACTAGGGGCAACAACTAAGTGTCTGATCATCAGACAACATAGAAACATCGAAGTAGGAAAAGTCAGCAGGCTTTAGAGGCCACATGATAACCAATATTTGATATTATTTTCAATGAAATAGGTATATACTTGTAAGCTGAACCAGCAGTAGAGTTTAGAATACCAGTAGTTATAATGCTGGTAAGAGTAATATCTTAATTTCTAGTATATGATATAGAACTCTATTTTGATGGCTAGTCACATTGCACCTCTAGAAGGGTACGCGTCACAATCACCACTCCCCACAATCACTCAGTTATGATGACCATTTGCCGGTTCTTCGGTGTCTACACCCATACGGACGCGGAATATGAACATGGGGAAGACCAGCCAGCGAAAGGGAAGCAGTGCAACTGGCTGATAGTGTGAATGCACCCAGGCTCAGCGAGTTTGAATGTAGATATAACTGTTTGCCATTTTGTATTAGTTAAGTATTGGCCACCATTCTAAGGAGGCCATGCAGCGCCTAGCAGTATCTGTTATCTGGGAGGCGGGGCTGCCGCGAAAAAGTGCTGCTGTTGTGCTGAGAGTTGTGACTGGGAGATTGTGGGAAGGAGTGATTGTGACTTGTACTCATTGTAGACGTGTTTTTTATTACTGCAGTATAGATTTGATGTATATAATTGATATATTTCCCCAATTATGTTATATTTGTTTTTTAATAGAATTTGAAGTTCTGTATGTCTACTAAATATTCTTTGAGGTACTTCTGGGAGAACTGATGACTATTTTACCTGAACTCTGTCATCCTTCCACTGTTCCAGAAGAATGTTGTATTTCAAAATACTAAAAATACATAAAAGGTCCAGATATGATTTTAACTTCTTTTTATCTGATTCCAGAAAATGTTCACAGTGACGGCATTTACGGGAAAACGAAAGTAATTCCAAGTGTCACAGCTCCAAACAAATGGGTCACGCTGGATTGCGAGTTCAATTTAACAAAAGAAGAGACAAAGTATCTTTACTGGAGTGATAGAAATGGGGATACATTATATCTTTACTCCAAAACTGACCCTTTACGTATAGGGCCACAATACAACGGAACCATCAGAAATGTAAAGACAGATGAAGGTCACCACAGTCTCTCGCTGTATGTAACCGGCTGTCATAAGAGTCCATATAAATGCAACATTGTAAAGGAGCTCGTCAGTGACTTCAGTGACTTAGGAGTCGAAGCCAAATTGGAAGTAGCTCGTAAGTATTCTTTGTTGATTATTATAAGGAGTGGTTGTATACCCCCACCAGGTAAAAAAGAGGGAATAATATTATTTTCACGTCAATACAATATAATTATGTTCTCGAGACACAGTTGATTAATTTGATATATTTGAGAGAACTTGCCTACGAAACCTATCTCCTCTACTCTACAATATTGACTTAATGTTAACTGCAGGAAATGATCAGCATACGTGATAGGTTACCATGTACTAGTTACTATGTAGTACCTTGATTAATGATTATCTGGTACATCGGTAGATTAAACCAAAATAGAATATCCCAGCTTAGTGAATATAAACATGCATGCTGATTACCTAAAATACTATGAGAGTATTTATCTTGTATTTTCCAGTTGTGGCAGATCCGGAAGTTTACAAGGATGGTGAAATGGTTAGTGATATAGTGATAGTAAAGAACACTACCTATGAACTCTCCTGCAAAGTCCTGGAAGCAACAGAGGAACATAATCTTACCATGAAAGTGGCTATAAATAACGTGAAGCATTCCGTACCGTCACCGAGAAAGAGCAGTTTCAACACCTCATCCTGTCTTTATCATAGTTCACTGGAGCAGAATTATGAATTATACGACATAGATGAAGTAGAAGTTCAATGTATAGCTCGGTATTCTAACGGCGAAATTAAAACAAGCATCACAACGACTCCAGGTAAGTCCCAATTTGGATGTTTCTTTTTGTGGAGATTCATTGAATATCAAATGTGATTTTATCAGTGTTATTTGGTAGAAAAAAATATACGTGATGATATATGTATTTACATAATGTTAGTAGCTTTAATGAGATTTTCGTTGGAATTTGTTAGATCTGGACACTACATAAATACTTATGCATTCAGATGTGTGTTCAGTGTTTTCGTATCCTGTATTTGATATTCTCAATGCATGTTATGTCAATGTTGAAAATATCTCATTTAAGAGTTGAGATTAGTTTGGTTTTACGCTAATTACTACTTATCGTCATCACCATATAACTTGTGAGTATTTAAATGGTGTACACTTTACCGACTAACATTAATGGTCTTTACCACTAATACTAAATATGATCAATTCAAGAAGCATATCTATGTCTATTTGATACCTTGAACTTGTTGAACGATAATGGAGAACTTTTAACTAAAGGGAAGTGATACAAACGTCGAATCCATGACCAAATTCATAACGTTACGGTCATACAGTACAAGACTTCTGACTTCATTAGTTTTAAGTGAAACTATGCATGCAATCCTATTAAATTTCGCCAATTCACTGGAGCCTCAGTGTGATTATATCACGACTGCCCAAGAAGTAAATTGATGAAAATGTGTTACATTTGGAGACTTTTTTGTATCATAGACATCTGTGATTTTGGTCCTGATTTGTAGAATATAATGAACATGCTGGGAAGTCTGAGACGTTCTATAATAAAAGATCAACATATACAGATACATGCGCAAGACACTAATGTTTCCTTGTAGAATTGGAACCATATATAGTTAAGAAAGAACAAAATCACTTTTGAGTGCTTTCCTAATTATCAAACAGGTTTTCTTATTCCCTGATAACTGTTGCAATCTCTTATGGATCTAATCGCGTTTATACGGTTTTTTGCGCAATACGAAATAAACAAAGTGCACCGTTATCCGTTATTGTTTTTGTTGATAGCAATAGCAATATCCACGGAAGTAATTTTGATCCGGTAGAATGTGATAACCTTTCAGAGAGGTTGGTCACGGAGACTCCTACCACAGACACCCTGAGCACTCAGGCCTCGGGGACGGAAGCTCCCATGTCCACTGCCCCCAGTGCGTATAGCCCCAGCCCATACGGCATGACCACACAGTTGGAATTGACCACACAGATGCAGTCCGAAGAGCCATCGACACCGAGTAATTATCCCAAGGCTTATTCAGAATGTGATGGTCGTCAACCCCTTCACGTTCAACCCATCAGGGCTCGAAGCTGAATTTCTTTTTTGAAAGATCCTATTTGATTTGTGGAAACCCTCAAAATGCCTCATATAGGAGCTGGATCTGTTCTCGAGATCAATGTTTTGGATACGTTTTATGTGGGTGTAACTGGTCCATATTACGTATTGAAATCCCTGTTTTGCGTTACCTAATCCAAGTATTCTGAATCCTGTCAAGTGTGTCAGTTTCTAGCCCAGATAGAACAGCTAATGAAGAAGCACTTCTTTCTAGATCTCTTATTTTTTTGTAGCGTCTTTCCAGCACTTTCTTGGCACATGCGGCCTGAGATTCGTTGCATTTTCATGATTCGTGACCGAAAGTATCACTTTTATCTATTATATTTCTCTATTGCTTCCATATTTTCTCCTTTATAATTTTTGTGGTATTGTCATAATTCTTCTTTTTTTTCTTTCCAACGAAAGAAAGTCCCATATTTATATTTAATGGGATTACCTAGAATAATTGGCAATTTATATTGTGTTAACCTAAAATACAGGATTTTGCAGGATAGTCAGTAGCCAACACTATTGCGACCATTTAGACAGTTCCGATCTTATATTACGCTGGATTTTATTCCGATTCGTGTCGATTTGCTGATCTAATTGAATTATTGTTGCAAAGGAATGTAGAGTAAAAACCCATGTTTACAAGCTCCCTAAAATAATCTCGAATAATCAATATCAAATGATATCCGCATGAATAGTTTTCCGACAAATGACAGAATTCCGACATTTCGAAAACATCGGGAACACTCGCAGTGTTAGAATATATATTGATTCATAGCCATTCTGTTCGAAAATAACGTTATAGCTGATGCTTCTCTATACACGTTTTAATTTTCCGATATTTTAGTCCCGACATACATTCCTGTGTTTGGCAGCAGGGTAGCATTAATCATTCAAACACAGTTAGTATAAATCCAGTTCGTAGTTGTGTTTTAGGAACCATATTCTATCCAGGCTGGTGTGCCACTAGGACGGTATTTTTACCTGTAAACCAACGTGCGTGGTAATGTAAATGGAAACGTTATTGGGGTTTCAGCGAGATTAGGATGGACTTTGAATAGTCTGAAGTGCCCTGTATATATTTGCGTATATATGCATCTCATCATGGGCGAAGGTATTTTCTCTGGAGACCACTGTGGAGTGACTATACGAGCATGTGAACATTACTTATTGCCCATGCCATAGACGTATAAGGTTTATAATAGATCTTCATTAATTTGATGAGCTAACGTTACTTGATAACTTGCGTATGTATGAAACAATTTTTCGATAGGCTTAAATAAATCCACTCCAGAAATTTTATAAGTTTCCGACAATGACCTATTATTGTGATTAGTCACCAAAACCTACCAGCAATTCAGATGAAATGAGGGCATTTGTGTCATTGAAGCACAGGCAGCAGCTAAGGAAATATCAGACTCAATGGGAATAATCCCGCGCTGAGTTTTGTTAATCATAACACAAAGATTATCATTTGAATCTGTTAATCCCAACCCAACGCGCGATGAGCTTACCTCTAGATCGAGTGGCTCTAGATCCCATGACTGGGAAATAGGAATGTAACCAGTCACTGGAGTGGGTGGCCCCAAGATGGTTTTATAGTGACCTCTGTGGAACTACCAGCTGTGGTCACCTCTGCAAACAGCTGGAGAGGAAAAGAGGGTGTGTGTTTTAGTCAAGAAGTGGTGTTTGCTTGTCCTCAGATTAACCTTTCCCAGCAGTATCTCCTAGAGCACCAGACCTGTATACTACAAGGGATATAATCTGTTCATGGCTAGCTAGACAGTAGCCAGTCCTAGATAATTCACCTTTCAGCAGTTTTTAATTTGAGGTTTTTCCAGGAAATATAAGATATAATATATATATCGAATGTCCCAAAAAATGTCTCCGGTCGCCATCTCATGCTGACCAGATTTCATTATTTCAGAAGGGAGACCAATATTTGTGGGAAAATCTACAACGGTTAACGGTACTCTTAAAGATCTAGTTATGTGTATCCGGCGATCTAGTCTGTCAAAGATGTTTAGTTAGTGATATATCCCTAAAAAATCATCTTGTAGCAGAGGTGTTTCAGCCACGTTTTAATAATCTAAAAAAAACATCCAAGAAGATTTTCTCAAGCCCCTCAGTGGCTATTGCTAGAGCTAGTTAGTGCGAAATGCTTGGAGGTACATATTGGCAAAGTTCAACCATAGCCTTCTACTGCTTCTGAACCTTAGCTGATTTCGGACTAATGTATGGGTGGTGAAAAACCTCAGGGCCGACGTTGGGTCGGAAAGAGAATGCACATATTACATATATATTGTTTGGGGGCTGTGCTAGCGATTCCTACGTAGATTTATCGACCACAGTCCTTGTGTGCATAGAACACTGGACGGGATCCGGATTGGAGTGTGGGTCACGGCTTGGGATACCGCGGGGAAACGGTCAGCGTGTCTAATATAAACACGGAACTCCATCGTAGTCAGTCTCCAGGTCGGCGACACAGATCCTAGTCACTGAACTATATTCCGTCCAGGACATGATAGCGAACCTTTACCATGATGTTTGGTCCTTCAACTTTTAAGGTTTATCGGGGAAAACAACCTTTGATTGATTGTGCGAGAGTTGATATCTTAGGTTTTTGGGGTCCTTTTTTCACGCCTTTTTTTAAAGTTTCAATACTATTGTTTTCAAGATAGCATCAGCAGGATGGTATCAAACCAGACAGAGGGAAGTAGAATTATTTGAATTAGTTGGAGCAAACTTTGGCCTCAAGATAGGAATTTCTCTCCTCAACTTCACAGGAAGTTTTTTTGAAAAATTTAATTCTTTAATGAAAAAATTCTTTTGCACTATTTGAATTAGTGCTAAAGTCAGATACGATCGAATCGAACCTTAGCGTCCGTTATTTTATTATTTTATATAGAGAATTAACAAACACTATGACCATAAGAACTTCAATGTTTATTGAATTCCAAAATATTTATTATTGAAATGACAAAGAAGCGTCAACATCCTTCACATAGATTCCATTGTGAAACTGCCATTCCAAAAGTCATGTCTGTGAGATATCCCGTCCGTCACGGTTACGGGAATCCCCAGGAAAGTTGTACTTTTTCCTCTATATATATATATTAGCTAATGATATGTACACTTATCTTGTTGTCGCAACTATATCGAAAAGCTATTACTATCGTAAAACTGGATGAGGTTTAATCTTGGCCACCGTATTCCACGACCGAAGTTTGGCAAAGTGACTTCATGAGGCGAAGCCGAGTGAAGTCCGGAGCCAAAACTTCAGTCGTGGAATGCGGTGGCCAAGATTAAACGAATCAGGTTTTGATTTTATCCTACCCGGTCTCCTCCATTTTGGAATATTACGTGATAACAAGGCTGTATGCCACTAGTGGCATATAAAACTCCGTATGCAAGTCAGCGTGGCATACGGAAACCCAATATTAAGCCTATGGGATTTTATATTAGGGGTAGGATAAATGTACTTTTGATATAAAGCCAAGTGATAAATGCACAAGTGCGATAAACCTCTCTGATTTGTCCCACCCATCGTGGAGCGAATACCACGAAATGGCATACGTTTGCATTCTTAATGACCACTGCGGTCGAGCAGAATAGATTATTTACTATGTGCCTGGAGATGCTTTCAAGCGTAGATAAGCCATTTGTTTCCCGTCGAGTGGGCATAACAACCTGTCCATGATGGATTACAAGATAGCTGAAGGGGATAGTTTTGGGCAGTGTGAGCGTGCCTTTTGATAACAAGTTGCAACGTCCATCTCAGTTCCATCATAAGCATCTATATCAAGGCATATGATTAGTTGGATTGGATGATTTGGCTCTCTTTAAATATACCCTGTTTAATTCTGGTCAGTGTTACCCTCGTATTATTTCCGATGTGATTCAATAATATCCAGTGTGTTATCAAATATAGTCTGACTGGTTATAATGACCCACCAAAATTGATGATTTCAGTCATACAAGGCTAGTTTTTAATCGTTTTAATGTCAGCATGACATGAATATTTCTTCGATACAGGATGTGACAATTCCCGGGCTTGTTTCCTTGTGTTTTTCAGGTGTCTACTCAACATATCCTTGTTTTGTGTGGCTTTTAGAAGTGCCCTTAATGTCTTCAAATTCCGATTGTATCTAGAACGCGCCTCATGAAAAGAAAATCTTTGATTATAAACTTAAGCTTGTAGTGGGTTATCTTAGAAGGGACATAGATAACATCCATTATCTCACTCGTACCTAGTTTGACCCGGTGAATCTTACCTACTTCCCTCTCTGACCAACTTTAGACGATCCTGTATCCTGGATATGAAGTAAGATATCGTGCACCGGAAAGTCTCTGCTGCCGGGGAAACTTCAGTTCCTTTAAAGAATTATCGTGCAATCTTCAGCAAATCTCTTTCTGAATATCAAACCAACCAAGTGAAGAATGACTAAAACTAGTTCTTATAGATAAAGAAGTTCAAGAAGAATAACCGAATCATATGTGGAATCCATGACACATAATTATGTGTGGAATCCATGATACATAACTAATTAAAGGATCAGGTCTAAATGTGGATTATTAGTTGCCTGCAGTCCGTTATTGCCAGTAAGAGTTGGTGGACTTCACTTCAATCATTCACCTTTTATAATTATTTTGAATAGAGTACACCAATTATAGTCAGAAGATCAAATAACATTACATGAAGAAATGTGTTCATATTTGATATATAAGAACTCACGCACCAACATTCCAAAGTTAAAACAGTTGTTATCTACAATCTTTCCCTAGCTGATCTCGGTTTCGGTCTCTGCTTCACAGGTAAAATTACTTCAGTGTGGAGCAATACCGTGGGAACAGGAGTCGCACTGACTCAGACTAATATCTTCAGGGTAGACTTGCATTACATTACTCCCAACAGCGGGCCTATAGGCAGCGGTTTATACTAGGTCAGTTTTTCCTGTGTCTGTGGTCAGGATCTCTCAATTACATTGGACATGTTAATACAATATCTGCTCCCTTTCTGATATGATATTCAGTTAAATGTCACTTTCAGGCTTAGAATACCCTTTTAAAACTTGAAGCACAGGGACTAGAAAAAGTGGAAGTTGTGGTCACTGAGATTGAGCATGTTGGTACAAGCTCGTCGTAGATACTGTGTGGATCAACTAAATCTACACCATGTGGCTGGATAGTAGAGTCACTAGTGTGGCTAGCGAGGGCAGTCTGTTCAAACATTATATCCATATTGGATGATTTATGACATGTTGTACACAAAGCTTAACCATTCAGCCTAGACTTTCTGCTGTCACTATCCCTTAGCGTGGCCATGCCTATTAACCAGCCAAACGAATGTATACTGGATGGGGAAAAAACTGACTAGCAAATTATGGATAGCGACAGAAAAAGCGGAACAACAAAAACGGCCAATGATGTAAGAACGCAATGAAAAATACGTACATGCATGGTTGGCATATTCTGGATATTGTCATAGACAACATGCATCATGTTGAATGATAGAAGCAACTTACTTCTAGTATCGACCATCAGTTGTATGACACGTTTATGTCAAAAATGTTTATATTCATTTTTTTGTGATGTCAAATATATGCTGACATAGATATTTTCAACCAGATGAGTTTGAGAACGTAGATTATATCAATTCTGATCAACTATACGCCAATGCCAGGGGATGTAGCCGACTCCACATTAGATATCAGGCAGTACGCGGACTACAGGCACATGCATAATTCAAAAAAATATAATTGACTTCTATGTTGGCCCGTCCAATGGAAAGCGCACAAGTAGTACTGCGCAGTGCAGGTTGGATGGATCGGTTCTATGCCAACCTATCGATGAGATATTGATCCATACAATGGCTAGCCTTTTAAAAGCTAAATCTAATTGACCTTAAGCCGCATTCAACTGTTGACAGGAACTTTTTCTAGCCACGTTCCGGTCTACTGACTTCTCCGCTTGAGGCATTGGGGTCAGATTCTACAGGCCAACCGATATCTTTTCTGTTTCCCTCTCCTCTTTGAAATTTGTATAAAGAGGCTAGGATCGTTTTATTTATGCATAATATTCTATCCTAGAAAAGCATATTGCTTGACTTTTTTGGACGTTTTTGAGAGATTGCTTTCCCATCTGATCAAAGGTGCATTTTCTATTTCGAAGTTAATGAGTTTTATTTTATGGGTTTTATTTTTTATTTGTGATGAATCCACTTCAAAGGCGAGTGTGTTACACCTAGAAAAAGTTATGTAAGAAAAGACAAAAGAGATCAATCTTGGTCGCCAATACCTTATTTCAGTAAGCAGTATAAAAGTGAATACGTTGTTCTGATCTTGAAAAAAGCCCTCTCATGTTGGGATACAGTGTTAAATTATAGCAAACCGTGGAAGGCTTTTCATCATGAATAGGTGGCCGATAACAAGGCCGTGGTATTTGGACACGGTAGTTGAAATGGTGCATTCACAGGTAGAACACTGCTCCTCTATAAACCAATCCGATCAGAGGGGAAACTACAAAAAAAGATCCTATAACAGAATGCAATGTTTGGTTTATGCGATGAGTTTGGATCACGCATGGAACATATTTGTTTGTATCACCCAAGGCGGTGTATCGGGGCTACTTCATCATATCATACATAATTCGGTGACTGATTGTCTTTATTATTTTGTATTCTTTACCAGGCGGTATTTCCGTCGTGTTGAAATATATTTAGTTTTTATTACCAAGGGTATAAACTGGAAAACAAGTCATCGACTCGCTGTCGCTCTAGAAGGCCTATTCAATGAAGTACCAAGTACCGAGATTCTTTAGTGTAAGACTCGGAAAAAAGGTTGACAACTATGAGTTCTCTTTAGTTATAGACCATTTGAGAGTGATTAACATCGTTCATGATGAAATTGGTATATCCTCTGTCACCAAGGTTAGATACGTTGCCGAATTATGACAATGAAACTATCAAAAATACAAGTTGAGATATTTAATCAAGAACACTAAACTCTAGATTTATAAGTAGTATGCCCTGAATATTGTGGCGCTACTTGGACCCAGATGGCATATGTCCATTGTTTTGTTTTATGTTATAAGTTTTCTATGATTCAGGATGCCACGCATACTTGACTCTGCTTACCATTAAACATGATATTATAAAACAACGATGTAGGAGTGTGAATTATGCACTGACTGATTTAGTCATAGTTATTTTTCCAATTTGTTCACCAACTAAAAATCTGCTGTGTGACTGTTTTCTAAATACTTCACTTTTTCTCGAATTATCGAAATGGTTTTGTTTAAATTCATACACTGCACCGCTTGTATTAGCACAGTTCACACGCCTATACAAATACAACTGAGTATGGTTACATGAAAACGTTGGGGAAACTCACCGTGAAATCTTTCTTTAAATGTTTGAATAATTAGGATACGTCTCAAATGCTGTAGACCGTTAGACAGCTCTTCCGCAATTCAACTACTTTAACAGGTTCAAGTAGGCAACGTCTTATCTGTCACACGATAGGTACACATATATGTATAGACTAGAGTTTGTTTATATAGCATAAGCCAAGAGCGCTCTCAATTTAACTTCTATATAAATTTGTGTGATATACATATGATGAAATGACAACGATGGAATAAAATAAAAGGTGCATTTCAACTAAATGGAAAGAATACATCAGTTCGAACCATGCTGCCCACAAAACTTTGACTGAAGAAGCCAGAGTTTATAATGTGAATGCTACTTAACTGTGTTTTCTGTGAAGTGTGATTCGGACTTCAGGGTGACTATCAAAAATCACACAAGGTGGACTGTTTGAGTGATAACATTATTAACCCCAGAGCAATGTGCAGATCGAAACTGTCTCCTAAAGATACTTGTGTTGTTGAATACAGACGTTGATGACATTGTGTGCTTTCCTCTGACAGAAACAACCACAGCATCATTGACTACTAGGATGACGGACTGGCAGACTAGTCAGATTAGTACTGTCAGCGTCACAACTCCAGGTACACGTACACTTCAGCCACTTGCGACTAAGTCTAGGTCAAAATGTCTGGTCCTCACAGCAATAGAATTAATTTAGCCCCTAAGAGAACCCCTCGAAAAGTATTTTTCTTTATTTGGCTTATTGTGTGTTTTTATTAGTGAGACAATTTAAATATCGAGTGCTTCTACCCTGTAATATTTTATTAATATTAGAATTAGTTCCCATCCTATATTTATAAAATAAGCTTATGAATTATGTGTAAGTACTACTAAACCTCTAAGCGTAAAAAGGCGATTTATAAAGAAATAGTCGTAGCTGAATAATCGGGAAGATAAAGGGAAAGGCCTCTCCTTTTGCCTGGCTTCACGCAAATGGTGGTGTTAAACATTGTGTGAAAACCTGTCACCTTCCTAGTCGGCCATCCGAACCGCCTTTAGACTCTAGGCGACTACTCACTACTCACTATACTCACTATAGAGAGACTATCCATACACTAAAGATGTGTGATTTTACAGTGTGGTCATTATATCCAGTATTTACCTACTCTGCTGACGTCGCCCGTATTCACCAGTTCTGTTTGAAATAACACTCGTTGTTTTCATTAGACATCTACTTTCCTCTTTGGGGATTATTCTTAAATTTCGTTTCCTACTCTTGAGGCTACTTTGTATAAAAGTAAACATACTTGTACATATCTGGGTTGGAGGTTTTGAAGTTTCCAGACACGCGATCATATGTTAGCCTGGTTCCGCCTTCCCATGACCCTAGGCTCTCGTCCCACTTCACCACCCACTAAGCTTTAGGTGTACCCTGTGTGTACCTTTGTGTGGTAAGGTACTTCTTTATCTTATTACACTAGATTCCAGAGAAGAAAAACGTCGAGGGTTATGGTTTTTATTATGAATTTTACGTTTGAATCTCAGCAGCTATGAATATAGTTATGGCTAGAGATCAAATAAGAGAGAAATATGAGTCTAGATAATTGTATAATATAAATAATTATTCTGTTTGATTCTTTAATCATTGTTTCTACAACAACTTGTATATAGATATAGACATATAACAAGTGGAAATGTATGTAAAATCCTTGTATCCTTGGATAACATTTCAAATATGACTTGTCTTATTATAAAAAGATAGCAAGGCTCATGGTAGATTAGCACTAACACCAAAGTTAAGTTTCCAGTTGTCCTTACAGCTCATTACGACACTAATATGAAAATACAACCTTTTAAGCATTTATTTTAGGTTACAAATCCATATTCCCCTCTAAGGCACAAACCTATTAATTTTAGGAAATGTTTGAATGTATCGCATATGAACTGCCCCAAGATTATATTTTGTTATCGTCACCAAGAATTTCAAACGATGGGTTAACAAGGACATTTTTTCTTTGAAGAAAAATTGATGTATTTTTTCCAACATTTTATTTCCAGCAGAGCCCATGTCTACGCAACCTGTGGTTATTAATACCACCCCTGACAGTGACACTAAGCCAGGTACATGCACGTTGAAATGCTCACCTGTTCAATTACCATGGCTATCTCTAGATGTGTTTGGTTCAATTATTTTACGCTATTCCCAACAACCATATGCCACAATTTTTTGTGTGTGTTCGGTCATGACTATGTATTTTTTTTAAACACATGAAAAGTATGACAACAATCATTGAAACACAACATCAGGTATGACAACAATCACGAAACATTAACTCCCCATATCGTCTTTCCTCTAATGGGTTCATGCCTGCTGGCTTATGAGTGAGGAATCAAGTCAGCTGGGTTTATTTAGGTCACAATACCTGTACATACAAGTCCGACCCTGTACGTATATACCCTGCTAGGGTTTTGTGTTATATTCTCTGAGTCATCTTCCGGTCCGAGATATCAGGGAAGAAGCATGTTGTAGACATGACATTACTATCCCACCTCGACGCCAGCTCCCAGTACCTCTAACTTCTTTCTGACTCATCCCGTGTGGTGTCTCGCGTCTCTACTCTGAGTGCATTTGGCGGACGCTTGTGGTGAACTCGCATTCCTGTTCCTTCCGGGTGTGGAACCTCAAAAAGATAAAACAACCACGTAGGCGTCCTGTTTGGCGTGTTCTCAGAAATGAACTCATGCGAGTTCTATCCCTTCTCCCTGAAAGCCAATCGTATAATATTGTTTCTGAGAGTTTTATTATACAGTCCTATGTCAGAGGCTTTTCTGGGATCAATGTGGTTCTAATAATCAAATCCATTGTAGATGAGTACATGTGGAAACTAATGATTATATTAACGCCTAAGTTTACGACTAGGGCACACAATAAAGGTTGACATGTTTGTACATATTTCTGTGTGTGTGTATTTTGATAGACTTCATTGAAACGTTATGATATCCTCAGTATATGTAAAGTGTGCCTCGTCTACACATACTCTTCTTAGTTAAGACTCGCGTACAAAGAATCGCCGCCCTTGCCAACCACCGTGGATAGTAACCGTGAAATAGGTCGGTGGAGGTCATCACAGGTCAGCAGTGGCACAGGGACCAGTGTCAGTCATGGATGTCTGCCACTCAAATTGACCTCATATCACGGACCTATGCAAGTCCGTCCTCATACTCATAAAGAACACATTTTATGGTTTGATAATGTAAGCAGAAGAACATACATAATTCAGGAAAGGGACACGTTTACATGCTTACTTAACTTTAGATTACTTGCAGTGCACATTGATGGTGATGTAAGGATGAAAATGTCATCTTCTTCCATTGTCAAAAATGCTCATGTTGTGAGAAGTCATGGTTTGTGAACTCGTCAGAAGGTAGTGCATTGAATATAACGCCCTTAAGGATACGCTCTATACCTTCACAAATATTCCGAGGGAACCCTTAACCTAGATCTATGAAGGTATTAACTCAGTTTTCTAAAAGCGCATATTTGAGTTGAGAATAGACGTTAGTGTCAGTGAGATATTTGAATGATATACTTGAACTGAAAATGAAAATGTAACTATTGCCGCAGTTTTTATTCGTTTGGACCTGATGGAAGTATTTTATTTTAGGAGAAAACAACAATACACTAATAAACTTTAAAACGAATATTGTTGCCATTTGAGGGAAAATTTAGCACAGATCTCATAGTGCGAGGCAATTATCTTCTACATCTTCCCGTTCGCATTTCGTATCTCGGCCTTTGTTTGTACTGTATTATCGCTCAGCTGTTTCTGCGGCTCGTACATGCATTTATATGTAGCCATCAGTGAACGATAGGGAAGCCCGAGTCTGCTCTGTTTCCCGGTCCTGACCTCGTCAGCAATTTGTTGCAATGTGTTCTCAAAGTTGGGCGACTACCAACGCGGACCCCTTGGAGGCCCTCCCTCTCCCCCTCTCTCTGTCCCTGTGGCATCATTCGGAAAGCATTTATACTGGAGGGATTCGTAAATCCTAAATTGGATACAACACAGTAGCGGACAGTTTATTATACTCAGATTAGCAATTAGCGGATTAGCAAGTACAGTTAGAGTCATATAGTGATATACATTGGAGGAAGGGAAGGGGTTCTAGTCCAAGCAGTAAGGCGCTTGAGTCCATTGGGCTATCTGTATCTGAATGGTAATTTTTGTCTACCGGTATAAATTCTCATTACTTAGATTATGATGCCACAATCACATTTTTATCTAGCTGGAGGTAGACCTACTACAGCATCGTCCATGATATACAATCACAATACTAGCAAGGATTATATGGCCGAAGGTAAGAATTCCTGACAGAAACGCTGAAGAAGACATTGCAATAACACCTATGGCAAGCCGATGCTACCTGGAAAATGACAGTTTTCTATCTGGTTTAAACCATGATGCTGTAGTGTCTTCAGGAAAGAAGATGGAAAAAACGAAAATACGTAATATTGTGAAGTCCATGTGGACAGTTCTGCTGGGAATGTGTACCTCCTCATTAGAATTACTTCTGATGCATTCTCCTTATTTAGTTAACTCCCGTAGCAGTGTTACTCGAAACCTGAAAGTCATCTTAACTGAGTAGGAGATGTACGGCGGTATCGAACAGGTTGAGCTAATGTTGCTTCTCTGATGTTGAACGGTATCTATTCAGTTTACTGGCATACTTCTTAACCTGATGGGGACCCTCACGGACCTCGAAACGGAAACGAGACACGTATACAGATGAGTAAATGTGGTAAGTCCCTGATGCCCGCAGTGTGTCTCATTTCTGTTTCCTGCTGCGAGGTGACTTGCCTGGATCTCAGCCAGCAGAGGGGTCTCACATCGACCCGGGCTTATTGGGTGAAGTCCAGGCTCTGATCTATGTTTAGCACCAGATGGGATCTCTAATACGAGACCCAGCATTGTGACACCTGCATCCATTACCAGAAAAGACTTTCGGATCCTCCTAAAATATTTGGGACCATACCAACTCCGACGGCCTGATTCTCGGCAGCACACAACTTCCCTTTAGCTAGACAAACTTAAGAGAAATACAGAAGCAGCCTAAATCCCATTGCAACCAATTAGGAACCTGTTTGGCCTTGTTTGCCACACATTCATACATATTGATTCTAAAGATTGAAATGTGTACTTGGTACTCAAACCAAGCCCCGTCTTACCATTTACTGAAGTATTCAATAACGTTGCCAGTTGCTTCTATCAGTCAGTCAGCGAGGCAGTCTCCGGTTAAATTTCCCAGGTAGACATGGTAAGAGGTCTTTGACATTCCTCAACCCTCCAACCCCCGCCGTCAAATAAACAAAGGAGATCCCTACCTGATGTGTCTATACCTGACTAACCAGTACGACGTGGTTAGACGCAAAGAACTTATATTCATCATCATGTTGAATACCATATTGGAAACCTGAAAATGAGGTACCGTGGATATGGATAAATTGCACTTCATCCACAACGTAAACTCAGCACCAATACCAGTTTTAGATGAACGGATTGACTACATGACTACTAACAACCATGGCAATAAGGACGTGGTTTCCAACACCTTCACACCAGAATCAGCACTAAGCGCTGCTGATATTGACTCTAATTCAACCAACCCTACTGACGGGAGTTCTCCTAATACAAAAGTCTAATTGAACAAATTTGACGTTAAACTCCCGAAACAAACAAACTTCTAATACAAATGGTTCTAGGTCGGATTCTATTCCGCGCCGACCTACTTATCCAGGACTCCTTACCATTTCTCTTCATTAATACAACTATTATCTAAATGTATAAATTAATTAATGAATACTGAGATAATTACGATGGACAAATACATATTGCCACATAAATATATATATATATGACAATCTAAAAATAAATAACTACATGACGATTTCCGAGGGGTTCGGGAAAGCGCCACTTGGGGGTTCCCCACCACCCCCCGACCCCCGACCCCCGACCCCCGGCCAGGAAGAGCGAAGAAAGTATATAAGGGAGGGTAATCACAAAACTGTCACTCAGCTAGTAACCCTGATGAAGGTCACAAGCCGAAATTAGTAGGTACATAACAGCTACTCGACAAACAACAGGAATAGAAAGTACAAGAAAGACTATACAATTAACAAAATTGTGAACACTATTTCGAGAATCACTTATGATGGACTATGGTAATCTGACCTGACATATTTGAGTAGGTACAAACTGGCGAATATTTTAGATAGGTTCTATCACTTAGAGGTGACTTTTGTCCGGATGACTTCTTAACCCAGCAAGATAAAAATAAATAATCCTGGAGAGTTTGGAATGTTTCAAGTGAATTTAAAAAAAAAAAAAAGGGGGGGGGGTTAATAGACCATTGTCATTAATCAAGCCACAGTATCAAGATGCGTAGATTACTTTAAGCAGCCACTGTTTACGTGTCTTTACACAATGTTGATGTGGAATATTATGTGGTAGAAGAATGATATATAGTTGATATTGGAATGTACCAGAACAACGAAAGATAGCGAGCTAGTCATGTCAGAAGGTCTAGTATACATATCTGGTAGAGACCACGAAACGCTAATAGATTTATAAACAACATTGTTGTGTTTCTGCATTGTGTAACCAATAGCACTAAAATCGATGCTCTCATTATCCATAGCGGCTCGTGGATGATTTAACGTTGAGCGCTTAGAAAAAAAACCTCATGCCTGTTTGTGAAACATGTAAACAGAATGCAAGTAGGAGACCGGGAATGGAGACCTGCCAATAGTCTGAGTGCCGTGTTCTGCTTCATTAGACTGGCAGATATGAAGGTCAGGTTCCTAAATGCTAAGTCTCAGCGCATCACAATGATAAAATGCATCGCAGGAGATTGTCTCTGGAGGCGCTACGTGCTACATAATAGCATACCTGTGTGCTGTGTAACCTTGGCAACGAGTTGACCCTATGTGGTTAATACAGGCTACCTGTAGAAATATCTCAAAAGTTGGTTACCTGTTAGTAAAACCTGTAAATGTATTCTCAACAATATATATACTGCCGCCTGTGTGATAAAGCAATGTCAAAGAAGGGATGTCTTAGGCATAGGCATTTTTAGACTGATTATGGCCTTCCTATTAGCATTTCCTTGTTACAACGAGATGGAAGCTTTAAGGAAAAGCTGATATATCAAATAGACAATTGGTGTTTAAAATATCGTTGGGTCTTGGACAAATCAATGAAAATTTAGGTCTAATATGTTGTTTTATTCAGTTGTGTCTATTACTATGGTAATGTACAGAATACTATAGGGATGTATTTTTATAGACAACAACGTTTTTAGTAGTGATCATGGAAAAGGAGTGAGCGATTGGGTGATCGATATAGTGATCATGAGCGCACAGCGTTCTATAGACCCGATCACTCTAGGCTGTGATGATCGCTGTCGGCCCAAGACCCAATCAAAACCAATAACGTGTCTCGCATGCATATCACTCAAGTGAAAATTATTAGATTTGGGAATTAGATATAACTGCCATAGATAATCCAATGCTTTAATTAGTGTTACATTTGTTACAGTTTAAGTGTATACTATAAAGTATTCCAATCAGAAATATGAAGCTATCACACCAACTTAGCTTCGAGTACTGGAGTAGGTTGTAAAGATGGCAACCGAGCAGAGCAGTTTCAGCAGTTGTCACTGGCTTTGATTAAACAATTCTTATGAATAAAATAATCATTGCAACATTATGAACTTTGGGATAACGGTATGACATAAATGAATCATCTGCTGCAAATGATTTTTAATTTTGAAAAGTTTTAGTATGAATATCAGACCTGTATGACATACCTAACTGTGTCACTGTTTTGGGGATCATTTGGAGAAAATTAACTCGTGATGATCATGACTATAGAACACAAAACTAAGCGGTCACTGCACTTGAGACTGACTGATCGCTATGTTCTGACATTTGTATATAGAATGTGATGGCGTCAATACGATCGCTAATCGGTCACTATTACCGATCGTCATGACTAAAACACTGAGGTCACCCTTACGAAAATTCAAGTTAGCTTTAAAGCTGAAAATTATTCAAAGGTGCAAGCTACACATTAACTGTGGCAAGATCTTAAAAGATAGAAGTCGATATCTAACTTAAGGTTTGAGCAGTAGAAAAGACCTTTCGCGAACGACTGCCGTACTAGCGTTGGCTTCAAGCCACAGACCCTGCATTTTGGTTAAGCAGACTACTTTGAAATACTGTGAGCCGCATAGGAATGGTGAATTTATGCCAGGAATACTTCTGAGACCCGCGGAGTGTGGTAGAGCTTTTAGATTTATGGTCTTGTGATGCACAGTGCCTTACAGGGAAGCACATAGTGAGGCTGCTTGTTTCTGATTGAAATACTTCCAAGCTTATCATTTATTCATTGTAATATTTCAATTTCCATGTGCTCACGTTGCACATGGCCCCGTCTTATTAGATTATGAATAGATATGGTGTCTAATGTATGGTTTATACTGCTGTAGTGGATATTGGAGGGTATTAGAAGGATTGACTATGATCTGAGTGGTCTTAGAACTACAGATGTTTGACTGACGAGCCCAGGGACGTGAGTCTCAGATAGGAACAAGCTAATTCTACCATCACTCCGTGTTCTCCTAGCAGCAGATGGAGAACCGAGTGGTAGGCACTTAGACAGCGAGTTTGATCCCCTCGTATTAATAGCCGACTAAAGCACATTGAGAGGACTCGAGGCGAGTATCGAGGAGAGTTTGTATTAGGAGAGTACGTTATCAGTCCTCGTGTTGGATATTGCCAATATGGAGGTACTGAGTACATGATCTCATTAGCCGAAAACCTCACTCGTGCTGGTTTGTAGGATTTATGATTTGTTTGGCTGTTTTTAGATTCATGATGTCAGATCGTTGACGGAGGAAGAATATTTTAACTAGTTCATGATGTAGCTTAAAACATCTCATTAGCCGAAAACCTCACTCGTGCTGGTTTGTAGGATTTATGATTTGTTTGGCTGTTTTTAGATTCATGATGTCAGATCGTTGACGGAGGAAGAATATTTTAACTAGTTCATGATGTAGCTTAAAACGGTAAAATTGTGATATCTGACGGCATGGTACCTATGGTATTTGGTGTTAATGTAAATGTGCTATTGATCTAGATGATAATGCATTTTGAAAATAGTAGCTGAAGGTCATTTGTGTGCAGCCGGAAGAAAGATGGCACCAGGAAAATCAGTATTCTAATGCAATGCAAAGTAGTGGCGCATAAAATCACCATCACTCTGACATTGCTACGTGTAACGTCGTGAGAGTGTTCAATGATCAACGCTTGGCTGGGTATGATTTTCTGACAGGTGTAACCATTCATAAGTTAGAACGAGTTATCTCGTTCGATATATTTCGTTGAATTACCCCATTTACCTTTTAGATAACGCCAGCTACAAGGCAAACGGTGTCTTTCTGATTAATCAACCTGAGCTAGAGGAAAGCCAGGTCATGCCCAGAGGCGTTATATTGACTGCGCTAGAAATAGCCGCGAAAACATTGAATAATCTTTGAAAATCAATGCGATTTGAATGGAATGTCAGAAGTCAATTATACGTCTGATATTCGGATGTCTTGGATGTTTAATATTGTCCTATTAGAATCATCTTATCGCATTTAAACGGCTAACTAGATATCTGCTCCCATCTGTCGAATACTTGGGTTCTGAGTTTTTATATATTTAGAAAATATCTAGATGCCCAAAGCAATATTTCCCCTAAGATATGATCTGGATGTATAGTGGTTTACGTATTGTACGTGGCACTGCAGCCTCATCAGAGTATACCCGTCTGTGAAGGGTCGCACAGCTACAATATAATCAACCTTTATGGTCGCGCTGCCACCGTAACAAGGGGCCCCGCCGACATTGAGAATCCCCGCCTTTATCTTTACCCAACATTGTGTGTACTGAATTCAGGGATGTGGAATGAGATGACGTTATTCCTTTGGTAATATGAATTTCATTATTACTTTAACGGGGATTTACTGTTTTTACTTATATTTGATAGAAGAATCATAGAGTAATTTCAGCCGAAATTCCTTATAAATTGGCAATCCCCGAACGCCATGGTGCTTCTGTATTATTTTGGTTCCCAGCAATGGGAATTCTACGCAGTGGGCTGTGTTTGAGTGTTGCAGCGCGATGCTATCTCTCCTCAGAGTGAAGCCGCCTGCCTCGGCAGCAGACCATTGCCTGCTGTGGAGGTGAACAAGATGGAAGTGCTATATGACCCAGACCCCCGCCGCCGCCCTGTCTTCGCCGATTTCTCTTCCCGAGATTTGGCAGCCTCACAGAGACGACGCATGCGCAATCGTTGGAGTCACATGCTCTCTGTCCCCCGCCCCTGGATCGGCCGGTGGAGTCCTAATTAGCCGCTTATTGTATTGAAATTGAGTGGGTGCCTCTGTGCCCGTCAGTTTCCTATACAGATCTCCTGCCGTATTTATCATGCGTGTTTTCGTAATTTCATGTGTTTACTATCGCGTGCATACACTAAGCTTGCGAGTGGGAAAAAACCCCACTGGTCATCCCTATTAACATCTGGGAAATTTCCTCAAATTCATCACATCCGTAGCATGTTTGATCGCTTCCGTTCCGCCCCTCCCTGGTACAGTGGTAGCAAAAATGAAATAGGAAAGCGTCCGGAGTAGTGCTGAGGGCCGCATCGGGGAACAGCTCCTATTGATCGGCCTTAACGGGCCTGGCCCGAGCTGCTCGCCCACCTGCCAGCATTGTCCGCTACCAGGAACCACCCCAGTCACCCGAGACAAGAGTCACACCTGTACAAAGGACACCCCACACCACACCCACACACCCCCGCCCCCCAACCTCAACACCCGCCACACGACAGGTGAACGGGCGCGCTGAAAGGAGGTGCCCTCCGAGGTGCGCGCTATTGACGCTGCTGTTCTTGTTGATGCTTGTCCTTATGGTATTAGCCGGAGTGGAAACATCAACACGTGTGACAGAAGTGGAATGATATGCCCACTGCATGCGGCTGAGCTGTATGTTATCTGTTTTGACAGTGGGGAGGCCAGATATGTCGATGGGCTTTATCTGCGGCAGTGTAGGTGACGACAATATAGGTATTAAACCACGTGACGCTTAATATTTCACAGTGATATTCCTGCCCATATGCTCACACATTTAGTCTTATCATGGACTTCTACCTTTATATCTGTGGTCGTAGACAACCTTGATCGTGTATTCTGGTAGGAGACCAATAGCTTACACGTACTCTCCGCGCAGGTTCTCTGTCCCCCTGCATCTCAGGCGAGGGGCTGGCGGTTTCCAAACCTCTGCAGGGAGAGTAGGTCGTATGTTACTCCATATGTAGCGTGACGTCAGCAGGTGAATTGTCCTGAGACTCGTGTGTCACAGCTCGTGCATTTATCATAGCTAGACCAGCTGTGAAGGCAGCACCTACGTGAACTCGGCTCTAGCCCCACCACGTGACGTCACCATGTCTGACGTCACCATATATGTCCGGGAAATTCTCCTATAAATCATAGATCACCTTGAACTTTCTCATCCTGCAAAGAGTATTTATTTTTATAGGAGGCCTACGCCACCCGTATGAAATAGGAGCAGACGACGCCAGAGTATGTGTGGTTTAGAGCTGCATATGTCTATCAATGCCATAGACATGACGCCATAAGGGAGAGTGTATCACATATGTGAAATGTAACTTTTTATGGATTTTACTTATGCGCTTGTCTTGGCTTTGTGGTTCTGACATACCGTCCTGGTCCCGTCCCCACTGAGAAGAGTAATTATTTTCTTATTATATAGGTACCATTTTGATAATCTTAATCATTTACACACTGTGATACATCCATGGAGGCCCACTGATTTGGTCGTATGTAAAGAAGTGGTGGTATGATCAGCTAGACGGATACTTACTTAAGAAGAAGGGAAAAAAATTACTTAAGAAGAAACCAACAAGTTTTGGTGAAAGTCGTCAGTCTCCACAAGTTCAAACGTGTAGGGTTCAAACGTGTTGAAGAACAACAACGTTGACCAAAAAGAGTCGCTTTCTGTATCTATCTGACCCCTGTATATACTAAAAGATTGGATGACACACTATATATAGACCATGGAGAACGGACTGCAATACTTGTAGGGGCATGGTGAATGAGTTCCCAATGTTAAGCATATGGGACAGAAAATACCAGGGGTGAGATGGATGAGAGAAGTGGCCGATGAGATGGACTTGCAAGATGCCATATTGGAAAAGGTAGCCCTTCAAGACATCTGAGCTGGTCATATACCACAGGACAGATAACTACCCTAGAGCCTCTGGAGGGAATTATCATTTTGTCCTCTCGTATACAAGGGCCATGAATGAAGTCATGGTTTCCACGGAACAATACTGGATAGACGATACAATAGACCCTAGCTCACTTAGACAACCAGTCCGTTCTAACGACCACGTTCACGAATGCGACCATTTAGACCCTGGACAACGAGAGTGCACCTATTTCCTCTTTTCCACCAATGCGTTATCAGTCATTAACCTATTCCCTTTAGATATCACCAGCTCGTGCTGGATGCTCTATCGGAGTCGGCCATCTTGGGCGCGCGTGCCTGGGCGGGCGGCGGATACAGGGCTCCGGCCCGAGTCTTTGATATGGACCTGTAGATCTCCGTCCCGCGCCACCATTGAGCTGCAGGCAGCGCTCCCTGCCGGGCCCCCTCAGCAGGCAGCCGCCTTCCCTAGTATTGATCTTCTTTGGCAACGCAGACCCTTACAGTGCGTATCTATCATGAATGATACACACATGTCGTCCTCGGGAGTGCTAACCTCGCATATATATACTCCTCACTCCTTGACTAGTGAACAACGCTTGACGTTCTTTAAAAGCCACTCCATCGATAATATCGGCGGTGGAAAAAAGGGTCCACTGAACAAGGCTCGAGGATCTTTAAAAGCCACTTGTTCAACAAGCTCGGGGGAGGGGGGGGGGGTTAAAAAGAGGCCCATTGAACGAGGCTTAATATGAATGCCACTTCACCGATAATGGCGGGAGAAATAAAGACTGTATCAAGAAATATCCCCCTGTTTAGACTGGAGACGGTTGTGGTATTTGTGTGTGTGGAAGGAGGGGGGCGTGGACAAATTCTTGTAAACGATCTCCCAGGGATCGGTTCTGTTTTATTTAACGGGGTCTGTTACATGTTATTGTGTTGTTTTCATCATTTAGAACCGTGGTTTTTTAGCAGTAGACTGTGACGCTTCCATGCCCAAATTTGGGTCGGCTGTGCCAAGATCACGGTGAGAGAGGTCCTGCGTGGTACCAGGGCAGTCTTCACGGTGCCTAGTGGCAGGCACGGGTGTGTGTGTGTGGGGGGGGGGGGGGGGGCAAACGACGGCCAAGTGAACGATGGAGACAGGCGGGCACCAGGAAGAAAGTGTCCCAACCCCTTCTATATTCAATATGTAGACCTCAGATGTGGGGCTAAAACCAATGCATCACAATCAGTGACCTGCTGGTGTCGCCTCGACTGAAAGATAGCGTTTGAGAACCACCAGATTTCTCCCCAATACCATGGTCCTCATACGGTATATGAGCCTACTGTTCAATTTTAGATGCGTATCACATATAATTTTAGATGCGTATCGCTCCACGAATCGGAATAATTTCTTTTCGTTATAAATAGGTATTTTGTTGAAGTTTATTATAGGCATGTGACATGTCTGTGAGATTAAAATTACATAGCTCACAGTAGACCCACTGTCTAATGCACACCAACTTATGATTCGTTTTTACTATCTAATGATTGAATTAGAGAAAGGTCTGCCTCCTTAATACATTAAGACATGACATCGCTGCTAGTCTTTCCATCTCTCCTTCCTGTGGTGTTATTGACACATTAAATAAATGTGAATTAGTGAATAATACAGGTTATTGTGGTTGTGGGGAGGGGGCGAATCAGGGTCACGTACTGTTGAATGTGGGTTATTTCTTTCACGCGTGACCCATAAGCATGTGACAGAGGAGCGGTGGAACGTTGTTAAAAGCCACACGTGTGCGGTGTTTATCTCCTGTAAATCTCCCTGATTAGTCGTGCCCGTCTGTGTGCTCACAAAGAATGTGACGTTCTCATCTGTCCTCACGAGGTCTCTCAGAATGGATGGCAATCCGCCTGCCTGGCGCCACACTGTTCCCCCTTTGCTGTAACTGAGTATGTCAAGATAATCTGGTTTAAATCACCAATTACAAGTGAAGAATCGCCAAAAAGATACGCCTTAAAATAGCACAGGACTGAAAAACAGGATAATAAATGAACAATGATTTGTAATTTGGATGTTATTTTAGGGAGGTTTCCTCCAAGGCTATGTCCGCTCAGTACATGACTGAAAGTGACACGGACATGCACCTCCCGTTCCCCGGGGCCCCCGCCCCCGACGCCCCTCCTCGTGGCCTACCCAGAACTCAGGAAGACCTTCGTTTAATGACATAGTCAGGTGGTCGAGGAATAAAGGATCGGAAGTGTCATAATGGAAAGCTCATGACCAAACATATAAGGAAGTCTAGTTGTGATATCATTTTGCAAGGGGGTTCTTAGGATGGTAGTTTACTGTGTTTATCTTCTTTTTCCTTTCTTTTTTAAATCTATTTTTTTTTTAGTTTTTAAAGCCATTCACAATCCTCATACATGTATTTAGACTAGAACGTACTCACGCCTGCTTCTACACCGACTATAGCACTAAATGTACACGATTTACTGTCACGAAATATAATCCAAGGTATAAACGGTGTACCTTTAGTCCCACTTTTATCCAAAGACAAATATCGGAGTTGTTGTGAAAATAAGGTTCCGCTTCAGCGCCACTTCCGTGTTAGTAAAAATAAGTGAGATGTTATACCACAGACAATATAGTTTTTACCCAGGATGTCCCTACATCTATTGAAAACTCAAGTTTCGTCCCTATCGAGTCAATGTATGTGTTGACAAAAACCAAGATAATCTACCTATTCATATTTATTAAACCCAAAACAAAGCTTAGATATATCTTTATGAGAATACCACAGCAGTATACAGTACTTGGGAATAGCTTTAAAAGACAAAGATCCAGACAAATTGTACCACCCATCCCGAGGTATTATCTACTTTGATTGAGTTTCTGTGAAATAGTTTCTCTGCTTTATCGTGAATTGGCCATATATGGTCCAGTTCGTAAGTATATATGCCAATGGGGAGAATGTAAAGTACTTTGTACTTTGCCTAGTTCCCCTGCGTTCATTGTCGTCTACATCTCATGTGCATGCCCTTGTCGTGACCGGAACACAAGTCAGTCTTTTGTAGCCAGGTCATGTGTATAGACCCGACAGCTGTGTATATGATATAAATATATATACGGGGGGTCTTTTCCCGCCCTTTTTGCACTTTAAACCATGATTTGGTCTTTGTGTTCTCGGAACAGGTACTAACCGGGACAGAATCGGTTAGAGTTGGCACAAATAATCATATGAAACTAAAAACTATAAAAAAATATCGTAACGTAGCATTTGGAGTACTAGCTATATTTGAATTTCACACTAAGTTTTTTATTCGAAAAGAAGCACTTCGACATATTAGGCTCCATATCTTGATGGAATGATTGCAAATTCCACAGATGTCACAGAAATTATATTTTCACCTTTGAGATTTGAAATAAGTTGGATGTACTCAACTGCTCCTGTGAGGGAAATTGGAGAAATTCACCTTAAGACTATTCACTTTCACTTAGTTTGCCTGTGGTATATAAGATTATCTGTGTATACATGGATAAACCCAAATGTGAATAGCATTTATGAGTCCTGTCCTTTCTTGAGCAGATACTTCAAATCTATCATGAAAAGATAGTCCGTATTTTATGGGTCGTGTTGTACCTCATTGAGTTGGTTGTTCAAATAGCAGATCTGAGTCAGGTATCGCCCAATCATCAAATATTTCTTTACTGTACTATGACGGTTTAGAATTTGGATCATTCAGAACTGTAGTCTATTCATTTCCTCGTCATTGTAATTTCACTATTCAGGTCTGTCTGAATAGTTCTAAATTAATTATTCATGAACAAGCTTTCCGTGAGTACACTTCGAAGAACAGGGGGAGGCCTATCCAAAGGGACATAGATTCAAATGATAAGGTGATCCTCTTTTTGTACACAATGTCTGGTGCGGTACACTTTTTCATAGGGTGAATTTGTTTTTAGTGATATCAACAAATACCATAATATATTGATCTTAGCGACGGAATTAACATCTATTTCGATACACTAGTTCTGTCAATCAGGTGGCTTTGATTATTACAATAACAGTAATAGATTGAAAATAAGAATAACAGATGTAGGACGATTTTTATTCAAAGTACATATTAGGCGTGTATATGCGGAACAAGTCGTATCAGATTATACCAGGAAGTAGCACTCCATCATCTGTATATACATACATGTACACGATTGACCCTGCTTTACGTATACACAACTTTCACGTATCAGTCCCTCCAGGGGGCGCGCGGAGGCCTGTCGAGTGCAGTGCCCCGTCACATGACCGCACTCACTTATCACGTCGTCGTATTAGTGTACTGTCAGTTAACGTCATGTGTCACCATGACCAATGTGTGCCCGCCCCCATGTCCAGTAATAATAGACGATCACGGGCAGTCGTTGTACAACACTCACCACGCATTGATGACGCACGATCTTACATCACACAGCGTCAAACTGATGAAAGTTTAGTGACACACTAGTTGGACATGAGGGAGTTATCTTTATGCCGAAAGATTTTAAGATATTACTTTTTTTTTAAAGGTTTTTTTTTCATTAATCAGGAGTAGTCATAACTGAGAACCTATACATTACACAGAAAGCGTAAGCAGTTCTAAAAAAAACAGAGAATTTTTAGAGTAAAACTGTAGATACGATCAGATACTCTCAATAATATGAAAACGTTTAGTAAGAAAATGGAGTAAAATAAGAATTGTTTTAGAACTGATATGTGTGCACAGTAATGTGACACCTTTCTTATTTAAACATTTAGTATTTACATGAATGTGTATTTATTTCCAATAACTCATAGAATACACAATTTTAGTCGTATTGAAAAAAAAGTACAAGATCATAGACGGAGCGGCGTCTGCTCCCTTGCTTGATGGAAAAAATAGAAATAGATGTAATTCATTTTCCATCAGAACGCGTTATACTTTACAACTATCAGCATAATAGATATACAAATGTATTGTGCGATGTCGATATCATGAGCGATACTGAGTCAGTGTGGGATAAGCTAAACCAGGAAGGTTCTCGCAGCTATTGAACGTGTATCTATAGATTCATGATCTGATCAGTAAATTCTACATGCTCTAATCACATCGGGGTTTCCCCCATCGTCTGACGAGAGGCGGGGGAGCGGGAAATCCCGGACGCCCCAACAGCTCAACTTCTGCTTTCTCTATTAACAGAGATGTAAGTTTGCCAACAAATGACGGAATTCCGATATTTCCGACACACCGGCAGCACCCTCAATGTTAGAGTGGCATTTCCTCTCTAGTTTCACATCATTTCAAATTCTAAAAGTTAAATTGAAATCAAGAGGAATTATATAGATTCATAGCTATTCTGTTCCGATATAATGTTATAAAATGCTTTTTATTCAGGGGGTTTAGATTTCCGCTTTTTTCCTGAATTAATTAGATTCTGGAAAAAAGATATTTGGTCTTATCCCTGTGGATCCGTTCAGAACTGTTTCTTGAATAGAGCAGGAGAAACGGTAATTTACGAAACCAGTAAATTCAGTGTAGCTGTGTATAGTAGTTACATTTGTTATTGTTGTTCAGCAATCTCCGCATAACACTGTCCCACAGTGGGCGTACTAACATGTTAGGCAGGTAGCTATTTACAAATCTTACTATTTCTTTTTACAGTAGATACTGTATATCTCATCACAAACAAAGTAATACATACATATTTAGCAACGTAGAAGAAACGAGAAACAAGACTAGACACCAAAAACCCTAGACCTAGTGACTGGGTGGTCTTCCCTTCATTAATTGTTATATTGTTCCTAGCCAGTCTTATCTTACCTATCAACCATCTCAATATATCATGATAAGTATTTTAAAGTAGGTCACCGTTATTGCGTTTGGAGGGGATTCTACTAATAAGTCAAATATTTTATACATTTACCAAAGCAGTAAATGATCGTACTTATTTGGACACTTGAATTATTTTACGCCGAATTCCCAGGTTATACCAGGTGTGGTGAGTCAGTGATGGCCTGATAGTTACCTTGGTTACCAGACCGACTGTCACATCACCTGTATGCACGCATCCATCTCCCATTCTGTAATTGCCACGATAATGTCATTCTGTAATTGGATTTATAATCATGTTGCCTGGAGACGGTAGAAATAATGATATGACACCATATCTGGAAAGGGTTGGTATACTGTCGAACAAAATTGATCAGATAAAGCAACAAAAAGCGCCCTCGTCATATTTTTCATGGCTTGGTGATGAGAAACAATTTTTTTTTTTTTTAGTGGCCTTATGTACATGTATATTACTTTCATAGAATAATGCATTGGTTAAGTCGAGAGTGATGAGCCTGAGCCAATTTATAGTAACTTCGCATCTGTCCTAGATTGTCGGTGACATACATGTATTTAGATAAACATCAGTTCAGGTCAGGTTGAGCCTGAGCTAACTACAGTGAGACTCGCACATAGGTTAAGTCTGTATTGTAGAGTCTGAGATCCGTATAGTTATGGTTCCCACCCAACCTAATACTAGTGTATAAGGTCGGTCCAGTCTGACTAAGATCCGTCAGAACGTTTAGAATTAGTTCAGTGTGAGATAGGACGAGTCAGCGGAATGTGGCCTGACGGCCGTCACATATCAAGCAGGAGTGGCCTGAATATGCAGAGAATCCTGCCTATATCTCCATACACTGATAGCTATACAAAAATAAAGCAGTCTTGTTGGATGAGGCAGCGTGTCTAGATGACATAGGTCCGGTCTATATGTTGCACTGTACCCCACCCACACAAATACAGAAAGTAAAGGGAATAAGAAAGAAATTGATAAATGTTTGGTCTGTGTCCCCGTTTGTCATCGAGTTTGGAGCGTGCAGTAATACGAATGAGGCCATAGCCAAGTGAATGTTTTGAAGTGCTCCAAACAAGATGATGAACAGGAACTCAGACCAAACACGAATATATTTCTGATTTCATCTTAGCCTGGAAATATTTATATGTTCATCGCCCATTGAGTATGAGTTACTGTACTAGAAGGCCTGTTGAGAATGAGTTCCTAATGTGAAGCCTATGGACGTTTATACCAGGCTGAGATAAACCCTCTCGAATTCAACCTTATCTACGTTTCCTCAACGAGTCGACACTCGTTGGTTTCCTATATACTTAAGGTGGTATTATTTCCCCAGCATATGACGAACATACGCTTGTTTGTGTCTTTGCGGAGAGTGGGTAGTTAAACTGTAACTAGAGCAGAGTGACTGAAAACGGCGTTGGAGGGGGGGAGGGGTATCAGGTATACGTGAAAGTGCCGCTTAGTTCACTAAGTGGTACAACAGCTATTCGTGACTAATTGTGTAAGTAATGCCAGATCTAATGCGTGTAAATTTACAAGTCAATTAAAGTAAGTCTTCTACAGTTGCCTCGCTGATATATGATACATGGTCGTGTCTGGTATAATGGAGGTGGATTTAATCACACTGACCTGCCGAAATATGTTGTGGAAATAATTTGAATAACTTTATGTGTTAGACTAATTTATATCTAATATAAAAATAAGTAAATAATAACTAACTTATATATCGGTATCATGGATTTCATGTGCCAGGACATCTATGCAGGAATTTTAAGATGAATAAAAAACCGTAACCAAATATTGGGTATCTAAAGATAATCGTTGGTTAAGTTACCGACGTCGGGTGGCTGCGGTGGAGAGAACCAAGTTGTTTGACGTGTATCTGGGACCTGTTTCACTAGTTTCGTGACAACAGTGTTAGACAGACATGAAAAGCGGCACCAACAGTGTAAGGAAGAACGGACAAAACTAAGTCTAATTCTTATGAAACCAGACACACCATGTTTGGGGTCTGTCTTGTCCTAAGGGCAGCTACTTGTGTTTTCACGAAACTAGTCAACCCCAATCTATCTGTATGGTGTGACAGACGCCATCTAGACATGTCACGAAACTAGTGAAACAGGTCCCTGGATCGTTAGACCTGTGTGTCTATAAACAGACATTATAATCCTGTCGTGCGCCACGACGCCCATCACGCATCTAAGGCTATGATTGGTGCATGACTGTCGAACCAAGCACATAAATAATTGCTATGTATAAATTCATAATATATCATTGAAGTCGTACAATCTGAGATATTATTTCTGTCTTTTGCCAAGTCCTAATTGTAAGGTTGTTGTGATTTTTTTGTTGTTTCATTGACATCCCGTGGGGTGACTTAGTTGGAAAAAAATGTCTGTTGCTACGCCTCGTCTCACATCCCCAATTCTAAGGTTGTTTGTTAACCTCTAGAGGCACATGTCGTGAAAGATTTAGTGGTAAAGGCCCCCACTGGAAATCTGCCGACACAAATTATATCATTATAATAAGACCAGGAAGTAAAAACTATGTGCAAATGGAAAATACATTTAACAAAATTGTAGCCCTGGCCACTTTTTCCACATGGTATTATTACGTAAAGTATTGGAATCAACAAGGGAACATATTATTTTCTGATATATGGGACCAAGAATAGCCAGATGTTCCAGTTAAGGCGTCCAACAGTCCGTTGACGCATACGCATTTAAATTATAGTCTGTGCCAGTGGCACATCGTGATCCCGAAAGATCTTTTAGTATACCTTGATGATGGAATACTAACAAGTTTTGGTCAATGTCGTCGTTCTCCACGAGTTTGATGCGGAGTGATATGAATGAAGCAACAGCCAAGTGAAATATCACGTAGCATTCAACCGAGTTGGAGAACAACAACGTTGACCAAAAAGAGTTGCTTTCTGTCTTTTTCTTACCCCTGTACACACTAAAAGAATAGATAACACACAGGATATAGACTATGGAGAACAGACTGCAATACTCAGAGGGGCATGGAGAAAGAGTTCCTAATGTTAGCCTATTGGAAAAAATACCAGGGTTGATAAATGCTTCGACACAACGGTTCGGCTCTGTAATAATAAGTATGTTTCACCCTAATGGGTACGTTCTCGGCAAAGACTGACCTTTGAGAAGAAAAATGGTATTTCAATTTTCATACAGAAAATGCATGTGCAAAGAACACAGCTCCTACAGGGACAGTAAAATACATTATAACCCGATACCCTTAGATTCCTTAGAGCCTCCCACACCCTCCAGGTTTTACAATTTAGCATTCCCTCAAATTTAACTCCCGCAGAGGCCATAGGCCTCAACTGCTTCAGAAACACAGCTAGTTCACTTTAATGTTAGTTATGGGATCACAACTTTCAGGTCCACTTTAGAAGTGAGTAAAACGAGACGAGAGCGGACGACGTCTGACTGTTTTAATGTATGAAATTACAGAACTATAGTGAATACAGTGATGGTTCCAGCTATATGTATTGACTATGTGGGCCACACCTCACTGTAGCGAGCTGGCCCGTTTAGATCGGCAGCGCCCACTGGTGTGTATCTCTGTAACTAGCTCTTGAGAACAACACGACACCTGGTGGGTATCGGGAGTACTGTGTCCATAGTGTGGATAGTAAACTCCAGTAAGCAGACAGGCTTGTAATGAACACTGATGCTGTTGAATACTTTATTAATCGTTTAAATGATATCCCAGGCCCAGTGTGTACAAGGACATTTCAATGTTTCAGTTCTTGATTTATTGTCAATTGTATGGAGAGGATCTCACACAGAGAAGATATACATGGCCTGAACAATGTTTATGGGAGAGGGGTTGATCATTTCGGATATGCTCTGTTTTGAATACATGATTCATATGTGGTCTAGATGTAAGAGGGATCATTCGTGGACACTATTGAAAAAACTTGTTAAGAACATATTTACCTTTGTTTCCGGAGTAGGGAATGAACTGTTCTCATCCAATCCCGTATGATTTTTCACATTCCTCATAGAATGTTATTTCCTAGGTCATGCTTTTGATATGTTGCAAGTCAACTGCGCTTATAGTTTTCACCATGGCCATGGAATGTCTAGTCACAATGCGCCTTCTTTCTATAATAGAAGCTTTCCATTTATTCTGATGCTGAAGGCACTATCTTTTGTGCCCAGGGACATAAGGAGGTAAAAACTTCTTTCAATGTATAAGTTGACACACGAAGCTATAAGATGGAGAGTAAAATGGGCATGACTGAAACTTAAACATACAACTAATTCATTGTGTTTAATCTGAGAACTGTTAAATAAAAACATAGGTTGAATCCTTCATGCATAGAAACCGATTCAACGTACGTAGATATTAAGGTGCCTAGTGTCTTCACATTTTATGATTAGATATGGGAATATCATGTTTTTTATTTTCCCTGAAATGTATCCCTCCCAACTTGTCAATGGAAATAATTGTGACTGAAACTGTGAAAATGCAATGGATAAATATAAAGTGATGGTGCGTGATATGATAAGAAATATATATTGTTTTAAAAATTGACATGTCACAGGAGGACATAACAGCAACGAAATACACGGTGGATTTTTGTGAGCCAGTGCTGGGGAAGCAGTGGACGTAAGGCTCGTCCTACTTTACGTTAATCTTGACGTAAAGTTCGCACGTACGTTACGTCGTGGATGCGACAACGCACAGCCGTTAACCTCTACGGCCGCTGGAGTTTTTGCCGTACGGTTCAGCATATTGATTTTCTTCCTGCTTTCAGCAATTGATACCCGTGTATATGGTGGCTTGGGTGAGTACTCAGTTTTATTGCCTTCTTAGCTGTTTTTTTTTCCTTTTCACAATTTCCAAACTTGTCCAAGAACAAAGAGTCAAAGGTATTTTCCGAAAAATGGCAAAAAATTTGAATCCATGAAGAACTCAGTGCAGTCAAGGGGGAGGATTAGATACATTTGACACGCGAATTGCCCTTCTAATGTTTTGTGGCTTTCCGCATGAAAAGACAGTTTGACTCTTTGATCTTGTGATTTTTGAATCCCCACCCTGTATTGTGAGGTGATACTTTGTCTGCACGTCCGTGGTTTGTTGAGCAAAAAATGAGAAAAACTGTGGAAAAATTGTGTGCTGCAGTAGAGACTAGAAAGTAGACCTTAGCCTAGTGGGGTATTCAGCTAGCTTAACTAAAGATAATATGGCCTCACCAGCTTCAAGTAATCAACATCAGAAATTACGAAATATACCAAAGAACATAGTCCCGTAACCCTTTTATGGGTGGTGGATTGGTTTTGTCACTAGGGTGTCCAATATATTATTAATGAAACCTGGTTATAAAACATGCGCAATTTCCAACAATTGTGAAGTATAGATGATATTTGTTAAACAGTCTATAGTAAGGCTTACAAATATTTCGTAAACTGCATTAATTTATTTAGTATTAACTTTATGAATTTTTTTTTACAAATCTGCCATATTGGCGAATATTCTTATCATTCTCTATTCCCGTTGAAACAGCACACATTATACTGTTTGTGTCATCTTTTTCATGCATCTATATTACACATTCACACCAACTGTCCCCTTAAACTATGAGTACGCAAACCTTCTCTACACATGCAGTATATAGATGGCTTCACAACTGTCTTCACTTTTCAATTATTAGTTTAAATAGTTTTTAAAATGCGCCCATATATAGTGGCCATTGCTTATAGCATTGTGTATCCCCAACAGTAACAGCTGAAGATACAAATATACCCATTCTCTCTCATTAAAACCACACAAAAACGATGAGCTCAGGATCTCTTCAAATAATTCAGAATAGGACTTCAATAGAAGTCCTCATTATGTTTTCATCTATGATCAGTAAAAGACAAAAAAAAATCAAATCAAAAATCCATTAACAATAAGGTGACTGGTTATGTCTGTCGCTGTCCATTGTACAGTACAGAACAGTTGGTGCGTGTGGATTCTTTAAAACCGATTGAAATTTTATTGACCTGGACAGCGAGTTTCAGCTAGTAAGATTTTCAAGCTAGTACATAGCAGAACCTCTCCAAATCCCACAAATCTTTTTACACGGAAGAGTCCATCCCACCCCTCTACCCAAGAAAGTATTACATATGTACTCAGAAAAAAGATTATTTCACCTGTAACCAGCCATAACCTGAGCGTTTAAATTCCCCAGATTACTACCGGCTTGAATTGAAGAGCTGTTCTTATTAGCATGTTATTTTCATTGCGTATTGATTTAGATGTGAATTCGGCCCCTTTGTGTATTCAAACTAATAATATGGTCGTTATAAAAAAATTAATCTCTAATATGAAGGTGTTACATTGACTGCATGAAGGGTTAGATTTTATGATGGTGATGGGATTTCTTAGGCACGAGAGCATTAGGATAGGATGAATACCAATGGATGTAACATACATTGTCTTTGTGATTTCGCTTGTCCTATATGTACAGTCCTTTTTATACCTTGAATTTGGCCAACTTAAGGATTCCGGGAAAGAAATGATCTCAATTCGTCTTGATATATGATCATTAGTTTTCGCTTTAGTCCTTGGAGTATCAGGTATTGTAAGATTTACGGACCCCTTTTCACCTATAAAACAAACACAAATCTATATTCTCTTTGATTATTCATTCTTTTTCTTATTTTTGTTCTTGCCACTCATGTGAATTTTTCTTAATTTTATTCCACTTATCTATCAAGTTGGTATTCTACGATATATTTTTAAAAGCCAAGATGGCAAGAAAACCATCATTATGAAATAGATATCTGGTAAAAGTCGGTAAAATGATAAAAGACTACAATGAAAGATATGTCCTATGTCCGCATATTTATATCAACATGAGCGAATGTGTATTACTCACCAAATCTAATGTATATGGCCAAATTGTCATATTTCATGTTGGGAATTTGGGATAGTAGGTATTAATACATATATACACCCCATAACAATTGGGATCCAAATATTTTATGTAGACTCCGTGTATCTTTGTACAACGTAGGCTTGGTGTATACTTCATACAACACCTACTGGCGAAAGTCCCAAACCACACTTTTTTATTATTTCACCAAAAAAAAAGCAGTTCTAGACTATAATTGATATTTTATTATATGTGGAAAAGTCCAGGATTGCCTCCTGTAAGATTTGTTCATTGACCTGACCAGTCATCTTTGATTTCCTTTATGGTGCCTGCGACCAGTGTAATTGGCTTATTGTATCAGAGTAAAGATACGGTATTTACAGCCATCTGTTACCGCTAGCAACATAAAGGACCGTTCACTTTGAGGCTCGCCAGAAGGTTATTGATGTCGCATATTTATAAATGTATGGGTCCGCCCTAAATGTTCCTGTATGTCAATCTGTTTAGTCAGCGTCATTGTAGATTAGAGGTGAAGATGAAGTTCATATTGTTTTCCATCATATTTCCATATTTAGAACAATGATATCGAATATTTCCATTGGACCATAGCATACGGGCAATTTGAAACAATATTCAACAAGATGATCTAACTGTTGCAATTTACAAGATATTCTAATATCACACACATTTTGATAAACGGCACCGGTGTTGAGAGCATGTAGAATTGCATATTAAACCCGTGCTTCCTGTTCGTGCTGCAGGTATCGACGGCTGCCGCTCTCCGGCCTGCTGGGGAACGCTGATCGGCGTCGGTGTCGTCCTTCTCGTTCTCATCGTTATTGTCATCGTCGTAGTCGCCAGGAGGAAGAAACAACGACAGCCTCCACCGTCAGCAAAACTGTAAACATGGCCCACACCGACCGGTTCGTCCTCGTGACAACACGCGTAGACGCCAGGAAGACCCAGCAACGGGAGCGGCCCCAGACTGCGACAGCTCGTACCTCTTCTAGAGAAGCAGATCATGTCTGGAGAAATTGCTAAATTCCTTCCTGGCTGATATTTTCATTGGGATAGGGTGATACATAACAGGACATGGAATATAATACCTTATAACCCTATCCCTTTTCAAAATGTCGACTGAGAACCAGATAATTTTATTTGTATCTGTTGATTGAAGGTCTTTGGTTTTTGTTACCCTATTCAGTAGCTCACCTCCACTAACCTAAGACAAAAAAAGAGTTCGTTGAAAGGAGTAATTGACATGAAACTGAAGTGAACATGATTCCTATCCGTAAACGCCAAGTTGATGCGACATGATTGACAGCTAACCCCTCGCTTCTGTGAAGTGTTGGAACTTGTGAATTGTACTTAGTGGTAACTTGTAACTTACTAGCTCTGATAACTGAAACTGAGTTATTCAGTGGGACTCCCCTCTCCAAATCATTGGTTATGTATGTCGTAGCATGTTAACGCACAAGGCCTTTTATTCACTCAAGAAAACCAAGAGGTGATTATATTTTATCAGAAATTGAGTCTTCTGTGATATTGAATGATGGAAATTCGTAAACAGATTCGAGTTATATGTTATGTATTCATTTATTGATCTCTTGGCCTAGTTTGGGGCAAAAATCTTAATGTACAATGTTGATATCGTTTGGAGCAGCAATGAGGTTGTATCCTTGGACCTATGATGGAAAACATGTACTTCATAAAATACATGGAAGAAAACTGAGTTACATTGATTCAAACCGCCATACTCATACAATTTGATTCATCATAGACAAGTACTATTCTGATACATAAGCGAGATAGTTATGATATGAATGAATTTCCATCTTGATTTAAATACAATTCTCGATTGTCGATGAAGGGAAGAATCCCTGTTCATACTGCTCTCCGTGTTGAAAATAATTCTGCATTGAAATATTCAACCAGGTCCCTGCCACCCTATGTAAAACTAATTAAAACATTTACTGCATACATCTGTATCCTCCAATTGTATGCATGTGTATGTTTATTTACACATCCCTATCATAATCAGGATATTAGGAGACTTTTATCAGAAGAGTTCTAACTGTTTGTGAGACCAACGTTATCAGTCACTGATCTAGGTAGTGTAGTTGTCGAACGAAGATGATCAAATGAGTCGAATACACTGCAGTTCTCTTCTTGTTTCCCTTTCATTGTGGATCACTTTTTCATTAAACCCCGGAGGTGCCTAACTCTTAGCCTGATTTCTGCATACTTATCGATTAGTGTTACACCTACGTTAAGTTCTGATTCTTAAGGTATCAAAAACTGCTACTTCGTGTGACTTTATCTTGCCTAGCACTGCCGTTTAATTTAAGGTTTGATTCCTTAGTCTTATGGCTTTCCTCGTAAGAGATTGTATAATCTGCATCAGTGAAAACATTTCCTCGTTTTTTGAGATATCAAAAATAGATAACATTATTGCTAGACCTCCAATTTATTTGAGGTAGCGTGTATATTTTGTCAGTGCTTCAAAGAATCCTTGATATGAAAGTATGAAAGGAATGCACTGTTGAAAGAGGTTCTTCAGCGCCAATACCGAATTTGGCAATCCTGAAAATCAGAGTGGTCTGTATAAGTAAAAGTTGAGAGACTCCATCGAGATCAACGATGACAAAATGTTATAGGCTTCATGGTGTGTATGTGTTTAAACTTTCGTGTCATGTCTCAAAGTGAGTTGGCTGCTGCATAACAACTCAGGATTTCAATCTCTACGGTTTTCTCATATTTGTATCAACGGTACAGTGATGTAAGGTGAACAGTTTGTGAAATATATCTGATATTTATCAGTGATAGGTATTAGTGAATTTCATCTATACAGATTATGTTCAGCTCGAGCAGCATCTACATGATAACAGATGTGACCTTATAATCGACGATTATTTCGAAAATGACTCATTTCTGTGCCCACGCATCTGCATTTTTTGTTCAGTATGTGTTTCGGCTGCTAATTGTTCCCAACCAATAAGTTATGGAGACGCAGAAATATCTACATTACGCACTCTCGGTTCCCCATCTTGTGAATTCGTCACTGCTGTATGTGTGAAATATGTCACTTCCAAATCCTTTGCCATTGCACCAAGATATTCAGAAACACCTGGGGGTTGTTGAGTTTGGCACATTGAAGAAAACGGAAAAGTATTTTAAACAAAGATTGACGGGTATTTGTACAATGATAATTCTAGAGAAGGCAGCTTGGCCAGATTAACAAGGTCCCTTGTGTCCTATAAGTGACAGGCTAGGGCGTAAGGGCTTTGCCAATATTTATATTTGAATAGATTAAAACTTTGTATGATGCTTGTTGCAAAAGAAAGCTGCATTCTCTCGTCACTTTCCTTCCCGGCTAGCCGCTAATCCTATCTTCGCTGTTTATAGTATTTACCTACCAACATTTCATTGAATGCTCCAAGGAGCCCATTGATAGAAATTTAAGTATTACAAAGATGCAAATCAAAGATATAGACAGTGAATTCCTTTTGTGATTGCTACTTACGAGTCCCGCCGAAAGTAGAAACCTCGTCTGAACGTGCATAATTTATCATCAGCCTTCCGTGTATATAAGTTCATCAAAGATTAACCCATACGGGCCTATTTTTGTAAGGAGAGTGTGGCACCGCCCCTGCAAAGTTGTCGTGCAAGTGTGAGCTGACTGCCATTTAAACTTAGTTTAACGTTTGTTTGCCCGATTGATATCACGATTTAGTCAATATTTATCTTTCGGCTTGTAGTTACCGGTAGGATGCTCTCGAACGGTTTTAGAGTGGTTTGTTGTTTGTACAGTGGTCTAGAGAGATACTTGTAAATACTTGTACTTAATTGATAGTTGCATCTCATTCCTTACCTATGCTATATATGTACACGTCTAAAGTGCTATTTTGTCATGCACTATTTTCCTCTAAATACCTCTGATATTTTCCAAGAGTGTATTTGTTCTATATTATTACTTTCATTTACTTTTATTGATTTCAGTATGGTATTCTAGTATACTTTATTTCACACCACGAAAACACTCCGATTGTCTGCTACACTTTTTTTTATCAGTTCCAACCTTCTTCTTTAGGGTGAACACTTTTGTGCTGTATTTTACTTCTTTCTTATATTTTCAGTGTCATAAAGTAAACTAATATGAGTCAAAGTATTGATAGTCCGCTGTAGGATTACTTTCTGTACATTTATGACCGTGTCAAATAATGTAAATGACGGTAACTTTAATTGTATGGGCAGCTGGATGTAATGTAATTCATCTAACTTGATGTACATAACACACGTTTGAACCTGGCAGTTAGAAGAACCATCTTCCTATGGATTGTCTGCACTGACATTGTTATTTTCTTGAATTAACCTACCTTCGTGAAAATAGAAGTCAGTGATTTCTTTTTATTGTGTTATTTGATTAATGTTATCGCATCTTCTAGTGTATGACCAAATAAGTAACGGGAAGTACCAATACCAGTAATTATTAAACGGCATGACTTCCCTCAGGTAGATTGATGAAAGGTGGCACAGCTGGGTCTTACCGAGGGGCAGTCAAGGAGTATGTTTCGCCTGAGGGTGTGCCTGGAGAGTGATCTCGCTATCGAGTCTCAGGCATGTGAGTCGCTCTCCAAACACACACACACACACATCAAAAAGATATAGCAGAATCATTGACTGAATATGGAAAAAACGAACCTCTGTATTTTTGTAAAATAGTGAAATTGATATGAAAGGTGTAAAATCGATTTGTTTCATTTCAGGCGGAATATATTCAAAATATTGAGTTGGAAAGGGGATTAGTAAACATGTTGATCTCTTATCGATCATCCTTATCATTTCTCAGAAAGTTTACAGAGTTTGGGCTCCTGGTGATTATGAGATGAGTTCCGAGAATGCTACCAATTTGCAGAGGTCGTTGATTGTTAAAAGAAGATATTTACATACCATCGGCTACATAAGATTTGTAAAGAGTACCAGGTGTATGATTTATGTTAGAATAATGTAGCTTTGTAAGCCTGCACCCACTCTGTTTTATTGTACATATTTTCAACCCATATTTGGGCATCTTAGTTTCACGTGACCGTGATTTTTCAATGTATCGAAAATAACACTGTTGTATAAAGATTTAGATCTATCATCTTTTTGAGCTAAAAGCCTAATCGGCTATAAATAATGTGCTGTGATTCTGAAGTGTCATAGAAAGAAATCTCTCGTAAATGATATATTCAGTGAAATAGATCATTTGTAAATGACAGAATATGTGTAATATTCTTGTAACTGAGAACAACATGTGAATCAGATAATGCTTTCGGAAGAAGTCTGGGTTACCATGTATGTCCACAAATCTGAATTGGATGAACCTGAAGCAGTTTTATCACCCTTTGTATTGCTACTGAATTCTCTATGTTTCGTGTTTCCATAATACTTTGCAGTTGTGAAAAGCCATATTGATTTGTTCCTCTCATGAAACCAGAGTGGTATTGCGCACTAGTGGTCACTGAACATCATGTACACGGACCAGAATTGATTGACGGTTACCCATTGGGTCATCTTAATGAGTTTACTTTAAAAGAGAAATACACACGAATATGTTTTTTAAAATGATTACAGGAAAGGCCTTTTAACAGGAAGGATCTCTTAATTTTTGTTTCGGTTTTACATAGGAGTTATTTTAATCCAGCCCCCCATCAATATCTTCAAATAGTTTCAAAACTTTATGAAGGTCCTGCTGCTTATATTGAATCAACATGTGGTTCTGGTTTCCATATTTTTAACATGAGTAAGTCGCATGATATTAGACCAGAAATTTATTCGAGCATATATTGTTTATCAACATTTGACATACAACATACATCATGTGTATATGCATGTATGTAGTCTTTCCCAGAAGGTTATACTATGTGAAATAAGGTGAATTGTTTCAAAATGATGTGCAGCGCTATCATACAAGATACTGATGCTTTATGTGTGGGTGCTTGATGACTTAAACCGTAGCTTTTAATTTTATGTTTTTTTCAATTGCAAATAAAGTGCATGAACGAGCTTCTTCAGAGCAAGTCTTTGTTGTCAGTATCTTACTCCAATCTCTAGCAGAACATCTCCAATCTCTAACAGAACATCTAAACATTGGATGGCGAAATTAATGATAAAATGTGTCGTATTGCGTTCTGACGGTAGTCGACACAGTACTGACTATAATGCCTTCAATATAGACTATCAGTGATATTTCTAAATCGTTTTACTCTCGTTTTATTACCCACCTATTACGTAGTCTCCATAGGAAATGTATAGGGCACCTGGAATTAGCTACCTGGAGATTCTAGCATGTCAGAATCTTCTGCAGGAGATTCCGGAAAAATAGTCCTGTCCATAATGAGGTTGAGTCATCATGTACTTCCAAATAAGTGTCTTGAATGTTTATTCAATGCTAATTATTTAGGATCAATCATGATAATCTCATTTACCATCAGAAATCACTGTCATAACACACTTTGCATGCTAAAATCACAGGTTAATTGCAAACTATATTATTGGTGTAAGTCTACACTGAATTACTGCCACGCTTGACAGTGCTGTGGTGTCTGGAACGAAATGGCTCACAGAAACTTTTTGATGGCAATAGACTTGTTATTAATCTTGTAGGTGGGTAATAAATACAATAATGACTGGTTTTGTATACGAGTCACCATAATCTCCCCGTGGTTGACGACGTAATATCCTCGCTTATCGCTCGGATATTACTACACGTCAACTACTCGGAGATATGGCCACTCGTGCACAAAACCAGTCATTATTGTGTGTATCTCTTGTCACACAATCGCATAGTGTCTTTAGTAGCCTTGACTAGACTTTCAAATTATTTCCCAAACTGTAAGGGATTTCGGGAAAAAGTAGTATTTACCATGCAGCATTTTTTGTGGCATGTATAGTATAACTTTCTATGTCACATTACCACTTCCATAGTCAACAATTCGTCGGACAGCTTATAATTATTCAGGTCATTTCCAGATACGACAGGAATTGTCGTTTAGTCTCCTGTAATTTCAGCACATTATAACAGGTTTTACTATTTCAGATGTCTCATTATGCTGTTTTAATGTGGTTTAAGTGAAAATCAGATCCAATTATGCATTTGTGTCATTACCCCTACCCCACCCCTCCCTTTCATCTCAAGCCTATTTTGTACATTAATAGGTCAGAGTGATCGGTAAAGCAGACAAGATTTTCTACATGGAATATGTCATTGGAGATCAAAGTCATCGATCTATTAGTTGAATAGTGTCTGGCCTAGGATGTACCCTGTGGTACACCTGTCTTTACATCTCTGACACTTAACAGTGTACTGCCGCTTTTTTCATTATTTCCGACTCGTGACGGACAAAAGCAATTAAAACCTATTTACAAAGATCTCCTCACTGACACTGTCAAAAGCCTTCCCGTAATCAATATGCAGATTGCGTCACTGGTCTCTAGATCGAGACAGATCACGACAGTGTCCTCACTGCATCCATTGTTCCGTTGGATTCCCTAAATTTATAAACTCTAATATACTCCGTATAAACAAACTGATGTGGCTTCTAGGGATATTTACATCAAAGTATACTTCCCTTATTGGTGGCAAGTGTCTACATTCCTTAATGTTCAATGGTGACTATCACTTAGTTGGATTACCTTCCTTTCCTCCGCCGAAAATAGATCAATATGAAGCAATGTAGATACGGCCATAAAATATAAGCATGGAGGTATCTTTAGGTACAGTTTGAGTATTGTTATATACCTATGGCCGTAAATCTATGAATACTACCTGCTGTTAGGGATGTAGTATAAATAATGTTCGGGCTCACTGAGACATAGGGAACGAACTATGGATCGATGACGTAATAAGGGAATAGAGTGGGGTTTTTTTCATGTGCTTTTTAGGTATATGATAGGAAAGCGTGTGAGTGAACCTGGGGAGATTCCATTCTCAGCTTTTTGTCCAAGAAGTACGGCCCTCCGCTCCTAACGTCCGGTCATAGTTGTAGGACAACAGACCTTGAATTTCCATCCCTACGGGCTCACGATTTACGTTTTCTCTTATTATCGGGATGCTTGGTTTAGCTGGTGTGCTAAGTCTTCATGATGTCTGAGATAAAGAGTGGATATGATCAGGATTCGAATATTCTCCGGGTCTTTCTATAGACCTTATTGGCATCTCTACCATTATCGACATGTATCATAATGGGGGTACACCCATGACTGTTTTCCCCATTATTTCCCCTCCTCCTTCTCCACCATTTAACTGTGTTCAAGTGTTAAGCTGCGCTGTCCTTGGAAACGATTCAGCTCCAAGCCAGTACTTATACAGACAGAACTATGTGATAAGAAGCTCTGCTTTCTGTCAAGATTCCTTCTTGGTAGGACTATTAGATATCTGTTCTTCTCTGGGGTTTCACATACAGTTATTGTTTGTTTCCCACTTTCTTAGATCCTTGTGATTCTAATCCCTGTTCCAACGGCGGAACCTGTGTGAAAAAAAACAAGACTGTCTTCAATTGTTCCTGCGCTGTTGATTACATAGGGACCAGGTGTCAACTGAGAAGTAAGTGGAAGCCTCGGTTGACCTGCGCCCTTTGTGTTGTCCAGGTCGCCATAATAAACATAACAACAGCCAGACACTGATACCTGCTAACATTATACCTTACAAACTGTAACTAAACCCTCTAACAATTCTCCCTATTAATGAGTTTCTAGCTTTCCTAGTATTTAACGTCCACTAATCTGATGCTTGGGTACATATGTAGAATGGACCGGATTGTTATAATTAGCTTGGTAAAGTGATACGAAACGCGTGCTCTAAAGTTGATGAATTGAGACTGTCTAACTCAGGGGAAACTCAGTTAACACACAATCTAAAGATGAGAAAGCCTAGAATTAGTCTAAGCCCTCTCCATAATGGCTTGTCAGCATCCAGCCATTTGATACATGGCATAACATGGTAGACAATGACTAGTTTTATATCTAAATATCAGTGTGCTTACTTAAATGATAAAAGATCTACATGCGAAATCTGGTGTCGAAAGTGCATGGAATATGATACTCCGAATTAGTTTGTTCTTGACATTGTTAAATATACTTGCAATACAAATAAATGTGTAGCAAACTTTATAATGGCACTATTCTCATAAATAGATTGCCTAAATTCATTATGCATGAATGCCACAAATTAGTGTTCGCCAGTAACTATAATGTGAGAAAGGTGGTATTTTGGACCATCAATAAAGTAGTTCGTTGGAACTCTCGGGAAAAATCGAGACTTTTCGTAAATCGGGCCCCGATTTCTTCGAAAAAATTCTTACATACACCATCAATAAAGTAGGTACGTAAAATTTCTGATGATTTTATAACACCCCCCCCCCCCCCTCCTCCCCTCCATCAATTTTGTACGCAATAGAAAAAGGAAGGAGCACACGCAAATTTTCCAAAATTGTTTACCCCCCCCCCCCCCCCCGCCCTCGGTGCATACGTACTTTATTAATGGCCCCTTATCCACAATCTTGATGAATATATGTAAGTATATAATTACCAAAAAATATCAATGGAACCAATGGTCTCCCACCCGTTGATTATTTAGAATCATTTACCCAATGTTTCTCTTAACAGAACCATTATGTGATAATCGTGGGAATATCACAGAGGTATCTGTCATGTTGGGGGCCGAAGTCAAACTGGACTGCACCGGACATCAACACGGGGGTAACTACAGGTGGATGCGCTCCAGTGATGGCCTCATGGTGGGAACAGATCAAAGTCTGATCATTCCCCACGCATTTGCTGCTAATGCGTCCATCTATAGTTGCATTGTCAAACGGTCGGGGTGCAGTGAGGAACAAATCACCGAATACCAGCTTTCTGTTACACACAATTGGGGTAAAAATTGATATTTTGCCTTTTTGGTCGATTTCCTATGACACATAAACAAATACTGTATAGAGGAGTGCCCATTATTTCCGAATCTGGCACAGAATGTTGTTACAGAATACGGAATACTTAACAATTTTAGTGCAATTTTAAGATTAAGAATAAGACACGGGTTTGATAGACATAAATTCCAACATAAAGGGCACATGATGGCTGGATCTGAAAAGATGCTCAAAAATAATTAGGCACTGACCTTTTTTTCTTTTGTATAAATCTTGGTCGGTTTTAATTGACAAAAAAGCATGATTTTCTAGGCAGAAATATCTAACGCAGTATCCTCTTTTCTCCTTCTGAACGAACCATAAGAAGTGCAACAGGAGAGCAGTGTTTTCGTGGCACCAAATCAAGAAGTAACATTGACATGCTCTCCAAAGGGTCAACCTGAGCCCTGGGTACAGTGGTACTATGCCACCGAAAAGTCTGGGAAAAAGGCTAATAACAACGTAAATGACATGAAGGAAAGAGTGGCTTTAGGGAAACCCTCAAGAGGCAGTGCGATTTGGACCATTGCACAGGCGACCCAAGACGATCTCGGGTTGTACATTTGTCAAGCATCCTTGTACGATGTCGTTGAGGATGTGAAGAAGGTTACACTGCAGGCAGAGCCCGGTGAGACCAGTTTGTGTTCTGCACCAGCTTAACGGCAGACCATTTTAAATCACTGTAAAACATATCAACGCTATATCTAATAATATTAAACAAGCATCCGCGGTGAGAACAGAAGTGTGCACGCTAATCTAACTGAGGTACTAATCCTGCAGCAGGCAGGCATGGGGAGGTAACGAATGTTAAATGTACATACTTGAGTGTGTGCAATGATGTGTGAAGGACTTGGCTTGAGGCCTGCGATGTCACGTCTTCTCCAGGGAAATTGACTCGCTGTGCAATTCCTGCTGCGATTCGACCTGAAAAAGATGGGCTAGTGACGCATTGTCATCGTGTCAGGACACATTTTTGTCCTTGCTTGGTATGGAAACGTAATCAGCATATCGGTGGCCTGGTAACATACGCCGCAATCACGCTGAAGCATCATGTCTGGCGTCAAATCAAAGTTTTGAGGGGTTTATTTCTCACAGGTGTAAAAAAAGAAGTAAACACTCAAAAATAGCATGAATTCATACCAATGAAACAGTAGTTTGACCCTCCCCCACAGACCCTCAGACCATGCAGTGGCTCACACTTATGTGTTTTCCATGTTTTCTTGGTCTCGCTGAGGCAGCACATCTTTCATGAAAAATGTTTTCGCCTTTTTTCCTTAACCCCGACTGTATATGATATATATGCCTCTTCCCGTCGACCATCCCCGTGTGTGCTACAGGGCTCTAGAGCCTCTAAGTGTAAGCCGGAGTCAGCCGATGCCTTATACTTAACTGGCACTTAGACATTTAAGTTTTAAAATTCATCGGTCACCGTCCTTGTTTTTGAAATAGTTGAAGAAAACCGTATATTTCAGTACCTATATCAGTGAAAAAAATGTTAATTGGCCTATTTTACCTATTAAGATTCGATAAACTGGACAAATAGGGTTATATTTATTCATATAGAATTGAAATGAATTACCAAGAACCAGTTTTGTCGTATAATTGACAATATTTTAAAATCTACAGGTGGCGCCATCGTGAATTGTAGGATATGCCTTTAACTTGACTTGCCATTAAAGGGTCCACAAAGCAATTTTTAAGGACTAAAATTGTGAGATTGAGAAACAAGTTGGCCTCCCAGCACTCTGCATACACATTCTCTGATATGGACCCCAAAACAAGCCACTGTGATGGGAATGGGATCGTAGTCGCCCTGGCCATAATGTGGCAGTCCTTACCTACAGCTCACATCCTCTTTGACGAATAACACCATGTGAATTCGCCATTACCAATTTAGTCTGTAGCTGAGCATCATGCTTAACGTTTTTATGAGCATGGCAGTGGAAAAGTGTGAGGCAGTATAACTAATTGAGTGTATCGCAGCATTGTGTATAGACCCTATTGAGGTATCCCGTAATTCAGTCTGTTGACCAAGTTCCGGGTTTCGCTGGTTACCGACGTAATATAGTGATAGACCCCTTGCTCGTATCCCAGAAATAATGCAGTTTAACGGTTTTCAAACATCCTCAAATTGAAATTCTGATGTCAGAAATAGAAATTTCAGCTATTTCTACATGGGAATCCGAAATTATATTCAGTTTTTTCCTATTATAAATAAGAAAACTGTGGCTGATGCGGTCGTAGTATGGCCAGTCTGTCGGGAGCGGAACTTTGCTTTACCCGGGGCGATAACAGGGAGTTTAGTAACCTCTGGAGGGCGTATATATGTACATTGAGACTGAAGATGAGTGTGGCGCAGCTTTCAGAATGCCTATGTTTGAAGAGAGCTCAGATTTAGACGGTCATTAGCTAGTGGATTTTGCAGGGTGTGTTTAATTTTTCTCTGGTATCTTTGTTATTAACATTTCAATATGTTTCTGATCATGAATAAAAAGTGAATGCACTTAAAGCCTATCACCCTCAGGCTTTCTTCAAACTATGGTGTATCAAACCGTGTGGTGGCCATGCAACGCCGTTTTCATGCCATATCGCCGGCTCTGTTGAACACACCCTTACAGTATAAAATAGTATACTGTTTCACCGAATACTGCTGTGACCAATGAGAACTAGTGTCAGGCCTAGTTAAACAGCCACTCTCCCTAAATAATACCTCTACACTGAATAAGCAACTGGGCTGCAGTGTTAAAAAAGGGCTGGGGGTATATATAGTGTATGGTGTTAGTGCTTGGGATTGTCCTGGAGCTGCTGGGAGCACAGAGGGCTCAGTCGTGTCCTAGGGAATTGTAGGAGTTCCTTCAATGGACACCCCGGTCCGTAAAGACGCTTGGAGGTGCCATTGAGAGACCCAGACGTTGGCCTGTGACTCTACAAAACCCTCCAGGGCCAGGCCAGGCCAAGTCCCGTCTCCAGCGGCCAATGTCCTCGATCACTCACCACCTGGTAGTTTAACCTTACATGATATAACTACTTGGGACATGACCATGCTTGAAATTATTATGCATGACTCGACCATAATTGCGCCCTCACTCTCATACCCTTCCTCATGTTACTAACACGACCACATGGATTTCGATTCACACCGAGGAAATGTACCTACATAAATCTAGGTTTACTTCAACATTTATATCACTAGATTTGCTAAGCTTCTTTTATTGTGTTCATATTGAGTGCTACTACTGATTATATCAAATGGTGCTTTTGAATGTTTTGCTTCTAAACTTCATATTATAGGTTATAACTAAAAGGCTATACTTGAATGGTGGCTATATTTACATGTTTCTTTCTTGACTAGGGTTATATGTTTCATTTACTTTCCGTAAATATTGTATAATGTTGTGTGTACTTTTGAATGGATTGTGTTATATTGTTGCAGTCAATATCGTTTCATTAATGTCTAACCTGTGAAATCTAACTAACTCTCGTAATTACCGTCATCTATACATAAAAATAGATACATTGATAGTGATTTAAAGAACGAATTACAGCGTGTTTTTTTTAAATCAACAGATGACTGTAAGTATTCAAACCACAGTTTTATTGTGAACATGCAGGGCACGACGTGTAAATATGATACAATACATCAACCCTCCAAAATACTGACTTCTCATTACGGAAAAAAGGTTTAAGCACATACACAGACACTTCTAATATGTTTTCTATGGAGATTCGGTTTAATGTCATAAAGGCAGTACGTAGTGGAACTGTCTGGTGAGTGAGTCAAAACGAACTTATACCAAAAACAGAGGGCACATGGTTCTCCATATGCCATATGTGGGGGGGAAAATTCAATTTAAAAAAAGATTTATTCCACACATTTCCACCATGCTCCCTTCTCCTGTGACCGTTGTTCAATTGGCATGCCTATATCAAAGCTCATAACTGATCATGATCTTCCTCTGTTTCTTTTTGAAAAGGAATGGGCGCCAGTACCATGCTGGAGACGACGACAATTATCATCATCGTGGCCGCCATCGTGGCACTCATTATCATCCTCATAATTATCGTCGTCATCGTGCTTTGTGTGAAGAAGAAAAAAGGTTGGTGTGAGCCGAGGGAAGATAACGGCACTATCCCGACCAACAATGACTTCCAGTACAGTCGCGACAGCACTCTTGAATACGATAAAAAGATTCCGGTTGCGAATCCCGTATACACAATTTCCAATGAAACACCAGATAGGAAAACCCCGAGCGGGCCTGTTGCTCCAAACCGAGTAGAAAGTCAAAACAGACTCAGCATCAATTTAATAGACTCTCCCCTTGATAAACGACAAGAAAAAGCAGCCCAGTTGAATATTCCAGTTATATTTGTTCCATCAAGCCCCAATCGTATCTAAAGATTGTTTTCAAGGAGAGATACTCTAAAGATGATGTTATATCCTGTAACTCTGATAGTTTTGCTGAGGGCATTTTGGCTCAGGCATTGATTGAAACAGGTGAAGAAATCTCAAAAGTGATATTTGGAAAATATCGAAGCGAACAAGGGTGAACTGGTATTGGAAGTTGTACGCTGGTCAGGGTCTGACGGCACTTTCTAGTCGTGTGGCGTGAGTTTGGTTGGTTTCGCACATGTACACTGGGCATCTGCGCCAGTAGCATCTGTACTACCCAAGTAAAACGTGGTTTGCTATGCCTACAACCGCAGAGGGATGCAGCACTAGAGCTAAGCCAATTACTACCCCAAAAACACTGAATACTGATGCATTTAATCATTGAAGTCTGTATTTCACTGGGCATCCAATTTTAATCTGAGATCGTAATCAGATTGCTATTTTGCATCCCTCTGTGGTTAAGGTTGTGTTGCACTGGTAAAATATAGTTATATTTGCTAGTTATTAGATTTATGCCTGTTTTAGGTATGTACTTTACCCCAATTTATTTACTGATTTCGCTCCTCTAGTTGTTGTCCAACGCGTAACAATGTATGTTTGATTTAATCGTTAATGTTTACCTAAGTGGTTCCCATCTGTTTGTTAAGTTGACATAAGAATCGATTGTAATTTGGAATTAAAATAAGCTCGTTAAAATCTATGACAAAAATACAAGACATATTGTTCTGCGCAAATGTAATCCCTCTTGACCTCAAATTATGAAGTTATAAATGTGATAAACATATATCTACAAAAAGAAAACACACAGAAAACATGGACACCAATAAGAACCTCAGGAAGAGAAACAAGCTGTCCTACCTGTAACAACTGGTTCTTTCCTAAAGGAATGTTAGACCTTGCTGCTTTGTAAATATCTTTCCAATTATGCAATCTGTTTATAGACTGGCATTGTATTGATCGGGCCGGGGCGAGATTGGAAAAGTTCACTCTGGAGTGTTAATAATAATCTAGAAGTTGAATGTCATGGTCATAAGGTAACAGACTTTGAAATAGGCTAAATAAGCTGCCAAATGTATTTGACAGAATATCTACGATACGATAGCTAGAGAATATATAGATATAACTGTTTGAAATTTTCAGTTCGTAATACTTGTATGTAGGATTTCAGAGCCGCCTGGTTTTATGTAAATAACTAACAGATAACAATACAAAACATTATTCTACTAGTAGGATTTTCATATTGTTGCACACAAAACGAAGAAGAGCACTTACTGAATATTGATAAATGTATTATTCGGGAAGTGGGCACGATAAAAATAGATTTATATTATTTGGTTATATTTTGTACGAATAATCACTCATTATTTCAAGAGATGCGTTTTCAATATATATACATTGACAAGGAAACGAGGTTTTATTTGCGTTTTATACATGCAGAACTTGCTTACTATACGATATAAGTAGTCGCTCGGCCTGTAAATGCTTTGATCTTATTGAGGTGCATTATTTTCAGTCAAGAAGATTAATAGATTTATATCAGAGATGGGTCGAAGTACAATATAATCGCAGACGCAGCCCCCCCCCCCCACCCCCTCTTGCTACTCCCCTATTTTCACATTCTTTTCCTGTGAGATTCAAGGGTTGTAGTTTTTATTCCCATCCACATGGAGGAACACTATATTTTCTCACAATGACGCGTCAGTGCGATGTGTTGCTCTGACCGGCTGTACAAGTGGACACACTAATATTTGAGGATAGGGAAGATAGTGTTGTAAACTTTTTCTCTGCGATGCTTACAATTTACTGAAGCACATCAAGCATGTTATCTATGCATTAAATGTTAGCATTTTTGAGAAATAAGGTTTTATGATATTTTAATTTCTGTTTTGACTAATTTGAGACATTTTCAAAATTATGCACGTGGTACACAACCCAGTAGTCCCAACAAATCTCCTGGCAATTATTTCATAATTTGGAAAAGTTACTTTCAACCAATTGGAGTTGGTTATAAACTAGATAACGTGTACCCAATCGCAGATACAAATTTATTTTCGAATTGTGATTTAATCGAGAAGATATTCACCTTTCAAAGGCATTGACACGAATAAAGCTATGATTGAAACACTTAGTATTTATGGGTCTAAAATCTAGGTTCTGATACATGATTACCTACCCTATTTATCCTCTTCATGATATAGGAATTAGTACATGTACTATTTTTCGAGTGGCTTAGAGATTTTCTGGATTCAGGCTTATTAAGGTATGGTTTGCAAATTCTGATTTTGAAATTAGTAAGACGTGGCTAAAAAAAAAAAAAAAAATTTAAATTTAATTTTGAGAGTTTCCTGGTTTGTTTTTTTAAACAAAACTTCATACTCACCTAAGCCTATCAGACACTACCGAGTGTGTTGCTGATCTCAACAGGCTGTCACACTGTCTTAGAGTGAGGAAGAATCCTTGATCATGTCCTAATATTCATGACAATTATATCCTGATCAGTTCACCATACAGTTTCAAAATTCTACGCAAATACTTTACCGGGTGACATTTTCGTATGTTTTTCCAAACACACTAAGGAGCCATTTTATTCATCGGCTAAGGTATTCTTTGAAGTTTATCCAGCACCGCTTTTAGCTTCCTAGACATTCCCCATAGTGTTATTACTGATAAACCTAGAGGCAAAACTGGTTTAGAGGACTGCGATATTTGGAAAATAGAAGCATTTTCAAAGAAAGTAGGATTCCCCTCACCATAATCCAATCTATTCCACATACAAGTACATAGCTATACGCATTTACTTACCTTGCTTAATATATAGTTATAGTTAAGAAAATGAGCTTAGGGTTATATAGTTACCCAGCCTTGGTGTACATGTGCTAGATCAAAACAAATTAAGATCATGTGTCATGTTGGAGATTCTTACCGCGCTCTGCTCGTTAGCCTTTTGTGGAAAATGATGGCCATATTAACATCATCAGAGTTAATACGGCATTGGTTTTTTCTTTTAACTTGTTTGCTAGCACAATACAAGAGGTTAGAGATATTTTGACGAAATTTTCCGAAATTATGGCATTGGGTCTTTTGCAGCGGTAAATGATATTCAAATTGTTCTTTGTTTGGGGGTTTTGTCTCCGAAATGTGTGTGGAATCACTGTCAATATTCATTGTCTTCTTTCACATTAGGGTAGGCAGGGCAGTGTGGAGGAGGTGTGGGAGCATTCTCGTGAACACAAACGGGCACCACTAGTTATTTTCATGTGTTCCTAGCTAAGTGACATATTCACCACCAGAACTTAAACACAGAAAAGACGATTGGCTAATCAAGTATACCTTTTACTCAAGTTAGGATTATTCCAGTGTCTATGCATCTTGGTTGGCAATGCATGTCAATTCCCAGGCTATTGCAACATGTTCGAACAGTCACCAGTAGTACTTATCAACTCCCATGGGACACACTTAATACTCCAATTAACATTTTTTATTTCAACAAAAAGATGCTCTTTTTTTTATCTTATAGGTCAACTCCATGGTATGTCTTAACAATGTATGAAATTTCGACATTTTTTATTTTAGATATGCTATGATACTTCAGTTGGTAAAACATTAAAAGGATATAGAATGATAGTATGTATTATGTTTCGGTGTACTGAAACCAGTGATAACCAATAATAATTGCAGAATATGTTGGTCGGTCCTTTTCATTCATCAATGACCCGACCCCCCCCCCCCCCCCCCCCCCCCTCTCGAAGCCTGGCACCAATGGTCTGATATCATTATCGCATATGCTTTATAGACCCTTCGACGGTCTCTTACCACCTCGACCGTGATGAATCAATAGCAAGAAAACTCCTACTTTAAAAACTCTCCCATTCCATCCCACTATGTTTGTAGTGTTTATACACCAGGCTGAAGATGGAGGTACATGTGACAACTTCATGCACTCTGATTGGTCTCGACGTGTCTAATATTGGCAGCATTAGGGATTTTTTTCTGCACCAGCACTAGGAAGTGCACTATACCTCTGCAATGGTCTAAAGCAAATCATGACCTTTTCATGATGGTTGACGTGGAAAGTCAGTACTGTACTGCAGGGGTATCATGTTATACCTCCACTGATACCAGTGCCTTCATTTATCCATTAAATGACTGAAGCCTTACTTCTGATTGGTGGCTTTACTATTGTGAAGACCTTGACGTTTACTTGTTCAAGACTTTATTAAAATTTATAGACAGCCTTTCCAAGTGATTGCCTGCCATTAAAATTTTGTTCTCTGCAAATAAATTGTCTCTTCTACATGAGAACCTAAAACTATCCCGAAAAAGAGTTAAAACTTGCACTGGAGTTGCCTTTAAGGTAGTATTATAATTTTAGTTTCACGGATAGGATCTTGTGCCTGATTGTTGGCAAGTGTACTTATAATTCTTTTAACATTTAATCTTTGCTGTCCCTTCTTATATCGCAATGAAGCCAGATCTTGTAGTAGGAGGTGGCAAAGAAAGCTCATCTCATTGACTGGTTACTCACCAGCTATTTATGAACATGAATCTCAGGTAGACACAGATAGCGATAAGACATGCTTGATTGTTCTGATGATGGTTTAGGTGAATTTCTGGTTTATCTTCTTCCAGGGACGGTGTATTCGATTAGGACCAACAAAGTCAAGTCCAGATATGCGTCATTATGACTACACAAAAGATCCAATTTCTAGCCGTATTGCCTAAATCAAGGTGCAGATAGGTCATCTTGTAGGGTATATGTGTTTAAATTGGGTCTGCCCTATGCACAAAATAACCCAGCACAAGCTTAGTTTTCACGATACACATCACATCGGCTAATACAAGCTAGCTGTCGAAAAGTAGGTATCATGGGAATCAAAATCTGTGAAGCCATTGACTTACCCCTTACATCATACATATATGAATCCTGTTGTATAAGAATTCTTTGAGCAAGAACTTTTACTATTTCTGAGCATGAAGTATTTTCTTTCTGCTAAATAGATAATTAGCATTAAGGGACTTGAATAGTATAGGGAAAGTTGTCGGGTTTATTTGTATCAGTACCTTCCAATATATACTCTTTAAGTAAATATACTACACATGTGGGTTTTTAAAAAAAAATGGTTTCCACATACTTTTACACTCCTTACAACTTACATTAAGATTCTTTCTTGTGCTTGCGTAATCGATACACTGTTTAAAGAAACCTGCCATATATAAGTTGACCTGTACTCTACTGAAGATATTAATAAGACGTGATATATTCTAAGAGAATTATAGGAACTCAGAACTTGATTGTGCCAATATTTACGGTGTATTAGAATTATACAAAAGTAATGCGATTTCTGTATCTGCATGCTTCTTACTAAGGAGCCATCCGCAATTATAAGCCCGTCGCCACCTACTTGCCTAATGGAGAAATAACACCCCCAGAATTCTGCAGCGTGTTTTGACAAAGTGCTAACACCATCAGAAGACTATGGTGACACTAGATAAAAACTGATGCACATGGTATACATACCTGGCGCTAAAATATACCACAATTTTATTTCGAATAACTTGCTGCACTAGGTAGAAAGCCATGCATTTAGCAAAACTGACTGGTGCAGTTGCTGTATCTGGTTGCAGAGTAGATGTAGGTAGTAGAACTATAGGGTTTTAGTTTTTAGCCAGGAGCTGGTTTCTCCTTCATCTCACAGCTATCAGATGGTACACCCGTCCCCATCCTGAGTCCCAACATAACACCTTCCTCGCTCTTTCCACGCTAGTGATGATAAGATATATTGAAACATTTAATCATCCATACATTATTTTGGGGGGAATATCCTCAAAGGGGTTGGGTTTTGATAGGGTAGTATTTAAGAGAAGCACTATTAAGATATGTTTGTGTCAGGGTACAGTAATAGAGCCTCCTCATATGCTTGTTTCAGTTAGATTGAATACTTCTAACCTTAGAAAAATAGATACATTTATCAAAGTTTTTGTATTCATATGTTTTCATGGCCTATTGACTACAAAGCTAAGTCTGATGACCCGTAGATTATATTTAAACCTAAGTTTCTATTTATTATGTCTCCAAAGAAAGAACGGAAATTATAAATATTCTCCAAGACGCACGCTCTTATTTTGCTACAGAAGAGCTCTAGCCTTCTTTTGCAGCAACTAACCTCACTAATTGTTTCCCTTGATCTCATCTTTCCGTTTAAAAGACCACATATTTCTAGGCTTGTGCTGCCAATATCAAACTAATATGAGAATATTAATATGCAAACTGCTTTTCTCTTTATGCATGATGACATCTGTAGGAATGAATATTTGCCATAGTGAAATATGTATTCTGAGAGTGAAATATGTATTCTGAGCTGCAGCATGGTGTGGTGTCTACGAAGTGCTGTCTCCGAAGTGGCTCAAATTCATATTTCCGTCTCCGAGAATCTTGCAAACAATTATTGTGCAATAAAACCTGCACTTTTTCATTTCTTGGCTGCACGTTGCAAAAACCTGCTAACTCGATTTACCTCAGCCTTTACTTCATATCTATTTCTTTGAATTTCAACCATTCAGACCAAATATGTCCATGTTCAATATGTGCTACTGTAGTTCTGTGAATAAGTATGCGCAGAATCCATATGGAAAATATTGTTTTATTTGATGTGACAGGGAAAATATACAATGATTGATACAGCTCTAGATCATGTGCAACATAACCAACACATTTACTTTATGTTTCTTTTTAGTGAAGGTGCTATTATGTGTTGGTTTTCTTTTCATAAAAGCATTTTAAGCTATACTTCGAAATACTTGTGTATTGATCAGCCCTTACAAAGAATAATAGAGAAAAGGGAAAGCTTGCCATTATAGCAGAAATATTTGTGTTCAAAAGAATATAGACTAGTGTAGTGTTCCTTCAAGCTGTTTGTATTATGATATATATGAACGTGGTCAATACGACACAGCGCAATCCATATACTGTCTTACTAGGGGTTATTATAATCTCGTTATCCTCATGACTAATTATAAACAAATGACATTTTTTCTGCTAAGGATCGTGTATGAAACAAAACAGTATATTAGCTGAGCTTGACATTGAAGTATACCAGCACTATACTCATATATTATGTAATAGTTGTACATGTTCACAAATATATATACAGCTTCCAGGGATAATATTAACAAATATCGTTTCGGTGTTGTTGTTTTGGCCTAATGTAAGCAATGTCCAACTGTTTATACCTAGCCTCCACCCATGATGGATATGAGCGTAAGACCACTAGATATACACTGGCAGAATTTTTTTAGTTAGTAACAGCTCTGATTGGGTTTTCTCAACACTCTGTAGAATAATGAGAAAGTACATTAGTGTATCTCATCATTGAACACGTATAATGCAATCCACACTGGTTTTTATCTCACTTGTGATTGCTGATCCTCTCCTGACGCTCATTTCCTACCTTGACCTCGAAAGGAATGAAGGAATTTGGTGAGAACTATAAAGTATTTTGTACCTACTCGAGTTGGGAAGAATCTGGTGGTATGATACAGATTGAGCGATCGGTGGCATTGTCCTCGGATCGAAGTGGAAGATTGCACTATGCCTGCGATACGATTGAGAGAATGTCTGTGATTGTTATACATATAGGTGGCATGGTTTGTAGCCAGAGTAGGTAGTGAGCCATCCTGTTCTTTACTCAAGCTTTACATCCTTACCTGTAAAATATGCAGGGAGCAATATTGTGGATTCAAATCATTATAAAGTTTGAATTTTACCCTATATTTGAATGTGATCATCCAAAGTTTTCACATTTATTTTGACTGTATTTGAAATATGTCGGATAGCTTCGAGGTAGGGCAACTAAAGCTTGAGTACGGATTGATTTTGTTGAGAGTTTTTCATGCGACTGGTACCTTCTGGGTCTGAGCTGTAATGAATATATCGGTGCGTGTTAAATGGTGAAGTGTATAATTTGCAACTTCTGCTCTGTTGATATTACTGTCTTCTATCATTTGAAGACGTCGATTGGCATGTTGAATCTGGTTTTTGATTGATTTTTAACAGTCACTATTTTTCCTGGGCAAAAGGCATGTGCCAGTATACTTTTTGCCTATTTCACAATAAATATAGTCAGTCAATGTCAATGTCACATGAAGAAAATGTTGCATGGCAGTTTTACACATAATCTATCATTATTTTCATTTAAAGAATGCCGAATTGAAATATGTGCCTCAACAAGAAGCTAAACACTTTATTCTGAAAACGTCGGTCTGTATATGCCATTATTAATGTTATATTTATAATTTGTACGGCCTTCCGCAACCAGTATTACTGGTATCTGATTAAGCAAATTTTGGTCGTTGCAGCCAATATCATCAAACTTCCAAAAATACTTTCCTCAAGGTTTGCATTGTACCATGTCAACCAGATTCATCAACTCAAAAGCACTGGATAGTACCACCCTAAGGTATATGATGTACATAGAGAAGGAATGTTATATATGCAATAAATACATCCATCATATGATTTTCCCAGTTCTCTTTCCGTTTCTATCTAACTAGGAATCATTGCCAGGAATGCTTGACCTCAGCGAAAGTGACGAATTTGCCCAAACCTTGCATTAGGCCTGTTCCCTTTATGTTCTTTGAAATACAATTTGTATTTTTCCCTGGAATATTTCAGAAAAGGCTCCTAGTGGTGGGCAAAGTCAGTCCGACCTGATGAATAATCACAGGTAAACGGTTGTATGACTGTATGCCCTTCCAGTTGCTGTATCAGCACCAGGATCATATTGCACGATTATTTGAAGCAGACGCTATTGAGGGACACCAGTAAAGTTCGCTTCCTATTAGAAAGCATTCCTCAGATTTAGCATATAGATCTTGAAAAATTGATTAAAATGCATCATTAAAGTCATACCTAAAATCTTTAAAAAAAATCCTAATAAATGGTATTCAATAGATTATTATCGTGCTCGAGTAGATTTGCTACTTTCCCCATCCAAAACTGTAGTAGTGTATTCGAAGAACAGAATACTATTTCTTTGGAAACCTCCTAGAGACGTACATATAAAACACACAAGTTCAATAAAGCAAATGAGGTATTAAGCGGAAGCTCCCATTCAAAATTTCTCCTGATTGTTCAGTAATGGTTGTAATTTTGTAAAGTTGAAGTCATCAATTAAATTCGTTCAATGGTATCAGGTTTTTATGATACTTTACTTCATTCTAAATAGCTATGCGCTGCTTTTAATATATATCAGTCTTATTTAGAATTCAATTCAAACCACAGTGAATAGCAGCCGTCAGTTAAATGGAAGGTCTATATGCTAAGGTATCCCAACACTGTCGCCCATTCCCAGAGCCACTATCAATAATGGTCTGCGTTACCTGGTTTCCCTTGGTCAGTTTGTTAATATGCACATATTGGTAGTGTCACATAAACAGACAGGCCTGCATAACTGAGGCATATATGCTGCATGAGACACAGTACCTGACACACGAAGGTCGATTGGATATTCTCTCAATTATACTCACTCTCACCCGGTGTTCGCAATTCCTTCAAAATTGAACACATCAACTAAAATCAAGTTCCAATTAGAGACAGAAATTGGCATTGTAATTTACTCTTTTCCGCCCAAGAATTAAAAACATGTCCAGTTACAGTTATATTCACCTGGGAAAAAGGGGAAACTGACATAAGCAAGATATTTTCTTGGCATTTTCGCAATCGGTCATTATTCATGTGCTATTTACACCTATTCTTTTAAATCTTTTCTGAAGCAAATGTTACAAATTATTAATTACTTTTCTCAGGTTTTGACAAATGGAAATTACAAGAATGCCCCCCAGCTCAAATACGTACATTTTGCTCCAAAATAGTTACAAACAGCACGCATATATTTTCATTTGCCAACAATTCTACATAGAAATGTCCTGTAGGTATGATTTAAATAATCCCTCCCTCCTATGTTGTTTTTTTTTTCGATTAAAAGAGTAGTTCCACCTCCTAGCATGCGTAGTCCGCGTAGAGTATTAGAAGGCTCAGGTGGACAGTCATCATTTGGCAAATGTAGAAGAATTGCATGATGAATCCCATCCCGATGCATGCCTTGGTGGCTGGCTGTAGCAGAAGATTTGCATGAGTGTTGTGTATACGTAACTGGTAAGTCAATTTACCCATTTAGATTTTGTTCTATAGATTGTATTTTGTCTGAAAATTACGATATCATATATATTTCTGTTATTTTCATCTTTGCTATTGTTTTATCAAATTCACGTGAGAGTTTGGTCCATGAAATTTAACTGTTGTTGATACGTATGATATCATTGTATGCTACGAAGTACCTTTTTGTATTATATTGAAACCAGTACTCTATAAAGTTTTTATTGTAGATTCAGCTATGGACAAGAAATTTTGATAAAACGTTGCTATGTTAATTACCCTCAATGTTTCCTATATACAAAATATTACCGTTGCTTTCGCTACTCCTTACCTATTTCTTTTATTTTAAAAAAAAGTATATGCCATTTGAGATAATATAGCAACTTGGTTCAAAAGTGACAGGAAGTTGTCATTATCAAGGTAGCATCGGGCTTACTTAGGAGATGTTATTGCCACCTCTCATTAATGAGTAACATTTCTAAATAAGCGTACAAGTTTTCCTTGTCATAATGCCTATTGTATAATGGTTCATGTCTTTTTTGACACTAACTGAGAGTAACCTTTTCTGCTCTCAGTAAAAATCTCAACGTATGAAGACGAGAAAAAGGAGGAGAAAGGCTGATTCCCGTCGGATCTTGAAGTCCAGGAAGCGGAGGAGGAAAATACAGAAGAAAGATACAAGGTTGAACCATTTTGGAAATTCTAAATGAGCTGGTAGTACAGCATCTAATTCAAGACCACATGCCAGTTCAAAGTGGATGTAATACACAGAAAACGACCAGCAAGTACCAATATGCCAACACCCACAACCGACCTCCTCACTCCAGCAAAGTTCATAGATTACTCTGTAAAAGTACCACATGTATGCGTAGGAAGAAAAAGATTTGCATCTGCGCTGAGGTGATGATTACCAATATGACTTGTTTAGAATGTCTGTTGGACTCCCTCATACAAAACATTGACCTAGTTGACGGAGTCAAGTTTGTTGGTTATATTTTTCAAGATTGCCAAAGAGATCTTTGAGCAACCCTTATTCTTTCCTGATGCTATACACACATTCTATTCTTTTGATATTTCCTAATAATTCCATCGAAATGTGATCATAATTGCACAGTGTACCTACCCAAAGGTAGGATCACGTCTATTTGTTTTCTGCTACATAAATCTTTATTTATTCAATATGTTTTACATGCTACAAACGTGCGGATTTTATTGTTTATCTATGGCCGCTTTTTACCAGTGTGACTATTATTACATTGTGATTTATTGTTTTTCTTTGTTTGGCAGACTATCAATCTGATATGTTCCAGCGAACAGATACTTTTATTAACTAACTTCTGATGACCCGGGAGGTGTTTTTCAGGCGTGACAATCGTAGGTAAAGATTATCTAAGATCGCCCAAAGAATGTAGAACAGTTTGGACGACAACAGATTGCAGATGTTCCATTTATAGTTCGCCCCGGGAGATCTGCGCCAAAACGGTCGTTCAGAACGATTATCTTAGAAAAAGCACATAAGTATGCATGGTGTTTTATAGTTATGTTGCTTACAAATTCTGAGAGCACTGCAGTAGGTTTTACAAACGCAGTCGAGTGGTGCAGCGCCCACAGTTGTCAACTAAAGTATGATGGTTTAGAAAATGATTTCTCATGATCGAAATAAACCCAGGATGATTATGAAGTTTGTTATATATGTATGCCATTGATTCTTAATTTCAATCAGTTTTAGCATCTGAAAAAATGAGTTACGTGTTGTGGCCAACGATTGTCTATAGGACACTGACGCCTTGAAACGCTTGCTATTAACGATTGTTGTTGCTGAAGAATAACTTTCCCCCCCCCCCCCCTCCTGTTTTTTCCGAAAAGTGGGATCGTCCTGATATCTTACACAGAACTCTTTCACGATTTCCTTTATATAGAAACCTGTTGAGGGTATACTGCATTTGAAAACCAGTCAATTTGTGGTATTATTCCCAGCGAGTTAATAATAATCATGATCGCCACTGAGTTATTATATTTAACTGATTAGCATAATTTTTTTTATACATATTTTTTATTTAGACTGCAAGGGCATCAGCCTCACGGCCGATATGACCTGCCCCGACAGTGTGGATGAGCATATTACAGAGTCAAAAACACACATGAGCAAATCATAGGATCGACTCACATGTGATCCTTACCCACTATTGTGACACAGTTTGTTCATTTTGTATAAACAAAACAAAAGGTTCCTTGTCAATTAGAGTTCCATGTCGGAATCCAAGATTCCTTGGAGGTTGTCAAGTCAACCTCAGATAGTTTTGTCTTTGTAGAGTTGTTCAATGGTGGATCCACCTGCTTTGTTCAGTGGGTATGAAGTCCTGTATACATTTTGCAAGGAAAACAAATAAAATGACAGGATTACGATGTCACATCAATGCTCCGTTATTTGTGTGACTGAGATAGTTCTTCTAGATAGAGACTAGTGAAGTTTGTGACAACCTGAAATAGACACTCCATCAGATCTATACTTAGTTATGCTGCAGTGGTAAGGGGAACTTTCCGAGGCCGAAAAGATGGGGTAAAGCGGATGGTGGAGACTGAAGAGGGAGTAGGAGGCATGGTGGCTTCGGGTCAGGGCAGATAAGGCAATTTGCTTCTGTTTCTATAATTTAGATTTCTGGTATGAGTTTAAGTTACATATCGTAGGGTCAAGTTTGTTCCAGCTTGTAGCCCCTCGATAGAGAGTACTGCATCGTTAGATTTTCGGAAAGTGAACTTTAAATTCGCATGCCGTGGTTGATTTTGTACTTCTGGATTGTGTAAAAATCATGGATAAATTTGACTGCTCTTTAAACGTGTAGTTTAAAAGGTGACCCTTCCTTTTGTCACTTAGAAATGGTACACCAAGCACCCTGTGGAGTTCGACAATATTTATGTTGGGGTTAGCCCTGGATACTACCCTAAGCGCCCTATTCTGTAGAGATTGGAGTCTACAAAGCTTATGTGTAGATGCAGCCTCATAAAGAATGTCCCCATAGTCAATATACGGAGCAATAATTGATTTATAGATACATGTAGCTGTGTGTACATCTAGATACATCGTATCTTTGACAAGAGGAAGACCTTATGCGCGACTATACTGATACTCGCTTCAATATGCTTGTTCATATCAAGGTTATCCAGGGTCACTCCCAAATATTTGAAAGGAAATACCCAACGCTTTATCATTACCCGGTACAATTCAAAGTCAGATCATTATGAGTTAAGAATGTGTTCCGAAAGGCGTAAACTTTGTTTTCTTTTCATTTACCGTTAGCTTATGTTTTTTTACACCAGTTATTTATTTTTGACATTTTCTCCCATCATTCTCTCTTTTAGGTCCAGGTCAGAGTGATAATCATTGGTTGCTTTTCAAATGACCTCATTTGATAACTGTATCCCACTAGAGTGATAAATTTCATTTTCCTCCACCGTAGACTAAATACAGTCCGCTAATGTTAAGCCTATGGAGTTTTTTATTAGGCCTAGGATAAAGTCGTATCCCAGTCTCGATCATATCATTTATGTATACTAGGAAAAGGAACGGCCCTAAAATCGATCCTTGTGGTACACCACATGTGATACTGCTAAGGCTAGAAACGACCGTTCACCAAGGTCCTCTGTCTTCTGTTTTCAAGATATTCACTAATCCATTTCAAACCTAGACCCTTAATCCCTATCATTTCCAGTTTTCGAAGAAAGTATACCATAGTTGACCGTCTCAAATTCCTTACTCTGGTCAATAAAAGTACCTAAGGTCATAAGTCCTTGGTTCGTCCTCTGCAGTATCTCCTCAGTAAAATGGACAATGGTATCTATAGTCGAGTGGCCGGCTCGAAAACCTCCCTGTAAATCAGTCAGTATGTTGTCATTACAATACGAAGTAAGTCTCGAATGTACAATTTTTTCGATGAGTTTACCCATAATCGGTAGCAAAGATATTGGTCTCAGGTTTGACACAGAGAAACAGTGAGACCAATGTATCACTGTCGCAATCTTCCATCCTGATGGAATTTTAGCTGTTTTAAACGAGAGGTTGCACAGGTAAAACACCTTTTCTGGTACTGCAAGAAGTACCCCCTTCATGAATTTGGATGAGATACCATCTATACCCGACGCCTTCCAAATGTCAATGTTTTTAACATGCTATTTCTAATAGCTCGCACAACTGTAAACCCCTGAGAGAAGGAGGTCTACGAGGTTTTTCCACTGATTTATTGAATTCGATGATTTACCGTAAGAGCTACAGGTATGCCTGCACTTAGTCTTTGAAAGCGTGTAAAGCATAGCGATCGCTAATAAAAGTAATATTTTAGTAAATCTAATATGATAAACTCTTGATAGTGGTGTATGGCATTTTCTTATGTTTAAAACTGTATACATGTACACATTTATAGCAATAGGTTTGTTGTATCTCTATTTGTATCGCAACTTTCTTTTCATCACAATTATTGTTAATGTTGCAGCTGAAGGAATAACTCGCTAAATATGTATCGATGTGTAGGTAGATTTAACAAAAATCTAAAAGTAGATTCAGAATGTTATGTCTCGAAAAGCATCTTGATTTTTACTGATTAGTCCCATTATGATAGATAATGCTTTATCCTTAAAAAGAGACGTATGCCATAACCTTTTCTTGATAATGAAAAAAGGATATATCTAAATGTAAAATCGTCCTATTTATAATATGGACAGATAACTAGTAATGAGGTATTATATTGGATACATTATTGTTCAACTGAATTGGATTGGACTCAGGCTATTTACAGTCGAAAATTGTCGCATGACTAGTTTCATATTATTTCAGTAGCATATGTAGCATACCGGTCTGAATATTTTGTAAACTCATATACAGGCGCATGCTCCATCATATTGAGGGAAATATTACTACCTTTTTTATCAATGGTTTGCCATATATAATATTTTATGCGACATTTTACCAGAAAGATACCTCCATTGGTGTTGGATCCTTTCAATGTAAAAACGTAGATTAGAGTAGTTTACTATATTTGACATAGGGCCTAGTGATGTGGTGCTCCTACTAAGAGATTAAAACTCGTAGGAATTTTCGCTAAATTTTTGCTAGATTTCAGACTTTAAATTAAACGTGTTGGTATGTATTTAACAGAAGGCGCATTTGATGTGTTGATGTAGATGATTCATCTCATAACAATTTTGAATATAATCTCACTTAAAGATGGTAGAGTAGGGTACTCGATGTATCATTATAACATTTGCCAAGTGAGGTGTAGATGTATTTTGTGATACTGTATATGTGTGAGTATATGAATCAGCAGATTGCTGATGACTTGTAAGTATAGAATAATATTGTCTCGTCGCTTTCATCCATAGGACACACCACTGATGGACTATTGTCAATAAGTTATGACAAAAAAATTACGGAGTATGGCATGGAAGGTCACGTCCTTCATTGAATTAGTATGTACATGTGTATGTCTCCAAAGCCATGACTACTAAATATTGAACCCAGTGAATTTATGTACCAGGTTTTTGAAAGCTAGCTGAAAAGCTGTTCGAATCAATCAGGAATATTAAAGACACCATGTACTTGAGATTAACCTTGAATTTCAACTTACTATTATTAAACTATCACCTGTGCGGTTAAATGCCTTTAACTGAGGGTCCCAAGCTTGAGTTTCAAAAATGCTCATATATCTGGCCTATGGATTTGCTTACAAAATAAGCTTGGAATAATGCTCAAACCTAGCTTTCAAAAATCGGGGACTGTCGCCTTCAAACAATTACGCAGTTTTCCTCGCACATTGGTTGGGAAGACAAACTCCTGATGATTTGAAGAAGTAAATTAAATGGGGCCTGCATTAATTATATTGCCCTACACCAACAGGGTCATAAAAAGTCTTTATTTTTGTAAAGTTTTTCCAGGATGACCTGTTAAATGAAGTTGTGGCACTGGTGCCTCAGTGCCTAATGGGTGTCGACTAAATGTTTAAATCTGGAAACTACAAAGTAACCAGAGAATAAAAAAAAGAATTACTATGTTATAATATTTGACCCTATGTTATATCACATGTCAACATCTTAAACCATACAGTACAATGGGTATATCAATCGTAGCAACCCTGCATGAGTTTGGAGTGCTTTGATAGCATAGGATCTTGTTGTCTCCTAGGGTTATAACTCGTAAGTAGCGAGATTAATATGCCTTCAGTTGGTGTAATGAAAACAGATATTGCTGAGACATGAGTTGACAGATGTGACATTTTGCACCGGAATATATTTCTTTGCGATGATTGACACGCACAGTATGTGTTAGCTTGTGTATAGGAATCAGTATGATGCCGTTTTTATAGCAACATAGTCTGCAGTGGAAATAAATCAGCTGTTTGTGCCACTGCACGAACAATAGCTGAACGCAAATTGAACTAATGTGGGTATCTCACACACTTGAAGTATTAGGACCAGCCAATATACATGTCTGTCACAATAAGATATACTTTATGTATAGAAATATTCATTCCATTTGAAATTATTTATAGTCAGTTGTTTGTAACTAGGGTCGTTAGTGTTCATGTCTGTAAAATATGACTTTCAGATACTGTCAACCTTTGATATTTCAACATAATACAGATAGCCTTTGCATTACAATTTATACGACATGTTGTTAACCTGGCTAAGGGTCTGCTGGTATTTGAGTAGAGTAGTGAAAGGATTATGTGCATTTTGTGTGGCAGAGATTAAGCACGTATAAGGCAAGCTGTTTTTATAGGGCGCGTGTATTTCCTACTGGACCAATTGGATGTACAGTAGCCTGTTATTTTACATACAGTGGTGTTATTCTAGATATCGTGTATTGCCATTCTAGATAAAGAGTGTATAATAATGTTCTCTATAGCACTCTCAAGGGGCTCAATGTCCAGCTCACTTTGAACGGAAACAATTTTTTATCGGAATAAATGAGTTTTTCAAAGTATCAATACTGAATGATAAACTAGGTAGCCTACATAGATTCTACCTATTAATTCACTTTCTTTTACTTTCTGACTTTCTGTACCTCGCTTTGTGTGACCTAACCAAGTGTGACTTCATCTTTTTAACGGTTTATTAACTTAACACTAATAGACAGAAGACCATGGTGGATTTTTATCTAATGATTTTCTTTATAGATTATTAAAATTGCTATTTGAAAAAGGATCCCTCAAGTTAAGTTCTTTAAAATATACATGTACAATCAGACTTCTCTACTTCGAATCTCTGTACGTGGCTTGGTAACAGCAGGAATATAGTGTATCCCGAGACAATTATTTATGAAGAACGTTTAAATGGAAAGACAGAGCCGGTAATCTGAAAGCATTCTAACCTATGGCCTCATCAAGAGGGCACCACTGAGCCAGTGTCTGGAGATCCTAGTTTTACAGTTGTCACCATTGCTACTGATGTCCGGGCACTTCTAGTGTGTATACGGAAAGTTAGCTTTCATATTCATGTCTCTTGTGTAGGAGACTAGAAAGATACTAAGGGATAATGCCAGCACTGAATAATATTAAGGTGTAGTATTCCTTCACCTTGTCAGATGATTGGCATCCTCAGATATGCGATTGGGCAGAACTCGTTTCGGAATAGTTGATTTTAATTGTACATGACGAATATCCCACTAGGTTGACCATTCCTCATCTATTATGGATGCATACCATATTGCCAAACTTTTCATTGACTGTACACTGAAAGAGCACTTTGCCTCTCTGTTGACATTTGTTTTTGAATGTTGTTTACCGAAAATAAACAAGATTTATATCGGAGGCAAGTGTTTCCTTTTTTATCTTGAAAAGTATAGGCTACTTCCGGTCATATTCCTAAACAATACAAAACAGGCATCTAATACCGATAGTCGCAAATATCAAAGTATGCAGATATGTGCTTATAATTCACGTCCACTAGATCGAGTCTTTAAAAGTGGGTTACAATTGTGGCAATGATAGTTTGTAAATATCCTATACACGGTCGTGTGTGAATAGAAAATGTTTTAATTCATTCCATCTTATATTCTCGCCTATGTCTGCTGTCTGTATCATCACCGAATTAACCTCACTAAGAGCTTATGTTCTTATTGTCGTGGGGGAGAGTTTCCATTTTTAGAAGTTTAAAATGAGGATTATTAGAGTATTTATATAGCTGGCCTCTTTTTTCAGTCTTTAAGATTTTGCCGTGGCCAATCTGCAATCGTGTCGAGGACGCAAAAGTAAGCGGGTAAGTACACTGCCGCCTATTGCCATGCGAATATACTTCAACAAAACCATGGGAATAAATTCATAGAACATTCACGTATCTCCATTACAGTATGTGTTTGTTCATTCTGACATAGTGTACTGCTATTGTATCATACTGTACCATACATTTTTGCACTTCATGTATCACCATTGGAACAGAACGCACTTGTTTAGATCATTAGATCAGATTGCTTTTGGAGGAAAGGTAATTGTGTATCCCAATCTCCAGTAAGATCTATTATATTGATTCTTTGTAGAATCATGACTTGTTGCAAGATTAAGGCCCTTTTATCGTATATGTGTTCGGAAATAAACAAAGTAATGGGAACATTTAAAAAGAACTGCTTGATGCATCCGACATATATGACCCTTTCTTCTCTTGATATATGGTCGATCACGTGATTATTCGCAATAAAGGATATCTTTTGCCATAATTCCCACATGCCTTTGCAGTCAGAAAACATTGAATTTGGAAGAGTCCATTTTTGCAAACGTCCGATGTGACTGCGACATTAGATTTACAATCATGTCATTTCAGTCAAACTCTCAATAAGTCAACTGATGTTAATGGGAAAGAAGAAGTGAAATTAAACGAGACCGTGATTGAGGAGTCATCCATGAAGAAAACGCTTAAAGGATCCATAAATCTCAGTGATAGGTCAGCTATGTATAATTCCCCTCTCAGAGCAATTATTGCCCTCAATATTGTTTTGTTACTTAGTTCATTGTTGCGTGATATCATATTGTGATATTTTGTTCAAGAGAGTTCGAGTTGCTATTTGATTTACATAAAGGATGTCAAAATTGAAACCATTTCTAGCTGCAACTGATGTGGAAAAAAAGAGAAAAGAAAACCTGCTTGATGTATCCGACATATTTGACCCTTTCATCTGTAGATGATATTATATCGTCGATCACGTGATTATTCGCTATAAAGGATATACTTTACTATAATCAATAGTTGCATTTAAAAGTCAGAATTAAGACATTGAATCCGTGAGAGTTCATTATTGCAAACGTCCGTTGTGATTGTGATATTAGACTTACAATTATGTTATTTCAGTCAAACTTTCATAAAGTCAACTGGTGGTAATGGGAAAGAAGAAGTGAAATTAGAAGAGACAAAGATTGAGGAGCCATCTGTGAAGAGAACGCATACAGAAATTATTAATCTCAATGATAGGTCAGCTATGTAAACTTCCCGTCTGTGTGGTCTCTGAGCAATTATTACCTTCAATATTGTCTTATCACATAGTTCATTGGAGAGTTGGAGTTGCTTTTTGATTAAAATATGGGTGAAATTAGCCGCTTATATAAAAAAAATTCAGTGAAACCGGGGACCAATTTACAAAAATCGAGGGCCGATTTTTTCGAGGGAGTTCCTAAATAACGCGATATAAAAGAAGTCAACATTGACACCGTTTCTGGCCTACATCTTCCAGTATGTCCAGGGGAAATAGATATATTGTATATCTTAATCGATGTAGCCATGAATTTGTCGAGAGGTGACTTTGGAACCACTTGTAATCATTATTCAGGTGAACAATTAGGATACAGACAATCGCCGTCGTACTATGTCGTTCTTCCTTGCACTTTCCAAACAAGTGAACAGAATGCCACATTGCCCTGTATACAGACAACTTATGTAGGCTTTCTAAATCATTATCATGTTATTTGATCACTATGATCAGTGTCTGTGTCTTTGTACGATACGCAGGTCATATGACTCTGCTGGGTATCTGTTACATCCAAATTCAGTTAGATAGTTATAGCCTATCAAGTGCTATGCTCAGCGTCCTTATGTCTAGTATACCAGACGCATACAAGATACATCACAGAACAGTACAAGTAATGGACAAAACACAAAGATTGGCTAGGAGATACTGATACATGTTCATTGAAATTTAATTTTAACCCTTCAGTTTTCGGCCTTTTTACTTATGTTTTTAACACAGTCTGCGATCTTGTGGCTATGACGTTTTCTCGATTCATAACAGTTGCCTCGTTTCTTCTTGCCTTCGAATGTAAATCTTATGTTCAAAATATGGGTTGCTCTCCCATTATAAAGTGGTTTAATTCGATAGTCCTCCATTAAACTTGCAGTGCTGTAAATAACGTGCCTCGGGATTTTTCTAACATTTCATAGACAACCATTAATTGTCTGTATTTTCTTTCTTTGTAGCTTTGTGTAAAGATGATATTGATAATTGGCGTCCTCTGCTTTTGGCAAAATCATTTGCTTCACAATTGTATTTGCGGTTTCGAAATTGATATACGGCCGTCTTCTTCGTAATTTAAAGAACTTTTGTCTAATATCTCTTGGATTAATGTGTAGATTATCTTTGAATTTTAACTTGGTGTCGAGAGTAACACCTAGATAGTTGAACTTTTCCACATTCGATAAAGATTCTCCGTTTATCGTACAAGATAAAGGTGGATGGTTTTCTTTTTGCAGGTTGTACCACATTGTCTCTGTCTTAGCTATGTTAAAGTCAAACATTTTTTCTTAAACCAACAACTCATATTATACAAATCCTCCTGCATTCTTGCTTGCATTGATATTGCATCCTTTCCACCAAATCATCAGCACACATAATAGCTTCTGCATGTTCGAAAACTTTAAATATATTTAACAACATGAAGGGCAGGGTTTCATTGGTAATATGACAATTATTGGGGAATAATTACACGCATATTCTAAAATTAAGAGTTTGTCTCTTCACAATCGTACAGAGAGAACGTCACTGACCGTCCAACGGTGGTCGTACTTCCGATGGAGCAGTCGTCTGCCCCTATTGAAAACGAAGAGGTGGTGCTACCGACAAAGAGGAGGAAGAAGAAAAAGAGGAAGACGAGGAATGGAGACTTATCACCAGGGACTTTGGACAAAACCAGACCACTGCCCCCTATCAGGGGGTCTGCAGGTGACACTGCCTGAAGAGATCGACGTGCAATGAGAACCATTGTCGGTGAATTTTTGTTGTTATTAAATATTTTTTTGTTTATTCTTTCTGATTCTACCACTAGAGTAGTCCTTCCACCAAAAATGCGAGACGGTTGCCAGGTTTTAGACTTCAAACGTTCCTTTGATCTAAACTTTGATGTTCCTGTGATCCGACTAAAATTTAACATCATCGGGCGACCATCAAACATGATTATACCCAGAAAAAAGAACCCCAACCGATGTCCTGTGATCACCGGGGATAGGAGGTTGTAGGAATCCGACAAAAATAAATTCATTAGGTTTTTATTTCAAAACGTATATATATCAAAGTCGATATTCAGCTCATTCGCTGACAGCCGGGGATCTCCGCGAGACGTCGAAATTCGTCTTTTCCCTGTTTAGTCGGACCAATGGAATACTCACTTTAGTGTAGATACAGTTTTTTTTAATCCTGAATTAATACAGTTTTTTTATTCTGAATTAGTGAATAATCCTGAATTAGACCAAGAAAACGCCACACACTTCAGACATATAATTACTTATTGTAATTGATGATAAAAGCGCTGAATATTGAAACAGTCTTGAAATAAACGTTTTTCTTTCTTTTTCGTTCAAGTGACCACAGGTCCATGTTTACATTTCCTACTTCAAATTTGAGACCCCACTACCCTGCTGAAGTGTAGCAAGACCTCAGGGGGTGAAGGCCCAATAAGCAACTTACACTTTTTCAATTCTTAACACGGTGTTTAGACCCAGTGGGGAGGCAACACAGAACATGTTCTAACATACACCAATGATATAAGTTCCTTTGGTGTTTATAAAATTTAAGTGTTTAGTTCCCAAATCTACATAATTGCGTTTGGTCATTTATAATTAGTCTGCGCCATATCCTAGATGTTGACAAATAAAATGTCTTTCATATTAATTCAACAAATATTCAGCACATCTCTCTTTAAAAAATGTGTTGAATGTATATTAAAAGGATTATTGCATCCTGGTGGTGTTCTAATGCAGTAGAAGAGAATAAATTGACAGAATTCGAGGGTGCTGGCGCTCAACAGATTCTATCTAGATGTTTTCTCTTGTCTCCACACGAAAACCCATTAGGGTTTATGCCAAAAATCAAACATGACAAAGGAAATTGAGACGTTCCCAAACTGAACGCTCAGGTTTCAGAACGGCTAAATCTGGCTACATTGTTATTTTTCATTTATAATTTTAAAATACATTAGTCCATTGATTATGCTTTAAGTTGAACCAAAAATGGACATGCGTCTTCGCCATTATTTCTTCTTGAGTATTTAGATTGTCTTTTATTTTTATACGTGATTTTATGAAACCCAACTGTGTATCCGACGAGATTTTGTTATGTGGGTAACTATTTGTTTCATGAAGTATAGACAGACGATTATTAATTATTAATTCAGTAACCTCAAAATACTTCTTATTTCATCTTGTATTGTATCAACAAACTGGTACTGTAGGGAGAAATGAGTATGTTTAATAGTTATTGCTGCTCAACGATGTATAAGCGATCAGCTCAAATATATAAAGAATCAGTATTTAATGGAAAGTAACTTCAGTATTCAATATATAGGCAGTGTTGTGCATTTGACCAATGCTAGCTCTAGACTGTTTATTGTTTATATTACATTGTTAGCCATGATGTGGACTTTGGTTTACGCTTCATCTTGCCTCTTGTTATGATGAATTCGCGTTTCAGGTTAACAAATACTCACATTGTACATTCCCGCTAGCAATCAGAAGCCGTCAGTTTTGCCAGTTTGTATGTCATGCCACGCAGGTATACCTGAAATCGCCCCTATAGTTTTAAGTAAAGCAGAAAATTAAACCAAAGCTACTTAATTTTGATATTGAATGCTTTAAAATCTGTTTAAAAATTTAGGTAACTGATAAACATCTAATTGGGACTTCGCATGGACAATGTAGTGCTCCCTCCCATCAGTGGGTTACGGTGGTCACTGACATCTATGTGGGCCGATATTAGTGCAGCTTTGATTATCATCGAGTTACAATTGAGGTCTCCCATCCATTTAGCGTTGAGTAAAGACCCTATACCGTCCACAATGTACTTCCTGTAAAATGTACGAACGTTATATTAATCAAGAATAGTTAATTACACAAGTAACTGTATGTGTTTCCTGTTTATGATCAAAATATATATATTGATTTTACTTTGTATTTATTCTATCTAAGCAACTTTCGTTTTATTTATCTTGGAACATGAATTTAGAAAGGTAAAGGGACATTCGGTATTACCGTCCAAATATCAGTGCCAGCTTTCAATTATCCAAACCCTAATAGGTACACACATGTATAAGGCATCCGAGGATCTTGCCCATATACCAGTTATACACTAGTGATTTTCCAATTTGATTAGTTTATACTGGCAAAAAGAAAGAGCTTACTTCATGTACTGCATACATGTACCGCGAGTGACCCGAAAAACTCACTACGCTGAGATGGCACTCTTTACTCAATAAAGAAAAAGAAGAAAACAAATTGTATCATGATATTCATGCTAGTGAATTTTATAAGTGGATAATAACCCAGATTAGTTTAATGAGTCTTATGATAGCTACGTGACATTAGCCTCAGTTCGCATCTATGCCTCATGGCTAATGTTATGTTTCCCCATCCGCCTGTACTTGTTCTCATCCCTGGCCCATTCCCATTATAGGGACTGGAATCTCAATGCCAATTTGCATAGGTGTCAGTAAGTACGACATTGTAGCTTCATGGTAACTACATGTAACAATACTACCAGCATTGGGTGTGGTTAAATTCCAATGCATCGTAAACCTGGTATGCCTTACTCATGAGTATACCTGGTACACACTTGATCTGAGTTCGAATAGTGTCCCTTATGACGGTTGTCACTGTTCATGAAATACTGTTTAGGCCTGCAGCAGACGCCTTGAGTGCTTATCGTCGAACTCGAGCTGGTGGTGTTAGTAAACGTTTGACTCGAGCCAGTTTTTTGAAGCAGTAATCATGGTTGTTAACTATGTTTTGTTCAATCTTCATTTTGGTCTTATTAAAGGTTGATTTAATCTGGATGATCTTCATCCCCAAAAAGTGAATAAAGAGACAATCATGCCAAACTTGTGTTGTGCGCTTCTTGATCGTGTGTCGGTGATGCAGGGCCCTGTTTCTCAGTCGAGACGATCTCAAGCTGAGATCCACTGAGATCCATGGGAGATCCTGAGACCATTTGGGAGATCAATGGCTGCAGGTGTTTTTCAGTCAGGGTCTCAGTGCACCACAACGGATCTCAGGACGATCTCAGGTTTAGCTGAGATCATTTCTGCCAGGCACAAGATACTGCACTCAGAAATTATTGATTTGAGATACTTATACTTATTCAAATAAGACCATATTTACAGCGAATAATTGTCCATGTCCATCCAATTGGATCCTAAGATTTCATAATTTTCTATTGAATATTTCAAGAGTCAGACATGTTTTTCTTTGTGAATGGGTAGTGTTGTTATTTATAAATATGGAGTGACCTTGACCCTACCCTGCTCAAATAACATCGAGCATTCCAGTAGGTATACACAAGCTGTTTGAGTGGAGCAGTGACTGCATCTCTAAGATTTCCAGACAAATGTTTATTACAGTCTTAATAACCACAAGAAAACTATGAAATTTCGGATATAGGTATGTCAGATTATTAGAACCCTTGGCTCTAAATATTTTCTAATTTGAATAAGTGTAAGCACCGAAAAAAATAAGTTATGACTAGTATCAACTGGTCTCAGGTTGAGACCGTTTGGGAGATCATTTCACTTGAGATCCCTTGAGATCATCACAACTGAAAAACACTGAAATCGCCCAAAACGGTCGCATCTCAGTCTTAGGCTGAGATCCCCAGAGATCGTCTCAACTGAAAAACAGTTTGGCATCCAAACGGTCTCAACTTGAGATCGTCTCGACTGAAAAACAGGGCCCAGATTTCTGAATTCAACTCACCCCTCATATTGACTTATTGGTTAACATTTGTGACATAATCTCCCATCGAGTATTTTTTTCTAAATACTCCATGGGCGTTGAGTACAAGTTCCCAATATTAAGTATACGGAGAAAAAATACCAGGGGTGAGATGAAGTTCTAAAAAGATCCATAGACTGAGTACACAAAACCTTTTAATTGTTCATTTATAATTCCACACTCATTCATCAAAAATGAAGCTACCAGTTGCTCCTAGGTTCTTGATGTTGATGCAAGGAAAGGAGACTTGTCGATGTTAGGTATAATATATTTAGTATGGAAAGCATGCAGCGAGAGAATGAATGTCCTAGGTATTAGTGTCACTCACTCTAACACAAGGTGTACCTTATGTAGTAGGTGCCATAACCCCTTTACTATATCAAGACATTTGCTATATTTCATTCATACATAATTTATTAACAACGTATATGAAATCATACAAGTTTGTTTTGCAACATTGGGAACAACTGAAGGTTATATTATTCTATCAAAGTTTTGGATAGCTGGAGTATAGTTCGGATTAAAAAACTTCTACAAAAAGTTTCAAACTGTCATGTTCTACACATGAAGTCGAGACAACAATATAGTTGTGTTCTTGTAATGGTAGTCGTAGTGCTCCACTCATTAAATAAATCCACTCTCCGGCTGATGGTGACAATGCTTGAGTTATGACGGTTCAGTTTCTAATCGATAGAGTAAACTGAAAAACCCATATTGCAAGCATACAGGAAATTTAATAGTTGATCCCGATTCGTGAGGTAGGCAGGGAACGTCACCAGCAACTAATATCTTCTACACTCCATTATACTTACCCTCAATAAATGTTGTCAGCCATTACTATAGTTTTGTAAATAGAATTTGACATTTACTACGAAATTACTACATGGACATTGAGGTCAATTCTATTGTATTGAAGATTATAGAGGAAACCTATGAAAGTTTAGGGTCAGAGCTCATATCCCATCGAGCTTGAATCATGTAGTAATTCACAAGGCAAAGCCGCGTGAATTACATGGTGATTCAAACTCGATGATTGTGACATAATCCTCCATTGGATATTTTTCCTAAATATCTCATGGGCGTTGGATACGAGTTCCCAATGGTAAGTCAATGCAGAAAAAATACCAGGGGTGGGATATTTGCATGTAGATGAGTTTTGTTATTTCAGATTTTTCCTTTTTGCTAATAGAGACCGGAATGTGAGGCGCAATTTAGCAGACTGGGCCGTCGTCATACCTTTAAGAGGTCCATCTGATATGTTTTATAAACTAAAGAAATTTCGTCATGTAAAGAAATAACCTTAAGCACTAGTTTAGACACTCTAATGGGGAGATTCACATGATAATAACAAACAATTGAAAACGTGCGGAATGCACTACAAGAAAAAAATCTCATACAGATCAAATTTAATTGAATTCCGCTAGATGAGGTTCCACTTATAGTTACAATTGGCAAGTTTCTCCAGGGTCAGGTCGCACATGCTGAGGGGCAAGGCGTGCCGAGCGCGCACGGTGGACCAACTGACGAGTTACAGACAGGGAATTCACTGGATAGATGGAATTCCACCTATTATCGCTCTACGCTTCACTCCGAGATTCTCCCACTTTATCCAAGCAAGCCGCGCCGTCAGGTCTGAAGGACGAAAGGTCGGGATTAGTGCCCCAGGTGGCATGGTTACATATGTACACATTTGTTATTGGTAGATATATATAAACGGGAAGCGGGATATATACAAACGGGAAGCAATCGAAGCAAGGGCAATGAGGCTCATTTGAAAATGAAATGGGATCTATATTGATCGTTTGAAACGTGCACAGAAGATATTGTTTATCAAACAATGCAATGAATAAACCATTTAAGCATGCATACGCTCAATGATGATCAGGGAACCAGAAGAGGCTTTGGTTCCCGACATGAGGCCCTTGCAATTCCCAAAACACAAAATGGAGCTGCAAATGGGCAAATCACTCACTTCTCTCATCTTTCCCAATTGAGAGCTACATGTGTATATTGCTATCTCAAAGCCGTCCGTCCTATTGGTATATGTCGATATCGACGCCCCCTGCTTCTAAGTTCATAGAGCGTCTATTGGACATTTTTTCGTGCACCTTATCTCGTTATTTAAGGGCGTATTCCACCAAGCATGCCAAATGGCGCCGTGCGGGCGTCGCACAGGCGCCACATGGGCGCCGAGTTAACACCTGTCAGGTATATATAGAACTTTTGTAGTGGAGCAGGCCACTTGTTCAACGCTGGCTGCTGTGCGGCTGTTGCACGGCCAAGACCTGCTAGAAACTAATGAAATAGCTTTTGTCTGTTACACGCCGGTGACGCCCGTACGGCCACCATAATGGGCACTAGCGTGGAATGGGCCTCCCTATAAGCAAGTTTATTCATGCCTGATGAAGTTGAAATCTGGGCTATCTGGTAAATATATATGCACCCCTTATGTAATGGCGTCGGCCAAGCAAATATCTGGCAACGTATTCTTTTACCTTAGATGATTATGAACGTATTACGTTTATATTTTTTTTGTACCTGAAACAGGGGAGCGGTTGCCTTGCAATTTATGGTATTCCAGCTCCAATTTGGTGGGGTAAACATGATTATCGCCTCTGTGATACTTCATATATGGACAATTGCCAACTAAACAGTCCATACTCAATCTTACGCTTTATTTTGTCTCAGCAGTCATATCTTGCAAAACAATCCAAATAACCTTGCAATCACATCCGAAAACGTTCCATCCCAAAACTGTCCCAGTTAGGCCAGTCTTACTCAGGTCACTAGACCACATTGACTGGCACTCTCCTTGTTGATCTTCTTACTACCAGAAGCAGGATCTCTGATGGAAGAGTGAAGTATTCTTCCACCAGATCTTTAGCCATGCTTGAAGAATGCAGCACTCTCAATGCCCCTTATTCGTGTTAGCATTTTCTTTTTTTGTGTACTTTTCTAAAGAGACTATATACTTTGCTATCAATTAGCTAAGCTAATAGTGGTTTCTAATGAGTATTTATAGTTTTATAATCAACATGTTCAAAACCATACTTTGCTCCGAAATATTTATATTGAGCCTTTTTTGGCTAGTAAGCGACTGGACCTGGCCAACCTCGAAGTTGAAGACAGAGGTTGGTGGCCAATATTCGCCAGTCTACGCATTGTTTAACCAAACATTGCACGGCTTAAGGCCTCTGTCCTTTGGCTGACGAAAACGGTGCAAATATTTTGCGCTCTTCTAATAGCCTATTTACATTTTGCGTTTTCGATACTAAAGGTCCGATGGTAAAGGTCCAATGTAAATAGGCTTTTAAAAGAGCCCAAAAATCTACATTGTTTTCGTCGGCCAATGGAAACGGGCCTTTATACCGGAGACACACCAACCGAGTCAAGGCGGCGATCTCTGGAATCGCCGAGATAAAATGGCATATATGTGGGATATTATTTCATAGGACTATCTGCTGCTCATAATTTAGCATCTTGGAAGCAATCATCAGATGAAATATGATAAAATAGCTCACATATACACCATTTTGGGTTGGCGATTCCGGAAATCGCTGCGTTTCTCGCTTGGTGTCTCCGGCTTTAGCATGCCAAAGGGTAACTCGTGTATTGTCGGGGCGGGGAGGAGGCACTCACCGCTGGTGTTCCACACTGCGGTGTTTCCCGTGGTCGGGGAGGTCCGCAGGCAGTACTCGATGTGGTCGAGCGACTCGCGAGGGGAGGCGAGCAAGTCCCGGAGCAGCGCGATGTAAGAAATGGCCAGCCTCAGCGTATCAATCTTCGACAGTCGCTTCTCTGAGAGTCAATACAAGTTTGAGTATCAGCACAGGGTGATTTGAATCAACAATGAAAAATGAACAGAGACAATGATGATTTACTACGGGAATTGAAAATATCTAGACCAGAAATATTATTAGCATTGTACAGCGATTCTAATTCATATTATACAGACAGTTGGGTTGAGTATCATCCACCCTACATATAACATCACCTTAACATTTATATCGTCATTTATATCAGTCTCTCTTTTGTTGTTTCTCTTTTTAATTCGTATTTTGTTTTGTTTCTGGGCTCCAATGTAATTACTTATTATTCTTTACACAGTTACGATAAACTATTGGGCTGATAAATTTGTAAGTTTTTTCTAAATTCAAATTCCTCGAATATACTCAAGGTAAACCTGTTACGGGTCTTTATTCATGTAATACAGGGCCGATCATAAGTTGACCGCCCTCCGACACCTGTGTAGAGTAGGCTGCATACATGTAACTTTCTGAACAATAATTTTGGAAGATACTGCTTCCTCGTTTCATATATAATCTTAACAAAATGATAACTATCTAAATCAATATCTAATTCGGCTTATATAACTTGTCCAAACTTTATTATACTCAAATATCGTGTTTTCTTATTTGGTGATTTAAACAAATCCCTGATAATAATTCAGTGCATTTAAAACGATGGGTAACGTATCAATGAGTAGCATGATTAATTATGTATTCATTTCCTTGGTGAAAAATGGGACAGACAACTTACAGAGTACAAAAATCCAGAGTTGGCGGAGAAAAAGTTCGAAGAACAAGAAGTGACAATGGCATAAAGTTGAAGACATTGAAGGTTAGAACAAGCATTGTACTATGCTGCGTATTATACGGAAACTGGCTTACTATCTTCGTATGTCAAAAATACGCCTTTTCCACGTGAAATTATTGATCACATACATTCCGATGCCGTAGGCAGAGGGATGTATGTGATCAATAATTTGACCAAGTATTTTGACGTACGAAGATAGTCAGCCCGTTTACGTATTATTATATACCTAAAAATGGCGATATTTTATCTAGTCACGTGATCACATACCCCGTACGGCACACTGTGCCGTACGAAAATAAATACGACATGGGTAGGAGAGGGCAGTATGTGTAGATTGTTTTTGCATAGGTATATAATAATGAGGTATACATGTGAATGTAAAGTGGGATTCACACGATTGGATTCATGTTCCTCACAGGGTGTTTGTCTGAGGCAATCCTGCTGAGATTCTGTTCTCGAACATAATTTCTTCGCCTTATAGGGTTCCATTTCCCTGGGACGTGTTTTCCCCTGTAATTGTTGGCGACCTTTACCCCTAAAAGGGAATAGAATCTCATGAGATTTCGAACCCTGTGCGGTATGTGAATCCCACCGTGTGAATTCTACTTTAAGTGGAATTCACGCCGTGGGATTCATGTCCCTCACAGGGCATCTGTCCGAGACAAATCCTGCTGATATTCTGTAGTCGAACATAATATCTTCGTCTAGATTGAAGGGTTCTATTTTCCCTGAGACATGTTTTTTCTCCTGCAATTGTTGGCGACATTTACCCCTAACAAAGAACAGAATCTCATGAGATTTTGAACTCTATGAGGTACATGAATCCCACCCTGTGAATTCCATTTAAGGTATATGAGAGTTCTTTTGAGTGTGTTTTAGAGTTTAAACTGCTTTATGATCACGTGGAAAAGGTCGGATTTTTCCTACGAATAGGAAACCCTTTCCCCACAATGGGGGAGGTACCCGTTTGTTAATGAAGGAACTATCAAACTAGATCGCTTGCCTCCAGGCTGATCCCCTTAATTGCATGGGGAATGCAACAGAGGTAGAGAGAAACACATGTCAAGTCAAGGATTCAGTCACATTCAGATAACACATCGTAAAGTTTATTGATAATTTATCTTTGTAAGTGAAGTCGTCAATGTTAAAGTAAGTATTTGAGACGTGGCATTAGAATTCGTTAACAAGATTAAATGTTGAATTAAGAAATCCATGTCGTTGCTCAATATCCATTTGCTGACACGAAATGTGCCTTCCAATAATAAGATATAGTAATTGCATGCTTTGTACCAATGGCACAATTCAGAGTTTATCATTATGCATACATATCACGCCTTACCTCACCCACCCCAAAATATATGTAGTAACCATGGTTATCAACCATACTATGTCCCATTTATCCATTACACATTTGATGTATTCTGTATTTGTATCTGTATTTCTGGGCTATATACTTTGTAAAGGTTATTGTGTAAGCGTGCATGATTTGTAAGGATTATGTATATCATTTTGACAGTATTTCTTGCATGAAATATTGTTTATATAATACAGGTGTTGCCGTTCAACGCCACCTTCCGGCCCACTGCCTAGATACGCGGCCGCTCGGACAAACACCGCGAGTCCGGCGGTATGCATATAGAGACATATAGCAATCACACCTAGAGTGTGAACGGTGGGTGTGATTGCAGGAGTGTTGTTTTTTGACAGATTAAATTGCTGGAACAAACTAGGGTATTGTATTAACAAGTCTGGGTTGTCTAAACTTCACAGTTGATAATTGTTTTGGTTCTAACTTGTAAAAAGATAAGCATATTATAGCTAGGCTTGCCAATGTATTAATGTGTATTCAATTTCGGTCATCCTATGTTATCTAAGCTATATCTAAAGTATTATTGAGGCGATATGCATGTATGAGACACCAAATTTGAGCTGAGATACCATAGAATGCGATGCAATCCTTATTATTTCTCTGGCAATATTGTACAAGTGTATTCTGAACATATTACGCTCATACACTCAGTGGTCCCATGCTAAAGTATACGTTGCCAGGTGAATGTTTGTCTTCCGCCGTGGGGTAACCAAGCAGATAAGGTACGACACCGGCCTATTAGGAGGATTTACTTACTCTACCGAATTTGAATATTTACTGTAAGCGTGTGCAGATAATATGTACACAATATTGACTGATATCAGATACAAGCGGCTGTATGCTGCGAGCAGTTGATTCTTAGTAATATCCGGGCGTATGCGATGATATTGCGTAGAGTCAAGTCTGAGGAGCATACGGCCGCTTTTAACTGAAACCAGTCTATATTGTAATCATTATCCACTTTTTCTAGACAAGTGGCATATCAATATCAGTTCTTTTTAGTTATGCACTATTTTCCCCATCGGACTTTTTTTTCCGTATGCGCCCTCTGGAGCATTCAACATATCCGTACGCGCCAGTTATGTCCATACACACTCCCTATGTGTTTCCTAGGGACACTATGTACCTGAAAGTACCTCAGATTTAAGAGGTGGAAGACCGGCAGTACTGCCGAACCCGGTGTATATGTAACAATGCATTCCCTAATAAAAAATTATCCAAAAAAAACCCCAAAAAAATGTATTTAGTGGGATTCTCATTATGGGATTCATGTACCTCACAGGGTGTTTGTCTAAGACAAATCCTGCTGAGATTCAGTACAGGAACACAATCTGCTCGTTTGAATTGTATGGTTCCATTTTGCCGAGACAATGTTTTTTCCTTGGAATTTACAGGGGCATCTTGGTGAGACAAATGGACCTGCTGCAACTATGTACCTGAACTAGCCAATACGAGGCCAGCAATCATGATTATATGTTTGTAACACCCCTCACCTCAAGTGTTCTTCAGTACCAGGGTGATTGTTCACTGTGACTATGTCTGAGATTATGTACCAGGTGTGTCCTCCCATGTAAATCAAATTCGCCATTTTTCCTTGAGACTGATCAAAGCACTTTGCCATGAGAATTTTGTACCAACCGAGAATTGTTTGAGACTAGGGGAAAGATGCGAAGTAGACCAATCTCATGTACGTGGGTCTCTACGTGTGAATCCCACTTTAGGTGGATAATAAAATCTATGTAACGAGTGCAGTGGGACAAAGGTTGAGGTGCACGTGTAGGCCTATGTGAATAGTTTATCAGGTCATTTCGTGATGAATGTGTTCAGGCTAGAGACGTATCCTCACATATGTCTATAGATGCACTGTAACGTCAATATTAATTGAAGTAGGAAATCATACCCTATTTCATTTTCGAAAAGGACTTTCGTATTTACAACTAAATTGGCAATCTTGTAATCGGTTTGATATTATCGTAAAACCGGATGAGTTTTAATCTTGGCTCCCGTATGCCACGACTGGAGTTTGGCGTAGTGATATCACGAGGCGGAGCCGAGTGGTATCCGGAACCAAATTCCAGGAGTGGCATATGGGAGCCAAGATTAAAACGAATCAGGTTTTGATTTTATCCTACCCCTCTCTACAATAATTTAATATTAAAACCATGAATGAAAATCATCAAAATTCTGTATGCCCCTAGTGGCATACAAACGTCCGTATGCCAGTCAGCGTGGCATACGGAATCTCAATGTTAAGCCTATGGGATTTTATATTAAGGGTGGGATAAAAATACAGCACAAAGGGAAAGAAATCCGTACCATATGGAAAGGTGGGGACGTACATGCGTAGCTCTTCGAAGGCCGAGTTGATGCTCATCATTCTCTTACGTTCCCGGATGTTGGCGGCGTGACGGTGGATTCTGTGGCAGACGACACTTGGTAAATCTTTCATTCAATAAACTAACACCTCTATTTCACAATCGATGTAAGATAATTTAATGGTAAGGTCTGGCGTCCACCTACTACGATATGGCTCCGATATCGTCTACGATGCACCTCCTGATACAAATTCAAAATCGCGATGGAAGGTCACCTAATATCGGGGCAGTTGACCACGTTTCTGCGATTAGACACTGATAAAAACCCCATACAATGCATGGTGGATTGGCACGTATAGGCATATGTCTACGATTTTGCACCGTCCCGATATGTCTCCGATATTTTTTTTTGTATCGGTGCCATATCGGAAGGTCTAACATTCTATCGTAGTAGGTGGACGCCAGGCCTTACAAACAAAATTATGACATTGACAGCTGCCTTTCTTGAACCTGTACTCCTACCTCTATAAGCCATTTTCCATTGGTCGATTATTCGGTACTGATCTGTAGTTGGGAACCACCAATAGACTCAATTAATCGGTGCCCTTTCGTCGGCAAGTTGAAAATGGCTTCATGATGCATTTTATAACTTCTAAACACCCTTGAGACATTTAATGACATATTTTACTAATTCTACTCCTTTGCCTTCATAAACTATTAAAATTCTGTTCTAACATTTGTGTTGCTCTTACGATATGTGTGGAAAATCGATGCATATTTATTATACATTGTTAGAAGCAATGTTTTAAAGGGATTGATCCATCGAGATTTGAAGACTTCACAAACCTCGAGAATGAGAAGAACCTTCACCAAACTCCAATTTCCACATACTACTGCCACTGTTGGCGAGGACTAATGGTTGGATGGTAAATAGAAACAACTACTATCGCAATCAAAGTAAATCGCACATGTGAAACACGTTATTATTTTCAAAGAACTCCTTGGTCTCAGATGTTTTCTTGTGGTACATTCATCCTCAATATGTGCAGAATAAATCTGATAAAGTAGAGTGTATCCCGGATGCTCCTATTATGCCGCACGGATATGTGATTACGTTGTAGGATAGGCTGCTGACTTTGGTCATGCACCATTGGATCCGCCGATTGGAAAAATGTATAACATTATGTTCCTAAGTTCTATGGAAACATTCCAAATGATAATCTTTGCGCTATAAAATCATGTGATAAAATGGTACCTACCCAGAGCCGTACTCCATCTGGTTGCTGGAAAATTAAAAAATTGAAACAGCTTGAATTTGTAAAAAGGTTTTCTATTCTCTCACTGCTAACTTATTAGTTTAGGTTATTTGCATATCGCTGTGGGTATTCTACACCTGAGCTTCATTTACTATTCACATATACCTGTATGCCTGATGGCTTTCTAAAAATAAGAGCGTTCATTCATTCGATACACTCACATTTTGTTTAACTTTTAACGATCCTGTCCAGTATCTTTTTGTAATCGATTCAAAATATTCTCATCCCAATCTCAAATAGATAGCATTGTGTAATAAAAATCGTATTCAGCGACTATTTCAGTTTATGAACAGTTTTAACATATACGGGTCTGAAGAAATCCAATGGCATTTACTTTTTTTCAGAAATGGAGTTATGCACAGGGCAGATCTTCCACTGCTATAATAACTTAGAAGAAGAATAACTCACCTGTGGTAATAATGGCCGTCGTCTGGACCGCCGCGCGGCACTGCGGCCCTGACCGGCCCTCCTCCCGGCGCCCGCCGGTCATCGTACCCGACGCCGCCGGGATCTGCGTGCAGGGTCTGCCCGCCGTACTCCCCGGCGCCGTAACCACCGCCCGCCTCCCCGCCGTCGCCGCCGCCGCATCCGTTGAGGTCGTAGCCAGCGACGGGGTCTGTGACAGGCGTGTGGCGGTAGTCGGGGTCGGGCTGGGCCGGGTCGTGGTGCGGGCCGGGCGGCAGGTAGACGCTCTCCCCGGGAGGCGCCGGGGCGAGGGGCGGCGCTCCGTAGTCCGGCAGGCCCAGGTATCCCATCTCACCCAGGTAGCGCCCATCCACGCCCGCCCCTCCCTCACACTCGGACATCTCCGCTTGTCGTGTTATGATATGATCTGTCATAGGCTTCTGATGATTTTAGTTTCACAATAGTTACTTCTTTCGTCTATTTAATCAATGGTGAATTAATTCATTCGAGCGTATGTTTCTGGAGGCCTCTGTTCACTCCATCTCCAGTGGACGAATCACTCTTACTGTAGCTTAGCCTAGAATACCAAATTCCGCCTTTTGACAATTATGAGGAGTTGACTTGCATTCAGTGTTTCTTTTGGGTATCTTCCTATATATTCCGAGTTCATCTGCATTTCTAGGTACAGGGCAGAAGTTGAATACCAGAAACATATACACTAAACATTATCCAACTAATTCGCAAATCGGCTCCGCTGTTGAAGGCTTCCCGATAAGGACAAAGTTTAGATTTGTTGCCATTTATTTCCTATGGCTTTTATGTAGGATCCAGTCTTCTAGAGGTTACAGTATGTTCATCCGTAGTATGATCAATTATAACACTGGTCAATCATGGAACGAGGCTCAACTTCGGTATCAAATGTCTTGTTCTGTTGTCTTTCTATGTTGATAAATTTCATGATATATTCTTTGCAATCAACGTTTTGGGTGGAAGGTCAACACATTTAGTGGGAATATTCTGTATCATGAAAATGGGATATCCAACTGCAAATGGTATCTCAGGTCCAAAAAGATCTAAATAGTTTATATCAGGCTCACCTTGGAACTCGAAACCTCAATCAGGTCGCATCTATGATGAACCTCCGCTTTGCTCCATGTCCTTTTCATTATCTGACATCTTTCCATGTTTTTGCATCGGGTATGACTGATCCATGATAGATCCCTACTTTCAATGTTCAGATACAGGCCCGAGGTGAAGGAGGGAGGGGCGGGCAGTGCAGCGCGCTGATTGGTTAATAACCCCTCCCCCCTCCCATCCAGCATGGCGTCTCGCAGAATTATCTGATCACCATGGTTTCGTTCCTGGTACACTGCATGGCGCTGTCGGGTTCCCCGCTTAGTTCACTGAATGACTTATTGCCTACCCTCTGTACATGACAGCCCTTCTCCCATTTGTTCCTCTTTATCATGATCTCGTGTAAATATCTCCACCTTCGACTTTGTAAAAGTAAAGTATGAACATATTGTGCATGGACCTACTTCCAACGCGTTCATAGCAAGAATATACGAAAAGTCCGAGCTATCGAACTGCTCCATTGTGGAATCGAGTAAATGCACCCACTCAAACGGAGCCATCGAAAAAATAAAGACCTGTCATCAGAATGAATAAAGCTTTCTAAATATGCTTGTTGACCTCAAATGGTTGATTTTTAGACTCTTTACAAGTAAGGTGGTTTTACCCACTGGTAACCCTCTCCCTATGTGCCTGGGGAGAGGTGACACCTCCATATACTACTTTTAGGATATCGGCAGACGAAGAGACAATCTATAAATGGTTAATCGAAGGCACTCATCAAACATGATAATTCAACACATCATGATAATATTAATAAGGATGGCGCAGTATTGGTAAACTAATTTTCACACATGTTTTTCCCATTCGTTCATTTCAATTGAGAGAAGCATAGGTTAGCTGATATTATACCTCGGCCATTCTATGCTTGCAAACATCCACTGCATCTTTTATGGTATGAACGTTGGGGCAATTGCATAATGTCCTTTTTCTTCAAAGTCAGTGATATCGCGTAAATTCATATCTCATTCTCTTTCTATACAATGGCCATTATTTTCAGTACCGCCTTCTTGCTTTAAAAGTGAAGTCATTGGAATTAGTAACTTCTGGAGAATATATTTAGGGAGCTGTGGCTTGGGGGCTGCTTCTATTATGCACCTAAAAATGTCTAATGAGAACACACAGGGAGTGTGTATCACCATCCCCGGAGCATGCAGATATGATGCATGCTCTGAGTTTTGATAAAGCGCGCATACGAAAAAAATAGTGCGGACTGACAAAAATTACATGCCCTAATGGACTAATATTGGTACACCACTTGTCAGGAAAAGGTGGATAATGAATACCATATAGACTGGTTTCATATAAAAGCGGCTGTATGCTCCTCGGAGTTGAATTTGCACAATATCCTTGCATGCGCTCGAATACTACTACCCGTCATCCCTCGGAGAATACGACCGCTTGTATCCCAAAACCATATTGTCTATTTCTTCACTAGAATTATCCTAGACACACATAGGTAAGTGTACTTGGACAAGTACCCAAGGTGCTTCTGGAATATATTTTCCTTCTGTGTATTACCCCAGGTATATATTTTCATCATCCTGCCTTGGTGCACCGCGATGAAAGCATGCTTCATAACTTTTAGTTTACTTGTTAATATTTAGATATGACAAATTTATGAGTTTTATACTTATATGAAACTTATCATGGATGAGGCCTGTGTATTTTTCACTTAAATACAAGCTACATTGTTTCACTTCAATACAAGTTTGATTGTTGTCCCATTGCATTATTTTAAAGTTATTGTATTTCGATATTAAATATGATATATATGATATTGCAAAGACACTATGCCCTGTGTCCTCATTCCTCCCCTTATTATAATCTTTACATGGAGATTTCCTTTACCAAACATCTATTTTCTAATAAATGATAGCAATAGGCGGAGTATGTTGATCGTATAAAGCAATTGGTTTACGATAGGAGTTTTAGATAAATGATTTTAATATCTAACCTTTTATGTCATATCATATGAATTGCTATCCATCCATCAATTTCCGTTTTATATTCCCTATAAACAGAACCATATAATCTGAACCACCGGTTGAATACTACAAGTTTTATTCCATATGTTGATGTATAATGTCTTTTTATTGGCTAATCGCGCGGTCTACTAATTCGGTTTCCTCCAGTTCTTGTGTTCCACTTTCGCCTGTCACCCGCACGTGTTTGAGCTGAGCCTGCGGTCAAGTGGGTCTCCCGCTGGGTACTAGCGGCCACCTGTCGGTAACAGGCGGGTGCTGGTTATGGGCGAGCTGGGACCGACATTCTGATCGTCTGTTTGTGTGAAGAACGCAGGCTCAGCCAACGCCTTCTTCATATGAATATTTCCACACAGAGATTCATATGGTGATTCAAACGTATGCATTCTAAATGTGAATAAGTAATTGAAACAATTGAAATTAAATGTTTAATTTCCATTTATGTTTACAGCACATGTATATAAGAATTCTGAACTATCCCTGTGTGTGTTCTCGCTATATCTTTGTACATTAAAAGCCACAAATAAATATGTTTATAGTAATTCTGAATGCATATTAGAATGAATCTGCATTCGTAAAACCTCGGGAGTGAACAGTATAGACTTTGCTATACCTTGGTTATAAACATCTCCCTCTGTCCTCCATTTCTCCATTTACTACTTCTTTCAATCCCACGTTCTTCATTATCCACAACAAAACTTGTGATATGGTGGGGGTCTGGGAACATGGTTTTGTCGTTCATAGAACAAGCTTTTAAGTAGGCTCAACATCGTGGTTCGCGCTGCCGGCATCCGGCTGGTAGTGGGCGGGCGGCGGGCGGCGGGCGGCGGGCGGCGGGCGGTGAACAGTGGGTGAGTGGCGGCGTGCCGGGAGAGGAAGCGCAGTGCACGGATGGGTTGCAGCATGGGGCGGTGATAGTCCCTGGTTGTCATATTGAGACCAGGCCGGAACGATGGCTTTGTTATGGGCGGGTGGAGGTGGGGGGTTAGCTGAAGAGCTGAGGTGCAGCAGGAGGCTGAAACGGATGAAGCCTCTGACACGCGTCCTCTCTCTAAGCCCACTCCGCGGAGCGTGGCCGACAATGGCCGAGGACTGCCGACAATTACCGACGACGGACGAACGCCGTGCGGACGCCAACACAGACCACACGCGACAAGCAGAAACCAATTAGCAGGCATTCCGCCGATGCGCATGCGTAAACGACCGCGGGCGGAAATGGCAGCAGTGATGGAGATTTCCTGTCGCAGTCAGTCGGCAATGATGGCGATTGTGAGGCTTTTGTCTGAGCTTTGATTAAGCGCAGACAACATTTAGACAGACGCCTGTACCTAAATGTTGTCCCCATGATAGATAATTCCTGATCGGCGCTGATTTAGGTGATGCTGGGTTGGAAAACATGGTTAAGTGATAATTAATCGCAGCCTTCAGCGTCACATCCAAGTGGTGTTGTCAGAAATATAGTTCTTTTTACTGAGGTCTAGTTCCTTGCTTGTCCTGAGTGTCCGGTTCATAACCGGTGTTTTGTCCCGTACGTTAATTGCCTATTTTGTAATTCCTGAACGGCCTCCACTTGATGGGTAGGTTGATAAAGGCAGTGATTAATTCTAGACCCATCCCACACTATTGCAAGTGCCAGTGAAGTAAAGAGAAATACAAAGAGTATTCATGTTTAATTATGAGAACTCGTGTATTTAAAATGTGGAAAGAGAAAATCGTAGATATCATAAAACCCGACACAAAATATATAATGAAACAAAACCGTTCACATATGGCTCATAATGAATTGTTCCTGGAATGCAAAAAAAAATAACGTTGCAGTAAAAAATTATGTAAATGTTTAAAAATTACTTTCCATATAATTCAGTGTAATGTTAATGTAAATAATGTAATTGTTTTGGAAATAAATTCGGGTATCGGCGCTTAATGGTTCGGCTTGTTCTCGTATGACATGTCATCCCCTTCTCAGAGCTTCAATCTCGCCGAAATAACTTTGTAGTCAACATTATGTAAATGTTTCAAAATTACTTTTAAGACAAGTAATGTGGAAATATGTCCGGGCGTCAGCGCCTGGCCGTGTGTTTTGTTCTCGGCTTGTATGTTTCCTCACAGGGATGTCAGTTGGGGTCAGAGAAAATATTGTACAAATCGTTATTTGAAACTTACTGTCTCAGAGACTGAGCAACACTACAAACACACTGGTGTCAGTCATAGAATAGGGCTAACGGCCTGTGGGTAGGTTCAAACCAAAGTTTTATCGGCGTGAATGAGGCTTGTTGGATATTTTTTTGGTTTGCACAAGGGAAAAGAATCATATCTAGGCCTACTCAAAATAGAAAAGTGTCTTTCGATGGAAAAACTGGAGACGGATGTCCGTTGAGGTCAGAAAAGAAGTAGAGATATTTTTCATGTGGAATTTGCTGCCACAGAGTGACTGGGAAAACATGGAACGCATGTCAGGTTTAGCCATAGCATGGGGCTGGGGATATATTAAAATGGGTAGGTTCAAATACCCGTTTTAGTGACATGAATAAGGCTCGAATACTTTTTAATCGTATACATATACTGAAAATAAAAGGTACTTATAAATGAAAATAACTTGGTCCGTACTCCGCCAAGTTTGACTGCGGGTTAATTCACGAAACGAAGCTGAGTGAATTACGTAGCGGTAAAATGAGGAGGAGCACGGACGAAGTTATTTTCATCGAGTTGGTTTCTGATTTTATCTCATCCTGTATATCATTATCACTTAACAAAGCAAATCACTGAATTAGCCATTGGGTATTGGGTACAATACCTTCACAGCCATGGAATATGAGTTCCTAACGTTAAGCCTATGGGAAAAAATACCTTGGTGAGATAACTAAGAGAATTGTCTGAGACTGGGGAAAAGGTGTGAAGTACACCCGTCTCAGGTACATTAGTCTCCAAAGCGCCAGATCCACTAATGTGGGATTCACACGATGTGATTCATGTACCTCATGGGTTGTTTTTCGGAGACAAATCCTGCTGAGATTGTGTACTCGAACACAATGTCTTCGTCTAAATTATAGGGTTCCATTTCCCTGATACATGTTTCCCCCCCCCCCCCCCCTGTAATTGTTAAAGACATTTCCCCCTAAAAAGGAACAAAATCGCATGAGATTTTGAACCCTGTGAGGTACATGAATCCCATCGTGTGAATCCCATTCAAGGCGACCAAGCGAATGCGTCTGCCATCCATGTGACTGTGCGAATCCCATGCGATGATATTCAATATATTGAATATTGTCATAAGGCATTCGCATATCAATGCAAACGTCTGCGAACGTCTGCGAACCCAAATTCGCATGGAAAATCGCCTTAGTGGATCTGGCGCTTAAGTGTGAATCCCGCTTTATACTCGGGAATACATCTCCACTAAATGCTTCTTAGTAGACCATATAGTAAAATCCCATTGCATGAGAAGACACGGGTGCACGGTTAAACGTTCTCGGTGAGGCTCGTTTCACTGCCTGTTGTCAGAGAGGAGACTGACAGTTGTGAGAAGCCTTCACTCTGTGTGTAAAGGACCATTCGTCCTGAGAAGGAGCGGCTGAGTGGATCGTCGACCATGTTGAGTGTTGACCACTCCTGTGAGATGTTTGCAAAATGCGATCCCCGACACAGGCTCTCACGTCAGATGACTTGGTATGCTGCCTGGAAAACTGAGATACACACCTACAGAAATCAGCTTATATAAGTCATGAGCGTGGTGTGAGGGAATATAAACCACATGGAGAAAGAACATCAGAGGTTCCAGGTATGGACATAGTCTTTTATGATGCACATTCTTTTAGAATGCACAGTGAGGGTTTTGGAAAGAGTGATTGGCACCTATCAATCATGTCTGACCTACATGACGTCCGTCGCGTGTTTGTACCGATCTTTTGAGAAGGGTAGAAGTGTGTAAAGGCTGCTTGAGTCGCGCACTTACTCCTCCTCTCTCATGTTCATGAGATCTCATATCTTCTACTCGATTCACAAACGCTTTCTACAGGCTTGCTGAAAATATTTCGTTTCAATCTTGATTTGAGAACAGCCCTGAATAACAAATTCTCATATCATATTCTCTTTATAGGCTGTGCGTTGTTGGTGGATCTGAGTGATTAGCCGAGAACATTATGCCATCGGGTCCAAGCTAATCATTACATTTCTTTTTCCGAATTATAGATATCCTTGCATCAGATTTTGTACTGACCAGATGTACTGGTTATCATTATTACATGAAGAAAGGGTTAAGCGCCAGATCCACTAAGGCGTTTTTACATGCGAATTTGGGTTCGCGTATGTTCACTCGGTCGCTTGAAATTCGCACGAAAAATCGGTTCAGTGGATCAGGCCGTCGCATGGAATTCGCTTGGTGTTCGCATACGTTCGCATGGACATACGAATGCCTTGCGACAATATTCAATATATTGAATATCATCGCATGGGATTCGCACAGTTGCATGGGTCGCAGACGCATTCGCTTGAAAATTCCGTCGCCTTAGTGGATCTGGCGCTTTAGGGTAGCCAAAAGGATTCTGTTCTGAGTTGTTTCGGTGCATTTAGATGTACCGAGTTCAAAGAACGAGGTAAGTGTAACACACCTAAACAACAAGGAACAGATTTCCGTCGGCTACCCTCCCTCTGTCATCTTATTATCATATATCTAAACATAATCAAAAACGCTATTTTGTTATATTACGGGTTTGACTGATACCATGTTACTGAGTGACGAATGTAGGCTAATCCATACAGGAAATGTGCGACAGTTGTGCACGTGCAACGAAATCGAAACCAGGTGAAGCGCCAAATCCATTGAACCGATTTTTCATGCGAATTAACGGTCGCAGACGTTCGCAGAAAGTTTGCATGGCTATGCGACCGGCATGAGATGATATCAAAACTTTTTAACATTTTCGCACGGTCGCACATAGTCACACGTAGTCGCATCATTTTTTTTCATAATACCGCTAGGAGCAGGGTAATCTGTTTTAGGTCTTACATAAATATTTCCCACAGGGGGGGGGGGGGGGGGACTCTTTAAATTGCATTCCAGAATCCCGAATTCAGTCCCATTAAATCACTTTGCATTCGGTGCAGTGGATCTAGCACTCGCATGGCATTCGCACGGCAGTCACAACACCCAGTAGCATGACATTCGCTTTAGTGGATCTCAACAACTGCTGTAGTTGATCTGGCGTTCGCATGGCATTCGCATGGCTGTCGCATTGTTGCACGGTCGCACAGTCGCGTGGGATGGCACACAGAATCGCATGAAAATTCCTTCGCCTCAGTGGATTACACAGCGAGGTGACAAAACTCAACTAGTTTCCATCTGTTCTATCGTCTCTCGTTGCCTCGTGTCTAATTATTAGGCCATCACCAAGTCCACCTGTCTTCAGTCTTCTTCTGGAATTTGATATAACAACACAGATAAATGACCACCCTGTAAATTCAAAATCACGTCCATCGCCCGTTGTATGTTCTCTTCGGAGAGTAGTGTTGCCCCACACTTGACCCGTGTCATCTCAAGCGATATTGAGAGTTCCGGTGCCTAAAAGTGGGGAGGTGACATCTTCTTGTTTACTTACATTTATTCTCTCTCCCTTCAGGTAAAAAAGTAAGAGCTGGTAGACTACTTTAAAGCTCACTCGTTACACCCGCATTTACAGTGTGGTTGTCGAGAAAGACAGGTCGTCAAACGGGCGGGATTTCTGAGATGAAAATGTCGTCTGCTGCGTTTGTTGTGTTCTATATCTTCTGTTTCCATGTCCCCAGTGGCCATAGTTACCTTTGGGCCTACATCCTCGGCCAGCCCACTGCAGAGGGCGCTTACGACCACGTCCATTCTCACGTCACCGGCGACGTAAACCGGACGCCGTGGGAACGGGTATCGAACGTTTCCGTCCACAGCAATAACTCCGACGTCAACGACACACAACGATGGGAGGTGAGCTGACGCAATATCTTAAATATGAAAGTAGATGGGTGGGTATTTAGATATTTTGTAGTGGGTAGAGAGAGTATGCATAATCTGGAGACGAAGAAAGATATCATCATTTTCACTAATTTAAGTGAATGTTTCACTGCGGCATCTGATTTAGCTGGTGTAGTCTGGTTGGATCTGCCAAAAGCTAGGTGAGTGTGAAAATCCTCACTGTTAGACACCATTTGATCGCAATCAGTTATTTCTTTTGGGTCCTTCGTTATAATGATTCAATCATTGCGCAGCTACAGCTTGGTTTTAACGACAATGTAATTTTGTAGGTACACGTATAAAAGAGATGGTTGTATTTTCAGCCATGCTGGGCAGACCGGGAGTGCGGGCGCGGTGAGTTCTGTGACCGGCACTACGGCACCTGCTTACCACACGCCCCACCTGGCGCCCCCTGCCGACGAGATGGGCACTGTAAGCGCCGCCTCCAGTGTGTCCACGGACGCTGCCGCCACCCAGTGGTACAGCCACGACCAGGTAAAGCCAAAGACAACGATAACCAATGGCCCTGATTTACTAGGTCAATCCCTATTTGATTGCCTTTGAAATAGCCAAGAATGACAGTGTAAAGAATGTCAAGAGGCTAGATTAGAGGTTAGAGATATAACGGAGTCTTGCGTTTGCTTGTACAGGGTCAAGTTAAGACCATAGTAGTAATATGTATGTGGCGTGTCCACCCGCCGACGAGAAAGCCACCGATTATATGTAACCTGCATGTACCAAAGTCGGTCGATGGTTCTGTTTGAGATATTATCGGTGTGCATAATCGGTGGTGGTCAGAATAAACGTTCTTTTTCCATGAAAATTATGATTGTCGCCTACCAATTTCAGACACTCGAGTTCATTAAGCCACGGATTCATTCAACCTTGTTTGAGTTCGTCGTTTGCCTCACAAGTCGGTCTGTGATGTCATTGACCCTTTCTGTTTCTACCTGACAATTGTTGTATTTATGCTAAATGTCATAATCGGCAGGTGGGAACACCACATAATTTGATCATCGATTCTGCAGAAAATAAGGTATCAATACGAATTGTAACTGCACATTTATTAGTTCTTGAGTTTCGCCAATTACACGAATGATTATTCCATATCACCCTACCTGAACATTACATAATCAGGGGCGACAGAACCTTTTGAAAGCTGGAGGGGGCGAACTGAAAAATTTCTGACTTTTTTCTTGGTATGAAGTGAGACTCGACATTGGCCTGTTCCACTGGATTTACCGTGAATCTGCGAAAAGTCTGTGAAAAGTCTGGGCTTAGCCATCATTGTACGCTAATAAGTCAGACTTTGACATTTTTCCATGGTGAAAAGTCAGACCTTAGCCATTGTCACATGATAAAAGGTCAGACTTTGATATTTTTCTGTGATGGAAATTCAAAGCCTAGCCATTGTTACATGCTAAAAAGTCAGATTTTGAATTTTTTTACAGTGAAAAGTCAAGGCTTAGCCATTGTTGCATGCTAAAAAGTTAGACTTAGACATTTTTTAATGCTGAATTTTGCACCGTAGTGGGGTTGTAATTATTGACCCTTTAGTAGTTGTTTAGGTAGCTAGCTCATTGTCTTATGCTCTTCCGTCTTCTTACTTATGTAGAGAGTTTTAGGGGATAGAACTACTTGCTTAGCGGAGTCACCGAGACATGGTGACCTCACATCTCGATGACCTGAGAGGAGGAAAGACAAACACTGCAATTAAAGTTAATCGCTTTAATCTCCTGAGAAGCAATCTGTGTTATACAAATACAGGCAGTATTATCCAATGCGATGTTTTAGTCTCATTGACCATGTTGTACAAACCATATAATGAAATTTCAGCTTAATGTCCGTAAATGTTCTGTTTCGTTCAATCGTTCATAGTTGACATTGTCCTTGCAGTTGTTCACTTCAGTTCCCATGTTTTGCTGAATTTAGTTGTGAGTCCTAGTGTTCCTGGGTAGATGTTATAAGTTCAGTCCACGCGTTCTGTGTTCTCTCCGCTGAGAGATAGTTACTCACAAGTCGGTCTGTAGGTAACTCACAGAACAGGGAATCCGCACATTGAATGTCTATAGTAGGCGACTCCACTCCTCATATAATGAAGTCTCCAGCACCTAATCCTACTCCAGCAGAGCAGGTTTTTGTAGCTCAGCTAGATCTTACTCCTCGTACCTTAGTGCTGCCCCTGGCAGCTGCAGCGAAGGTGTACTCCTCCGCTGCTTACATCACCTGGTCACGTGACCTGTCATACCCTTATACAGGCGGGCGCTCTTGAAGCTTCCTCCTGTTTACATTCTGCTACCAAACATTCATGTGCTTCCACCATCTTTATGTGATGTTAATTGAATAAAGAATAACACAATCTCAGACAAGCGCGTAGTGCAATTTCAAGACAGATTTTACACTTGATACACAGTGGTACTGTCATGTATATTATTACCTACCTGAGTGCGAATGTCAGTGAAATACTACCGTCTCACGGGGGTGTCACATTCGCTGACTACAGCCCACTATGGTCTGCTTCGTTGCACTGCGATGCGTTATCATGCGTGGATCCTAGTCTCAGCAATTCGATTAGCATGCATAATCGACGTCATCGCAACCAATGTCAACATGGCTAGGATGCCGCTTGGCGACTTGAAACTCATGATCAGACCTCCCGTAACAATCGCAAGTGCGGAAAGACCAAATATCCAGGTATCTAACATATAGCCTGTACATAGAACAGTTTAAATAGTTTAAATCAATTGATAGTAACAACTCGCCTTGCTCCATAACGGCCAATACACAGACAGGTTGGACGTGGTCATTGTGCATGCACAAAAATATGTAGATTAACATCACTCTCCAAATCGTAGTCGCTCGCCGCATTCTGCTACTTCAAACATCTAGGACTACGATGAGGAGAGTGACGCCATTTTACATATTTTCACACATGCGCAATGGTCACATCCTGCTGACTTCTGGTTTATAGCAGACAGTGTCAACATTGAGTGGTTGTGACTTGACGACTTTGTTAATGGCATTTTTCTTTCATCAAATTATGGTATGTAATAATAAGAAAATGACCTGACTGTGGACAGAACTATGTCTTAGTTCTCGGTCACCTGTCGCGGACATTCGCCCCTCTGCCTGCGGCGTTGGGACGAATGTCCACGATAGGTGACCTCAAACTAAGACATAGTTCGCCCACAGTAATGTCATATTTTCTTAATCCGAAATAATTATAAGTGTTTATGCATATATCTGATTAGGTCTGTCTCTGTGTGAGACTGAAACTCAAAGCAGATCCGATAAAAAAAGGCTTTATATATGGTAGATAGCCATGGAGCATTCTAACCCACTATGTAAATGTACATGTAGAGTGGAAAGAATCATGATAACCTACCACATATAAAACGTTAAAATTTTGTCGAATCCGCTTGGAGATTCTCCCTCACATACAGACAGACCTACAAGAACTATGAGTGAAGACTGAAGTGCCGCGAGAGTGAGAATCTTGTAGAGAACAAACTCGAACGTGCTGTTCCTTTTTGTAGCTATACAGTCAATTGTTCTTCTTATCTTTTGAATTATATTTAGCTATACCATTAACAGAATTTAATACTGTAGTTTTCTTATCTCCTTATCATGAGATCAGCCTCTGAGACCACAACACTACGCTGAGTGAGAATCTCGTGGAGAGAAAATTCAAAGTTGCTCTTATTTTTTGTAGATCGTTATACAGACATACCTTTTCTATTATGATTTATTTTGAACCATGCCAAAATCAAAGTATATTACTGTAGTTTTCGGAACTGAGAAAGTACTCTGGGTGTCGGCATTATCATGACGTCATTGTACCCTCACAGACGCAGCTTCCTCTGGTGTGCAACAAAGACTGCATTAGTGTGACGTGATTCTACCTGCCCAATCGGGTCTTTCCCGGACCTGTGGAGACCAACAAACCGCTGTCAGCTCACCACGAGACTGGGGACGCTGATAAATAACATAGACTCTTACTTTTGTGAATTGTGCCCGCCTGTTTTGAACTGTGTGCTGACATTCTGCCGAGCAATAGTGTGACGTCATTCTACCCGCTCTGAGGTGGTTTCTCCATCTTCCACATGGTGCTTTCTTTGGGCACATATTTAGGGCACTGGGTAACGTCCGTGTGCTTCCCCTACACCCTGCCCTCCACCTAGTTATAGGTCTAAATAACCTCGTTATACTTTGACCCAGGACTTATTCAACCTCGTTATGTTTTATCATTTAATTACGTAATGTTTGTCTATTATTGAAATGACATGCGTGGATCAGGTTACAAAACATCATTAATTGAACATGTTACAATGTTTCAAGCGCTTATCGGGTTATATAATTTCATTGTATTAGCCAAGTTATAACTAGTGGTAAATAAATTCTTATTTGATCTTCCAATATTTTCTTAGGTAACATGTTAGAAAGTACCTGGAGGCACCTTCAGGCCCTACACAACCATTCTGATATCTTCAGGACTGAAACAGTTAAACAGCCAAATATTACTACTTCTTCAAGGTGCGAGATGTAAACACGATCGTGAGTGCGGACCTGCCGGATGCTGCGCGCGCACACACGGAGAAAGGTTGTGTCAGCGCCGTCTGGTGCAGGACGCTGCTTGCTATGTGCCACCAGGGGGCCTGGGCTACACCCTGAATGAGCTGTGCGCCTGTGTACCGGGACTTGTCTGTTTAGACTCCAGACCAGCAATTGGCCATACCAGGTTAGTATAATACACCCTGCATAACACATACGGGAAAATATGCACAACCGGAGGTACGTAAAAGATCACAAACTGCGGGTAAATATTTCATACGTGTCTCTTCAGCCCCGAGTGAAACAATGGAGACAACATGACATATAACATCAATAGGCATATGACATGGTTTAACACCGGGCTGGTGACTCCCAGCAAGGCAAGAAGAACCACACTTACCTTGGGTTTCCTCCATGTTCTGATCGAACTTGGCAGTGGGGTTTGCACAAACCCCATGTATAGAGTTGTTCTGACCGAAAAACTCCATAGGAAATGCGTGAAAAGACACGTAGCAACACCCAAGCAAAGCCGATACGATCGGGCGATGTGCACACATCGAACGCAGCCGGCCGTACAAACGACAACACGGGTCACATGATACTCACGTGACGCGCCAACCAATGAAAACGCCGCAACGGGTATGTTAATGAGGCCGCGGCGTCGTCCGCGGCCCGTTTCCCGCTTCTCTCTATTCCGTGGTCGCTAGTGGTGGGGATAGGAGCTCTGACCTTGCAACGCCCCGTGAAAACACATATGGTTTAACAGAGTGGCCTCAGTCAGGCCCGGTGGCCACTGAGCTCCCGATAAACCTGATGATGCATCTCCAGACATAGTATCAATATCGCGTAGGAAAGTCAAATCTAATCCGAAGCCGTTACACCCGAGGATGCACCCCGATGCACCCATCGTAGGTTCTATCTGCCAGGATTCAGTACACCTATCAGGTATTGATAATGGAGGTCTAGATATTGCGCGGTAGTTTATATTTCTTAACGAATGTCCATAACCAAAGGTTTGATTGTGATAACGTGGCTATAACACTTCTATTACAAGGCGATGCAGAAAAATAGATAAATAGATAACCAAAGGTTTGAGCAAGTCTACTACATTGTCCATGACATAAACACATACATTGCATTGTCCCGAGAAAATACCCCTAAGACCCAAGAAACCTTGGTGTTGTCACCTTAGTAGCAACGTGACTTAAACCAATCTTTCATTTTGGATTCTTCAGCTGTTCAAATTCTTTTTTGATGATAATTTCAAAAGGCAAATTCGTTCATCGTAATAGATAGGGTAAAATGAACAAGGATTGTATGCTGCAACTTACAGTTACAGTTCGAAGGATAAGTCAATACTACTAGATAAATAGATAGGCAATGACGAAAAGAGAACGACTATGAAACGTTGAAAGATTGTTTATTATTTTCTCGAATGTCATCAATTCTCATTGTTGTAAAAACCTATTTCAGCCAACAGGAGGCGAATGGCCGACGCAACATGGACGACCTAAATCAGGAGCGCAGCCCAAGAGAATATCTACGATGTCTTCCTCCGTGACAGCTGGGCTACCACCTGAAATACAATCATAAGTTTTGAGGTCCTGGGTGGGTTTGTGGGAATAAGTATAGAAAGTATAAATACGTTTATGTTTGGTTTATTTGGATAATCTTCAAACAGGCACTTTAGGTAGATGTTGTTAGATCTGAAGAAAATGTCTGCTTTTCTCAAGGCTTACAAATATTATAATATTGTTTTCGTAATAGTTTTGCGCAACTTTTCATCTGGTATGGATTATCTGGCAAACAATATATTGTATATATAAATTACATGTACTATTTCTCTTCCTTTAATTCTTTTCGGATAAATTTTTATCAAGTGTGGTAAATAAAAGAAAACATTCTACTCTTTTTTTATTACAATTGCTTGACTATGGACATTTCTCCTGTCTGGAATCACCGTTAATGGATCTTGTAAGACACATTGATATTGATTAAAATGAAGCACACCTAATCGAGGCAAGGATTTCTTTTTTTTATGTTATCACTGATAGAGCATGGGTACAGTAGTGTCTACAAGCCGGCTGCTCTTGTCTTGGTTCCCATGCTTATTCCACTAAGTACCGTGCTCATTTTGCGGATCAAACACATTGCAGACTTCCACCAAATCAAACGAAAGCCATAGGTAAGAAACCAATAGAAATACCAGATAAAATGAACAATAAATGGATCCAGCACAAATAGAAGAAGGCCCTTGACGAAGATATGAAGCGTTAGTCAGCAGGTGTAAGGTATTGGTGCATTAAACTTTGGTTTAATACTTGAACAGAAAATGAAGTCCAGTAATCCGAAGTCAGTCAGCAAGGCTGGAAAGCCAACAAGACAACATTGGACCTGGAGAAATAGACTAGCAAGGTCAAAGGCAGGTGTGCATGCATGTGTGAAGTATTGTAGTTGAACTACAAGGATTTCGCTTAGATTTCGTCTGACCAGACCCCAAGTCCTAAGAACGAATGTAGGGAGTGTGTAAAACGTAATTGTGTGATTTGTAAGCATCTCGATGTATTTGTGAGTTATCAAGGAAGATTCGTAGTTCCTCAGAATTGTACAAAGCATAGGATGAAGGTGGTACATGTAGGGTTTCTTAATGGTTAAGTCGGATATCAAAACCATCGCCGGATAGGTAACAGTGGCCAGATATGCACAGCCACTGGATAACGGATAGATCAGCATGGTGGACGTGCTCTGCTCGGATAATCACATGACTACAACGGGCGCGGCTGAGCCAACTGATGTGGTGTGAGTCGATTTGATGATGGTAAGGAACAAAGAACGGTGAAATGAAATAAAAAGGTGGTGTTGTGGAGAATTGATCAGACTCTTAGTCCCAGAGACGTGGAGACTTGGAGACAGATAACTGTGAGGGCAGAGAGCAGAGAGAGCGAGAGAGAGAGAGAGAGAGAGAGAGAGAGAGAGAGAGAGAGAGAGAGAGAGAGAGAGAGAGAGAGAGAGAGAGAGAAATGGAGAGGTCATGAACGAATGGCCTATAGCGCAACAGAATATTCCTTAGCAATGTATTGGCAGGAAACACCCTTCAATAGACTATGATGTCCATGCAGCAGGATAGTAGTGACTGCAATCAGCTCTCCCAATTCACCCGTCGTTAACTCCCACAGTCCTGTAAGTACCTACCTCATTCCACCCTGAGTATACCATACCTGTTTTTGTATTTGATGCTTCACGCAAATGGTTATATCGTTTAATCTTGTCATTGGCTGTCCGCTGATCGTCTCATCATGCATCGCTTGTATTTGATCATTCAAATTCTACTTTTGCATCGCTTGTAGTGCTCAGTCTGTTTAACATCACTTAAGTCCTAGGGGAGATGACAATGTTAGAATCCCACAATGAATCTCACTCAATGAATCTCAAAAGTCGTTTTTATTTCAATGATGTGCAGTTGGATGTTTGAGGTATAAGAGTAACATCAGAAGTGTTTTTGCAGACGTTTTAGCAATTGCGTATGAGTGAGGGAAGAGGTGCCTCGGATGAGGCAATGCAGGCGCCGAAAGACCTTCATGCTTTATCATTCATTGATGGGACAAACAATGTTGTCACTGATAGGTATCTATACACCCGCGGATATAGTGAAATATTCCCTTGCATAGCCTTCCACATGCATATATTGGTCAACTCGATAAGTAGGACAATGCTTGTATTCTTATTAGCTGAAAAATAATCATTCATTGATGGGACAAACAATTTTGTCACTTATAGATATCTATACACCCGCGGATATAGGGAAATATTCCCTTGCATAGCCTTCCACATGCATATATTGGTCAACTCGATAAGTAGGACAATGCTTGTATTCTTATTAGCTGAAAAATAATCATTCATTGATAGGACAAACAATTTTGTCACTTATAGATATTTATACACCCGCGGATATAGTGAAATATTCCCTTGCATAGCCTTCCACATGCATATATTGGTCAACTCGATAAGTAGGACAATCCTTGTATTCTTATTAGCTAGAAAATCGATGAATCAGAAGAATAAACAATAGCAGCTTACGTCTGTGTTGTGTGGAGAGGCGGCTGTGGTGTGGCGGTCTATTCGACTGGTGCCCCTGCCTGGAAACATCAATATGCGGCCGTTTATTAGCACAGTTACAGTCAACATTATTGTCGACGACAGGAAAAACCAACCACAGCGTTCTATAGGCAAGCTATGGCAAGCCGAATGGGATTACAAAATGTCCTTATATACATATATTTCTGTCAGTCTGGAGCTGAAATGAGACATCAATTTTCCTTTCTTGAAAATTCTATCTAATCGTTCACCAGATCTATCAGGTTGTCGTTCATATGTAGTAAGTTTAAACCCTTCCCGATTACATGTTTCTGCAAATAGAGCTTAATGAAAGCCCCATTTGGCTGGGGTAACTTCTACATAATGCATCATGATCGTTACGCTTGATTTAAGTTGCATGCGTAGTTGTCAGCGACGGTGTCTTCCTCAGGGCACAACGATCTTCTTTCAGAAGGTGCTTTTTTGACCCTGATTGCTTGTCATAATCGCTACCAGTGGCAGGGTTGAATGTGTTGGTTTGGTTACAGGGAGGCTGTATGGAGAGTCATGGAGTGGTGAGGGAGCAACAAGTGAAAATACCGCAGATAGAATGTAACCTGTCCAGGATAACACATACAACCGGTTTCTGATGTTACGATGTGAAAGTAGGTGATCTAGACCTTTGAGATCTTTACTAAAACAGGGTTCTATGGGTATTTTGATGCAATCTTTAGAGTCAGATATTTTTATATGATCTGCAGGAAATGAGTATTTCTTCCAATCTAAAGTACAGTTATATTTCTTCTGATAAAAGTAATGTCGTCCATCTATAAGGCACATGTGATAATCCGTTGGTATCAACTATGAATAACTTTTGTTTACTGCCCAGGTTGAAGTTACTGCCCAGGTTGACGTTTACTGCCCAGGTTGACGTTTACTGCCCAGGTTGACGTTCAGATACATTCGGTTTTTATTGATATTAGCCGACAATTGAAGGTATATAGGAATAGGGAAACCACGTACCAGTGGAAATAAGTCAAAGTTACTCGGTAAGGCTTGGAAAAATTACCTCGTAACTTTGACTTATTCCCACCGGAACATAGTTTCCCTCTATACTTCCAAAGGTTTACCATTAGCTGCACATAGTCAAGAATATGACGATTTGACGTATATGTATGCTAATTAGCTAAATTACAATGTCTAGTAGACTGTGAGTATGGGATCAACGAAAGACTCAAGGTAGGCCTAATGACTCTAGTCTACGACTCGACCGATGTAGAGACTATTCTAATGAACCTCTTGAACCGCTACATAATACGTACAAAACTTCTAGCATATTTTGAATCTTGATTCAGTATATGGCAGGTTCCTTCATTTTCACCTCAGCTATAGGAACTTGGTAAACATTTGCTGATTGGCACTAGAGACCTGAAAGTGGGGCTACTTATATGTTACGCCTATATAAACGTTATACTAACTAATGCTCGGTGGCATATTTCTCCCAGGGGTAATGGAGTAGTCTAGAGTTTATTTAAACCTAGTCCGGGAGTTATTCTGCGCATTAGTTTCGTGATCGGGCGTCAGAGAGAAAACGAGAATTCAGCGCTGTGTTAGCACGCGGAAATAGTAAGTCTTTAATCGTATTTAATCAATAGTGGTATATAGATTGGACTAATTCTATTGTTACTGCACGATATATTTTTTTCCCGAAATCTCAAATGTTAATCTAACATAAATGACATACAGTTTATATAATATTATATTCATATGAGGATTTCTTGAGGGAAATGTGTTTTTTATTTGGGGAATTGATAATCTATGTTAAGTGTTATCAACACGGTTTTCTAGTTCGGTGAAACTCAGATGTATTCATATATACAGGCTAATATCGATTGTAGATCCGATGAAATATTTCAAATGATATATAGAGAATTTGCACATATTATAATTATTCCTTTAGGAGTTAGATCATTAACTTAAAAATGCTATTCTATGAGATGTGGACCGCAGCTCTGGGAACAATTAGTAAAACGTAAAACTAATCACGAATGCACAGTGACCAGTGATAATGAACTGAGATACTGATTCTATGTAATAATCTGTGTGTATACTTATAAATCCACGTATTGTGTATATTACAAAATTCATTCCATGTATTGTTTCTGAATTCAGAGCGCCAACATGGAGACGTCAAGTATGTCTCGGATTACGAGACATGCCATGTTACAGAGACACATGGCATCCTACGACAAACTCCTCCAGTATGCCATATCCCGCTTCTCCTGCAGAAGGCTGCACGACCGGCTGAGTGCCCTCCGAAATATGATCTCCCACACAGGACATTCACTCTCCATGCAGGACTTCAGGCAGACACTGAGAGACATCAGTTCGTCTCCTGATTCGCCAGCGGGCGAGGAGGAGGGATCACCCACACAAATCAAGAGATACTTCGACGCCTTCTTTGAGGATGTACAGTTTCTTAGAGAACTTAAGAGGTACTTTGACCAACGCATTCACAGGTATCTGTACGAGTATTACTATGACCCTACAGATGACCTTGACCATGAGGAGGAGGATCTTGACTTTGAGGCCTCCACAGGTTCAGCGTTTCTGACCAGTGATTTGGGAGGTGGCTCACATATTCAGCAAGCTTCGAATCAACAGCGGCTGTCCAATACCGTCAGAGAACTGTACAGTTTGTGTGCGAAGTGGGACAATCTCCTATCACAGGATGAATTAGATACACACAACTTCAGTGTAGAGTCGGAAATGGAGATCTCGACCTTTCCTAGTGTGTATCCGTTAGAGAACATTCTGCGGTTGATGCCTGACCTATTCTTTAAGTCGTTCAGAGCACTAGAGCTTGCACAGATCTGGCGATCTGAAGCATGCAGTGTCTATGGGGAAAATCTGGCTATAAGTGCATCCACAAAGGACATTACTACGAAACAGGAGGTGCTGAGAGAGCGGATACTGTCTCTGACACTGGAAATATCAGAGGCTGAGGAGACATTACAGGAGGAGTATGAAGAACTGAGGACACTGAAGGCAAAAGAAGGCCGTCACCTAAAATTAGATGAGGACTTCAAAATGGTGGAAACTATGAGAAGAACCAGTGAGGAAAAAGTCACGGAATTATTAAAACAAAGAGAGGAACTACAAAACAGATCTTCTCTGGTTCGTGACGAAAAGCAACACTGGCAGCATATTGAGAGGAAATTATTGGCAGCAGAAGGAGATCTACATGTACTGGACTTCAGATTGAATCTGCTGAAAGAGGACTATGATCTGGAGGTTCTCTTTCTGCCTGACATTGTGCGGTTTGTTGTAGAGGTAGAGCAGCGGGTGGAGGCCCTGGAGAAGTGCCTCCAGGAGAAGAGGGCGGAGCGGGACACAACGGAGAAAACTATAGCCTCCATCAAGAGGAACTGTATCAAGATGCGGGACATCGTAGATAAGTACTACAAACATCGTTATTCCTCTGGGGTTTCTGTGGAGACCAACGAGGCAGGAGACACCCTGTCCACGTGCACGTCTACAGAGGAGGGGATGTCTGAAGATGGAATGGGGGAACTTGACCAGCATGAGCTTATGTCTAGCTATACGACGAATCGCACGACGTCTACGCCTGCAGCTACCACGCCCCATTACGCTACGCCCACTCGGACCACGCCCAATTACGCCACGCCCACCCGGGCCACGCCCCATTATGGCACGCCCACTAGGACCACACCCTATTATGCCACGCCCACTCCGACTACGCCCATCAACACCACGCCCACTCGTACTGCGCCCCATTACGCCACGCCCACTCGTACTGCGCCCCATTACGCCACGCCCACTCCGACCACGCACCATTACACCATGTCCACTCGTACTTCGCCCCTTTACACCACGCCCACTCCGACCACGCCACACTCCACCACATCTAATGTGACCACACCCCAAAAGGACATATTAGCTCGAGATTCGGTCAGTCAGTCGAGCGGAATACTCAAGCACAGCGCGAGGAGCGGCAGTCTATCTGCGAGTCCATGTTCACGAGGCGAGTCCGTCAGTAGAGAGGGGAAAGAGAGTCAGCTCAGTGAGAACGCCAGGACCAAGACCGTCAGATGGAAGTCGCCTCCAGTGTCGGACGAAAGTGACGAGGACTCATGAAGTTTTATTGGAGCGACTTTGAATGAGTAAGAATAGAACAGCGGTATCTATACAGTCACTAGTGGACGCGTTATTCTGAGTAATGCTGGCCTGACTGAATGCCAACAATACACACTGCAGGTTTTTAATGTCCAGTAAGCATCCCATCGAGATGACGCGTGTAAAGGTCGTAACGTGGAGATATATAGTTGTGTCTCCGGGAGCATTGAACCCATGGCTGTAAAGTGGTGTTATGTAGCTATGCTTCTGAGAGGACTGAACCCCAAACTGTAAAGTGCATGGGGTTTTTCTGCTGCACTTTTACGAGCACTGAATCCTAGGCTGTGAAGTAGAGTTATATCGCTGCACTTCTAAAAGCACTGACGACTATGGCTTCCATGTTTGGAAGCCAGTGACAGATTCCCAATGCTTAGATATCAAATTTAGTTTCAACCAAATGTGCCAGGGCGTTTCTATGGGCAGAGAAATATATGGGGTGTCGGACACATAGAACTCAAGATACCAGTCGGAAATTGACATATAGGAGCTACCATTACTCCAATTATATTTCTGATTTTTTTCAAATTGGTATGAAAGTATGGAATTTTGCTAAATATTCGTGCTCATGGTGCTGATCAGTTTTAGAAGTAGAACGAACCTTTCTAGAAAAAATGATACCTTGGTTAAAGAAGCCTTGTAAACAGTCTGAAAGGAATTTCTAGAAATGTGGCCTCTATGATTGCCCAATATAACTGATCAAATATATTCATATGGTGGTCAATAATCCATGTAATTCCAAATTCAACAAACATGATGAGTTAAAATTCATTCTAAACTGAATGTGTTGCATAGGAACCATCAGGTTCTATCTACGGTGAGTCTGATGAGGTTGAAACTGAATTTCTGCCCCTAGTGCCTCCACGAAATCCTGTTTCTATGACAGAACCAACATTGTTGATTCTTTTCACAATTGTTACATGGCAACAGGTTGGGTATCCTAGAATTCTAGACTATTTCAAGTAGCATATATGCGTTAGAGGCGGTGTTTCCTGCCTCGTTTAACTAAATTGTTCTTACTTTTAGAATAACTTGCATGCTCTTCCATTGGATATGGATATATGTTCTGTTAAACTCACACCTCTTTGGGGAAATAGATGTATTGAAAACTCCTAGTTTTAGTGTCACTCCCTGAAAACCATGTACCCACTGATCATTACCGAAGTGTGCCTAGCATGCTTATGATTAGTCAAGAACTGACACTCTTTGCCTATACTCTACTGCCCAACGCATTTATTTCAATGTGTTGATTCCTATATGATAAATTAGTGGAAAGTAATAGATTTATGTGAAGAATTTGTCAATAAACATTTTTTAGAATAAATGTCAATAATCCTATTTATTCCAAAAAGGTGAATTGAATTAGATGACTAATACTTTATGGGTGGGAGCCGGTAGCAGAAGCGTTGAAGAGAAGACGGGTGCTACTCCTTTCAATTAAGTAGATAGTGCAATGTGTGACCTCCATTCAGATAATACTGTTCACTCTTGATAATAAGTTGTGATGGTAATGTAATTTCTTCTATGCAATGTGTGGTTATCTCTCTTAAGCATTTTGATTTCCCCCTTTTTATTTAAGTCACTTACTTCTGTAAATTATAGATCTTCCATTGACTGACTGGGCTATTACATCTGTACATGAGCATATTAATGAATTAAATAGTTTTTAATCCTCTCATTATCTATCTGTAGATATTTGACAAGATATTTGTACATTTCCAGCCACCCAGCCGGCAACTACCGGTGGGAGGGGTACTTATACGCCTGCAGAATGCCCAACTGGTGGAACACTCACTTTAGTGGGTTGCACCTCCAAGCGGTCTGTGGAAGAGACCAGGGACCTGTTTCACTAGTTTCGTGACATGTCTATAGATCATCTTGATGGTGTGTCCGGTTTCATAAGAACTAGACATTAGACTTTGTTTTGTCCCTTCTTGCTTGCACTGTTGGTGCCGCTTTTCATATCTGTCAAACACTTTTGTCACAAAACTAGTGAAACAGGTCCTATCGTGTGTAGATTTGTCTAATTCTTATGTTTGGGGTCTGTCTTTTCGAAAGGGTAGGTACTTGTGTTGTCATGAAACTAGACAGCCCCAATGTCTGTATGGTGTCATAGACATGTCACAAGACTAGTGAAACAGGTCCCTGGGACCTGTTTCAGTAGTTTCGTGACATGTCTAGATGGCGTCTCTGACACCATACGGACAGATCACAAGATTGCAATCGATAACATGCGGACTTTCACTCACTTCACGTAGGAATTAAGCAATGACACTTTAACATGAGTAGGGGATACATATAACCTATAACCATTCCAAATATCAAGAAGATTGGGCACTCCGATTTTCTGATATTTGCCTGTCTTTTTCCGCTGTTGCTCGCACTATTGGTGCCGCTGTTGATGTCTGCCTAGGCCTAATGTCACGAGCCTACTGAAACAGGGACCTGTTTCACTTGTTTCGTGACATGTCTAGATGGCGTCTGAGACACCATACAGACAGACTAGTTTCGTGACAACACAAGTAGTGGCCCTTACAACAAGACTAGAGGCTTGTCTATTTGCTCGTGACACAACATGCGACATTAGATGTGACAAGCATTTTGAAAGGTGACTTACTTATGTCCATTCTTGCTTGCACTGTTGGTGCCGCTAGTCATGTCTGTCTAGCTCTTTTGTCACGAAACTAGTGAAACAGGTCCCAGGTCCCTGGATGGATACACTAGTCAGCATGTCCGCAGCCATTCTCTTCATTGCTGAGGCCTTACCCACCTCAATCCCTGGGATTGACAGCATAGTCTAGAGGTGGGTGAGTAGGGGGGACTCAAGTTCAGTCTGCAGTGGCATCTTTGAAGGATGTCGTGCCCACTTTATAATACAGGCGTGCGTGGCCAGATGTCTCAGTAACTCTGCCTTTTGAGGTTGCCAGAAATTATGATGGCATCTCAGGTACTCCCATCCCATCGTGAAGTATCCGTGTGAAGCTGTCAGATGCCTATAGAGTCCAGATTTCCTGACGTGCATCATGTTGCAATTGGGACAAGTATGCTTTGCCATCTCGGTGAAAGTGACCATATTGGGTTTCGTCCCTCATATTTCATAATTTACAGTCTCGCACCCTCTTGCAAGGGTGTCACCTCCCCCGAACCCGCTAGAAACTCTCTGGCGGCCAGTACCCCCATCCGGAACACGAACTGCTCCACCAGGCCACGGGCAACCATCCCTGCCTCTTGGTCTGGCAGAGGGATTTTTTTATTCAGTACAAACGGATCTAGCACTAGGCTAAGTAGATCACCTCGGATATTCGTAAAATAGTCCACCAACACCAGTAAGCAGTTGCCGCCCCTCTTGGACCGAAGAAGTGGCCCATCAGATCGACAACCACACATTTCATAAGAATAGTTCTCCACCCCCACATGTCCCTAGTGCAGAACAGCGTTACATCTCTGCTGAAGTCCGGCCAAAAAAAAGGCGTCGGATCAAGCAATGTCAACCCAAGTGCCCCACCAACGCCCTTCCATGAACTTCCTCCATGACCCTTCTCCTCAGGTCCTTTGGTACCAACATCTGGAACACGGGCCGTCCCCAGGTCTCCGCCACCACCTCCGGGCAGACCTTGGTGTACCGCCAATATTTCCCTCTGGCTCTGCCTCTGCCTCATCCCTTCCTTCCACCATTTTCGAAACCTCTCCCAGTATTTTATCAGCCCGTTATTGTTGCCTCCACTCCTCCGGCGCGGTCCCTAGTGGAGGCCTCCCTTCTCTCCACATGACGCACCAATGCTAAACATCCGGGGGTAAGAATTAGCATGTTCTTGAAAGCATTTACATAAGTAACATCATTGATGTAACCATGTCTTACAATAAACGGTACGAGATGCAACGAGAATCAAGTTGAATTATCGTCTGGTGTATAGAGAGATACGGTATGGTTGGATCGGTATTTGTGTTAACAAGCAAATAGGAATTTTTCAAAACACCATTTTTTAAATGGCCTGAGGTTGTGGATAAAAATTAGGTCAGGTTAAGACTCGGCCCACTTTGTTTGACTTATACCAATTTTCTTTGAATTATAAGTAGATAGGGAGGCATATGCATTCTGTAAGAAGACCGGTAATTAGATCGTGAAAGGAAGGTTAAATTTGGGCATTATCTAAATCAGTATGTGGCCTACCAGATATTGTTAAGTAGGAAGAATAGAAGATCCTTTGTACAGGTAATCTGTAATATCACCCGGTGAAACATAACAATTCATTGTAGACAGAACTTGGTGTAGAGTCCTAAATACTGCAGTTTACATGAAGGAGAAGGGGATCTGGAGGAGTTGATTATTGAGAAGGCAGAGAAGGGGTCAGGTGGGAGTGTAATGTGGTGCCTCGTACCACGGATAAAACTACCCCACGTGCCTCCTAATACCAGGTTCTAGATAGCGGGCCTGCATTTCACATGAACCCACACTGATCGCCACTGTCACGCTGATAGGACACCATGTGGACCTCACTGAGACGCCTGCCGAGCACACTAAGGGCCACAGGAGGTGAGATATTACCCCCGACCTTTCTGTTCATATACGTCAATAATATGTTTTTCATAACTTTAATAGAACGGAAAGTTATGACTGGTTATAACTTTAATGTAGTGTACCCTGTGTTTATATGGTTGAAAATGCATATGTTCTTTTGGTATCTTCTACGGTCCAAAAGACTAGATTGCACAAATAGTGTTCATAGGTCAATGATATAGACTGACTTCAGATTTCATGAGTTTCTGATCATCTTCATGTGTACTGAGAGGTGGTTAACATTATGGGGTGGTAAGGTGTAAGGGTATGCATTGCGCGAACAACATATGCATGTAGCCAAAGAGCAGCATGCCAATGGTTAATTAACAAAATATGCTAAAAATATTCCATATTCAACTCTCCTCTACATATCACCGTGTAGCATGAAATAGTCTAGAAAAACATATTCATTTTGTTGGGACATCCTCTCATATCACGTTTCTTTCGATATAAATATTAAACGAGCTCGTGGAGCGAAAGTAATATTTGTATCAAAAGAAACAAGGTAGGTGGGAGAGGACGTCCCAACATTGTCAATATGTTTTACGTTTATCATATACCTCCAAATTTGAATAAATATTAATGTTAACAAAAAAATATGACTATGTCAAATCCCTATCCAGAGTGTGTTGGTATGTTTAGTTTCTTACAAAAAAAAATATTAGAATGTATTTGATAGGTTTTCATTTCTTAATATATGTTTGATGATATTTTATTCTAATTGGTTGTATATCTTTACGGTAATATTTCATGTTTTTCTATATTATCAATCGTTCCATACACTGCTGTACTCGCTTGCATCAATGACGTATTCAGAATAAATGTGTATTTATTTCCTTACCAGCATACTATACTGTATGACAGACATCCCTACACCGTAGCAGAGGTTGGTCTCTGTGTGACTTACCAGCATAGGTATATAATTCTCATAGTGTAGTTATCATGTTTACAACTACCGAATAATCATCATGTCAATTAATTTATCACGCTCTCATGCTTACAGCGTTTGGATTACAGGAATGAGATAAGGGGAATGTCATTATCGGATTGTTAGAATCAGAGATGACTGTGTTCAATGTTCAGTCCATTCCCCAGTGTGTCTGTCCTATAACACGTTGCTTTCTATATGATATGGCTATCTAATCTTATCTTCTCTATGGTGGCATTGTTCCGCGGTGCCACTGGGTGTTTCAATTATATATCTGTATCATCATTTAGATCAATGGAATCATTCCAAAGAAAGCCGTTGGGTGAACATACTAGCGTATTACCATTGAATCCCTTATTTTAATGTACACCGAATTATGTTCCCACGCCATGCCTGAATAGATCATATTTTTATGAATGGCGTATTTTTAGTGATCAAACAATCTATAAGCCTTGTAGGTTGGGAAAAAAGTGACAATCATGAAAAACACTATAGAATCAGAGTTTTTGTTGAATTTTATAAGGAAGAATTCCTCAGAAGTATATATAACCTATGTTGGAATGAAAGACTATCACACGATGCACCAAAGAACGCCCCCCTTATGACGTAAATTTGAACAGATCATGAAATTGTTACTCAAAAACCCTTGCATGTCTTTATTTCCAAACGAAAACTAGGAATAAAAGAGTACCACTAATGAGATTGTATGAAAAGGAGGGTCATGGGAATTGGTTATGGACACTTTCTTCATGCATGTTTTATGTCATCTTCTGTTTTTGTGTGTTCAAATAAGGCTTACGATGGGCGCAGACGGCGGCGAAGCTAGGATACCCTGATGAACCTGCGGGTCCATACCTGGCCACCGCCGCCATCCCTGGACCTGAGTCACTCCGGCTCACTGAGCGACTCACCAAAATACAGGTAAAGTCTATCACACAAACATATTTACTCTCCACCTAATGCAAACTATAAACCTATAGGAGCTCTGTATAGATATACCCGGAGCATATAGATATATGCCGCATGCTCTGGGTGGCAAAAAGCAACGCATACGGAGAAATAGTGCGTATAAAAAAGATGGTGCATAACTAAAGTAAACTAAAATCAACTATGCTGTTTTTTTATTGATCAGTTATATTGCGCACATCATTTCCTGCTGGGGTGATTTATACATACGTCTGTAGTTATAATAGTTAGTACAGGCGTTCAATTCAACGAAAAATAACTGTCATTTGTAATTCTCCTATAGATCATCTAAGGATTCACAAAAATATCTGATGATTTCATATTTTAGGATGATTAATTTCAAAATGATAACCTTTATAAATAGCAAAAACAATTTTTAAATACACTAAATCTGGATAAACCAGTTGCTAGTTTAGTGTCTGAGGATTTTAAAATATAACTTTCACAAATAGGGTTACTTTTGTGATATTGAGCATTACTGAATGAATTTACCATCATCAAATGAATCGATAACTTCAAGGGTAAATAAAAAAGAATTGCATATAAAAAGAGAAGAAAGACAATGATGAAAATTCAAATCGGTGAGATCTATAGCATCACCAAACTAGATAACAGATCCTTGTTTTTTAAGTATCTGATAATGATTATACCATTACTGATTATTACAATAAGACCAGAGTGCACAGCAGACTTTGCGTAGTACTTTGTGTATAAATGACACTGTTTGTAACGATGCCGGAGTATAAGTAGTTTCAGAACAGAGTGACTATTTGACCCCAGATAACAGATCGTATCTGTGACTTAGTCCAAAACGGATAATGCGGCTAATCAGTCAGCTGAGACACTTTCTCATTGTCATATAACTTCCTTATCAAAACCAATTCATTTATAACATACACGAGGAGATCCAAAGTTATAAGAACACGCATAAGTATATCAATTGTTTCTAATCAGGAGCGATTCATATGGAATAACGATAGGCCAACGAATACATAAAAAGGGGCCTCTTAAATTCCTATCCCTTCGTACTTACACATACTATCGTAAAACCGGATGAGTTTTAATCTGGCCCCCGTATGCAACGACTGGAGTCGCATACGGGAGCCCAGATTAAAACGAATAAGGTTTTGATTTTATCCTACCCCCTGTGAACGATATTTTTATGTGAGTATGATAACAAAAACACGATAAAAACTGTCTGAAGTCCTCCATATAGCTCTCCTTGCAGCTCTGAAGGCGCTTGGAACTACTTTCAGCTGCTGATCTCTGATTGGTCCATTTTTTGTACGCTCCTAGGAGCGATTTTTTATCCGTATGCGACATACGGGCGCATACGGAAAGTCAATGTTAAGCCTATGGGATTTTATATTAGGGGTAGGATAAATGTATGTATGTGTAGATGTATACCATTGTTCCTCCTTGTATAGATGAATATATTTACATACATGCCTGTTACCAGGAACACAAAAGTGGTAAACTTTTGTTTCGTCGAGATGATGTAAAGTCTATCAAAGAAAACACCAATACAATTGTGTCTCACCATTATATTTGATTGACCCTATTCGAGTCGACGTATTATGATATACAAATTGAAAGGGGCACAAAAGTGATGGTAGGTTTGAAAACTGTTTCCTAATACGTCAATTGAATCTAAAGTTATTGTACTTTGCATCAACATACGAGAAGAATGCAAGCAGCAAAGGCAACCGGAGTATATATGTGCAGCCTGCAGAACCAATCAGTTTGTTGAGCATAGGACACGCTCAAGCCCAAAAGACATCGACATGTACCACCGATTTCTCACCAATACGATCGACGATGATAATTGGGAGCAATAATGTTGACGTCTTATTACCTATCAGACATCGACATGTCGACTTTTACCGACCACACGTTTTAAATTTATGATCAAGGCATCTACATTATTGCTTCCGATTATTACCTTCGATTGGATCCGTGAGAATAGCTGGTAGATGTCGATGTCATTAAGACTTAAAGGTTGGGCAGAATCGGTCATTATCCCCATTCAAGTAATTCCCGATCTGATTATAAGTGGGTCTGTAAAGTGTGTACAGCAACAAAAATATCACTGATTCTCACCGATCCGATGAATCCATCGGTTAAGGTTGATCAGGAAGGGTCAGCATGTCACTGTCCAACCACATATATCAGGGATTCTTACCAACCCGATCACCGATTGTAATCGGGAACAGCTGTTGCTTTATTACCCACCTGATACGGAGTCTCCATACTAAGCCTATGGAGATTACAGATTGCTACTGAGGAGGATACGGAGCTCCGTACCCTCCTAGGAGGATACGGATTTTTGAGATGAAAGTAGTCCCAAACATTACTTCTTAACTACGTTGAAAAGTTTTCTAACGATCATATTTATTGCTTAAATCTAAAAATAAGTGAGTAATAAATACAACATTACCATGATTTCGATCTGTGTGGCCGTATTCTCCTTGTAGTTGACGCTACGCAATACTACGCGTCAACTACGCGGAGAATACGGCCACTCAGATCGAAATCATGGTAATATTGTGTATGTATGCTGGTGCCCGACTCTCACCAATTATATCGGCCATAACTCTCACGTCGGTATTGCCCGATTCTCTTCGGGTAGAAGTGTGGTCGGGTCAGTGAAGTGATACAGTGACAAAAAGTTCACCGATTCTCACTGATCGGAAAGAGTCGCCATGTCGATGTCTTAAAGAGGCTTCATAGGCTTCTGTCTCAGGTGCTAGGTTTAGGGAGAGGTTATAGGGGTGCAGTCACCAGTGTCCTATAGAGTAGTACCCAGCTGAACATGGCCAATAACATCATCGGATCGATATATATTGGGACAAATCCATTTACATCACTAAATCTGTCAGCCTTGATGAATTATGTATCAATATTGCATTAGATACAGCCAGGTTTTAATCACCCGTGTATATTATTCGTGAAAACATAGATAGTAGATCTCTAATGAAGCACAACAAATAAAAATGTGACTTGAACCATTGATATTGATATTTCCCCGAGTAATTATGACAACACCTCTATATTTTGCCCTATTCATATTTTCCAGCACACAGATGCTGTTCGATTCTTTGTGGACTATGAGAAAAGTCGGGGGAATTACATCGTGGACGCGGACGGAAATGTACTTCTCGACCTCTTTACTCAGATTTCATCTCTGCCACTGGGTCAGTAACAATACCATGTTGATTGTTTGTTGATTAAAGTAGGGCTCATACATAGATCAATATTGACTATATTATGTTAAACGTTCTTTTCTGGTATGGTACAATCATTATTGAAATTCAGAAAAACGGGGCCACAAATTTGGTGCAGCTGTGAACTACTCCTTGCATCTGATGGTATACAAAACAACCCCACGCCCCACTGGGAAGAGGAGAAGAGGCTGCCCAAGTGGAAACTTTTTTCTCACATAATACTCCAGGCATTTGTATTTGTACCCATAAAGAGATACTATCCTGCAGATATAATCAGAACGTATCAGACTATATACCACACCGACATAATCAATTGGCATGTGCGGGAGGAGTTAAAGACTTCCCGGAAATGTTCCCCAGACTATATCTGTCAGTCCCTATATATCCATAAATGCATCTTGAATTATCTAGCATATATGTATTTAGGATATTATGGTATTTATATAGAAAGAGAAATACACATATATTCTGAGAACATTACATGTTATTCTAGGCTATCAGAAATCGGCGGGGTGACATTGACCCAGCGCTAATGACCCGATGTTATTTATTATTAGGCTACAACCATCCAGCGCATCTCGAAGCTTTCCGAGATCCAGCCAACCTGGTAGGTTTAGTTGACAAGATACCACGACGTAAAATATTAACATTTCCCATGACTATTAGAAAGTAATACCCGCATTCTTGTAATACCAGTATATTGACCCCCCCCCCCCCCCCTCCAATATGTAAAATAGCTGGACGACTTAAAATAGCCAAATTATTCAACTCTAATGTCGGAAGTGCAATGTAAGTAATTTCCGAGATAACTCACAGGCTAAATCTGGTTAATTGATATAGATATACGTGGTGTTGGCTATCGCGACTACTGAGCAAGTGGCCGTTTCTATCGATCTCCGATTTTCCGAAGAAAACGCACGAAAGTGCGAGAGGGAACTTTTTATAATTCACCAATCTGGTACTAAATCACAATAAAAATGAAAACTAGGACTTGACCCTATATATTTTCATCAATGTGTTCTAGTCTATTTTATGATCCTGCTAGTCTGTTATTTTCTCCAGACACATTTCATCAACAGACCTGCCTTGGGGAACTTCCCGCCAATCGATTGGCCTGATAGACTCCGTGATACACTCATGCGTGTAAGTACATGTACTTGTATCGAGATTACGGCTTCTTATCATCTATAAACACATAAGCTTTTGTCCCGAAGCTAATGCTATTACTGTCTCTATCTGAAACATATTTGAGACAATTTTCCGCCACCTTATGAATCGAGGACTGTCAGTTATTGTCTAAGAGATTTACTCTTGTAAATATCACGGTTTTTTAGTTGTTTCTTTTTTAGTTTTTATTCATAATGGAGGTGGTGCCTAGGTACTGATGTACCTATCTTCCGGCATCTCCAGTTTTACTTAGTTATCATTTCCGCGTAACGCATACCGGGTAGGCTTTCAGAGCTTGCGGTATATCCATTTGACTAGTCAATGTTAAATGTCAACGTTAAGTGTTCAATAAACAGAAAAGGAAACCTTCATTTGACTACAGGTGGCACCAAAGGGAATGACAAATGTGCAGACGATGGGATGTGGATCCTGCTCCGTAGAACACTCCTACAAAGCTGTCTTCATGGCCTACATGGTAATTTACCCCATATCTATGAGATATTCAAACTTATCCAGTTTATATAATGGATATCCCCATTTGATTATGTAAAAAAATTGGAACAATGACTAAGAATAAATTTCTGCAAAAAAGTGAGAATTATGCAGATAGTTGTTCTGAAAGGGTGGCATTAAAATACGTTCATATGTCTCCAGATTATGTTTCATGGGGCGGGGTAGGAAATTTCCCTCTTCTCGCCACCAAATCTAGGTCTTTTTAGTCACTCTCATGTAAGATACTGACTGCTGATTCCCTTCGCACCAGTGTATCCGCCGCAATTATGCAGCCCCTATTACATCCAAAACAATTCTTTCTTAAGAGCACTGACTTCCAATTATTTGAAGGCAGCATGCATTTCTTCGGTCTGGTAGTATCCATATACCACTACATACAGTGGATAAGCACTATAATTGTTCGCTTTAAGCATCTCGCGCATATATTCATATTTATAAATATGGTATGTCTCCACCCTAATTAGAATGAGGTCGCTACTTCCCAGCAATTGGTATAGATAACAGGTCGCTGATTGTGGGCATTGTGGGTTACTCATGGCATCTGAGATAAATACTCAGAGAATATATATATATATATATATTCGTCACGAACGTATAAGATATTGAGGACACCTCTTACAGAGACGAGAGCGTGGAGGACGGCAACTCACTGAGGAGGAGCTACTCGCATGTAGATACAACCAGGGCCCGGGATGTCCCCCTCTAACCATCCTCTCCTTCACCAACGGTCTCCACGGCAGAACGATAGGTCAGTAGAGATAACTATTACTGATGATATACATGTACCCTGTCGTCAACCGTGGAATATTTAAAAAGACATCCCTGTATGTATGAGGCACAGAGAGACAGAAAGCCACCCGGACTGGTATTGTGGGGAAACGTGGTTACTGAGCCCGTACCGATAGACGTTTGAGGTCTCACGAGGATAAAAGACCGAGAACTTTATCGCAACAGCCTCAGTTACTACGTTTCCTCAGTATCATGTATACCTTAAAATCATTTGAAACTGCCATTCTAATTTCGTACGTGTTTGCGGTCATTCACTATTCACTATGGCCCAGGGCACGAACATTATTGCTAATGTGATTGGAACTAAGGCGGAAACGGAGAGGGGGGACCGTTACCAGGGACGCTCAGAACTCCGAACAGCATGTGGTATTTTATAAATGTTCGACCACAGGTATATAATAATGAGGGTGATTTAAAACAACCATTCATAACAACTCTGGATTTATTTGCCACACAGGGGCGTTGGCATCGACTCATGCTAACTGGCAGGCTAAGTTAGACTGTCCTACCCTGGACTGGCCTGTGGCTCAATTTCCCCACCGCCGCTACCCTCTGGAGGAGAATATCGAGGAGAACCGAAAGAGTGAAGACGAGAGCCTGGAACAGGTATAGTTTTCTATCATTGACTACGAGTTTAAAAAACCTTGAATATATATCAGTGTCATACCATGCAAGGGTGTATTTCATATCACACATACTACTAATATGTTATGAGAACTGATCGGAAGCATTGTGGCTATAGTGCAGCTAGGTCTTTTCCTATTGCTTTTGCAATTAAAGGCATATCCTACAATTTGGTTCCAATTAAAAACCCATCAATTTCTCCATACGTTTTGTGTAAGGTGTAAAAAGAATTGCGGGTCACCGTGCTTGTCTTTTTTTTTTAGATAAGCCCCATGTTTTGAAACCATGTCACAGTCTTGAGATTTCTACCGATTTCCACTACTTCATCAAAGAAACTTATTTTCTGTATGAAATAGAATAAATAGTTATTTTTTTGTAGTAATCTATCATGAGAAATGTAGACTTTCAGTTAAAACAGTGATGACAAGGAAAATGCAAAGGAATGTGTACTGGTCAGTGACAATGTTCACATAGAATCTTTGGCTACTTTCTAACTCAGACTTTACAAATGTTCAATAACGAATCCATGTCAAGTTTTTTTTAGAATCACAGAATACATTCTCTGAGTTGATTTATGAGATATCTAATGTTTAAGGTACTATGCTCACACTGAAAAACACTGCATCACCCCTCTTTAAACTGGCTTGTTGTCTTGAGGGACAGAGGTTTGGTTCAAGGTCACTCCATGCCAGGTGATACCAGGTGATACCTGTCCCATTATTTATTTGGACAGGTCACCATTATTCATTTGGACAGGGAACTAGCAGAACCCACTCTGAACCCATTTACAAGTAGTTCCAATCTTTATAGTAGGTCGCAATACAGTAAGGATTCCCTCCTAACAGACAGAGTGGCCGCACATTGTCCGATATGCCTTTAAATTATGATGGACAAGCTCAATTTCCCGCAGGTAAAGGCAAAGATTGACGAGTACAACGCTAAGGGCACGCCAGTGGCGGCCACCATTGTGGAGGCCATCCAAGCAGAGGGAGGTGACAACCACGCCTCAGCCGACTTCTTCAGGAGGCTCCAACAGGTTCTGAAGGAGGTATGCAGATTTCTGGTTTTTCTCCCAAGTTTCATGTCCAGCGCTTTGCAACTATGTATATCTATCATGTAGTTCATATTCATGGACTTTATATATACGGCAACCTGAAACACATATAAATATATGATATCCATCTGCACTACAGGTGAGGTGAGAAGCTCTTACCAATTGAGTGGTAGAATGACCGTGGATGTCTGTGACCTGAGTCCGTTTATGTTTTTATTTTCCGTTTTACAGAGGAACGTGTACTTTATAGTAGATGAGGTTCAGACTGGTGGGGGCGCCACTGGTACCATCTGGCATCACGAACAATGGGAACTTCCGTCTCCCCCTGACGTCATGGTCTTCAGTAAGAAGGCTCTCACTGGAGGCTTCTATCTCCGAGATGAACTCAGACCAACAGAGGTAAATAAAAGAAGTCACACAAGCAAATGATTTAAGATACTCTGAAGTACATATAAGAAATTACATATTGGTATTTTGGGGTTATAGCCGTATTCAAATATGGGCGGAAATGTTTCCCGGATACGTTTATACTATAGGCATTTAAGGGCATACCTTGAAAGGGAATATACTTCTAGGCTGGACTAAAGATTACCCCTTTTGTGTCTTAATTTTCATGGAGAAGAAACTGCCTTACAGCCAATGAGAAGTATCCAGCGCGCTCTTGAATAACCTATGCCTACGGAAGTACAGGGTACAAGGAGACCTCGTACAAGGGTTATGGTTTGGTAATATTCAAGCTTGTTTTCTAAGACTGTCCTAGCCGACGGAAGGTCGTCCATAAGTGTTGAATAAAGTTGACCCACAGCGTCCCTGGGTCTCAGTGTCGTACAAAAAGGGTCTTCATGCACGAGGCTAGATTAATCAACAGGCCCAAGGTCTACATTGCCTAAATTGCAGTTTTATTTTGCTGCCAGTGGCAGGCCAGTTTTAAAGGTTGAAAACTGTTCCGGATGAATGAATATCCTCTCTAATATTTATAGGGATACCGTATCTTCAACACATGGCTGGGTGACCCAGCTAAAGTTGTGCTGCTTGAGTCAACACTGAAGGCGATTCGTGAGGAGAATTTGATGGAGAGCGTACAGCGTGTGGGCGCCAAGCTGGTCAACGGAATGCAACAATTGCAGGTACACCGATATCTATAACTTATACAAGTACCATTGATTAATATTGCATTGACATGAGTCATATATTTCCGTGTTCTTTTATGTCTACATTTATGGGTTCTGATGGATTGATTTACAGATTATATATGCTCATCAGAATTAAAATCATGTGGTTTGCAGTTTTAACCGTATATGTTTCACACGGTTTTCTATGCGCGACAATGGGGAGTTCTTTTTAAGAATTGTTTTCATGTGGCTATAACAACATGTGAACACTAAAATATATAAGAGCGCCATTGTACATTAGAACTAAACATGCATCAGCTCCGCTTTATTCTACGAAGTTTGAATCAGACCCCTTAGGGAATTATATACAAGGACAGTGAGTAAATTGAAATAAAATGAACTGTTTAATTCTATCGTAAACAGCTCAATAGATGTTATGTCTGCCGGTGGAGGAAGGCTTCTGTCCGGCAATATCATATTAGTCTATATTCCACTACTGTGTCTTATTTTTAATATATGTATTTTGAGGGTGAGAGGCGGGAGCTTCGGAGGATTAAACCAATTGATATCAAAATTGAAAATAGACTTACCGCACGTCCTCTTGTAGGTTAATGACTCCACAATTATGATTCAAGTAGTGGTTGGCCTCTATCTTTACATGTTTCATGAACGAATAAAAAGTCTATCAATTTACATTATCAATGGTGATTGCTTATTCTTGTAGGAGCAATACCCGAACCAGTTGAGCCGTGCACGTGGTATCGGCATGTTTTGTGCTGTAGATACCAAGGATCAGCAACATAGAGACAAACTCATTCTTGACCTGCGACACAAAGGTAATGAAAATATAGCGGTTGCATGTTAGAATTGCATTGTAAAAATCGTGTTATTGGGTTATATGTGACCGGCTCCATACTTGGAGACACTGAGTTCCATGTATCAAACTATTGTACAGCAGTCGGAGGCCTGGGGAGTAGGGTTAGAAACTTTAAACTTGGACGATTGCATAGCCTGAATATGATCAAATGGTTATGTTTTATGACCCCTTGTCGCGGTGAACAAAATTACTGCTGTATAAAAAAATGCATATGAATAGAACGAAGCATGTCCTTTTAAGGCAATGATTCCGCGGGCAAAAAATTCTCTCTCAAAAACTTTCCGAGTTCTTACATGCCAGTAATGTCTTCATTATGTGATTTCAGGTGTTCATATAGGAGGCTGTGGTAAGAACGTACTACGACTCCGCCCAGCACTCATCTTGAAGGAACACCACGTCGATATATTCCTCAACGCCTTTGAGTCGGTACTACAGGCAAATGAATAGCTCACACACTAAATCAGCGGCAAAGCATGTAGAAACTGACACCATTCAGCTATTCATTAACTGAGAGCTATACTTCTTGATGCTACATATCCGTCAATGAGAAGTTACGCAAGTGAAACAATGCAATTTTAGTCATGCACATGTATATTATAACTACATGTATTCTCTTTTAGTTCGTCTTTAGGGTTTCAATTTGTTCTTTATTGGTATAATGTATTTGTAGTCCTCTTTAATACTATGATACATAAGTAAAGAGGACACAATTAATTTGATATAGACTATCGGTAATAGTGATAGCCAATATAAGCTTTTATTTGACTATGAAAAGCGAACGCCAAAAACGAATGGAAGAAAGACGCTGCAAACCAAAGCTTTTGCTGGATCACAAGTAGTGTTTTACTGGGTCTGACAATTGAAAGTATAAATGCGCGGAAGTGAAAAATGATGTGGTATAACGACCAAACATTTGGTAATCGTGTGTAGTGATATAATTGTAGACATGGTTGAACAACTGAGTAATAAAAATGGTATAGGATATACACCTGTGATAGTTTCGTATTAGTAAGAACTCTTACTTATATAGGTCATGTAAATAAGATCGTCTAACCTTTTGGCGAGACCATTTCTAGAAATTCAATAAATGTGTTTTGAAAATTCTTAAGTGATCTTCATATATGCTACTGAATTGTATTGTGTCTAGTTTCCATGGTTACATTGACATTGCCCTACACAATATAATAATCTAGACATTGTTCCTTAGTAGAGTTTATTTAAGGTATGTCTTTGTGAACTATCAAATTCCCTACATGTTGAAATGATACTAACAATGGGTGTTATTTAGACTATTTCAAATCACAGATCCATATAATATAATACTGACCTTTCAAAAGCAGCACCATTAGGTTCTTGAATAAATTTTGAAAATGGTGATGTACAGTATAAAGTATCCCTCTCAAAAATGGCTAAAATGATGCCTTGAGGCATCATTCATCATTAAAGATGAAGTACAGGAATGAGTCTTAGGGCCGGCGTCCACCTACTACGATAGAATCGTAGACCTCCCGATATGGCACCGATACAAAATGTAAAAATCAGTGCCATATCGGGAAGGTGAAAAATCATAGACATATGTCTAGACAAGCCATCCCACCACGCATTGTATTGGGTTTTTATCGGTGTCTAATCGCAGAAACGTGGTTTTGTATCGGGAGGTGCATCGTAGACCATACCGGAGCCATATCGTAGTAGGTGGACGCCGGGCCTTAATGATAATTTCATTAAAAATAAAGACCCGCCCCTCACACAGTGAGAGAACGGGCCTGTGTGTGACTGCCATCGCAACCAGTCAGGGCGGCAGCAGGGCCAGTCAGGGGGTAGGCCTATACTAAGGGCAGGTGGGAGGGGGTCTACAGCTCATTCATATGCATGGATCACAACAAGTAAGAGGTCGGTCATGGTTGGCCACAACCATGCATATCATGCGAGTGCAATTATTTCATTCAATATGAGAAATGGTGGGCCATAATCAGGATGATAAACAGACAGACACAGATACACAGACACAGATAGGAAGATATAAAGACAAACAGATACAGTATGCACACATAGAATCACACAGGTCGACATTGTGTGTGACAGACACACATGTGCTCACAAAGTCACAGCTCCAGTCACACACACACAGGCAGGCATGGCTCAACAGACACTGGTAAAACACACAGAGTTATACAGTATAATGGCCCAATTCAAATCTATAACTATAAGGTATAACCTATATATACTATAACATACTATACTCACTCTAACAATATGTCATGTTGTGTAGTTGTGTATCCCAGTCTCTACCTACAGCCGGTTCATGTGTTCACAGTCAGAGTCAGAGTCAGTGAAGCGTACACAGTGATCAGAATGGTTATATAGGTGGTCCAGGGCCTTGTTTTATTTTTCGCCCGACGAGACTTTACATACCCAAGGAGAGGTCATACGAGGGTTTGGCTTTGATAATTCAAAGTATCGTGGGGAAGGAGAGTTGTGGCCGACGATCTACGACCTCTCGTCCATTTGCGTTTTATTTTTTATCGTCGGGCCAGGAGACCTCGTCCAGAGTCTCCTTCAGCTCTCCTGGCGGGCGACACCTCTATGGGGTATCGTGGGTGATTCAAAATAACAAATAAAAGCTATTTAATTCATTTGAACTATCGGAAATATATTTATTATGAATTTGATAAAAACTGAAGGTCTCAAATGGGGAATTAATGTCCTATTTACTTAGATTTATAAAAGTCATAAATGATGAAATTAGTTTCCAAAAATACCACTATGTGTCACCACAGGACTGACTAAAGAAAAGAGTCATTAGCAACCAATAAGAGACCAGTAAACACTTGAATCTGGCCAATAGGAAGAGAGTGATTACGAGACCTCGTTCAAGTCTCCTCGAAAGTCTCTTACAGGCCTATTTTGTCCTGGGATTCTCTCCAATGACGGGGATTTCTCTCCCTACAGACGACAGGGTAAATCGAACGCGATTGACTACCACTCGTCCAATAGGTCGCCCGTGGAGGTATCCCTCATGAGAGCACTCCTCACCAACGTGAGTTGAAAATAAAACGACCCCCAGGTCAGACCCTATGGGTCAGGTCGTTGCGACCAGGGCCCTGTTTTTCAGTCACGACAATCGTTATGAACGACATGTTTTTGCTCTGAGTGTGCTATAGTCGCGACATTTTAGAGGGTCGGACAATTATCGCCGCTCTACGACACGTAGGGCGGTGTGAGGTGTGCTAAAGTCACGACAGTCGGTGGCTAATAGACATCTATGGACATGTCGTACCGAACGCGCAACTTCACTTCCTGTGAGAATTAAGCAATGGAATTTTAACACGAGGAAGGTATACATGTAACCTATAATCGTATCAAATATGAAGAAAATCGCCCGCATGGTTCCGAAGTTATCTGCGTTTGAATTTCGTCATAGCAAATACTGCTCTGGTGGCCAGTGTAGCGGCAATACACTGCACCACTCCGCAAGCTTTCTCGTGGGTAAATCGAGCGGGGCAGTGTGCGCTTCTGCTAATTTCTGCGGCAACCTTGACATTGACGCAGTTTGAGAGCATGAGCGCCCAGGCTAGCGACAACATCCCCAAAAAGCAAGTTTTCACCCACTTCCCGTAAGAGTTAAACCACAAAACCTGTACACGAGTTGGGGAACGATATAATCTATAATCGCTCCAAATATGAAGAAGATCGGTCACCCCAATCCACCGATATAACCAAAACGGTTCCCTGGTTCTTTGATAGAACCTAAGACAATTCTATATTTGTCATAACGAACGACAATTTTCGCGGCGATCTCCCGTGGCGCACTACGATCTATAGAACGATCTATAGAACACCCGCCATCTTTTGTCTTCCAAAATGTCGTACATTCGCTGTACGATCTTAGGGTATCGGTAATAACGATTGTCGTGACTGAAAAACAGGGCCCAGACCCTACACCTCACCCGAGATATGCACCTGTCAGCTCCGATCCATGCGTGCTTGAAGGCCGTGTGGGCGGAGCTTATTTTTTAGGATTAATTAACAGACCTTAATTGCTTTATATAAGCTTTAAGGGTACGTTTCACTGGGTTGACCCAGCAGTGCAGTACAGGTGCAGCGTTAAGGCTTGTCAGGCGGATATACTGAACATGTGTGGTAGAGCCGCCCACTTGCTCACCAGCGGCGGCTGTATGGTTGTGGTACGGCTAAAGCCTGTTAAAATTGATTAGATGTTTGTCCCTGCTACCCACCAGTGGCGCCAGCCATGGAACTGACCTGTTGGTTTGTACACTGTAAACATGTCTAGCAGATACCTGGTGGAATGAAAATCCAGCCTACCTGGTGGAACACACCCAATAAGCGTGTGATCTACTAAGCCTCAGCTGGCGCCGGCCGATGGCATTGTTGTAGAATTGTGGACATCGGCGACAGCTGTCGGCCCAAATTGCGCGCCGGCGACAATGGTCTGCTTGGTGGATCAGCAAATAAGGCAGCCATGGACATTGCAGGCCTCCCAGTGCCCCACTTCCTCATTATATTTTTTATGAGTTTTGAAATTAAATACATAGGTTTTGACAGGTTTTTCAAGGCCCACAACATAGGCTTTTATAGGTTTTTAGGGTTAACATATTCAGCATAATAAGAGTCAAAATAAAGTGAATCGCTTATTTTCAGTTCTTGATTTCTAAAAAATGTACCTAGTACTGAATTGCAGAACTTAAGAATGTCTGGCTCATCAGGTTATAGCCAGCAAGTATGTATGCACATGTTGAGTTTCAGACAAGCCAGCCTGGCAAGAAGTCACGCCAACTGTTGATTTTTAAACACTTTTATGACCTCTTGAATAGACTGACAATATGGATTTCTTGTTATTTGACAATCTAACTTTGTGTCAGGTGAACTTCTAAGAATTCATATACACATCAATCTGCATGGCAGTGAAAATATAGGTTTTTATAGGTTATATAGGTTCCTTTGAAAAAGAATAAAGGCTCATGAATCAAAATATAGGTTTTTGTAGGTTTTATGGGTTTCACTGGGAGGCCTGCCATTGTGCCCGACCACAGGCCCATCGTCTCCAAAACCCTGTCACAAACAAGCGGCGACTGGTCTATTTGTTGTTGCCGACCGCCAGCCAGCTCTAAATGCCATTGTTTTGAAGGCATCCACACCTTCACGAAAATACTGCCTTGGCATTCTTGCCGGGCGCTGGATGCCACCTCTGCCACAGCTGAGCATGTTGGCAGCACCTACCTGCAGATGTTGAGGCTGCTCATTGCTGGCCACTGAGAAACCATTTCACGGCCTTATATCCAGTCCTCTGCTGTCTGTTCAGTCAGGGTCAAGCATCTTCGCCACGCTACTCCCAGCACCTTTGACCCATCTAGACCCTCTCTGCTCTGAGGTGAGGTTGGCCTCGGTATTCACTGTGGCATCTGAGCGTCTTCTTTGGGCTTAGGATCAAGAAATCCAGTGACAAGCTGCCAGTCCTCAAGGGAGAGATCTACCTCCATGAAGTCAGGCATCTTACCACCGGCCTCTCGGTCGGCCAATCAGAGTAGCAGCATCATTTTTGTCAGGGCCTGGAGGCCCTCTTCCTTCTCATGGATATAGGTTCGGAAGAGGGCCTTGTAACCGTTTCATTTCCGAGCATCAACCATTGTTGAGCATATACCATCGGCTGAGCCATGCCGAGGGCGGTGTCACCCAGAGTTGGTCAGAAACCATTTATGAGAATTATGAACGGATGCTGGGCCAGCACGATTCACTTTGCTTAGCTTGCTAGGCTCACAGTTAACCAGTAGAGATTAGAACTGTAAGGACTCCCTGAACAGGACTCGTCCTCTAGTGACTGTGTACTTACCATTATTTTTGATGTTATGTTATACGAGGGTCTGGCATTTGTGATCTTTATAGACAAAATGAGTGTAAGCCATTTAAGGACTACAATGTTATGAGATATGGTACAATGGACATTTATTTACTATAGAGACTCGGGTATAGTTAGTTTTAATAGTCCGAGGTGTATCCTCAAGCCGGATGTAAGATGTATATACTTGCCATGAGGAATTTACTGCCTGAGAGCGACAGAAGATATGGCCAGTGTTGACCAGGGAATAGGGCTGACAGTCTGCGGGCAGGTTCAAACCACTTTTTAATCGCCACGAAATAGGCTAAATCTATAAAAAAAAATTGTTTGATACAAGAAAAAATAATTCTATGAACTGGAAATGAAAATAAGATTTCCTTGGAAGAGTGGAAAACTGCCATCTCTGGTCAATTCAAAGCATAACAAAACGTTTTCTTTTATCATAGCATCTTTTTATTAGAGCTACACATGAATTACATATTTTTTATATTTTATATACACATACATGATTTTATAGATCAGGTTTTCTTCCTTTTTTTTACTTTTTTTTTTTTATACTCACGTTTGACCTGATTATGTGCAATCACCAGAAAATTACTTTATCCTTGGTGTGCCTGATAATGCCACCTTAAAGACTCAGCATAGTGAGAACACGAGATTGGTAGGTAAGATTGTTGTATATAGCGGTATCGCGATTTTTGTTACCCCTTTAAAAAGTGCTTTCAATTTACAGGGGTTACGTTCTAATGATCGCCATTGCGTGAAAGATCTTAAGTCTAAAAAGAAGACTGTTCTGATAGTCCTAATTCTTATCAACAGACTTCTAATATGACACACACAGAAAAAAAAAAGCCAAATTGTAAACCGATTCTGTTGCTATATTAGCAGGGTTTAATATCTATATATAAAAAGAAAATTAAATAAGACCAAGTTTAAACCGATCTAGTTTTACGCTGCATATGAAACTAAACTCTAACTAAACCCATAGTCGATCTACGTTCGACGAATAAATAACAACAAAATGTATACATATATAGTTCCGTAGACTACACTTATATATAATACACGTATAGCAGCTTCCTAATAACAACTGAATAACAAGTTCTAACTGATCTCGAGATTCATTACAGTACCATTAAATAATGACAGAAACAAAAATGAATTAAACTAGGCGCACGTACTGGTCATTTCCGAGGACATCATAGCCAACAATGGGCTTCTGCATATGTTTAGTACGTCACATATAGTCAACAGTATAATCTGACAATCATTTCCAATAAGCGCACAGCACAGACACGCCACATGTAATACATAGACTTACTGCTAATTACTTATCACTAATCGAGAATCCAGTGGGAGAGGTGTGGATAGAAGTGACATCAACGTAGCACTGACCGTACACTCATGCTGTAGATCATAAAATCCGCAGTTTTCGTTCACTTTTACAAACAAATCCTTTTTGTGATTGCATGCAACCAAGGCAACGACTCTTAAAACAGGTACAGTTAAATGATCTGTCAGGTCCCGATCTAGACAGCCTAAACAAAGACCTCATGAACTGATCTGGTCTAAACTCCATTTTTGGTATCAGCAAAGTTTCCTAAAACCGAATGATTCAAAACAGGTGCTTTCAACCGTAAAGGTGATCAGAAACAGACTTGAATAATAAAATCTTGAAACTCGGAGGATATTTCTCTTCTATAAATAATTAAACAATGGTGACTACGTCTATATACTAAACATATATAATATATTAAGAGACATACAAATGAGGTACCAAATATTGAAAGGCAAAGGAAAACAAAACTTTGTAGTGTATTCTTACTCATTCCCCATACTCTGCACAAGGTACAGAACACTCAAGTAGGCTAACATTCACACGACGATCAAGAGAAGGCAAACAACTCGTGTGCGATAGCATCAGATTCTGCCTAGGTTTTTAAGTTATCCGAATTAAAAAGAGCCTAGTAAAAGTATATACTCGATGATACATATCCACACCCCTCCCTGCAAAACTAGAAACTCGTACATATTACTTTTTCATTCATCTCCATGAGATAATACTCGCTCACATGTTATTTGTACTACTAAGTGACCTTGAAGGTCCAGTCTAAACTACTTCTTGTCACGAACCTTAAAGAGGATATATACATGATAAGGCCGCAATGGTGGTCTCTCACCTAGAGACGTTTTGATCAGAAGGATCATCAAAATCAGACATCGACACCCAGCAAATATCAGATGAAATATCAATATCAGATGCATCTAGTCTTTGCGAAAACAAAATCCTAATAGGATAGTTGCACATCTGAAGATAGTTCTCAGAAGTTAGCATCCCCTCTGTCAAAGGTAGTAAAATATGAAGGGCTGCCACAAATCAATCTCCAATACCACCAAAACATGACCTAAGAAGAAACACCTTAGGCTGACCTATGCAGCTAATTGGGGACCTACACCACAGACCTGTGTACACCTTAGACGACAACACCACAGTCAATGGGAAGTGTCTAATAATATAAAACGGGGCTATTGTTTGCTGTTAAAACATGGTCCAGTATATAAATCTAGCACAAGTCCCAATAATTACAGCTTTTCCATTAATGGTAGAAATACATTTACACTCTCTGGGTTCTACTCTCTACTTCCCTTCCACAACCATCTTCAAGAGAGATTGACACTGGAGAGGACGGCTTCTTCACAAACATTTGTAAAAGGTATCTTCTATGATTCGTGTATATTTCCACAAAACCTATCATTATGAATATATCCTTATTTCTATGGCTTATCATCTAATTCCTACACAGCTACACATGTAAAATGAGATGGTTCATTTCGGTGTCACAAATACAACTATAGTTGTGAAACCATTCTTATTTTTACCGATGACAAATGTCCACTTTGCAACCCATAGTGCTGGGTTTTCAACTTACCACTAAAATAGATATGCATGTATATATGCACAGCTTTAGGCTAAGCTAAACTACTAGAATAAGTACAATTTGTAGATGTCATTACAATATCAAAAAAAAAAGAAGAGATAAGCAATCACAAATTAGTGAAAAGGCTACCAGGCAGCTCCTCCATGTCACCGGTGGCAGTAGTGCTCATTACGCGTGGCCGAGACCCTCCGGGGTTGGCGGCGGGGTAAGCGGCTGATGGGAGCCGTCGTACACCTCACCCGGTGGCAAAGGCGGACCCATGTGGCTCATCATACGCTGGTGGGTGATGAGTACCTTCGATGGCGGCGTGGCCCGGGGACTAAGCGACATGGTCGGCGTGCCCATCACCTTCCGGGAACTCTGTGGCAGGGGTCGCTTGTACGCCACTGGAGTTCGGTGGAGCACGCTGGTGGCTGGAGCAGCCATGCCCGCGGCTGCCTGCTGAAGGAGCTGCTGCTGTTGATGCTGATGTTCAGCGTGCGTGGAGGTGGTGGTGAGTGCCAGGCTTACAGCGGAGACCGAAGGGGCTGGGCCCTGCAGGAGGGCCGTCGTCGCCGCGTTCTGCTCAGCATAGGCTGGCCGTAAAGTGGGGTCCATAACCATACTGCCCTGAAAAGACGGCATTCCTATAGTTGCGAGGCGGGACAGCACTCGGTCGACACGAGTATATATTCACATTTATCAAAGTGGCCAGAATTTGAGGCAAGTTTAGCATAGGATGTAAATGCTACATTCTCTTTTTTTCTCGGTAATGAAGTTATTATTTTGTTCAATGTATGTTTGTGCATGCTGATATTCTCTCCCAGAAGGAACTATAAATACTGCAAGTAGCTTTTAATTAGTGTGCGTGCATTAAGGGACACACTACATGAAGACTGGTATTTACTTTATTATCCATCTATTACGAAGTAAAATATACCACTATCCATTGTTTCCAAGCTGTCAGAACTCGTAACCATTGATTACAGATTTGAAATCCATCCATTACGGGCCTTTGAGCCTTTACGAGAAAATACACTCTTGAACAGATGTTCAGGGATGAACATTTGGGACTGAGGAAAAAGAATAGGAAATTAAAAAAAAAAAATTGTTTAAATCATTTACAACATTATTTGGAACTATGAATCGATATATATTCGAACAGTACGAGTGTTGCCGGTGTGTATGAAATGTCGGAATTCCGTCATTTATCGCAAAACTTGCATCCCTGATGGCAATTCTTGGTATAAATTTATTCGTGAAGATGGATGATAAATATAACAAACGATAATTTTGTGAACAGGCAGCTCTTTAAACCACTCGAGGTTGATAGCGTAATACACTCGTTAACGCTTGTGAATTACTAATCGTCAATCCCTCATGGTTTACGGCCGCCTGTCCAGGAAACCGCCGATTGTTGTCTGTATCTTTATTGGACAAGCTTGATTTACAACAGGGATGGGAGTCGTGCTAAGAAACGAAAATCCAGTGCGTGCGGAGATGATATATTATACATGCCCCTGACTTAAAAGAGTAATCCTTATTAGTACTAATTTGATTGCCATGCAGAGTTATAGTCCTTCACATTATACCACATCTTGTCAAACGTCTATGTAGCATGCAGGTGTATATAAATTGGGATGATTGCAAGTCTAGTCCCCAAGGATGAAACGCATATGAAACTAAGGACTCAACTACGCAATCAAACTCATTCACTCCGACTCGAGGTGTTCAGTAAAGAGTGGGGTGCAGTCAACGTCATACATGCTTAGTCAGAACTGGCAAATAAGACTCAAAACATGTGACATACCCTTCTTAAATTGCCATTCATGGCCAACTAAAACAAATATGCACAGGCTTTGGTTACGAAGTACCAGAGTATTCAGATTAAAGGTAAAAGGCATCAAAACTGGATTTAGCGCATTTCATAATTTGTTTATAAAACCTGCATATCTTTTTAGAAAAAAAATCCAGTTTTCATATCTCTCCTACTTTAATATATTTATGGGGAGGTTTAAAGCATATTTACTGTTGACTGGGGACATGCGAAATTGAGAAGTAAACATAGGCCTAACAGTTATACCGCAGCAGGGGATTAAATAATGGGTAATAGTAAAGTAATGATAAAACAGCCATTGAATGGATACATACTTTGTAGCTTTTTTAAAAAAAAGTTCTTATTGCTAATGCACTTTCAGTGTGTATCCAAAGTAAACTGGTACAAAAATAAATTTGGCGAATCTCCACTTTAATAATCAACTCGGTCAAATGTGTTGGGTGTTGGGGAACATAATAAGAGACGCAGAATGAAAAAAGACAACATGGAAAATTTGCGATGAATAACATGGAACAGCTTGGGTAGGTAAAGTAAGGATAAGAGAAAGTGCAATGTTGTTAGACCTTACCTCAGCTGGTGCTGCCTCCATCATACTGGCGTCGGCCAGGTCCTGCTGGTAAGTCGGGGCCGCTGGACCGTACATGTCGGGGGTCATCGCAGGCACCGTCGGGTAGGCCAAGTAGGACTGGGCGGCCGGGCTCTGTGCGAGAAACAAAGCACAAAAACACCATCCTTAGACAAGCTCCCACACGGTGGGGACAAGGGTAACATCGAGAAACAAACAATTACTGAAAATGAAACAGAATTAAAGGGCCAACCTTTGAACAGGTCAACACAGGGAACACTTGGTTGGTGCACGTGCGTGAGCTAAGCTGACAAGGAGTTCCCGCTTTTCTTTCTTCTTCTCCTTTAGATATTAAAAACCTTCTTTTTTCAACGGACTTTAAAGGTCGTTCTCTTACATCCAAAGTTATAATACTGTTTAGGTGCTTAGATTTACCAGGCTGCTAATTTGGGTGTAATTTCGCGCAATTTTCTTAGATTGTCTAGACATTAATTTGTCTCTCCTGTACTTTATAGAACGGGGCAAAGGACACCTTTTATTGGAATTTGCTTCCCCCTGTATTAACGGGTTCTTTCAATCCATTTTTCTCTGTATAAATGCAATATGAACTATTCCTAAACCCATTTTAGCTGGAGTTATTGGCCAAATCCCCGAAAACTTAACTCTGAACTGAAGTGCAAAAACCACATCACACAGTCTAAACACCCATGAACGAGAACTTTGTATGCTGCTAGTAGAGAAGAGGGAAAAAGAACATTAAAAATTGAATTTTGTGCTCAAACAACTTGCCCCTTAAATTCAAATAGGATAATATGGTTGCAGAAACTGTATACATCTCATAAAACTAGATTAACTCTTTACAGAAGAATGTTTTCAAGGTAAACAGACTCTGTTGGAGCACAAAGTTCACACAACATGCACCACCAGTTGAAACAAATGCACTGAAACGGAAAACGTCAAGTTCCATCTGACTATATATTCAACTGTCCACATCTAGCAGTACACTGGTGTGGGCAAGGGTGTTTTCTGCATGAAGAAACAATATTCATCTCATTAATCATTAGGGACCCTGAAAAGGCGAAATAAAGTACGCCCCGCCAAGTTCAGTTGGTCACGTGTAGGTGGCAGCACCGGTCCAGTCTCAACCAGCCTTTCCCGACATCACACTTTCAGGTTCAACTGTGATTTCTCTCTTTTTAAAAGCGTTTATCACGTTTTAATGGTAACGCTCAGTACAGGCTATCGAGCGAGAATTTCGTATTTTACGTTTGTCACTTCTAGGTATTGTTGAGCATGGTTTTGTGCAATAAATTTTAACTATATCGTTTTATTAACTTTAGGAAAAGGATAGAAAAAAAATTCTCCCTTTTTTCAATGAAATCATTTTTAGGTAATAGGTAGGTTATTTACTTGTCCTCAGAACTATACTGAATTTTTCTTTTAATCTTTCGACTGAAATTCCAAGTGTCTGAATCTCATGACAATGCAGTCGAAAAACATGCACATCATTTACTACAGACATTTCGAAAAAGAAAAGATCCATAAAAAAATTTTAACTTGCACAGAGGAAGAAACCAACCAAACAGTCGAATAACAGTTCTTGGACCAACTGAACGCAGAACAAATCTGAAAACCATACCCAAGACAAACGTCTAATATTACAGAGTCCTAGCTGTCAACATTGACAGATAGAACGTGGAACACCAACCAACAGAAAGCGCTACCAAAAGGACAGAACAAAAATAAAAGAGAAGGAAGTATTAACATGCAGGTTGTAGAAGGTTGACAAGCAGGAATGAGCGGTCGCTCTTACCGCAGATGACACAGTGGCGAGGGGCTTGTTCTGTTTGCGAGTCCTAATACAGCGGACCGACCACTGATGACTTTACTATCATGTGAGGGAAGGCTGACTGAGAATGGGGCCCTGCAGAGAGGGGGCAGCACTGAGTCAGTTAGAGCTCAAACATCAGTCACCACACACAAGGTGGCGCTGGTAGTAAAACCTAAACCCACATCGTTTTACAATAAGACACAGCTGCAAAGTAACGGTTAGAGCCTGACCCAAGTCCCACTTTCCAGTCAGAATTCCCAGACGAAATTTGAAGCAGCTCGGTTCCACATATCTAGTCAGTTTGGTATAATTTGACGCATTGAAAGATATCTTTCAATCATTGGTTTTAATGGTTGGTGTATCTTGAAAGAGGACTTTTGTTTTGAATGAGGTACTAATATTTGGTACGTCGAGAGTATGAAATCTTTTATTTGTATTCTAGACGTGGCAATAAAAACCTCTGTATCAAGCCGATGCTCGAAATATTTTATTTGAAAGACTGGATATGGGTAGGACTGGATCAAACTTTGTTGACCATGGAAAAAAACGAAAAAACACAAAAACACTTAAAAGGTTCTTTGCTCGTACACAAATACGAACTTCTAGGAAATATGATATGACAAGCGATTGCCTAAACCTCCCTCACCATCTGAGGCCAGGGTGATTTGGACATTCTTTTGTCGGCTGCAGTTTGATCTTGCCATATGCTTGTATTCGCGACATAAGAATCAAAATTAAGACAACAGATGACTTCTTTTTATATTTTTCCCAATAAGGATGAACAGCATTTTCAAAAGAAACATCCATTTTATTTTACAATTACAAGTAACAGGCTTTTGTTGCATACTCATGTGTACGCTTTTATATCAGTCTCTGAATGATCTGTTATCCATGACCTGTTAACTAAGAAACCTTAACTAAACACACTTACCGTTTCACATCTTACCAATGAGGGAACGGAGGAGGGGTTGATTATTCTATCATAGGCTGATAATCGCTAATCTTGAAGGCAGCATCTGGCATGTTATTGTCTAAAACTGCCTTTTATTTCAAGGGTACTGCACTACATAATAAAACCAATACTAAGATACTATGTTATGAAGAGAGATAAAATAACCATTTTCATGACACCTTAATTTCGGGTTTGACAGACAAACACAATTTATTACCCTAGTAAAAACATGGTGAACAAGATATATGGTGAGACCTGATACCCATATTCTGATGTTTGTGAAAATAAAGAATTTCAGTGACAACTGGAGAATACTTCACTCGCATGGTTCAAACCTCCCAAAATAGGCGGTAGACTGTTTTGTTTAATACTGACTCTACTTCCTGGGTGTGTGTGATGTAGTTATGGACTAGGCGCAAAGGGTGCGCTTACCTGTGCGGCTGTCCATCTCCACTGACTCTGAGCGGCCGTCCACTGTGCAGCAGGTGCAGCCGTCTGAAAATTATACACCAATATTTTAGTCCTGTTGTAAGATGATATAGCCGCGTATATTCAGAACATAACTAAATTAAAATCAGAAAAAAATGCAGAAGAAAAAAATACAACCAAACCAAAAGTTTGTAAAAGTATATATGATTTTCTGGCAGGGTTTTTTCTTTAAATGTTTCTATAGAGTTAGGATGAGATATAAGCCATGGAATAAAGTAAACTAGACTTATTTCCGAATTTAAAGCAATAAGCACACATTGACACAATTTCAGAGAATAGAAAACAAAGTGACTCACGGAATATGCACTTACGGGTGCTTGGTAAGCGTATCCAGGCTGAGAGACGTACATAGCCTGAGATGGGACCATCATAGGGTACGCCGGCTAGTAAAACAAAACAGCCTCTGTTAAAACAAGTGCATGGCGTGCAAGACGAATAGCATAAGCAAAAAATGTAATGAGATTCCATAGGTTGGGGTAGTAGTTATATCCATGAAAGAACTGTATTTCATACATTGAGGGAATCTGACTACAAACCACAATACAGAACGAATAAATTCTTTAAAAAAAGAAGAAGATGGAAACATCAGGTGCGCCAGCTGGCAACACAAAATAATTAATGAATACAAGACCCATGAAATAAAACGAAAAATGATAACACTAAATTTACATATATAGGTATAAAAAATCCAGATCATCTTTACTTTAGTTCGCTCATTTCCATATACTTCCACTAATTTGACTTTTTTCTTCTTCCTTTTTTTCGAACAGATTATCATAGACTGGTAAGTCGGTAACATTTTTTTTTTGTTCTATACTCTCATTTGACTATATATAGACCGTTCCCTTAATTTCGTATAATTGAAAAATCCTTTGGAAAACGTGTTGATTCAAAGCCTCTGGCAATGCATTCCAGAGAGATGTATGTAAAAATATCAGATATTCAAAAAGAGAATGGTGATGGTAGTCAGGTTCACCCATCTTCACTCAATTCCCATCCAAGCCATTTTTATACTGAATGTGATTTCATACTAAACTTCTCATTCAACTTTTGAGGTAGGCAATCGGATACTGCTGCCCTTTACACACATTTTAAACATTTGGTCTCTCCCGTCAGTTTTAGTTTGTTTCCCTGGAACTCATTCAAGTCTAGAAATGCTATGAACATCAAATTGTACAGAATGTTAGCACACTGACAAGTATCAGTCATATCTTGTCGGCTGGTGCTTTGAAACACAAATAGCATACAGAATTCCGTCGTAGACGGACAGCGCAGAAATGTTATTTTAAATGAAGCTGGTTCCTAGACGGTGAAGAAATCGAAAAGTGCAGCTGTAGCCACAGATCTGGGGCTGATAGACCGGCTGCACCCACCACTCAAACACCGTCAATCACTGTAGTTTTATCTAACGTATTGGTAAGTTTGGTTTGATTTAACGTACAGTTAATCATTATAGGTCCATACCAGAACTTCTTAAGATTCGTTTACAGCACGAGGGTGATGATCGAATTTATGTGAAGAATTCAGGTAGAAACCTCACCCCTACACATTTACCGAGGTGAGAGTTCTTTTACTTCCCACACCACATAGACATGGTATGAGAAGGATTGGCCTTTGATTTAGCAGTAAATCTACCACTTCTGGGGGTGGGACTCGAACCCACCAAGTCCTACAACCTTGGGGTTTCAAGTCCAGTGCCCTAACGACTGAGCTAACTCCTGACCCCCTCATCTAACGTAGATTTGCTCAAGTCTTGTAAACACTCACTTAATGAATAAACAAAATGAGGGTAAACTATGTTGCAGTGTGACTGGTACAGGAGAGGTGGCGTAGAGGGAGGGGTACAGGGACTGAAGCCAGTCTATATCAAACATTGAATGCTGGCCGTAACGTTACACTAACTTTTGGGGTTTTCCCTTCACCCCCTAGAACGAGAATGACGTTATGCTCTCAGACTCGCTTTGAATGTGGAAGCGTGTAATTATGTGTAATTTGCAAAACTGACAGTAGGTCACCCTTCCACTGAGCAGCGGGCTATTGGCGGCCAGTGTCAACAGGTCGGCTGCACGTTTTATCGTCAAGGCCCGGCAAGATGTACTGCCCGCAGCCGGGTGTCACATCTGGTATTGAGTAGTCCTTTACCGTTCAGCGAGGAGGGGACGACATCAGATACGCGACAGTTGACGCTAATAGTCAGTTTATCGGTTCATAACCGATAAATGAAGATCAATTGGTTTTCAATTCTATCAACAGTAGCAACACAAAACACTGAATATAAATATGAACCAAACAGTCGATCACAAAATCTGTGAAGTCATCAAAAATCTCTAAACAAAATTGATTTTATCTGAGGGCACCGGTCTTATTACTTGAACTTTTCTTACACTCTCATGTAACCCCGTCTCTTAAGAAAGAAATTAATGAGTGTTTGGTCTGTGTCCCAAACGAGATGACAAACAAGGACTCAAACCAGACACAATTGTTTGTGGTTTTATCTCAGCCTGGAAATATTCATCTGGTTACCGCCCATTGAGTATGAGTAACCGTACACGCAAACCTAAGGACGTTTATAACAGGCTATCAAAGATGGAATTTTAAAAGTGACCATACAACTTGAAATGGTTCTAAGAGCATACTAAATCAAACGATCATATCCTCAAACACCATTATGAAAATAGGGCGGATAAAAGAGATATCATTTGCTTAAAAGCGAAGAATTGTGGTAAAACAAAACTAACAGGACGGGTTTTGTTAGTATGTTTATGTATCTGGTACAGGGTTCCGTGATACTAAGCAACAATTGAGTCTAACAAGATATTACCGTTTGTGGGGTGACCTGCGGCTGTGGCACGGCACACTGGTAGGCACTGCCGTCCTGTGGGTGGAAGATGGCCATGCCATTTTGGTAGGTGTATGGCACTCCATTACTGAACATCACCGATCCGGGCGACACAGACGGTTCTGAAACACACCAAGAGATCATCACCGATTAACAATGGATTTGTTTGTGGTTCAACGTCCCAGGAAACCCTGAGCCTATATAGGGACCATCAATGATTTAACTTTTCACGTCTACAGACTTTTTTCCGCAGGCTGGGTTCGCACCTTATCTACTTGGTTCCGCAATACCTGCAGCCAAACAAACACCTGGCAACGTATTTAGCACTGAATGACTGAGTGTAAGAGCGTAAGACGTATGTAATTCCAGTATATATCATCTCCAGAGAAAGTGCAGAGATTGCATGGTATTCTATGGTATTCCAGCTCCAATTCGGTGTATCATACATGCATTTCACCTCAATAATACTTTAGTCATACCTTAGATAACACAGGAACACAAAATCTGGATATACAATAATACAATGGGAGGTCTAAATATTATATGTTGTATGGTTCTTTCTTATTTGCGTGTTCCTATCAGATTACCATTTGTTCATTGTGATTCCTCTTTTTGGACTTATATCAGCACGTGTAATTTTCATTATACCAAGATGCAACTTCTTGTTTTCTGCTTCAATTCCATGGCAGCTTAATGATGGATCAACAAGCAGCCATATATGGGTTTACAGGAGTTAATAGAAACCCCCTAATGTTTGAAACAGCAATTTATCCACAAGGTTGTGTGTGTGTGTATATATATGTCTGATGACACTGATCTTAAGCTATCAGACTCAGCTTAGTGCACTGAAACAAAATATTCACTCATTCGGTAAATGTCCAAATAAATTTCCATTACGAACGTCAATTTAGATCAGCAATATAGTGTATCCTTGTTTACATTCGAGTTAGAAGAAATGATGATATCTATTATGGAAATTGGTGACTGAAAGCGCAGCATATGTGAATATCCACAGACAAGATCATTTATGGTCATTCTTGAAACACCCATTTTCATTCACTTATGCAAAATTTTACCTGGACCACATTTGTTATTAACGATGGTCAGATCTGGAAAAATATTGGCAACTTTTTTCCATTCATGCAGTGGATATTCATGAAGCATATTGATTTTGTGTCAAAACAAGCATTACTAACATTCTGAAACAATTTTGGAGTCCATCAAAGTACATACTTCCTATACGATTTAATTATATTACATGTGTGGGTATGATAAATACCAAAATGGCTCAGCTTATTCATTGTAATTATAAACCACATTTGCTTTCAAGTCACGTGTTTGCGGTGCCTCTTTCTTCATTGCCTTCTGAAAACACCTATTCTTAAAACACATCTTCACGTCAACATAACCAAATCAACCCTGATATATACACAAACTGTAACATGGTCCGGCCGCTTCCGAATTATGGAATCTCTCGATATTTTAAATGTCATCATGCTAAGTATGTCTACACCAGGGTCAAAGGTAAAACTATCATGATTTCCTGAACTCTACTTCCCAGGGGCAGTCACCCCTGCCAGCCGGGGTGGCGCGAGACCCACTTGGCAGAAGGGGTGAAGAGTTTGGCATGGGGACCTGGCATCCACTCAATGTACACGTTCACAGGACGGATCAAGGTCGTGCCAGCACTGCCTACGCCCATGGCTTCTAGCATTTGTTAAACCACATTCATGTTGATGAAGATACCTCGGAGTTGTACCGAAACTAGTAAAATGTATGTGTTGAGTTGTGAAGAAAGTAGTACGATATAACCGACCAGCAGAAACTAAGTCTTTCGGGGAGAAGACAGAGGTCCCGACTTCCATAACCCTCCATTCTGTCGGGTCTGCTGATCTTACCCTCAGAATCTGACCTTTTCCAAATGGTGCCAGATCTGCCTCGGGAGTCAAACGAACATGTATTTCATCTCAAGCACTGTGCTTCGCGACAGAAAAAGGGTTGGATTAATAATAGTTAATAAAGTGTATACAAGGGCATTAATTCACCATAAGCTATATACAGGTAGCCACTATATTGGGTACATTAATCGTTAATCATTGTTTGATTTCCGGGGCGCAGGAAAGAGGGGATGCAGGGTCTGCCTACACTTGAAAGCACATGTCTGCCATTCATAACAGATATCTCCACTGCCATTATATGAATTTTACGGTCCACTAGTGGCCCATATCCTACAACGGTCGCCTGTGCTATCTCCATGCTGCGGTACTAAACATTAGACCGAAGGGTGTAACACGATATGGCCCAGGACGCCAGTATGGGCGCAGGCACGTTCCACCACTCCGCCAGGGGGCGTGCTAAACGGCTTCGGTCACGTGCCCTGGGTCACGTGCCCTGGGTGGCTCGTTCCCGGTGCGTGCCCCTTCCCGCTGGTACCTGGCGGCTGCCCATCCGCCCCCAGAAGACCAAGGCATGGTTCTGGGAACCAGCGTGCTGTCTGGGAGCACCATCTGGCGCTGGGCTCCGTGTAGACCTAGATAGATGCAGCTTCCGAGTTGATGAGAACGCGATAACTCGGAGCACCATGCTCGGCGTTACGTGAATAGAAACCCTAGTGGCATCTGGGTTCTAGAAAAGACATTTTCCGATGGCTATCTCGAATATAAACTTCGGGCCCTCACAAACCAGGAATAGGTCATATGTTGAAGAGTCAAACCTGGAGATCCCTGGGTGTTAACTATGTCTATGTGTTTCTAATGTCTATAAAAAGAATCCGAACTTCATCATACTCGATGAATATTAGTGTAAAAGCTGATATATACTTCTACTTTGAACCCGACAAGACATTGAGTGTAGAGGACAATAATTTGTTTGGAGTCAAATCATAAGGTGTTTATGCCCGACTTCTTCCGACATTCGTAGACCATCGTCTGGCGAATAACACGTGTGACCTGATTTCGGGACACGGAGGTATCATCTCTGGGGAAATACACTTGATACCTCAAAGAGTAATGTATTTTAGCATACATACTCCAATATACTGTAAATTGAAGTCAATACCACTGCATAACTACAAAACTTAGGGTGATGTTCACATATTACATAGAACATCTTCATCAGACCAGAATATGTCAGTAGTTTCATGACTGTTCTGTGATGAAGGTTCTTTTTGACAAATGTTCTGTGGCAGGGAATTTCCCACCGATATGCTAAATATTTCCTCTACTATGGAGTTATGCAAACTGCAAAAGTTATGAAACAGAAGATTGTTGATTTTGCTAATGTTAATGTAAACGTAAATACTGCGTATTTTATTATCATCAATATGTCCGAATCCCTTTTATAACAGGTATAGAACATGAACATACACATGTGTTATTTTGGCTTAGCGCCCACCCACATCGTTGACATCCATATCTTCTTTGTAGCTAATGGGTTAAAAAATGAAAACTCGAAAAAAAAAGTCTTCAATTCTGAAGAGGGCAAGGCGCATTGATTTACATTGCACAAAGAGGGGGTTCAAAGTAAAGTTGATCAGTTTCGCCAAAGGCAGAAAACTCCATCATTCGGCCTGGGCCGGAATGTAGAGAAATCGTTTCCAGCAGACCCCAACCATGTCTCACACCTAGCCGCCATCACGAGAGACACTGACTTGTTCAGTCTCCAAGAAACGCATCCTCTGCCTCGGGTACAGTTTCCGAGCGCCCGTTACCATGGCAACAGGGCTGTACCGACTGACCTACCTTTGGGCCTTCACCTGTAGGGGGCTCGCCGATCAACAAACATTACATGCGGGGCGGTGCGATGTAGGACGGGCCGGGTCGACTTACTGGAGGCGGGGGTGGGGATGGGGGTGGTGGAGGCTGCTGCTGCTGCTGCTGCTGCTTGCCTACACGTTACCTTTACAGCCTATACCTCCAGGGAGATGCACTTTCCCGTGCGTGGCCTCAGCGGGGTTATCCCGACAAAGAATCACTCCACGATTCAGGGGCTTTTTACTGCCACGTGTTACGTCCCCGTGAACTCATGGAAATCCTCTTACCTGTCTCAGGCCATGTCAGGCCGACCAACCCCCAAATCTCGACTGACGTGTGGCGGCAAAAAACAGTTACTTCATTGACATGTGTATAAATACCAAGATTGTATGATTTGCCTTGATGTTGATCAGGGATGAATTGCAGGGGTATATAATCATTTTATCTGACAAACGAAAGCTGAATCAGTTTTCCGACGGAAGATTGGTGAGGTTTCTGATGATATTTCCCAGAACTGATGTAGACTGAGAAGGCTCCTGGCTGGCGTTGTTTGGAGCACGCTGACACCAGGGAGGTTATCCATGATCAATGCGAAAACACCAACAGGCCAACACGGTATATACTACGCCAAAGTGAAGTCATCAACAGAAGTATGCAGCAGATTAAACAAAGTCAGACTCGTCCATGGTTTCTCATGCGTCTTTTGTGTATCACCAACTTGAACGGTTTTAGTTTACATACAGTGTCAGCATTTACAAGGTATCGTGTTAACTAAAGATAAAAAGAGAAGAAAACGGAAAATAGAGGCATGCGCCAAGATATAGCATTGAGTCTGACATTAGTTGGTGAAGAGTAAAATGTCAATTGTACATTTTAGTTTTCAATGTGTTCAATAAAACGCTGGTGTGGACCTGTTGGAAGTGACCAAACTGGACAACCATGTGTTCGTTAGCTAACAGAAGGGATCTAGAGGACTAACTAGAGTAGGCGATGATACTTACTCGATGAGCTCTCTAATTGGTCTGCAATTAAGACACCAGTAATCAATTATTCATACAGCAGACTCCTCGAGACTATGTGAGAGTCTGGTACACTGTAATTTGATATCAGAGGGAGAATATATGTTTCAAAAGCAATGGCAAAAGATATACTATGGTAGTAGGGCATTAATCCTGCAGTTTACAATAAACACGAACCGGTTAATAAAGACGTGGCTGACAAGTGGCTAAATGCGGATCGGCAGTTTTCATCGTGTGGGAAGTATACCACTACCACAGGAGATGTAAAGCTTGCGATATGATTCCTCGATAGCAGAGAAAACGATGTTCAGCTGTATGTACAGTAGTCTACGATTGATGGGTTGATGATGTTAGCATGAAATACACTGATACTGACGATAAGCTAGAAAATACAATTTAGGAAGACGTGTCGGATTGAAAGTTTTCTGGAATTATGCAGATATCTCTGCAAGCGATAAGGAACCCCGCCCTACAGATATACCTTTTCAAATGTAAACAAAGAAGATAAGAATTATGATTATGTTTAATTTCATGTATAGTAACAGAGATGTCAAAATACTAAATCCATGACTTTATGAAATCCTCCGGATATTTTGCTAAATTTTACTAGAAAACTAAGAGGACGGGGTCAACTTCGCAAGGAAATTCCCCTCCCCCACCTGCCAGGATTCGGACACATCATCAGCTTTGGTACAAGCAGACTGCACTTTCTCATTCCCATGCGATAACTTCAAAACATTTCTTACAACAAACTACCAACGTACAATAATATTTTCTTTTACACTTCTATCAAATATGTACCCACTTTTCAAAAAAGAGCAAAGTGTATATTTTAAAATAGAATCATTGGCCTCTAGAGGCCAAATTAGCAGGTGGACACATTTAAAACTCAATAGGAGAGACCAGTTACCCTCCTAAGTGTTCTGATATGGAATGCAATTAAACACTAACATTTTTAGAATTCAGAGTATATATATCTACCTGTAGGCGATTTTAATTGGCAATCAGCAATGCCCTAACTACATATGAAAGGTAGGTCGGTTACTTGATGGCGATACCTTCATGGATGAGTGCATACAGGAACTGAGGCCTCTCCACATCCTCACTGACCATGTGCTCCAAAATGAACAAATCTCTGTTCCTATGTACACCAATAAAGTAGGTCAAGCCAATATCTGTGGGTAAATGATATTGCAAATAATTGTATAAACCAATACCATTTGGCTAGGTCTTGACCGATTCCTTAGATATAGTTATGAACCATTCCTACTTCTTTTTCTGTGTAGATATGCTGAATAAACAATCCAATCATACACCTGCTGCCTCCCCCCTCCCATTATGAGATTTGGCTGCTGCCTACCCCCTCCCATTATGAGATTTGGCAAAAATACATGAATGCCACATCAAAGATACATTTCACCTAAATAATGACACTTCCTAGAATGTAAGAAACTGTCAGTGCCACTTATGGAGATGTTACACCAATGCTGAATGTAAATCAATATTGAGGAAACATCTGTTTGAGTGTGCCCATTCCACCCCAAATCCCCCCTCCCCCCCCCCCCCCACTTTTGACAAATGCCTGAATATCTCTGTAAATATAGAATTTACTTAGAAAATTCCACTTCCTAGCACCTACTGTCTTTTATTCTCTTCCAAATGAGCCATATCATATTATGATTCAGACAGTTTAAGGGGTAGATGTCCATAAAGGAGTTTTTAAAATGGACCTGTGACTACAAAAAGTCCCCCCCCCCCCCCCAAACTGAAGTCACTTTTTTCTTTTAAATCCATGCCAAAATACTAAATATTAAAACTGTAAGGCATTGTACCACCATAAACCCTTTCCAAAACAGAAATCATATTCCTATCTGTACTTTGTGAGCTATAAAAAGCAAAAATGTGGTCAGGTCGCCTAGTAACTCTACAAGCAGTATACTATTATAGGCAATAGTTACTGCCATAACCTAAAGACCAACCGTCCACCTGCTAATAAACAAAACATTTGGTTCTACGTAATAGGTAGGCAATGACAACTCTCTTTCTGTGGAAGGATCTAGTACTACAGGTATCAGACTTGTGGCATTTCGATAGAGCTGGCCCAACCTACTGACACTCACCCGCTTTCCACCACCATCATAAACAATTGAGTCATCAGGCATGGTTTAGTCTGACATTGTCTATTGCTTGCAGAGAACAGTTCACTGCTTCTGGCTGAGTACTCTACCCATGATCGCAGTTTCTACTTTGGTAACCCCACCTTATATGACACGGCTAAAATGACTGTTTTCTAAAAAATACTGTTAGCTGAAGTGAAGTAGGAGAATCAAATTAATTCCCAAATAAACACATCGCGCGTGCTATTATCTGGTGATAATTTATCAGAATATCAACCTTCAGAATATCAACCTCCCTTATCAACCTACCATTTCCTTGCAAAGATCATCTCATACTCTACACAGTCTGGCTTTGTGTGGTAAATTACTTCTACCAAAACATAATTAAAAATAGATTCAACACCACACCAGATATATCAGTAAGCGATAAAGAACCCCGCAGTAATACCATTTCAAATGTAAATCTGACCTCATTATACGAATTCCCTCAATCAGACTCAACGACAACTATAATTATCTTCGATTGGCTAAGCCATGAAAAGGTTAGGACGTTTTTATCCCATATGGGCTCTCCACTAGACAGGAATCATAAGAGTTTTAGAGGTGGTTTCTGTCATGGCAATAGCCAGTGTCACATAATGAGTATCTAAACTGTAGACCCGCCACCCCTTCCAGAGACGATCTGGATCGATACAATCACAATGCTGCACAAACACATACTTGTTTGTAGGATTGAACCAGTTATAAGTAATATAGCCGGACAATCCACCAAGGGTCTGCCAAAGAAAAGTTCCTAGAATCAATCTCAAAGTGCAGACATCCAGCAGGTCATTTCAGTAAGTTAGAAGCATAGCTCGAATATCCTCCTGCTCTCTCAATCGTTTACAATCCAGTATTTTTTTGTTACATCAGATAACAAAATATGTCATATTTGGAAGGGAAGACATAAGGGGTTTCTACCTGCTATCCCAATTTCCTGGCAATAGTTGCTTGGTGCCGTTTCTGAACTGTTTAAGTAACTTTTGGTAATTTTGGTAAGTTCCCCATAGGTCGTAAAACGCAAAACATAATGCTAAGGATCCACAATGCCCTTAATACCGTAAGCTGATGTCCATATCTTGCTTACATTCCCCGCTGATTTCGAAAATAAATATCTTTCAGTTAAACTATACAATAGCGAGCACAGTATGATAAACGCTGTCATCTAATTTCATTTGACATGACCCTCAACTAAAATAATTGTATTTGATTACATATGATTACTTAAAGGACTATTAATCGAATGTTCCTTGAAATTTGATTTTAGGAAACATGGTCAGCATTTTCGATACAGAAGGTCTCCTCTCAGAACTTAATTGTGAAGGCTAAACGTTTCAACACCAAGGACTACGGCAAAATGTCTTGCTCTTCAATAAAATCTAAAATCGTTATACAGGGATGTCAGTTGGAGTGGAAATATTTTTTTTGTGGATTTTTCTGCCAGAGAGAGACCGGGAAAACTTGGATAATATGTCCCTGTCGGCCATGACAAGGGGGCTAAGGTTCTGTCGGGAGCTTCATATCACTGTTTTATTGTCATAAATGAGGCTAAATCAATATTATCTTTGTTTGATGTAAGTAAAAGTAATTACACAAACTGACTATGGAAAAGTGGATTTCCACGGAAAAGTGGAAAACTGACGATCTCTGGTTATAGATATAAGTCTCATATTGTCATAAGAGTTTGAGAATTCCTCAGAAGGTTGGATTCTGATGGGGCCACGTTCCATAATATGCAGTCTCAGCCACCACCCGGGCGATGAGGGCAGCCTGAGGCGGGCGCGAGGCCGACTTGGCCTGCTGCCCGCCCGCCCGCCCGCCCGCCCGGCTCACTTACCAGAAGACTTTCAAGCCCAGAGCCATTCCGAGCCATAGAACAGCGGCCCGACAACCTTTTTCACTGCGGCCACTGAGCTGCTCATGGCAATAACTTCTCTCGTGTTGCCGCAGACTCGAGAGACGCTCATCTCCACCCCTCCTCCTCTTGACTCCCCACGCCCGCACCTCCACCCTCAGGGCGCCGATCTAGGCATGGCCAGCTCAAGCAGTGTTTAGAACCAACCAAGCACATAGGGCAATTGCTCATGCTGACCCAGTTGTGAGACATGTTCACGAACTAATGACAAATATACGTACGTGTCACATAGCAGTGCTGGCGCTAACGCCACCCATAAACCTGCTGGTTTATGGTCTGGGAGAGCTAGAGCCCAGTAACGGTTTCACTTAAAAGCGGTACATCAATGCGGCACATCCGGGATGCAATGCTCATCCTGGTTAACCAATCATATGGCTGGAAATATTCAGTGCGAATTCGAAGGGGGGATACACTGAGTACTGCACATTTTCAACCTGTAAGTTGATGGTTTATGTGCAACAGAGCAGGTCTCTACTGAGGCTCAACAAACCGAAAGATTCAAAGTCTAAATGAATTGATGGTTACTTTAAAGTTGATTTATTAACTAAATTGACGTCAATTCCTACTCACTACGGGCCTACTTTCTGTCGCCCTTGAATACAGGGAAGAGGAACTATGTGAGAGGTCAGTATCCCTGTTATCCTAGGGCGCCATATAGTGCCCTAAGCTCGTAGGAACATCAATTCCCCTTCAGTACTAGGTAAGTACCTCGGGTAATTATCTATTATACATGTATCGAGTTTCTTGATTTGTTGAACACGTTGAGGACATGGTCTTACCACAGGGTAGATGCTGAATATCCACTGAAAAGTGGAGGTAGGCCTATGTAACCCCTGACAATGCATTATCAGATCTTATAGACGGATCCCTAGTGCACAATTGGTGGATGAGCTGATTGTTTATCACTGATAAGCCATAACTTCATAATAATTATAATAATTTTCCCTTCTGCCCCGTTATTATCTACCGCCTAATCCCAGGTGTTATTAGCTGTAATTATCTACATACCACTGTCATGATACTATCTACGGTCTAGCTCAGCATGTATCTGTGATCTACAGTTTGCAAATTCCCATTATATAATCTGCACGAAAATGTTCTTTATTGTCTGCATTTATAGAAATAGGCTAAGTTCATCTTCTGCGGGTTACTGAAATCCCCAGGGGACCCTTAGGGTTTAATGAACCATCAAGGTTCAAACTTTGGTTGACTTATTATAGTCATATCTTTCCAAAGTTTTCAACAATTTTACAAACTTTCAAAGAGGTGCGTCTCATTCAGAAAGCCGGTTTCTTTCTTTGAATAGTCTCTCAAACTACAGTCCTATCTTGTTTTATAGTATTTCTTCTTTATCTTTTACCTTTTACCTTTTGACAGTTCAGCATAGTATGCTGAATAATTATGGACACATAATGACATTGCATGTTTGACACAATGGGGGGGGGGGGGGGGGGGGGTGTCTCCTTTTAGGAGATATTCATAAGTCTGGTGACGGGACCTATTCTCAGACGAGTCAACTTCATTTATTCACTACAACTTGAGGCACCTGGTTTCTCATGGTTAAATGAAAGGTGCGCAGTTTGTTTTTTATTTTTTTGTCCCAGTTAATTGCCATATCTATTATTGTGAATTCTCTTATCGGACCTATCATACCAGTGTGTGAAATTTGGGGGGCGGATGGCGGAGGGCGGAGGGCGGAGGGCGGAGGCCGGCAGGGGTAGATAGGGTTGCTCAGCATACTTGTTAGATTCATTTCTCTCCATTGTCCTTTAGCGGTCTATATCTAGCATCTAAATTCGGTAACTTTCTCCAAGACTAATTCAATTTTCAATCGGCTTTGTGAAGAGGTGTTCTAGCCATGTCCTTAATTCTGTTATCTTTCTCTATGACTAATATAAGGCCCCCTCCCCTCCATAGTGTGTCATAGCGAAAATCTAGTTGTCCACCCCAAAATTTCATCTCTCTGTATCTGACTAGTTAATTTGGTTAATCCAAATTCTGGTTTCTTGACTAAGTTTGCACCTTATTTTTCACATGAGTTTCATAAGCATGCATTAAATGTGAGTCAGGATCGTTCTACAATGTATGGTTTGTGACACTTAAGCCTATCTGCCACGGAAAATGTATCCTGATTTTACGATATCAACCGAACGGGTTAGTCTGCTCACTGTGAAGTAATGGGATGAAGACAAAACTTAAAAACCTACCATATACCCTGGGGAACGCTTGTTTCTTGATAGCCGGTCCTATGTTTAACTTTCGGTCTTTAAAGACTAAGTTGTCGGCCTGCAATCAAGTGAGGCTACAGTTAATGTCACAATCAAACCAGGAGAGAATTTCGTTGAGAAATTTTCAGTGTGGTGAACAAAAGAACACATAATTTGAGGGAATAAATGGTGACCTGGTGATGTAGTCAGGGCCCCGTAATAACATACTGTACACCAGATCACAACAAATGGCTCTGAACATCGCTGGAGGAATACCATCATATACTCTTCATTATTCTCATAATATAAAAATGCAATTCTATTTGAAAACTACTGTCGGGTAAATCTTACTTATGCAAATTGCCAATAACTTTCAAGTTATTAATTCCACAAATTCAAACAGGTCTTACCTCTTTCTTAATGATACGGTCAGCATCTTCTAACGTTTCAAACGTTATGAATCCATATCTGTGACGGAAAAAGAACATAAATATTGACCTTAAATAAACTTGTCTAAGCTTATATCTTTGCGCCCATCGCCTTTTCAATATTGTAACGGGATGGCTATCAAGTTGCATTAAGGAGCGTTATATAATATTACCGGTTCAGTTATTATTTTCATATTCTTTATTCCAAGGCATTAAACTATCAATATATCAAAATAGACATAAATCTTTGGTTTGGTTGATTTAGCGGCATATATAAACGGCGCACATGTAAATGATTAGTGATCGAAATTACGAATCAGGAATGAAAGTCGTGATTATCAAAAAAATTCTGACATCAAAATCCAAAGGAAAAAAAACCCAACAAAACCAAAGTTTAGGAACTGGTAGTAGACCATGCCGAGAGCTCTAAGACGTGTAACAATGTATCACCGTTTAAAAAAATTGGCGGCAGCTTTCAGTGGCTTATCAACGGCCTCTCAGAGGCGCAGTGAGGATTGACCAGGGCCAATTCGTAGTAATTGAACAATTTTTATCACTGTAAATTTTTTTTTTTAATTTCAGACTCTCCTAATTTATTTGAATACTTGCATACCAGATCTCAGCTTGCCACAAAACAGATAGAAAAACAATTTATAATCTACCAGTGACAAGGCAGCTTATGGAGTTGTAGTGACTAATTGACACATCTTCCTATCCATGCTGTCTACACGTATACTGTGTCTACATGTATGTACACACTGCACTATCCAAGCTTCCGACTGCTCATCTCAATACTCTTTTTCTGTAAACTAAAAACCCTTACTCCATTTAATGTGGATATAATGCTGAATGCACTGAATGGTTTGTTCTTACAACTCTGTCGGATTGCTCTGTGTATAGGATAGGAATAGGATATTATCCTATTCATATCTCTGCAGATGCTTAGTGAACTAAATTCAGGCATGGGGGAATTGCTAAAAATCCATAATTATTGGCAGGAGTTTTGGGGGTCGCCTAGGAGGGATCTTGAGACATTGACCTGGGTTGGGGCCCAAGGGCAAAGCCCCCAGAAGCTCCTACCATTAGCTAATCTAAATGAATTTCTGGCATCAGCTGAGAGCTAGATTCATCAATACGCAAGGCCCTCAGTATCTTTCAGGTTTCGTTTTGAACCTCTACCTCAAAACAATTTTCTCTTAGTTTGTTTGTTTAACACCTAAGGGTATAGGGAGGAACTCAAGGTCCAGCTTACACCAAAGGGGTAATGATCGAATCTCTGAGAGAAATTTAGGTAGAAATCTAACGTCGTAGTTTCATTTATCTCAAATTTAATAAGAATAACCCTTAGGATGTCAAAAATTTCGGGAATCCGGGAAATCCCTTGCCTGTTTGTTGTAACATTCAAATTTCCATCCTCATGCAATAAAGCACAATTCTCTACTTACCCTTTAGAGATACCAGCTCTATCTGTGATAATTTTGCTTTCTTGCACGACACCATAGGACGAGAAAAACTGTTTGAGTTCCTGAGCAGTTGTCTGCATAGGAAATAGAGTAATATGAGGCTTGCTTCACACAATTGCACAAGTCATTTAAATGCAAAATGAATAAACAACTAAATTGGTTAACCAAGACATGACGATCTCAATTAAAATCAGGGATGTGTATAGCTTTTGAGTTAAGAAGAAAAAAATGAGCATTGGTTCAAGCCATGTGATAAATAAAATTATCCAAGCAAAACTAGGAAGGTAATATAACAATGAATGTTTGTCAAACTAAGACATCCTTCCTTTTGGAGGGAGGTGGAGGTGAAAAGATAAAGCGGGGATACAACATTTTCATTTTCTTGTTGACATCAATATCTCAGAAACTTTACTTACGTTTGCGGCAATACCGCCGACAAATATTCTATTGGGGATTACTGTTCCATACTTTGGGGCGTGGGTCCCTTGTAATGACGGTGTTGTTGCAGGGGTTACAGAGGCAGGTGATACTTCACCTGAAGAACTCTGTGGGGGAAAAACACAAAAGGTTTTTAATCACATTATATAAGCTTATTGATAAAATCAACTAACGGTAGATAATAGGTTTGTTATGCCTTCACCAGGTCTACCTGCTGAAATTGGCAATGGTCACAAGATTTTGAAATAGTGTTTCAAGTCTATCTTTACTAGGTCAAAACAAGTGACTATATTGTGGGTTTAGATTAATAGCTACGTGCATGAATTAAGGTATCTGTATTACCGGAGAGTAATTTAAGAAAATTATATTTTGAAAGATATTCTTCGTACCTTTCAAAATCAATTTTATCCCACGTTTCCCCAGAATCTGTACACAAAAATAATAACGTCGTAAAAAAACCCATTAAATACGCCAATCATCAGAGCCTGTAGAGTACTATACAACTAATCGAAGTAAGAGAGGGCGTTGGCCCAGTAACGTCCGAGAACTAAAGCGAAGGGAAACGACCCTTATCATTGAACGGCAGTCATCATATTTCTTCCCGTTATTCGTGTTGATCTTTGTTCAAAAAGTCCAATCCGAATTCACATATTTATAGTTAATTACCCGAGGTACCTACCTAGTACTGATGGGGAATTGATGTTCTTACGAGCCTAGGGACTTTTCAAGTGCCCTAGAATAGGAACCTGGATTCTAACCGGTCCCGCACTCCCCGCCAACCCGCCCCCCCCCCCCCCTCCCCCGCACCCAAATTCTAAGGAGCTGAGCTATTATTTCTCTAATTCAACAAAGATCTAAGTTGGTCGATTAGGTGTAATTTCGCGTCATAGCTAGTCTGCTACATCTCGAGTGTCAAGCTATCAGGTGAAGACAAGGTGTTGACACAGCTGCATGACCTAGCCTTGAACCCAAAACCTTTCGATCCGCATGCAAGCCCACTATACTGACTGAGACCCACTGATCAACATCTGTTGTTTCGTCACAATCGACCCCGCTAATTTCCGACGTCAGATGATGGTCTGATACAGCATTGATGTTATCTAAATTTACCATCACATCACTGAATTTGGTTGTCTGTGCGCACTTAAAGCGATGATATAAGGATGTCGACGCAAAGTTCCAGAAGAGGGGACTATTTGGAAACAATCAGTTTGCACTATCTGATGTTCAAGACCTACGATCGGCTGTAGCGACTTCAAGTATGCGACTGGATAACTTCCCCCCCCCCCCCCCGCCCCATGTAGAAAGGTTGGTCCTTGCCCCCCCCCCCCCCCCCCCACAAAGTCTTCATGAAAGACCAATCCTCTGTATGCCTACCTGTTTTACTTTAACTTAAGTATAGAAAGGATTTGAATTAAATAAACTTTGTTCAATCTTTTTAGACATACAATTTTGATGAACGAAAGCTTGAGCCATAGAAGATCTAAATTCTGAGTTAGGTATATCTAAAATGGCAATAATTATCATCAACCTAATACGGTGTATTCTTGTAATACACATTTTCCCTGTTGTACCATTGAAACTACGACACGGCCATGAAGTGAAAACTCGTGGCTCGATTCAACACAAGGACCAAGCAAAACTCTATCGATTCTTCCTCCAACAATTTATATAAGACATAGTTTCAGAAACTGCTCAATAACAACGACTTATTTGTATTGATCTATCTATCTTTATTATACTACATTGTCAGATATACCTGCCATTGAACTTCAATGTAATAGGAGATGTATTCACACGTTATCTACTTCGGTTTTAGATCGTGATTGTCGCATTGTCGGTCCAACACTTGTTCTCAGACGCCGCGATGCACTGAGTGATGTTACATGTGGACAAAGATATTTTTTATCATATAAACCAAACAACATAGTGAATCAGATACGTGTCTTGGTACGAAGTTAGACTATAGGCGATAGGTTAATGTATTTTGATAAAAGGTTGTCACTGATAAAGGTTTGAACGATGTTAAAACTGAACAGACCTATCAATTAATAGCAGCAAGTGATCCTTGTGCCTCGATGCCGAGTTTAGGTTGTCTCAACGGTAAACGACCGAAATCTCAAGCTTCGCGCCTTAATCACGTTATTTTCACCTAAGTCTACAAACTATGTGTTCTAATATAATACAACCATTGTGTTTAGGGGTTGCAGTAATTGATGTAACAACGTATAAACAGGCAATATCACAATTTTCGTTTAGGAAAATGTGGAAATCACCGGCGTTCTCGCCGTCCCCACTTCTCAGCCATCGGCATGGCTTGCTAAATCACTAGACTCGACTTGAAAACGCGGACGCCAAGAATTTGGCAATGTCTCCTTTTCGATGCTTCTCTAAACAATCGTCACAGGAACATCTTCTGTCTGCATGGGTACGACGGTAGTCTAGCCCTTACCCAGCTCTGGGAGCAGAAAGTGAGCAATGCTCTGCGGGAAGAAACCCGACTCTCTGTTATGTTTGCAGGGCTAAAATTAGTCTCGTGCGCTGCGCCAAGGTGTACTCCATAGCTAGAGGCGGGGAGTACCTGTCATATCATTTTAGTAGAATTCCGGCAAAATAATATTATATCCTGTTTCCATACACGAGTTCCTACAAACCGTAAGTAATGTTCATTCAAATGATAAATCCTAGAAACGGTGTCCGGTACATACCATCTTGCTGTTGTAGCGCAGTCTTGCCAATGATACTCCCCGCTTTCAGCTCCTCAATTCAACTGCCGAAGACGCAGCCCGCTCCAGACGATTTGCCACCCGGATCAGTCTACTCACCAACTTGAGGGGTGGATAGGTTGTAGACTGTACGTCATAAAACTCAATGTAATATTCTTCCATTTAAAGCCTTTGTTTTCCTAATATTTCGTATACTGATTTACCATGAACACAATCCATTTGAGTTTGCAGATATTTTGTCCACAAATGATTAGAGGATAAGATAAGCCCACAAAAGTTACTTACACCGTTGTAGTGGTTATGGTAACTTGTGACGTCACCATTATCGCGGCAAAAATGTTTGTCGACGTGTGCAGTCTAAAAAGCAATTTACCTTTGTGGTAGTGGATGACTTATGTATTTCCAAATTACTCCTTTGGCATTAGGATAGACACCACTGAAACTGCGTTAAAAAGATACTGAACTATTTTCACCGCGGCATTAGTAGTTTACTTAACGTCAGTTCGTGAAGCTCAAGTTCACAACGTCGACTAGATGAACTAGATCGAAATTGACCTACTTACAACTTAATACAAGAATGTTCTGGACCTTTTTTAAGATAGTACAATACCTTGTCATGAGAACAATTAGCATATATTCCAATAACCACAGTTCGACTAGTATCAGCGATCTTGTATCAGCTATAGTTGATAGTGATACTATTGCTAGTATTGGTAGGCTACATCTTTGAAGGCTATACTAATACTATAGTATAGGCCGCGCAACCATATTTGGAACCCCAGAAAATTCGGAAGATATCCTCCTGATGGTAGCAGTAATGAAAATAAATAGACAGTAATTGATGGCACGGACTTGGATGACCTGCTGGATTGGAAACATGAGGCTCATTGCCTATCTATCTATAGGGAGCCAAAGTGAAGCCGTTGCAACCACAGATAGCCGGTCACAAAATACTATTTCCGGGTATAGGCGCTCAGTACTTTGGCTCCCTATGCCTCGCTATTGTTCTCTAGCTCCCGTTTTCGCCACCAGTGCGGCACCACCGTAGCTATCTTTAACCACTAAATTTGTAAATACTCATCAAAAGGTGCAATAATTGTTATCGTCATAATTGGTATATACTTAAAAAAAAAGAAGTTTATTAAGTCTTGGTAGAAAAAAATGCTTTTCCAAGACTGACTACCTGAAAATCAGGAAATTTGCCAGCCGGCCCCAATTAATGTGAGACAAAATGTGCCACAACTCCAAAAAATACCAGCACACCTAGAACCATAATTCCAACTGTCCCATGTAGATATATGGCCTACTTGGAATCGACAGTGAAAGAGTAAATCAAGGCCTTTAAGTACCGTATGGGAATTAATTGAAAATATTTTTCCCCCATGACTGCCTGCCTGAAAATCAGGGAAGTTTGCTGGCCGGCCCCAACTAGGCCTAATGAAAGGCAAAATGTGCCGTTACTCTGGATCTTCTGGATTTTCACTGTAAAATCAAGGAATTTTGACCGACCGAAAGTGACACAAAATGTGCCCTAACTCAAGACTAGGAGCATACATTATTTCCATTCATAATGGAAGAGCGCGGTATACCAAAATATCATAGAATAAAAGTAAGAGAATATCAATACTTTGGTATATTTCTTTTGAGATGTTTGTCATTTTCTTGCTAACGTTTTTGATTTTGACTTGTGCCTGGTCTAGCATACCACAGATCACATTCAACTTGTCTTGGTTGTGACTGAATTTGTCATTTAGGGTCTTGGTCAAATGCCCTACTTCTCTTGCTAATAGGTCAGCTATGCCACTCAGTTTGCTCTTTGATAGCCCCTTAGCGCTTGATGCACTCAAGTTTGTTTTGCTTGAAGGTACTTCATTTGGAGTACTAGTGCCCTTGGTAATCCTCTTACTAACATATTTGTCATCTGTTTTCCTTCTACTTCTAAGAGTTCTTTTGACATCTTGAGATGGGGTATCATCTGGAACATTCATATATTTGGCACAATTATCATAGTTCATTGATATCTGATTTCTGTTGATTTGCTACACCACAATGCATACACATTCCCATGGTCACTCAGCCATGAAAGTTCTATTTTAAGAACCAAGTCAGTAGTGAGGCAGGGATACGGGATACAGGGATACTGGGCACCTGATCCTTTTACCAGGCTTTTATAGTTGGGACATTGATAGTGAAGCATTAGATTCTTTGCAGTAAGCTGAAACCCTGTGTGAGCATTCTAACCTTTATCTAGATGACGTATATGAGCGTGATTTCCCGCGCTCAAAATACCAATGCACTTAGGACCATAATTCCAATTATCCCTTATACATCTGTGTTGATGGTTTTGTCGACGGGCAGTGGTAAACCATGAGGGGTTAATGAGTAGTAATACACAAGAGCCAGCCAGTGTGTTACGCCTTCAACCTCCAGTAGGCTAGTTTTTAAGGCCGCCTGTCAACAAAACCATCGTTTTTTGCATTTATTATCCATCTTCTCCAATGAATTAAACCCAGGAATAGGGACTATTTTGTTGCTTTGATTTGAATCTGTATGTACCATGGTAACAGTGGCGTCAGAATGGGGGGGGGGGGGAATGGTGGGGCGGCGCCCCCCCCACCCCATTTTTTGCCAACCCCCCAAAAAGTCGGCACGGTCAGATTCAACTCAATCAAGTGTAAAAACATGCAACTATGGCTAAGCCTTGACTTTCCACTGTGGAAAAGTGTCAAAGTCTGACCTTTTAGTGGGTAGGCCTACCAATGGCTAGGCCTTGACTTTCCATCACAGGAAAATATCAAAGTCTGACATACAATGATGGCCAAGCCCTGACTTTTCACTGTGGGAAGTCTAAGTCTGATTCTTTAGCATGGAATGATGGCTTAATTAGCCCTGATTTTTCACCATGGAAAAGTGTCAAAGTCTGACCTTTTACTGGGCAATAATGGCTAGGACCTGACCTTTCACCATGGAAAACATCAAAGTCTGCCTTTTTAGCATGCAATGATGGCCAATCCCTGACTTTTAACCCTGGAAAAATGTCAAAGGCTGACTTTTTAGCGTGCAATGATGGCTAAGCCCTGACTTTTCACTATGGAAAAATGTCAAAGTCTGACAGTTGTTTCTATAGTGTTTTTACAAGTGTTTTTTTTTCAAATACGACTATTTCAATAGGCCTATAGACAATCATTTCTCTAAGTCGGCGATGGAATGATCCTACAGATGTTGGATATGGACATATGTATCGATGAGGAATAGTAGGCCCTTCACACGTCACTTTTAAAGTACTATACGAATTGATAAAGAAAAGCTTCTGATCAATATATATGAAAAAGAAAAGACAGAGACACTCCTCTCTGCTCCTTTCCCAATGTCACAGGGTCAGCATTCAGATGGTCAAGAGTTAGTTTTTTGCAGCAAGCTTTAAGTCCATGCGACAACTCTAACATATAGGCAGAGTATATGAGCGTCTAACAAGGGTTTAGAAAAGTCTGGCTAGAATCCAAAGGATGAGGACTTTTCCCACCTTTGGCCGGATAAACAATGGTCCCCGTTCAGAGGGCGATCGAGGCGGCCCGCTGACGGTCCTCAGCCCGTTCACCGACCCTTCCTTTCAAGATATCTGTCATCTCTTTGATTTTCTATTCACTATTAAAAGAAAAGAATAGACCTACATATACAGTTGTATACCGAGATCCATGTAGTGATTGTAACTGGCATCGAACATTGATTATATTTGTTGTATAGATAGTGGAATCTGCATATTTGAAGAGGACATTTCAAGAAAGGGGTCATTTGGTTCGGCTTGACTGGCGATCTGATTTCAAACAGCCTAACCGTTCTGCCTGAGTGCCTCTCTGATACCAGAGCTGCCCGATGTGGTGATCAATGTCACATCAGCCGATGCGCGAAAGCCACCTAGTCGATCTCATGTCCTTTGCTGCAGTCCGACAAATTTACCCAGGCGATTTTATTGCCCCACCGACAACCGTCAGTGATTGTTCTCTTGTTGGTTATCGTATATCGACACCCACTGTTTTACCGATACATCCCAAGCATGGTCCAACAGCACCCACGTACACGCATAATATTGACTGGTTTCCGATACAAGCGGCCTATGGTCCTCGAAGTTGACTCAACGCAATATCCTCGTATGCGCTCGGATATTACTATGGACACTTTGGTTTAGGTGGATGATAATTTCCCGTCCACAAATGGTCTCATCATTATGAATACTGAACTATATACCGGTATATCGTTTCGTAAAACCTTCAGTAGTGAATCATCTACATATAGAACTAGGAGCTTATGTTGAATGCTAAAAAATGGTCGAAAATACATGACATCATTTATGACAGTCCCTAGTAGTATAGGTACTAAGGTATAGAAATTGACATGTGTGAATACATGGAAACTGATTATTGATTGAAACTTATTTCTGGTATCAAAGCCAGTGTGTCCTAATGCATTAATCAAATCCTATATGGGTCTGAATGTGATAAATTCAATATTCTGGTCAGTGGGGGAAGGTAAGGAGTGTCAGGTGGGATGCTAATATGAATTGACTGGGTTGAGGAAGACTGGAATCCTAAGTCTGCCCTCCACTAACCCCACACTTCCCACTGGGTCCGTGTGTGTCTCTCAAAATCCTGTCTGTCTATCTGTTAGACAAAAGGCTTTGTCTGTCATTCTTTGTCCGTCTGAGTCTGTCAAAAGCCTGTGATATACATAGTTGTTGTTATTTTAAAGTATTTATTTCATTCTGTTGAAAACAGTTCTTCCATGAAACATAGATACACGTCAGGAGAAAAAACAAAACAGGATACATTTACTTTAGGTAATGAATGATGAAAGGTATGATGAAGAGTTTGATGTTAAGTTAAGTTGGCCAGATGTCATCCCTGGTTTTGTTACTATGCTAGTCATCAGTGTAGTAGGTCTTAATATGGCCTGTCATTGATCATTGGCCCATTGCAGTGCATGCTGGCATCCGATGATATTCGATAGTTCTTTTCGCAGTTTATTCACTGCGCGAAAACCACCAGTTTATTAGAGCGTGCTTGCACGCACTAAATACATCATCTAGAGGTTAGAGTGGTCACATTGAACTTTCAGTGTGCTTCCAGAAAACTATCCCTTCACTATCTGCATGCTGTTTAATGTGATAGTAAGAACAGAGCAGGGAGCCAGTGTCTCATGGTCTTAGAGGTGTGCCCAGCTGACCATGACCAATCACTGAAGACCAAAATACCTCATTGACCCACTGGTGCTTGATATGTTTTGATCCTAGTTAGTCAGTTGCAGAAATAGCAAGTTGACTGGGTGCAAGTGGGTTAGAGAAAACTATCCATAGACTGGATCTAATCCAAACCTTTTAATTGTTATTCACTTATAATTGCACGCTCATTCATCTATGATGAACATACTATTTGCTCCTAGTTCATATATACGCCATCACTTAAGTGCATGTATTGGCTGTATATTGACCCATTTAATCTTCTAGATGGCTTTATTTACCGCAAAGCGTATATGAAAAGAAATATCATGTACGGTACATGTGCAAACGGGTCATATACATTTTACACGTCTATAGATGAGGCGTATACACAAAGGAAAATAGAACTACCTTGTATACGCAAAATCATACCTATATACGCCGGGTGTATACATATATAAACTGGTAGTTTTTGTGCAGTGATTTCCAAAAACTTTTTTCGTAGTGGCCTTCTGAGTCTCTTTGCTGAGGCTGTTCCAGAGACTGGCTCCTCTGTACGCTAGGCTCTCTCTGTAACCTGCTGTAGCTACGAGAATCATATTTATAATTAGAATAATATATGTAAAAGATAGCCTGGAAAGAGAGGATTACAAAGATACTTGAATTTTTAAAATCGGTCAAGTAGTTCAAGAATTGTGGGGGGAAATCTAGTCAAATCAAGATTGAATTTGTGGAACTCAAGTATATAGAAAACAGTAGAAGGGCATGGCATCACATAATGATTGCCACAGATGAACAGATTTATTACAATAACTCTCTAGATATTGATGATAGGGACATGATATTTAGCATACAGGGGTATATATTCACATGCTGAGTCCAATGGAGATATTTATATTCATGTATATTGATGATGTCATAGTTAATTTGCATGTTAATAGGGAAACCTGTAATAATGAAGCATAGATTCTGAAAAAAACCACTCAAATAATACTCCTCTCTAATCTAGATCATGTCATACAAGGCAAAACATATCTTTGGCTTGTAAATAGGAATTTTGACAGCTAATTTGCATAATTTATCTTGAACCTGAAGTCTTCAAATGGATCAGAGAATTGATAAATTCAGTTTTTCAGTGAAGTTATTTTAAGATGCTGACCTTTTACATTTATCAAACTATGGCATATCATATATGAAATAAATCCTCTCTGTATGCTCTTTGTAATGGCATTGGCACACAATTGTTTGATTTATTCATTTTTGTGTGATGAGCTTTTCTTTTATTCAAATTGGTGCTTCATTAAGTTATTCTGGTCATAGACATTTCGTGCTAGCACTTAAGTGAAGCCCAAAATGTCCTCTGATTGGCTGAAATAGTGTTTTGGCACTTAAAGGGGTAGAAGATCTCAGCAAATGGATGAACTAAACACTATGTCTGACAGAGCAGGGTCCATGGACCAGGGTATTGGCCCAGGCCAATCCTTCTAAAAATAAAGTCACAATTCTTAAAAAAATATTGCCCCATTACTCCTATATTTATATCCACAATCTCAGCTTTCAGATGGTGTATTTTGATAGTAGATGTGATAAACGGCCGCTTGTTGGGAACCATTTGAAGAACAATTATTGAGAGATTTTTGTTTATTGCACTGAGTGACGGCCGCACGTGTTGCTACCTGCTGTTTTGAACCGGCACTCCTAAAACTAACTTCCTATCACTATGTGTCCTTCTTACTGTGGTGACAGTATCATTTGGGTTACCCGATAGCTTATAAAATACACTCATGAACTGCAGATTTCATCTATACTTAAGTTTCTCGATGTTACATTTAGTATGCAGAGATTCCGTGCTACAGTCTCTGACATTGGCCCTTACAGTTATCCTCAAACCCCTATTCTGGAGTCTTTGCAATTTTTTCATATGGTGATATTGGCTCCATCGAACATGAAACATGTATATTCCATGGTTGGCCGCATGGTACTGACGTATATGATTATCACTATTCTAGTTGAGATTTTACTCCTCAATTTGCTCAATATGTATAGTTTCTAGGTGACAGTATTTGCACACCTTGCATGTGATTGTTTACTCTTGGTCTCTTTGTCTGTATCTATCTCTGTCTAACTGACTGCCTATAGGGAGCCAAAGTCAACCCGCTGTAACCACAGATACCCGTTTACAAAACACCATTTCCGGTGGCCAGTAAGAACGAGGCTTAGTGCTAAACCTAAGGGGGTTTGAGGCTAGACTTTTGTTTGTTACTTTTGAAGTGAAGTTTACTACTATCGTCTCTGAATAGCTCTGTTTCGATGACAGTTGTTAAGTTTATCAAAAATTTGGATTTAAAAGATTGGAGAATGACACATGTTATCTCGAACCTACATAGTCAAAGTACTGAGCGCCTACATCTGGAAATGGTGTTTTGTAAATGGGTATCTGTGGTTTCAGCAGGTTCATCCCTATCTGTCTGTACATATGACTGACACTCTGTGTGTCTATCTCTGTGCCTGTCCACCTATGTGTGTGTGGGTCTGTATGACTGACTGCCTGTTTGTCTCTGTCCTTGTTTTATATATTTAACTCTGTCCCTGTCTATCTGTATGTCTAACAAATACAATTTGGATGAGCTGAGTATGTATGGGTCTCTTTCCTTCTGGAATGATATGGTTTGAAAACTATATTGCTCATTCTGTCTCATCAGATATAATAATTCATATACCATATAGAACGGTCAGTCCCATCAGATTTGGAAGTTCCAAGGGTAGACAGGTCTGTCCCATTAGATCTGACAGTATGAAATGTAAATCTATTTAAAAGTTAAAGTGGTAGCAGAGCAGTGTGTCATAACAAACAGGCTGTTGGGTGCGCTTATCTGGTCAGGGGCTGTCCGTAAATGATGTTATGCTATTTTTCTTTTACCATTTTTTTACCTCTCCTCTCCCTTTGTCATGTTTTGTCACATAATCCTTATCATTGTTGGTCATGGGGACTGGAACACCCCCACTGCATGACATCATTCATGAACGTTCCTTGACAGTAGAGGTAGATAGTGACTGCTTGTGTGAGGGGAAGGGGTGAGGGCTATTGTGGCATCATTAAGGTAGAGTGGCTTCTGACCCAGAGTCTCATAAGTAAACCTCCATCTACCCTACCCGTAAGTGCCTATGTGTCTGTCTTAAGTCTAAATCTCTATTTCTGTGCATTTCTGTCTCAGACCCTGTCTGTCTGTATTTATCTGTATGTGTCTCACTCTCTTGTCACTATCCCTGTCTGTTAGTATGTATGTCTATTTCTGCCTCTCTGTATGTCTGCCTCTCTGTTTCCCTGGCACAATCCATGCCTGTCTATCTCCCTGTCTGAATGTATGTATGTATGTTTGACTCTCTCTCTGTATCTATCCCTGTCTGTCTGTACTTATGACTGACTCTTTATCTGTCTCTTTTCCTCTGTCCCTGTCTGTTAGTATGTAGGTATAATCTTTGTCTCTGTCCCTGTCTGTTAGCATTTATATCAGACTATTTCTCGTTGTGTCGTTCAGCATTTGTCCATCTCTTTGTTTCTGGTCCTATCTGTATACTGTATATCTGACCCTCTGTCTGTCTGCATATCCTTGTCTGTGTCTCGGTCACCATCTATCAGTATGTATGTCCATCTATCTCTTTGTCTGCTAGTATGCATATCACATTCTCTATCTGTCTTTGTATCTATGTCTGTCTGTATATATCTCTGACCATGGCCATTTATTTGTGCTTTTACATCTGAACCTTTGTCGGTTTTCTTGAAGGTCCATAATCAAGGGCTTGAGCAAGTCTATGGGGACGTCTCAGGCGTATGACTGGGTGGAAGGCAGTACAACAGGTTATCTAGCTCTGTGCATGTGGGTCTGTATACCACATAATCATGTCTATCCCATCAGATATGACTGTCTGAATACAGTTTATTTAGGTCCGTCCCATGAGATTTGAAAATGCAAATACCACATTCAGTTATAATTATCTAATATTTTCCCTTTCTAGTAGCAAATTTTAGCATCCATAACTCATTCAATCATTAAATGACATGATTGATATAGTGAATCTTTTGTTTTCAATAAGATTAAACAAAAAGATCCATTCTTAGGAACCAGGTCAGTAGCGGGTCAGGGATACAGCAAAGCAGCACACTGAGCCCCGGACCGTTTTTAGCAGGCTTTTAAAGTTGGCACATAGATAGGGAAGGGTTGTTTTTGCAGCTAGCTCAGGGTCTATGTGACCACTCTAACATTTTGGCAGCGTATATGAGCGCATTTTCCCGAGCTTAAATAATTTTATGAACACTAGCTAGAACGAGCAAGAGTACTTTTCTATAAACAAAATAGGATACCTTTGAGGAATGAAGAAAAATGAGAGCAGTAAATTGTTCTGTACCTTTAATGTCTCTCGATGTGAAACGCTAAAATGACATTATTTTGTCGAATTGATAATGAGGGGTAGACAAATAAGATACGACTAACAACGGTAACGGATTGAAGATATATCTGAAAATGGTAAACTCAAAGGAAATTACTTTTGTTTTGTTTTATAAAACAAACAAAAAATAAAATACCCTTTGTATGTCATTAGGAAATACATCAATTCCTAGCATCTAGCATTCATGTCTATGAATATACATATGAAAGAGACACCATTAAGTAAAATGGACGTATGGGTATGCTATACGATGAAAAAATGACAACATGCAACTCTATAATTCATGTAATTTTATTTGGCAAAGTTTTAATTACACATGTATGTAAAATTACATGTAGAGCCTTCAGCAGTTAATTTTCGTTGGCAAGTTAGACAATTATCGTTGGCAAGTCAAAGATCCATCAGCAGTTCAATTTGTTGGAAGTTCTCGTCTGGAATATCCGTACATATAAGTTATTGCAATATCTAACTTCAAGTGCTCAGCTACTTCTATATGAGGTCTACTTGTCAAGCATGACTGCATGAGACTTTAGAATTCTCGACCGATATCTTCAGCATCCTTTACTTGGTTAAACTTTATTCAGTGTATTCAAATTAAATTATGCCGTCTCTCCTTAGACATGTTCATATTCTAAGAAAGGGAGAAATAGGAAATATAATTGGAAAATATAATTCAGTGGGTAAGGATTTTCGGATGGATAACTGCTAAATATGTATACATAGACTAGCTTGTCATAGAGAAAGAACAGTTTAGATAAAAACATGTACATACTATATTTAATCACTTCTATTCTTTGGACTATTTTCATGTCAACTGTATATATACATATATATGGATCCAGTATAGGTATGGAGAGTTGAAGTGACAGAAATATATATAAATTGCCATAACATTTATATCACAGGCAAAGTCTTAACAAATAAATAATAAACACACCCTTCCTGGTTCCATTAAACACAAGATAAGCCAAGTTGGAGGGAATATCACAGTCAGATAGATATCAGATTAAATCTGTCAATAATTCTGAATACAACAAAGAGAAATCAAAATAACCTCAATATATTGTACAATTTTACGCACAAATGCATCAGTGACTTATATGTTAGGTACAAGTTTTTGGACGGTCACTAGCACGTGTACTAGTAATTTCCCACGAGTGGGTCTCGTTTAATGCCTATAATAGCTTCATATCACACTTACTCCTCCTTCATGCTGACTTTAGGAGGCGCACAGGAAAGCCTTACGCGCGAACTCGTCCACATACTGGGTTTTTGGGCCGTCGGTAAATCGACTGTAGTAATGACGTTGCAGGATTCCATACAGGCACTGGTTCCAGACATGTAAACGGGACATTTGTAGACGTAACGCTTGGAACCAGCAGCATCTTTTTCGGCTGCTGTCGTGGTAACGGGTTTGAACCAGACGACAGGCATGGCAGCGGGAAGCAGCTGACCAGGAGTCGCGGAAACGAGGCTGGAACGCTGGGCGTCCCACGCCGCGTTATGCAGGAGAAGGTTGCCGACGTAAACCCCGACAGAGGGCGGGCTGGTCGGCATATCTGAGCGGAGTATCTGCAGGAAAAGAAGATGTTATATTTATTATTAAAGTGGGTAACATTGTATATCGCCCGTATCAGTGTTGACATTCAAGAACGGTTTAGCTGGCCTACGTGTGAAGAATGATGATGGTTCAAAATATTATGGTATATCAAATATTAGAAAAAAATAACTACTTCTCCAGGTTCGAACCCCTTGAGTTGAATCCAGAATAAAGTGAAAATCCAGAATAAAGTAAAAAGAAGAAAAAAAGTTGTAGAAGAGACCGTTAACCAGCATGGACACTGACATAACACTTTTCAATGTTACTTCACATGGAGCTCGGTCCCTTATTCATACCGTACTGCTGTGAAAGTAATGACATGTCGGTAAAACATCGACAGGCCACCGCTACTGTGTTGATGTATTTATTTGCACGATATTATCGTTTGGAAGACAACATAAGTCAGGTTTCAAGGAACACTAGGGAAAAGCTAGGAAGGAAAGGTCGATGCATAGACTACTTTATTCACCATGTAATAAAGGTAATATGTCTTCCCTCAACCTCCATCAATTCAACGTGAGGTTATAGCAGCCAGACCAATTTACTAGTGCCAGCCCCAAGCACTTTCTGTTATTTGATGGTTTCCAGCTCTACCTCAGCTACATTACTAACCTTGAGTCGCTACTTAAGTTTACCAACTAAAAATATACCACAGTGGTTGAGATATTTAACTGAAACTTACATGTATGTCGCCACCCCCACCCCCTAATTTTCTCCTACAACCCAAATCAAATTCGCTATGGGGGGTTGAAGTAGCTGGACTTGTTTACATGCAAAGCCTTATCAGCAATCCATACCACATATATTTAGGTATCCATGTGAGGTGAAAATACCCGGTAACCTAAATATTATATTTTAGGACTTTTGAATAAATTTCATAATTCCTGAAGTGGTAAAATCTTGGAAAGAATAGAAGAACTAGCATCGGTGCATATCATTGCCTTACTATGCTGACAACATTACTCTTGATAAATATACGTTATTATGTTTCACATAAAATACATACATATGTGTGTCTGTTTGTAACAGATTTGAATCGTATAGTAGGGTGCCTCTGGTTCTTTTTATAAATGAGGTGAATCTTTCGAAATCCACACTCCCTATCGCTGGTCATTTCACGCCTCGCGCCCCGTGGAGGTATACGACGCTCTCCTTGCAGCACGACGATCAGCAGAGCGAACCATTTCCTAAACTGATGCTTGAACTCGTGCATTTGATAAACCAAAAGTGAGATGTACGCTTATTTGTGTATCTATATCTCCTATAGGTATGCAGGATTCATTAATACCGACAGTAACTACGCAATTAAGCTAACAAAAATAGCTGGAGAATATGCCTCATGCTCATTTCCCAGACTGATTCTAGAATCAAATTTAAGAAACTCTGGACGGGAATAACAATTTCATCTATCAAAATATCATACTTCCATTGTCCAAAATAAAGACCAACATAAAGCCGGTTGTATTTTAATCTTCCATGAATAACTCTGATGTGCATAGATAAACAGTTGTGTTTAGATAAACAGTTGTGTTTAGAAGCAAGTGGATTCCTATATGATTGATCCAGGCAAAGTGCAGCAGGGACAATACACAGTACACAAGGGGCAAAGTAGGAGACTGAGGTGTCTGTTTCAAAGGCACCACTCTCTGTCAGTGTCTTGCCAGCTCCTCCGGCAAGTCCATTACCACCATTCGTCTTCACAACAACCCAGCGTTACCACACATTGACCCAGCACTAGTGACCAACCTCCACCCACCCAGCGACCTCACTGACCTCAGCATGACCTCACCTTCTTGTGGCGGCATTTCGAAGCGGGCCAGGCATCGCGCTGCCTGCACCAGCCCTCCACAAACCTTGCCAAGACCACCTGGGTACCAACTGGCAGGCAAGGATGAAAAGGACGGGTGTTTGCAGTTGCCACAAAATACAACTATTCCTTTTCCGTGGAGAAGATATGTAATTAAAAGTATCCAATTCATTCGACAAATAGACCAATGGCACCCGTGAATTGTGAAATTCATCAGTGTCCACGAAACAAAGAAGAAATCCTGAAATCATCGCAAATGTATTTAAGTAGAAAAACCCCTCCCCCTACAACAAAAAATATAAAACAGAAGACAAAATAAAAGATTCTAATTGGCTCCGCAATATATTGTGGTATACCCTTTCAGGATGTGTCTATAGCCACTGCCGGCTGGTATGGTAATTGAGGCAATATGACATTTAGCGCGCCCTCACTATGCTGGTTGAGTGTGATCTAAGGGTCGGGGTGAAGTGGACAAGTCTTTGACGAGAGAATTAACACCACCAGACAAGCCCTTGCCTCAGCCAATATAATTGTCCCGTCACTTCTGTGAGGACAATGTAAACGAAACCTGCCTTCAGTTTGGCGGTGACCTATCAAAAAGGTCACTTTCTTCTGTCTTTTCAATATGGTTTGGGAAGCTTCAGTCAAGAGAATGTGTCCTTTCAGTCCACACTCAGAGGATCTGTCATACTCCCTCTTTAGATTCGATTGTATCGTGAATCCGATTCAACATTGTCAGGTCAGGAAAATGACCCCCCCCCCCCCCCCATCGCAAATCTCCATCTAACATATTACCTTTTGGCTCTCGCGAACACCGGTACCAATACTCATCGAGAGGGAAAGGGTTGGGTTGGTCTAGCGTTGCAGATACGGAAAAAAAAAGACGGTGACCAACGGTCAACATTGGGAACTAAAGGAAAGACAGGGCATCGTCCTCAGGACAATCGTAAACCTAAAATATGCCCGCGAGGTGATCCCTGACAACTTGTTGCTGTTTCACTCGACTCTGATTTATTGTACATTATCTATGGTGCATTGCGTCTATAAATAAACACTAAAAACAGAGAGAGAGAGAGAACATTTCCGATAATGAGAGAATATGCATTCTAGTAAAATATGAGAGTTATGGCGACTTACCTCAGTTTGCAGGGTTAGCGTGTTGATATCCCTGAATTCCTTCCGTCCATACGTCTGCAGCAGACTCTGCATGAAGCGATCAGGCCGGCTGAACATGGCCAGGTCATAGACAGTGACGGCTCCCTCCGTCTGCTTCTGGTACTCCTCCAGCGCCTCGATGCGCTTGGCCAGGCTTCGCGCCCACCGGGTGAGTGGTTGCGAAGACGGGAAGGACTGGGCGAACCACTTCTCAGGAATTCCCTGCTGGCTGATCTTGACCAGCAGGCTCGTTGATTCTGGTGTCCCTGGCATCTGCCCACACGCGACTTTCAGTAGCAGCATCACGTCGGTCCTGACGACTCGGATGAGCTCGTTTAAAAGTTTCACTTCTGACTGGAGGAAAGCCTCCATCGGGTAGTAGGCGTCGCCAGTGGGCTCCGTGAGCTCCGGAAGCTCGTTGAGCACACCCTGGACGTCCTGCAGGAGGAACTCGGCCTTCCGCTGAATGAGCTCCATTGGCATACACAGTAGATCTGGTGCACCACACACCTTCAGCAGATCAGTCAGGATGTTTCTGCAATGATAGATTAAAGTGACTTAAATATGGCATTTATTTGAGAGTATATAATGTATGACGTATCCTTTTCAATCTCCAATCCGTGAATGTGAAGAGCATGAGTATCTTAATCCTGTGAGTCTGTTATCTATGGTTATGGTATGAGGCTGAGTATGTCCAAATTCTTGATAAAACTTGATGATGGAACACCTGAAGTATTGAGTGTTAGTAACATAAATCATTGAAAGATAGTATGGTATTGCTGTGAATTAGATTTGTATTCACTAGGGTATAAAACACTGAGTTAACATAGGCAGAGGAGTTGGAATAAGATATGTAAAGGCCACAGTTCTACGAGACGAGAACATGGTATGACGTCAATGTGGTCTGATTTCAAGACAACGTATACGAAATGCCCCACAAGTGTCGAGGAGTCAAAGTTCAGTGTTTGGCATGTTGGGAAGCAGTACTGGCTCAGGATATATATTCAGTCACTTCTCCTCTATAGGTGGATGCTCCAGCAGCTCATCTTCTCACAATATAACAGCAGATACTGACGTTGTTACATATTGTCATAATCTTGAGACATTTCAGTTCATAACAGTATCATTTACCAAAGAATATTCGTTAAGAAATCAGAGGATGTTAATATGACCGAAGATCTTAGTACAGGGATGGGCTCCTATTGGACCACCCAATGTCTATCGACTACATATTAATGCTCTCTTCAACCCGTATGCCCACCCTCTCTGCTGATTGATCATAGCTGAAGAAACGAGCATGTTGGGGCTTATCTGATACCTGTAGAAGGATTAGAGTTTGGTGTGCAAAATCACACAGAATTATAGACCATAAGAAAGATAATTAGCTATATTACGTATGTATCGAATATACCAAAAAGTATCTTTATTGTATTTCCTACATTTTTGTGGGTAGCACATGTACATTTCGACAATTTATTTTCATAATATCAGAATTCAATGGCAATGGAATATTCGTTTACACGTTTACCAAGTCAGATAAAAAGGCATTTTCTAAAAGGTAAAGAGTTTTATACTCTTCCGCAGGTATGATAAAAAAAAATACTTGGAAGTCTCCCTGGGATATCGTGATATCGACGTCGTTATGGCAGAACCGTTAAACGCCAAGGGTGTTTGGTGTTCATTTTTAACGGCTTAAAACTGCAGGTTTGTATCACCGCTTGACATTTATATCCTCTTTTTAGCGCACTCAGTTCTAACGAGATCTGAGCCTGTGAATCTACCCTTTGCCAACTCAACTTGACTGGCGAATAGTATAGAGCACTGGACGGTCTCTCTAAACTAGTTATATAGTCTGCCTGCGGTACTGGACGAACTGATGTTAGGTGTACATATCCTTAATATCTAAGATTTATCATTACATTGAACTCTGACACGTACAGTATTTTGGCCTTGGGGTGGAACTATTTCAAAAATAGGAACTCCCATTTCCATCATTATATTTACAATAGTTAAATTTTTATAATCTCGGACGAAAATTCTCAAACAGAAAATACGAAATATTCAGTATATGTGTCCTGAAACGGATTGAAGATATATCTGAAAATGGTAAACTCAAAGGAAATTACTTTTGTTTTGTTTTATAAAACAAACAAAAAATAAAATACCCTTTGTATGTCATTAGGAAATACATCAATTCCTAGCATCTAGCATTCATGTCTATGAATATACATATGAAAGAGACACCATTAAGTAAAATGGACGTATGGGTATGCTATACGATGAAAAAATGACAACATGCAACTCTATAATTCATGTAATTTTATTTGGCAAAGTTTTAATTACACATGTATGTAAAATTACATGTAGAGCCTTCAGCAGTTAATTTTCGTTGGCAAGTTAGACAATTATCGTTGGCAAGTCAAAGATCCATCAGCAGTTCAATTTGTTGGAAGTTCTCGTCTGGAATATCCGTACATATAAGTTATTGCAATATCTAACTTCAAGTGCTCAGCTACTTCTATATGAGGTCTACTTGTCAAGCATGACTGCATGAGACTTTAGAATTCTCGACCGATATCTTCAGCATCCTTTACTTGGTTAAACTTTATTCAGTGTATTCAAATTAAATTATGCCGTCTCTCCTTAGACATGTTCATATTCTAAGAAAGGGAGAAATAGGAAATATAATTGGAAAATATAATTCAGTGGGTAAGGATTTTCGGATGGATAACTGCTAAATATGTATACATAGACTAGCTTGTCATAGAGAAAGAACAGTTTAGATAAAAACATGTACATACTATATTTAATCACTTCTATTCTTTGGACTATTTTCATGTCAACTGTATATATACATATATATGGATCCAGTATAGGTATGGAGAGTTGAAGTGACAGAAATATATATAAATTGCCATAACATTTATATCACAGGCAAAGTCTTAACAAATAAATAATAAACACACCCTTCCTGGTTCCATTAAACACAAGATAAGCCAAGTTGGAGGGAATATCACAGTCAGATAGATATCAGATTAAATCTGTCAATAATTCTGAATACAACAAAGAGAAATCAAAATAACCTCAATATATTGTACAATTTTACGCACAAATGCATCAGTGACTTATATGTTAGGTACAAGTTTTTGGACGGTCACTAGCACGTGTACTAGTAATTTCCCACGAGTGGGTCTCGTTTAATGCCTATAATAGCTTCATATCACACTTACTCCTCCTTCATGCTGACTTTAGGAGGCGCACAGGAAAGCCTTACGCGCGAACTCGTCCACATACTGGGTTTTTGGGCCGTCGGTAAATCGACTGTAGTAATGACGTTGCAGGATTCCATACAGGCACTGGTTCCAGACATGTAAACGGGACATTTGTAGACGTAACGCTTGGAACCAGCAGCATCTTTTTCGGCTGCTGTCGTGGTAACGGGTTTGAACCAGACGACAGGCATGGCAGCGGGAAGCAGCTGACCAGGAGTCGCGGAAACGAGGCTGGAACGCTGGGCGTCCCACGCCGCGTTATGCAGGAGAAGGTTGCCGACGTAAACCCCGACAGAGGGCGGGCTGGTCGGCATATCTGAGCGGAGTATCTGCAGGAAAAGAAGATGTTATATTTATTATTAAAGTGGGTAACATTGTATATCGCCCGTATCAGTGTTGACATTCAAGAACGGTTTAGCTGGCCTACGTGTGAAGAATGATGATGGTTCAAAATATTATGGTATATCAAATATTAGAAAAAAATAACTACTTCTCCAGGTTCGAACCCCTTGAGTTGAATCCAGAATAAAGTGAAAATCCAGAATAAAGTAAAAAGAAGAAAAAAAGTTGTAGAAGAGACCGTTAACCAGCATGGACACTGACATAACACTTTTCAATGTTACTTCACATGGAGCTCGGTCCCTTATTCATACCGTACTGCTGTGAAAGTAATGACATGTCGGTAAAACATCGACAGGCCACCGCTACTGTGTTGATGTATTTATTTGCACGATATTATCGTTTGGAAGACAACATAAGTCAGGTTTCAAGGAACACTAGGGAAAAGCTAGGAAGGAAAGGTCGATGCATAGACTACTTTATTCACCATGTAATAAAGGTAATATGTCTTCCCTCAACCTCCATCAATTCAACGTGAGGTTATAGCAGCCAGACCAATTTACTAGTGCCAGCCCCAAGCACTTTCTGTTATTTGATGGTTTCCAGCTCTACCTCAGCTACATTACTAACCTTGAGTCGCTACTTAAGTTTACCAACTAAAAATATACCACAGTGGTTGAGATATTTAACTGAAACTTACATGTATGTCGCCACCCCCACCCCCTAATTTTCTCCTACAACCCAAATCAAATTCGCTATGGGGGGTTGAAGTAGCTGGACTTGTTTACATGCAAAGCCTTATCAGCAATCCATACCACATATATTTAGGTATCCATGTGAGGTGAAAATACCCGGTAACCTAAATATTATATTTTAGGACTTTTGAATAAATTTCATAATTCCTGAAGTGGTAAAATCTTGGAAAGAATAGAAGAACTAGCATCGGTGCATATCATTGCCTTACTATGCTGACAACATTACTCTTGATAAATATACGTTATTATGTTTCACATAAAATACATACATATGTGTGTCTGTTTGTAACAGATTTGAATCGTATAGTAGGGTGCCTCTGGTTCTTTTTATAAATGAGGTGAATCTTTCGAAATCCACACTCCCTATCGCTGGTCATTTCACGCCTCGCGCCCCGTGGAGGTATACGACGCTCTCCTTGCAGCACGACGATCAGCAGAGCGAACCATTTCCTAAACTGATGCTTGAACTCGTGCATTTGATAAACCAAAAGTGAGATGTACGCTTATTTGTGTATCTATATCTCCTATAGGTATGCAGGATTCATTAATACCGACAGTAACTACGCAATTAAGCTAACAAAAATAGCTGGAGAATATGCCTCATGCTCATTTCCCAGACTGATTCTAGAATCAAATTTAAGAAACTCTGGACGGGAATAACAATTTCATCTATCAAAATATCATACTTCCATTGTCCAAAATAAAGACCAACATAAAGCCGGTTGTATTTTAATCTTCCATGAATAACTCTGATGTGCATAGATAAACAGTTGTGTTTAGATAAACAGTTGTGTTTAGAAGCAAGTGGATTCCTATATGATTGATCCAGGCAAAGTGCAGCAGGGACAATACACAGTACACAAGGGGCAAAGTAGGAGACTGAGGTGTCTGTTTCAAAGGCACCACTCTCTGTCAGTGTCTTGCCAGCTCCTCCGGCAAGTCCATTACCACCATTCGTCTTCACAACAACCCAGCGTTACCACACATTGACCCAGCACTAGTGACCAACCTCCACCCACCCAGCGACCTCACTGACCTCAGCATGACCTCACCTTCTTGTGGCGGCATTTCGAAGCGGGCCAGGCATCGCGCTGCCTGCACCAGCCCTCCACAAACCTTGCCAAGACCACCTGGGTACCAACTGGCAGGCAAGGATGAAAAGGACGGGTGTTTGCAGTTGCCACAAAATACAACTATTCCTTTTCCGTGGAGAAGATATGTAATTAAAAGTATCCAATTCATTCGACAAATAGACCAATGGCACCCGTGAATTGTGAAATTCATCAGTGTCCACGAAACAAAGAAGAAATCCTGAAATCATCGCAAATGTATTTAAGTAGAAAAACCCCTCCCCCTACAACAAAAAATATAAAACAGAAGACAAAATAAAAGATTCTAATTGGCTCCGCAATATATTGTGGTATACCCTTTCAGGATGTGTCTATAGCCACTGCCGGCTGGTATGGTAATTGAGGCAATATGACATTTAGCGCGCCCTCACTATGCTGGTTGAGTGTGATCTAAGGGTCGGGGTGAAGTGGACAAGTCTTTGACGAGAGAATTAACACCACCAGACAAGCCCTTGCCTCAGCCAATATAATTGTCCCGTCACTTCTGTGAGGACAATGTAAACGAAACCTGCCTTCAGTTTGGCGGTGACCTATCAAAAAGGTCACTTTCTTCTGTCTTTTCAATATGGTTTGGGAAGCTTCAGTCAAGAGAATGTGTCCTTTCAGTCCACACTCAGAGGATCTGTCATACTCCCTCTTTAGATTCGATTGTATCGTGAATCCGATTCAACATTGTCAGGTCAGGAAAATGACCCCCCCCCCCCCCCCCATCGCAAATCTCCATCTAACATATTACCTTTTGGCTCTCGCGAACACCGGTACCAATACTCATCGAGAGGGAAAGGGTTGGGTTGGTCTAGCGTTGCAGATACGGAAAAAAAAAGACGGTGACCAACGGTCAACATTGGGAACTAAAGGAAAGACAGGGCATCGTCCTCAGGACAATCGTAAACCTAAAATATGCCCGCGAGGTGATCCCTGACAACTTGTTGCTGTTTCACTCGACTCTGATTTATTGTACATTATCTATGGTGCATTGCGTCTATAAATAAACACTAAAAACAGAGAGAGAGAGAGAACATTTCCGATAATGAGAGAATATGCATTCTAGTAAAATATGAGAGTTATGGCGACTTACCTCAGTTTGCAGGGTTAGCGTGTTGATATCCCTGAATTCCTTCCGTCCATACGTCTGCAGCAGACTCTGCATGAAGCGATCAGGCCGGCTGAACATGGCCAGGTCATAGACAGTGACGGCTCCCTCCGTCTGCTTCTGGTACTCCTCCAGCGCCTCGATGCGCTTGGCCAGGCTTCGCGCCCACCGGGTGAGTGGTTGCGAAGACGGGAAGGACTGGGCGAACCACTTCTCAGGAATTCCCTGCTGGCTGATCTTGACCAGCAGGCTCGTTGATTCTGGTGTCCCTGGCATCTGCCCACACGCGACTTTCAGTAGCAGCATCACGTCGGTCCTGACGACTCGGATGAGCTCGTTTAAAAGTTTCACTTCTGACTGGAGGAAAGCCTCCATCGGGTAGTAGGCGTCGCCAGTGGGCTCCGTGAGCTCCGGAAGCTCGTTGAGCACACCCTGGACGTCCTGCAGGAGGAACTCGGCCTTCCGCTGAATGAGCTCCATTGGCATACACAGTAGATCTGGTGCACCACACACCTTCAGCAGATCAGTCAGGATGTTTCTGCAATGATAGATTAAAGTGACTTAAATATGGCATTTATTTGAGAGTATATAATGTATGACGTATCCTTTTCAATCTCCAATCCGTGAATGTGAAGAGCATGAGTATCTTAATCCTGTGAGTCTGTTATCTATGGTTATGGTATGAGGCTGAGTATGTCCAAATTCTTGATAAAACTTGATGATGGAACACCTGAAGTATTGAGTGTTAGTAACATAAATCATTGAAAGATAGTATGGTATTGCTGTGAATTAGATTTGTATTCACTAGGGTATAAAACACTGAGTTAACATAGGCAGAGGAGTTGGAATAAGATATGTAAAGGCCACAGTTCTACGAGACGAGAACATGGTATGACGTCAATGTGGTCTGATTTCAAGACAACGTATACGAAATGCCCCACAAGTGTCGAGGAGTCAAAGTTCAGTGTTTGGCATGTTGGGAAGCAGTACTGGCTCAGGATATATATTCAGTCACTTCTCCTCTATAGGTGGATGCTCCAGCAGCTCATCTTCTCACAATATAACAGCAGATACTGACGTTGTTACATATTGTCATAATCTTGAGACATTTCAGTTCGTACCAGTATCATTTACCAAAGAATATTCGTTAAGAAATCAGAGGATGTTAATATGACCGAAGATCTTAGTACAGGGATGGGCTCCTATTGGACCACCCAATGTCTATCGACTACATATTAATGCTCTCTTCAACCCGTATGCCCACCCTCTCTGCTGATTGATCATAGCTGAAGAAACGAGCATGTTGGGGCTTATCTGATACCTGTAGAAGGATTAGAGTTTGGTGTGCAAAATCACACAGAATTATAGACCATAAGAAAGATAATTAGCTATATTACGTATGTATCGAATATACCAAAAAGTATCTTTATTGTATTTCCTACATTTTTGTGGGTAGCACATGTACATTTCGACAATTTATTTTCATAATATCAGAATTCAATGGCAATGGAATATTCGTTTACACGTTTACCAAGTCAGATAAAAAGGCATTTTCTAAAAGGTAAAGAGTTTTATACTCTTCCGCAGGTATGATAAAAAAAAATACTTGGAAGTCTCCCTGGGATATCGTGATATCGACGTCGTTATGGCAGAACCGTTAAACGCCAAGGGTGTTTGGTGTTCATTTTTAACGGCTTAAAACTGCAGGTTTGTATCACCGCTTGACATTTATATCCTCTTTTTAGCGCACTCAGTTCTAACGAGATCTGAGCCTGTGAATCTACCCTTTGCCAACTCAACTTGACTGGCGAATAGTATAGAGCACTGGACGGTCTCTCTAAACTAGTTATATAGTCTGCCTGCGGTACTGGACGAACTGATGTTAGGTGTACATATCCTTAATATCTAAGATTTATCATTACATTGAACTCTGACACGTACAGTATTTTGGCCTTGGGGTGGAACTATTTCAAAAATAGGAACTCCCATTTCCATCATTATATTTACAATAGTTAAATTTTTATAATCTCGGACGAAAATTCTCAAACAGAAAATACGAAATATTCAGTATATGTGTCCTGAAAACTGCCAGTTTTCAAGTCAAGTGAAGACCATCTTATTTATCAAGCGATATGAATAATGTTTCAATTCCATGAAAACATCTAGTGACAGTGGACGACTGAATCTCACTGACAGCGAATGGGGAGCTGAGCTCTAGTATCGTCCACCTGGGCAGGGGTGAGAAACACAGGTCGGGGTGCGGAATCTGGGTTGGGTCAGGGCAGGGGGTTTATGTACCTACTCAGTGAGCAGTGAGCAGCCCTTTGAAAGTAGGTGTAGCAGTAGGTCATGTCATCAGTTTATCTACCTGAGATACCGTGGATTTTCTCTGCGCTGTGTGTTCTGGTTTACATTGAACTTTTACTTGTGACACGTAAATGTGTTCTATCACACTTTGCAATGTTATGTACCAGAAAAGTAATTCGCTGATTTGCTATATATATAGTCGAAGCTGAGACACTACCTTTGGTGTTTTAAATGGAAACGAAGCACCTTTCGAATTCTGTATCTACGATTGGACGTGGCTTTCTATGGACCTACTCCCAACTTTGATTTAACCTTTCGAAATTGACCCCACTCGAAATTCCTATGATATTTCTCTAACTGCATGGCGATACATTTGATTCTCAGCTACTAGAAATTGATGATTAAAGGGGTTTCTCCTTCAGACCATATTTACAATCGCAATAATGATAAAAAAGCGCGTTTAACCTTCATATAAGTGAATGGAGATAATTCCCTGCATGGCGTATCAGCAAAAGAGAAATTTCGTGATGTTTTTCCCAGTCGCACAAGAACTGGGACATTTTAGGAGACAATTCTGTGCAGCCATTTGGAAAATACACCAAAAGATACGCCATGGAAGCCAAGGCGAACCATCCATGCAGGGCCAACTAAACCAAGTAAAGTCACTCTCCCAATCATACCCACAGCGCACATCCACAGAGATGGGCCGGGTATTTCATCTCAGTGTCAAATCCAAGGAAGCCACTTGGGAAGCCACCGAATGTTACGCTGACTATTAGTACATAGAACCCCAGCATATTGTCGGAGCACATGCCCATTTATCAGGTCCATGGGTTCCTTACTGGAAATGACCTGAATAAGTGTTAATTGCTCATCTAAACTCGAATTAGGATAATAAGATATGATAAGATGAATCAAATGAAAGGTTTTTACAGTGAAAAAATGTGTCATTGATATAAGCCACACACGATTATGATATAATTCTAACGCAGAACACCACATATTTATTTATTCTACAGCCAAAAGAAATAGGAATCACACTATATAAATTTGTGTATAGGGTGTATGACACGTGCCTTGCATATGTATGTTTATCTTACTCTCTCTGGAAACCATGCTAATGAAAACCAATCGCTATACCCTTGTTGGCACAGCCAATGTATATTTATTTATAAATCTCCCAAGGCGGACACTAGTATATGTTATACCAGGAACAAAAGCGGCATATGAGCATATAATACAGCCCGACATCGCTTGTCAATATTGATGTTGCGTGGTAGTGCCCAGCGGGAGGGGTGAGAGTCGCCCACTGGGTTATTGCAGACCTTATCAGCCACTCATCATACTGATACTGATTGCAAGATGTGATAACACCACCACCCTTTTAGTGCAAAGTAAACGAAACCACTCGTTCCAGTGAAGGGGGAGGGGTTTGGGACCACCCCTAAGGTACCGTCCCTCATCCAAGATAGCCCTCTTCTAACATATGCGGCTCATATTCATGGCTTAATCTATACCTCTGATAACCTAATTCCTGATTTTCAAAATGTAAAGACTTTCATATTTTTGAATAACAGTAGAAACACCGAGAAAAAAATACTAATCCCATACTTACGAAACTGTTTCCAACTTTTGACATGAAGTTGTAAATTTCTTTTATCTATTTAAAAAAAAAAAAAAAAATCCTCTATGATGAAATCCGCCTGGAATGAAAGCAAAAGGGCCCACACAAAGTTGTTGACATTCTATAACAACAAAATTTTGAGCCTGACAACAAAACAATTGACCTAATTGGTCGTCGGGGATCACATGGAACACAAGAATATAAAAGGGGTGTAGCATGTCCAAAATCAAGTTGGCAATTAGGTCAAATATGGGCATTGCCATGAGTAAGTATTATGAAGTTGTAAAGTATTCATTTAGATATTGGAATACACGATTTGCTCAGAAATTAGACAAAGAATAGCAACATATGAAAAAATTCCTAAATTTATCCTTGTTATTTACATTTAAATCAAGGTATTGGTGCCTTAAGATAACTTTAAGATATCATAACCAGATAGCCTAGGCGTTGGGTTTTCGATAAGCTGTTAGGATGGGTGAATGTGTTAACCGTTAGACCTGTGGACGTACTCGTAGGAGAACCCCATACCTGTGTACACAGGTGGCGGCCCCTGGGTTGGGGACCGAAGGGATGTGCAACGGAGGGTTTTCTGAAGGAATGAAGTGTTCTGCCAAAGACGCACGTCATATCTGTTGTCATTTCTACAGAAATAACTATAATTGATTTTTCAGTACTATAGTACCCACTAGGGTAACTACGCAATATCAGTCCCGTGGAAAATATTGATAATATTCCGGTTCCCTTGATAAAGTGAGAGGAGGGCGCTCTTAGGACAACGTGAGGCAATGTAACTGATCCTCTCCTCCGTCATCCCGTTTCATCTCCGTTTGTCGGGTCTTTCGCAACGACTGCGAAGTTTCTCTCTCTCTCTGAGACCAGTCCCCAGTGGACAGGCAATTCACGTGGTTTGTCTTTCAGTTTTATTCAGAAGCACTAGGTGGCTAATACAGTTGTACATGTTGTAGCTAGTATTTCCAGGCTGAAGGTTGTTGTTGTTGTTGTTTTGTTGTTATTGTTGTTGTTTGGGTAGTTTAACGTCCATTGTGTTCTATTAGAGTTACTTTGGGTTTGAAGGTGATTGAATCTATTAAATGAATTTAGGTAGAAATCTCACCCCTACATATTTACTGAGGTTCTTTTAGTTTCCACACCACATAGACATGGTATGAGAACGATTATCAAGGTAGAATTCACTGTCGGTGTATTCACACGTGAAGATATGACGTGGCGCGATGTGACAAATACAGCACAGACTACTAAGTAACAGTCGCATTACAAAAAATGCTCATTTATCTCCGTCGTAAAGGTACACTGAGCTGGAGGCTGTCTGCCTCACCTGTCTGACCTCAAACCCGAAGCACGTCACATACACGAGCAGCTGGTAACTGTCCTCATTCCCCGTGAACACTGAGTCCCAGAATACCCACCCTCTAACAATCACACACCCAACCCGACCTCACCCTTCCAGTATACCCCGCACCCTACTAGCATGAGCCTCACACCTTTGTCTCTGAGGTAGGGGCAGACGGAAATGCATCTATTTGTATTGGGGTTGTAGGGATAAGTGGCATCCAGATGTCTGCAGGCAATTTTCTTGTCCTAGAGTCCAAAGCAGTTGGTTGCAGCCAGTAGCATGATGTTCCATCGAGCCACCACGTTTCTGGCAGTGTCACCCACTAGTGATTTGCCAAAGTCTAATCTATATTATACAGACATCGATGTCTTATAATGGGTGGTGTACCCAAGTTTTCTTAGGGAAGAACTGTTTTGTAAACAGAATGGTGAATAAACATTATTAAAAAAAAATTACAAACAGGTAAACTAGCGCCGGTCCTTATCGTATCATGTCATCGATCGTAAACCAGAAGCTGCAACTTCAGCCCATCTTCTGAGGTGTATACTTGACTCTATTTTTCGGTCTTGATAGTAATGTAAATGCACATTTGCGAGAATGTCCTAAATGCTTAGCTGCAGATTTTCTTCACAAGTTGACTCGTCCTAGGAAGCAGTATTTAAGCAAACAGATGACTACTGGTGACCTGTAAGACACTCTTCATAGATACGGTCGTGAGCAAATCTAGGCCTGGCGGAGCGCACACGTCGTGGTCGACGGCGCCTGTCACACAGACAAATTACATTCTATCTATGTCACATAGAGCCAGCCTTATTGCCAAGGAGCAACTCCCGGGAATATGTATTAGTCTACAGCTGCATGACCAGACCACATCGTTCTGAACAAAGAAGAGAACTCGTAATTGAACACCGAAGCTAATACCGCAAAAAATAGGCAACTAAAACCCATACGGAAAAAAATACACATAAATAACAAAATCACCATTTTTACCGGAACCCATATCAGAATTTTTAATTCGTATTCGAATATATTTGTCGTGGGAAATGTTCTAATCTTGCAAATAGCAAACTTTTTTTTGGTATTGTTCAGCGTCACTCTTGTAACTGGTAAATGAGACCACTAGAGTACTTATATATTGCGAAAGTCAATTTCAATCTATATATTGTCGGGCCGTCCTCCTGGCAGTAACAATCAAAATCTTCTAGCCAGATTAGCATACCTAAATAGGGTGTAAATAACTATATGGGAATGCGGTATTATTTGTTTATACTAAGCCAATAGAGCATGTAATGATATCAGCATGCCACCAGCTGGAACAATGTCAGCATCTATATAAAGCAGGCGGACAGAAGGCGAGCAGATCAGCCTCAGATGAGCAGCTCGGCTCGGCTACTTTCTGCTTCTGCAGCTACTCGCGTAATAGTCACCGCAGGGGAGGAGGCGTTAATGCCGGGACTCTATGTGGCCACAGGTGTTTTATGTTGTTTCATGTAACACACCCATGTGGCCATAGGATGCTCTCTAGCCTCTGCTCACAGGTTGGAAATCAGTGACGTGTAGCATTCCTCACCGTTATCTGCATCAGACACGCCATGTACTTAAATACACTTGTAGCATGGGTAATGAGGAGAGAGATTCAAGCATGTCCAATTGACCACGGGGAGTCAACTAAAAACGCGTCCAGGAAGTGACAGAGTAATAGAATCGTACTATATAGGGTATGGAATCACAGGAAGGATTCTCTGCGTTCACGCACTCTTAATAACTATAAATTTTATCATATGAATAGTTAAACCCTCGTGATGTCATTTGATGTACAATACCTTGTACATCATCAGCTTTGGACTGGGGAATTGAAAAAAAAGTCCAGAAAATCGGCAGGGGGTTTGGGAGAGCAACTAGGCCCTAAAACCGGATTCAGGCACAATGGCGAAGTCCCCGGAAGCTCCTGTATTTTGAGCTATTCTAAGCTAACTCCTGCCCCCAGGATAGAGCTAAAATGGCCAGAATTGCGCATATATCGCTTACAATCTCCAACAGGTGAGAAATAAGATATTTTTTGGTCAAACCCTGACTACTTATATGATAATGTTTATAACCCCCACATGTTTTGAGATAATCTAGGCCTGTCAAGATTCCATTCAAAAATGTAAGACTGCTATGCATCGACGTTATTTACATAGTTCAGCTTAGATAACTCTAGCAGAACGTATGAACATAGAATCATGCCTATCACTATTTTGTCTGCATAGGCACATTGGCATTACCTGTCTAAGTTTGTTAGACCAGAAACAATTATTTATGGAGAATGTTTGTCTTACAGCAGAATGTGTTATTGTTTGATCTAGAGACAGTGAAGTGGCATCGATTTATAGTTGACACGTGGCTCACCCCAGGTGGTCTACCCCTTGGGTAATGTGAGTGGTAGAGCAATTTTCAAATTAACCTGGTTATCTTCGTGGAGAAAGGTTCTCCCTGGTGAAATAGCTCATCTTCATAATGGTAATAAGAATATACATACGCTAGGAATTTTCTGCTGGGAATACTTGTAAATACAATGTAAATCCGTGAACTGCAGTGTTTATTCGATTACATTGACGGTGGTTCGTAAAAATACTGCTTCGTCTGAATAGATTTATTTGACAACAATCTTCTGTAATTCTAAAGAACTATCTGTCAGAAGGTCTATACATAGTATATCAATTTGTGGACAAAATCTTCAAAAGAAGACTTATTAAGTGATAAAAAAAAAAAAAGAAACCTTCAGATCTCCAGAGTCTGATAAAATATGCGGAGTCAAAGTCTCTTCAGATCACAGTCGCGCTATGCAAAATTAACAACGTGTGACTTGAAGAAGAAGCCTCCCTATTGGTTCCAGATTTAACCAATAGATTTTACCGAGGGCGCACGACCTTTGGCGATGTTATACTCCTAAGCAGAACAAGCTGGCTACTACATCCCACAGGTAGCATCTTTGTACAGACTAAAATCTGGAAGCATCAAATTGCATCAATGCTGAGCCGCTGTTTTCAATGTCAGAGTTTCATGTGGCTTCACAAGTGGCTTCCTTAAGTTGAACATGTAATGAGGGTTTCCCTGTAGCAGACCTTAGCAGGAATCGATTTGGTAACGGAATGCAGGCACACAGCTTCTTTATCAAACGAAATATGTATATTTGGGAAAGCAATTACCAACATGGCTTCGGTTATAAATAACACCAACACAACAATAAATGATTAAAGCCTCACAATGGGTCCCTTTTTCCGAAAATACGAGGCTTTGCCCATCCAGACAATATGTAGACTGGGCAAAGGGACAGTTTACTGGCCTACATAACTCCCACAGTAGCTTTGCTTATCCAGGCAATGCAGGTATTAAACAACTGTTTCCCCAGTGGCTTCTCTTACACAGTTCCAACTTCAGAGACCACTAACTCTGTAGGGGTAAGCTTACTGACGGTTCGGTATGAGGATGTATACACAGTTCCACTGACTGAAGCACATTCTTGAGGAGGGGGCTTTACCATTTCTGATTTATTTGCAGGTGTTTCGGCTGTCCATTCCCACGCTGCTTCCAGCGGGGAGACCGACTAGCAGGGGGTAGTCGTAGATACTGCTGGCCGTGCTGAGGGCTCTGCAAGAACGCCCCCATGCGGAGCCCCCCACCACGAGGTGTCCATATGATGACAGCAGACCCTGGTGTCCAGTGGGGTAATAAGGGGGGTGGGGGAGGATACAAGGGCGGTAGGCGTCCTGTATGTGTTTTGAAGACAAGCGGCGCAGTGCAGACCAGATTCGACATGAACGTGACGTGTGTAGGTGACTGGGGAGGGGCAACACACGGGTCCCGTGTTTACGCTGGAGGCACACAATAACCCTGGAGGTATTTGTGTGTCCCCCACCCCGCTCTGGACGACTGCAGCGCCGCCAGGTGGTAGACGGCCACCTGCCAGCACACCCCACGTGATGGCCCACCTTTACCGGCCCCCAAAAAACTGGTTTCTCACCCACCCTCCCCAAACATCTTCTCCACCCTTTCTGCTCCTGACATGCGTTTATTCCAAATACCCAGAACGATCCAACTGATTAATTACCAGTGGGAAACCTATATCCGCATAGGTTCACCCGCAAGTGGACGGTAAGTGACTGAGTCGTACTGACTGAGGTTTACCAGGGTTATCAGTGCGGACGCCCAGGGGGTGGAGGGGGGTAATAAAAAAAACCACCCCACGCCGGTGTTGGATGATGTTAACTACGCCGTCAGTGCATCCCGCCAGGTTTCTATCCAAACGACCGCAGTGCTTTTTCAGGTAATCGGTGTATATTTTCGCCGACAATCCATAACCCCAGAGAAACAGATCCCATGCTGCTCCGGCCGACATCGTCCATCAAATCATAAACTGCAACCAAGCGAATATTTCAGGGAAAATATTTTACGAGTACCATACATCAACCAGGAACCCCGGTGGTCTAAAAACACGTTCAGGCCACCTGCACTATTCTTGTTTTAATTGAAGTTTAGATCAGATTCCCAATAGGATATAAATAGTTATAGATTATTTTATATAATCGCTGAGGGTACTTACCTTGTTAATATACTGAAGATTGGTCGTAGTTCTAACCATCTTTTTGCACTATTGAGGCACCAAAGGGAGATATGAAAGTATTAATCCCTTTCCCTAGCGGTGGTTTTAACAGTCAAACGTATATATCAGTCGCCTACGCCCGAGTCAAAAACTTGGCAAGAGGTTATGTACTTAGAGAGTAACGAGTTTGATAAAGGAAATGTGTTCCAGGAAATATGTGTGTACTAAATTGTTTTTACAGTTCTCCACAACAAGATTATCACTTCACCAGAAGGGCGTTTACCGACTAGAAAAAACCTACTAGATATCTTGCAGTCTCCTTCATAAAATTATTCTCATAATCATCTATTAACAAGGCTGGTGGTAGTTTTCTAACTTTAACCACTCCTGAGACAGAAACCGTTGCAAGAAAAAAACAATCATTAAAACTGTCCTCAGTAAATAGTTGTCATTCACATAGATATCTTTCATACCAGATCACCCGACCATTCACCTGTGTTTTCCAAGCATAAAAGCAGATCTGCAATTAGGAGTGTAAACTATCACTAACAATTGATTACTCAAATCTCTTTATCACATCCTTCGGTATTTCGAGGCTGAGGATGATCATGGTCAATTGCATCATGTCATACATTCCTATTCCTGTATAGTGGCCTACTGAAGTGTTGTTTCTGTCTCATGTATACTTCTGCAAGATTCTGCCATCCTTACCAATTACCGACCACAAACAATAAATTACCACCACTTCACTACCTGACCAAACATATTCACCACATGCAGCATTTTGGTCCAATTGTAACCGAAGTCATCTCCAGTTTATGTGGCCCCCTTTCCACCACGTGTAGTGGATAATTTGGCTATTAACTTTTGTGCTACATCAACCAGAAAACATTTAGTAAGTTGGAGCCGTTTGGGAGTCCCTCACACTTTGAGTCGCTCTCAATGGCTCCGTCAGGTACGGGACAGGATGTTCCCAGGTCTCGTCTGGCGAACCGGGATCCCGCCCCACGTGTAGCGGCGCCACCGAGGCTGATTAGCCGAGCCAGATTTACGAGTGTTTAACCTATTTAAATATAGTTTATCCTTTTGGCAGATAACAAATCAATTATGTCAGTGCCCTGTTAGGAGGGCACTAGTTGAGTCACACGTGGAAGTCAAGATGTTTAACCGTTGTACATTAACGTGCCTAGCTAAACCAGGATAACAACTTAGAAGTTTGAAGTACTTCAATAAATAGATATAGAGAATGCTTGTGCAGATGGATATATACAATATGAGACAACGATGTTAGTCTTCTGGATTATCAAATAGATAACAATAAATATATAAATAAATAAATAAAAAAGGATTATCAAATAGACTTAATATTGATTAAATCTATACAGCTATGACCTTAGATCAACTGGTGGAAGGGGGAGGGGGGGGGGGGTAAGACCCTAATGCGCCCTAAATCTGCAGATTTCACCATCAAAGTTAACATTCAACTACAAGGTAAAATACAGGCAACACTGATAAAGGTCTATTCATACAACAAACCAAAACATTTTAGTGCTTGTCGTCTTATCGCAAAAGATCTGTAACAAAATGTATAAGAATTCGAGGACTGATAACATACAATCTATTAAAGCTTATGGAATTCGTCAGTAACTAAGACACTCAGTATGTTGCCCCCCAGGATGACTATAGCACCTGTTTTTAGAGAGATAAAAAGCCTGTTCTATGCTCAGACTCCAGTAGATATCTCCCTATCTGAGAGACGCGATACAGACAGATAGTGGGTACTCGGCACGTAGCATAATAAACGTGCGCTTCAACGACAGCGCTGCAGAGAGCCCCAGATGAAGAGGACGATGATGAGGTGGTGGTGGTGGTGGTGGTGGGGGGCTGGAGCCTGAGAGTTTACCGGGGAATTAGAGGCCTTGCTACACTGGTCCTCTGCGCCTTATCACTGGAGGTTCATCTATACCTTCAAATAGAATACACAGAAACATGAAAGAAGCCAGATGGTTTTCCACTCCTTTGGCTTCCCTGGGGAACATCGGGAAAAGCTAGATTCCAAATATCTTTTTGTCGACCACTGATATCACAACATGAGTCAAGTCCAAGTGAAAGTCAAACCGAACTTTTCTCTCTTTTTTATGTTTCACGAGTCAGAAAAATGTGGTTTCTATTTTTTATTAGTGGCAGGTGTCGACTTTGTTAGACAGCTAGCCTCGGAGACGGTAATCAATACACTTTCTGTAAAGATACTAAGGTAAGTGGAAAAAAAGTAGTTGTTGAAAGAAGATTCAGAAATAGGTGCAGACAAGATGAGGCTCGAGGTGTGGTTTGTGTGTATGTTTGCTTTGGTTTCATTATTTCGTTCATTTTTTCGTGCACCAAAGCGGGGTTATTTGAGACCGCTGTAAAATGTTTCCCATCTACCTCTTGCCATTACGCTGAAGACGGCTAGCAATGATATATCTAAGTGAAAACGCATTTAACTCCAGACCGGTCATACACCAAGTATCACCCCCCCCCCCCCCCCCCCATAGAGATCCAGAATGATGGTCAACTTTTGTAACGCACAGTATAACTAGGAGCAAACAGGATGTCCATCATAGATGAATGAGCGTGCAATTATAAATAAATGACAATTAGAAGGTGTGGGTTAGATTCAGCCTATGGATAGTTTTCTGTAACCCACTTGCACCCAGTCAACTTGCTATTTCTGTAACTGCCTATCTAGGATCCAAACAGATCAAGCACCAGTGGGTCTTGAGGTATTTTGGTCTTGAGTGATTGGTCATGGTCAGCTGGGCACACCTCTAAGACCCTGAGACACTGGCTCCCTGCTCTGTTCTCACTATCACAGTGAACAGCATTCAGATAGTAAAGGGATAGTATTCTGGAAGCACACTGAAAGTTCACTGTGGCTACTCTAAACTCTAGTTGATGTATTTAGCGCGTGCAAGCACGCTCTAATAAAGCAGAACCCTCCCCCCCCCGTACATCAGTGAAGTTCTCTGAATAAAGAACAGAACCACCAAAATCCCCCTCGTAACCTAATATAAATATTCTCTGGGTACCATTCCCTCATTTATACAGTAAGCAGACTTAATCCTTGTTCTAACAAAAATACAAGTCTCCAATAAAAATTGATAGTATAGACGAACGTTTTTCAATAAACAATTTTCCGCCTAAAATAGCCAGGTTAAAGTTTTTAAAGCAATTATCCAATAAAAGTAAACATACCATTTATATGGATAACTGTGATAAGATCTAAATTGTATGCGTTTATTTATTGGTGAACAATCGGTCTTTGCAGGCAGGTCTTCGAGGGAAGGCGCATGTTTTGGTGAAGATCTATAAGATAAACAAAAATTCCAACCACGGAACCAACCTTGGATTCCAATAGAACAAAAAAATTACAAAAAGAAAATCCATAAGATAAGCCTTAGCCTATGTTACATTAATCAAACATAGTCTTTAACTGAAAGAATTCGTGATGAATCAATATGATGAAGCCTAATGACTACAGGAACAATAACACTAATACCATTTGCGTTTCATTGCGCAAACCACTATCTGCAACAAAATATAACAGAATTTAAGTGCATGCCGTCCACACAATCAGAAAGAGAGGCAAAATAGCACTAAAAGTCAGTATTGTAATGTTATGTAGATGCTTTCTGGTGACGAGTATTTAACATGTTCCATCTTATAGTGGGAAATGCTGGCATGTGGCCATCCAGGAACGCTGTTAATCAATACTAAGACCGGGGATTCCTTTACTACTAAACCCCTCAATTCTTGGTCGTTTCTGTGGGCTACTCTACTCTACAGTTCGGCCACCCCGGGATAAACAGAATCTGGCGGCGATCTGATCCTGGCGTTTCTAAGGTATCAAACGTCAACACAAACAGAGCACTGGTTATGCTTAAAACTTCCAGGGAGAGGTGCATCAGAACTGGCTTATCACCCCCCAGCATAGTCTGGGTTGTGTGGTTGACCTGAGCCAACCTCTTATTAGCCACGTAACGTGTAACTTAAGCAATCACTCTCCAGCCATGGCCTGCAGTGACCGTTGAGAGCCCATACTGACCAGTAATAATGACTCGCGAGGGTGAGTGTGAGAGTGCTGAGCACGTGGTGAGCAGGACTGAGCAGGTGTGTGTAGCTCAGGTTATACACAATGACGGAAAATGTCCAGTCTTACTCTAGAGATGGTAGTCATCAGTCACATGAATGTCAGAACCCCCCCCCCCCCCCCCAACTCCTCAAACAACCCTGTCAGCCAGACCTGCCGCCAGCATGTCTTCATTCGGCGAGCAGCCACCAGATGGCGCGTGTGACGGGCAGAGGTCAAGAGGATCGACTCGGGGGTCAGGCGGGTACCGGGTGATCCGTCCTTGTCCGTCAGGTAGCGCTTGGCGTGTGGCCCCCGTCCCAGCGGGCGGCCCGGGGTGTCGATTTTACCCTCCGTATAATTACTGACACCGGGGGAACTTGTAAGCATGTCGTCGCTTTAATGAACCCTGAATGCTGTCTCTTCTGTAGACTACTTGAAAGCAGGAGACGGGCGGTTCTCTAACCATCAAGTGGTACTCCGCTAAGACTTTCTGACAACTTTGAGTATATGACGGGCTGTCACTCCAGTCTCTTTTTATTCGCTAGGCAAAGTGTAGCTGCCTTCCTCTGTAGTCAAAATATACATGGGAATATCATTGATCTGTCTCTCCCTATATTGCTCTAGCCCCCACTGTGGATAAAGCAGGTACAAACTGTCGGTTGCAGTTTAACGTGAGTCTACAAAGAGGCCGTAAGTATGATGAAATTTGACCAGAGTGTGTGTGTGTGTGCGTTCGTAAGTGGTTCGTGGTGGATATGTGTGTGTGTGGTGTGGTGTGGAGGGGGAGGGGGGGGGGGGCGGCTGTAGATGGAGGGTTCGGGAGGAGAAGGACAGGAGGTCAGATAAGCTTTCTGACACCAATTCCAATGGGCACTCGCAAACATAATTGGATTCGACTTAAATGATATACATAACATTCCCATATCCACTGTAATTACAAAGTGAGTTTGAAGTTTATTGTTGCACAATATAAAACTTCCCCATGGGGGTAAAAATCTTAGATCTTTTCACCATATCCAATCCAATCTTTTCACCATATCCTTTTCCTTTTTTTCTCACAAGCGGTAGGGGAAACAGAATATTGTCCCGGTTTTTGTGCAACACCATCGACGAGTAGGGTTCCTCACTAGCGGACAGGAAGGCCTTGTAGTCATTGCGTGGGACTGGGGATAGGAGGGTGTGTGTGTGTGTGTGTGTGTGTGTGTGTGGGGGGGGGGGGGGGGGTACCCCGTGCAGTGAGTGATCACGCGCACACGTGCATCACCTGTGACCATCTGTCTGCGTCCTACCGTCAGACGTACACCTCACTGCTACAAACACAAAAACGCCTCCAGCTTTGTTCTCTCTCCTCAGGTGCATCTCCTGAGACGGCGGCAGGGAGTAACTCCCTTACAGTGACCAGGGATTTACTGGCAGCGTCAAAAGAAACATGGAAGTTTTCTTTCTATTCCATCCCTGGTCAGGCTGGTTTTACATGTCAACAACTGTTACGTGGTGACAAGCTGACCGACTTCGATAGCTATTTTAGGTTTTCATACACTGTATTCGTGTGGGTTCCTAGTTCCAGTATACCAGACATTTTCATGTCATAGGCTATTATATGGGGTTGATATGACCCTGGCAGTTGCTACTGAGTAAAATCCCATCTCCCAGCCAAACCGAATCCACATTCTTTGTTTCTCATGGACGTAGTGGCTTTTCAGCTGCACACTATGGAATGCATATATCAGGGATGAAAGCCGGGACTGCGAAAAAAATCGGAAATTCAAAACGGGTAAATTTTTGTTTTATATCATTAGGGACAGAATGGCTATGAATCAATATGGCTATGATACTGTGAGCGTTGCTGATGTATACGAAATGTCTGAATTCCGTCATTTGCCGGAAAACTTTCATCCCTGATATATACTTTAGTTATGCTGAGAGTATGAACTGTACGTTTGAGTTCTAATATACGAGTTACGCTCTCGTCTGTCTCTCCCCAGGTTTACTGCAGCACAGCCGGCATTCATCCTCAGTAATCGCCGATTTACAGCGCTCACGGAGACGTTGTGACATTTCCGTTCTAAACGACTTACTTTTCGATAAAAACTTCACGGACTTCAAGGTACTCTAGTGTTGGAGGCGTAGGAAATCCCGGGACCACTCTCAATTTATACCTGTGTATTCCCCTACGTTAGATGTAGACTAAATGAAAGAATTGTATCCCAAGCAAGGTTGTTGTCATGATTCATGTTATTGTCAAAAAGGTTGACGATACTATCAATCATACAAATACGTTATCTCTGATTTCCAGCGAATTAATACAATTCCGAATTTGATTCTTGACATTTCCATTTGATTATAGCAGATTTCATACAAAGACTAAAAGGATATGAATTCCATTTCCTATGTTTATGAAAAAGCACTAGGAGACCAATGCAAAGAAAGGTTGGGTGGGTGGGGGGGGGGGGGGGAGAGAATAGTCGATGAATTTCAAAGGAGGTCAAAGAATTGTGGCACGGTATAGAAGCAACAAAATAGTTCTGTTCAGGCTCTCCGACCTAACCCGTCTCATATTCAACTTCATTTTGCATGCATTGCTCAATTATCATATCAAGCTGTACTGATACAGAAGCAGTGACTACAATGTAAGACTACCATCACACACACACTAAGTGTCTATACAGAATATGCCCGTTTTCTCCAGAGCCAACACAGCGTACTGCAAACTGATCCTGGATTTGTCTACGAGTCCACATACTCCGATTACCCTCTGCTCCCTTTGTGCCGATTAATCAACGCAATACCAGAAAGGTGTGTAGCTAGTCCCTGGGAATACGGCCAATTACCGCGGAGAGACTATGAGTCTGTTCTAACGTGAAAGGTTTACATTCCTGGTCATGATCCTGGTGGCCAGGCCTAGAGAGAATGATGAGAACACAGATGGTACTATTCCTATACTCCCTGCTACTAGTAGATTTTATACTACCAGTACTACGATTTTCACCAGTTTTGTTTTACTGATACATTTTTCATATGTGAAAATCGACTGAAAATCAACTGGTAGGTTGCACCCTGAAAAAAATCAACAGATTATATTGTTATCAGCATTTGAATTTCCCCCCCCCCCCCCCTGTCACACTTAAACAGGACCGTGTGCTTTGGCACCCACAGCAAAACGCCTGAGGAAACACTTGTTGAAACCGTGTTCTATCCGTAATCTTTACAGTTTGACCCAAGTTGCCCCAATCTGTTGACATCCTGATCAGCAGCTTAGCAATTCACTCAACAACATCGCTACCATAGCGATGTTGACACTGTGACGTCATGTCACGAGGCGAACATTCGACGATGACAGCGTCATCGCTTTCACTTGAAAACGACATTCACACGGTAGCGTTTGTGGTGAACAGTCAGGCTTTGCCTCGTTCTGCCAATGGCATTTGAATATTTGAAGGCATAATATCGAGAGGTATCCAAAGGTTGAGTCATAATATTTCGAGCGATTCAAGGTGAGCACAACCTCGGATTTCTTGTTCTTCCAGGGAGGACAAACCTTAATTCTAATACTCCTGGAATACAGAATGCAGTTGTTATTGCCAATCTGATGTTAGACTATTTTGCAACCTAAGCTCATATTACAGTTTTAGTAGCCTCTTTCAACAAACATCCTACAGCAAAAACAACCATTGCGCTTAGTGTTAATGTTGTTGTTACATAGTAGAAAGAAAGAAAGTTCTTTATTTCACATGCTATTTATATGTATGCTAATGCATCTTGTGTTAGACCATTACCGCCATTTCTAACCGTTGTTATTTACAGAGATCCTGCACCTGTTGGAAGCTATACCTGCTGATGCAACCAGCGCCACTTGGGCTACCATTTACGTTCTTTATCTGCTATTGCAATAGACTAAGCCCCGTTTGGTACCTGTATGCACAGTGTAGCAGACCTCTCCTGTTGCCGGTGGTGCCTTACCTGTGTGAGGGGGTCAGGCAGGCCCACCTGGAGTTCACCAGAGTGATGGAGCAGCCTCCTCCAGGGGGCCCAAAGCGTTCGTTCACCTACCTCGATGCCCTCAGGCTGATTAATTCCCATTTGTCAGACGGTGGAATTTCCTCTAGATTTCTATGTTAACTACTGTCTTAACTCCTGTTGATATTTTTTGGTATGATATACATGTAAATGCAAATAAAACTACATCCCTTCTCCGTTCATCACATTCTCACGATTAAAAGAAAAAACAATTGGAGCGGGGATGGTGCTACCAAATGCAATCCGAGAGCAGGACTAAAATAGATTTTAACCTGGGTGAGGGTTATTCTCCTGGGAGAGTATAACGCGGGAAATACAATATGATATAGAATGGGTTTGTGTGATGGGATATGGTTGCGCAGGATACAGTGTGTGTGTGGTAAGAATCAGATATGCATACTACATCGTGGTATGATATCACATATAGATTTACTCATGGATTAATCTGGGACCCCTGGCTAGAGCAGGGTGTGGTACACAGGGAGAAATAACCGTCGGGAATATGACTGCATGGGTGTTCTAATCCGCTCTGGTTTTATGATTTATAGCATCGATGATCTAAGGGTAACTTCTATGCAGCATGTAAGGTGTATTATATGCTTCGATATTCACCACCTCAATGGTGCAGGTGAAGATAGGTGAGCACGGCTGGCAAGCAGTCTGAGGGTGGTAGGGGGGCGGTACAGGGCGGTAGGGGTAGAGCAGTCCATTGGGATATATTGGGGGGTTCCTTCCTCCTATGCCGTCACACCACGGGGTTCATCTAACATGCTGACGTCAAGGACACACATCCTGCATTTTCAAAGAAAATACACGACCTATGTAAATATTTTCGGGAAAACTTATGTCGGAGCGCTCACAGCATCTTAAATGACGTCTAAATCTGGTCTGTCCATAGAATATGCTCCCTCTTTCATTTATGTTTCAGCGCAACATTTTTATTGAACATGCAACTATGTTTACCATGAGGCAGTCGTAAAATTAGAATTTTGAAACGACAGGTATTTGCATAATGCACTGTAAGCACTACTACTGTTGTAATTCTTGGAGAACTGGTTCGGCAATCGAAAATATGTATAGGCTAAGATATTTGATACTTATTTTTTATGTTCCCCTGGAACTATTTATTTACTGAAACTCCTGATTATTTCCTTATTTCGTGTCTACCTTGACACTCAACGTTAAGTATGGATTCTACCTAGCACAGAATTACCACATCATTTATTTCTATCAATTCACAAGGTGGAGTCCAGCGAAGTTCACCCCTACGCATGGCAGATAGTAAGATTAACCACCACCTGTCCTAAATGGAAACCTTATCACCAGGTCACAGCAGGACCCACCAGACCCCGGGTTAAGCGAGAAATCACCTTTCTCTCTATGACGACGTATCAACGTGCACGTAAACGATAATTCATCACATTAAAGCCATTTCTGGCTCACCTATAAGGCTTCTCTTCGGGTAGCGCCCATCTCACGCCCATCTCACGCCACTGCGGCAGGGCAGGGTGGCGCGAGGTCATGCTGACCGGTGGGGTAATGTTGCCGCATTGGGGCCTGAGATGTGTGAAGCTGGCTCCAGATGAGGCCAGGCTTAACGCTATCCCCATCAATAAATCTCGAGTTGGCTTTGCCGTCTAGATACCTGTTCGCAGGATAGGTAGCCGCCACCTATCATAGACTCACAAGAGAAATGCCGCGCTTAGTATCACTGAATTAAAAGCAAATGTGCTACAATGCTTAGCATTGAATATCATTCACCTCACTAACCCCTACCCCCCCCCCCACCCCACCCGCCAAAAAAAGACAGGGGCCCACTAAATATGTTCCTCTTTTAACAATATGAAAATAAAACAATTTCCGAATAAGTCTCTGAAATTCTGAGAAAATAAACTTTATTCTATATCACCCCCCCCCCCCCAAAAAAGTACATGTATGCAGTATATTTATCAAATCTACTACGAATCTCATTCAATAACTCATGCCCATAAAGAAAATATCATATCCACTTTCGACTGTAAATCTAAACCAGTTCTCTACACATTGTATATGAATATTGATTGTCCCTCATCAAACGCCCCATTCTGACAGGCGCTCCCTGGCCCCGGTCCAGCGTTCCCCGCATACCGGTCATATGGCGGGCGGGCAGGTCGGACGTGCTGCGTTGACAGAGCTGCTCCTGGACGTACGACCGGTGGCAGAGCAGCTCCCCCGTGTTTGATGGCCCTGATAAGTCAGGTGTGGGGAGCAGAGATCCCCTTTGTAAATAATGTAACTGCTATGACGAACCTGAGGTATGTGAACCATGTAGAGGTGTCTATATGCGGTTGGCCACAAGGAATATGCACCCAGGTCACCCAATGATTTTGCGCCATCATCTGGCTGAAGTCTGCTACTTCGAATGATGCAGTAAAGCGTGAAGCATCCCTCCCATTGACTCACAAACCATAGTGTATGTTCAAATTATTTTTAGAGTAATAAAAAATATATTGAGGACGCTATGTGGAAGCGATCCAGAATGTGAAAAATGAATTAGGACGGAGCTTTTTTTCTGTTGTATCTGCAAGAATTTTTACACTAGGACGAATTAAATAAGATACAAAGTCCCACTATCTTATCCCGGTATCACCATAACTACCATTAGGTGGTTTGTGTGAACGAGGTTGTTAACTTTTCTATTTGACTTTGGATCGCCCGATACATCTATTTCAAAAACAAATACGAATCTCTTGATTTCTCCTGACTAGTACTGAATCATTCAAATGAGAGTACTAGAGGAGGTAACATTTAATATTTATCATGACCACAAATGCTGACTTAACTCACTGCACCCTAGACTACTTAAGTGTGTTTCAGGTAGAATATACAGATAAACACGCACGGATAATGCCCACCCCATGCCTTCAGTAGGTCTACAAGGACTCCCTATATCGTACCTGTCACAACAAGTTATAAACCACACTGTAGGGGTTGTAGTATGCTGAGCGGACATAGTCAGCCACTAACCCCAGCCAGATACCGTAAGTAGCAATTGCGAGGCAGTGGTCGTAGAAGCGATAGGAGACAATTATCTGCAGGAGCAATTGGCTGGGGCGATATCACATATGGGCCCTTGTAAATCTCGCCTGTTGTATCAGTATACAAACTTCTATGACACATGTTCCTTTGGGTATGTCCGAAGGTCAAATTTCTTGCCATGACAAATGTCTGACAGCAATCACATGGCTGAGGTTTTAAGATGTGATTTTTTTCTAACAGTACACAAACTTGACCTTGGGGAATGTTGCATTATAATACCACACCTGTCAAGGGGTAGTCCGAAGTTTATCGCTTATCGCGACTTCAGCCCAGCGCTGGCAGGTATGTATCACCAGAAATGGGAAACACTGACTATCCGAGCTATGTGTTCTTTATTTAAGTGAAAAAACCTTCTCTGTCGTGTCTAGTTGCGGGGTGGAGTTCCGGATTTTCCTGGCTCTATTAAGCCTGTGGTGGATCATAGAAGCAGCCCAGCTGTCAACCAGGGTAACTGTAACCATCTGAGGACGGAGGGTCCTCCCACACACGAGTGGCAAGCGCGCATGCTCAGAGCCAAACCTGAGGCTCCACTTTTATCTAGAGGGTGTGAAACGTTAGATGATTCCATGACGCCATTTCTACTAAGGATATGACAGTACCGTGATAGTGAAGCTCATAAAACATTAATCTAAGTTAAACGATGAACGATGGTGTGAGCACCACTTTCTTGTGTGATAACATTTTGGAAAGACCACACTCATGTGGATTTTCTTTTTCCAAAGGTCTCATTGAACTTATTCATTCTGAAACCATACATCTTGTACAACTAAATGATCTTCGGATAATACACATATCATGATCAAATTGTAATTCAGCAGGAACTGAGAACATAAGCTTCATTTAAGTGACCTACACAACAGCCGAGACACAGTCGATTTTGTAAATCTTTATTTCATTATGTATGTATAATAAGAAGATTAAAGTATGCCGACTGGTCCCACCGAATCCACCTATTCTATAAACTGTTCTATAAATACAAAGCATAACTATTTGCTTGTTTCTAAGGGCAGAGAAGTCAACTCGGAGTAGGCCAAATTCCAAACTTTATAGCACTGACATGCTGGCTAACAACTCATCACTGATACCACTGACCTACACCCACAAAATCATGAAAATGGCATAGCCGACAAACGTGACCAAAAGCGTACAGTCAAAGACTGACGAACCTCCACGTGGGGAAGGTTGAGAGGTGACAGTTCACACAACTCCACTCAATCAGAGTCGAGGTGGGCGGGAGTTTAGACTGCTAACGAGCCTACCTGAGGACACAAGGTGAGCAGGGATACAGGCGCTGCGGCGCCATTCATGTCACCGCTATACTGGGCCCACCCCAGTAATCCTAGTCAGATCACGTGACCACGCCGTTGCCATGGACGACAGGTGCCATGACAACGGCAGCGCTGCCATGGCAACCACCTGCATCTTCAGTGTTGACACCTGGTGACCAGGTGAGGGGAAAGCAGAGATGAAGGGTTGTCATGGTTACGTGGGCGTGGTGGTAGGATTACTGTCTAGCTCAGTTTGGTGGGATGGGATGAGCTGTGATAAGGAAGTTACTCCCCTCCGGCCCGCAGTCTACTTTTATTCAGATCAACAAGTAGGCTAACCCGCGGGGAATCACCCTCTGTGAGCATGAACTGATAGCTGTCATGACATACCTTCCACGACAAGACATCCACGCGGATAATAATTTTGCATGTATACGCAAACCAACAGTTCCACCAACAAAGCACCTAACTCAGAAAGAGAGTGTCCATAAACCGAAAACATGGACAACATGGGAAATCTATTTTCTCTAATTTCTTTCAGTTTCTTTAAAGATAAGAATATATTTCAATTACGGAATGCGTAAGCTTGACAACATTCATCTTTAATAATGTATTAATTTATTACATATACTTAAAAAAAATTCAAATGTTACCCCGTATCCCTGGTGGGGGTGTGGGTAAGGTCGTGTAGATCAATTGAATTTTGTTGTTGACACATACCAGCAGTCGCTTGGCTCGATAATACGTCAACAATCAATTTATTACATATAGATGTATCTCTACTTGAAGCGTTATCATTCAAAGCTTGTTAAGAATCGTAATCGATGTTGGCTGGACAGGGAACTTCACTAAACACAGCGGACAGTTCATTTAGAGCTCACCGTCTTATTTTTACCCGTGTGGCGATGGAAGAGGAAGGCGGTAAAAGATAACAAGGCTGTCAGAGGAGGGCAAGGTGTGCGCGCCTTGCCCTGACCCGGCAGATATATATGGTTTGGTGTGATTCGCAGCAGACATGGCAGTATCACGCCTCAGGCTGGGGATGGTTATTGTAAGGTGCAGCAAAGTGGATCCTGGCAAGGCCACGACCTCATAGAATAGGCCATAGCTCGGTAGAGGTAGGCACCTGAACCATGTTTCACCCTATAATACTCAACTAGCACCACAGAATATAATACATTTAGCTTCACCAGCCTTCCTAGCAATACACCGTAGACGGAGGTTATTTTTCATCTATCATTTCATAATGTTTCTCAGAGATTCACTTGGGCTCAATCTGAAAACGCCGATGATGATACCTCTCAAAACCAATACAATTACTGGTGATTTATATGGGTCAGCTCTTTCAGAAGTTAACGAATGACCCAAAAAACACATGGGTGGTTCATATCTCTGGTCGGAAATGGAAGAATATCTAGTGAAGAAGTTTCAGAGTAACAGGTGTCAGGCGGCTTATCTTTTCTTTTAATTATAGGAAAAAAACTAGAGTAGTGAGTAACTAGCGTTCAGAATATCTCTCCAGAATTAAAAACAAAACAAAACTACTATATATGATAGAAATAAAACTAGCGACATTATTCTGTGGGAATCAATCGTGGATGAATTGATTTTTTTCAAAACCCCTGCCAGAGTTATCAAATTGTACTTGCCAGTTACTTGTCAGTCTGACACTGCTTCAATGGTATTTACATGCACTTTTCCAATTACATCTGCCTCAGGACAATATATATCTAAAACTGTATCCTGGGTGAGCGAAAACAACATTCATTATTTAAAAAATTTTGGAATAGGTAATTTGCTCGGTCTAGTAATGCTTCATGTGAATCAGCTCCAAGGTCACAGGTAACTAGTCCAAGTCTTCAAACACCACACTTCCGGTTTGCCGACCCCTGACTCAGCCCAAGTGTCAGCTCGAGGCCCGACCGTCCAGGCCTCAGTCCTTGACCTCATACCACGTCCAGGTCCGAACAAATCAAGGCCCGTGGTCTTGAGTTTCTTAACAAGGATGTCATGTCAGTATATTGTAGATAATTATAGCGGCTGAGCCAGCTAGTGAAATATATGCCTTCTTTATAGCGTGCACGATAATTGAAGGCAGAGAAATATCAGTAGCAATTAATCCTTGCCATTAGCCACTTCTTCTACACAGAACCCAAAGATTGTCTCATCAAGTGCATCCTCTGATGCATCAGCATGCCCTATCCAGAGAAATTGGGCTAGGATGCTAACTTCATCAAGGTCATTGGAATTTCTTCTTTCTATGACACAGTAAGTATTCCGCTCTGAAGTCCGAGATAATTATGAATTTTATATCTAAAACAGATACTTTGACTCCCAGCTTTGCGAGTCCTCTCTGGTTGCTCATATACAATCAAAAATTATTCAATAGTACAAAATACATAGATTGATATCTGGGTGATAGGCATTTTTTATAGTATGGTTATTGAGATCAATTTCCAAAATATTGATACATAATGAACAAAAATCCATCCAATATTTGTTGACGGTTTTCAGGTGAAAACAGGGCACAGTCAGCATGTTCTGCGAAGCCGCTTCGCTAGGTGCTTCGGTGCTGAGCACATATTCTTGCCTGATGATCACAAAATATCAATCAATAAGCTTGACAACTTTTGTGATTTCAGCAGTGCACTTTGGCACAGTACTCTACACGAGCGGGCAAGGCCTGTGTTGAAGATCTAGATCTCCCCACACGTACAAGGAAGTCCATGGTCACTCAATGACAAGAGTAAGATTACATCTGTCGCTCACACTCATTACTTAGAAATAAAAAAACTTGCCGTGTCTACAGGTACAGGCTGTGAGCCATTCACATCTGGTAATTGAAAGGGGTATCCTGTAAAACATGTGCACGTCCCAAGGTGTCCTCTACGGGTAAGTAAACGGCCGCAAATACTGCTCAGAAGCTAGTATTCCTGAGAGATGGTGTTTGCTAAATGTAGGGCTGAGATGTATTGGTTTAGAATTTAGAGAAACTATCACCTTATTTTAGTGTGGCAGATGACTACGGGGGTGTCTATATAGCTGACAGAAATCGCATAGGTATTCTCCAAAGACATATTGCCAGGATAACTAAGACCGCCATACCTGTCTCCAGAATGGCGTAGGGAGAACAAAAACATATAGACTACCACTGATGATAACGAAACCTTCGCATGTAAACTCTTAAAGAAACAGATATTATTCAAAGGAATATGTTTCCCTTCCTCGTTACCGTGCAATTAGATCATCGTCATTTATCATTTGCATGGGATCTACCAGCCAAATCATAAGCCTTAGATCTGCCAATCAAAACATCAGCTTGATATCTACCAATCCAATCATCAGCCTGAGATCTGCCAATCCAATCATCAATCTAGATCTGCCAATCAAAACATCAGCCTTAGATCTGCCAATCAAATCATCAGACTGAGATCTGCAAATCAAAACATTAGCCTGATCTACCAATCAAATCATCAACCTCAAATCTACGAATTATATCCTCCTTCTAAGATCTCAAAAGCACCACCTCTTTACCATTGACTGCATCCTATAATCCTGGAATAGTTCCTGACACCACACTCTGTCATCCTAAGATGACAGGCTTCGTAATCTCATAGCGACTACATAACAGGCAATAGAGACAGCTAGATTTTCATCCTGATTTCTACTTACTAATCAGTAAATGCATTGCCATAAGAGACATTTAACTGCTCTGATTTTCTCATTGTCCAAGACTTTCACCGTCTTGCAATCATCATCCCTGGTAATATCATCCAAAAGAAACTTCGTCGTCCCAGTAGTCTCTGATCATGATACTTTATCATTATATTGAGATCATAAGATCATAAGTGCCTGCAGAATCACTCATCAGCCAGACTTTCATCAATACTCTGAGGCTTCAATCATGACCAAGGGAATCCACCATCATCATACAATACCGATATAACAGCTGAAACAGAAACAAAAAATCAGATCAAGATGAGAATTTTGTCGTTCCGCTAGAACCACTTATTTTCAATCAGAGAGAGGAGGGAGCTGCGGTTTTTAGTGAGAAGAGCGCGGTGGCAGCCACCAAGTAGCCGTCTCTACCACCACCACCTCCACCACCACAGGTAGATGAGTGGCGAACAGTGTCTGTCCTATAGGTGGGGCCTATCCGTCATCTATCTGTGGTTACCGGCCTTTTACCTGCCCGTACACCAGGGGTCAGCCAGGCTGCTGAGAACCAGCGCCCAACCTTTGTCGGGGCTGTCCGTCAACAAAGGTGAACTAACACGCCCGGAGACCTAAACCTGTACCTTGGTATTGTTCAGTGGGCAGGTGGGCGGGTTTAGGAGTCCCGAGTTGCTCGCTCGAGCTGTCCGGGTGAGCTGCTCAGTGAGGCCGCCCATTAAAATGTGGTTTGGGAAAACGTTGACCCGAGTGTACTGAGGAATGTAAAAAAGGTGTGGGAAAATGCAGCGAGACGCTCTGACAGGGAGGTGTTCGTGGGTATGTGCTCAGTGATGCGTGACTTCCAGTGTTATAGGTGCGCTTCGATGACTTTTGTCAGGTCTACCTGGAGATTGGCGATGTCATGTGCTTGTTTTAAATAGCAACTGACATTCAGGTGGATTTTTAGCACGTCTTCCATTATCAGGTGTAGATATATATTCATAAACATCGAATCTGGAGATTTCTTAAACACGAACATAGCTACTTCTAGTGTCAGCAAGTTATTGGACTGTGGCTGGTGTTGAATAAACATTTAAAACAGCTTTAACTGACTTCATATGTTCTCTTCTACTTGTACATATACGCCTTTGAATTATTATCTAATCAATAAAATGCGTACAATTCTAAAACTATATGTTATATACCTCTTGTACAGGGTTCATGAACTGGATAATAGAGAACCAGCTTATATTTCGCAATAACTAAATCTAATACACTATGGGTGTTAACACATACTTATTCATGGAAGACCTGTCAATAGACAGATTGAATAAACGTTGTTTCAACAAAAAGGAAGACGTGCGAATAGTTCAATATGATGTTTACTGAGGTCGTAAGACATAAACATGTAATTTGAATTTCTGACAATTGCATAATATACTATTGTGGGATTACACAGATGAAGAGCCTAATGTTCAACCCAAGGTCATTGGAAAAGCCAAAACGATGTCTGACTGCTTTGTGAATAGGCAAGGTAGAAGAGGGGGCGACACCAAGTAGAGGTGCCCGCTAGGCCTACCACTCTGGTCATCTATCAGTTACCTGTACTTACCAACCTAACCAGGTGTGTAAAAACACCCCCACACATGACCCCGCGAACTGCCCTCGCCTGTGGAGGTCAGTTAACCCTTACCCTGCAGCCTGCCTACCACCTGTTGGCGCCAGCCCTGTCCAGTTAACCTGCAGTGTCTGGGCTGACCTCTCTATGATTACACAAATGGAAGTCAGACTTTGGGTATTGCAGGCATCAGTCATGCAGAACAGAGTGGGGCGCAATCAATCATGTGGAAATGGTTTACCACAAGTGTGGCTTCATTACTTCTCTCTCTTTTTCTCGAGTGATAAAATAGAATTAATAACGATACGCGAAACCCGCCAAAGTGATGATTCTTTCTTTTTACCTAAAAGATCAAATGACGGCAGTATATGATTTTTATATGAATCTTTTGCATGATTCCCATGCCAGATGACAAAGAAATCACGTAATATACAACATTTTCATAGTATTATTTGTAGAAGGTTAAATACAATATCATATTTCGTTTTCATGCAGGCAATGATAACTGTCTGGAAAAATACCAGAACTGAGAAATGGTGGAGGATGTTCAGTCTTCCACACATATGTGGTAAATACGTGAGAATTTACATGGGTGTTCCATCCAACTATTTCAAATGGGAGGAAATAATAAACGACAAGACATGTTACCACAGAAAAATACATGCTGTGTCCAAGATAGAAACTGTCGACTTCGCGTGTAGCACATTTGTCATTCACATTGGCAGAGTCTAGGCAGAGATGATAAATCTCTGTGCCTCGTCTTCATGCCATAGCTTTTTGCCCGCTCCGTGCCTCAAAGCCCCCTCAACATAAGAAAGGAGGGTAGGGGAGCAGCCCGCTGTGATGAAAATAGCCAGGTAAGTAGTGTCTAAACTTGATTCACTAGCTCAGAATTGTTTTTGTTTTTCGTATCAAAAGAACCACTAGAGCTGTTTTAGGAAAGGAGCAATTTCAGTATTTCCAAGATATGATGGCGTCATTTTGGGGCCTGATATCGAAATGGCATAAACGTGTTCAAATGGATGGTGCTGCTAAAACAAACAGCATTTACTTCAATAACCTAGCATTATCCTCTAATTTCAAATAATCTGTGTAGGTGAATGTGAAAAAATTATAATCTTTAGCTAAAATGCAATGAATTATTGTCCAATATAACCCATATATAACGATTCAGAGTTAACAGTGAGGTATAAGAAAAAGACCCGGAAAATATCTGAATCCTGATTATCTCCCCTCATTGTCACTAACATGATTAAGACTTAGTAAACTAGCAAATCCAATAAGCCCGGAAATAACCGGGAAAATATCCAATAACTAAAATAAGCTAAACATCCAGGTTAAGGGGTAACGACTATTGGTTTGTGGTTCGTACATGACACTTCATAGAAATCCTGAAAAAGGGCCGGAATTCTATGAATGAAGCTAACATAGAAAGTTAATAACCCCTTGAACAGATTCTCCAAACTTAGCTTGTTGTAGAATACTGCAATCTATTCAGAAACTCCGACTTACTGTCACAACACCTAGTATAGACTCAACAATTCAATATACTGAAATACAGCCCACAGTGACCACTTCTCTTGCGTGCCCGAGACGCTCAGGAGTATCCACGCTTTCATAAAAACCACAAGTCAATAAATATAAATGCTACATGAAAGGGAAGCTACCTCTATTATATACTAGGAAGCAATAAATACGAGTGCTTCTAATGCTGTGAGTAGCGCCGCACCCCGCTCGACGCGCCCCTAGCGGCCACGTGGGCGGAGGCACCTGAAGACTAGAACCTCAAAGAAGTTTCAGAACCAGCCCAAACAATCCATCTCCCACCAGGCAGGTATAAATGCCAGGAGGTCGACACTGTAAAAGGGTACAGAAAAAAACGACCCAACCTCTGCCCCTCCTTTTACTTCTGTGCGCCAAGGTGAGAACTTTGATATTTAACTTTCAGTTGGCGGGTCTAAACCCGGACTCCCACAAAAACCTCGACAACAAAGAACCGTGAAAGTCTGGAGGCTTGGTTCAGTGGCATTTTTAAAACTGACCCTCAAGCTTGGCGAACTTTATTTTACCGAGGACCGTCTTGAGATGAACACTGGCGCCCACGAAATGTCAAGTCAAACTTCGCCGTACAACTAACTAATCAAATAATATATATCACCATGCAACTCATCAAATAATATGTATGTGTAGTTGTGCTTGTTACGTCAAGCCACATATCCAAACATTGTTATACTCTACAGATAATCACACAAACACTGCTGGGCAATTTGATTCACTCAGGTCTGATAATTCAATGAGGTTTCCACGCAATCCTGTTCCACCTAACCCTTGATCATGCCCATTTATATCCACCACCTGCAGATATACAAGTGCGTCTTCAACACGAGATATTACCCAGTCTCTAATAGAGTTTACTATATATATATATGTCATTCTACCTTACAATATCCAGATAACATATATCCGGGACAAATGATTTAGTTTGCAAAAGCTGAAACACTCAACTAAAGTTGCCTATTGGGCTTCTGGAACTGTCGCACGGAGAGTAGTGTCCGACTGTAACAGAGCGTTGTGTCTGTCATTCATCCCTGAAAACCTTATTGATTCATTCTAATACACATAATTTCTTTTAAGGGAATCGGTTATCTATATCAGAAAAAATTTCTTCTGGAAAAATTGTCATTATTTTCCATAGAAAATTTGACTTCTTGGAATGTAAATTATCATAGGTCCAAATGCAAGAACTGCCAAGGTATTCTGCGGAACTTTGGCATTTCTTGTATGCAGCTTATATACGCATGAACTGACAGTTTCGGAAAAAATATATGAAACTCTTGACATGTAAATTATCTCAACAATGCAAGGAAAAAGTGTCGGTATTCCCTGCTGAAAATTCCTCATAACTTCCTCAACATCTTGCTTTAGACAACTTGGTGTTGTAGTAAGCAGCATGTAAAAAGAATCATATATCTGTCTGTGCTCGCTTATTCTTCTTAAACAAAGTCAGTCGAGGCAGTTAGCGGTACGTTTTCTCCTCTGGCTGTCGTCGATTGGTTGTTTCCAGTCTGGCAGGGGATCCTTGGGATACCTTCAAGCGATTTGCCTTTCCAACAGCGCAGGTTGTAACGGTTATTTCAGGGGTTCTGCCAAGGGAACCCATCATCGCACTCTCCAAGCACAATGCTCCTTTCTTGCCTCATAATGTAATATTGAGATCTTGGCTGTGCTTGGGGAAAGCGATCAAATGGTGCTGAGAGGCATGACCACGTGGTGCTTGGCACAGTGTCTGACACAACGCCCTACACTGCATTCCAACTTCACACTAAAACGGAACTTGTTGATGTGATAACGGCCTTACTCTTTTTTTTAAGTGATCCTTGTTCGCTAGAAAGTAAATGATCAAAATACACTGCCTTATTCAGGTCAGATGTTGAACTTACTATTTTCATCTCTGTAATTATCCGAGCTAAGTGCTGTAGGGGAATTCTTATTTTTATGAGCCTTGGGCTTGGCAATAGTGTGCCGGGTGGGGGGGGGGGGGGGGGGGTAAGCACATGATATGAGCTAGAGGTAATTTTATCTATAATAGGATGGAATTACAAGACAGTCATAACGTCATCCATTAACAGGTTACACCCGTGCGGAAATGACGTTATACATCAGATGTGACGTCACACAGGCAAGTTTGTTTATGTGTTAATGTAGGTAAACTTACTTTGGTTAGCTAGTGATCGAATCTATTCGATGAATTTAGGTAGAAATCTCATCCAAGACTCATCCAAGTGTTTGATTATGAACATTCATTCAATGGCTCAACATAATCAGGAGAAAGTATGTTGCGTTATGACTGGTCCAGGAATCAAATGTCTCCTGGTGAGGAGGGGTGGGATAGGTGGAGTGGTACAGGGACTGAAGGCAGTGTAATCTCACCCCTATACAATCACCGAGGAGAGAGTTCTTTCAGTTCCAACACCACATAGATAGGTACGAGAACGATTGGCCACACAGGCAAGTCTGACGTCTGGTCCCCATGGTTCCTTTAGATATGGTTAGACCCTCGGCTTTTGTCCATATTGCACACTCACTATCATGAGTTATCAACCTATAGCAAATTGTGTTTGTTTTACTTGTGAACCTCAGAAAGATTGTTTCCGTGTTATCTTAATAGGGACTGTTGGGTGGGAGATAAGAGTTCTCGCACCACCACCGCTCACCCTCTGCTAACCAGATACCCTCGCCCTCTTCACCAGTCTCAGACTAAACCTCCGCTTGGAGGGTGGTGCTTCCAGGGTTCCTGCCCCTGCCACGAGGGGGAGCTGCATTGCTTGGCAGGATAAGGTCACGGTTGAACGACCCTGGGGTGCCATCTGGTGGGGAGGGGGGCGGAGAGGGGCCAGGTGCGGAGCAGCCCACTTGGATACACGACCCTAGCGAGCAACTCCGGCGTGGGAAAAAATGCGACGCGGCTCATAATGAAGCAAATAAAGCAAGACAAGTAAAACGAACCAACTTGAAATAGGAAAATCCTCTCGGTGCTTTGTTGCTGGCATTGCGCAAGGGAAGGCTGGATGGGGCTCAGGCCCTGGGTTGGGCTAGGGGTCGGGGGATTTGGTAAAGGTCATCGTTTCTATGTTAACCGCTCACGCCAACAAAGAAGGGTGGTGTCTGTGGCCTGGATTTAGAGTAGATTGTGGATTACTGCAATAATGAAGCTGTGGGCATCTGGATGAGATATAAGCGAAATGATTAGTGGTCGGAGCTGACTGAATAAATTCAAAGACTCCGTCCACAGATGCAGCTCCCGGGAGATAAATGTCTCTTCCACCTGTTGAACTTTTCCCGGAGAGACCCGGAGCCAGGTCGGCCGCTGCCGGCGCTCGGGCGGCGGTCTTTCAAATGCCGCGCGTCGTTTGGCTGTACTAGCTCAAAGCCTCCTCATTAGTGGCTCCATTACAACCTAGCTGACTGTAACTGTGTTGTGCAAAAATCTCATGGAAAATATTAATCTTCTTTGTATCACTTTGATTCCATGAAGTAGATTATGGTTATGGTGATCAACCCCTGACTTAAGGGAACCAGAACAACATCTACGGATTTTGACCTCCAGTGAGACCAATGTTATGCGTTCATTGAACAGCCACAATCCTAGGTCTTTCAAGATCTTGTGACTTTTGTTCGATATCAATTATAAAGAACTTATGATAGAACCCCTCCAAAATCGGATTCAAAAGAGAAAACAAAATCGGATTCAAGGATAAGCTTGGGGGTGTGAGAGAATCCTCTATCGCATAGAAAAGAATTAATTACTATCAATCAGACCCTAAATACATTAGGATACAGGTTTCCAGATTTGAAGCCCGTTCCTTACTTCCATCACCTGTATCCTCCTTTTTTGTAAAACAAATGAGTGCCTTCTACGGAATCAAGAAAACCTATCTTAAAATTTGAATTCATGTGAACATTTGTTTTTCACGCATAAGTAATAGGCCTACTCTGGATAATTGTGGAGAAAATCACAAAACCAAGCCAAGAGAGTGACCTGGGGCAAACAATCAGCACACAAGGTAATAACACTTATATCTGACTGATATAATGTCCATCCGTCATGGCCTGCCACCTACTGACGACACGACAAACTCAACAAGTTAATCACTCGTCACATGACCGCGGACTGCGCAGGTGCGTAGACGCCCGTTAGCCAACCAGCAGGCGCGTTATAAAAGGCGACGGCCGCCGATCCATCAGCGTCCCTGTGGGCGCCGACATGTTCGTTAATCCGCTGCCGGGACCCGGCGGGTTCACCGACCGCGGCACGCATACCGCCGCGCACAAGCGGTGAGCGATGGCGGCGTCCGCGGCGTTTGTTGCCGTGCATTGTGGGAAGGTGTTGTAGGAGAAGTGCCCTGGTGGTCTGCTAAAGGCCAGGGCAGGCCGGGGCCTTGGTGGTGAGGTGAGGTGCAGTGGTGGGTTACGGGAATCGGGTGCGCTGACAAGAATGGATCGAGAGGAAGGGTTTGTGGGGAGGGTGAAGGGCAGCGTCCTCACAGTGGTACACGTGAGAAAGACGAGACGCGCTTTTAAGAAGGGCAGCAGGGAGTAATTATCCGGAAGGTAACACTCGCGCAGCCTCTTTTATCTTTCGGCTCAGGTAAACATCCGAAGTATTTTTTTTCTCCAAAACTGAGAGGTTCCTGGTGCCGGTTCTTTTCCGTGTTCGGGCCTCCTGGTTCTACCAGGGCCGTTTCTTGTAAACCCAACCCTCTCGGTTGGAAGTCCTTTATGGATGCGCCTCATGCAATTAGATCAGGGAAAGAGCAGCAAATTACAGCATGTATACACACCGTTAACCACAGTTAACCATGACACAGCAGTGCTCTACTCCAACATGACGGATTGAGAAAACTAGGTAGAGGTATCTAAAGAGTGGTTGATCTTCAAGTGGTTTAGTGTTTTTCTCTTATCTTCTTCAATGAGAATTATGAGAGGCTGCTTTATATTAGCTCTTTAATTATATCTTCCTAAATTTCATGATAAATATATTAACATGAAAGTAAGTATGGACGATAGCAGAAACACATCAAACTAATGAGTTCACTACAACACATCATAGTCATCTTTTCAGTGATGCAGACTGTGTATTATTCATAGTATTGGTTATTCTATGCAATTCTAAAAAAAAAGATAATGACTCACTACTGTGAGATCCCTCTCTAATATCTAAATTGAATAGAATTCTTAGTAGGTTTAGTCTTGTCCAATGTAATACACTTTTTGTCCGGGGTGTCATAGGCTATACGACTCTATGCAGGGCACACCTGTACCTCCTAACACGAGGGAGATATCTACAAGGTACTTACATAGAATGTCATAATCAGAAACAGAATACATCCTTTGCAAAAACGTTTACACTGTTATTTCTATACGTCTACCGTCTGACAATTTTCTTACACATACATTCCGACGATGCGCAACTCTCTACCTTTATGGGTGGAATTGGCAGAATGAGGCTGTTAGGAGCAAGGTTCTGCGGTATAACACAGGGCATTTGTTATTAGCTACAGAGGTACTTGGGTTCCGTTCACCAAAGTAGCAAACTTCTTTTCGCCATACAATTGACCAGAAGACCGGGTCTAGGTACTTTCATTTTTATATATTTTCACGGCTTTGCATTGCCGTTCCTCCGCCTTGGCCAATGTGGGTTATACAGTTTATAGTCAGAATTGGATGGGCATCAATAACAAGGTTAAGGAGTCTTTAGAGTAACTCTAGGTTGGATTAACACGGTGGCAAAGTCTTAAGATGACGTCAAACCCACCACACCGCTCCGCCGTGAGGGAAGACTGTACCAGAGATAAGCAAGGGGAACCGCCGAACGATTACTCAATACCAGATGCCGTTGGATTCTCTCTGCTCCTAGTATTATCATGGCAGGATCATAACTACTAGATGAGGATTACAGGAAAGAAACCTGATATGTTCTATTCTGTTCTGGTTGATATTTCCCCCACGTTTTTAATTTATTCAGAAAAGAAATGTAAAACAGGAGTCAAACACTGTTGGCGTACATCGGGGCATGCTTGATTCTAATTTATGTGGTCTGTATGGTAGTGGGCATACTGCAGGAGACCAACACAAAACAATATGTAACAGATACGCTTCAGTCACACTAATCATATCGCCATGTAGGACTGATAGGTAATGGGACCGCTATTTTGCTCCCAAGTAGGTGTTTTCCACTGCTGGAGCACCATATACTACAGGACTGTATGCGATATCACCATGTACAGTCAACGTACAGCTGTAGTAGACATTCTATTAACACTTGTACCCTCCTGATAGCAGATGTTTTAAGGTGTGAAGGCCTATTTTTTGTCAGCCCCAGATTTTGTTTTATATACAAAGCTCCTGGGTAGGACATTTACATAACTATTCTCCCCCAGGAACGAACCATGCCATATTTTAATGCACACTCTAGATAATTTGAATCAACACTTGTGGTAAGAATGAAGGTGTTCTACTGCGGTTGGGTGAGTCTGACAGAGAGCCTCGACTGGCCAAAGAAAAACTGGGCTTCTCTCGCGCGAACTATCCACTCGAATCAGTAAGTAGATCACGTCATATTTCATATTTCCGGGTGAAATTTCCCTCTTTTCACATAGCTTTATATTAAGAACTAACTGATTTGAAATTGAAAAAAACATCTTCGTAAACAGTTCTGCTATAAGGTGGATATGATTACCACAATGGACACAATTGTATGCAATTCGTTTGCCTATTAGCGAGTTTAGCAATCATTCTGCAATGTCCTGGTGGAGTACATATATCGATCCCTTAAGGGTCCGGTCCTTCTTGTGTTACTTGTGTATGCTATCACAACCCAAATCTCCCGACTCATTCACACTGGGAGTGCGCTATCACAAACCAAATCGCTTAGCCATCAACAATGTATGTGTTCTTTCACAAACTTAATCTTTTGGTCAGCCATCTTCGTGCAGACACCGAATTTTGTTCACCAATCCTTTAATTCAAGACAAATAAACATACGCTCTACCACTTAATAGTCTGCGGGAAAAGCAATCACGCCCATCCAAATCTCCACTAAAGAGATTACAAGTACCTTGTGTTCGTCGCACTCCCAGTCGCAAACAGACCACGTGGTCTATTGCCTCAATGGTGTAGTAAACAGGCTAAACTGTTCAAGAAATGCAGACAGTATTTTTCCCAAGGATTGAAAACCACGTCAATCCCTGCACAGCCATGTGGGGTGGGCGGGCTCGAGCACACGGAGGGGGTACAGCTGGAGCGTTTGGAATTGCTAGGGCGTGGAGTATTTGGGTTCAAGGCCTACTTGTGCCTTCTGTTTTACGCATCATATTTGTCTCGCCGTATGCCTCAGCTGGTTGGCATGCCTAGTGTGTATGATCACTTCTATATCATAGTTTGATAAGGAGTTATTGGAACTTGTATTGATATGGCCAGTTCCATAAATATATGAATTTTGAACAGAAAAAACACCTAAAATATCTTGGGTTGAATATTCTTGCCTATACCAGGCCTAATATTTTGAATAAAGGAAGACGTAGACTTGTACTGTCTTTCTGCCAGTGTACCTCAATTTATCTTATGATAATCTATCAGTTTGCACCAGAATTACATTCCAGTAACTGTTCACACCTGACTGCATTATTTGGTGGGTGTCTGATGATTTGGTGACTTGGGTAAATACAGTGCCAGCCAAGGGTGCAAGGAATTACCTCCTGTATTATCACAGGACCAGACGGAAGATCGGCCCAGCCGAGTCTGGAACACTAGTATTGTATACTTCATGACCCAATAAAAGAGATATGAAAAGCTGATGTATGTTGGTCCCCATTGTTTTTTTAGTGAGACCCCTTACCGCTTGTTCAAACCCTCTCAATCAATTGCAGCCTAGGGATAGTGAGGGTAGGAGTAGTTCCGGTTCCACCAACCAGTTACATACCTCTAAGGTTTGACTGAGACTTGACCAGAGAGTTGAAACTTTCAATATAGCCACCTCTCGCCAATATCACCACACCACCTACTCAACCGCTTCTACAGCCATTGTCAGAGCAGTCAAGAGGTCAGGTTCAAACTAGGTGTAAAGGTGAAGGTCGATCAGATCAGTCGCACGGGTTTCTAGTTTCCATTTCAACCACAAGGAGTGGTTGGATCATTGGAGTCTTGAGAAGAGAAGAAGAAGGAAGCCGAGGAAGAAGAAGAGAAGGAGCGGCCTGTTATCTGCGTCTGTTGGTTGCCATGGTAACCCTAGTCAGCGTTTGTAAGGGGCGTGTAAACAAGGCGCGTGGAGTCAGCAAGGAGCCAGACGCCGCCCTCTGCCGGCCCGCCGTGCAACTGCAAGAATGGCGGCCGGCGCGGGACAAGGGTGAGAACACGGGTGGCGCCCCCTAGCGGGAGGGGTGGAAAGCGAGGCGCGGAGGCCCGGGGGATAAGGGGCCGGGTGTGGAGGAGCAGTGAGAGAGGGCCGAGCCGACACGTGCATGCCGTGTACCCTCAGGGGGGCACGGGCCGACCACCTCCTGGGCCGGAGAGTATAGACTATCAATGTGGGAACCACCATGATATACACCCCCTCCCCCCTCCAGCACCCCTTCTCACGCCCAGCACCCGCACACGTCCACAAGACGGGATGGTAACATGGAGGAGGGAGGGTGGAGGGGCGTGTGGTGGAGGGCAGGTTTATTATACCGTGCCCTGATACCCGTGCTCCATGCACGACGCGCGCGCTGAGCACTGCCGCCCTCCACACGTCCTCCTGGAACCAGCATCTGTGTGTGTGTGTGTGTGTGGGGGGGGGGGGGTGAGAGCAGGTATATAAATAAAGGAGAGCTCATCTCCAGATGAAAGCCAGGCAAAGTGCTGCCTTTCAGGCGGAGGCTTTGCTCAGAGGAGAACGTGATAAAGACCCAGCGGTCTGCACACTGTGTTTTAGAGACACCGCCTTCTCGTTGCTTCCTTCGTGTTCAGATCAAGTGCCAAACACTAACTACATGTATCATGATCTGCATGTACCCATGCAATGTATCTGGCCAACCAGATAAAGTTAGATAAGCCCTCTAGTAACTTCTGAACGTGTTCATTGGTGACCTCTCCATTGCTTTATTACGCGCCGTGGGACAGCACGGTACGAATGTACGTCAGGTTTTCAATTTCATATCTCAAATTTTTCTTCTGCAAAGTTTCTAGGTATGCAGTATTTATATAGAACTGTGTCGAGAATGATACATTTATAAATAAACGATACTCCAAGAGATGTGCTGTAATCGTCATCGAGAAAAAAAAATCATTATAGATATGTAATATCGTTCAGTTCCTATCACTTGGGAAATAGGGTCAACCGCAATGGGTCGTAACCTTATTGACATGTTATGTGTATGGAGAGTGGGCGTAAACTATGGTGACCTTAATCTGAGGTAGCCTTCAGCCGAGAGCTCCAGCCCAGCATGGCAGAAGGTGAGAGAAGGCGTTTGGGGTAGGGTACTGGTAGTAGGGATAGCGGAGACATGTGTGGTGGCTGCTTCATCAAGTGTGTTTATTGTAATGTGGTGATACCTCATCAAACCTGTACAGGGCGCAGTGGGTGGTGGTGGGGCGTGGGGCAGATTACTGAATAGCGATGTTTACATGCAATGCCTACACAGCCGAAGCTCAGCAAAGTGCCCGTGTTAGCACTCGATGGTTTAGACACGTGCTGGCCTACTTCCACTCATTAGATTTTTAACTAATTCCCGCCTCCATTTCTTTTCCTGGTATGCCGTCCTTAAAAGCCCCGTAGAAGTTGAATTTGAATTTTGCAGTATCACAAGTACCAAGGTAATATCATAGCGAGATGGAATGTCTGAAGCTGTATCGACTTATCATCAGTTATCGCATATTAAAGTGAAAGCTGAAGTATCTTATAGGGTAGGGAAATTATCATATCAGTCTTTAATTAATGTACCAACTGATAGAAAATATACATCAATTCCTGTGTTTAATAAAAATTCTACTAGCATACCTATAATACAATATTCTCACAATATGCATATAAATGAATGGAAATGAGAAGGTTTATGATATGCCAAACATTGGTGAAACATAATCTTGTTCAGATACAACAGGCTAACATCTCTAAAACAAATAGATTCAGGTGAAATTTTATCTTATTTCTATTTTAACCTTATTGTACTTACTGTTATCCATCTCGCCTTGTCCAGTACAGTGCTGTGCTGATGTTATTAAGTCCACTTCTATATTTACTAGGTTTATGCCAGAATCTTGTGGCCAGTGTACCCATAGCTCCTTTATGCCATATCAAACTAGGAAACTGCTGAGCTCTGCAGAAGATTCATACTGGACTATGGAACCTCTTCTGCTGACAAAGGAAGGTCGGCACACAATGTCATGGATACTAGGTAGAGTCAGATAAACATTGAGGAGTCAGGATTGTCTGGTATGAATACAGATCTTCCCCCGGATAACTCATTTTCTACAGTACCTAAAATATTGGATTTCATGGTAGAATATGTCCTATGAACTTTCTATGAATAAACCAATGTGAACAAATCTTAAATGATTAAAAATTATAAAATGCTTAAACAATAAACAGATTTGAAACGGAAATCATGTTCCTTTTCAGTTGATTTACTCGGGACATGATGCGAGCTTGAATAATGATAATAAACAAAGTTTTAATAATTTAAAAAGGAAAATGATCAATATGTTTCCATGTTAAATAGAAACTTGATCAAACAGTGGTTTAAAATATCTATTGACCTTCTGCATCTATGTTAGTGAGTGTGCAATGGCAGGCCACCTGCATTCCCTTAGTTACTATCCAAAAAGATATATGTGTAACCTTTAGTAAAGACCCCACAGAGAACCCAGATATTCCAATAGAGATAAGACGGTTTACTCTTCCCTAGCCTCTCTCACCTGATTACTCGTAACACAGTTACAGGGGCGGCCCCTCGTGAGTAGCTCCCCCACAAGTCTACCCTGTTCACGTTATCTTTGCCCAGATGCAGGGCTGCATCCAATTTAAGAGCAAAGCAGATCTGTCCACTGAAGACCCGATCACTATGGGTCGAATATCTTAAACTGGATACTCTTTGCTCGGCATTGATGCATGTGAACACAGTCAAGCGGAGCGACAGCATCGTCACTGGGGCCTGTTTTATAATGAACAACCCGAGTAGAGGATCAAAGTTGGTTTATATTGGTGGTTTGTTTTTTTCATCATTCAGACATATAAAATAAACACATTAAAACTAGTGCATTAACGGAATTGTGTCCTTGTGTAAAAAAGTAAGCACCACATTGAAAATAGATGATTTCATGCAATCTCAATTTGCATCCAGAATTGCATCCTTTGAAACCAATAAAATATTTTGGAAAATTGTGATTTTCCCCTGGCGTAGGGAATGTGCCACAAGAAACTCCCAGCAGAGATTGCAAACTGCAATGGGTTCATGAAAATTGGTTGCTTAGATCAACGAGTATACTCCTTGCTTAAATCCAGGAACTGCCGCAATGTTGAAATGCTCGGAAAGGCTGGTGAGATGAGTGTAGTGACGGGGGCAGCTTCACCCCGTGACCTTATTAACTCCCAATTAGCGCTGACGCCACCTAGCGTGTAGGGAGTAAACTAAACGGGGCTGGCCAATTGCGGCTTATCGGTTACAGGCAGTGTTGGTGAACTATGCAACACACAGTGGGCGCAGACGGTTGTAAATATGAGGCAGCAAACCTGAACAGACTGTTGGGGATCTTGGATCTTCAATATTGAATCTTCTCAAAATTAAATCAGGAAATAATTTAAATAATATAATAATATGCCCATATTTAGCTCTACATTTTCTAGATATCAACCCCCGTTTATTTTTAGATTGTCTAGATCCTAAAGCCGCCAAACAGACACACTGTGAGTCTGATTTGTATGAAACTTTGAATTAATGCTCTTGGAAAACATTTTTCTCTACTCACCATATTAAGGATCTAGAATGGATCTGGCTTCCAGAGCAGCACCAGCATTGTCGATTCTATTCCCAACGGCTGATAGGAGGTTTCATGGCAACAGGTTCTTATCAAATTGAATTCTGATCGTAATTCGGCATTTACATTCCCTTCTCATACTAATATTGCTGTTTAAAACTAGTTGTACTTCACCATCAACCGACACTCATTGTGGTAATAAAAACTAAAGATTAAACTTGGCCAGAGGCATTGGTTATCATGTTTTTCAAGTACGTGAATCATGATGCAAACACATATAGCCATACTGTTATTACATACCTGTGCATGAATGTCTCACCCTTACTAGCCAGCTGTACGGATCCCATTCTGCACACTGTGCACAAACTATTGTGCACTCTGACTTGTTATAAAATGGCATTTTTGATTATTTCCAGGTATATAATAATAAGGAGATATGGGGAGTGTGTCGGAAATAATCTGTTCCTTGTTGTTTTGGTAGGAAATATTCAACTCATTCTTCGAACTCGGTGAATATTTCCGACCAAAACAACTCAGACCAGATTTTATTTAGGCATTCTAACCATGTCTCCATATAACACTATGAAGAAGAACTTGACTAAAAGTCTTGAATTAAGTACAAAACATAGGAACTGCCTGCTCTAAGTCTGCTTCTTCCCCTGTGTTTGGGGTGAACATTGCGTTAACTAAATCTTCTACCGACCGGTTACCAGCTAATTACCAGTTCTAGGGTGGTGTGGTTTACCCTTGGTCTGCTGGTTCCCGGCCTCATAATACCCTGCGGTACTGCTGCCTGCCAGGAACATTCTTCCTGAGGCCAGGCAGTCTGCTATGAACTCCAGATCTCGTTCCAAGGTCTAAATACCCGTTCTCTGATCTTACTAAGTGGATCTGATAAACACTTCTGGAATGTAATTAACTATAAATCGTTACGAGACCCTCTCAGTACTGTCCAACTGGATGAATAACAATCCACATACAAATAAACAGTCTGAAAAGTACATGCAATATTCCAAAGAAGTAAGTCATATTATATGTATTTTCATGGCACTCACAAGGCCAATATTTGATGTGAAACTACAGGAATAAACAAGGAAAGAAAGGAAACCAAATCATATCCGACTTTCAATATCAATGAAACTAATTGAATTTCTGAAACCCAGCCCCCACCACTAAAAAAACCCTTTTTTAAAAATCGAACTTCCTCATTCTAGAATGCAACTGTCGATAACATTCACAAGAACACTTCTGGATGAACACTCAGATACACCAGTGATGTGTTTTTCCCCAAGCTCGTATCCCTTCCTATCGCCTTCAAATCTTTCAGTATTATTCTGCGTGTGAAGCCTGTGTAGAGGACACACGGACGTTGGAAGTGTTTATAAACATTTACATCGTTGACAGAACGTTTACAAGCAGGGCCTACGCCGGCCTATAAAACACGCGCCCCCTGCCCGCCAGAGGGAGCCACCTTGTTGGCGGTGTTAGCAGTGTCTGTGTATTTTGGTCCGTCTAATCATCAAAGTGGGAGAGAGAGGTTGGGAACAATGCAGCGGGACGGGGTCCCATGCTGATTTCCTGCTCTGCTTAGACCATGCGCCATCCAAGTACGTAGGTAAAGTTGATTCGAGGGGGTATTACAGGGAGCTTTTTTGTTTGTTTATTTTTGTTATAAGGGGAAAGGGGAGGGGTCAGGGATTTAGTAATAAGAATGATATGCCATGGAGCATCATGAGCCTATTTTCTCGATGGCTGGAGAGCAGGATAATGGGAGTCGAGAGCTGAAGGCACGGTAGTAAGATTAGGGTATTTATAGTGAGAACAGAGGGATTTTCCCCCGCTTATTCTTCATTTTTGCAGAAGCAACCGAAGCAAGGTGGAGCGATAGGGAAGTGCGTGTTGGTAGCGTGGGTGTATTTAGTTTGCGTGTTGTTTTTTTCCTCATAGGGGTCGGGATGGGGTGGGTGGGGCTGGGTATTTTGGGTGGTAGATAGTTTTTAGCGTGTGGCGTAGTATGCCGAGTCAACCCGCGGGTCTCTTCTGGGACATGTTTTAACTGAGTCAGATACTGCATCAATATTCAAGACATCCAGATAAAGTTCCACAGTGTCACAAGTTATGACAGTTGTCGACAATAAGCCGCATAGAAGGTGGCACTTTATTCACGCACCTTTCAAACATTGTTAAATGTGTTGGCGAGCAGTAACCATGTCTGCAACTCACAGACGCGTTTACATTACTTAAGAACAGGTCTGACCAATGACTATACTCGCTGGTCTGACCTGCAGAGTTTCCACATAGATGTAACACTAACGTGATTTACTGGTGCGTTTATCAATGGTGTCAGTTATTACGCCAGAGTACTTAGAATTACGTCACTGAGTGGCTTTACAAATTAGTCTATATCTCATTTCCACGTGAGTTATAGCTACCTTTTCAACCTTTAGTACGTCTGATACAGTCTTTAAGCTTTTCAAGTTCTCCTGGTCAAGTGAGTCATAGGCAATGCTGTCGAACAATATATACAATGACCAGGTCTCATTTCTTACTGGGAGAAACGGAATACTTGGTGTATCCTGATGAAACATTAAAAGGGAAACTGGTACTTTGTCAGTAGTTGGGGAAAATAATGTTTTACCATCTCTGACGGTGAATCATAGTACAATACTTTACAAGTTTTTTTCTTTTGTTGCATTCTACTAAATGTGATGTATTCAAGAGAAATTCACTCTCAAACGTCCTAGAAAGCTCAACTGTGGTGTTGGGAAAATATTTTACAAACCTTAGTTTTTAATATATTCCAAAGCTTTTTTCCGAGCCATCTTCCCCCCCCCCCCCCTTCTGATATTTTGATACTTTGATGTTTTATTTTGGGGGAAATCGAGTGGGCGTAAGGAGGAACACTGCATTCAACAAACTTTCTTCTAAAATATTCTTGGCCAAGTCTACATTCCAAGGCCCACTCCCCTCAACAAACAACAGGGCCTCACGAAGGCGATATCACTGACAAGAGTATATATCCCCAACACAACCTACAGGCAGCTCTGTGCACAAACAAAAACAACATATGAGAAGGCCACTTCGAGGCGGATGCATCTGGTACCTACCACTCCTGTGTTCGATCTCAATTAATACGTAATAAAGGTACGTTAAGCTCTTCTAGAACATGATGTCTCTTCCTTAACTGGTTGATGGGTCACCGGTCAAATGCAGATTTCCTAAGCTTACCTTTGTGGTGACGAGTGTAACTATCAATCAAAGTCTATAAACTTTAAAAAAAATCTGGGTTATCTTTTTTACCTTTACATTACCCAAAAAAACTGTCATGTCTTAAAAATGATAACTGACGTAAAACCTTAACACTAGATCTTCAAAATTCATAAAGAATTACGGTGACCATTCTCCTATGACACAAAGTACCACAGTATCAGGCCAGGTCGTCGTAACCAGTCATGCTTGACTTTTGTTTACTGTATATTTTCCATTCCCCAACAGGGCCCCATGAGAAGGAATTCCCATATACATTGCGGCCTCCATGCGTGTGCCATACGGAGTTATAGATGAACGTATCTCAACCAGGGACCAGATGGTGGGCAGTCGAGGGAAAGTTGGGGTTGTGGAAGGAGGCAGGGAACTAGGGTATATTGGCGTGCCTGATGGTAGCCCGTAAACCAGGTGGTGACCAGGCTTTCCCTCACCTGGTTAGAATCTGGTCCAAAGGTGTGCCATAGAGACAGCTGGATGCTTGGTCTCCATCCCCCAATGCTAAGCGGGGCCATCGACCGTAAGCAAACCCATGGATCCAATGTCAATCGACACCATCACACAACATAGTCTCAGGTCTACGGTCTGGGAATAATTCGCTCTTTTTATACCTTTTCATCCCCCCTGCCACTCCTAATTTCATTTGAGGGTGAAGTGGATAGGAGGTTGGGTTGAAGAAAGGGAATTGACTTTTTGCTCCAACAGGACCGAAATGTTTCTTCTATCGTTTCAAGTTCACAAGATCCTCACGATTTTACTGAAAGCAGTTTATGAGACGTCATTCCTCTGCTGTGGGGTTGAATTAGCCGAAGAGTATGAATAAGATCACCCTGTATTTACCAAAGTCCAGAAAAGAGAAATTTAGGAAGTCGGCTATCTATTTCGGAATCAGCCTCTGGAACTCCATATCTAAAGAGCTTCAGAATGAGGGCTCGAAAACAATATTTATGAAAGGGATCCTCAAAGTAATAGCAGAGGCTTATGATATTTAGAATTATTTATACTATTTTGTCCGAACCTAAGATTTATAGATATGTACGGTCGGATTTATTGGCAATGATTGTATTTTTCTTTAGCACTATTGTACAGCCCACTATTGTTTCGTCATGATTGTATGAAAATATATGAAGTTCTCATTAATAGACGATCGAGAGTCTATGCAGTAAAAGGGACGTATTGCTTACATACTTTAAATCGGAACTTAAACAGATAGCATACAACGAATCATTATATACCATCCAATGTCACTTCTGTTCACTCTGTTGTTGCTGGATTTTGTAAATCGAATGCAATAAAGCCTCTTTTGAAAAAATAGAGTGATCGGGGCTTGGTGAAGTTCGTTAGGTTTTCCGGGGACTCTGAACAACACTTGTAGAACTCCGCTTGGTCAAACAGAGAATCTGGAAACTAGCCTACTTTACAGGTGTGAAAGTTTGTTATCAAGAAATATCACATGAGCTACACACAGTGAAGGCAGGCGTCGCTGTCTGAGGTGGTCCACTGAGATCTCCGATCATCTACAGCCTCAAACGGTGGAAGTGTTACCTGCCAGTGACTATCATCAGCCTCCCAGTGTTCAGGTAACCCATATACCTGTGTTTCTCATCCAGCCTCAAAGTTATACAGCCTGTTAATACGGCCATTGACAAAGTATTGTGAAACTGTCACAGAAATGCGATGGGTTACCTGTTATATCGATTACACATCCTTGGATTAAGATTATGTACTGGCTGGTAATCCGTCATGTTGGTAATGTAAACTATATGGATAAGCAGTTATATATCTGCAGGAGAATATTGAATACTGTTAAAATCGTCTAGGCCATCCAGTTATTATTTTTATTAAAATGGATAAACAGAATTTAACCCAACGTGAGTAAGTTTAGGTGAAAACTCAGGAAAACACGTGATGTTTTTCTCTGGTGGTCATAATGATGCGATACAAGCTGCTGTATGGGGTCACGGCCATAACTCTGTCACTTCTAGCTGCCTCTGACATCCTGAGTCGGGCTGAATGCCGAGTCGAATGTTCTCCATGCTCTGGGGGGGTTTTATGATATTTTTTTTCCAGCTCACGGCAGATGGATACGGAAACATACTCACGGCTCTACTCACACAATTCACTCAACAGCACACATCTGTCGAGCCAAGCAAACGTGTGTAAAGCATGGCATTTCTCAAAGTGTCTACATACCTGAAAACCTTGTATTTTCCTCGTTTTAAGATAGTACATGTTTGGTATATATAGAAATCTATAGCCCCGACAGAACAGCATTGGGTTTTTTTAGGAGAAACTTTCTTTGCTACAACATGTTAATATTGCCATAATCCAATGTAATATTCGATAATGTTATAATAAGCATTGAACCAATATTGAATTGGAGTTGGCTCACACAAATGAGTGCAGGGCACTAACGTGATTTAAAAAAGAAAATTCATTTACCACCACGGTGTGTAGTAACTTAGCGTAACTTACGCCATAATCCTCCATCAACCAACAATCAACTAAGCGTAACTGACGAGCTCGTATCAGCTAAGCCGAGGCCTCGTATAGAGTATATGTTTTTCATTATTTTTTTCTTAGGTTATTACGGCAAAGAAGTGTTAAAGGCACATGTAGGCAGAAGGGCGGGGACTGTGGTTCAGGGCCCATTGCTTTTCATAAGCTGGCAGTCGTAAATCGGGCGGGTTATTTGCCGACCGCATGTGAAAACTCCAGCGGCCTCCCTTCTCAGGTCTCACAGAGAATGTCAGGCGCCCGGAGGAAATAGAACGAGAACCCCGGTACCTGCCGCGCACCAGCCTCCGACCCATCTTACCTCCCAATGGCCACCAGGTAGCGCCCCGAGGCGATGGACACAGCCTATTACGGCTTGTTAATGGGGGTTCAATGTGCCTGGATCGGGGTAAGCATGCTGTGTAAACGCCAATAACACAGCAGCCAGAGCGGGGGGTTCTCCCCACAGCACGTCTCCGTATCCTGACCGACTATTAACGCTTGTTGGGGAATCCATTGTGCATTTAGGGATGAATCTGATTCCAGGTAGACTGATTGTTTCACTGGTTATTGGCATGGATTCATATTGGATAGATACACAATATTGAATGGTTTCAGATACAAGCGGTCATATGCTCTGAGGAGTTGACAACTTGTAATATCCGAACGCACGCGAGGAGTCTATATTGTATTTGTTATCCACCTTTTAATGAAAAGTGGGGTACAGATATCAGTTCATTTAAGTATGTACTATTTTCTGCAAGTGGCCTTCTTCAGGGATCAGACTAGGCCAGGAAGGCAACCGGATTCAAATAGTTTTCCCCTAAAAAAAAATATAGATTGACTTGTGCTGCATATCTAATCAGTTTATGTAAGCATTTGTTTGTGTGTAAGAATTGAAAGACAAACATTCATGAAAATTAAAATATCAAAATATTGCATTTTTCCAACTAAGCCTTTTATTCTCCATTTTTCGCCTACTTGACATTGCTTTGACATATGACAGATATAGAATGGTTATCTACCAAGGTGGCCGTTCTTATAGATACAAGTTGGTTACCAAGTTCCCTGGGTTCTATGGTTACGAAGAGCAGTGCATCATTAGATAAATCAAGGTGTGATTGTTTTTATTGATATAAAGAGGAGACCCCTAGTGATAATGGTCATAACTAAAGGTGCTATTGTTACTATATCAACTTTAAACATGTTTTACACAATTATATCTAATAAATCTAGTGGTGGTAAGGTAGTTAATAATTTGTTAAGTTCTAATTTTTTTCCCAAATCGAGCAAGGTTCTATTTATTGTTTGCAATTTAAATAAATTTTGTTACATTTGCCATAAGTTCAAGGCAATTTCTAGCCATACACTGATATATTTATCAACACAACATACGCAAAAAGAGTCTTCAGATCTATTGTTGCCTCAATATTAACTTCGTTTTGAAGTGTACTCTATGCCGATCACGGATGCAGAGGATTTATCAATGTGCACGGTAATGTGCACGAAGGTTAAGAGCTACTAAGGCTTTAGCGTTAGGTGAAGGTCATTACCCTCTAGTGTAAATTCTGAAGAGCCAGTCGTTTTGAGAGATTCGTGATATTTTCCAACAAACAGGTTCGGAGGGATCAGACCAGATCAAACCCCAAGCCTTGCCATCGTCAATAATCCCCAGGTCTAGGATTAAGACATTAGATGGTTGGCTTATCAGGCAGGAGATAGTGGAATGCCCCAGTCCTGGTGATGCACACCCCACAGACCTCCAGGTGAGAGAGATAACAGTCACAGGTCCTTATAGCAAACCGCCCAGCCCGAGCGCCGGGCGTAGTGCGGCCCCGCGCCGCTAGAGGGTTTAGTGCGGCAAGAGACGCGGCAAACACGCCGACCGCAGACAGCGAACAAGGCGGAGCGCGGCGCAGAACACGTGATACCAGAACCGAAACGCAAGGATGGGTAAATAAATAAGCGAATTGAGGAATTAACAACATCAAGATATGCGGAGATATGGCTCGGCTGTAGAAGTGCACAAACAGATTGGAGAGACAGGTGCCTAAGGCAAGCCCCACGGCTAGGACGCAGGCCCTCCTATTTCGTTCGTCAGCAGGAGGTATCAGTAAAGTTATATGAATCAGGGGAAATTTATCGCTCAGAAAGGGTGGGTGGGGGGAAGGGTATACTTATCATACCCCCTAACGTACAAACCACGCGATATGGGAGGGGAAAGGGCAAAAATATACAGGTGAAGATGTAAGTGTCTGGGTGGGAGGGTTCACTTCGGGGCAGAGAAGAAAGATGAGAGTAGAAGGGTAAAGAAGATGAGGAAAAATGGATGAAAAGGGGAGGGAGACCAGTAGAAATAGGGTGAACATGAGGCGACAGGTAGGAGTGGTAGCGGGTGGGTGGGAAAGCTATGGAATGAGGGTACCTCGTGGCTAATGGGGCGGGAGGAAACAAGATGGATAGAGAGAGAGGGGAAGGGGGTAAACAAATTAACACAAAGGGTAGGAAGAAACACGAACGAGGAAAGATACATGTATACGTGATAGTAATAAACGGTCTGCGAGTATTCCTAGCCACAATCGATTTGAGAAGTGTTGATATACATCGAAGCAGAGAAAAGAATATCATTGCCAGTTAGAAGACATTTCGAGTATGGAGTTTGATGTATACACTGCTTGACAAACGAACATTCAAACAACCTGCGAATAGTAAAATGGACATTCTCCTCAGACCATAGTGAATGTTCACTTCCCCTAAAAAGTCTAAGACTGTATGTCTGGGAGATGCCCTTGAGGCAGTCGTGGAGGGTGGAGATGGAGGGGCTAGACTCGCAGATGCCACTTACCTGTTACCTCAGTCTGTCATGGACTCAACCCCGTCCATCCCCAGTCCCGGCAGCAGCAACAACAACTAAAAACTGCCACAAAAACAAAACAACACAGAAACAAAAGACCCAATGCTACAGCTACAACGAACACAGCATTCTACAGTGCAAGTCAAAATACAGACTGAGGGGCTGACTGGCCGACATACAGTCGGTAATTAATCTAGATTTAAACAGTCGGTGGGGTTGTTTAACTTCAGTGCGGTGTAGTGTAAGTGTTTTTTTCATTTTGTGGTAGATAGATGAGCAGAGAGGTGTTTTCTCGCAGCAGGTGGGGTGGGCTGTGATCGCGCATGCTCAGCTCCAGGGTAGTGAACCCAGGAGAGGCACACGTGAGGTGTGCTGTGACCCAGCCATGCGTGCCGTGAATTCTGAGACGACTGGGTGTGGGCTGACCTTTCCTCTGCAGATCCATCATCTCACAAAGCATTCATCAAGATAGGCCACAGCGATGGATTGTTTCACACATGCACAATGGAAAATTTGTATAGATCTCTTGAATATCCTTTTTGTGAACATATTATGAGAAGTATCTTTATCATATAATCTTCCAAGATGTACAAGTAATCAGTAAACCATACATGGCTAGATAATAGGAAAGTAGAACCTGCAGTATTCAAATATAATCCAAACTCTGTTAAGATTGAGTCAATCAGGAGGCGGTTTTAAAGCTTTGAATGAGTTACCAACTGGAACTCAACATTGCGCTACGATGAAGGAGTTTAAGAAACATCTATGAACCCTAAGCGTTCCGAATCCGTTCAATCATCCTCATTAACTCATCACGTAATACTTGTCTTCTCTTAATATTCATAATATTATACTAGTTAAAATACATTAAAGATTTTGACCCTCTTGCTCATCGTACTGTATAGAAAAATATACCAACAAAGATTGTAACTGGCATTGGCCAGAGATTACAATAAACAAACTAAAAAAGAAAAACAGAAAAGAAAAAAAGACTCCAACAAGAGCTAGCATGGCGATTTTAGATTATTCTTATAGTTTAGAAATAGTATCCAATTCTATTTTACCACCTTCTATCTGAGACTATCTAAAAAAGGGAATCAAATCTTCGGTTTTTACAATACGTTCTCGGTATTTACGAATTCAGGCCTTTCAATCTTAGTCTAGACTTGGGAAGGGACATTGTAAAAAATGCTGAAAACTTAGCAGGGGGTTTGGGGCCACCTCGGCACCCAAAGGGGTCCAGAAACAATGGCGTGTGAGGGGGGGGGGGGGTGGATGAAGCCCCCCAAAACTCTCGATTTCTAGCCATTCTATCTGAGTTTCTTGCTAAAATTGCCAGAATTGCGAAAATTGGGTCAGGATCTGTCAGGATTTCAGTTGGAGCCCCATACCTCACCCCCGAAAAATGTTCTCCCCTGTTTTACACGGATCTCAATTATGAGCATTGAGATGTAAAAAAAAAACAACCGGAAATCCGGAATGACCCGATCCCTGTTAGTTTTACGACCATCTACCCAGTTACCAGTCTCACAACTGTTTACCCAGTTACAGATCTCATATATGGCCCAAGGACATAACTTTGTTTACGTCATGTCATACCTGTGGAATCAGTTATCTCATCACATTCTTGCAAGCACATTCCGATCACACCCTATCATAAACCCACATATAGACATATGGTTTTAATAAGATATTCTACGAGTATTTCTGTGGAGAGAATAAAAAGATCTGAAAGTAAAAGCCTAAAGAAGTACAGCCTTACAGTACATGCCTCGAGCTGTCTACCTGGAAACATAGACACATCCACGCCTGAAGGGCGCACGTGGTGAGATGTCTTGGGGGCTGTTTCACAAATTGCCAGCTAGACAGGTAATGTGTGTGGTGTGTTTCTCCTAACGTCCAGAATCACTCAGAGATGAGGCCGCTTACATCAATGTCTGCAGGTAACTGAAAAGGGCGCACCTCAAACGGGGCAAGTGAAAGCACTCCGATGGGCAAACTACGTACACTATGTATAGCCACGTGAAAGACTTGAACAACGGTTCCCAAAGGACTATATATCAACCACTGCGGTTTTATAGTCATACAGCAAGAGATTATCTACTGATTAGACAAGATTTCTAACGATATGCATGACATATTCAACACAAATCAATTTGACCATTGCTATGAAAAGTATGGAAACAAACTTTATCGAAAGGACGGAGAATCGATCCAAGTGTTCATGGTACCATGTCATATTTTCGTAGTAATATTCATGGTAATGCAATTATTATTTTTTTTAAATACTAAGTTTCTCTATTTATTCGGCCCAGGGAATTTGTATTGGCGAAAGTAAAAGTAGGCTATGTATTAAAAGCTGAAATGCATCTCTGGTTTTTATGAATCAGCCTTCAATCTACTTTATCTGGCATAGAGTTTGTCAATCATATTTCGGCATCTATGTGGTATACTTGTGCATTCAGTACCAATGTTAGCAGTAATCTCTTTTATATGGAGGATTTGTGAGATGAAAATTATGATTTCAATTTGTTCTTGATCACGTTTGGGTATCCCTCTAATTTCTAGTTTTCAAAGCTCCACTGTATCATGCCAATGTTTACCGGATAATCTCCGGTGTCATCTGCACGCATGATAAATCGAATTGAAGGGGGCATAACGGCGGGAAAAGATTTCGAACCGTTTCTTGATATCTTAAATAGATAAAACGTTATTGAACCTTGTACTGTATTCTGTGGAGAACCAATATTGGGAGGTACCCTGTGGCCCCAGGTTCCCGGCAGATCGACATAATTACCGTCTGGTGTGAAAATGGCAAAACCATGGTCGAAATTTCTTGATATACAATGTACATATTTTTCACCAGCGGAGACCAATCTGGTTCTAATAGTAGTGATGTGAACTAAACCTTGGGTCAGTCAGTGGAGGCCTCTAGTGGAAGCCATAGATTCAAAGTTTTTAAAAGCCGATCCGTATAGATATATTCATTTCAAACGCGTAACATCACTTCATGCATCAAGTTGTCATTATTATTGTTCTTATGTCTAGGGCCAGTTTAAAAGTATAGTTTCAGTATTCATGGATTATTAACTTGAGGACCTTACCATGCTGATGACAATAGAGGTGGGCAGTGGGTATATATATTCACAGACAGCGGCGCAACACCTGATACATACCATGAAGAAGTGCTGACAAGGCGCGGGGCCCCATGTCTACAGGTATATACACAGGTGCGCACAGGTGTGTTGTTCCTGGCCGCCACCCTCACACCCTCCTCATATACCCCTCACACTCCCCAACAACCCGGATAGATCCTGCAAATATCAGAGACGGCCACACGACCAGAGCGACCTGATGACCCCCCACGCCCCACCTACACGTCCAATACTCACAGAGACCAATATACTTGGTTATCAGACCTTATTAATCAGCCGCACTACCCATGGCGCGGGTATGTAAGAAATCACACCGATACTCTGTAGGTTAGTTTGGCCTACAGTATATTGTGGAACTCACATCCACCGCCTCAGAGAGGCTCTGACAGAAGGGCTTCTCCTATTGAAGTCCAATCTCTAACCACAATTTAAATACACTTTATTATCCACCTAATACAAAGTATCCATAGGAAACACAAAGGGAGTGTGTATGGACATAGCCGGCGCAGATGTGTTGTATGCTCCGGGCGGCGCATACGGAAAAAATAGTGCGTATGGAAAAATAGTGCATAACCAAAACGGACTGATATCGACATGCCACTTGTCCAGAAATGGTGGATAATAAATACAATATAGACTGGTTTCAGATAAAAAGCGCTTGTATGCTCCTCGGAGTTGACTCTTCGCAATATCCTCGCATGCGTTTGGATATTACTACGTGTCAACTCCTCGGAGCATACGGCCGCTTGTATTTGAAACCACTCAATATTGTGTATGTGTTCCTGTTCTGGGCTGACTGAAAAAAAACACCATATATTTTCTCTGGGCAGATATGGACTCGTTAAAGTGACAGTATTAAAAGGATGGCAACTTAATAGCAATAGAATTCCAAGTCAGGCGTTCGTAGAGAGCTTAACTAAAAAAATATAAATCTGAAAAAAGGTAAGCATGAGCAGACCGTCAACAAAAGGGCCAACGAAATCACTTATAACTTGTACCAATTTTCGAATCACAACAGCTGGAAAACTCTGAGGCAGTATACTGTGATGTTTTATGTGACAAAAAAAAACCAAAAAAAACCATATAGCTATTATAACCACCGTGCTATAACCAACTGTATTCAGTGATCAATGCTCGAAAGTAAAGCCACCATGGAAATCTATAATAATTGTAACCTAAGGGCGGCCCTCAGTTCTGTAGTATGAAATGATTTTTCAATAACCTCCAAGGCATCACATATATTTTGTTGATTAACTGAGAAATTGTAAAGTGTGCTTTGTAAAGTGTAAATAAATCTACGCATCTAACTTTTACTATGCCATTAGCGCTAGATTTGTCTACGTTACATGCGTAATACATTCATATATTAGGTAAACAAAAAACAGGCTTGACTACTCTCTGGAAGGGGTAAAATGATGAAACAAGATAAGGATATCATCAATTGCGATAAGAAGCTTTTTTTATATATATATATGAAAGTGTAGTCATGTTATATATATTCAGAGATTCCAGATGCAAGGTACCAGATTGTATATCTGTCTAGCAGACTAATATACACGTAGGCAGCGAAAGCTGCGCTAAAACAAACTCATGATAAAAAGGCATGTGCTTGCATAAGAAAAGAAAATAACGAGGTGGGTAAGAAATGTTAGAGATGTTTTCACATTTGTTCTTTGCATACATCACATTACTTCTCAGAGCTTGCCTTGGCCTAGATCTTTAAAATAACCTGGATATCAGTACATGGATATTATGTTGACATAGCCTTGACCTCATGAACAGTCTCCAGACAGGACGAACTTGGCTCTTCATTAGGTATATGAAAGGTCGAACGTACCCAAGGTCTATTGTTTGTATATCGGCTTGATTATCATCCTGATATAATTCTTGTTCATCCCTATGTTCTGACTCTTATTAAAAGCCCTACTCAATAGGCTTTGTATTCATTGGTCATCGGGAAATTATTCAGATATTGGACACTACATACTGAAAGAGAATAATCTACTCTATCTAAAGTACATTAGCAATGTTTGCAATGTTTTCTTATGAAAAAAGTCCCATAGAAGTTTTACTCAGTAGCTCGTCAGTGGGTTTCCGCGTGAATGTATGCTTTGCTTATTTTTCCCCTTTAACCCTGACACTGGTTAATGAGCCAGTCTGTTGCAAAGGTAAGCCATATGGTGTAACCTCGCAGGTAATCCCGATTCTTTGACGGGTCTTATAAGCGCGTCGGATTAAGCTGGTAGTGGAAGGGGCACAACATGTTGTACCCATACGAGATGGTGCAGAGGCATAGCGGCCTTGCTCCATGGCTCGTCCTGTAATGGCGACCACATGCTGACCCAGCCTTCATTACACGGTAAGTCCCCAGCCGTACAGATATCTGTCCTGGTTATTTGTGTTGGCACCCCATCTCCGTGGCACCTCAGCGCCACACACACACACGGCTTTCCCAGCACCAAAACAGTGTGCTGCTCCCGCCTCTTGTTGGTTTACCCCCGTCTTTCTCCTTTTTTCTATATTATATGATAGTATATTGCTTTATATCTTCTAGGAGATATCAATGATTCTGTTAGTAAGAACAAGTGTAAAATTTAAAAAAAAGGAAATGGATGAAACAGTTTAGCAATTCTGAAATGTTGCATCAATTCAATTGCAAATACCGCGTTGTGTGGAAATTCTATCAAAATCGATATATTAAAAAGAAAAAAAAGGAGAAAAATCTAATTCAGTGTAGGAATATCATTAAGACTTCCTCGAGAGCGTTTCAACGCTTTGTGGGCAATATATAGATCCATAACAATTGCCCGTATTTTGTGGGTTTGTGTAGAACACGATGATCACATATTTCATCATGCGGTCCTGCATGAGAGTTTCTCAGAAATTACTGAAATAACACTTCTCTTCTTCTTTTTTCTTTTTTTCTTTTTTTTTTTGGGGGGGGGGGGGGGGACATCTCTAGAGGGCACTACAGGTGTTTGAAGAAAAACATATCGTATTCATTAATATCTCGTGGTATTGATGTACATAGAACCATGCCTGAGACCAGTTAAGGTGTATGGTCTAGTGAGAGTGTTAGCTAACCGCATGTTGATCTCCGCGAGTTGCTCGCACGTTACATGTGGCGCCACCTTGTGAATATCATGACAGTAGTGTTATCTAGCGGAACTCAATGCAACATAAACACAGAATTCTTTGGCAAATCACCAAAATGAGCAGAGTGCGTGTAATAATCTGTTTGTCAGAGCCTCCAAGACTACAACTAGACATTCATATAACGGATACTATAAACAAAATATTTCATTACCTAGACATATACTATGGCATTAATAACTACATACATTGACTGTGCGCACCTGCATATGGATCCGCTAGAGGGAGGGAGGGAGGGAGGGAGGGAGGGAGGGAGGGAGGGAGGGAGGGAGGGAGGGAGGGAGGGAGGGAGGGAGGGAGGGAGGGAGGGAGGGAGGGAGGGAGGGAGGGAGGGAGGGAGGGAGGGAGGGAGGGAGGGAGGGAGGGAGGGAGGGAGGGAGGGAGGGAGGGAGGGAGGGAGGGAGGGAGGGAGGGAGGGAGGGAGGGAGGGAGGGAGGGAGGGAGGGAGGGAGGGAGGGAGGGAGGGAGGGAGGGAGGGCATCCATGATTAGGGAAGGGCCTGCATTGATTGGATATTTAAAGCCCTACTCTTCTGTGAACTCAGCAGATCATGGCTCAATGCACACATATATATTTAGCTACCTGAGGGCATAGGAAACGTTTTCAGATAGCTTTATGGTGATAGCTTCATGGATGAGTGCACACAGACCTGTCTGCATGCTCCCTAGCCATGTGGGGGACAAAACTTTATTTCTATGTACACCAATAAAGTAGGTGAAGCCAATATCTGGTGGTAAATGATATTGCAAATAATATTACAAACCAATATCATTTGATTGGGTTTTGACTGAATCCTAGAACAAAGTTATGAACCATTTGGCTTCTATTTGTGTGTAAATATCCAGAATAAACCATCCACTCATACACCTGATGCCTCCCCCCCCCCCCCCCCCCCCCCACCTTATGAGATTTAGAAGAAATACATGAATAGCACATCAAATATGTATTTAAACCTAAATAATGACACTTTCTAGGGTGTAAGCAACTGTCAGTGTCACTTATGGAGATGGTAAATGTTACACTGATGCTCACTCTAAAACAATATTGAGTAAACATCTGTTTGAGTATGCCAATTCCACCCCAAATCCGCCCCCCCCCCCCCCCCCCCATTTTTAACAAAAACTTAAATATCTCAGCAAATATAGAATCTACCTAAAAAATTCCACTTCCTATCACCTACTGTTTTTTATTCTCTTTCAAGTGAGGCATATTATTTTATGATTGAACCAGTTTTACAGGTAGAAATATGTCCATAAAGGAGTTTTTAAAAATGGACCTACTAATTACTAAAACTGTAAGATATTGTATGGCCATAAAAGCTTCTGTCCAAAACAGAAACCACATTCCTATCTCTACTTAGTGAGCTATAAAAAGCAAAAATGTGGTCAGGTCAACTAGTGACCCTACAAGCATGTGTACTACAGTAGGCTATAGCCATAACCTAAAGACCAACCGTCGACCTGCTAATAAGTAGAGGGACTTACTGGCTGAGCCGAGTGGTGTCCTCGGCGTCGGCCGTCTCCGTGAGACCCAGCTGACCTGCTCCGACCTCCACGAGCTTCTCCAGCTTCTGCTCCAACAGCTCGCCACCAGAGGGCAGCAGCGCGGCCAGCAGCCCCGACACGCCGGGCGGGTTCGCCGGTAACTGGACCATCAGACAGGGGAAGACCATTAAGGACGCGTTTCATACAGATGTATTCATGTGTCAGGATGTTTAATGTTTTATCTCAGCCTGGTAATTTTCTCCATAGGCTTAACGTTTGGAACTCATACTACATAGCTTTGAAGTTAGTGTACCCAATACTCAGTAGCTAATTGGGTGATTTATTTTATTGATTAATAATGTTCTACGGGGTGAGATAAAATCAGAAATTAACTTGGTCTTTGTGAATTACTCTGCGGTCAAACTTGGTGGAGTACGGACCAATTTATTTTCATCTCTCGAATTTCCTTCTAATTCTTTGTTTTGTAAGAATCAATTATTTCTTATTTTCGAAACAAATCAACAGCCAACGAAATTTATGTAAATGCTTAAGAGAAATTAGGTTATTCTTATCGGGTTAGACAATGATTAGAGGAAATGCAAAATTTAGGAGGCAATGAGACCAGAGTTTGAAGGATTTTAAAGTAAAGAAAAAAGGCAAGGCATGAAGTGTTTTCTTTTTCAGAAAAGACTCATGGGATAAAAACGCATGTGAGTTGAAGATACTGTGAGATTATGGTCTTACTTGTTAAGTAGAGGCATAGTTTAAAAGAGGATTTGGTAACTTACCTCTTTAAGTTGTTTTGGAGAGAGAAGTAGCTCGGTGGCCAGCGCCTTGACCATGCCGGCATCTAGCAGGTCTTGACAGTGACCGGCATAGATGTGAGCGACGACCTCAGGTACTCCGCGGTGTCGCTGACACAGCGCCAGTAAGACCTACATGTAAGCAAAGCACATTGTCACCATCATCAAGTGTAAGACCTACATGTAAACACAACACACTGTTACCATAATCACATGTAATACCTACATGTAGTCATGACATCTTCTAACCGTTATCATTATCTGTGTTGATACTGACACAGCGTGTGTAACACCTACATATAGGTTGGTATTAATCAAATTAAATTGTATTTCGTTGTTTGTTTATAACCAAAACATTTACAGAAGAAATGATATAATGATTTATAAAGATTAAACTACTATGCAAAAACACTTGTATCGATGACCGGATGGGAGAACACGATTGTATTTTTCATGAATCTCGTTCAATTAAAAAACATGAAAATAAAAACAAGACATTATCAGTACCAAAATTTAGCATTAAAACCCCCAACGTCGTAATCTGATTGTGTGTATCGATGGTGAACCTGTTCTTAAAACGTGATAGTTGAATCGATACACATCAGGCGACAATATTATTGAAGCTCCAGATCAAATGAAAGTTAATCTAAAATTATATATTTGCTATACAGGTATGCCAATATGCTAACCTGAAATATATATTCGAATTTACATCATTCAAATTCGATAACTGACCTGCATGTGTTCAAGAGCGGCGGCTAGGTCTGTCTGAGACCAGTAGGGGGCGTGGCTGTATGCGGACTTGCCGTATAGTCGACGACTCAGGAGGACCGAGTGGAACACAGCCATTGGGAAGATGGGATCGGTATGTGTGTACAACTGTAAGTCAGAAATCCAAATATCAGCATGAAAAATACGTCAGAGATTGAAAAAAACGACAAGTGGCAAGTAAAATACCATATAAGATCGAACACATTCGATTGTGGTAAATTAGTAATGGGAAATGCATCATTATGCGTGGATGTTTGGAAGAAACAAACCAATAGCAAACAGTTTTAGTTTTAAAGAGCGGAACGGATAACCAAACAGTAAGGAGAGAATTCATATAATCCTAGAGAGTTCTTGTTTAAGAAACAGAATGCACGGCTTCTGGAAAATTATTTGATGGTGCTTACAAGTGACAGAAAACAGAACATGTGATTTTTCTATTTAGCAGATATTCTTATGAAAAAACAAGAACGCATTCTCTTCATCAACCACACCTTGGAGTGAATGGACCATAGATATAAAGCAATAAAGGGTCCTACTTAATACTATGTGCAATAATTAACGAATATTTCATAATTGTGCATGAAGTAATTTACATATAACTCAGTGAGTAACCAATTATGATACAACTCATCAGCGTCGTGTAGAATGTTTATGATCCATGATCCAGTTAATATTCAGTTGGTTATGTGTTGTGAAAACAATTGTCAAATACCACACAGAGGCTTATCAGTGATATTTGGATCAAGGAAATATAACCTTGTTATGTGTCGCACTTGTAGAGAACAACTCGATGAGGTTGAAGTTATTCACGGAACTTGGTGAAAAGGCCTCGTCCCATAAATAACATCAAGCCTCATCTCGCCTTGTATCATGTACGACCATGGAATGTTCTATATTCATTATATACCCGGAATTTATAATATAAATAGGGGACTATTTTTTCAGAAGGAGAACTCACCTATTTCCCCCCACCCACAGGGGAGGAGGTGGATCATGATGTAGGCAGAGTTTTACAATTCGCAAATACCTTTTATGAACACAAAATGTCCGATATCTTATCATAAAATGGCATAGAAAGTGGGTCGAAATGAACGTCCACACTCCGCCGATGTCTCAATGTCTTCCGTATAAAAGTGCAAAGTACCCTGTGCCCTACACATATATGGTATGGGGAGCAGTGATACGTGACTATTAAAAGCACAATCATGGGTATATAATAAATTCTATAAGTGAGCCTTACCATTCAATTAAACCGCTAAACTTAATAGATATTATTTTGATAACGCGACAAGAAAAAACAACTAAATAGATTCCTCACTGTTATACAAAACAAAATATAGTTGTTACAAAGTAAGAATGCAATTTGGTGGAAAATCTGATCAAGATAGACAAATTTGATGAGGTCTTAAAATATGGACTCAAGATAAATGTCATGGTTCTTTCCCTTTCACCCACTGTTGTATCCAAATGAAAGGGACAGATTAAGTTGGCATAGCATAAATTTATAAAACACGATAACATAGCTGTTCACATAAAAAATACAAAAATTATTTAGCAAAAGGGATGACCCTACTTGTTATGTTATACATCTCTCTTATCCTCTCATTTTTATATTTTATTATTTCCAGACATCGTTATTTCTAGGGTGATTTTCAGACTTCGAACCTGATTTCTCCGAGATGGAAGTGTGAGAGAAGTGAGAGATTTAAAAAGACCCGATGGCTGAGGCTGACGGACATGAGACTGAAACAGCAGAAAAAGTTACACAGAGCCCCATCAGCTGAATTTGTTAAGTCGGGCTGGTTCAAACGATCATGAATATTCTGTACAGATTTAGTAAACCTCTCTAATTCACAAATGCTTAAGTATTGGTATATATGATGGTCACATCAGACTTCAGGCCCTGTTGCATTGGGCTGCCCATCAATCCAATGCTGTCGGGCATCTGCCAAACATGCTTATAGTTTACAAACCTACAGACCAATTCCACAGCCAACGCCACATGGCGGTCATACTAGCGCCAGCGGCTGGTATCTGGCAAAAACTATTTTTCTAGGTTTTACCATTTCATGCAATGCGTCTGCCACGGTTGAGCATATGGCCTACTCCACCAGACCAACTTCTACAGCTTCTTGACACACGGCAGTTGTGCGGTGTTTTTGTATGGCCACGCAGTACCCCCTTTTAAAAGGACCTGGTCCCACCAAGAGGAGGTCACTCAGTCGGTTCCCTCCAGCGAGAGACATCACTCTTCAAGCACACCCAAGGGCTCAACGACTAATTGTTTCCTAGGTTTGATTTGGATTTATTCTACACTTAGAACCTGACAACTCATGAAATTGTGAAATATTTCTGAAATTAGTCTTAATTTTCGTCTTAGGAGTTCAAGGATACAGCTCGGGTGCAATGATTCCAAAGAACACCCGCTATTTTGTTTGATTACCAATAAGACTTGAAGTCATGAAACCCGTGCGTCACTGGGGATGTTGAATTTATTTTTCTTCCCGTCAAATGTGAAAAGAAATGTTCATTTTAAGTCAGGGATAGAATAAATAATCGATACCTATTCCAGACAGAGTTCACAAGAGAAACCTGTGAAAATAGAAGATTTTCAGCTAGAGAAGAGACTGATTGAAGAAATTAACATCATTAGAGTGTAGCCTGGAGACCTACCTTGCGCAGGGCGAGTGCAGCACGGTCCTTCTTAGAGAAGAGTTTCTCAAGGTGATGGTAGGTACGTATCACAGTGCTCTTAAAGTCGTATGTCTGTTCACAGGTTACTTTCACCGCGTACTGCACGAGGTAGCCTGCAAACACAGAGCAAAAGATAACCTTGAAATTTGATGGTCGTCTACAGGATGTATTCCACCAACCAGGCGCTAGCCCAGGCTGGGGCCTGTACACAAACCACACAGCGTTTGTCAGAAGATCTGGCTTAGAGCTGGTGACGACCTGTTTGGTAGTGGTTCCCGGGGGAAATCCGCTACAGGTAGAGTTTGTTGTAGAAGGGACTGCATCTGGTCCGATATTACATCAATTTGCGTACCTCAGGTGGTCACCAGTGGTTAAAGTAAAGGGACACCAATGGAGCAGCAATGGGCCACCACACCTGGCGAACATCGGTTATGTACAAGATTTAAGTCCTCGCTAGAGGATGGGACTGATTTCAGCCCTATGCGATCAGACCTCAACATGTACAAATACATGTTTAATACCGGTTTCTTGACATCTGTTCTTACAATCTGATATCATAGTGACCTACAAAAATGTCTTCATGGAGAGGATATTACATGCAATTGTATCCAATCAGTATGTCACTCTCCTAGCAGAATCTTATTAACCTGCCGTCGCACGCCATAATGCACATGAGACACGGACCAAGCCTAGATCTGTGAGTGGAGAGTGGCCGTACCTGGGATGAGACGCTTAGCGCCGGCCTGCGTGGTGACAAACAGACGGAAGTCGCGGTGCACGGCGGCGCTGTCGATGTCCTCGTGCGAACCTCGGGTGGTGAGTGAAGCGAACGTCTCCATGCTGTCCTTAGACGTGGACGCCGATACACCTGACGCCTCCTCCTCACTCTCGGCCGAACTGTACACGATCGTCTGCCCAAATCAAACAAGTAGATATAAAGCAACTGGCGGCAAGATGCAGGGATACAGCAACCTGTGTTTAGACAAACAGGATACAGCCACAGACATTAACACCTCAACACCAATACTTGATACAGCATAGTCTACTCGAAACTATATCGTTTGTCTGTTTGTGGGCTAGTTACATCCTTTTTAAATATGACTGTCTCACTGATTGAAACTATCTTGTTATGATTTGGGTGTTTTATGTCTGGTTTACCTCTGTGAAAGAAAGTGGGACACTATGCATGCTTTCTTTAATGCTGCTTCACTGAAGCCCTATCAAAACATGAGGTATACTAATTTTCGGGAGATTAACAATAAGGCCTGTCTTATGGCGAAAATGGCAGCCCGAACGGGATCGTAACCTTGGATTTTCTTTTATAAATTGGCAAATATATGTTTGTTACAATCAACACTAGGGGAGTCACTCTGGCACGGACATTATAATGTTACAACAAGAGTACACCATGGTAACGGCGGTGATTTGGAATTAACCATTCCTTCATGAAGGTAGCACAACTGTTGGTAATAGGTACACTTGAATAAGAGCCACGTTATTTCTATCATAGAGATTGTATGATTGTAAATATGAGATAAAGGCATCAGGCAAGTAAGGAAACACTGCGGCATGGCCAAGATTCGACCCCATGCTCTTACTACTCGCTGGTAAGTGATCTAGCGACGGGGTTCTCCTGGCGCCTAGTGTGTGCAAGTGCCGTACCTTGAGCAGGTCGAGCAGCTGCTTACTCCAGGGGTCAGCCTGGTGGGCGTTCTGAATGACGAGCCAGTTCCCTGACGTCATGGCCTCCTGTAGCGCCGTCTGTAGCTCCGACATCTGTGACGTCACGCCGCACGTCACCACCGTCACCTTGCCGTCATGGCCCACTTCCCGCGACAGCTGCACCAGGTCCGGTACGGGGTATGGCGAGACAAAGCCTGGAGGAGAGCATTTTACCAGAATACCGTTATACAAGGCATTCAATTAACCACTGGGAAAATACATAAAATAATAAAAAAATGATTGTCACATTTGGAGACTAAATGCATGATTCATGTTCTGTAAAATATATTCAGTATGAATATATCTGAGATTTGAGAATCTAGTAGATATCTATAAAATGACATAATTGTACCGTGGAAATGCTCAATGGATGTCGAATGCTAAAGACATGCTCCGGTAGGGGTATATCGTGCGAATATATACGCAGCATCTGAAGTCTTGTCTGTAGGGGTAAGGCTATTCAATAAGCAATATATCCCACGAGCTATAAAAGTTTCGGATATGGCTTTTAATACTGTATACTATTTTGACAAGATAATTTAAATGACAAAAGCACCCCACATTATCTGGTGGCCAAATCACAAACTAAATCAGTTTTGTGCAAACAACCAGCAACGGACGCTCTACTCGCCTTCGTCTGCCTTCCAAGCCTTTGGCCGTTCTACACAACCTAACCAACACCATGTATGGAGTAATGTGCATGCTGCTTTCATAATGGCCTGCGTGTCATATTGAGTAGAAACGACCGTAGGTGGTAGTCAATCTGGATTTATGCAACAAGGCCTATGTGCGTAGTGGTCCTTGCCAGGCGGTAGCCAACGAAGACAGTAGAAGCATAGGCCGAGTTGCTTAAATCCAAATTCATTCTCACTGAGGATCGTTTAGTATCTATCCAACGCTTTCAGTTCGAATGAAACGTTGCATAAAACATTTTGTGCCACGCCCCATCGAGTAGTGTTCCTCAATATTAAGACTATGGTGAATAGTGTCCCTCAATGTTAGGACTGTGGCGTTTTTATCAGGAGTAAGATAATCACCTGTGACACTCGGGTCGGCGTCCTCCTCGTGACTATCGTCTGGCATTATGAAGACGACAGGCGTGGACTTGTCTGTGTATTCATACACTGAGTGAAGACCCGTGCTGTCTCCAGAGTGCAGAATACCTCCGAGCTCGTACAACACCAGTGACTTGGTCATCTCCCATGTCTTCAGGAAGATTAAAGGGGGGGAATTTAAAGTAAATATCTATATACAATGTGAATGTAGCTCAATTATTATGAGGTTACATATATGACAAGAAAGCCTGACAAAGTGATCTTTACTACTGGTCCGTAAAATCAAATAATTCGTTAAGATATAAATGTGCAATTTATCCTTATACCGACATTCTCATTAATTTTGATGAATTGCGGATTATAAATATAATCAGCACACCTCAATTCTAGCAATATAAAATCTATATTGTTGTATTTCCCTCCTTCCTTAGACGAGCTGGTTAAATACTGATATGGTCATTGAAAGAGAGAGTAAGGCTCTGGCCAACACAATACATGTATAATGTAATATATAAAGTAATAGATGCAGAGAACTCACTCTATGCGGGGCACAGATGCGCCACAGCAGGCATCGCTGGAAGACACTGAGATCACTGAGAGAGCTGCTCGGAGCGGGCTCGAGCAGGTCAATGTCACACTGAAGACAAACAGAGGATACAATCACTCACATGCTTCTATACCTACTCCTGGCACCACAGTAATAGGTGATGTAGTCAAACATTTAAATAAGAATGTTATGTCGTCCTATAAAGTTGAAAATCTCATGATATAAGTGGTTGAAGCTTTCACAGAAAACCTGAAGTCTTTTCTGAGCAAACTAGATGTTGCCGTATGGACGACTACATCTGCCTTTCCTTAACTATATAACATCATTCTTTCAAAACTGATAGTTCAAATCTTTGATGGTGTATCTATTAAACAGATGGTTTCGACATGTTACTATCATTTGAAGGATTTATCTTCTAAACTATTGAATATCTATGGGTACATATACCATATTGATAACAACTGCTTCACCTTGAAGTACTCTTGCCACTGGTCACTATTGTTCTTGAAGGTTTCTCTAAGTCCCTGGAAGGCCGGTAAGGTCGTCTCAAGGGCAGCACAGTCCAGCCAGACCTAGCAAAGTCGTGAAAATTAAATAGCACGTAAAGATCTAATTCGGGTACATTTATTAACATTGTTGATTTACAGTTCTCGATCATCTCTATGAAAACCAGCTATAGGCTGATAGCATTGCTGTAACTATTGACAACCTTAAATGTATATGACTCTACAACAAAAGGAATTTTTTTTTGTAAAATCAATGGATTCTGTCAATAAGCAACTTGAAACAAAAAATCTGAATGACGACAAAATTGATTTCTTGATTGTTCTGTGGATAGGATCAACCTTCACGGTTCTCGCCTAGAGTCAAGGGGTTGGCTGGCCAGTATAGTGTCGACCATCGGTAGGATGACTGGCAGATGGGAGAGTCACGGTAGTAGTGTCACATCATACCGACCTGTCATTTTTATGTTAACCAGTAGGATTATATTGATGAAAATGGCACTAATAGATCAAAGCCCATCTATAAAAAGGTAACAGACCAAGATGTACAATATACAGATTTTAAATCCTATACCAACAAATGGTTGCTGAAGATAGAACTACACATCTCATAGTAGGTTAAATGGAAAGTAGAATGAATTCAGAATTACTTCACTGTACAGAAGTTGCTACTATGTTTTATATATTAACCATAAACACCAGCGAGACATGATACCGGGCAATCTGTTAACACTGGACATAGAACTTCACCTCAAAACTGTTGACAATGTTATGGAAATAAAAGGTGGTATCGTCAATGCAAATACCACCAAAAAGAGTGGCCGACCTTGTTGGAGAGCCAGGCGGGCTTGTCGTCGAACATGATGCCGTCCTCGATGAGCGCCGTGTTCACGCCGTTGACAAACAGCCCCAGCTCGTGCGCGCTCAGCTTGCCGTCCATGCGCAGGCGCTCGAGCGTGACGAGCAGCTCGAAGAGACGCACGTGACTGCCGAACATCATGCTGCTCATGAAGCGGTAGATGGCGCCAGTCGTGCTGGCGATCAGCTCCTGGGCGCGAGCCTTAACAGCACCTGCAGCGTAACACAGCGTTTGTTTGTTTGTGTGTGGTTTAATGTCCCAGGGAACCCTGAGGGTATATATATAGGGACCATCAATGAATTAAGCTTAACACTTTCGTAGAATTATTTAAGTCAATTCTTTTCAATGTTTTCAAATATTTTATATACAATCAAAGAGATTTGTCTCTTTCAAAAACATAATGATATCTTTCTTTGGAATAGTCTCAAACAAGATTTTCATGTAGCATCGCTTGTCGTCAGCCTCCCCTCGCTCCCGTCTCCGCTATTTTACTAATAATAGAACACTATTACTAATAAATCTATCACTGTTGGCCGGAAAACCGCCAACGAGATAGCGACATTTATCATTGCGAAAAGAGCTCTTCCAATGTACAGCAACGGCGATAGGTAAAACTTCCCTCGTTGGATCAAGCATCAAACACACCATCAGCCTCCCATTACCATATCTGACATGGATATACATGTATACTCTCACCTTGGGTGCCCTTGCCCCTGTGGCGGGAGCGGATGGTGTTGGCAAACAGCTGGAGGAAGGTGGAGAGGGGAAGGTGGTAGAGGGGGTTCACCACCGTCAGCCGCTGTATGATCTCGTACAGCTTCGCGCCGTGCATGGCCACGGGAAGATAGTGCACGCGCTTTTCCTCCTGATGGTCCTGAAAACACGAAAAATATACATCATTTACAAACTGTGTACAAAATAGAGAAATTGCATGAATATCAGACAAGCTGTTGAGTATCAGCCCATCTGAAATATTAATCGTCAATTTTTGTTTCCAACCTGGAACTACACGCTAGTTCAAAGGAACGAAAAAATATACGCCAAATTTATCGTCAAGTTCATTTACATAGCTTTATGTGTCTTTTTTTCACAACTAAGAGGTAAATAGTTAAGCTTCCGGTTTATCTTTTATTAGGATACAATAAATTCAGAAACAAAGTTGCGTGCCATAGGAGCAGCTATTATTATATCGTACTGATATCATTATAGGGATATCAGATGAGGTCAGAAAGAAAAAGTAGAAATATTTTTCATGTCACAGTTGCTGCATTATGCCCAATTCCCACTTTGCAACTGGAGGTAAAATGTACCTAGGTACGCCTAGTCTGAGACTAGGGGTACCTGTGAGCGCATAGGTGGCAAAACGCATAGTGTGAACTGCATGTTTCCCGCTAGTCTGAGACTGGAGGTACCTCAGGTACGCGCAGTTGCAATCATTTTTGAACATGAAACATGTTTGATATTTGGTACCGCTAGTTACATACTAGGCGTACTGAGGTACCTCCCGTTGCAAGCTTCCTAGTCGCAAGGGTGCTGGTTCAAACACAAACTTGAGCGTAAAGGTACCCGCTCACAAGCCCCCCAGTCGCACACTGTTAACAGGCCTTTAGACAGACTGAGAAAACGTGGAAAACATGTCAGTGTAGGCCACAACATGGGGCTGAGGGTTGTGGGTAATTTTACATACCGAAAATGAAAAAGTGAATTTCCGTGGGAAATTGGAAAGCTGGCATGTCTGTGATATACAGTCTTTACAATGTTGTTCTATGGCGAGTTTGAAAATATAAAAACATCGTATATACAAGTATAAGAACCCTAATCCAAGAAGCGATCCAGCCGACCTTTGCTAACAAAATTGTGTATTTTGAAGTTACCTGCAGGTATCGCGTTTCCTCCAGGATCATCTTGTTACGGTTGACGATGTTCTGACAAGCAACGAGCGCCTCCAGGAGTCCCGGCTCCTCCAGTAACGGGCCCTTCAGCATCAGGGTGCGCTCCAGGACCACCTCCTGAGGGTGAGGGTACACGGAGACATCAGTCCATGCTTACGTTTACCATAAGTACAGCCCACAGTATCTATGCAAATGAATGACCTCCCACCTGGAAAACTCATTTTGATTTTCTTAGCATACAACAGTTAGGACTCTCTGCTATAAGAAGAGTTGCGTTGCCATGTTCACTGCTGGCGCGTCAGTTATGTCTGGGGCTTGTCTCAGATAAGAGCCACGTTTGTGAATATAATGATAAAACTGGCATAGAGCACTCAAATGAGTATGTTGTATTCAATATATTGACTTAAATCTAGTATTGGCGATCTATTGCCTCACACTGTGTACTGCATACATAGCAGAGATGGTGGTCATATATATTGTATTCTCTTATAAAGGTGACAGCACAGGTATCTCACGTTAAAGAACGATAAAATTACTTAAATAAATCTACATCTTTATCCATAATGATTATCTTTCTGATATTTCCCGTATTCTTGACATAAGAAAACATTAAAAAAAAAGGAGCAATTGTCTGACCACAAAGTCTATCTCCTGTATTATCATGTGGTACCCTGAATATCCTTTACTTGAACATTGTACCTACGAAAATCAGTGAAATAAAATATTGCTCAATTAAGAAAAAAAGAAGTAGTTCAGTATTTAATTAAACGTGAAGAAAACAGAGTAGCTGTGATGACTGCACGCTTCACTGACCTGCTCCCGGCGCTGGTCCTGCTGGTGGTGCACCAGGTCACGCTCGATTGAGCAGCGCTGACTCTCGAACTCGGGTCGCTCCACGCTCATGATTCCCCGGAGGAGGGTGTCGATGATGCCCTCCTGACTGTAGCTGAGGTCAATCACCGCCAGGTGGTTCTGTACGACCGGGTGTAGCCCGTCTCCTATCAGTCACAAAGGTATCGAGTTCTTAGGTTTATTTGCGTGTAAAGTATGTTTCTATTATTATAGGTTCACTGCAGATTAAGCTCTTCCCGAGTTGGTGATGGCTGTTTGTCATTAACAGGGATGTCAGTTGGGGTCAGAAAAAGACAAGGACATATTTGCTCTGGTGGCCAGTGTACTGTATGACCCAGGGTGCTGCCCTCTGTGGCCGATAATTATAATTATTTGAATCGACATTTTGCACTCATTTTCGCTCATATGAATGGGCTTGCATCTTACATTGAAATCATCTAAACTATAGCATCATGAAAGATCAAATTGGTTCAAATACAACTTATTTTTAGAAAATATGACCATTAAAGGCAATCAGTGGTGAAAATCCAGTGTACAGAGTGTCAAGATGGACAGGCTTGTCGAAAGTCCTCCTCACTTATTCATCTTGGCAGGGAACCAGTGTACTGGATATCACTCTCCCAGCAGAGAGGTTGCGCCTTGCTTCCTGCCTTGGTTGTGATTGCAAGCACCACAAAAGATCTGCTGAGAGAGTGTGCCTATCACTCTCATTACTCACAGGCGGGCACCAGCGAATATCAACCAATGGCGTTCAGAGCCTTGTATCCTTCTGTGCTCTCTGTGGTTTTCTGCTGAAAGGATTTACACTGAGAAAGTCCCCCAGTTAATGTGTCAGAATCGGTGGCGGAAATGGGCTGAGGGGCTGTGGGCAAGGTCCAGGAGGTGGGGATATAGGGAGTGAAGGTAAATATTTGTAACAGAACATGATTCTGTGGCCAGGTTTAATGGGGAATGGAGGGATATGGCTAATTTGAATATTTATTAGTTGTCATGTTCGTTTTACAATAGGAAAAGGTATTTCATATTTCAAAAATGAAAACACTGATTTCCTCTGAAACAAGGAAAACTGACATCCCTGCATTAATAGCAATGTTGTGGTTAAACTATGTCTACAGACGGAGTAGGAAATTCTGAGGATCGTGTTTATTTCAACGCTACAGTCTACGATTGTTATAAAAGAAGTGGGACTCATCTTGTAAGAAGAGCAGTACAGAGGTGCTCAGGTAGAGGGCAAAGTTCATTATGTAAGTGGGACTCACCCTGCAAGAAGAGCGGCACAGAGGTGCTCAAGTAGAGGGCAAAGTTCATTATATAAGTGGGACTCACCCTGCAAGAAGAGCGGCACAGAGGTGCTCAGGTAGATGGCAAAGTTGGGGCTGACGAGCAGCGCCTGTGATCCTATGGTGACCATCAGTTGATCATCTTCTACCATGTCATAGTCCCGGGACAGCAGGCGGTCAAAGGCAGGAGGCAGTGGACAGCGCTCCAGGTGTGTCACCAGGACCGTGACTCCTGTTAAACAGGAAAAATCACATCAATAGTACACAATGGGCGGTAATGCTCATCAACACGTTGACTATTACAGACATACTGGTGAGGTGTAGTAAAATAACATGAACATGTCCACATCTATCTACCAACTGTATCTCAGATGTGATGATGATTGCAATCTTCAAGTACAAGTAAATACACGTAATTTCTGAAGGAGGGTCTTCTCAGACGCTCTCTTATAGATTGTTTCTGGATGCTTAAATTGCATTTTCCGAGACAAAAAGGAAACACATCTGAAAACCCTATGATACCAACATGGACTGATTCTGCCAGCTAAGGCTGCTATTACAATATACATATAATCCCCGAGTGACCGAAACATGCTGGAAATTTTAAACACCAATTCCTTGACTCGTTATTGATTAGTTAAGAAGACTAGTCCTATTGGTTTTGAGGGAATATCTTGCTTAAATCATCATATATGTAATTACATGTATGATATTAAAATGAATAGACGCTGATGTCAGTGGATGCCGGTAAAAGGAGACGGCCTTACCGTGGACTACGGCGTCACCGATGGTGCTGTAGAGGTCGGCGTCGTCGGCACACTTAATCCACAGGTTGTGGTCGGGACGGTTAATGGTGTCCGAGACTCGGATGGAAAACGTCTCGCCTTCCTTATTCAGCGACAGCAGAGTCTGCAGCAGGTCGCTCGTCGACTGGTTCAGGTCAGACATGCGCCGTCTGCAACGGGCAAACACACGTTCAGCATGTTACACCTTTACCTGGTCACTCATTTCACCATAACTTTAAAGTGGGGAATAGTGTTATGAATATAGCATGCATTTGGATATTATTAATATTGGAACCATACAAGTGTGTGTCTTTTAATGATATCTGTTCAGGACACAAATTGCAATATGTCCAGTTCAAGTCACCTGCCTACTTAATTAGTACAGGTGATTATTGTGAAAGTAAATAGATGAGATAGTAAGAGGTGTGCACTACGATAGATACCTTTTGTATAATTCTCGTTTTATCGCTCACAGATTTGGGGATTCACAGTTTGGAGATCCCTGTATTGAGGCTATTCCGCATGTGCATGTTTTGGGGAGTATGATTAAAAAAATTAAATATTTTTTGTGGAATTTATTGCCTAAGAAAGGCTGAGAAAACATCGAAAACACATCGTTATTCTCCATGGAATGGGACTGGGATGTATGGCTAGGTTTAAACCACTGTTCATTAGTGTGAATGGAGCACAATTCATTCTCTTTGTTTTACACAAGAAAAAAGAATTCGATGACTAAAAATGAAAACAAGATTATTACGAAGTGGCAATAACACCTCTATGGCAAGCCGATGCTTAAAAAGAATTGAAAATGATATAAACAAGAAATTAGGAAAACTGCCATCTGTGTGAGAGAGGAGCACTGACCCGACGGCGTGACCGGATCTAGGCGTGACGATCTCCGTGTTGGGCGTGGTCGAGCCCTCCGTCATGACGTCAGTCTCCGTGTTCATCGACAGTCCGCGGCCCAGACCGAAGCCGTCCTCCGCTACGAACACGTCATACTCCTGGATGTCCTCGTCAGCCTTGTCGGGCATCACTGAAAACAACCAATACTTGTATATAATATTTCATTTATACTAAATGTATTTTATCACTTGATAACTAGACAATCTTACAAGAAACCATACACGTTTATGTGTGGCTCGGAGAGAACATTTTAAGCTCACATACAGACGACTATGATAACTTACCAACAAATCTTTATGAGACCTGACTATGATTTACTTCATTCTCTAATGTTAACAACAGTGTTGAAAGCATACATGTAGGAAGCATGTCCCACACGATTCGTCTCTGATATGACGTGTCCAGCCAATAGATCACCAGCATCATTTCAGAAGCCTATATCTATTGTGTTCCCAAGACCTGAAGGTAATATTTTCTACCTCTCTTTTGATCCAATGTATCAACTGCACTCAAAAGTGTTACTCAAACAGGACCTAGAGCTTCGTTCCATACACAGCACAAATTACAAAATCTCGTCTCAAAATTAGTTTGTATTTCAAATGTAGCAGGGATGTCAGGGAAAAAAGTGGAAATATTTTTCATGTGGAATTTACTGCCTCAGAGAGACTGGGAAAACATGGATAACGCACCAATATTGACCCTGGAACTGGGTTGAGGATGTGAGGGGAGGTTATAACTATTGTTTTATTGGCGTGAATGAGGAACACTTTACACTATCTTTGTTCTATACAAGATAACTGATTTTAGAAATAAGACGTGGCGACGTCTGTTCCCAATGCTGATGCTACCTTGAATGACAATTAAAGAACTGTCCCTAACCACCGCAACCATGTATACTCAAAGACCGCTTAAAAAAGAAAAACAAAGACTTCGATGGAAAAGCGGAAAACTGCCATCCCTGAATTATTACAGAAGGAGAGATTACCATTGGTGAGCTGTCGCTCGTCGATGACGTTGACCCCCTCCTGCAGCAGACGCACCCACAGCTCGGCCTGGTGGTCGGGGTCGACGAGCAGCGGCCACGTGGCGGGCCGGTTGTGCACGCTGACACGTGCAATGAGCGCGTTGTGCACGCTGAGCACGTCGGTGGGCAGACCGCGCAGTGTCCAGTCGCACTGCTCGTCGAACGTGCTCAGGATCTGTAAACGTATCAACAACAATCACGTCAGGTATACATCAGCCTCATACAGTCACATACAGCTAGGCATACACTTTTAAGTCTCCTTTACAGTTCCATATATTAAAAAATAAACTCTTTTGAAAAGTGTAATCACGGATGTGTATGTGTTCAAGGTGTACGTGGTGTAATCAACGCCAATCAATGTAGCGGCATAGGCCAGCGACAATACACAAACTGGGACTTTGTAACGTGAAAGTAGATGTCTACTTGTTTCGATTTCCCAGCTCTGGTGTGATACAGCATACATCTGTAATGATGGGGACGTGAGGACGAGAATGTATCTGAAAATGTTTTTCCGGATTAGACATATATGTGGAAAATTACATTTACATGCTGCCCGGGCTACTAGTATATCAAAATATTTGCCCCTTGGTGTTATGACCATGTACAGTATGTACTGTCCATGGTGAAGTGCATAAAGAAGGTGAATCCATCTAGTTAATCATCTAAACATCAGCGAAGTTCATCAATATGTAAGGCCACTTACATCTTGCAATTTGTAGTTGTCTCTGACGGCAATAAGATTTCCAACGCTCTCACTTCCGTCGGAGGCAGGTTGGGGGCGCCGTGCTGCGGCTTCCTGCTGGCAGGGGGCGCTCTGACCGGAGACGCGCACCTCGGTTCGGAAAGTGACGCCCGTATCGTAGATGGACGGCTGGTGTTTGAACAGCGCCATCTGTGGTGTGGCCGTCGAACTGCGCTCCTGCTGTTCCGTCGTCTCATCCGGGTCCTTTGCGGGCGCGACGTCAGCGCCATCTCGCGGCGTGCCGTGCTGTACGTGGAGGAAGGGTATGAGAGAAAATGAGTTCAGGTCCTTCATTTGGGTTTCGAAATCTGAACTTGAGACGATACAATATTTCAATTACCACGGGAAATGAAACACCATAAAAAGTCTTCCCGCGTCGAAAGGATTTCTTTTTTTAAGCTCGTTTTAAAGTTTTTACGTTAAATAACGTTTATTTACAATGTGAGACTGGATGCTATGGTTTGAAGCCGGGAGAATATATATATAGTATCTTAAAATTTCTCATTCAACCGACGTTAATATACCATAACAATAGAGTGTTAATTTCAACGAAAGATCCTCAACGCCATTCCTCCTTGTAAAGTGGGGAATGTGTGGGAGACTTTAGGTCGATCAGCCCTATCTGTGTGGGCATGCTGATACAGTACTAGAATTAATACTAAATCTGCGCCTACCTGTACGGAGTGTAGAGACTCGGCGGACATGTGACGTATCATCGTGTCGAGCCGAGCACGTACTGAGAGTGGTTTGATCTGCTCGCTCCACGTGACCAGCTCGTCAAACACGCCAACCTCACATCTGTCAAATATACGTCATACCTCATGTATACACCGTCTCACATACTTCAGAACGTGGACATTGTCTGTTTATTTTTGAAATATGCTTTATTGAATCTCTCACAGTGGGGCAAGATACAATGTATAGGAGAAGTGTTACAATATACTTGATATAATACCTCGAACTCCAAAAGGTTTAATCAGATTTAACGGTCAATACACATCACCTCGTCCAATGATATTCAATTCACGATGGATAACATATAAGATAATTAACAATCATCAATATTGTGACAACTCGTGTCTTGCCTGGATTTATGTAATTTAGATTTTACTATCAACTTATTTCACAGGATTAAGTCATGTGTCCTCTCTCCTCTGGAACTTCCCAGTGGATGTGGGCAGTAAATACCAACCTGGGGACTGTTGTATAAGTAATTAGTAGAAACTGAACGAGAGTTAGTAGTGTTAGTGTTTATCGCACGACGGGCAGGTTGTGTATTACTGCGCGAGACGATAGCCGAGCATAGTGAGGAACAGAGTAACTCTCGTTCAGTTCAGTATTTATCACACCCCGTCTCCTATAATTCATTTTTACCCTCGTGCAATATATAACACTTTACTGCACGCTCTCCCGAATAAAGTGACCTAATGTTAAGCATATGGAGTTCTTTTATTAGAGGTAGGATAAAGTGAGGGACCACCGACCTGTAGAGCCAGTCGTTCATGAGCTCAGCGCGCGTGTGATTGTCCAGCGGACCGTGGTAGCAGACGGCGGCCGCCGCTAGGAGCGCGTCAGCGGGGGCAGTCCGTATCCGGCTGCGGCTCGTCTTCAGCTCCTGCCGCCAGAGGGCATTCTGCGTGGCCATGTGCTCCATCAGGTCGTTGGCTTTGCTGATCCGCCGCTCGATGGTCTGAACGTTCAGAGAACTTATCAAAATCTCGGCTTCTGAGTATTTTTGATAATTAGAGCGAATAATTCACCCATGACTGCCTCTCAATTTGTATCGTACCACCTATAACTTTAGAATGAATCATTTAGATTCAAATATTACAGGCACTGAGAGCTACATCGTTATAACACGCGCTTAAAGAGAACTGTGCATTCGGAAGCTAGTTATTATAATTTCTGTTGTTGACTCCAACTATAAATGAAAGATCGATTTTCGAATAGCCGAATTACCTCAAGAAAGAAATTCAATTCAGTTAAAATGTAGCAAATCATGTTTTATTTATCCTTTAGGGACTTGTCCGAATTTTCAAGTTGAGAGTGAGATGCATTTACGATAAAATTTTCAGTATTAAACTAACCCAGACCTTTTAAGAGTTGTAGCTATATATTTCTATATTATCACCTTGTACATTATGTTATCTATCTACCGTACATTAAGGAATGTCAAATAGGTATTATTCTCCATATAAGTATTATAATGATGAATTAATTGTTGTCTATTGTGATTTCAAAGTCAAAACAGACCAATAAAGATCAGGTACCAAAAATATGGCTAGATCCCTTCTTAATGGAGGTGCGGCAAAATAAATGCTATTTGTGCCTCTCTTTTTCTTTTTTTTTAAACATGTCTGAGTGACTATCAAAAATGTGAGTGCATGTATATAACAAACAAAATAGTTTACTGATGTCTGTAGAAACTAAATACTCACCTTACTGTACCACTTATGCAAGCCCTAACATCACATCAAAAGTCATATCATTCTAGTGTACATACAAACACCATACATCACATAAACCAATACCATAAGAGTCTCACTAAATGAACGCTGTATTATTTAACAACTTGGCACAATTCATATTCCAGCATAGAGTGGAATCTTGATTGTACATTATCACATGGTAGGTTGATTGGCAGGGTTTCATGCCAAGGCAACAGACTATATCATGGCAATATTGAATCTGAAATGAGAAAGATAGGTAAACAGGAAACACTTTAGCATGCCTTTAAGAATCACAGATGATTTAGTCATCTTGTCGTCTTCGTATTCATATGTCATATATATTTGCCCAGGCGGTGTTTGAACAGACTTTATTAACATGTAGCCGGGTTTGGGAGTACAGGTAGAAGAGGACATACAGAAGAGGACATAGTAACAGACCTACCTGTATCTGCTTACTGATACACTTGGACTCGGCTACTGATGACTTGTGGGCTTGGATGCGCTGTTCCAGTGCACTCTTAATACGATTTGCCTGGACTCGCTTCGTGCCCAGCACTGCCTGAGCCTGTCATCACATACACCATACATTATATTTCACACTGAATTAGCCTGTCATCACCTACACGTATATGTTGTATGCGATCAAATACAGTTATTGTTTTTGTTTTTATGTCACAATGCCGTTAGGTGAACTCACTCTTCAAGTAATTATGATATTTGCACGAGTAAAAACAGTTACATTAATTTGGTCTACAATTTTGAACGATAACTTGGCGTAAATCTGGCACAATCTATCCGTAATGATAGTGTTAACCCTATATATTGCAAAATACGATGCATAAATGATATAAATCAAAATCAAAACAACAACAAAAAACACTGGAATATATGAGTATGAAAGCTGACAACATAAAGGATAGGGAGAGCAGTAGGTCTACCTGGTTTAGTTGGTCCTGGGCTTCTTCCAGTCGCTTGATTTTAGGCTTCATACTGCGGGAGATCTCAGCATACTTATACACCGCGCACACCCACCTACACATGCATGCCGCTGCCGAGCTCGACTGAAACAAGAACACAAAGTAGTTCTGTCTTAAAATATGTCTTTATGCAAATAATACATGACATGCTTAGAAAAAGGGGTGATGAGAAAAGGTAATGGTAATGGTAGCATAGATGCGAGTGTATAAACATTTTTGTTAAAACATTCACCTGATAAATGTGTTCTGGCCACGCTTTAGCATGACAGCTGATGGAGTATGTATATATTTCATATAAGGTAGGGAAGGAAAATTTCCCACTAACTCGGAGACGGGCTGGTTCCTTTCAATACCTTATATTTCAAATAAGACACTTCCCTCTGTGATACACCTGTTGTCACTGGTGGTTTACTTTACACATTGTCTACACATAATACAGCCTCCAGTTCGTTACACGTGAGGTATCATGTTATCAGATACGAACCTTGGCGATGTAGGGAACTTGGAATTGGGGGTTGTAAATGTAGGTCCTTAGCTGGTTAAAGACATCCTCGGCTACGTTTTCCTTGTCGAAACTTTCCAAGTCCTTGAAGAAGTTTTCTCGCATTAGGAGCAGCTTTGCATCCTCCCACCTTCACAAAATGATATAACAATATAAACATGCACATAAGAAGCTAGTCAAAGATACATTTGATTCGTGACAGACGATGTTCTTTCTTCGAGATCTCGGATATCTTAAACAAAACATGTACCCTAGATCGCCAGAGTTCTGACAGATTCTATTTCAAAATAATATTGTTTTATATTCAAGACTAAATACTTTGAAAATAAAATGATTTCAAACGGTAATGTATGCCGGGTTCAAAAACAACCTTATCGTACATGATATCCAATCTAAATTCTAATTTGTAAATTTCTAATATATCTAGAGTTGGAGAACAATGTCTAATCACAATATTACATAGAATTTTTATCAATGAAACTAAATTTCATATTGCCCATACTAATTTGATCATCTGACTGTGAGCTCATCGATGTGGGTATAAAATGGACCCGGAAAAATCAATATAAATTCAATAGAGGTGACCTAGCGTTACCCGTGTGTGACTTTACTCACGTTGGCGGCACCCGGAAGAGAAGGCACACTGCGGACATGACGTAGTTTACCATCTCTGGGGGATTCAAGTAAGACTTGATCTCGTTCACAAACGACCCTTGGATTGACTCCAGGGCTTCTACCGCCGCCAAGTACGTCGGCTTCACCTGGAGTACACAAGCATGTTGAGGCACCTTTCTGTGCTTTCTTTCTTCAGCATTCTAAACACGGGTTAGATTGAGTCAATTATAATTCTACGATGAAAGTTCCCTGTTGGGGAACCATACATATTTCTATGATCATCTTGGTCAGGAAAAATTAAGCATTGGGGAAGTAAATAAATACATTCCAACGTGACTATTGAGAATGAAGGGGAGTGATATGCATGTAAGCATCTTAGTGATGCCAGTAGTGATTAAGAAAACTGCCTTCAAAATTTAAACACCATAATTCATCACCATTTTTTAATGATTTATTTAGTTCAAACTGCCACCCTCTTCGCGGTAGCTGCTTTCCAGTCCAGTGCAATGACAGGTATAGCAACCTACCCAATTCGCAATTCATTACGAGATTAATATATATGATGATATAAATATGCTATTACATTAAGAATGTTTTTTTATAAGTCTGAAAACTGCCATCCCTTCTCAAATTTATCCACCACTACAGCAGGACTGAGGTAGAGAGTTACTCACGATCTCGAAGTCGGCGTGTGCCTCCTGTTTGAGCTCCTCCAGGGGAGCGGCCAGCGACTCCAGTATGTCCTCCTGCTCTTTGCACCGCTCCAGTGCCTGTCACACGAAGATGCACTTTAATCAGCTATTATGCTTGTATACCACATGTATCTAGTTGTTTACACAATGTAGGACTGATAGAACATGAAAACATGTGGAAATTTATCTCTAAACAGGTTGTTACAAACAAAAAATTTAATTAAACGTGTACCTTGTTGGGATGTCCTCATACTCGTTGATAATTTTTATCGAATGTAACAAGGTACGTCCACGTGAGGACGTCCCAACAAGGTAAATACGATGAACTTGTCTTGTATACCTTTAAATATCGATAATTATTTAAAAATTTACCAAAACATAACAAATCAGGGTATGTTGGGATTTTTCCATCCTGGAATAGTATGCTGGGATGGACAAAATACTGAAACTGTAGCAGAGGTTGGTATCTGTAGGATTCCCCAGCATAAGAATGTGATACTTTATTTGACTGTGGGTAGTACAAGAGAAAATAGAAAGCACTGTGATACTCCGCACAAAGCAAACTGTTGCCCGAGCGGTAGAAAGAAAACAGTTAACAACAGTGATCCGTGTGGTAGTGCTCCGTGAGAAATGTTTCAAAGAGTTGATTGTGATACAACAATTTGTGCAGAAATGATTGCCCAACAAAATTGTATTCCTTGTGGTAGAACAATATGCAGACACAATCATGGTAAGAACATGAACTTATGCAGTACAATATTCCATTCCTGAGCAATATTCCTCACCGTTCTTTACACTTTCCGCAACTCGATCCTTTCAGACGCGTCCAAAAGGGAAAGCAGTATTAGTATGAAGAATCTTCTGAATCATCATAATTGTTCAAATTTGTATTATATCTAAAGTAGAATTCTTTTTAAGAGATTTTTTTCCGATAACATGCATCAGTCTCTCATTGTCATGAATAATCGTGGAATGTGGGTGACATTATTTTCCCTGCGCACAATCAGATTTACTCGTATTCCCCTGATTGCAGGCCGCCAAAAATGATTTTGTTCTGCATCTCTGAACTGTATGTCAGTATATTTACACTACTCTATCTAGATGCTGCTCGTTGCAGGTTTCATCATTTCAGTACATACAATGTGTTACTATGCAAGTCTTAGGTCAGCTCTTTGTTAGTATCTCCTCCTGCTTATCAAATAGCTACAAGTTAAGGGTGTGTTCCACCAGGCCGGCGATATGGTACGAAAACGGCTCTGGGTGGCCACCACACGGCGCCCTTTTGGTGGCGCTGTTTATAGTTCAATTATTATTATAGAGGCCGGTGCAATGCAGCATACACTCACTGGTGGTGAGCTCACAGCGATGAACCAGCGATAAGTTAGGTTTTGACAGTTACCTGCCGGTTACCAGTGGGCCGCCGCCGCCGGTGACCGGACCAGTGGGTTTGTACACTACAAGCATGTCTGGCACCCTTCCGGTGGTGGAAGATTCCTGGTGGAACACGTCCTTAAAGGGCAGATTCCACCAGCATGATGTTATCTGTCTTGCAAGTTCGGGCTGTGTCTCGAAGCACCTTGCTGCACCTTGATGAATCGGGATTAATCTTGTAAGGTCTGGTCATGCACTTACCCCTACGCGTGTAGCCGATAGTATCGCTCAAAGGTGGGCTATTCCACTACCAGGATTCAACCAGATCTATATTTGGCCGCGATTCATCCCGACCTAGTGAGTCAACAAATCGGCCAGGATTGGGATATATCGCACGTTCTGGTGGAATCCCCCCTTTAGACGTGCTGTACACCTCTAAGCTACATTTATACAATTTCCTTAAATTTGCTTGTACAATACATATATTTCCGGTCCATCATGTACAGAGTCTTATAGCACCCCCTCCATATCTATTACCACGTTTACGTATTATCATCATATATACTCAGGCCATGTCTGCACACGGCACATGCCCATGTCGTAGATACACACATTATTAAGTGTACTCACAGAGATGTACTCCTCTCGATGCACCTCCACAAACTGCACGTGCTCCTTGACGATGGCCTGCGCCGCCTGGTGTTTGGGCACTAGATTAGACACCTCACGTCGGTAGGTAGCCACACTGTCGAACGCCTCGTTGATCTTGGAAAGGCCCGCCTCGTAACGCTCCATTTTAGCCTGAACGCAACATCCAACATAAAGCAGAAAAGCAATGATGTATTCTATAACATGAATGCAATGGACTGACTACACAGGAAGGGATTTACGCTGTGTGATTCACCCTCCAGGGAAACAAAAAGACCGTTGTTAAACTTCAAATATCAAGCTAAATTCAAATGTCAAGCTATTTAATAGTTCCATATTGCAAAAGTGATGCCAACGTCTGAGAATCGTAATAACAGCACTGAAAAAGAACTTCAGCAAAACTACTTTCGACACGCATTAAATTATGACAATTAAAGGGGGCACATGACTGTTTCTTCTGTATCATCTAGTTTGGATATTAGTAATGTGCATGACAAATTTGCATAAGCATCTGTGGGATTTATTTCAGAGAGGGAACAATTCTTTCGCGCTGCCAAGCATGCACCTTCTAATTCCTACCTTCTCTTGCTTGTGGATATTTGCAGCGATGACCTTGAAAAGATGAACGAACTCTTTGAAGGTCAGTGGCGAGAAAAGCTTCAGCGTGCGTCTCTGGTGACTGTGTAGTTTCTCCACGGCCCGCTTGGAGGCGCTGTGGATGTAAGCCATGGCCTGCGACACGAGCGCCACCTGATCGCGCTTGTTGTGCTCGTTCCAAGGCACGGGGATGTGCGTGGGGCGGTGGTCGTCCTGCAGCCACTGCTGGGCGACCATGACGTGGGCCTCGTACCTCCACGGTCTGTACACGTCCAGCGTACAGCACTGCCGCAGCAGCACCGGGTAGTGGGCCAGGCGCGTGTGCAGATTTTCACCGTTTTCATCTGAAACATACATAGTTCTATGACTGTCTAAGAACGCAGGCATTGCTTTCTGTTGCCATTTCTGGATATACACTAAGCTGGTATCACACAGGCCGTTACCACCACGCTGGAAGCAATCGTAATGATCAGCAATGATAGAAATGACTTGATATTTAAAAAAAAAAACGAATTCAGATGTTAAAAATAAATTTCTCATGTAGAACTACCACCGACTCAGATTCATACATCATCGAGGTCGAGATCGGTTAAAGAAACAGCAAGTGATATAACCTACTCACCGAGTGCATTCATACAGATGACCACATGCAGATTTTGACGCACGCGCAGAAGGAACTTATTAAAGGCAGCCTCGACTTTGTCGATCCGTGTGACCTTGATTTGACCTGGGGTCATCAAGGTGGCGATATTCTGTATCTCTGTCGCGGTGTACAGCCCGGGACACTGGCCTGAATGGATAAATTTACATATTTTTGAATATCAACAAAATCTCATATTTTGAATGCTGGAACGTTGGGAGGAAAAGAACAATTCCTTCATGGGTCAAGTATGTAAGATATGTTACTTTCAGACTGTACATGAAAAATTACTTTGAATCCTCTTTGAATGGCTTGAATATTAAATATGTGAATCTTCTCAAAAGAACGGATATACATTTACATGACAGGATGAAGAACGTGTATAAACGATAGTGAAATTAGACATACCCTAAAAACCAACCTTCTTTACCCAACAAAACAAGCCAATGGGGGAAAATAAGAGAAACTTCTTGCCTAGGTTATCATACTTACATCTCACATGTCGTTTATAAGCATACTTTTAGATCTGATATTTCATACACTGGGCAGCTACCTATTACAAACCAATGTCGAACTTGTATCTAACAATCCTGCCAATACAAGTTATGGCCTACAACGGGGAATGGAGAAGCTGAGAAAAGACTGGTGGGGCCGATGTAACTACTTGGGTTATGTACAGAGGAATCGGTTCTTAGATGTCTTGGTCTTTCTTATGTTTTCTATGAGTCTAAATTAACTACTGTAACCGAAACAATGCAAGAAGTTATACCTGTACATAGATGCAAAATAGGTAGCTATTGACCAATACTTTATTGCACTCATTTTTGATCTGACAGACTATTTATTTTTACTTATCCTGCTATAGATATATGATAATACTAAACAAATTTCTTTCTTGGAGTGTCCTTCCTTGCATTGTTAGGGTATACCCGAACTAGACCAAAACCGCTGTGAGTGGTCAAAGTTGGTCTCTACGGAAAAGATGTCAAATAACAACTAAGAGGCGTCTCTACATGCACTGCACCTTGGTCCTCCTTTATACCGGGACACGTGCCTGAAAGTGAACGAGGTGAACAGAGGTCATCAACGCGAGTTCGCCACTCTCACACCGACTCTTTTAAACATGGTCTATAAGGGTCTACAAGGACAAGCTTAACAGTATAGGTGACGTAACGTGCTCGATACGCAGAGGCATAAGGAGCAGGAAATACATAGGAGCTAGGAGGCATTCTGAAATCAGTAATTACACTCCTCCTTTCTGTTCCCCTTTTCAAGTGTACTTTCTTATCTAGGGAAAAGATCAGGCAAATGGAGGAACAAAAAGGAGGATTAATTTTGTTTACAAATTTGTAAAAGCTGGGGGGTAATTAAACCTTTCCCAAAACCACTTGTTATATCAGTTTCAGTGGACTTCGCCCTTCCCAAACAACCACCTAGGATCATACAGGTCTGAAACTTGACTTCTCCATCAAGGGATTTATGTAGCATCACCAACGTTATCTATGATATCTATGATAAAGTGTGACGGGGAGTGGCTTCTACCGATAATTGATACCCATCCATTATACCATAGGATGGTGAGGTTTGAGAGAGAAACTTGTTAAATTCAAAGAGAGTACAATGAGTCATATTTAAAACGTATCAAGCCAGCGTTGTTCTTATCACGACAATGGCTTAAACGTTTATTTTGATACAATCCCAATGCACTATGAAGGTGTATAAGGTACACATAAGACAATAATCGATGGGCTTGCGGACAGGCGGCCGTAAACCACGAGGGGTTGACGCGCAGTAACATACAAGAGTTCGTGAGTGTATAAAGACGTGAACCTCGAATGGTTTACAGAGCCGCCAGTCCACAAAATCATCGTTCGTTGAATCTATTATCCATCTTCTTGCGTAAATCAAACACATAAATTGCAATATTAAGGGGATATCAAGAGGGTGATATTCTTTATCCTACCCCTAATAATATATAAAATCCCATAGGCTTAACATTGAGATTCCGTATGCCACGCTGACTGGCATACGGACGTTTGTATGCCACTAGGGGCATACGGAATTTTGATGATTTTCATTCATGATTTTGATATTAAAATATTGTAGAGAGGGGTAGGATCAAATGAAAACCTGATTCGCTTTAATCTTGGCTCGCGAATGCCACTCCTGGCGTATGGTTCCGGATACCACTCGGCTCCGCCTCGTGATATCACTACGCCAAACGCCAGTCGTGGCATATGGTAGCCAAGATTAAAACTCATCCGGTTTTACGATAATGCTCTATAGCACAGACTATTTTCCCGTATACAATAACTTTGAGGCAGCATACAATTTATTTGAATCCATATACCATGGTTATGGTAAGTGATAGTTTTTAAACAATGGGTAGTGGTTTACCCATACATTTTCAATGGGGACTTTGTATACGATGGATAATTTTAAAATAAGTATATCAAGATAATACTTGCACATAAACTAACAAAATATAAAGTGTCGTCATATGGTCTATATCTTATCTGGAAGTGATCACGTACAGCTGAAATACTTACTCTACTTTTAAGACACATACTTAAGTATAGGAATACAGTAAAGGGATACATATATATCTAAGACATAAAAAAGAAACCATTTAATTACACATCAGGTGACAATTACTTCAACCCCAGACATTTAACTAACGCTGTGGGCATAAGGCTTTGGGGCGGGGACATACCTTCATTGATAAAGGCACACACGTCTTGAAGGCAGGCAGGCCCCATGCTCTCCTTCACTAACAGCACCATGGGTCGGTTCTTGATGGCCGCCACTCGACTACAGGCCTTCATCGTCTCCTGCAGACTGTGCCGATTGTCGTCTGCTTTCTCGTGTATGGACGGCTCATACAGCTTCAACAAAATACATAAACGAATATATCGACCATAATGAACAGGGATGCTAGGGAAGTCCCCCCAGGAGAAGAACCCACAAAAACACGGAAATTACCGCTTCAAAACAGAAAATATTTTAGAGCATTATAGGCTTTTTCATCAAAAAGCGAGATTCACATCTATCGGATTAACTGATCAATAAATAGAACAAAGATCCTAAAAAGGGAAAAAAAACCGGAGGTTTTTGTAGAAAAATAGAAATCATATCTTTAACATCAACAGTGACACTCTATATGTGTATATGGTAGTGTAGGCCATAACAACACCCGGATCATATAAGGGGTTAAGCAACAAGCTGGAGGGTGGACGCTGTGTGCACCATGTGACGTACCTTGGTGCCCGTGATGTGCGCGGCCAGTCGGACCAGAGTGGCGCGCCCCGTGCAGTACGTCAGACCGAGCAGCAGAGCGTGTCCGCCGTACGTCATCTGCCAACAACACAACTCAGCTTAGATCGTCTGCTTATATATCTAATCATCCGCTCACACATCTCTTACTAATACAGGGTATTTCATCATGCCTAAACCTATTTCTAAGATGAAAATGAATTCGGAATTTGGACATGTCCGTAACAACAAGCAAAATAACTGTATGCCTCTATCAGTATATTTTCAAAAGAGAATGAGCTACAGGAACAATACAAGCTTTGGATATCGGCCTGCATACATGTACATTAGAACCTTATCAAACCCATATAACAATATACTTAATTCAATTTGCTCTAATTGGCCAATGACCAGTTTATTATTAGGCCCATACACTCACTTGAACAAATATTTTCATTTAATATTATCCTCTTTAAATACAGCGTTTAATTGACCCACACTTTTTGAAAATGCCAGAAATGATTGCCAGTTTAAACTCTCCAATCCAATCCTCATCTAACGCAACAAACCTAGAAAACTACAAAATATCGGTGCTTCTTGACGACCATGCTACACAATCAGTGTTATTATCCTACCCCTAATAAAAAAAAACCATAGACTTAACATAGGGAAATTTTATGTGGCAGGCCGTGACATAAAGTGTTTTTTATGCCACTAGAGTAATAACAATATTGACCAATCAGAGAGCAGGATGTCAGCTACTATGAAAAAAAAGTTCTGTTGGTCATTGACTCAATATTTATCTTTTAGTAATACAAAAGCATAGACGAGGTAGGATAAATACGAAACCGAACTCGAGTTAGACTTGTCAATGTCTATGCCACTCTGGTCAGGTCTGCTCCTCACTACACTGGGCTACGCCTCGTGTAGTAATACGCGACCTTCCCGTCGTGGCATAAACATTGTCAAGTCTAACTCTCGTTCGGTTTCTACTAATTATTGCCTGATTTCCTAAAATGATCCCGAAAGAAACATCATATTGCATGGTGGAACTCACGAGAGTGCGGACGAGACGGGTGATGTGGCGCACAGCCTCCTCAAAGAAGACGAGGTCGAGCTTCTGGCTAGTCTCAGAGTTGAACAATCCAAGGCAGGTGTTGAGTGCAGTGGCCAGCTGGAGATGGGTGGCCTCGGAGTAACCTGCAACAGAGATCTCAAAGTTCAAAGTACAATACAAACAGTGGCCAGGTAGATATTGCTCCCCATCGTTATCGCATTTACCATACCCGGCATTTGGTTTGCACTGAAAATGGATGGTGAGATACAGTTGTCAAGGATGGCCAATATTATCAAGAAACGTCACGAAATATTTTATGATTATACATATGGCTTGAGTTGTCTTTGCGAAATGATATCATGAAGCAGTACTGAGTGATATTTCTTTATTTTATCCTTCCCCGTCACATATTTTTAACTCCATAGGTCACGCATGACATATACAGTAGAACCCTGCCTAACAGACACCATAAGGGAACACCCCGCATTAATGGACACCTTTGCTCGAAACGGATCCTTCTATGAGATATTTATTTCAACCCCGTGTTAACGGTCACCCCGCTTAAGTGGCAACCCTGTGTAAGCGGCCACTTTGGTCCAGAACGGAGGTTGGCCGCTTGCTGTAAATATTTTATGGCATTACCATGACATATAGTCGCACCATGTTATGTCCATGGAGATTTATACGAGGGGTATTATAGATATATGTATAAGGTGTAAGTTGTAACTTTATGTATATGATTATCACCTCTCTCAGCTGGGATGCCGTACACCTGGGCGTGTGTACTCTGTATGAACCTGGTGAAGATGAAACCTGTGTACTGCTCGGAAACTGTCTTCACCTGTAAACGAACAGAGGTGTCTTTACTTACAGTATATGGAAGAATTCACAGAGAAACAAAATCTCCAAGATGTTGCTCTCTCAAATGCATGAATGTTTGGCATTGCAACAAAGCTATGAGAGCCCTCTTTCTAGATTGCTATCAGACAGGATCTTTTCATGAAGCCTACTTTGGCAGTGGCATTAGCGGATGGTGGGTTATCGCAATGACATTAAGAGAACAGTACATAAAATATCACATAGTATTCTAGAGTGGCATCTGGCGAGGCTATTCAAGACTTGGCTGTTTGGTTGGTAAAATGTCAAAGTGGCATTAAAGGAAGAGAATTAATGACTGGGTAGTAGTACTATTGTATATGAAAATGTCATTATAGACAGTTTGTTAAATGCAATAAATCTGTGAATAGTACAAATGAAAGTGATTTTCGAGGGAGTTTATAAATAGAGAATGTCACCAACTGAGCAGTAGCATATGAAAGTGGCATTAGTGGAGGGCTATTAAAGACATAGCTCACTGGGTAGTAGCATGTTAAAGTGGCATTAGAGGAAGGTTTTTAAAGGCATAGTGGGTGGATATTAGAATGACAAATTGGTATTAGAGGAAGGCTATTAAAGACATAACTGATAGGGAAGTAGTATATCAAAGGGTTATTAGAGGAAGGCTATTAGGAGATGTGGTTGACTGGGTAGTAGTACATAAAATAAACACGAGAGCAAGGTTATTAAAGATGAAGTTGATGAGGTAGTAGTATATGAAAATGTCAGTCCGACAAAGCCATTAAAGTAGTCAGTAGTATATGAAAGTATTTTTTGGGGATGGTCATCAAATGTCACAGACTGGTTAGTAGTATATGAGACTGTCATTCGAGGAAGGTTTTTTTACGATGGCCGGTTAGGATGTGATTGAAGTGGTAGTAGTATATAAAAGCGCCATTATGAGAAGGCGAACGGGGTGACAAGAACGAATTTGTAATGTGTAGAAGTTACATAGACAGGGATGAAAGTCGAGAGAGGGAAGAAGATCGGACATGTAAAACGCTTATATGAAAGAATAACTTAAAACATTATTTTCAAACAGTATGGCAATGAATAGATATATATCAAACGTCTTAATTTTGTCTTTTGTTAGAAAACCTGCATCCCTGCGTTAAGAGTCAGGGAAGAATAAAAGGGTTTAAATGAGTATATTGGATGGGGCGAAGGATAAGGAATAAAACCTGAAAATGAAAACCTATTAAATATTCAGCTCTTATACACATAATCTGATCAACAATAGTGCGATGCAGCAGACATTCTAATGTTTGGAACATGCTGACTCTACCAGAGATCATTATATAAAAATGAATTAAATAGTTCGCACTCCTAACAGGGTCCCTCTTATAGAAAAGAAGTGACCATTGTGATGAGAGTGTGTGTAGACTCCATAAGAAGTTACATGAGAAGGCACGGCATACCTGGTCTTTGGTGAGAAGTGGACCTGCGTAACGCTGGATCTCCTTGTCCACTAGACCCGTCTTGAAAGTGACACCGCGCTTTGAGCCCTTCTGAGAGCGCGGGGTTCCTGTGGGGGTCTTGTTGGAAGGTACTGATGGGCTCACCGACTTACTGGAACTCACAGAAGCTGGCAAAAAGATAAAATGCTCTTTGTCTAATCTTTGTCTGTTAATATGCAATTGCTGCCATCCTCCCTTTGATGTCAAATGTAAATAATTAACCAGGACTGAATTGTTCATACCAAATTTATTACTGAATTATTACGTGAGTTTTTGTACCCTTTTACTCTAAAATAAAATGAAGGCTACATTATGGGAACAAAGAAGATTTGTCGAGCTATTAAAGAAAGATGTCCAATTCAGCTTTACATAAAAGACGCTTGCAGATAAATTCTATATTCCAGCATTGACTGAATAGAAGTGTGTATCATCAGACATATAATTCTGATATTAAAAAATCTAGAAGCGGCGCTGGGGGGGGGGGGGCGTGGGGGGCCTGCGTTTTCAGCTATTCAACGTGAACTTCTGGCCTCAGCTGAAAGCTAAAATGATGGTTTGTATCTTGCAATTTCGTCAACTTGTTTTCTCCCTGGTTTTACAATGAAGCTCAGAAATGACCCTAGGGCCTTCAAAAAGCCAGGAATTCCGGGGAAATCCCACAGCTGTATTCAACACCTTAATAGGACCGGGACACTTTATTCAGTGAGGTAAACGCGCAATCAGTCTCTCTTCACAATCTAATTGATCTAAACGGAGACGAATTGACCAACAACGGACACAAACTGCACACTTTCAAAAGTAACTAAAGGGTGTCTACATGGACAAAAACAGATGAGCAAACTAAAAGTTGCGTCGACAATGCAATAAAAGTTTTATCTTCACTATGAAGAAAACAATTCTTTCACTCTGTAATATTGTTGAAAATCAAAACGAATGCATTTCTACAATGACCACGCTCCGGTACCTTCCAGGTTGTATTTATTGCTTCGTCGTTTGCGAGTGTGCAGATTTCTGAATCTGATTGTCCCAATCATCATTTGGGCATTCTTCGACGACCTAGGTTCTGGCCAGTTATCGTCTGACGATTATCAAGTTGCAGAAAAAGATGAACCATTTAAATTGTTATTACCTCTTATCTTTATATCGGTACTGCACAATAATTTGATCCTTCTGAAACCTATATTCTCACGGAAAATCCACTTTCTGGAAGATCCAAATGTATATATAGGCTAATATGAAATATATTCTTTAACATGGGCTTCAAGGATTTAACATTTAATCTATATATGAGCATTTCAATTCAGCTATCTTTACTCTTATGTATGAAATGGATGTTCGTCATTTTCTATACCTGAAATGATTTCAACTAATCACATTTAAAAACATCCCGAGTTGAAACTGTAGAACTTACTTTGATGCTTAATTTTGCCGAAGCTATTCCTCCTAACAATGGGACTAATCTTCGACACTTCTTTCTGTTTGATGGAGCTGGAGGCACTTCGCTCTGTATAATACAGTAAAGGGGGTTATATAAAAGAGAAAACGGACAAGTTATAAAGCACTAGGGACAATCTCATATCCTCTCCCTATGCCACCATCAGATAACAAGGGACAGAATGGAGCAATCTGGACTTATTGGCATATCGTTACTTTAACAGAGATTATGATTGGTTTGTATCTCGGGTGTGAACGGCTGATTTAGGTAGTAGTTTTACCTATGTGTGCAAGCGATAACTGCCTTGATGCAGGTCAATTGGCCTCTCGTAACCAACTGTAGATATCAGAATCTTCCACAACTGAACGTAGCAGTTTGTAGCCTATTTAAACGCCATATCATAATGGTTTTATGGCGGTATAATGTTATAAATAGCAGTACCAGAATGTACATGTATCTTCGAATCGAAGTGGGCGTGCAAAACTGTAATTTAAGTCTGTTGACCTCTTTATTGGGAGTTCGTGGGTATCTTCTACATCATCTAAGAATCGATTCAGTAAATAACCCTTTCAATGAATGAATCAAAGCATCGGAATCTGTACGTGAATTAGATCCTCAAATCTCTGTTTTGGTAAGAAGGAACACTTTGTGACCCCAACTGAATATAACAGGGAAAGTGATTAGAATTTCCGAAAAACAACAATACCACTAGTTTACCTGTGGTCTGAGATGTACTATCGTCCTCGTCCTCCTCCTCAGACTCCTCACTGCTGTCCTCGGTTGACGACTCCTCCTCCTCGTCCTCGCTCTCATCCTCGTCGTCCTCGTCCTCGTCCTCGGTTGTTGTCGCCGTTTCAGCGTCAGTGACGCCCCCGTCGGTGTCGGCTGGCGTCACAGTCTCCTCCTGTGTAGCTGTGTCCTTTGCACCGTCTTAAAGTCAGGAGACACACATTTAAATACATACGTTCTCTGCAATAATTTTATTATCCACCAATACAGAGTGTCCATAGTAAACCTAGGTGAACCCTGTATGGACATTCCCGGCGCATATGGATATGTTGTGTGCGCTGGGTTGTGTCTAAAATAGTGTCTAAAATGTCAAATAGCGGGCAAATGACGAAGTATATATTAAGATGAAAGGTTGATTATAATACAATATTGACGAAGTTTCAGATAAAAACGATCGTGTGGTCCTCGGATTATGCACTTGCATAATAATTGCATAATTATTGTAATGGCATAAATCTAAGACATTTGATTGAAATGCAATCCTCAATTTAGACATTTGATTAATGAGACAGTGAATTCAGCTTTTTGTTCACCCCCTCCCGTCACTCCCTCCCTTTGTTATGACGATGTCATCCTAACAATATTTTACTCTGAATAATCGTTTTTACATTAATGAAATCAGGAATAGGGTCAGGAGAAGTGTTTTTCTTAAATGTTTTCAGTATCACTATATACGTCGATGTGGAACTGATATCAACGACCTGGTCTTATACTCTGAGCCTACGTTATGAGTCCATGTTATGTCTCTACACTGTTTATACTGAAGATAAGAGAACAGTGGCAATATCCATAGAGCCATTGGATGCTAACTCCAAACAAGTTTGATGATCATACCTGTTTTGGCTGTATCACTTGTCAACTGGGTCCCAGAGTCAGTAGAGTCTGGGGCGGCAGAGGCATTGTCACCCGAGGACTGGTCCCCGGAGACGGGCTCACCGGAGACAGGGTCAGGCGGGGCGGGGTCTGTGGAGGCTGGCAGCCCGGAGAACGTCTCGGGCTGCTGGTCCATCACAGGCGTGGTGGTGTCAGGTGTGGCACTCTCAGGTAGAGCTACATCCATCTTCAGCTCGCGTAACTCATCTGACGTCATACCCGTAGTCTCACGTGACGACAGAGGGTCAAAGGTCGTGGGAACTCTCAACGCTGATGGCTGACAGGACAAGGAATTAGAATTATACTTCAACTTGGTCTATTATGAACCTAGATTTACATAAACTACTGTGAATGTGCTTAGGTGAAACATACTTAACTACACAGGATGATAAAAAAGGCTGGTGCATAAAACATTTTATGTATGTAATTGATACCTTGATTTCAATCGGAAATGGAGCCTTCATACCATACGTGTGTACATGTATATCCAACTAAACATTGAATAATCTGGCCTGTGATTCTTACTATTTTACAAACATATAATTATATCAAATTTTATAACACTGGATTCTTTATTTTCACCTGACGATTTCTAAAAGAAGATGACCAAACAAAGCATAGACGAACGGATGTCTTCTTTCATTGGATTATATATATATAAAGGATTTAGCAAACATTTAGATTTTCACTAGTTTTAAATTATTCTCCTGGCTTAATTTCTACCTGGATTCTGTCCTCGGGAATGGTCGTCATCTTATCTCGGGACTCCTCGGCTCCCGTGCAGAATCGTTTTGATATCACCTCATCAAGAAGGTGTTCAAACCACATCTGGTCTGATATCACGGAAAAGAGAACAAAGAAACATAAATAACTGCGAGTAACACATAGGGAAACTGTCAATCTTTATCAAAGATCTCGTATCATATAGGAAAAATACAATTCCAATATGGTGACAGGTATATTGTAGAAATGACACAGTGACATATCACACCTTGACTTAACTGTGGCAACTTCGACCGGTTTCTTAAATCCGTTTTGTCAACTTTCGTCGCAGTCTCAGACTAGATACCTTTCGGTTGGTAAAAGCTTTTTCTGAAGAGTAATATGTGCGGTATAGTATTTGATTTTAATGTATTATTTATACATGTAAGTCCATCCGCCCTTTCTAACCACGGACGATGACAAATATCGGATCATTTATGTTCTTTTACAAACAATTTCATTTAAGAATTTTATTCTCGCTCGAAGCTAGAGTAGGCAAGAACAATTTGTGTCTATTTACACCCAGCTCCTGCTGTCCTGAACATTACCATGCATGCGAAATATGTGCAAACAAATGCTGGTTCATATGCATTAATATGTGTGAATTTTCTCTTACCTTCTTCATCAAAGATCCTGTCGGCGAAGGCGCGCGTACACTCGTGACACCAGAGTCGTGTGATACAGCGGATGGTGCTCTGTGTGGGTGAGAGCGGTGTGGCCGCCAGGGGCGTGGTGCCCGCCCAGCTCTCTGAGCGTGCGCGGAGCAGCTCAGTAATAGGTGTGTGTAGACCCAGGGAGGCCAGGGTCGCTCGCTCTGAAAACACCAGCACACATGTACATGCACCAAAAACTACACTACTACCACGTTATGTGTGTTCAGTATCATCAGGCAATTCTTGGAGTAATACTGCTTTCAGATTGACTACTTTTATAACAAAACCAAAACGAAAGAATCTAATACAGCAACCCAAAATTGAAATTTTGACTTGGAATCACTGAATACACTCCAAATTCCTGTGGACAGCATTACTGAAATGCTTGTCTAGACTTCTTTGATTAGATCTATATCAAACTGATTTTAAAACACTAGATAATACCCGGTTAGTGGATACACTTGCCTGAACAATCCTGACTTCATTCATCCTCGAACGATGTTTCACATTCTTGTTCAATCATTTTAGGTATTCCATATTGACACTAACCTAATACAAATATTCCTATTTCATAAGGCGCATTAAATGTAGAACTCGTGTTAATCTAATCTAATTCAACACCAGTGATATGTTGTACTGACTTTCTCGCATGGCTTGTTCCAGCTCCTTGTCCTTCTCTCGGCGCGCCTTGAGTTTGGGTTTGGGTCTGGCCTTGGAGCGCGGTGACAGCAGCAGCATGCCCTCCACGATGTGCGCCAGGTCGTGCAGCGTGAACACGTAGTGTGCGCGTGCGGGTGACGGCCGCAGGCGCTCCTTGACGGCCCGGAACACGTCGAGCATGCCGCGCACACACGCCTGTCAGCAGAGCAGCACGGTTAGCGGCCTTCATACGCTCAACATGGTACGCAAAGTAAACTAGTAGGTTCGTGAATAACCATGGACATATGAACAATTAGGACAGGGTCACATGACCTGTCATTACCATGTTGATTATTAATGATCAAGACCGAGGGCAATTGATACTGAACCGCGTATGTGATGTGTAGCCATCTACTTATATGATGTGTAGATCGGTGGATAAGTCTTTACAAACACACACAAAAAAACACTCATGTGATGTGTATTGGTTTTGTAATAATTGTTGTCTGACAATTAGGACCAGTACATACAAGAACACCCTTTTGTAAGGCGAATGAAGAATATCCTAAAAATGCGTTACAATTGAGTCAGACCAGGTGGACAACGCGGCCGCACCGCTTGAGGCAGCCAAGAGTAGGGACCATTTTGTGGGGTCATTTCAGGATTTAATGAATATTAGAGTTGTACTCATGCAAAAATTAACCCCCTCCTAATTAGAGCCAAACAAGATTTATGGTCTTTTTTTAGTACTAGCTAGATTCATATAAAATTACAGCATAGCTAAATTACAATTGATATATAATTCAAGGATGTCGGTTGAGGTCAGAAAAACAAAGTGGAATTTAATGCCTCAGAGAGACCGAGAAAGCATGGAAAATACATCGTTGTTGATCATGGAATGGGGTTAAGGGTGTGTGAATGAGGCTCGATTGATAATATCTTTGTTTTACACAAGAAAAAAGAATCGTATAAACTAGAAATGAAAGTAAAAATGTCCATGCATCAATGGAAAATTACCCTCTCTCTTATATTCAGTTTATAGGAAGAAGAATCACATGGTTGACATGTTCTGTTTCATGGTCTTCTATGCCACAATAGTGTGACAGAATGACTTTTTATAAGAACTCCAGAACCGACTGAATCTACCACTTTAGCTGCAGCTTCTGACCTATCAGCACTTAGCCACGTCTTAAATCACTATGAATGCATCTGACTGGAGGTGGCTTTGACTGACCTTGGCAAGCTCCGGCTGGTGGTCGAGGCAGGTTGAGGGGAACTCCTCGAGCCAGGTGAGCACGGTCTTGTTGTGCATGGCGTAGAGCGTGCTTTCAGACGGCGTGAACATGGTGAGCTGAGTGAAGTGTCGCGTCAGGCGGGGAGACATGGTGTGCGACACAAAGCCGTACCCGGAGCCTGCCACACAAAAACATCAACATCCATCATGGAATTCTTAACTTTGATAAAAGGTAGTACCTCACATAGTTGTCATACAGACGTGGTCTCCAGGGCTCAGGTCTCAATTGTGATTTATGGAGGTTGTAGCCTAACTGGCCACCCTTAGTTGGATTTCTCATGCGAGTTTCTATAGAAAAGTAACTTCTTCAATCAGAGGACAAATTACGTCACCTGAAATGCAGTCCACTCTAAAAGGTCCAGTACATATTTCTTAAACTGATCGACCAGAGAACCGATAATTTTCAGTTTCCCCAAAAAAGACTATTTATAGAAAATACTGATATGATACGATATCACTCACATATATCAACTGCTGAACCTGTTTCTGTTTATATTAAAACGATACCATGATTAGCATATGCCAACAGGTACAGTGCGAGCATAGTCTTGGGGATTATCCTGGTGTATTCCTACCTGGCGCCCCTGGAGTTGAGGCTGCGCACAGGAAACCGATGTCGGGCAGGGGTACGAAGACGTGCCGATCGCGGTCATACGTGCCGTTCTGGTTAATCAGCTGTCGTAGAAGCTCCAGGATAGGCTGGCAACCTGCACGAAGCACAAGTACAATGTCTCACCAGATTTACGCAGGGAATCTAATGGGTTATACAAGTATAAATAAGATGAATCAATGCAAGTTATTTTTCACACCATATAGGTGAAAGTGATCAAATAAAAAGCAGAAAATAAATTCAAAGTCAGCTTTTTCAGAAAGTCTAAAATGGGAGAGCACCGTTTACTGAATATTTGGTTTTCTTTTGAAGTCGTTATAAGCGCCCAAAATGTTTTCACAGATCTCGATGCTATTAAAAGAACTACCAGACGATAAGAATGTAAAACTTGGGGAACTCCTTGGACTGCGAGGGAAGTATCATGTATCGTGTTTGAATATCAATTTAAAACATTGTATGAAGTTGTTTTGGGTTGTTTTTTTATTGGATATAGATTCGATGGTACAAAATCCTCACTCTTCCATCATCCCATCACATCACCGTTTGAGTTATGTTGACATTGCCACAGGTAACTGCTACAAGTTGAGGCTGTCTAGACATTAGGTAATAATATATATATACATTAGGTTACATATGACGTAGTACATCAATGATGATTGGTTATGATGTGTAACATAATGATAGCCGACGAGTACATGAACAAAACAGTACAACCACACTGGTATCAAATGTATCAATATAAGAAAATGATAGAGACACCTCTTAATAGAACACCCCCCCCACCTAGATAAAAAGAAAAAAAAAAAGATTGGAGAACGGGGCGAAAACACTTCTGTACCCAATGAAAACACGTTTTACTGCTTACCCGTCTCGTCGACTGAGGCTGTATTGACGTCGTCGAGGAAGAAGAGGTGGCGGCCCTTGTTGGCCTGGCCGAGCACGCCCGAGAAGCCCGGCATCTTCTGCTGGCGAGGCTCGTGCACGCGCGCCATCACCGTGGAGTAAACCGACTTGACGCCGAGCCCGGGAGAGATGGGCATCCGAATGTAGGGGTGCTTCACCTGGACCAGGTACTGGACACAAGAGGAAGGCAATAGGGTGAGAACATGGAGTATTCTGTGGGCGTTTTATTTTTCATCAGATACTTAGTAGAAACCAAACGAGAGTTAGCCTTGTCAATGTTATGCCACGATGGGCAGGTCGTGTATTACTACACGAGGCATTAGCCGAGTGTAGTGAGTAACAGACCTGACCAGAGTGGTATAAACATTGACAAGGCTAACTCGAGTTTGGTTTCGTATTTATCCTACCCCATATCACAGATATACAGAGAAAACTTTGTAATTATCCATGTTAGTAGCGTGTTGACACTCCTCAATGATGCTGGATCTACTTTCGTTACCTCATCCCTGATTGGTCCGTTTTTTTTATTCACCTCGGTGCATAAATAACACTTTATTCAACGCTCAGTCAAATACACTGACTCAATGTTAGACCTATGGCGTTTTTTATTAGGGGTAGGATAAAAGAGATATATACAATCTGACATAATATAATATAATAATATAGCTTTTTTAACAATGTACCTTAAGTGACAGGTAGATGTAGTTGTGGTTCAAATGATAAGTCTGTCTTTAAAATGCCATACTAACAGGTGCAGCCTGTGCAGTTAATGTAGTGTTTAGTGCAGAAGCACTAGTGGATAGTGTCTCACCTCGATCAGTTTGGTTTTGCCGACGCCAGGAGCTCCTGTTATCAGCACGGGTTGTTCAGCACCAAGTAACAGGTCGACCAGGAAGTTATACCGGTCAATCTGGAGGGGCAAACACATTGGAACTATTAGAACTATGACAGGAAAATAGTTCATTATTCTACGGAACATTCATGATTGTTATTATGCATTTCATCTCTTTGTACCTTAAACTGATATACCAAGTTCAAAGCGTCCCATCTCCATATTTCTTCTAAATTTTTCAATTTCAAATTAATCTATTCATTCACAACCCCGACATACGTTGTAGCTATCTCCCGAAAAACAAGGCACATTTAGCTGTTTAAGGAATCGCCAGCTACTGTTAGGAACAGGCTTATGTCCTGTATAAGATAAAACCTGTGTTTGTTAATGGGAGTGTTTTAGACTGACCTCAGGCAGCACAGTGTAGTGGGTGGCCACCCCGCGAGCACGCTCCAGGGTGCGATCAGCCCAGCGCATGAAGTGTCCCGTCTTAAAGTCCATGTAGAAGTCATAGACACAGCCCCCATCTGGTACGATCACAGGGTGTGCGGCCTTGCTCAGTGTCTCCCGCGCGAACTGGCTGAACTTTTCCATACAGCTGAACACAGGAAGGGAAACATTACACATCCACATCCACAAGACCCACCACTTGGGCATTAAGCTGGAGAACATGGTCACGAAATGACCCCAAATCTGCCTAGTATCATTTTTATGCACTCTCCTTAAATATAAGGGTGCCATCGTAATACGCTAAGTATTAAGAGCAACTCTACATGTTTGTTTCACAAATGAACGTGGAAAATAGTTTCATCATATTTTGGGTCCAAGATCATTTACCATTATACCCTGATAGAAATGAATCAGCTTTCCTTTGCATATCACTTTCGTTCTTTCTTATATTTACGAAAAAAGAGTGTAATTATTCTATTTGATTTGGTTGTTTTCACAAACTTGCCTATCATGGAGACCACCGCCAAAGCCCCAGATGAAGGCGAAGGCGAACATACTCTTGAGCATGCCCAGGTAGTTGGGGATGAGGTCCTCGACGCGGGAGAGACTGGTCAGGCGGCCTGATGGTGTAACGCTGTCCATGTTCTGACCACGTGGTGTTCTCACATTCGAGGACCGTTCCGGGGGAGCTGCCAGCATGAGGAAACCGTTACAACATAAAATTCGCCTTAAATATCAAAGTTATACCCTAATTTTGTTGACATTTATAGCCTTTTGATTAACAAACGAACGTATATTCACTATTCTGAATACCTTCTCGTTCTCCATCGCTCTATTGCGCCTCCCCCCCCCCCCCCCCCCCAATCTTCCTTCTCACTGACATCACATCCATTGGAAACACTTGGAATGAGAAGAAAGGCCAGGCACTCTGGTATAGAGGGCAGCTGGAGGGGATGGGTTGAATTGGAAGGAAGAGGATTGCGATTTCTGCGGTTTGGAGATTTCTGTTTTGAGTAGCTGAGGAAAATTCACATGTCAAAACTCTTGTCGAGATATATAGCATTATAGAGATTATACTGAATTAACTACTTTTCGGAAGAAAACTTCTCTACACCCTGACACAGCACTCTAAAAAGCACCATGGTCAAATGATATTCGACTGACCCTGAGCCTGGGCGTTGTTCTCCTGCCCCAGCAGCATCTTCTCCATCTCATCCCGCTTGAGGTGGCGGTCGAGCACGGCGGCCATCAGTCTGATGAAGGACATGACCTCCTGGAGACCGGGCACGGCGCCCATGGTACCCTGCCCCGGGCCGTAACTCAGCGATGACCGGCACTCCTTCTGTAGGAAGCTCAGCGTGGCGCCAAACACGCTGTTCACCAGCGAGCTCAGCACCTGCCACCTGCCGGAGAAGAGACAGTTAGACAACGCATATGTTTAAACTGAATTGATTATTACTAAGATAATACTGATAAAATGACTATTCTAAGAGGACTGCGTTCAGCCGTTTATTCGTGTAGGAAACACAATATATGGTGGATATATATTACATAAATTACACAAAACATTGATTAAAGACGTGAAAAAAAAGTTGAAATATGTAGGAACAAGTTGCATGGTATTGACCTAAAACATTGAAGCAATATAGATGGTTTTATCAATATATTCAGAGCTCGGACGCACAAAATGATTTCTCATTCAGTCTATTTGGTTTGAATAAAACCAGATACAATACAAACAAAATAATAACAGGTAAAAATGAATGTTTGGTGACAAATTTCATGGTAGTAACCACCTATTTTCTTTTAATACAGAAAATGCTAACAATATGTTCATAATTCGAACACACGCTCCTTCATTCTAGTTGGTTTGACCATAAGAATGGAAAGATACAAAATTGACCACATATAGTAATCAGAACGTGGTAAAACTGTAACGTACCCGGCAGAATTGAGCACCCACTGCTGCTTGGCTGTCTGCCCCCAGGCCTCGCACAGTCCCTTCCAACTGACCATCTCCGGGTTACAGCACAGCACTGCACACTGACCAATCACCGATGGCGACGCATGCGCAAGATCACCAACCTCGAAGATCAACGACGTCGCCTCTGTAAGTGTGGAGAGAAAAATATATGGACATATCATTTATGATTGGAGTGGGGAACTTCTGACAACTATGTTCAAACAGTGTCTGTAGCTTCAAGGATGAAGAGCATTTTAACTCGCATAGAAACCCAAATTGAGTGGAAGAAAGAAATGAAAATGGCGAAGAAAGGGACTGCATTTGTCATCAGATACAAACTACGCATATGGTTTTATGCTGTGTAAAACAGGCGTACCTTGTAAGTCTATAGATTCACTATTGGCGAGGGTGAGTTTCTTGGCCTCTCCATACAGTGTGGCCATGGTGTCTACCCAGGCTGGGTTGACAGAGCCGTCGAGGATGACCCACTTGTGGATCATGGTGGGCGGGTCGGTGCCGCCCTTCTTCCGCTCAGTGTGAGTGTCGATCATCCAGCGCGCTGCTTCCGACTGCACATGCGCATTGGAGAGTACTTTGGTCATCAGCCCCGGTACCCACTTCCCGTCCACGAAGTGCCCGAACAACTGAAACGCACCAGGCAGGGCACTGTAGTCAGCCTTCGGTATGGGTGAAATCTATATCACAAAATCCTAATACAACACTCAGGAATTGTTGTCTACATATTCAATGGGGCTGTTATTGAGTCAAATTATAGAACAAAATATGAAAAAAATGTACTACCTAATGAAAATGGTTAGCTGGATATTTTTCTTCTGTGATTAAACTATTGGTTTTACCAGCCAGTAATCCTTATTGGAATTATAGGAGATTCTGAGTTGCATTGCGGAATCCTGTCCATCGATGATGATCAGATAATGATATGCAAGACCAATATGTATGCATCTCTTTTGCTTTTCAAAAAATGTACATGGGACTCTACACATGCCCCGTCACACATTCCTGCTTTTCAAAAATAGGATTGATATATGAAAAATGAAATAAAGTAGCATTGCAAGATCATTTATTGGATAAAAGATTCACACCGCAAACAATGTATATTATCTGATATAGAAAATTATTAAATTGTTAATTTCAGAATTCGAATTTTTTAAAGATATGTGTAGAAACAAAAGTGGTAAATAAAAAAAAGGAAATGAAAACAAAGCTTTAGATTATTTAGAGACTATGTTATCGGAGTCCCAAGCAAAATGAACAGAAATAAGGAAACGAGAACGAAAACAATCATAAGTTCTAACCTGCCGAAAAACAGGGAAAACAAAGCAAAGTACAGCATGAATGTTTCTCTGAAGGCCACCCCTTTCAAACAAGGCCATTATAAGGGACAGCATTTTGAAAACCAAACTAAGGCTGAAACGAAAGCTTTGAATACAAGACACCCTTAACCGTCTGGAAATCAGTATGACGCCAAAGTTAGAAATGCACATGAAAAGACTATTCATTTGTAAATAGCTCTATGAAATATTCACCAACTTCATCAATCTTGTTAATGATATCCAAGGGTTACATCTTAGCAGGTTTTCGGAATTTTTTCGAACATGTTCAACGAATTTACTGTTTTGTTTGATTAATTTGAAATATTCAGAATTTCTGAGTCAATCCATCTGTTAAAGATATTTCATAGCCCCTGGATATCAAACAATAGAGTTGTCTGGTAACCCAAGACCACTGGTCTGTTTGTACAAGAAGGTTAATTTTACATAGTGCCATGCAGACATGCCATGTAGGGTGCAGCTGGCTGGTAACATACCTCAGGGTAAGTATAAGTATTGGGGTAGATAACTTTGACATCAACAAGGGGAAACTGCAAAAAGGAGTGCTGCATCAATTAATGTGTGCTTGGTGACTATTTGCCTAGAGTATACCAGGCAGCAGATGTATCTGTATGGCATTTGACTCGACACAGAATCGTATACCGCTGTACATAATTCCACCTAACGGCACTGAAAACTAGAGTCCTGGAGTAACAAGAGTTAAGTGTGCATTATCAAATAGAAATATTGGCCTTTAAAGACCAAATGAGCAGGTGGACGCCTTTAAAACTCAATACAGTTCAAAGGTCTGCCAGTAATTAATAACTATGATAACAAGGAAGCCTCCCTGGAGGGAGGGAGGGGTGGAGGGGTGGAGGGAGGGATGGAAGGATGGAGGGATGGATGGAGGGAGGGATGGATGGATGGATGGATGGATGGATGGATGGAGGGAGGGAGGGAGGGAGGGAGGGAGGGAGGGAGGGAGGGAGGGAGGGAGGGAGGGAGGGAGGGAGGGAGGGAGGGAGGGAGGGAGGGAGGGAGGGAGGGAGGGAGGGAGGGAGGGAGGGAGGGAGGGAGGGAGGGAGGGAGGGAGGGAGGGAGGGAGGGAGGGAGGGAGGGAGGGAGGGAGGGAGGGAGGGAAGAAATCATATTCCTGTCTCTACTTAGTGAGCTATAAAAAGCAAAAATGTGGTCAGGTTGCCTAGTGACTACAAGCATGTGTACTACAGTAGGCTATAGCCATAACCTAAAGACCAACCGTCCACCTGCTAATATGTTACTGAAATACGATACAGTGACTGCTTCAAGTTAATCTACGCACTAGCATTTGTGTCATTTGCAGAACTATTATCAGCGACCTGTGGTAGAGGAATTATTCGACAAATGTCTTGGATAAATTTATTGAGTATGAACATCCTCTATACCGCAGATGTATGATTGAAACACAGTGCTTTTCCTGACATGCTAACGTAAAAACAGTATTTAGCATTCATTATAATTGAACGTTGTTCGTGATTTCGTTTGTCGTTTCAGTAACATCCACGCATAACAAAGTGAAGATGTTTATTCAAATGTAATACCTATGATTCCATATAATAATCTGTAATACTTTGTTCACCACTTGTTTGATAAATACAAGTCATTGCTTATAATTACCACCACACATTTTCTAATCTATCCTAGAATGTGATTCGTACCTCATCGGGTGAAAAGGCACTTGGGTAAACGTTTTCCACGTCTACTTTGGGATACGTCTCCTCTTCCTCCTCCTCCTCCGCTGTGAGAGACTGGAAAGTGCTCAGCGTATTGCGCAGAAGGTTCGACATTTTCGTCATTTTCCGCCACTTCTGCGGCTGCTTTTTGGCTTCTTCTCTCGTTGGCATCTCTTCAAGAAACTTTGATTGAGAACAGAAAGTCAATATAACATTGTGGCTACTTCCCATATTTCGAATACATTTGTCTTTGATAAAGAGTGAAATCCCGATTAAATGGTGCTGGGGAGTGAAAAGGAGACTGGTAGGATCAGTTTTAGGATTCATGCCTGTTTCCTAACTGTTGATCGGTTTCAGGTCACATTCCCTCATTTTCGATCAGTTTCAATTAAAATGCCTGTTTCCTCACTTTTGATCAGTTTCAGGAAGCATGCACGTTTTTTAATTTTTTAATTAGCTTAAGGAAATATGCCCGTTTCCTTACTTTTCATCAATTTCAGGTAGCATACATGTTTCCGTACCTTTGATCGCACATTTAGATCAAACACCAAATTTAAAGAAAAATATCTGTGGTTAACATATCGGAAGTTTAATCACGAGATCTACTTGAACCCGCATCTTGTCCAATCAAATCATTCTTTTCAATTTAAAAATGATAAATATTTGAAACGATAGAGGTACACATATTAGAAAATATCACGGCAAATCTATAAGGTTTCATATATTTCACGTCTAATACAGAGTACAAATGAATCAGACCATTATGTGTCAAAGGTGTTTGCACATATTCTACCAAAAAGATCGACTGTTCTTTATTTCTCTTGATTATCAAATGAATAGGAATCATAGAGTAGCTGAAACGGACCATTCCATAATGAATACACGGAAAACGATAACAACCATACAAAACAAAGGAAACATGAAACCAAAATTATCGAACCAAACCAAAGTAATGATGGGTGAAGCTCTTAAAATATATCGGTTCTTTTTAAGGGTATGCAGAATATTGTCAATATGAAAGTATAGGAAAATGAAGATATAGTTGAAGGGTGCATAAATTATGATAACAACTGGGACAATTGTTTTCGGGGACTGAAAGAAGATATCTTTATAACATAACAAAATCATCTCAAACTTACATACTAAATGCATATTTGTTTGTTATAGAATTAATTGAGTTTTAACTGAATGTACAATGGTCAAAAATTGTCCAACGCCCTGTCTCGGTAAATGTTGATTAGAGAAAAGAATATAAATGTTCATCTCAGTGTGAAAGTATTATACAGCATGAATGTTTTAGAAAGAGCAAACGCTGAATTTATCAGACATGTATATTTTTGTTTCGCAATAAAATCTATTTTCCCTCTGTATCTATATATTTAGCGTTTACTTTACAGAAATATACACTACTTTTCTGTTTACATTGGCCGATAACCAATATGTTCCACCTCTGTCCCTATAAGCTTTTATGGTGCATTTTATCATAATTAATAGTAAGTAAGAATTGGGCGCACAATTACCCAGAATAACGAACAGTTTAGTGTTTAACGTGTAGTTACGGGCAAAGTTGCAGAAAAAGGGCCATTCTTAGAGAAAGTAAAATTACAAATATACCTCTCCCTCATCTTCTTTGGGCTCTGATGAATCCTTTGGTGTGCAAGATTGAATTCAAGACAAAAATTTCAGGCACATTTATATTTCAATATGAACACTGTCGCTGACTGAAGAAAACAAAATATTACTGTATGACCACAAAACGTGATAACGCCAGACGGAATTTTCTAAGGAGCCAAAATTCAAAGTATTTATGTTTTATCTCAAATACGTTTTCATTTCAAAATAAAAGCTGTTTGTATGAATTCAAGTGGGGAAATTATCTGGTTAGAGGAAAAAACAATTGTTTACCAATCGAATCAAAGATTACAAAGCAAGTTTCATTCTACGATAAATATATTTCTAGATGGGTTTATTTCCCTTGCTACTGTATATACTTAAAGGCATATTACTATCAACACTTCTAAAACCTATTTGTATATAGCTGTGCCATACATGCGAAGGTATGATAATTTGACTTTGCAACAGGAACGGTCACTATCAACAATTGTCACTATTATAAAACACCTCCCAGATGTGCTTCGATGTCAAACGCCTGTCTTAGCTTTCAATTACCTTCAGTTTCTGAGAGTACTGGAAGGTGAGAGATCTCTCCGGGATCAGCTCCTCATCCTTGGCCTCGGACGGTGTACCATAGTGCAGCGTGGTGAGAGTCTTGGCCAACATGCGACACGTGGTGGTCTTACCCGACCCTGCTGGCCCCACCAGCATGACCGGTTGGCGTGACTGGAGAGCTGTATAAAGCTGCATGATCTGCAATCAGAGATTCAAACAAAGATCAGTCACATTTGTGTCCTTTTGATAATTAGCGAATTACTGTGTTTCATGTTTAGCTATTAGATGCACATTATCTGATAAATGTAACTCCTACTACTGGCGACAATACATCAATTATCTGTGATTATCATTGATTACATGTATTGGATTTGTTGAGTTAAATATTGCATGGAAGAAGGACTCGTAATTGTTGAATGACAATAAAATATATTTATTCTTTGCAAAATTTGTGGCAAAATATTATCGTCATTATCATTATCAACCATTAACTTTTTTATTAAATAAATTCTACTGTGTAAGTTTTTGGTGGTTGTCTTTTTTTTCAAGTTTTATTTATCTATATTTTTAGTGACTACAGAGCACCTTGGATGCATACCTTGCGTTACATTCAGCGTATACAAATAAATCAACAGCTGTTTGAGAAGTTTGTACACTCACACACCAGAAATCTCCGCCTGAGGTTTCTAGTGCTTTTACAGACTGAAGATATGGTGTGAGTGATTTTCACACTGCTCGCATAAAAGCCGAAATGTTTGTCCTATCGGAATGTTCAATTCAAGGTCCCTCAAAATAAACCTAATTTGGGGTATTCAGAAACTTCCTGAACTTCATGCAAATTCCTTGTAATTCTAAAATTAATTTCGGGTATAAAATAAATATAAAACAACATACCATGCTGTTCAAGCTTCAAAACTCAATGGTGCTTTGTGGTTATCATAGAATTTGGCTAATCGCCTTGTACCGTACGGCCCTAAATCCCCATCTCGTTTTGTAGCTTGTACACCATGGTCGGGTCGTTCTATATAATTATTTCACTTTATGATGAATACTGTGCAAATCCGTTTTGAACTGATAGAACATATATCTGCCATGACTCACTGTGTCCACCATGTGCCTATTAGGCTGGAGTCGGTCTTGTGCGAGCTGCTCCTCTACAGCTTTGAGCAGCTCCTTCTTGGGACCGGGCAGTCCGGACTTGGGCCGACTGGACTGAGGGAACACGTCACGCAGAATGCTGTTCATCGCTGCCTCGTCCTCCTGTGACTCGGCCTTGGCAGTGAGAACCATCTTTATAGCCCGGATGACGGCCACCTCGTCAAGGCTAACGTCCAGGAAGGTATCTGTGGAGGAATTCGTGTCTTCTGAACGACGAGAGGGAATATAGTTGAGATTACTACATGTGGATTTACGTCAGTACATATTGATAAAGTTCCCAGCTCCCTACTGCCTTAGACTGAACATTTTAGCACGGGAATTATGAATCTGGATTATTTTCTTTAAAACTGTATTAATCGAAAATTGTGTGAAAACTGTATATATTATCCATTTCTTTCGCTCGTAAATCTAATGAAGAACTCATTTTAGACTTTACATCAACATAGCAACAATGTCTTTATATTCAACTTCTCATTTGGAATCAATATGGATGCAATGAACTTAAATCCTGCTGAAAACACTCTGAAGACTGAACAAGTTACCAAAATTTGCGGTACATGAAATTAGCCAAAAGAGAATTTACAAGGGTAATACTGAACTTAGATTAACACATATCTTACATTATTTTCCTTTATCCAGCTAGATAATAACGTAAATATATCTATGACCATTACTATAATTAGTACTCTATTAGAATTAGAATTCATCATTTGAATTTTAGGGAGAATGAGATGTTATCATTTTGTGTCCCTAACAATAACTGATCACACATTCAATTAGACATCAATGACTCGTGTTCGTTTGTTGAACAAACGGATAAACTAACCTTTGTTTCGCCTCTTCCGCTTATTTTCCCATTGACGGAGCTCCTGGTAGTTAATGTAGGCTATTTTTAAGACGGTAGTTATACATTTCAGGCTGCACTTGTATTGTGGGCGGCGAGGTAACTGGAAAATAATCACTACCGTTTGTGAGTCAAAAATACGCAAGGTCTTAAATCTTTGATATAGGCTTTGATGTTGCGCACCAATCATAACTCTTATTTCTTTTATATGCTAACGCCTAACCATATTTAGATCACACTGCGTGTTCATATAACATCGATTACAGATAGTGAACGTCGTTTCTTTTAAGATTTTACAAGAGTAAATGTCGAGGCTAATAAATTAGAGGTTTCTGTTGCTAGGATATGCTGCCACCTCTTCTAGTCACACACACACACACACACCTGTGAGGTGATGAGTCTAAAGAGCAGGGTGAGTTTCTCAGTGAGCGCCTTGTAGTTGGGGAAGCCGTTACTGTAGAGGAACACTTCTACCACCATCTTCACGTCGGGCTGTACCATGGCACAGGGTCGCATCAGCAGCTGCGGAAGACAAGCACAACTTAATTTAATCTTTAGCGTTTTAATAACTTTTCTTAAGACCAGGCCTGTATCCAATAATTAGATAGAGCAAGCAGAAATTATTTAATTCATTTCTAGAGAGAAGATCCCTTATTTATATAAAAGATTGTTTTCGCTTTAAACAAGGTAGAACGACTGCTGTTGATTATTTATTCATTATTGGCTAGTGTATTTTCTACAGAGAAAGGTCGCTGTCTTAGATCATTTCTGACAGCATACGATACTGATAAAATGCGGGTTATAATAATTTATTTAGACAAGGCGAACAGAGGGCCGACCAGGTAGGACAGAAATGCATTAATCTCTAAATCAAACAATGAATATATATCTGTTACGATGCTCAAAATCTTCATCTGGAGGAGAATGGTATATACTTCAGTGAATGCTATTTTTTCACCGATTAAATACTTGAAACAGTACAACATACTATGAACATACCAATATATTATAGGATCTTGAGACAAAGTATCAGCTATTACAATTTCTTTTAGAAGATTTTTATTTAACCTGGAGTTCTCGGTCTACAGTGTTACACCCCTATCCTCCACCGTCTGCAGTCTCGATGTTCAAAGTTCACCAATGCCAAGATTTTGGGATTCATGGAGTACCATCTCTTATGATAAGGTCCACAGTCACTGGCCACCTACCCACCACAAGCATACATACCCTGAGGTTTTCCGGCACTCTCCACGCCTGTCTGTTGGCGGAGTTGATGGTGAAGAAACAGCCGTAGTTGGCGCTGGCCCTCACCAGATGGCCGTTTAGCAGAATGTTGCCGAGGTACTCCGGTTTATACGGAGCGTAGTTGGGCACAAGATCCGAGAAGTTGGGCTTCTTCTGACGGTGCGCTGTCACATACTCTATACACCAGAAAGGGCATTTGTTACTCAAGGACGCATAGCTACCAAACTCAATATGCTTTATGATATAATTTACAATAAAAATGATCTCAAAGTGTTTCAACATAAAGTCCAATGCATGATTTACAGTAGACTACAGTAATAACAGCCAATGTTGATATCTTCTATATCAATTCACTGTACATACATGTATCTCATAGTTACATTATTTTGAGTGTGACATACTTTAAGAGGGGCCAGACGAGTTATTATAGTTCCTATATTTTGTTATTTCTGACGGAACCTCAACTCAGTCTTCATATTTGTGACAATCATTGGCAACCCTCTGCATCGTTAAGAAAACGTCAGACTTAGAGAAACAAGTGTACCACCATAAATGTACCAAACTATCATACAGCTACCAACCCTAAATACTGGTGATGGAAAACCAGTCACTACAATCTTTCATACACTAGAGTACTTCACTGATACAATAACACTGTATCTATCTATTACATCCATGCAATAGAATAGTATGTTAACTTCCAACAGGATGGTTTCAGTGAAAGAAATTTTTTTTTTAAAATGTTCCCGAACAGTTTGACCTAGCTCCAGTGAAAGATTTTCCCCCCAAATTATATCATGATGGTTCGTAATAATCTTAAATCATAAGAACAAATACAAATGATGTAAAGGATATGAAATGAATTGTTATATCAATTTCAAAGTGAAAGAGCCATCGACTACATACAAAATTGTAAACCAAAGACATATCTTCAAAATATGTTTGTTAAAAATTACAAATCTTTCGCTGGAGTCAGGAAACACACAACAATTAATGTTAGACACATGCTCCTTCACTCTTTTGAATCAGACCCCTAACAAAAAACAAACGGTAATGTTAGCGTTATCGTGCAATTTGGTAAATTACCATTGGTTCGTCCTCTATACTCACGTGCTAGAAAGGGCAGATTATCATATTTGTGACATATCAATGAAAATGTAATTTTCAGTAAAGAAATCAAAACAACGGCATAAAAATTGCGTTTGTATATACTCGAACTTTGTACGTAATTATTGTTATAACGACTTCGCAAACGGCAACAATTAACGGCTTAATTAATGAAAATGCAAGATGCCAAACCTAATGTCATGCCATGTGTAATCTATCAGTCAAATACATTTCTGTGATGGAAAAACTATCAACTTACATCTAAAAATAGATTTGAATGAATGTAGTTGGTGTAATCTGTTTAGAGTGCAAACTATAAAAAATCATAGTCAATCGGTAAATGATGCATAGACATAGTAAACCAATATGTACCGTAGAAAAGCGGTGGCGGGCGATTATTTTTATACATCTCCGAGTCGCGCACATTGATCTCTTTGGCAACAGAATTCCTGCGCTCTTTCTCGGCCACCCAAGTATCCTCGAAGTAGGTGATAAGTCCGTCTTCCTGTACACAAAAGGAATTAACGTTTTTCAGTGTCAAGCGCTTCATAATTTTGGAAAGTTCTAATATTTGAGAACATACTTTTGTGGTAACAAGACAAATGTTGATAACTGGTATTGGAAGATGGGAGAATTGTTTGATTCATCGATGAATAATCTATTTTTCCTCTTGGATGTATAGAATTGTGTTCCGAGATGATCAGATTCAAACTCGTGGTCCCTGATGACTGTAAGACAATGTTCTGTGAACTATCCTCCTGTAATCCGTGCTGCAGTTTACTCATACCGCCTTCTACACTCCTCTCTACCAAAAGTAAAGCAGAGGAGTAATTTCACACAATGACATATATGCAAGTAGAGAATCACAATGCAGGGTGGACAATGTTGAATCATGTTTGATAGCGAAATGCGAGCTTTAGACTTAGAGACTCACGTTGAAGCCGTGAGGCACAGTGGACTGTCGCTCGAGGCATGCGCCGTTGAGAGTGGTGGTGGGCAGTGAATGAAGTGTCGTCAGAGAGTTACGCCGGATCCGCTTGCCGTCCTCCTTACTTCCCCGCCATGGTTTCTGAGAGAAGACATGAACAGACATTAGAGAATACAAGATCAGCATCTGGTTATAACACGGTGAGTTGTCAGTTAAAACGTACATCCTATAGACGACGTGTATTTTATAGTATTCTAGTTTCTTTTCGATTTCTTCAAGGATGTCTCTGGACGATTTTTTTATTCAGTTTTCGGAGCTTATTGTCACTCAAAATATTTATCAGCCATTATTTGAACAAGTATACTATAGAATCTAGACTGAATTGACCATTTCTATGGGGAAAAAATCGAAAGAATAGCCTTGGGAAAACATGGATATCTGAAGCTATTTATAGAGCATTAAGGATTGATTCAAATGATTTCGTGCAGCTATATTTATTTAATGTATCATTACTAGCCAGCATAACATTGCAATCGAGTCATTAATTCTCAACAGTCTTTCTATTAAGTAGTGATAGGACAAGGATACGACGAATACATGTGATGAACATATACCTACAGGACTGTTCTACATTTATATATTCTACATGAGAGTGCGCCATCCGATGTGTTTGAAAATAATTTGATCTATGCACTCACCTTGTAGGCCATATTCAGACGTGACAAATTTACAGGCTAAACACAAAGTCATTACTATAAGCACAAAAGTCAGCCCAGAAAACCATATACGGATTTCAATTATTAAGAGTTACCATTCAGATAAAATTGAAAGTCAAGTAATCGCATAATATGTGCTTTTTATAATGCGAGCTTTCATAGATCAATGCCAGAGCGGGCCTAATTCTGGATACTACTGCCATTTTAAATTCTCACACGAAGTACATGTAATACCGAAGTTGCTAAAAAAAAATTACGACCCCCCCCCCCCCTCCCCCCACCGCCGGGTTTGCCAAGTTTTGAATTCAAGTTTTTGGTTTAATCACGAGGAACTTTCAACGTCATTTGAGGTAATTTGCCTATAATGGAATATTCTGTTTTTTCTATTTTAGGAGAGGTATTATCTCCATATTTTGATTTTTCCTGGCGCCACAGCTTATATGCTGTGAATTCTCTCGCTATCGATTAAAATATCCACTTACGATTATATAAACCACGCTGCCTACTCATGAGGTAAAAAAGCCTGTGGTTGGTTTGTTAAAGAAAGGAGACTTCTACGTACCTTGTCCACCGGCGGCTGGCCGCGGATACCGTACTGGTTATCACTGGAGGCGTTGAGAACTCGCAGCGCGTTACACACATACTCTAACTGTTGTGTGAACACTGACATCAGGCCTGTCAGTGATAAAACAAACCACACTCATCAGAACCTCCTAAATCCCAGTACCATATTCAACCAATCAAATCATCATCCACTGATGCAAAACAACTCGTACAGAATTGGTGAAATACATCTCATTATGAACGTTAATATTTATGATGCTCCAAATGACTGTATTTATTATGATGACCAAAGAATTTTATGATGGTTGATCACTTGAAACTGTTTATGATGATTGAAATGAGGATGTTGTTTGAATTCTGAGGGTTGAACTTGCGATGATGATCTGATTCGATCATCGAAAATTGGAGTATAAAAGAGCTGTTTTTTGAATGTGTATCCATTCTTGGTCCTGAAGAAGGTCCGTAAGGACCGAAACGTTGACCCTTTACTAGAATAAAAGTTATTGTCATTGAATCGCTTGGAGTAGTCTTCTTCATTGAGCCCTCTTGGAGTTCGTCGTTCTTCACCACTTTGGATCTCATTATGAAGCAAGGAATTATTATAGATCTCTCCTGGTGACCGGGAAACAAACCGCTTGAATTTAGGAGACAATCTTTAAGCATAGAACAATGAGTATGTACACCACATGTATGTGGTACCATGTTTCTTTATAAGTAAGTAGATAAGTGTAACGAGGTGGTTTACCTTGTGTCATCCTGTCCGTGTTGTCAAACAGCGTCCAGCAGCCAGACTGGACGGCGCCGCTCAGTAACCGGTTCATGGTGGGCATCGTCAGCGACTCACTCACGTTTAGCACCACCAGGTGGCGCCCCAGTGCCTGCAATAAAAGACAGGGCGGTTACATCCCCAATACACAGTTACATGTATAACTGATTCTATCAGTGCCTTTCGCCGTTGACACACTTCTCAGTACACTTTATAATCACTTTCTTTTAAACCATACTGATGTTCATTTAGAAGCGTGTGTTCCACCGGAATGACCAGATTTTGATTCTGTCAGGCATCCATCAAACATGCCTATAGTGTACAAACCCGGTGCTGCTCAGTAGGCAGCGTAGAACACAGACTTAATCTTCAACCATACATGCTACATTTATATCAATGTAACCAATTCTAAATCTATTGTAGACTTGCCTCTTCTCAGTTACCCTGTCCTTGCTACATACCTCCTGTCGCTTTAAAGTTTCCAACTGCAAACTTAACTGAAAGTGCTCACTCGTTTATCTGGAATTTCATATATAGAATCACACTTGCGTTCTTTCAATCACATATTTAAAATGACCGGTGTCTTGTACAAACGGAGACAGATCACTGTGTAATTCTATGTACAACTACAAAACAAGGAACTACTCATATCACTGCACATACAACATCAAATGCCGAGCATGTATAAAAGCTGTCCTATTACTACGATTCCGAGAATTGCCATAAAACATGTTATCCCTGAATTCATCCAGCAATATAAGAAAAGGCTAATAAGAGATATTAACCTTAGCGAGGTCGGCGATGGTCTCTGACTTGCCGGTGCAGGGAGGGCCGGTGAGAGCCCCGCATTGGAAGGCGTTCAGGGCGGTGGTCAGGCCGAGGTAGGCCCGCTCTGTTAACGGTGTAAACGCCAGGCGCGGAGTGGGACCCAGGTACTCACAGTCATAGGCGAACGTAGACCCCATCTGAGAGACGACACATTTACCAAACTGGTAGCCCTGTTGCACCATGGACATGTTACGGCCCAGAGCCAAGTCATCTGCAAAGCAAGAAGGTGTTATACATCAGCCAATATCAAGTAGAGCATTTTCTTGTGAGATTGTCTGTACATCCTCTTTTGCAGGTGAAGTAAATGATGATGGTAAGTGATGATGGGATTTAACCGAAAAAGAGCAATTATATAGGACGACCTGACCATGCTGTACAAGCTACAAAACAAGATGGGAATTGAGGTCTGTTTGGAACAAGGTGTTGAAGCAAGTGTTCCACCAAATTCTCCTGGGCCTCTCGCAATTCATTGATTTGATGAAATGGAGACAATTGCAACGAAACACCTGTGCAAGTTTTTCCTGTAAAGTGGTTGTCTCCTTTTCTGATTATATTAAAAAAAAGGATAAATTTCAGATAAGGTAAAGAAGAATTGGGAGAGAGGGGCATACCTCTAGCACGGAATTCGGAGGCGCGCCTTCCGGCCCGCGCAGCGGTAGGCGGATTGGACCGCTCGCGCTCCTCGTCAGCAATGTCCACCTCACTCTTAGCCCGCAGAACAGTGTTGATCTCCATGTGGTACTTGAGCACTTTAATCCAGTCGTAGCCGCCATCTGACAGGTTGTCGTTCAATAGCAGGTCTGTAAGGAGAGTAGAGACACTGACAATTACCACCTGAATCTCTTACCTACTGTTAAAAACTAGAAGCTCCAAATGAATATTTGGCAGCAATTTTCCCGGAAGTACGCAATATTGGCAAATCACATCCTAATAAAAATCTCTTACATTTTTTTCATTATTCATATCTCAAGGTGTGTTTTATGTTTACTTAAACACAAATCAAAGACGTCATATAGACTTCTTCGTTTCTATGTTGGAGGAGGAGATTCAAATGACAATCCCTTAGCATGATTCTTCACTTCTACTTTATACTTACATTTTCTATAGAACTAATTGTTCCTAACAGCAAAAATTTACGTGATAGAAAGAATAAGTCCAATCAACCTACATAGTACATGTATCTGAAAACTTATCTAATTTTGTAGGTAGAAAATGCACATCTGACGTTTTTGCATTCATAATAAAGCAAGGTAGTCTTTTTTTAATTGAGATAGTAGAGTGACACGTACTGTCGATGACGTCACGGTGGTGGAGGCCCTGGCTGACAAGGCACGTGAGCAGCACGTGCACACGTTGACGCATCTCTGACGTCTGACAGTTGTACGAGTTCTCCTGTAGCACCTTGACGTACTGCTCCAGGCGTGATGTCAGACTCAGCCTGGTTAACACAAAAAAAGACAAGGGTTCAGCTTTTACAGTGTATAAGGCACAGATTTACTATAAGAGGCTAGTGTTATTGCCTCTATTGTCACTTTAACCTATACATTAGTTGTAATGATTCTCAACATGATAAAAAAAAGAAGTTTTTAATCAATTCTTATGGTCAGCAAGCTCGGTGGCCAAGTGGTAGGGGTGTTCGCCTCGAGCATGGGAGGTCGTGGGTTCAAACCCCGGTCGGGTCATACCAAAGACTTACACAAAAATGGTACCTACTGCCCATTCGGATAACACCCGCCATTAGGATGAGGAGTAGGGGGTCTAGGGCCCGAGTGGAAGAACGGCTACATAGCCGAATTCGGTGATTGTGTTGTAACACAATATCCCTTTTAAAAATTGCTATAAAAAAAAAAAGTATACCAGGTTCCGATGTGGATGCACAGTTGGTTTCACATGTACTTCAGACGACTTAAAGCTTAATCCCTAGTGCACAACCATTAACAATCTGTATTAGCGCAAGAGTTACACGAGCGTGATGTTCCGTCTTCTTTTCTATGATTAATCACTGTTACAATTTTCTTGTCCCAACAATTCCTGTAACCGCCATACTGTTTAGGTGCTGGATATGCTTGTCCATATAAAGATCATATTGACATTCTAGACAAATACCAGCAAAAGAATACGCCAGTGATTGAAATGACTTGGCTTTACCTTCCTCCCTCCTAAAAAGAAAAATTGAATTTAATAAAAAAGAAAAACTAAAAAAACATCAGTGCGGCAGTGCTGGGTACTGACCTGAGCCGGCGGAGCTCCTCGGCGTCCTGCTTCTCGAGCGCCCAGAAGACCTGGCGCTCCCAGAGGATGGCCTCCGCGTTGAGCACGCACTGACTCGGGAAGCGCAGCAGCCAGTGGTTGAAGGAGCGGCGGATCTGCGCCGCCGCCTCCTCCGCCGCTCGCCCCGTCTGAGGGGCGGCGTTCTCTATAGTCTCCAGCTCCTCCAGGATCTGGTTGGGCTGTCCCAGTGCTGGAATGGATTTATTGTATATATATATACAAGGATGTCCGTTGGGTTTATAAGAAATTAGAGGAACTATTTTTCATGTGGAATTAACTGCTTCAGAGTGACTGAAAAAGCATAAGAAATACACCGTTGTTGTCCATGGGTTTGGGCTGAGGTGTCTGGGGAGGTTTGAAGCACTGTTCATTGATGTGACTGAGGCTCAATCTATCTAGTTACTAGCGATATGAGCAATACCGGATACGATTTAAGAGAAAAATGCAGTTTTCAGCTTAGACGTCAGCAGCACCCGTACAGTCGCTGCATGCTGTTAGTCACGGGATGGGCCTGTGAGTTTGTACACTTTAAGCATGTTCGGCAGATGCCTAACAGAATCAAATCCCAGCCTATCCAGTAGAACACACCCTTTATAAAGGTGAGTTAAAGTTAAAGATAACCCTGTAACCGATGAAGGTTTAAGAAGAAGTAATATAGAGGAAACCCATGAAAGTTTAGGGCCTGATCCCGTATCCCATAGAGTTTGAATCACATAGTAATTCACAAGGCGAAGCCGCGTGAATAACTAAGTGATTTAAATGAGATGGGATCGAGCTCTGACCCTAAACTAGAATGAGGTTCTGAATTTATCTCACCCTTAATATTGACTAATGGGTTAACATTTGTGACATTATCCCCCATTGGATATTTTTCCTAAATATCTAATGGGCGTTAGATACGAGTTCCCAATGTTAAGTCTATGGAGAAAAAATATTAAGGGTGAGATAAGGGTTAAGAATACTTAAAGCGTCTGACCTTCCTCCAGGCGGGCCTGCACACACGCCTCGAGCACGGTGTTGACGGTGGTCTTCATGTACGTCTCCAGGGTGGCCATCCAGCGGGCAGCAGAGGGCAGCGCCTCCAGGCGGTCAAACAGCGGCAGCATCTCGCCCAGCTCTCCGTGCAGCATGGTCACCTCCAGCTTGTGGGCTACGAGCAGAGGACTTCTATATGTACATACAGCACCATCAAGTTTTTTTTCTTACAGTTATAGCAAGCTATGTGTCGTTTTTGAACTTATAAGGATGAGTTGGCCCACACCTGTGTTAAATCCAATAATAGCTCAGGCCATAGCATCAAACCTCAATCCATATGATGTCGACGAAGAAGAGTCAGTTAGCCCAAAAGCTGACCAAATCAAATTCGCTGCTATTGCTACCCAAACCAGCGAGGCAGCCAAAAGTGATTACTTTTCGGAGACCCTCCGACACCTGCAACTTGATAAACGCCATTTTGAATTTATCATACATACTGAAGCTAATTAGCCTTCCCTGAAAAAGATCCCATAGAGTGAAATCGAACCTAAAAAAAACCCACAGAAGTGGGCAGATCGCCTCTCTTCATTAGACTGGATGTGTTTGACATAACTGAGAGTCCAATACGTATACATCGTGGAACAAGGTTCCCACAATAATGACCACCTGCGTCATGAACCAAGTGCGTAGTAGTAGAGCGAAGATACTGAATACCAACCCAGCTACAGCGACTCAACTTGTGGTAATACATACATGTATATAGTAATTATATCCATACTAGTAAACCGCTAGTGGACACCTTTAAAAGAAAGCACTAGTGTTGCTTGATCACTCTTGCTGGCCTGTATGACGCCATCAGATTCTGGCAAACTCCATTGGGGTTCACGCTAGTGCGTTATTGATTAGCGCAGAGGCCATTACCCCCTATACGATTCTGGAACATGGATGAACCTTTTCTGAGAAAAAAGAACAATCTTTTGTCTCAGGCGAGATATCGGTGCAGCAGATTTGGCCAGAGTGGCATACCCCTAAAGAGAGATGCCTACGACTGGTCCCAACCCCACCCTGCGCTGGGGAGGCCCTTTTGTCCCAAAGTACAAGAGAATGTTCCGAAATCTCTAGAGACAATTTTATCGACATGTAAACTTTGTCTCAGACAGCAGACTTTAAGAAATACCCCCGTTGTGTGGTCGATTTCTACCGAAAAATTGTCTCTGGGGATGGAGAAAATCATTTGGTTATGACACACAAGGATTAAGGGTTCGTCTGAGAGAAACTCCCCTGAAGACAGGTACAGCCATTGGCGGGAGTGTTTTCAGTCACATGTACTCAACCTCAAACACTCCTTAAAACCCAATCATTCACAGCCCCACCTGAGACACCTCCTCACCCTCAGACACAACCTCAACCTGAGACACCTACTCTCCCTCAAACACAAACTCAACCTCAGACACCTCCTTACACTCAGACATGCACTCAATCTTAGATATAGACCTCAACCTCAGACACATCCTCAACCTCAGACACATCCTCAACCTCAGACACATCCTCAACCTCAGACACACCTTTACCGTCAACCTCAGATACACCCTCACCGACAGACACATCCGTAACCTCAGACAAATCCTCAACCTCAGACACACTCACCCTCAGACAACTCCTCAACCTCAGACCCATCCTCATCCTCAAACATACTCTCACCCTCAGACACACCTTCACCCTCAGTCTAACCATCACCCTCAACTTCAATTCAATTAGATATTCTCTGGGGAAAAAAGGAAGGTACGGGCCGCGGAAGATTCGATGTCTCAGACAAAATCCAAATTATGTCACCCAGTGTGCACTGAATTGTCTGAGACTAACTTTGCCACCCACTCTCCAGTATCCCGCTATGAGACTGGACACCCCATTTCGTTTGCTTATGACAAACTTAGGACAACGGAGCTAAGAAACTTAGTCGTATAGTCGGTAATGGCCTTATGGTGTTATATAAATATGATGATTACTATCTTAAAGCAAATGTAGTGTTTTATAGCTGAAAAATAAGGTGTGGAACTGAACGGTGAGGGTGTTCTCCTTTAGGAAATATGATTAAGTTTACGTCTGTACCACATCAGTTTTTGAAGAGAAGGATGCTATACTAATGTTTGCTATATCTACAGCCATATATAGAAATGTTTGATAGTGAATTTAAAAAAAGGTATTGATATTTACCCTATATGGCCAAAATTATAGACAACAAAGTTTATTGATGATGCTTTATACGCCCTATCATATATACACCATTGAATTTGAAGATCTCATTCACATTGTCAAGGAATAAGAATCAACAATACATTTGATGGCTAAGCCTATGGTATGACTTTCGAATCTATGTTTTTCCCTTATATTTGATGTACTGGTGTTAACAGGTTCCCTGCTTAAATAGCTTATTAAGATGATTGGTATCTGTTATCAGTAAATTACATCGCAGCAAATAGAATTTAATGCTGGCAAAGCAATCATGGCGGACTATAATACCTTACACGCTAATTAATCGGACATATCTCTGGATTACAAAGCTAAAGGCTACTAATAGTTTCTTAAGCTCATTCAATCATTTTCTATTGGTGAATAAATTGATAGAGATGCAGTAATCGGCTGATTGAACTACATGTACACTATATCGATTAAACCAAGCGTAGACATCAATGACAATACAATGAACGACACACAAAAGAGAAACTATTAAATAGTGTTCACAGTAAAGCTATTTCCTTTCTATTAATTAGGACATGGATGGCTATGGTCCCTCCTCCCAGCTTGTATTTACAGGGCAAATTTGTGCATACTCTTTTTTCGTCATTAGGTATATTTTTGATTAATGCTGTTATTGATCATGTAATTTGTTATTATCTGCATTTTATTTCTTACTAAAGTACGCATAAAACTGCACTATCATCGTCAGCATACTAGTTAACTTTATGAGTAAGCGACATGTACAACAATAATCAACTGTGCATTTTAAACATTTCATTCTGTGTGCCTCACCAACTAAAGAATGGTTCTCTTTCTTGAAAGCAGATTTTTGTGCTGAAAGATGAAATTCGCCTGTGATCATAACTTAGCTACAGGACATTCATGTAGTATACAGTCATTGACATAATTAGGTTACATTTGATGTAAAAAGAATAAGGTAACTAAATTGACGTTTTTGAAGGTAGCGTTAAGATTGACACCGAAGGCATTTGAACATGGTTAATAGTTAAATGCAAAGCAATGTATGTTACTGCACAATTGCTAAGCGTCTGACTAAATGTAATTATGAGGTCCTCTAGAACCGTCGACTAATTTTAGGCAGACTGTATCAAACACTGCATGCACTTCATGGATGCCGTTCAGGTTGTATATATAAGGAAACGAAGTGTAATGTTTCCGAAACGCAAAAAGGGACGTCGATATATTCATTGAAAACATACATACATATTACAGACATTACAAACATATTACAGGTACCATGATAAATGACAAAAGTTATACTTCCGGTCTCTTCAAAGATATTTCATTCCGATCATTTGTAAGAAGACTGTTCTCACTAAATGGGAGTACACTCATTATACGGCGGGGAATGGCGGGGGTGTCCATGATAAAATTCCATGTTTAACATCCAAAGGCAATTTGTGTTAGAATGGGTCAGTTGGGGTCAGGGAAGAAAGTGGAAATATTTTCATGTCGATTTTCTGCTTCAAAGAGATATGTCCTTGACGGTCATGGTATGGGGCTGAGGGTCTGTGGGGAGGTTTAAACCACTGTTTTATTGGCAGGGATGTCAGTTGGGGTCAGAAAAAAACAAGGAAATATTTTTCCTGACAATACAGGGTTAGAATTATATATACACCAAAAAGACCTGAACTATAGTAGATATAAATAACATTATCACTACAGAACATGGGTCTGGACACAGATTCTTTGGCGAATCATGAGTTACGGCTGATTTGAGAATTCAATAGTTGATATGTTTATTTGACACAAGAAAAAGGATCTCTTATTCCAAAAATAAAAAACACGGAATTCCGCGGAAACAAGGAAAACTGACATCCCTGTATTGGCGTGAATGAGCCTATTTCAATATCATTTTTCGTTGAAAAGAAATTACATATACTGAATATGGAAAAGTGGATTTCCACGGAAAAATGGAAAACTGACATCTCTTTTGAAGGCATTACTATAAGAGAGAGTGTGAATTGGCCCTCCGGGAGAACTTACCGTTAAGCTCGTAGTCCAGCGCAGTGTTTAGCGCCGTCTCCTGGTTGGGGAGAGCGAAGGTGAGGGACTTGATGCCCGTAAAACACTTGTGGACGAAAGGCATGAGGGCGCGCGGGTTACGACTGATGGCGAGCAGCTCCGCCATCTCTGAGTTACTCAGGAAGTAGAGCCGAGTGAACTGGTTCCGTGCGTCGTCTATCACACTGTCCAGGTGTTTCAGGATCTCCTCCTACAACGGGTTCACTTTCTCATTTACTTGAAGCATCGCCAATATATCAAAACAGACAATAGTAGACAATGTTAAAGGATAGGTATAGTGGGTTACATTTTCTGTACAATAGTCATAATTGAAACACTTTGAAATAGCTTGAGAAGTAAACCTGAGGTCGGAAGTCATACTGGATGGCTTCGAAATTTTAAATTAGACATTTTCAGATTGCCCATGGCTACTTATTAGATACGACAAGTTAATTTGTATCCGAACAAAATATAGGTCAAGGCATGCTCTCATTCAAAAATTTCAACTTAAATTCCTTTTCCAATCCTGATGTTTCGGCATGTCAACAACAATTCATTTACCACAACTGTAATATCTAAAAGTACCTTGACTTCTTACCTACGTCCTTCTTCCCAACTGCCTTGGGAATCTCAGATGGTAACAAGAGGTAAGTGTGCATTATCAAATAGAAATATTGGCCTTTAAAGACCAAATGAGCAGGTGGACGCCTTTAAAACTCAATAAAATACAGTTCAAAGGTCTGCCAGTAATTGATAACTATGATAACAAGGCAGCCTCCCGGGAGGGAGGGAGGGAGGGAGGGAGGGAGGGAGGGAGGGAGGGAGGGAGGGAGGGAGGGAGGGAGGGAGGGAGGGAGGGAGGGAGGGAGGGAGGGAGGGAGGGAGGGAGGGAGGGAGGGAGGGAGGGAGGGAGGGGTGGATGGAGGGAGGGAAGGATGGAAGGATGGAAGGAGGGAGGGAGGGGTGGATGGAGGGAGGGAGGGAGGGAGGGAGGGAGGGAGGGAGGGAGGGAGGGAGGGAGGGAGGGAGGGAGGGAGGGAGGGAGGGAGGGAGGGAGGGAGGGAGGGAGGGAGGGAGGGAGGGAGGGAGGGAGGGAGGGAGGGAGGGAGGGAGGGAGGGAGGGAGGGAGGGAGGGAGGGAGGGAGGGAGGGAGGGAGGGAGGGAGGGAGGGAGGGAGGGAGGGAGGGAGGGAGGGAGGGAGGGAGGGAGGGAGGGAGGGAGGGAGGGAGGGAGGGAGGGAGGGAGGGAGGGAGGGAGGGAGGGAGGGAGGGAGGGAGGGAGGGAGGGAGGGAGGGAGGGAGGGAGGGAGGGAGGGAGGGAGGGAGGGAGGGAGGGAGGGAGGGAGGGAGGGAGGGAGGGAGGGAGGGAGGGAGGGAGGGAGGTTTCACCTTAATGGATGAGTGCACACAGACCTTCCCTCTGACCATGTGGCTCAAACTAGGGGGAAAATCTCTATTCTTATGTACACCAATAAGGTAGGTCAAGCCAATATCTGGTGGTATGCTGATATTGCAAATAACTTTAAAACCAATATCATTTGACTGGGTCTTGACTGATTCCTACAACAAAGTTATGAACCATTTTGACTTCTATTTGTGTGTAAATATCCTGAATAAACCATCCACTCATACACCTGCTACCTCCCATTATGAGATTTAGATAAAATACATGATAGTACATCAAATATGTATTTTACCTAAATAATGCCACTTCCTAGAGTGTAAGCAACTGTCAGTGCCACTTATGGAGATGGTGAATGCTACACCAAAGCTGAATGTAAATCAATATTGAGTAAATATGTGTTTGATTATGCCAATTTCACCCCCCCCCCCCCCCACTTTTAACAAATACTTGAATATCTCAGCAAATATAAAATCTACCTTGAAAATTCCACTTCCTAGAACCTACTGTTTTTTATTCTCTTTCAAATGAGGCATATCATATTATGATTAAACCAGTTTTACAGGTAGAAATATGTCCATAAAGGAGTTCTTAAAAAATGGACCTGTGACTACAAAGGTTCCCCCCCCCCCCAACTGAAATCTCTTTTTTCTGAAAATCCATGTCAAAATACTAAATACTAAAACTGTAAGATATTGTATGGCCATAAAACCTTCTGTCCAAAACAGAAATCATATTCCTATCTCTACTTAGTGAGCTATAAAAAAGCAAAAATTGTGGTCAGGTTGCCTAGTGAGTTTACAAGCATGTGTACTACAGTAGGCTATAGCCATAACCTAAAGACCAACCATCCACCTACTAATAAAGACATGAGCAGGTGTTTTGGGTTTGTCTTTTTTTTCTTCTTTTCTTTTTTAAAGGAAACAAACACATGGTACAACAGTAAACTGATCAAGGATTTTTTACGTTTTGTCTCCGTTTATGAAAAGCTTAGGTATAAACCAATGAAAAGTGGGTGCAGACTCTAGTTGTGTGGCGAGAAGGGCACTAGTCAGAAGGGAGAGACTATGTGATGTGTGGCATACCTCAGTGATGACGAGCTCGGCGAGCATCCTCCTGAGGCGCTCACCCTGTAAGACACGGTAACCCTTCTCCCCGCGCGCCCGCGTCATGATCGACGTGAACTTGGGGTCTAGGACCACCAGCTGCATGAATTCCTGCACAGAGAATATAAAACAGTGGTTAGTGATATTTTAGAGTCAACGGACACGGGGATTCCTTTTTAATTTTCGTTCCTCTTTAATGTACAATCAGCAATGAAAGTTGGGACTGAGGAAGGAATCGGAAATTAAAAACATTTACAAAAAAACAAGAGCTAAGTGTGCATTTTAAAGGTAGAAATATTGGCTTTAAAGACCAAATTAGCAGGTCGACACATTTCATACTCAAAACAGTTCAAAGATCTGCCAATATCTGGTAGTAAATAATATTGCAAATTATTTTATAAACCAATATCATTTTAATGGGTCTTGCCACTTATGGAGATGTTACATTAATTGAATGTAAATCGATATTGAGGAAACATCTGTTTGAGTATGCCCATTCACCCCCCAACCCCACCCCCCACTTTTAACAAATACTTGAATATCTCTGTAAATATAAAATCTACTTACATAATTCCACTTCCTAGCACCTACGGTCTTATATTCTTTTTCAAATGAGAAATATCATATTATGATTCAACCAGTTAAAGGGGTAAAAATATGTCCATAAAGGAGTTCTTAGAAAAGGAACTGTGACTACCAAAGTTCCTCCCCACCCCCCAACTGTATTCACTTTTTTTTAGATCCTTGCCAAAATACTAAATATCAAAACCGTAAGGCCTTGTATCACCATAAAACCTTCTTTCCAAAACAGAAATCATATTCCTATCTGTACTTAGTGAGCTATAAAAGCAAAAATGTGGTCAGGTTGCCTAATAACTCTACAAGTAGTGTACTATAGTAGGCTATAGCCATAACCTACTTTATATTCCTACCTGACACACTCCGACACAGAATTTTTCAACTTTCAATACGGCTACGTTGTGGAAATTTTGTGTTGCACTCTGACATGTAACGACACAAAATTACTCAACCTTCCGATACGGCTACAATGCGGGAATCTTATGTAGTAGACACACTGTAGCCGTCCCACAGTGTGTCATAAGCAGTAGGTGAGGGCCCTTACGGTGAATTTGGAGTGGACATCTTGGAAGCTGGAAGCCTGGCTTTCGAGACGGCGGTACAGGTCGGGCTCGTCAAAGATCTTCAACAGGTAGAGCCACTTGGTCTGCACCTGCTGCCACAAGTCGATCACCTCCTCAGCCTCCTGCAGAGACTCTGCCCACTGCTCGGCCTCCACCTTGTGTTCCACCAGATAGGGCGAGGACAGCATCATCTGTAGCGCCACCTGGCTGTCCTGTGAGACGGAAAGTACGTATCACAAACTGATCCAATGTCGTGTGTGTGTGTGCAGGTTGTATGTATTGAGTTAATCTAGCTAGTTTGGTCTTTTACTGTAAACAGAAAGTTCAATGCCACATGACAATGAGTATAGTATAAACTACTTTTCAAAATTTGTTTGTCTTCTGGCATCGAATGATACTGCAAATCAACGTTACTATATTTACCTCATACCCCTAATAAAGCGAACATCAAGACACATATTGTAAGAAAAGGAACTATCTCGCTATTGTTTATTGAGTGGAACTTTGGTGTTTGTTTGTTTGGTTTGATTTTACGTCCAGTCAACCATTATAGGTCCTTTCCGGACTTTCTCAAGGTTCTTTTACACCACTAGGGTGGTGATCGAATCTATGTGATGAATTCAGGTAGAAATCTCACCCCTACACATTTACCGAGGTGAGAGTTCTTTTACTTCCCACACCACATAGACATGGTATGAACTTTGGTGTAGTGCTGAGCATAACATGGGGAACAATTCAAACACATAACAATATTTCGAACCTTAATACTTCTGCAATCTTGTCTCTGGGCCGATAATGATTTATAATCTCAAGTTTCACTAGCAGCTTACACATACTTATAAATGTAGTGCCATCAACTGCCTGTCCGAACCACCTCCGAACCTTGTACTTAGCTTACGGTGAGGGAATAGATGGAGTACAGGTTAATGGTTTAGATGTTGGTATTAATGTATGTACAGTGTACATGAGACCTACGGGCTTACCTCCAGTAGATACTTAAGTTCTTCCACTTCGATAAGTACGTAGAGGTCCTCTTTGCCAACACTCAAACGCCTTGAAGGAACTGAGGATTTGTTCTCACGGTTGTTCCTCTTTTTCTTGTCAGTGCCTCGATTCGAGTCTTCTGCAGGAGATCGGTTGTAAGGACACTTTCATTCAAATGTTTTAGTTTCAGTTAACAACGGTGCTTCGAACTTCTAAGAGAAGAACAAAGTCTGTCAAAGCACTAAAATAAATTCTAAACATCTCAAATGACAAATCTCAATTGACAAATTCTCAATCTATTGACAGTCATTTCAAACAACTGTGCATACCCTTAACTGTCGTCGGTGGTGGAAGACCATAGAAAAGCTCACCCCACCCACAGCACCCCTCGCTATACTGCCCCATCTATATAAATTTGACATCCTAGTTTCCATCACATCAGGCCTGATCAATCGCAGGTGTAATACAGGTGTAACTCAGGTCATTCATTATGTGCCCACAGAATCTCGCCCTTTGAAACACCCCACTAGCTCACCACGGTAGACGCTGTCGGGGATGTGCTTGGCCACCTTGAAGGACTTCTCCTGCCACATCCGCTGTAACTTGATGAGCTGCTGCTCCACGGCGAACTCAGACAGTGCAGCCTGGTGCACGGAGCGGATCATGGCCGCGTGGCTCGCCAGGCTGTAGGCCAGCAGCTCGTGCACCACGAACTGGTGGCTGGAGTCGTACGGCTCCCCCATGTTGGTGAAGATCACCTTCCAGTGTCTCTCCTGTTCAAATAATATATAGCTCAACTGTGTGTGTAGAAGTACACCAACCACAACCCAGTAGAATCTGGTCAGTATGATTTTATCAACCCTTCATGGTACATGATGTTTTTTGGGATTATTTATGCCTCAGGCTACTTTTAGGCACTTTTTTTGTTTTTGTTGCTATTACTTTTTTAAATACATATACATTGATTATATATAGGCGGTGCCTCGAATAAGATTTTTAAATCTTGGGATTATTTATGCCTCAGGCTACTTTTAGGCACTTTTTTTGTTTTTGTTGCTATTACTTTTTTAAATACATATACATTGATTATATATAGGTGGTGCCTCGAATAAGATTTTTAAATCATTAGAACTTTTAATTTGACAGGCGCTAAGAATCCAAATGCGTACATTTTTCATACGTTTTCCATATAGAAAGACGTGGTATCAAGTAGACTTACAGGGCAGTCGCGTCAAGAAATTCACCCAAGAGTTAATCAACATCCTATGAATCATACCTACTCCTTCCTTGAATCATTTGTGAAAGACGACCTACACTGAGAGAAACAAACGTGCAGTGGTAGACAGAGAACCACAACGATCCTCATCTGACAATTCTCTCATCACCATTAAAAAGACAGTCTTACCTTAAGAGCCACACTTGACAGTCTGTGCAGGAGCGGCAAGTCTCCGCGGAACTCTTGTAGGTGGCGGTAGAGGAAGGTGAGCACAGCGTCCCCTAGTGGCAGGTGCCCCTTGAGCTGGCCGGCCACTCCGACCCACTCTGTCACCTTGTCCATGGCCTTCCGCACGTTCAGCTGACAACAAACACGTCGCATTTAGTCAACTAGACAAACATGTATAGTGACAACATCAAATAGCATCCAAGGAGCGAAATAGAATGCAAAAGGTCCAATATGAGTTGATGTTTATCATCATAACATTCTTTTGAAAAATTTGTATAATAATGTTCACAGCAATATTTTCCCAATACATTTTGAATAGAATACCTTTTTAAAGAACTGGTTTTTCCAGTCATGGATCGTCTGGGTGGCCACCTCAACGTACTTCCACAGCTCAATGCGGAGACTCATCTCAAGTGACATGGACTTCACAAACTCCAGGTCGTATGGCTCTCCTGTGATGGCTTCTTTCCACTTGCTTGCTTGCTGCATCTGAGTGTATGTCTCGGAAAATTTACTCCGAACCTGAAGAAGAAGGTATGTCGATGGAACTTTACAAGCCAAATTCTGTATCCTATACCTTGGCAGTAATGAATGACTAAAATGTATATAGAATCTCAACGGGCGAGGGGGTTTAACCATGATTCAGTAGTTGAATATGTACACATACTTGTATCTACACATGTATATACATTTATCAATAGAGGATGTTAATCATTTCGCTGCATTGGAAAACAGACAAGGAGCATGCAGGAAATGGACTGCACCTCTCGTAGATTTCAAATGAGGAAACCTAAAAAAAGACATACAAATAAGAATAAAGGTGTAACAAGCAGGTCCAGAAGGTTGAGAAAATTAGTTCCCAGAACCAGTATACTGGATTCAATAAGATAGTAGGACCGACCTATGTGTGTAGCAGTAGCATATTGGATTGAGTAAAGTTTTTTCTCACTTGGGCCAGGTGCTTGATCATCTGCGTCGGGTTGTTATTAGGATCCAATACTCGGCCTGTTGTCGCCTCCTTACAGAGAACACGAACCTCCTCCTCCAAACGCTGTAAACAGTAGGTACCAGTAGTAAACACAATATTGATATACATGTACAATGAAGATCAGGCCTGCTATTTATACACGATTTTGTCCCCTGACATTTTCTAGTCTTGTACCTAAAAGTGACGTCCGTCACAAAAATTCTGACGAAATAAATTTGCGACAGACTTAGTATGTAAACGTATTTTTGAACAAACAAAACTGGGTATTGGATACCTCAGTGTTCGAAATCATGCAAAATGTGTATAAAGAAATATCAGAAATTCAAAGTTTGAGGAAGCTGAAACTGTAAAGTATAGACCTAGATGAGAATAAAACTACTTGCAGAAAGATAAATTAACAAATAAACATGTTCTGTCATCTAGTCATTACAATATTAAAAAAAAATGAAACAGGAAAAACTGACAACATCGTTACATGATACTTTGGTAACAGTCCCATTCAAACAACGAAGCAGAATATACCACATTCTTGTCAGGAAAGCATCAGTGTCAACCAAGCAAGTTGTTGTGTAAGCCAACTCCCGCACCTGACCCTTAAATCTACGTTTTAATGTCCCCTTCCACCTGTATTTTTCACGGCAAGGATCTCTTAGCTCAACTATATTTTTTTTGGTAAATAATCAGAACTCTGTCACTTCCAAGTACGATAGTTCAACACTAAGAGTGTCACGCTGTGCCAGATGGCAGCTTCCTAAATGAAAAGTATATATGAAGGGTATGAAGGAAAGATTCCAGTGGACTCAACACAAACCTTACGTAGTGGAAAATGGAGGACCTCTCTGGAAACACCATCATTTTAAGCATAACTTAAAATGCAATCAGAGATGCTCATCAAAAGGCCAATAAACCTTAGAGTTTTCTTTTGCACGTATATCAGAATAGCGGTAGAAAAGTTGAAGGGAAAGATTTCTAACGACTAAATTGCTAATGAGCACTCTGAAAATGTTTCTATTACTTGGAAGTGCAAAAACCTGTCAAATCGGTAACACCTGGAAACGTTTCCCAAGATCCAACATGCGAGAACATTAGAAAATGGAAAGTTAAAGCTGTTTCAACGCGTCGATTCTTACCCAGTAATCATTCTGTGGAGTGGAAAAAATAGTCTGTAGTTTCAATGCAGATCACTCTATGAAGACTATTAACAACCGCCGTGGCTAGATCACTGGTTCAGGGGTCATACAGCCATTTCATGAAAAAAATAAAGGTTTAAAGGCCCTCTTTGAAAAAATAAAGGCTCTCAGCGGAAAAATAAAGGTTTTAACATTAAAAAATAAGTCCATTTGTATGCAATAATATTGTGGTGAGCTCTTCAGTGGGTGTGCCTCTGACACCCCGTAGGCACCTCCAGACATCCGGAGAGGGCTCCAGAGTGTTGTGTCGGTGATGCTCTGTGAGCCAACCAGGTGGTGCCATGGTCCCAACAGTGATGTCAGAGGGTTTCCAGACAGCTGACCATAACAGTCTCTGTACACCCTCTGGATGTCAGTTCGTCTCTAGAGTAGGCTTGAAGACCTCCATAGTTCACTTAATTTTCTACTTTGGTAGACAAATATTATACAGGGTTCCCACAGTGTTCCTGATTAAAAAATTCTTTTAATTTTCCATTATTTGTCCAAGTCATTTCCCAGATTTCCAGGTATCTGGTAAGACCTTTGATGGAAATTTAAAAAATATGCCCTCACATCATCCATCATAGGCTTTTATATATAACTGTCTTTATCAGGTATGATAATGGCATTTTGGCTTTTTAAAAATTAGATGAATGGGCAGCATTATGGTGGCTGGCATAAAGGTTTGCAGTGTAGGCTGGGGGAGTCCTCTTGTTAGGGCCCAGGGGGCAAAGTCCCACAAGCTAGAATTTTAATTATTTCTAGAGTGTCCTTTCTAAGTGTTCTAAGTGTTCCCTTTTGACTAATTTTAATGATGGAAATGTGCACAAATTAAAAAATGTAGCCATTTAGACAGAGTAACAGACCCCCAAAACATTTTCTCACCAGATCTACACTTATATCAAGAAAGGCCCAGGTGGCTGAAAAATCAGAGAAATTTGCTGAAAGACTATCATGCCTGCTTTGTTCTGGGATCTTTGAAGAAAATGAAGATTTATAGTCTCTGGCAGAATCCCTGTTCATAATTTTATTGGATTCAATCACATATAATGAGGATGCACAGATGAGACTAGCAAATCGGAAAAAAATAAATGAAAATTAGGTTTTTGTTGCTGCTTAGGCCTTAAAAATACCCAGGAATAGTGCCTTGTTTGGGGGTCCAGGGGGCTATCCCCCCTGGAAGCTTCTGCATTTTGAGATAGTCTAAGTGAATTCCTGGCATCAGCTGAAAGCTATAATTGTCAGAATTGTGAAAATATTGCTCACCTTCTTTCAGGTATTCACTTTGAACCCCCACCCTTAAACAAAAAATTTCCTCAGAATTACATCAATCTCATGAATGACCATTGGCATGTCAAAAACATCCTGAATTTCTGAAATGTTCAGGAAAGTCTTATGCCTGAGTATGTCTGGTTGTAATTATCAGAATTTAAGATGTGGCAAAAAAAAACCTTTTGACAAAGCCCCCCACAAAAAAAAAATCATGCTAAATTAATCAGCCTTATTTGTATCTTTCTCTCTGAGGTCTCAGGGGTGTTTCTGATTTAGTATAAAAATACTGACTCCTCTGATCAATTTTTCTAGTTACCTCACAGATATGCTAACACGTTAAGGTGGGTGCCCAATGCCAAAAACTTGACAAAAAAATATCTGTGTTGGAAAGTCTCTGTCAGAATGTGTCATAAAGCCTTGATGGAGTGTGGCGCAATGGGTTTGGCAGGAAATGAAAGATTGCCATGGTACGGACACACTCCAACACCACCAGCTCACTTGGAGGACTTTGTTTCTATAGGAAATATACTGAGAAATATGATTTTCCTCATTTTTCTAAAAAAAAAAACCAAAAGAACTTTTGTCTTTCATCAATACTTGTAGTATTAGAAATCCAAACAAATATCAATAATCATGTATCTCAGACCCTGATAATAGGTTTAAAAGTATATGATTATTAAAATATTTTATATCTGGATATGTTCAAAAGACCATTGGTAATGCACTAGGGTACTGTGTCAGAGCCATGTCAGAGTGTGTCAGAAATGTTGAAGTGTGTCAGAAGGCTGTGTCGGAAGGCTTGTCATATTGTTTGTTTGGTTTGAGTTATTGTCCAGTCAACCATAATAGGTCCTTACCAGACTTTCTCAAGGTTCTTTTACATCACGAGGGTGGCGATCAAAACTATGTGACGAATTCAGGTAGAAATCTCACTCATACACATTTACCAAGGTGAGAGTTCTTTTACTTCCCACACCACATAGACATAGGTAGTGTAGGGGTCAGGGTAGTCGAGCAGTGTTGTTTTCACTAAACGCTAGATGGCGCGAGTGCCGATCCCTGCTGCACGGTAATGCAAATACTACGAGGTCGCCCGCATTACGTAACTCAGTAAGTATATAAGACTGAGTCCGCAGCGGGTGGACAGGACTTCTCACGGTGCCTCTCAGTCGAGTGAATGCCTGGAGCCTCAATAGTTGGTAAGGTTGCTTTGGAACCTTTCAACGGTGAAGAGACCAGTGTCTCTTCCCACGCTAGTTGGTGCCCCGTAGCACAAACCTACTGTATTCTTTATACTGAATAAAACCTTGGTATATCAAAATAGTTCGGAGTCTGGTTTTGAGTCCACCGGTAGCGATAGGTTGTAGATCCCGCATCTCTCTGCCCTTTCCAGTGGTTCATTCTGAACCCACCCGTGCTGGAGCGGTAAGCACGGGGTAGCAACTAAGTCTCAAGCCATTGGTTGACTGCCGTTCATGGAAAGTGGTCACACACTTTCAGCGACCAGTGGTATGCTACAGTATGAAAAGGATTGGCTTTTGATATAGCAGTAAATTTACCACTGCTGGGGGTGAGACTCGAACCCACAAAGTCCTATGACTTTGGGGTTACAAGTCCAATGCTCTAACCTCTGAGCTAACTCCCCACCCCAGGCTTGTTATAAGGCTTGTTGGAATGTGTTGGGACTGCAGTGGACACCCCCCCCCCTTGATGTTTTCAATTCCAAGGCATGATAACGATTCACAGAGAAAGAGATAAAATTCCTGCTGTTGTACAAAAAATGGGAAGAAATATAATCAAATGCTGAAGGTTGTGAAAATTCCAGGCTATATCTATAGAATTTTAAAATTCCATATTTCATGATTTTTCCAGGTTCATCCCATTTTCAAGGATTTCATGGTGCTGTCGGAACCCTGTTATAAGATACATGGATAACCTTGGAGCAAACAGAATTTGGCTTCTCTTTCCTTTCAGTTTTCATTTCATGAAGGATGCAAGCAAAAAAATACTGGTTTCATAATAGAATAGTTCCATTTTTTCAAAATAAAGGTTCAGACCTGAAAATAAAGGCATTTAAAGGCTCAAAATTGGAAATAAAGGCTTTAAAGGCTCAATTCTCAAAATAAAGGTTTTAAAGGTTTTAAAGGCTCCTGTATGACCCCTGCTGGTTAGATATGTGACACTATTCCGTTTTCTACAGACCCTATGCCAGGTCTCCACAGAAGGTCAACAGAGGTGAATCAAATAGGAAAGACCACTTTACTCCCAAGTATACATGAATGATTTAAATATTTTGATATCCCTGAATGCTGAAACAAAAACATGGTAATGAATCATGGAGGGGATCTTTTGTTTTGCTCATCCCCAATGTAAAAAAAACCGCTGACTTTATTTCTGTATTTCAGGTCATAGTTCCTAATAATCGACTCTATTTTGCATCACTGGTTTTCATAAATATTCAAGAGTCGTGGATCTAATAAGTGCAAGAAAAAGCAACTGTAATGAAAACATATTAGTAGTAGCAACAAACATTAATTCGAAAAGTTTCTTTGTGATTATCTATACAACTGTAGGTGGGTGACCGGACATTCCAGTAAATATAGGTAAAAGCCGCCTACAGATAAGCAGTTGAATTGCCTAAATGTGTTTTCAATGAAGCAAACCAGACGCGATATCTCTTACTTCAAGAGAAATTTTACCAGCAACATGGTGCACTTTTTATGCACCTTGCGTTTTTTCAGTGCTTTAGGTTTTCACCAGGTGAGCGCCCTGCATGCTACTCGACAGGGTAGGAGACTTGGTAATACTCGGATACTGATCGACGTTATATCGACCTGCCTGCCTATATCCCTCATTTTGAGTCTGGGTTCGAATATCAATTCCATCATCTGGGCCTTATTGTGGGGTATACAGGATAGTTTATATGTAACCATGAGATTTGCTATTGGTGGGCGCAGTGTAGAGTCTATTATCAGGGTGGGGTATACACCACTTGGGGAGAGGGTAGAAGGCTCTGTTAATTCAGTTTTTTGGGTTTTTTTTCGTTATCGGGACCTTGTTGAGCACACATTGTGGTGAAATGATAACGTAAATGGCCTGTTCTCCTCTTGCACTGTGTTGCTCCCCTTTTTGCTTCATAATCAGATGTTGTGTTGGAATATGCTACCAAGCAAAATCCCCACACAAGGAAAGCGATCACTGAACTCGCGCAAGGTGCCTAAACGGCGCACAATATTAATACAACTCCCAATATCAGACATGTACAACATGCTATTGTCCTATCAACAATCAAGGTGCAGTTGAAATTAAAATATCAGAAAATAAAGCGTTTCGGTTGACTGATTCAGCATTAAACCACAAATGGTACAACGAAGACATGCATACAGACCAAACAACGTGCATAGTCATCATATATGGTTACCGATATATCATTTTCGTCCCGCGTTTCTTCTACCTCCTTATCTGAATAACCATCTCTCTTGCGCTAAATAGTGAAGAAATTACACTAGTATCAATTTTACGTGAGCATTTGATCAACTTGTATTGTTTTGGAACGTTATCGTTGTAATATGGGTAATATTCACTATAACAAATTGAGTGATTAAATGTGAATGGTTTATTGGGATTATGATGGTTGGATGTGTACGCTGCTGAACCTAGTGAAGCAGATGATTGTAATCAGTAAATTCACATGAAGATGTAAGGTTCCAGCTAGATCACGATCCCCAGGTTAATGATTCTTATGATGATAGTGTTTTGAATACACCATAACGATAAGACAGGTTGGCATATCTAGAGAAACCCAAGTCGTATTTGTCTCGTATTAATAGAAACTTCTGTTTTCCCAAATATCTATCGATAGTGAAATCAATAATATGCTTTTCCTTTTTTCCTCGTTATAGATTTAAAGTCCACTACAATTGGAATTGTTATTCCATAAGTTGTGGTCAATATGTATGGATCTAGTCTCATGACGACTGTAGGGCAAGGGTGAATGAGTGATAGATTAATGAGGTTTAGGCTATTGAGATGATATGATCAAGTGCAGATTATTGTGAACCAAATTAACCCAAATAAAGGAGGTAAATAGTCAAAGGAAAGAAAATAAAATAACAAACGCTTACTCAATATCTAACTGAAATTAAATGGGATTACCTGGAATAGAATGAGAAACAAGAGCTAAGTGAGCGTTTTGAAATAGAATTATTGGCCTTTAAAGACAAAATTAGCCGGTGGACGCATTTAAAACTCAATACAGTTCAAAGATCTGCCAGTAATTAATAACTATGATAACAAGGAAGCCCCCCTGGAGGGAGGGAGGGAGGGAGGGAGTGAGGGAGGGAAGGGGGGGAGGGAGGGAGGGAGGGAGGGAGGGAGGGAGGGAGGGAGGGAGGGAGGGAGGGAGGGAGGGAGGGAGGGAGGGAGGGAGGGAGGGAGGGAGGGAGGGAGGGAGGGAGGGAGGGAGGGAGGGAGGGAGGGAGGGAGGGAGGGAGGGAGGGAGGGAGGGAGGGAGGGAGGGAGGGAGGGAGGGAGGGAGGGAGGGAGGGAGGGAGGGAGGGAGGGAGGGACTGCATTGATTGGATATTTAAAACCCTACTCTTCTGTGAACTCAGCAGGGCGATTTCAATTGGCAATCAGCAATTCTCTGAGTACATAGGAAACGTTTTCAGATAGCTTCATGGTGATAGCTTCATAGACGAGTGCATACAGACCTGTCTGCATGCTCCCTAGCCATGTGGGGGACAAAACTTTGTACACCAATAAAGTAGGTCAAGCCAATATCTGGTGGTAAATGATATTGCAAATAATTTTACAAACAAATATCATTTGACTGGGTCTTGACTGATTCCTACAACAAAGTTATGAACCATTTTGACTTCTATGAGTGTGTAAATATCCTGGATAAACCATCCACTCATACACCTGCTGCCTCCCCTCTCACACTATGAGATTTAGAAGAAATACATGAATAGCACATCAAATATATATTTTACCTAAATAATGACATTTCCTAGGGTGTAAGCAACTGTCAGTGCCACTTATGGAGATGGTAAATGTTACACTAATGGTCACTTTAAATCAATATTGAGTAAACTTCTGTTTCAGTATGCCAATTTCACCCAAAATCCCCCCACACTTTTAACAAATACTTGAATATCTCGGCAAATATAGAATCTACCTAGCAAATTCCACTTCCTAGCACCTACTGTTTTTTATTCTCTTTCAAATGAGACATATCATATTATGATTGAACCAGTTTTACAGGTAGAAATATGTCCATAAAGAAGTTCTTAAAAATGGACCTGTGATTCATAAAGTCCCCCCCCCCCCCCAACTGAAATCTCTTTTTTCTGAGAATCCATGTCAAAATACTAAATACTAAAACTGTCAGATAGTGTATGGCCATAAAACTTGTCCAAAACAGAAACCATTTTCTTATCTCTACTTAGTGAGCTATAAAAAGCAAAAATGTGGTCAGGTCATCTAGTGACTCTACAAGCATGTGTACTACAGTAGGCTATAGCCATATAACCTAAAGACCAACCGTCCACCTGCTAATAAGCATCTATAATTTATCGATACTTCTACTGCCAGCTGAATTGGGCATGTCTAGCTGAATAAATTCCCAAAGGCGCTTTATAAACACAAATAAAAGTATTTTATCATACAGTGGAATCTCCTCAGTAAACCCTCTAAAGATAGACTTGTATATCGCATGCTACATAAGATATGGTCCTGTTCTACTTTATTGCTTAGTGAATTTATATTCAGGTAGCAGATAAAGCAGGATAACTGACCATAGCATAGCTGAGGAAAAAATGTATCTGGAAAACTCAGATTTACTGAGATACCTTTCCCCCCCAAAAAAAATTTAAAAGAATGAGAACGTCTTGGAAAACTGATCTAAAACTACATGTACTACAATTGATTAATGAACCACAAATATATACAGCATAACTTTATGTCCTTTATGTTGGTCTTACTTATCATTGGCCAAGATCTATGATTCTTGGGAACATTTTCCACATACTTTGAAACGTTTTTTGTGCGCCATCACAATTATGATAGACTAGCTCTGTTATTGCTTCCCCAACTACATTTTATCAAGGTTTTGTTTGTTTAGTGTTCCATTTATAGCTCTTTTCTACTTATGTCTCACGTATCACACGCTCCATCTTAACTAGTTTATTGGTACGTCAGTCGAACCACTTTGTATACCTTAACCACAGGGGTACTTCTATTATACATATAGGTTTTCATAAGGCTAAACATTAGAATCCAGAACAAAATGTCAATAAATATATCGGTACATGTAAACAGATCAGCAATTCATTAGTAATACAAAAAATACAATCATTTGAATCCTAAATCAAAATAATAAACACATAGAAGTAAATGATCCAACAATTCATGCAAACTGAAAAAGAAAATCAATAACAACTCCATGTGTATTTTTAGAGTGGTTACTAAGAATTCACTAAAACCACAGATTCATCGGTGCCACAGAAACCAAACAGGGTTTCCCTAATTCAGCTACACCTCCGACATTGGTAGCTCAGGATGGCAAAACAGTTAAAACTTGTAGACAGAAAGGCAGAATATGAACGCTCTCACCTGGTAGGTGTCCTCCAGGTTCTGGGTAATCAAAGGGGTCTGAATGTTGACGAACTCCATAGCATCCTGCCAGTGGAAGAGGAAACCCTCCCACAGCGTCCAGATGCGCTCCTCCAAGCGTTCCTCCTCTGACGTCAGCTGTCGGTAGCTCATCCGGATTACCTGTGACGAGTAAGAGAGTCCATTCTTATATCGCCTACACCTAACATAGTTTCATGTTTAAGGGTGTGCTCCATTGGGCTGGCAGTATGGCATCAAACGTGCGCCACGTAGCCGCCACACGGCAACTATACGGCGGCAGTGCGGCCCCCGTCTAAGCTCAAGTACATAGACACAGGGATGAAAGTCGGGACTGATGAAAATGTCGGAAACAAAAAAAAACAAAAAAAACTGGGGCGTATTTGGGGGGACCCCCCCCCCCCCCCCCCGTGCCGTCAAACAAAATTTCGGCACTTGACGGAACTCTGACGGCAGTGTTAACGGCCCTTGGCGCGTTTAACTGCCGCCAAAGTACTGACTTGAGGTTTATACGCTGTTGGTGAGAGCCTGCTGCCAGAATTTCTTGGAATTTAGTTTTATTTTATGTATTTTCATACTTTGTTAATGATCATATTTCAAGATGCAGAAATTTCTGATTTCTGTCAATTGTCGGCAAACTTGCATCCCTGTAGACAGGTGCAGTGGAGCAGGTTACATACTCACCAGTGGCAACTGCACAAAAATGAAACAATAAGACCTTATGAATTAGCTTTTACCGGTTACTGGCCGGTGGCCGCACAGGAACCGCTGGCCGTAAATGGACCGGTGCGTTTGTACACTATAACCACGATTGGTTGACACGCCGGGCAGGGTCAGATTCATGGTAGCCACATAGAAGGTGCTTACCTCATCAAACAGGCCAGTCTAAATGATTTGTAAGACTTCGGTTGGATGGTTTGTTAAGATGATTTGTGCCATAGCAAGAGCCAGGGTTAGATCACGGTGAGATTGAATCGATGAGATATGGATGACAGACAAGCAGGAAAACACAGCGCTGCAGCTGAGATTCGAGCCCAGAACCCAATGATTTCTCATAAAAACCTGCTGCCAACTGAGTTATCCTGCCACCCTTTCTCTTAAAACATTATTGCTGTCACTATTGCAGAACTGAAGGTAATTTATATGAGGACGGTTCTTGTGATTGGAAAAAATACATACCTCGAAGAGAGATTTGATGTATTCAACCCGCTGCTGATACTGGCTGGTATTCTCCTTACAGCGAGATACATTTTTGGCGAACAAAGCAAAGCCTCCGATCGTCGTCTCCTTTGCTTTCAGTGCCTAAGAAAATAACGTACACATTTATAAATACACCCTACATGTGAACAGCCATAAAGAAAATGCTATAAGTATTGATACATATAACATAAGTTAAGAGAACATTTTGAAATCCAAAAGTTATTACAATTATTTAGGAGGCCAATAAAAGCAGGAAAATCTCCATTTTAGCTAGCTAATTGGTCGGTATGTATTTCTACTATCTGCATGATTGAATGATCTCATTCAAACCCACACCCCTACGGAAAGTTGGTGAATGTTTCTACTCATTTAAGAAGTAAAATCCCTACATGAGGAATTATCTGACAGATACATGCATAGGTAAAAATAGAAACAGGGGTTGCGGGGAAGGAGGCAGGTGCGACGGAGGGAAGAGAATGAAGTAAATATGGGCATATTTAAAGAAAATTTGGAACTGGATGGAAAGAATAATCTATAGATCGAACTGGGAATCATGGGAAAGGGAAGAGAAAGGCGGGAAGAGGAACAATGAAACCGAAAGGCTGATGGAACAAAACAGCGGAGATGGGGAAATGAGGGGAGAAAAGTTATGAGCTTGAGAGAAGCACTGCATGGATCAAAGGAGCAAAGGACAGGGAACGACCAAGGACCAAGGTTCCACAATTAATAGAATAAGCTTGGCGGCTATGAAGATAGGACAGCGAATTTAGAGAGACCGAGATATGAAGGAATATATTTGTATATACATGTATATAGTACCACAATATATATTTTTAATTTTAATTTATTCATTTTTTTAGCTATTATAATCTAATTCTTTCAATACCCAGACTAAAGAACCTGTCTCTGTATATAAGATGCTACTGAAGATAAGATGCAGTCCCGATACATTAGCGAATGCTATCATTATTATCATCACTAGTCTATTATGTACTACATACACTACTACTCAACACATACTTTGGTGACGGTTTCCATTTCCTCACAGAAGGTCTTGGCAAGACCGACTGACTCATCTGCCACAAAGGTGCACAGTTCGCGGAAGACCTGGCTGAGTTTGGGGATGAGGGAGTCGTGGATGCCCGAACAGTCCACGAAGAAGACCTTATTCTCGGTGAAGTACACCTTGTCAAAGTTCCTGATCTTCTCGCTCCACTGACGGATCTCATTCAATTTTTGCTGAAAATCAGACACAAATTATGCAGGAAAGTAAATAGATCATCAATAGAATTATCTTAGTTTTTCAGGAATTCAATTTTTTTTTTAAGGACTTTAACATGGGAAAATACGCTAATTTACTCTGTACTAGCAGTGGTGAGATCTCAACCAGTTAGAGTGCCGTTTCTTGAAACAGCAGGTCTAACTTTAATCATGCGGTCGTTGAGGGACATTGGAGGACTCATCTTGAATGGGCAAATAAATAATAGTTCCCTCTTCTGTTTCACTGTGACATTTTATTCCTTGGTACAATTAAAGAACCGACCAGAATATTCTCACCTCAATCTTGAAGGCAGCTGCGCCTCGCCATTCGAAAACAGACTTGTCGTTCCAGGCCTTGCAGAAGCTCTGGATGGCTTGGAGCCAAGTCACAGAGGCGCAGAATTCGTCAATCTCCTCAATGGCCTCCTTCATCATCAGTTGGTGACGCTGCAGCGCCAGCTGGCACGCCTCGCTACAACAGGGAGACATGTCAGCAGGTAAGATCGTACCTTTCAAGGTGCACGCCTATAGGGTGTGTTCCACCAACCAGGTGTAATCGATGTACGGGCCCCGCAAGAGGACAATTCATGTAAAATAGATTTTGATTGAGCCCGTAATACCAGTTATATTTTCTTTTTATACTGCTCATGATACTGTAGTAAAAGGCGGCCCTAGATTATCTGTGCAGTTAATCAGCAGATGGCATTATGTAATGGGGGTAGTCTAAGTCAACTGACTAATAAAACTGACTAAAAGTGAGGAGAGGTAGAAGAGAGAGAGAGAGAGAAAGTGGGGAAGGCAGAGGCTGCTGGTAAATGTGTCACTTCTGTAATTAGGTAACGATATGGCTTCACCGAAGAGCATTCCTCCCCGCTGGGTTATATATGATTACAGACATATCCCCTCAAATAGGGATGGTGGACCTGCACAAGACCTGGAGAAGGTGTGGGGAAAGCATGGGGAAGGCACGCTCCTCTCAGCAGGGAAGAAAGATTGAAAAGATGTGAGAAGAAAATGCCGAATTTCCAGAAAAACATGCATAGATTTTCAGGCTCCAATAGACACATATGCTGAAGTTAGTTTTTGCTTCCCTTCTAAACATGTCTCAAAAGCAACACTCATGCACAACTCTTTAGGAGCTGCGCATAAAAAGACAAAGATTTACAGACTGACTTACTCTCTGAGGATCTTGTCTTCCAGGTTGGCGCTGGAGAGAGGCTTACACTGCCCCATGATACTGTGACCGGCAACGAATAGGTCGTCGTTGCTATGCACCACCATGCTCGGGGTCACCTGACCCAGATCGTCATCACGCTTCAGTGGCGTTGCTTTGGGAACAAAAATATCCACTTATAATAAATCGGAGATCAAAATGCAGCTGAAGGCTTGTCGATACTTTCTCCTTTCTAGATCATTTTCGGTTGTATAAAATTTAGGGCTATATGAATTCATTATAGAACTTAACGCTAGATTTTTACCTCATTACTTCTATGTTGGGACAATACACACTGTAAACATTCCTAGATACATGTAGTATAAATCCACACTAACTCTATGGCAACGGACAAATTCAATGTCTCATATGGCCTACCTTCTCTGTTGAGCTCTGGTGTGGGGATTATGTCCTTGGCAGCGATTGATGTCTCACTGATGGGTTTGTCGAAATGTGAGGCCAGTTTCTCTATGCCAGACAGCTGCGTACTGTGGCCAGCGATAGACATACGGGCCCGCCGGTCGCGTAGATTGTCCAACACCTGTGAGATCCTGCGGCTGCTACGACGTTGTGTTGATAGTGACATGTCCCTAAAGCATAGGAAGGCATAGGTAAACAAGGACGAATTGGCAGGCCATACAAAAAGCATGGAACATTTAAGGAGGCAAACTAGATTCCAAGCCTGGACCTGGACTTGCTCATAAGCTGACCATAACCTCCTATCAGAAGCAGACAGCAACTCACAGGTCAGGAATACTAGGTGGAGCAGCTCTTACCGATTGGTGAGATCAGAGAGGTTGAAAAACACAAGGTGGCGGTAGCAGGTGGGCTGCTTTTACCTACATTTGAGATAAGAGAGGTTGAGAAATACCAGGTTGTGGTAATGGGTGGGCAGGTCTTACCTACAGCTGAGGTCAGAGAGGCTGAAAAATACTAGACAGAAATACCAGGGAGATACCAGATTACCTACAACTGAGGTCAGAGAGATTGAGAAAAAATAAAAGGCGGAAGGGGGCTCTTACCTGCTGCTGAGGTCTGGGGGTTGTGGTGAGATGAGGAAGTCTTCATCTTCATCCCGCATTTCCGGTACCATAGTCTGACCACCAAGGGACTCCGCAGCGCGACAGCAGAGGATGGGCAGGTAAGACAAGGTACGGCCCAAGGTCTGTACAAACTTTTCCTTTGGCGGACTCAGGCTGAGCACATCTATAATGAGTATAACAACAGGGCATAATATTACCTTTCTGACTATCAGAATGTGCTCGGTCTACTGGATCTGTCTCATTAAAGTCTAAGTCTTCATTATTTAGAACATATTTGCCTCCAAACCTTTCTCTTACTGACCTTTGGGAGTGAAGACCAGAACAGTATGGAAAAGTCCCTCTCTCTGCGCCTGCGTACTGCTCTGCATGGTTTTGTTGACGAAGGAGGTGATGCTCGTTCTGCTCAGGGCCACCAGATGCGAGAGCAGCATCTGGTCCACGAGGCGGACGAAAGTCCCAAGTCGACTCATCTCATCGCGGGCTAGTGCCAGGTTGTGCTCACGTTCCTCTCGTTTCTTCCGCTGGGGTGAAAGGGTTCAATCATCTTAAAGACTACTCTTCAATTACAATCTTATCAATAACGCCGACTACTAAAGTCTCGAACAAGGAAAAGGTGATTTATGAGGAACTCAATCAACTCAATCATGATTTTAAAAATGTTTGTTAGATCATCTCCCATTTGCTTCTTTCTTGGTTTTTTTTTAAACTTTTAACAAAGGTATATTTGCGAAGAGCAGGTTTTCTGAGAGCAATGTGCTCAGGAGGGTGGGAATGGCTATATGCAGTAGTGTAAATACTTTGAGGTGGAGGTTTGTTGTGTGGTTTGTCTTTCTGTTACCTCAGACGTTTATTTGATATCGCTTACCTGCAGAAAAAAAACAAAAAAAAACCAACTTACCTGCAGATGGAGTGAGTCTTTACTGAAGACGGTCTTCTGTTTCACCTGATTCTCACAGTGACGTACCTTCTTGTAGAGCTCCTCGGCTGTTGTGTCTACGATCACCTTGTTGTACCTAGATCAGAAAAGCACCGTCTTTAAACACGTCCACTAATGAAGTAAACCATGATAGCTATTGTCCCAGTCTTGTGGTGGCCATAAAACAGAACGCATCGTAATGACATATAAATTACAATAGCTGGCCTGTCATTAATTTTATTCAATATGCTAGCTGGTGTTCGTGTCAGAGGGTAAACAAAACAATGAAATGCACCCAGTATGTGGGCAGATTCCTAGGTAATCTAACCGCTAAGCCAGCGGGGATGCATAATCTGCAGCGCAATATCCACCTGTCATCTACCACATTAAATGAAACGTATACCCTTAGCTCTAGTCTACTTTTATCAAAAGTATACAATATTCGCGGCATATACAAACATACAGTAAAACTTTATCTTTATTTCAAATTTCACTAGGAGAGATTGAACTATGGTAAGGTTTATAGGTCAAGGCATGCTTTCATTCAAAAATTTCAACTTAAATTCCTTTTCCAACCCTGATGTTTCGGCATGTTTTTGTTTTTTAAAATATCAAAACAACAATTCATTTACCACAACTGTAATATCTAAAAGTACCTTGTCTTCTTACCTACGTCCTTCTTCCCAACTGCCTTGGGAATCTCAGATGGTAACAAGAGGTTAGTGTGCATTATCAAATAGAAATATTGGCCTTTAAAGACCAAATGAGCAGGTGGACGCCTTTAAAACTCAATAAAATACAGTTTAAAGGTCTGCCAGTAATTAATAACTACGATAACAAGGAAGCCTCTCTGGAGGGAGGGGAGGGAGGGAGGGAGGGAGGGAGGGAGGGAGGGAGGGAGGGAGGGAGGGAGGGAGGGAGGGAGGGAGGGAGGGAGGGAGGGAGGGAGGGAGGGAGGGAGGGAGGGAGGGAGGGAGGGAGGGAGGGAGGGAGGGAGGGAGGGAGGGAGGGAGGGAGGGAGGGAGGGAGGGAGGGAGGGAGGGAGGGAGGGAGGGAGGGAGGGAGGGAGGGAGGGAGGGAGGGAGGGAGGGAGGGAGGGAGGGAGGGAGGGAGGGAGGGATGAACCATTTTATCTTCTGTTTATGTGTAAATATGCTGAATAAACCATCCTCTCATACACCTCATGCCTCCCCCCCCCCCCCCTCCTGTTATGAGATTTGGCAAAAATACATGAATAGCACATCAAATATACATTTCACCTAAATAATGGCACTTCCTAGAGTGTAAGCAACTGTCAGTGCCACTTATGGAGATGGTAAATGTTACACCAATGCTCACTGTAAATCAATATTGAGTAAACATCTGTTTGAGCATGCCCATTTCACTGAAATCCCCCCCCCCCCCCCCCCCAATTTCAACAAATACTTGAATATCTCTGTAAGTATAGAATTTACTTAGAAAATTCCACTTCCTAGCACCTATTGTTTTTTATTCTCTTTCAAATGAGGCACATCATATTCTGATTCAACCAGTATAAGGGGTAGAAATATGTCCATAAAGGAGTTCTTAAAAATGGACCTGTGACTACAAAGGTCCCCCCCCCCCCAAACTGAATTCCCTTTTTTTTTTTTTTAAATCCATGCCAAAATACTAAATATTAAAACTGTAAGGCATTGTACCACCATTAAACCTTCTTTCCAAAACAGAAATCATATTCCTATCTCTACTTATTTAGCTATAAAAAGCAAAAACGTGGTCAGGTCATCTAGTAACTTTACAAGCATGTGTACTACAGTAGGCTATAGCCATAACCTAAAGACCAACCATCGACCTGCTAATAACATGATTGTTATTCATATAATTGCCTGAAGAAGTGTAATTAAGTTAGACGAAACGCTGCAACTCTTCATTATCTTCCCCCCTATCTCGATGTCCTACGAACATTTAAAAAAAGACCAAAAATCAGCTTGTCTGTCATTTTTTTGTGATTTATAAACACAACTTGTTATTCAAAACCACTGACCTGAAGAAGCGCTCCATGACCTTCTCGGCCTGCCGGTTCATGTAGTTGATACCGTTCTCAAATTCCAGCAGCTGGTAGCACTTCTCGTCATCGAGCGGCAGCAGGCGCAGGTGGAGCAGCTCGTGGCACAGTTTGTAGATCTGCTGCAGGGCGGCTCCCAGGGCCGGCACTCCGTACAGCAGCCTGTCACCGATGTTGCGGCGTACACGCGCGTAGTCGGCGAAGTGGCGGTTGGCACGCCAGCGGTTGAACATCTTGCTGACGAGGTAGTTCTTGAAGAAGGGGATCTGAGCGACAGCTTTGAAGAGAACGGCTTGTTTCTGCCACTCGGCCAGGGAGAGGTTCTCTGCTGGCTGGTCGGCGTACACGTGAAGCACGCCGAACGTGGAGAATACGCAGTGCTCCTTCTTTATCTGAAGCGGTAATCCATTTATCTATCAGGCATGGAATTTGAAAAACAATAAAAATCCTGAAAAGGGGTTTCGGTGACCTCTATTTTTAACTACAAATAATTCTAATTGAATTTCTGGCCTCAGCTGAGAGCTAAAATGTCCCTTTTTCATTATGGTGATTAATTTTCTCCTAGGATTTAAATCGATCTCAAGAATGCCACTTTATGTCTTGAATTGATCTACCGTCAGTTATAAAGCATTGAATCCAGAAGGTAATTCATTATATTTCATATAACACCTGAGCCTTTTAAGGCCAATGGAGGGAACTAAACGGAAATATGGGGGTAGAGATGAGGCCGTGGGTGTAGGTATTTATCTTCCGACACAACGTATTTTGTTCATTCACTGTAGCAATCTTCGAGCAATGTAAATCCACAAACACAAGGTACTAATTCGCAACAATACTTTATAAATAGTGAACACTACAAGTACAACGATTGCGTCAGATAATCTAACTTACGTAATGTAACCCATATCAATTCTGTAACAAAATCAGTCTCATGTTCATATATGAGAAATTAGTACGGAATATCTAAGGTTAACTATACCTCCAATAATTAGACAAGAGAGCTGAAAGATTCACCTCTACTAGAGCACGAACCTTATTCTTTGGCACTGCTACCAAGTCATACGGCTGGTAGTGACGATTGTGCGCTAAATTGAAATACATGAATTTTATTTGCCCGGTGTGGAAGCATTTGGCGAAGTACTCCACAGCATCTCGTCCATTCATGATGATACCTGGAGTCTGAAACAGAAGAGAGAAATGTTTCATGTTGTTTGGAGCCTATTGTAAGTAAACCAGTCACTCAGATGGGATGAATTTATCTAGAACGTGCAAGGTCTCGTATTTTTGTTTGTTCTCATTCTGTTTTATTTCCCCCTACACAATTCAAATTCACACGATGAGTGCGTGACCCAATGAGGGATAAATCTCCCGGCGATATAAGCCCTACCCTAAATCACAGGTAGGGGAAGTGTATCGGCAGGGGCCTTCCAACCCTACGACGGGTGTGCTCAGCGGTGGTCGGCAGAGGAATCGCATCTGTTTTCTGGTCCACTGTGTGCTCTGCACTGTCCGGTTTTCCGAGATAAATCCCCTTCCCCATGTCGCCGAGAAATGTTAACTATGGTTAATCGCACCACTGGGACCCCTAATAACAGAAAATGCTATCTGCTTTGCTGACCAGAAGTAGCCTGCGATTCCATGACAGGCGGCCGGCGGCCCTCTCCATTGGGACCGGAATCGTAGGGGAAAATACAGACATGTTATTTCATCGCACACGATTTCTGGACCCGCGAAGATACAACTTGTCGGCGACAAATTGTACCCTCCACGGGGGGGGTGGTACTGAAATCTCAGGGCTGGCAATCGCAAGGTATGACCCACTGGGCGATTCTAGTTGGAGGGACCATTTACTGTAGGGAAAGGAACAGAAATCGCTCAGTGGGTCTTGGGCTGCTCTGGTGGAGCATGCTTACCGGGCCGGCCTCGTCGCTGGCTTGAGACATCTGGTCCAGTTTGCTCATGATGGCCTGAACCTCGGCACTCTGACGGGGCGTCCGCGGAGTGCGTCTCGGCGTCTCCGGAACCGGCTGAAACCAACCAATCAGGGACACATTTCACATCGCTAACAGGAAGAGAAACCCCCATTTATATACTAAGAAGGACTCATGAAGTAGTTTTGATATTTTCCTTATATTGATTGCCGCTTGTAGTTCCACACAATGGATGATTACAAGGAAATTATGAAATAACTGTTAAACTGAATTATTTCAAAGAATTAGTGTACTCAATTTGTGTTTTCTGGTGTGATATTGAGATTCGTTTTGTGCCTATGCTTATTACATCAAGATTGACAGAATCTCAGAAAGGAGTCGCTAGTCGATCATAGCTGACTTGTGAATAGGAACTAAAAGATAATATGAATGGCATATTTACCTCATCATACAAGTCAGTATTTAGTGCAACAGCAGTCGATCCCAGACAAGCACTCCATATAGCCTCTCCTGATGGAGAAAATCATGAATGCTAACGATAGCACACAACTATGAATCATAAACAGTTAATACCTACATTATCATCGACTGGCAATGAAAATCATATATTCCTATTTATCTTTCTTTTTTTCTTTCAGTAAGATTAAGCTCCTAAGACCTACCCTTCCTTGCCTAACCCATTCAGTCACAGAACTCCTTTAAGATATTGCATAATGTCTCAACAATAACAATACCACAAAGTGAAAATGATAAAGGGAATCCAAATTGCATAATGTCTCAACAATAGCAATACCACAAAAAGTGAAAATAATAAAGGGAATCCAAATTAGAAACTTTTTCAATCCCCAGCATTTCATGAATCACTTGAGTAGAATGCATTATTGGAGATAAAAATGTATCGCTTTTGTATGGATTTTCTTGGAAAATGTTGCTTTATAAAACACCTACGAGTAGCGGTTTCCCATGCAACATCGGCCAGAGAACCTCGGATATCAGCCATGGTGACGCCCTTAGGTCGGGTCCACGCATCGTCCTGCAGTTAACAAACAACACGGCCTAAATTCACAAAAGCCTACATAGACACTTGATCTTTGTTATTGATATGCTTACTAGATTAACGTTGATATTAATGACATACCATATAAAATACTCATCCACAGTTTTAAGTGAATGTGTGTGGCGAGGCGTTGGGAGTCCTATCTCTACCGCTTTTTTCAAACCTGGGAAAAGGCGTAAAACCCATTTCCGAAGGAACGAAAAAATCACCACCACAGTTATTAAGTGAAGCTAAATTGAAAAAGTGCTCTTTTAGTATACAATGAAAACGTGCTGTACATAGTCCAGTTTTGCAATCGCGCTGACATTTCAACCATAAATTTAGAAGTAGTAAGAGCTGTGGTTGAATTCCAGATCGGGTTTATCTATCGCAAGGCTATACTTGGTTTACCCGAACAAATTATAGATACGGGGTCTTTATAAACAAGTACATACTGAACTGGTCAGGTCGTACGGGGCTGAGCCGTCAGGGAGTCTGAAGTTGGCGACACGTTGGTGGCGGGGACTGCTAACGCTGGCCAGGGTAGGAGTACCTCTCGCTCGCTTGACTGGAGGCGCCAGCGATGTGTAGTTTTTCTTAGGGAGCGATCTTGACATTTGAATTGCGTTAACATCCTAAAGCGAAATGAGAAAAGAAATCAAAGTTCTATAGCGTCAATGTCAATAGAAAAAAAAAATGAAAAAACGTCGTAAAATACAGTTTATTTTTGCAGATACTAATTACAAGTAGTAAAAGATTCCTGTGGGACATCATCTGATGAGGTCACGCCCACCAGTGTACATGGTGTATCTAGTAAAAGAATCCTGCTGCTCTTATTTCAAAGGGGTCTTCCACCAGGCTGATTGCATGACCACAAACGTGCATCGCAAAACCGCCGCACGGCCGGGAAGCAGTGGAACGAGCAACGGCTAAAAAAATTAATAAATTTGCTTCAGGTAGATACCTGCATACGGGGCCCGCATGGCTGGCGTAGGACGTCAGCTATGGAATGGGTTTGTACACTATAAATATGTTTGGTAGACATCCGATAGCGTTAAATTCATGGACAGTCTGGAGACAGACCCCTTTAATTCATATTCAACAGTTTATGCATAAGTTTAAAAATTAGTGAACACTGACCTGAGGGAAGACCTTAGAAAGTACGCCAATGATATTAAGGTCAAAGAGCCGCTCTTTGTGAAGGTCTGCGTGGTGCAGGAGCCGCTCCAAGTAGTGACACACCTGAAGAGTATAACTTTACAGTTGGAATGTTTGAGCTGCAGGGACATCGGTTGATAAGGAACTCAAGATGGAAATTTAGAATTGCTTCTCTGGCTGAGTACTAGATACAACGATCCCTTCATCTCGTAAAATATCTAGTCGTCTGATCCTTAGTGATACAATTCAAAGAAGGCATTACGGTGGTTATTCACCAATGATATCGGCTAAGATAATAGGGTACATGCACTATTTGGGTTGAAAGTGTATCTATATCGCAAGGAATTAAGAAAAGCACCTTGTATCAAAATAGTCGCGGTTTCTGACAAAAACTCTCGAAAGGATATTAACTGGAATCGTTTGTAAAAACCTCCTTCGATACTGAGGCAAAATTGGGGGTTACTAGGTTGATGTTGTTAAACCCTTATATTACTATTGCATCTTATTCAGTAAGTCCCAGATGGTCCAGCTCGCTAGAAGCACCCTTACCTCCTGGTTGCCGTGCAGAATACTGGCGAATGCCGCCACCTGTAGCAGCGCTTCCCGCAGTAACGACCAAGCATGGCGACTGAAATATTTTAGAGGGTTAAATACAAATAATACATTTTAAATTTAAATTATATGTCATAGATAAATTAGGATCAACTTAATCATAACCAAGAAGTGATTTCCAAAAGTTATGTTTTTTTTCTTTATACCATTTTGCAGTAACTCACTTGTCTTTTTGTAGCGCATTTATAATCAGCGCCACCAGCTCCTGTTTCAGCAGAACGGCGTCATTTTCATTGACTGGGTCTTGGCGTTCTAAGGTTGCCGTAATCCTGATGATAAATGGGGGCAAAGAAGAAACCATATTAAGACAAAATATTCACCAGTGCTTAGATAACAAGTGCTAAGTGCACATAGTCAAATAGAATCATTGGCCTTTTAAAGGCCAAATAAGCAGGTGGACGCATTTAAAACTACAAGTAGCTTAACACATGTTTAAAATTTTTGAATGAAAATATTTTGATATCTTAATTCTTATGAATGAATGACTGAATTGGATTGAAATGGATTGTTATTCCATAAGCTGTGGTCAATATGTATGGATCTAGTCTCAGGACGACTGTAGGGCAACGGTAAATGAGTGATAGATTAATGAGTTTTAGGCTATTGAGATGACATGATCAAGTGCAGATTATTGAAAGGTGCCCTGTGAAACAAATTAACCCAATTAAAGGAGGTAAAGAGTCAAAGGAAAGAATATAAAATCACAAACGTTTACACGGGAGGGAGGGAGGGAGGGAGGGAGGGAGGGAGGGAGGGAGGGAGGGAGGGAGGGAGGGAGGGAGGGAGGGAGGGAGGGAGGGAGGGAGGGAGGGAGGGAGGGAAGGCATCCATGAATAGGGAAGGGCCTGCATTGATTGGATATTTAAAGCCCTACTCCTCTGTGATCTCAGAAGGTCATGGCTCAATGCACACATATATATATAAAACCTATCTATATATAAAATGTTTGCTTGATAGTGATCATTCATGGATGAGTGCACACAGACCTGTCTGCATGCTCCCTAGCCATGTGGGGGACACAACTTTGTTTCTATGTAAGGTAGGTCAAGCTAATATCTGGTAGTAAATGATATTGCAAATAATTTTACAAACCAATATCATTTGACTAGGTCTTGACTGATTCCTACAACAAAGTTATGAACCATTTTGACTTCTGTTTATGTGTAAATATGCTGAATAAACCATCCTCTCATACACCTCATGCCTTCCCCCACCCCCCCCCCCCCTCCTATTATGAGATTTGGCAAAAATACATGAATAGCACATCAAATATACATTTCACCTAAATAATGACACTTCCTAGAGTGTAAGCAACTGTCAGTGCCACTTATGGAGATGGTAAATGTTACACCAATGCTCACTGTAAATCAATTTTGAGTAAACATATGTTTGAGCATCCCCATTTCACTGAAAATCCCCCCCCCCCCCCCCACTTTCAACAAATACTTGAATATCTCAGCAAATATAGAATCTACTTAGAAAATTCCACTTCCTAGCACCTACTGCTTTTTATTCTCTTTCAAATGAGGCATATCATATTCTGATTCAACCAGTTTAACCCTTTGAGGGCGGATGATGCCTTAAAGCATCACCCGGCTGGGGGCGGATGATGCCCTAAGGCATCACCCGGCCGGGGGCGGATGATGCCTTAAGGCATCATTTGCTGGGTATTTATGAAATTATGTATTTTTGCTTTTGAAAGGGAAATATTTCATCAATTAACTTGAAATTTGCACAGAATGTAGGTGTAACTTCATATTTTAGAATTCTAAATAATGGAAATAGAAATATTAAGGATAACAAATTTTATCACGTGATAAACCTTCGAATTTTGAGTTCAGAGAAAAATGCCCCCGTCCCCTAGAACTGTACATGGTCACTATTTGCCGTCCCCATGTGTGTAGTTCTGCCATAGGCGGCCGTCCTTAAAGGGTAAATATATGTCCATAAAGGAGTTCTTAAAAATGGACCTGTGACTACCAAATCCCCCCCCCCCCAAACTGAATTCCATTTTTTTTTCAAATCCATTCCAAAATACTAAATTTTAAAAACTGTGAGGCATTGTACCACCATAAAACCTTCTGTCCAAAACAGAAATCATATTCCTATCTGTACTTAGTGAGCTATAAAAAGCAAAAATATTGTCAGGTCACCTAATGACTTTACAAGCATGTGTACTACAGTAGGCTATAGCCATAACCTAAAGACCAACCGTCCACCTGCTAATAATTCTTCCCGGTCGAAGAAGAAGAATAAGTTAACCCTATCACGCCGGGTGAACACGGCAATAGCACACCTGTATGGAGCTGGGTACTAGTGCCAGTGTGTACCGCTAGAGGCCGGGTATTCACCTCTTGCACATAAGCGTGGCGCGGCAATCGCCGTGATAACTGGTTGCGCTGGTTGCCTGTGTCTAGCAACGGCTTGCCGGGAACCAGCCACACACTCGGATTCGAAAACGAGGCGTGATACCTTAGCTGGGTCGGCAGCATGGCTTCAGAACCAGAAGCACAGATTTAACTAAACATGTAATTTGTTGTTGTGTCATGAATAACAGACCGATCTTTATAGATAAAATATTGTTAAAAAGCTGAAACTTGGGCCTATTTGTTGGTATAATATCATATACCTGTGTTTTGGCTAAGATTTCCAGTCGTAGATTGAACATCAGATTATTTTTGTTAAAAAAACCACAAACATGGTAACTTCCTGTTTTCAGTGATTTAATGAAAAAGCTATCGCGATGACCTATAGAAATAAACATCCTACCTTCTCAAGCATTTCAAGGCGATTAAAATGATACCGATATTACCAGGTTATGATAGATATTTCCTGAGATACTGGACTATTAAGACAGATGACAAATGTCCATAAGAGCATCTATTCTCATGCAACACCAATCTACAAATACTTTGATACAGCTTATGATTTCCGATTTTACTTTGTAAAAACATGTATCTTATATGGGTATTATAGAGCAAACCCATGAAAGTTTAGGGTCTGAGCCCGTATCCCATCGAGTTTGAATCATATAGTAATTCACAAGGTGAAGCCGCGTGAATTATTATGTGATTCAAATGAGATGGGATCGAGCTCTGACCCTAAACTTGAATGGGTTTCTGAATTTATCTCACCTTTAATATTGGATAATGGGCTAACATTTGTGACATTATCCCCCATTGGATATTTTACCTAAATATCTAATATCTAGATACGAGTTCCCAATGTTAAGTCTATGTAGAAAATATATCTGGGGTGAGATAATGTTTGTTATCTCGTTGACTAAATGTGATCACAGCCTGGCAATGTAGGTATCATATTAATCATCACGAGATACCTAATAAGATAGGCTGGCTATTTCTATAGGTCATCGAGATAGAATTTTCATTAAATCACTGTGGAAAAAGGAAGGTAACATATTCTAGTGGTTTTTCACATAAAAGATTCTGATTTTCAATCTATGACAGGAAATCTTACTCATAATACAGGTATATTATATATATGCCAACAGATAGGTCTAAGTCACAGCTTTCTAACAATGTTTTAATTACAAAATTTGGCCCTTTATTTATCATAGCAGAGTGATTTATATTTTTGTTATCATAGTAATAAGCGCTTGCTGCAGTGTGGCTGCTACAGGCCGGAACCTATCGCCTCGTTCTGGTGTGACCTACATGTCGGACATTACAAGATGGCGCCAGTGTGAAGAGGGTCTATCGAGGCCTAATTGTGATCATGTTATCTTTGCATCACGTGACATGACACGTAATCCTTGATATTATTCATTATATTCATAGAAATATTAAATATGATGTTGAACCTACATTCTGTGAAAATTTCATGTTCATTGAACAAATATTTCAAATTTTATTCACAAAAACGAATATTTTGTAAATGATGCCTCAAGGCATCACCCGGCCAGCCCCGCATGCTGCCTTGAGACATCACCCGCCCACTCCTGGTTGATGCCTCAAGGCATCACCCGGCGTGAATGGGTTGATAAAAACTACTATGATAACAAGCAGAGAACCACAACAAACGATATTAAAACAAATGTTAGTTTCAAATACCAGCGCGAAGTACATTTTTAGTTGCAACCTACACTTCACTAACTTAAATCAGACAATCTCTGGTCAGATAAAACCAAAAGTCCCAAAACATCGATTATTGTATTTCTTTCCCATGGTCATTGATAATCATTACATTCTAGAAATTCGATAATGAGTTTAGAAAAGCCGTAAACCATGGTTGTGATTTACGGCCACCAATAAACAATGGGTAGTGGTTTTCTGTGATAAATTTTAAATGGGAATTACGAAATACGTGGCGAAGTGTACAGCTCGAGCTACCGCGGGTGAATGGGAGCAGGTCGTCTGCTCTCAGTATTTATAGTCAGACCACTCGCTACCTTGGCGACTTTAACAACCGAACCAATTGTATGGCGACGACTAAAAAAAATATAAAAGAATAAATAAATAAATAAATTTTAAATGGGGACTTCGTAATCTATGTGTTAGAAAATAGTGTAACGCCTACTAACGGGAGTGAGTCCTTGAACAACAACTCAACAAGCACAACACAAACACAGATAGTTTCAAGTTATACTTATAGACAATATATTATCAGCAAATATACAGTTACAGAGGCAATGGCAATATAAAAAATACAGGTTATAAACAGTGGTGGTGACTCTAGTACTTACAGTTAGTGCTTGAATATCAAAGTCGCCTAAAACCCAGGGCCTAACGGTATAGATCAGTCAGGTCCAGGTTTCAGGTTTAATCGCCCATTTACGTTCTGACGGGACAGAGGGGAACGCTGTCACCGTCAAGATAGTGAGAGAATCTGATTGGTTGAAGATCATCTCTATACCATCCCATAGTGCAAAGCGGCCAAGATGGCGGCCGCCACATCAGTCACATGTAAGATGATAAATTAGACTTCTGAGGATAATAAATACAGTTCTAAAGGTATGTGAATGGTATCAACATGTCGGACAGCACGGGGAGGGAAGAAATATCATATGTAGTAACTTTTGGTTAGCTGTCATAGCTCAACAAGTGATATAAACGGCCGCTGACGATCGGGGAAGCCCCGATCGGCGGATGACGGTGGCGGGAACGGTCCGTTGACTTTGAGATATACTGACCTTTGTCTGACCTCTGCTGCCCATGAGGTGGCCTGGTCCTTTAAGGGAGTCGAACGTGTTGCGCTAGAATTGCCTGGAGACACAAGACTACGCCCCTCGGTGATGATTGGCAGCTTGGGGGAAGACCCCGTATCCAAGAATATGTCCGTCTTGGATGCCATTTTGATCCTTAAGACTGGGGACGATGTCTACATCTGAAGCATGATGTAAGGAATATGTAAATCAGAATTGCTGCAAAATGATCGTCATACTTATAATAATATAGCATTATTTTTTTCTATTAAACCAAAGAAAACATGCCCGCATCTCCTGATATCCATACTTAACTACTTGCTATATGATATTTTGTTGACGTGCAATCAGCTTCAAGCGACTGCTGGTATATGACTAGCTTGCTATATGATGTTGGCCAGATTTCATAACGCAAATGGTAGCTTCCCTATAATTAAGGAATATTCCACAAAACCACAGTGACATGAAAACGGTGCCACACGAAATCGGTTATCAAGACACAAGGTGGAGATGCGGCAGCCCTGGTAAGACTACCACTATCCCACCCACTTCGTGCAATGCGCAAATTCTAAAAGGCTTTCACGGGTGCACAGCGACCATATCTCGAAAGCCTAGAACTATCAGCAGATTAACAAGCCTTTTGCCACAGCCCCTCCGAGCCGGATTTACAGTCTGAGAACAACTGGGACGCTAGACAAAAGAGGGAAAATAATCAAATTAAATGGCCGATTCCACCAAACAACCGCTTTTTCTGAGCAAAAAGACGTTCCAGCCGATCTTTCGACATACGTCGGCTGAAATGTCTAATTGTCAAATTGCCTCAAAATGCGCCGCAGCTCCACCGAAACCCCCAACAGACGCCCATGTGGTCGCCATACGAGCGTCTGGTGGGTCCGTAGTTTCAGTAGATCCTACCCGACGCCCCAGCCGTGGCGCCGACTGGTGGACATTGACCGCATTTTACGTAGTAATCGTGTTCTCCGATAGGCGGCGCTGTGTGCGGCGATACACTACGACGCTCCGAACCCGCGACAGCCGCGAATCGAGCGGAGCAGTGTATCGCCGTGTCGGAAAATGGGTTCCTGGACGCCTTGAGCCCGAGACGAATTGGGCCCTGGACACCTTGAGCCTTTCTGTGGACGCCTTGAGCCTACCCCGATTTGGTTGCCTTGAGCTTCTAGATGTAAAAACTTTGAAAAGTGCACTTATACTGGTTTATAGTCATATATACTCAACCCTAACCCTTATCCAACCCTTTTCTAACCCTAACCCGCCAATCAGAACTAAAATAGGGGTAGGCTCAAAGCGTCCACAGGGTAGGCTCAAGGCATCCACGTTTTCGCACTGACAGGAGGCTCAAACGGTAAAGGGCTCAAAGCGTCCAATTCCCGGGAAATGTACGGGAGAGTCGTTAGCTCATCAAATAACCGCGGAATTACACGTTAAAACAAACAATGAAGGTAAATAAACATAAGGATTGATGTTATGAATGTGTATGGCATGCTATGGTGCTAGAATTTTGCCGAAAGTGTCGGAAAGTGTCATACTCTCCAAATGCATCGGCCAGATGCCCAATTCCAGCCGATAAAAACCTAATAAATCAGTTTTTCGCCAGATGGGCAAATTTCGTCCCTTGTAGGGTAAAGGGGGTATTCCACCAACAAGACAAAAACGTTGTACAGCGCCCGGGTTGGGTTGGTGGAAGCGTAAAACCAGACGTTTAAGCAGGCGTCAGCTCTCCTGCCAGACGTTTCAAGACGTCTGTTGGAGGATATTGGGGGTCATTGGAGTGTCGCTTCACGGTTGCTGAGCGTCTGGCAGAAGAGCCAGTTGAGATGCGCTTCCACCAACTAGATTTTTTCAGGTGATACCCCAACCGATACTCCAATAACCCTCCAAGAGACGGAATTTGCCCATATAGCGAAAAACTGATCGATGAGGTTTTTATCGGCTGGAATTGAGCATCTGGCCGATGCATTTGAAGAGTGCGACACCCGCCCGCGGGTTCTGCCGGGACCCGTGGCGAGGAATCACCGCCAACAGAGCGCGAGCAATACCGGCGATACCCGTAGCCGCGAACGGACATAGAAAATTCCGACACTTTCAGCAGAATTCTAGCACCATAGCGTGCCATACACATTCATAACATCAATCCTTATCTTTATTTACCTTCATTGTTCAATTGAACGTGTAATTCCGCGGTTATTTGACGTTTTCTGACCGTTCCCGTACAAAACCCAACACGCCGACACACTGCTCCGCTCGATACGCAGCTTTCGCGGGCTCAGAGCGTCGTAGTGTATCGTCTGTTGGGGTTTTAGTGGAGCAGCGACGCATTTTGAGGCCATTTTTCCAGACGTTTCAACCGACGTCGGCTGAAAGGTCGACTGGAACGTCTGTTGACGTCGAAAAAGTGGTTGTTTGGTGGAACACAGGCTTTATTGGAGTATCGGTTGGGATATCGCCTGAAAAAATCTGGTTGGTGGAAGCACATTTCAACTGGCTCTCCTGGCAGACGCTCAGCAACCGTGAAGCGACACTCCAACTATCCCCAATATCCTCCAACAGACGTTAAAACTTAGAGCAGACGTCTGTTGCAACGTCTGGCAGGAGAGCCGAGGTCTGCTGAAATGTCTGGTGTGTGCTTCCACCAACCTGACAGATGATTAAAATAGAGCAGATCTGCCAGCAACCACCATACGGGCACTGTACAACGTTTTTGTCTTGTTGGTGGAATACAGGCTTTAGTGTGTGGTACGCTTCACAATATAATCTCAGTAATCAAGTATGAAACATAGAGATTCTGAACAGGGTTTGACTCCTAGCTCAAGACTTGAAAAGTATGATGATTACGATGAGGTTTGTTGTTGTTTTATTTTGACTTAAATTTTACATGTAAACATCATAGGATCATTCAAAGTTTTTTTCGCACTGCAATGTACCGCGATAGCAGATCACAGATTTGCCTTGATAGGTGTTCTCCAAAAATGGACCATATTAATCTACTGACACAACTTTGTACTCCATGTTCTGGCATGATTAAGTGCTGATTCCACCAACACACAAGATATAGTGAGATCAGTCACGATTTGGGTGTCATGTTAAATCCTGTTAGGTTTTCAATAATTGTGTGCATATTTAATATGATGTGATGCATCTTGAGGTGTCACGGTGGTGGAGCACCAAAGTATACACACAATTTCGTGATAACATATGCACACCATTGCGCGCGACACATCAGACAAATGAGGTACAACATATCATGACGCGATGTAACAAAATATATGATGGCAAATCCATCATGTTGGTGGAACCAGCCCTTTAATGAGAGCAGTTCCCCTTTGAGTCATACCAAATACATGTATGGGTAGCGGCAGTCTACTCTGGGACTTAAGGAGTACAACTCAGGCACATTTAAATGCATATATGTCAGAAGTTCTTTTTTGGTGTTTTTTCCCTAGTTTGAGGTAATACTTATTTTGCCTTGTCAGATAATCAGAAAGTAAAAACATGAGGTATTGTCAAGGTTTCTCCAGAAGACCTCATCAGGCATCTTGCTATTGTTTGGCATTACATCAGACCCACCATTACCTAGAAATTATAAGCGGTTTGTCCAACTTTCTGGTTTATCATTAACGATGCTTTAATGTATCATCTGACAAGGATGTCTTGAACTGCGAAATCAAAACCATGGTACCCCAGTGGAACACTACCTTCAGTTTGTATCAATAAGGGAATGTTCATTGATTATTGCTTGTGGGGGCAGTTTAGAACACCGAATGGTGAAAAAAAGGTGCACCCCATGGGTATACCCCCCCCCCCCCAAAAAAAAAGAAGGTTGTGCCCCCTTGGAACACATACACCAACGATTCAATAGGAATAGGGTAAAAGCAAAGGAGAGGCTAAAGTGATCTGGCCTTTCTTTTTCTGTAAGGCTTTCCTTCTGTACCATGGAACAAACCCAGTTACATTCAGTCATTTATCAAAATTGGACCAAGCTCAGTGGCTAAGTGGTAGGGGTGTGCACCTTGAACATGGGAGGTCATGGGTTTAAACCCCAATTGGGTTATACCAAAGACTTACACAAAAATGGTACCCACTGCTCATATGGCTTAACAGCTGCCATTAGAATGAGAAGCAGGGGGTGTGGGCCAGAGTGGAAGAATGGCTGTATCACCAAATTTGGTGATTGCATTGTTTAAAAAGGGGAATAAAAGGAAAAAAGTACATGGTAGTGGTACTGCTACCTTCACAATATAGATTTTCCCAGTCATATGATGCTTTGTCTCATTGCCTTGCAGAGCTCCAGTTAAAGTAGGCAGATTATGACAAAACTACTGCACGACGGGCAGGATGTGTATTACTGTGCGAGGCGATAGCCGAGTGAAGTGAGAAGCAGACCTGACCAGAGTGTTAACTTGAGTTCAGTTTAGTATTTATCCTATGTGTCTCCAATGATTCATTTGTTATCCTCATGCAAAAAATAACAGCGGTATCACTGACATGCAAACTTTATACAGATATTCTGGCAAATTGTTATAGTCTGGCATGGTGTGGCATTTTGCCTACCCCCAAGGAAATACCCCCAAAATGTTTCCCTCCCACCTCAAAACTGTGCCCCCCCCCCCCCCCCCGCTATGATTATTGAATGCCTCCTAAGGAAGTCATGAACTTTTGGTTGAACCTTAGTCCATTGTTAGAATTGGTTTACATTGGGAAATATCCATTGTTTCCACATACATATAATACAGACTGATAAAACTGTATACAAATTTAGTTGCCAACGAAAGTGCCGCCTAGAGAGCCCAGCCTTATGCCCATGCAAAGGACCTAATAGCGGTGTGTAAACAGCCTTGGTTGGGGTGTTTAACAGCGGTCAACGATTAGGAGTGGTTTACACAACACATTAAGAGTAGAAATAAACATTCCCTGTGGACACAAATTTATTAACCTGGTGTAAGCGAGCTTCTGTGTGAATATCAATGAGACGATAGGCGTGCTAGAGTAAATATACCGTATGATATCTTGGATGATATGCCTGTCAGTATTGGCATAACCCTAACAGAAGCGGAATTCAAAATTATGTAATGGGATGATTCCACTAGGCCGATTGATGGGTCGAAACGACGTCACACTTTGTTCCATGTAGCCAAAAGCTGTCAACCAGGTCACAAGCGGTGTAGAGGAAGCTGCACACTTTCTCGGTTGGGAAGTTAGCTCGGTGTTTATGTAAGTAGTGTGTGCTCACCAACCAGGTGAAATTGGTGTATGGGACCCGCACAAGGGCTTGCCGGCAGACCTGCGACGACCTGCCTGGTGCTACACTTCGGCCACGCACCTTGTAGGCAACTAGCATGCGCCTGGTGTCGCCTAGTGTTGAATTTATACCCTGACAGGTGCCTAGGGAGCACCTGCTGAGCAATTCCAGGTGCCTACCTGATTAAAAGGTCACCTATCTGACTGTTCCACTAGGCAGGTTTCATGCCAGGCGTAAAATTTGGTAGCACATGCTCTAAATAATTTACATATTTTCGCCTGTTAGCGACCGCCGGCAATAATTGATTTATTAGTTTTTGCCTGCTGGAGTGTCACCTGCAGAGCCGCCAAATCTCACAGAAGTCTCACAGATTTACTGTGAGACACATAAATTTGAGCCTTTTCACACAGTCATACAGTGTTCTAATGATTTCCCATGATATGGAAGAACCACACTTTTTCAATGGTTTGAATAGCTTGCAAAACCTAATCAATCAGCTTTTGCCAGTAATGCATGGCATGCAGCACTGCATGATTTTGTGTGGTCAGGTGCTCATAAATTCAATGCCAGCCATAAGGTCAGATCAATGGAGCAGCAGGTTCTTGATAATTGTAGCTGGCCGATTGTCCACTACCCTTGGCCAGTGCTCCATAATCTGTGGCCAACACTCTACAATCAGCAACAGGCGCTCAATTTCAGCACCCAGCGACTGGCAGGCGACTGTGGAGGCAACTGCCGAGGTATTCCACAAGACAGGTTGTCGCCTGCTACAGACCAGATCTGCTGACAGATTCTGTGTGGCCTCTTGCACCCCTCGCAGACATCAGTCCCCAAATCTCACTTGAGTCTAAGGTCAAACAAATCGCTGAATTTGGTGGTCTCTGATTAGATTCTCTCTGGGTCTCTGGCTTCAACGAAGGTTGTGGACGGAAGATGCATGACACAATCTGGCCGTACTACAAGATAGCTTGTAGTAGGGCAACTGTCACAAGATGGCATGCAGTTCCATCACCTGACCACCACAGAGCAGGCGGCTTAAGGTGGTGCTCCATTGCACTGATTTTTGGTCTCTAAACAATATTCACTCAATTTCCACCCGTTCTCCGATTGTTCGTGCCTTATGCATGACCATGAGGAGGACATGGGACCAATTGGAGAGACCGATAGGAGTTTGAGTACCGACCGTAGCTCCACTGCAACTCCACTATCGGCGACTAGGTGCCAAGCGGCCAGATATTAAATGATCGCTACCCAATCTCCACAAGATCGGCTGCAGTGGAGCATGGCCTTTAGCAGGCAGCCTGCCTACTGGAGGAGATCCTTTCGTCCTTCATCCCCAGCAATGGTGCACTTACGGAGGTGTTCTATTGAGGAACAAGGCGAAGCCAAGTGAATTACTACGTGATTCAAATGAGATGGGATCGAGCTCTGACCCTAAACTTGAATGGGTTTCCTCTATATGATATATCACAAGAGGTGTTGATTTTACTCCAATTTCATAACTTCAACCTTTGAGTGACCTTGACCTTGGCCAAAGTCACCACATGCCTGTTCACCGGATCACTGGGAAAAAACCTTCAACTATGTCTGATATAAAGTTTCTAGCTTAAGTTTTTCATTTACCTAATTCTGTAACATTGACTGTTGACCTTAAAATGACCTTGACCTTGGAAAAGGTCATCTCATGCATGGTCACATCCGCCTTGTGATGACCTTCAATCCACTTTTCAAATCATATTTCTAGCTTCAATAGTTCATGAGAAATAGGCATTTAAGTAATTAAATGACTCTTGATACCAGCTTGGTGGATCACAAAATTTGGATCACAATTAAACTCTTAACTATGGTTAATTGTGGCAGAACGATAGGCTGAATTCCAGGTCTTTGAATGGCCATAACTTTGCTTTAAATTGGCATAAAGACTTCATTCAAAAAGAAAAATATATCAGTTTTGTAAGAACTATCCATAGATCACTAGCTAGAGTGCATAGAACCAAGTCCCGAAAATTAGGTAAGTGCCTACCCTCCCCCACCCATCCCATTTCAGAGATGAGTGTCAATCTTGTCCTTGGACTCCAGCCCTACCCCCTAATTAAAGAAATTGAAAGAATTAAAGTAAACAATCTCAACGAATCTCAATGTTATTATCAATGATGATGATAAAATGACCCTGTGGACACAAAAAAAAAATTTAAAAAAAGGGATTTACTCAAATGGTTTGGTATTTGACTATTCTTTAAGTTACTATCAATGATAATTGATATCATAATTGCCTGAGGCTGAATGAACCAGAATACTGTTGGTTGAATAATCATTACTATTAGGAATGAAACTTATCGATCATTAGGAAAGATCAAACCTGGACATTTCTTCCACCGAGCGTAGAACTGCAATTACCGAGAACCATCCCGCTTAGAGCAAGTGCGCCAAAGGTGCGCCAAACACGGTCTCACTCACAGGTACTTTCACTAAAGTTTCAGGTTCGACTTGACCCGAGTGCGCTTGCAAGAGTGTCAACACACAGGAGTTTAATCAGCCATAAGGTTAGATGTTTGAACTTGTTAACCGTATTTGGGGAAATCCAGTAATTTAGCATTTACAGTCTATGGTGTTGTAATTTGTAAAATGATGAGACTTACCTTAGTTTAAAACTTTCAAAACAAAGTCCCATCAAAGTAATCCTGTGGCATCATGTTGCCAGGACGCCATGACACATTCCCGCAGAATAAACACAAACTTGATTCCGTCACTCTCATAAGCGGAGGTTTAGTTGCCATGCGTGTCTAAGTTCTAAATGAGGAATGTGTATGAAGAGTATTCAAGAAAATATTCTATTTCTCTTTATTCATAGAATATAATGGCAGAATAAGTCAAATCACTTATTAGTATTATTTAGAATCTATATGGTTCTTAACATAGCAGTTAACAATTTTCTCACATTTTTAAACCAATCAGAACCTAGAGCTTTCGGCAGTGCTGATGAACTGGGCGCCATCCGTTCAAAACGAAAACAAATGAGACGTGCTGTAGTCAGATTGTTTTCGCCTGTTTCGAGTCAAAACAAGGTAAACTTTCTAACCACTGTTACTTACATGTTAATTTATAGTTCATGGGTATAACTATTCAACCCATAATTGAGTTTGAAGTTTTACAGTTCTTGATTCCTCACTCTTTAACCTTTCGGCTAACTGTTAATTTTCATGTCGGAACACGTCTTCAAACTCTTTGGCAAAGACTTTGGTTTGGAGGAGATCTGTGTAGTCGATGCAACCAACGGTTGGTACCACTAGCTGCATTGTCTATCCAGTTAGTGATATTTATTTCGTAGAGTGTGCTTCTTTCAAAGTGATTAGCAGCAAATGAAAGTGTGAAGGGTTTACTGGCACAAAAGCTGCATTCATACTCCTGTAGGCTGTGTAGGAAAACTACTATTGTCACTGAGTGAGTGTGGGTCGTGTGGCACTGGAACGACCTCACTCTTGTCTTAATATTTATGCCTGTTGAAGTTTCCTTGAATTTTCAAAGGGTACAATATACTCACCAGCTGAAAATTCTTACCATTAAATCTTGGGGTTGTCGTTAGGTTAAACAGTGATACAGCAAAGATCAAATAGGTTTGCTTCTTCCCCTAATTACATGAGGAGGGTGTGGCCTCTGAGTTGAGGTTATCGACTCAGACGAGTCAGGAGGCCACATCCCCTGGGTGTTTATTGTGGAAATTGAAATCACCTGTTCATTAAATTGACATTATATTCTTTTTATGATAAATAGAATGTGAAGTTTCTGGTATGTATAGTCAGTGCCCCCAGCGTTGAACGAAGGCAGTTGAAAAAAGCTATGGCTAAGATTAAGATAATGTGCGTTAAGGGTTGAGGTATCAGGTTCTAACAAGTAGAATAGTTGGGTTTGATCTCCTTTACATATTGAACAGAGCTGGACAAGAACTCCTGTAAATTCAACCAATCAATCAATTAGTTTCTAGATGTGAAGGAATCTTTTATATCAAGCTTTTTTCGTTCATTTTCAATATGCGCATTCTGGGGTTCAGCATTGATAAGAGGCAAAAGACAACATGGCAATCAATTAGATGAATTTGATCGGTTGTGCATCCGCTTCTATTTCTATCTACGCCAGGCCCATTCACAGTTGATGCGACGCTGTCGCGTTTAGTAATGTGTATATTCGACCGCATTCACAACGCATTTAGTGTTGTTTTCGCACTCAAAGTGAATACTCTAACTGTGACAAACACCACGGCGGCTTGTCGCGCACCTACTGTTGGCTGTCAATACAAACAGTTACCAGACATCTCGAGTAATGTCCAGACGTGTGTCGCATGACTCCCTGGCTTAAAAAGGACCTGTGATAGTATAGTCTTGGTATTAAGAGTTGGAGGAGTAACGTACCTCACCAGGATAGAATAATCATGCTGACTCTACAACGGGTAAATGCTATGGCGCTATTACTGAGTCCAATCCGACATGAGGATGGGTCCCCAGCCAAGAGGAGAAGGGTGCTAGATTGTAAGTACAATATGTAGGAATTTCATGTATATATCACCTTTGGTTTAGTGAATTTAGCGTTACTAAACCTTGTGGTATATCACCTACAAGATAACTTATCCGAGCATGTTAATTTTATTGATCTATTCTTCTAGGTGTCCGTGTATGTATATGTATATGGCTTTGCGCGAAGATATTTACCTTTCAAAAACACAGAAAATGCATAATTGAAGTTGGGAAGATTTATTGCTAGTTTAAAAATATTCCTTTTTATATAAACGTGATATATAGATTGCAAACATTGTACAATAGTGTAGGCAAATTCATATTTTCGTGTAGTGCCTTTCCTTCTACCCTGGAAAGGCACTGGGTCGGGTATAAAAAACGGAAAATCATATAAGCGGTGTATTCCAATGTTGCGATGATAGAGAATCTTCATTCGGCTGATCTCGTGAGTTTTGAGTTAGATGATACGACAACAACCATCTTTATCAAATAGAATTCATCATGAATTGGACGAGAATCACCTGCTGAGTGAATTGGTACTACAAAATCATTTTCCATGAAAAAGGGAAAGAGGAAAACTTCAGGATGGTCACTCACGTTAATCATCCCGTTGCAAACAGTGCTCTGAGTGAATTTGTCGTCGATGTTTCAGGGTTAGAGGACATCGCTATGAGTGCCCGGCCGCGCCCCGTGACGGCCACCGTCAACCCACCTCTGACGAGCACCCCACTCCACGGCCCCCGAACCTTCCTCTCCTCCGACGGCTCCACCGAGTCCCTGATCTCCGTATTAGAACACGACAGCTACCAGAGTCTGCCGCCCAGCGACAACGAGCAGGACAAGCCAGTAAAGAAGGTTGAAGAGTATGTACGAGCTTACCAACTCATCTATTCTGTAGGGGGAGGGGGGGGGGGCATTTCACCTAGTGGCAAAGAGGTTGTATGTGGGCAACTATTATAAACATATATCTATATCCTATTTTATAAATGTTCATATGGTCGCCTGCATATTACAGACCACACTATTATACCGAATTTGTATTTTAGTACAAGACTAACAAAGTAATTGTGTATTTCTCTTTTACATTCGACTGGAAATTCAGAGAAAGAAAATTTCATATTTCATATAAGAGTATTTAATTGCACTCATATGATATATCACCTTTCATTTTATAGGAAGCCCCAACAGAAAATACAAAGAAAAACGGCATCGAAATCTTCAGAGACGCTTTCTAAGAGCGAGGATCGGACAGAACCGTCCGCTGATTCATCTAGCAATGGACGCCACACACCATGGGAAGACTGGATGGTACGAAAAGCCAAGGAAATTCGTATACGGGAAGAAATGGAGGCCAGACGATTAAAAAGACTCAAACAGGAGAAGGAGAAAGAGGAGAAAGAAAGGGCAGAAAAGGCTAAGAAATGCGAAAAGAACGTTCAAGAATGGAACGAAAGGAAGGTCATTGAATTGAAAACGCGAAAGAAAATGACCAACCAGTGTATAAATGCAGAGAAGGAACTCAAAGAAGCAAAGAAAAATGAAATTGAAGAGAAAGCTAAAACGAAGTTTGAAGAATGGCAAAAACAAAAGTTCGAAGAAGAGAAGGAGAGAAAGCGACAAGAGAAATTGAAAAAGGAGAATGAGGAGAGGGAGAAGGAAGAGAGAAAACAGAAATGCGATGAGAAATACAAGGCCTGGTTAAAAGAAGCGAAATGTAGACCCAAGAGTGCCCCACATAGTTATGGCTACGCCGAAGGCAAGCTAACAGGTGAGATTTCATTTCACTTCAAAGTAAAGCCAAAGCTAGACACTTATTTGTTTCCGACAACAATAGTCGATCTTGTGACATAGGCCAATGTTAATATTGATAATCGAGCCGCGGACCTGGTAGATTGATCTCCATAGAGCATATACTAAATGAAGAGCTTAACTGGCAAGAGTGCATTATTTCTATGTAGGTCTACACTAAAGAGCCCAAAGCTACTCCCGTTACTGATACACGGCAAATAACAGTGTGCAAGTAATGACTGCAAAAAGTTACTATTAGAAAGATAATGTCCGCATTAAGATGCTTACGCCATATGAAGTTAGATAATGGTGGGCCGGAATGTCATGTATTGAGCAAGTTGCTAAGGAGTTCAACATTTGTGATTATATGCTTCGATCCTATGCCATAGTAGGCATATATCACAACTAGCTTTAATCTATTCGATAACATGTCCGAGACAGAAATGCAGATTGAGCGCACGTCGTTATACTGCTAGCATGTGCGATATTTTAATCATTTCCCTGAAATAACCTATCGTATGGAAATCTAATTGAACAAATTGGACGTTTAACTACCCAAACAAACTATCGTATGGGACTGTGACAGAGTGTGTCAACGAGTACAGTAAACCAGGTTATTTCCCATTTGAAAACATGGAATCGTTGTAATCTTTGTTTGAGGTATGAGCAGAGTCTTGGGAAACTACACGTACGTTTAAGGAACGTTGTCTGATAGGATAATTGTGATTAGGTTTAAACTTTTTGGAGTATTTGTTTTTAGTATGATGTTAGATTTATACTGATGGATATACACAGACAATTTATATAAAGATACAAAGTAATTTTTGGGGTAACATTCCTTTGTTTTTTTGTTAATAACTAAGTTTATAGATGTAACACTGATTGTGAGCAAATAAAACCTGGGAAAACAAGACAACTATTGGGTATTCTTGGTTAGTGGCTTACAATCGCAACATCTAAGTTTATAGATGTATAGTTGTGTGCTGCGAAATTTAAAGTGTCTACTTCACCTACATGTATCTTGATTGGACTAGATCCAAGTCCCTGTGGTTTTGGGTTGTGTCCTGTATTCATTCTTATGTAAAACGTGGTATCATGCTTGACCTACAAAGATTACGCGTATTTAGTCATGTCCGCATGAAGTTACATATACAGATTTAACAGTGTCTCATGTCGTTTATCTCTTTGTAGGCTACTACGACCGATGCACATATCCCAAACCAAGCTTCTATAACCCAATCCCTTGGCAGCCCATCCCTGTACCAAATCAAGTTTCTGCCAAGAAAAATATACCCAAGCCGAAGAAGACTGTTCGTAAAAGATTCAACCCAAGCAAATACCTATGACATACACTAATTAAGAGCAGAGTGAGATCGTAGAGATATATACGGTTGTATTTTTTGTGAATTTATGTCTATTTAGACTGTACGGTCACCGTCCACCCTTACAAAGACATCTGTAATGCGATCATATTTTCATAATTTTTGCTTCATTTATGTAAGCCTGTTGTAAATACTCCTGTTTATTTTTCATATTTACAGTTAAGAATACAATCGATATCAATTTGAAAAAAAAAGTTATGTAACCAGACCGAGTTATTGTTACGGACCGACTTTCTTCCAAAGGGCTGGAACTAGGAAATTTGTGTATGTAATATCTTAGAAGCGATCAAATTATATATTTCGATTTTGACTTTGTTCTTTTTCATATCATCAAAGTCTGCTTATAAAGCTGTGGTAATTCTCTTTGTGACGGCTATCTAAAAAACAACTGTAAAACAGTTTGACAACCCCGATCGAGGTACAATATATAATCTTTTCGACTTTTCGTGACGAAACGTATTTTTCTGTCGTCAATGTTTCGCTCTGTATTTACCAAACGGCCGCGATAATACCCCGGATACACGGGTTTGATTAGGCATACCGTCTTGATCGATAAACTGCAAAATGGATTCTCAATTCATTTATGTAAACTGTAACATATACATAAACAAGCGTCTGTGATAGTGCCTTACTCATCATATATGATTTCTTTAGTTGGTAATAAATGTCCATGTTAAGCTTTGTGTTTCAAGTGTATTTTTTTCATTCATCCATCAGAGTGAAAGTAGGGAATCTATAGCTTGGGCTTGGCGGCTACCATGAGAATAGGTACCACCTTTCAATATTAAAAGTAACAAAGTTATAGTAAAGGTAGATCTCAGGTAAAGGTATCTCCCTAGATTTATGTTACTGCCTAATTATTTTACCCAGAATGTCTTTAGTCCAACAATTCATATCCGAAACTTCAGATTGTTGACACTGGATACGTTGTTACAAAGGCATTGCTATATATTTAGCTTGAATGAACGATGCGACGGCTTGTGGCAAAAAAAAGACGGAGGCAACACCCATCAGAACAGGCTAAGCAACCCCCCCCCCCCCTTTTTTGTTTCTCTGGAAAAGTTAAACAAATAAATCGTCTGATTTTAGATAATTCATATCTGTTAAAAGAAGCCAATGCAGCAACTTGCTGATCTATATAAAAGGAGATTTTATTCACATCCGGGAATGAACTGTGGCGATGGATGCAATTTCATGTTAGCACAGGTGCGGAACTATACCTATAGTTCCAGCAGTGGTAGATTTACTGCTATAACAAAGGCCATCCTTCTCATACCATGTCTATGTGGTGTGGGAAGTAAAAGAACTCTCACCTCGGTAAATGTGTAGGGGTGAGGTTTCTACCTGAATTCATCACATAGATTCGATCACCACCCTAGTGGTGTAAAAGAACCTTGAGAAAGTCTGGAAAGGACCTATAATGGTTGACTGGACGTAAAATCAAACCAAACCAAAACCTATAGTTGGCATCCATTATGTAAGTCCACAATATATGTGTTGAGTAATGAAATAGCACGATTATTATCAAAGGGAAAGACACCAAATGCAGGGGTCATACAGGAGCCTTTAAAACCTTTAAAACCTTTATTTTGAGAATTGAGCCTTTAAAGCCTTTATTTCCAATTTTGAGCCTTTAAATGCCTTTATTTTCAGGTCTGAACCTTTATTTTGAAAAAATGGAACTATTCTATTATGAAACCAGTATTTTTTTGCTTGCATCCTTCATGAAATGAAAACTGAAAGGAAAGAGAAGCCAAATTCTGTTTGCTCCAAGGTTATCCATGTATCTTATAACAGGGTTCCGACAGCACCATGAAATCCTTGAAAATGGGATGAACCTGGAAAAATCATGAAATATGGAATTTTAAAATTCTATAGATATAGCCTGGAATTTTCACAACCTTCAGCATTTGATTATATTTCTTCCCATTTTTTGTACAACAGCAGGAATTTTATCTCTTTCTCTGTGAATCGTTATCATGCCTTGGAATTGAAAACATCAAGGGGGGGGGGTGTCCACTGCAGTCCCAACACATTCCAACAAGCCTTATAACAAGCCTGGGGTGGGGAGTTAGCTCAGAGGTTAGAGCATTGGACTTGTAACCCCAAAGTCATAGGACTTTGTGGGTTCGAGTCTCACCCCCAGCAGTGGTAAATTTACTGCTATATCAAAAGCCAATCCTTTTCATACTGTAGCATACCACTGGTCGCTGAAAGTGTGTGACCACTTTCCATGAACGGCAGTCAACCAATGGCTTGAGACTTAGTTGCTACCCCGTGCTTACCGCTCCAGCACGGGTGGGTTCAGAATGAACCACTGGAAAGGGCAGAGAGATGCGGGATCTACAACCTATCGCTACCGGTGGACTCAAAACCAGACTCCGAACTATTTTGATATACCAAGGTTTTATTCAGTATAAAGAATACAGTAGGTTTGTGCTACGGGGCACCAACTAGCGTGGGAAGAGACACTGGTCTCTTCACCGTTGAAAGGTTCCAAAGCAACCTTACCAACTATTGAGGCTCCAGGCATTCACTCGACTGAGAGGCACCGTGAGAAGTCCTGTCCACCCGCTGCGGACTCAGTCTTATATACTTACTGAGTTACGTAATGCGGGCGACCTCGTAGTATTTGCATTACCGTGCAGCAGGGATCGGCACTCGCGCCATCTAGCGTTTAGTGAAAACAACACTGCTCGACTACCCTGACCCCTACACTACCTATGTCTATGTGGTGTGGGAAGTAAAAGAACTCTCACCTTGGTAAATGTGTATGAGTGAGATTTCTACCTGAATTCGTCACATAGTTTTGATCGCCACCCTCGTGATGTAAAAGAACCTTGAGAAAGTCTGGTAAGGACCTATTATGGTTGACTGGACAATAACTCAAACCAAACAAACAATATGACAAGCCTTCCGACACAGCCTTCTGACACACTTCAACATTTCTGACACACTCTGACATGGCTCTGACACAGTACCCTAGTGCATTACCAATGGTCTTTTGAACATATCCAGATATAAAATATTTTAATAATCATATACTTTTAAACCTATTATCAGGGTCTGAGATACATGATTATTGATATTTGTTTGGATTTCTAATACTACAAGTATTGATGAAAGACAAAAGTTCTTTTGGTTTTTTTTTTTAGAAAAATGAGGAAAATCATATTTCTCAGTATATTTCCTATAGAAACAAAGTCCTCCAAGTGAGCTGGTGGTGTTGGAGTGTGTCCGTACCATGGCAATCTTTCATTTCCTGCCAAACCCATTGCGCCACACTCCATCAAGGCTTTATGACACATTCTGACAGAGACTTTCCAACACAGATATTTTTTTGTCAAGTTTTTGGCATTGGGCACCCACCTTAACGTGTTAGCATATCTGTGAGGTAACTAGAAAAATTGATCAGAGGAGTCAGTATTTTTATACTAAATCAGAAACACCCCTGAGACCTCAGAGAGAAAGATACAAATAAGGCTGATTAATTTAGCATGATTTTTTTTTTGTGGGGGGCTTTGTCAAAAGGTTTTTTTTTGCCACATCTTAAATTCTGATAATTACAACCAGACATACTCAGGCATAAGACTTTCCTGAACATTTCAGAAATTCAGGATGTTTTTGACATGCCAATGGTCATTCATGAGATTGATGTAATTCTGAGGAAATTTTTTGTTTAAGGGTGGGGGTTCAAAGTGAATACCTGAAAGAAGGTGAGCAATATTTTCACAATTCTGACAATTATAGCTTTCAGCTGATGCCAGGAATTCACTTAGACTATCTCAAAATGCAGAAGCTTCCAGGGGGGATAGCCCCCTGGACCCCCAAACAAGGCACTATTCCTGGGTATTTTTAAGGCCTAAGCAGCAACAAAAACCTAATTTTCATTTATTTTTTTCCGATTTGCTAGTCTCATCTGTGCATCCTCATTATATGTGATTGAATCCAATAAAATTATGAACAGGGATTCTGCCAGAGACTATAAATCTTCATTTTCTTCAAAGATCCCAGAACAAAGCAGGCATGATAGTCTTTCAGCAAATTTCTCTGATTTTTCAGCCACCTGGGCCTTTCTTGATATAAGTGTAGATCTGGTGAGAAAATGTTTTGGGGGTCTGTTACTCTGTCTAAATGGCTACATTTTTTAATTTGTGCACATTTCCATCATTAAAATTAGTCAAAAGGGAACACTTAGAACACTTAGAAAGGACACTCTAGAAATAATTAAAATTCTAGCTTGTGGGACTTTGCCCCCTGGGCCCTAACAAGAGGACTCCCCCAGCCTACACTGCAAACCTTTATGCCAGCCACCATAATGCTGCCCATTCATCTAATTTTTAAAAAGCCAAAATGCCATTATCATACCTGATAAAGACAGTTATATATAAAAGCCTATGATGGATGATGTGAGGGCATATTTTTTAAATTTCCATCAAAGGTCTTACCAGATACCTGGAAATCTGGGAAATGACTTGGACAAATAATGGAAAATTAAAAGAATTTTTTAATCAGGAACACTGTGGGAACCCTGTATAATATTTGTCTACCAAAGTAGAAAATTAAGTGAACTATGGAGGTCTTCAAGCCTACTCTAGAGACGAACTGACATCCAGAGGGTGTACAGAGACTGTTATGGTCAGCTGTCTGGAAACCCTCTGACATCACTGTTGGGACCATGGCACCACCTGGTTGGCTCACAGAGCATCACCGACACAACACTCTGGAGCCCTCTCCGGATGTCTGGAGGTGCCTACGGGGTGTCAGAGGCACACCCACTGAAGAGCTCACCACAATATTATTGCATACAAATGGACTTATTTTTTAATGTTAAAACCTTTATTTTTCCGCTGAGAGCCTTTATTTTTTCAAAGAGGGCCTTTAAACCTTTATTTTTTTCATGAAATGGCTGTATGACCCCTGCAAATGGCATTAATAATTGAGTCAATATTATTCTGTATGAAAAACTATTCGGTATGTAGCAGAAGCTGCGATTGGCATCTGATCAACTCGGGGATTATAAGTATAATCATATTACAATGTCCTTGGATTGCGCTCGTGCCTCTGTACATATGCGGGATTCCCAATAGGTCAGGTTAAACAAAGAAGCCGGTAAGTTAAATGTTGATTGGTATAAAATTCCATTAATCGATCAAGAACATTCCTGAAAATACTTTGCATGGCATCCCGTACTCCAAATTTCTTTTTGGGAAACCTTGTTACCAGAACACAAACCCAGATAACAAAGAGGTTATATCTGCTCTAGCTTTCTGGTTATGAATAAGACATCAAGTTCAATTATTAAAGGTGTGTGAAGAATTGAGAGATAGTCGGTGCTGCATGACCTTTATTGGTACGGTATTTACATCGTCATTGATACTCCACAGCTGCGGAGGAATTGGTATCGGTACAGAGATCCCTTATCACATGTGCCACAAAACCTGTATTAACACTTATATACACCACCTATCTTATGGCGATGAACATCCATTTGATGCATTGAATCAAATGTCACAATGCATGTATTTACCACAAAGGAAGTCGTTTGATGAGAAGGCCACCATACCACCGGTAAAAGTGTCATCATAGAGTCGGTATATTTCAAACTTGTCCGTATTGACCGAAATTGGCAACATAAAGGTAGGTAGACGGAAGGGTTTTATAGCCCATAATCTCAAAAACATGGAACGCTGAATCTGTGATCCAGAATCAAGTCCTAGTATCTACTCTTAAATCTACCTCGCACCCAAATTACATGAAATATACACACAATACCAGTAAAACTCTATTTCATTCATATCCTTAACATTTGGACTGAATTGAAAGATATTGGACCAATTGTATTTTCAAAATCTGGACTGGCAAGATGTGAGTTTGGAATATATCAATTAAGGTCGGCATTTGTTAAGAGTCTTCGAATTCGATCTCAATACAAAAGCAAATACTTAAACACAAAATCGTTTTGTGTGTGTTGCCATGAAGAGCATCAGTAAGATAGACAAGTCTATAGCAATTTTATTTTGAAGGAATTCCCAATCGAAAATATATATCTAAATGGAAACTGATTGTATTGAAAGGTAAACCCAATAAAAAAAGCTCTGTAAACCTTATAGCTTATAGCAATTTGGACGTCTGGTTGGGCTGTGGCACATCTCCCATCATATACATAAATAATATTACAAAGGTATATATATATATATGATTCTAATGCCAATAATCGTTATCAAAAATGCTTTTCTTACGCTCGATAAGTCTATATAACATGGGTTATTTCTAGTTTTATCAATTTCGGCAAATTCTTCATTTATACCACAAAAGTATAAATCAATAATAGAATCCATGCCATTAACGCATGATTCACGTCTTATTTACGACTGTTCTCACAAAGCACATGAGGGTAATATTTACAAATTGGCTTAATATCACAAAGGTACAAGTATCTGGTTTCTAATCCATACTTCCTTGAAACATCCAATTGTATGCATAAATTACACAATCAATAGATTATTTTGCTTTAAAAAATATCCATGCAAGCAAACTTTTGTTTGAAAAAAATACTGGCTTACAAACGCCTTCATATATTTCCAGTTACAATATCCATTTATATTTAACAGAATGCGATATTTATTACAAACGTTCTTCAAATTACCGTTTAAAAGTTTTCAAATACAGAGAATTGACCATTGTACAGGAAACCAAAGGCAACAAGACTGTTTGATTCGTACATTAATTAACCAATGTCTTCATAATAAATCCTGAATAGCACCTTACTGTAACCAGCCAACGTAACTTAATTTAATGGTCAACAATGCTATGAAATCGCATGGATTCCCATCATAGATGTGTTATTCTCAGGGTATGGTACATGTACGTTGCAGATGTACAAAGTCAGCATACTGGATTATTGTTAGATTAATCTTCGATCAGCAGTTATTTTTAATTCAGGTCTGACACGTTGCCCTAACAGGTAAAATCCAACAAAGGGTTCATATCTCTGTTGAATGGTAATTTAGACCTATACATTTTAATCATTATACAATGGTCACGAAAAGAAATATGGTGAAAGTGTGGACAATACATTTTAATCATTACACAATGGTCACGAAATGAAATATGGTGAAAGTGTGGAAAATCATTCAGACCTCCTACATTAGTTTATCAACTATTTTACACGTTGCTGTATATGAAGGCAATGGGCATGTGCAAATATTTATATACATGGAATAAAAGTAGCCAACATCTATTAACTCACAGCTGAAATCATTGTTGACTTTAGCTTTCGTAATTAATTCAGAATGCTCAGCTACCCAAATGAATCCAACTTCAACGGTTACCAATGATAAGTCTATCAAAACATTGAACGCGAAGTGAATCGCCGAATCATACATGTCGTGTTTATATGGGAATTCAGAGATATCAGGATTCTTTGAGGCTATGCCTTGATGTGGAGGACAACCTGCAGTCGTTCATTCTATTTTGATCAAATAGCCCATTCGAATAATTCAATTTATAGATGGATGGATTACTGGTGTTAAAAGGCCAAATTTGATCGGTGAAGAACGGTTCAGAGAACATATGTATGTATAAATATTTTGTTAGAATATAATACTAATCATTTACCAACCGATGAGATATAATACATTGTGCATAAGATAGTATTAATTTCTGCCAAAATCAATTCCGGAGGTCAGGATCCATACGTTTGAAAGCTACGTTCATATAAGGAGGATATTACAATTAATTGACCATTTGAGTCCAACATGTAAATAGAGTACAACTTTATTGAGATCAGGTAAATGACTCGCACCCAATTCTAGTTTTAACATCATCGCATAAACTGTTTATCCCATCCCTGGTATTATTTCGTCATTTCGTTAACAATAGAAAAAACACACCCAGTTGACTTGTCAGGAAAATACTAAACAGGGTGTTGAACATTTTCTCTGTGATGCCAGGGAATTTTGCCAATGAGAGTAGGAGTACTTCCATCATGCCAAAAGTGGCACGGTAGATGATGCAAAATAGCAAACTATTTTGTTCTAAAAGGAATTATATGGTTTAAAAGGTTATTTTGTGAAAATAAATTGCTGGACTTTAAGGGGATAGGGGAAGAAATCCAGAATTGCGCAGGGATCCCACTTGCCTTCATCCTGTGAGACTTATCTGCAACTTAAAAACGTGGTGTTCTTGTCAATACCACCAACATTTGTTACGTTCCTCAAAAATGCGAAATACTGAAATATAACAGTAAGACACAATTTGATAATCAAAGAGAACAGGACTATGATGGTACCGTTATTTGGTGTATTACATTACTAACCGCACACCTTTTCCAAAATGGATATTTAATCGCATTTGTCTTCAACTTAACACTGTAAACAATCTTGAGGTGAAATTTTATAATTAACTCTTAAATGAAAAATGATCAGTGGCTTTTTCTTATTTGCTATGGATGTAGCATCACTGCTAGACACGCACCTAAAACGCCTCTTTTTTTCAAAAATAATCTATATTTGCGACTAAGTGCGGTGAGTGTGTTTGGCGTGGTGTGATTATTTTAACCAAGTATGGATGTTATGTGTTTTAACCCTGATGTTTTCTGTGCAAAACACAACTCTTGCAGAATGAATGTTCTCTCAAGCCACTGTCAAATCCTAAAAGCAGTGTTGACTTTTCTTGCTATTGTCGGGAGGCGATGGCGAATGTTGCAGCCGCAGCGACACCAATCCCGAGTCCCAATAGAGCCATGGACCAGAAGTCATCTTTCTTCTTCTGTCCTTCAGGAAACTGTTCCAAGAAGGAATCCTGCAAAATTAGGAATAGAAAAGGAAGAGTTATTTCAAATCTAATCCCAAAACAGCAAACAGGTATGTATCAATATATAGGATATGGGTCTTGAGTATTGTATTGTATTAGATGGGGCAGCAAAGGAATAGGTTATATCTTAATAGTGAGTTGAAAGTTATGCTTTAAACAAATCTGAGGGAGTAGACATTATTGAGACTGAGTAGTAGAACAGGTGCTCAGAGCTGCTCGCTTGGTGAAGGTATTTAGGGTGCGTGCGTATCGTTTATCTATGATGAATGCCCCCCCCCCCCCCCCCCAAGACGATGCTAAAGTCGACATCTTTGTGAAACATTACTCTGAGCCTAGACGGGCTGGCTGGCCAGACACTACCGACTGCTACATTCTCCACTACTGTTCCCAGATTCCTGATGGTCGTTCTTCTGGGTGCTAGGGCCCCAGCCATTGTTAGAGAACCACATTCCCAGCAATTGAAAACAAGTAAATTGAATTTTTAAAATAAGCAGAATAATCTGAGATTGATAATATATCAAAGTTAGTTCTGTGTATCTGAAACCAGACAAAATGTCAACCCCAGAAGCCAGAGGCTGCTAAGGAAGCGTTCATTATCTATGGTAGGGTGGGCGTGTGGGTTATGCTTTGCGAAACCTCGAAAATGAAGCGCCCCCTTGAGATGTACCTATAATGAAGCACACCCCCACCCCACGCCACCGCACGTAGGTTGTTGGTTTGTAGCGAGTTGTAATACTGTGACCAATGTCGTCAAATTTATGGATGCCAATAGAACTTGTAACCCCTTTACTAACCTCAAGACCGTCTTAGAGCTTCTACAGCAATTGTTTTTCACAAGGGAGGGCCAGTAGCTCTCTTACTAATGTAGTGATACCTACACTTATTAGAGACCGCCACAGAATTCACAAGCATTTTCTTCAGGCAACTGTTGTTTTATCAGTTTTTATCTATTGAAAATATGTACCTTTATGGTGACAATACCGATTTCTCTGGACATGTATAACACGAGAGCCTGCAATGACCCTGTGATAGTCTCTGCTGCAACAAGCCTGCAATGCTGCTAACTCGTATGATGGTTGTTGAAAGCACTGCTATTTCAGAAAACAGCAATAGCATGGCAGACCACTAGAAGTTTTACCCCATAATAAAATACCCCTCCCCCCCGCCCCCTAGTAAATACCCTCATATCAACAGCCCCCCCCCCCCCCCCCCCAGGGCTAGTCCACCCCTGCCTTAAATAATCCTTAGGATACTTGAAATTTCCGAAATAGCACTTTTAAGTCCACGGTATGTACTGTGCCATCCTCTTCGATAGTGAAAAAAAATAAAAAATTGAATGGTCCCATTATGTTGCCCCACTGACGGCTGTCGGTCGTTACTCACATGTAGGATATCTCCGACTCTGCCCAGGTCCCTGTCCAGGGCCCTACGAAGCCTGGTCGGTCACTGTGTTATTTGACAAGGCTGCTGCGATTATTTTTAATCTACGAGACTCTGGACGACCGCTCCTACATTAAGACCAACACCACCGTCCCAGTATGTTTGAATTGAACTGGTCCAAGTATCACCTATGTATAAATAAGGAGTCGAGAGGGTGACCTTGTCAGCTTTATTTACATGAAATGCAAAGAGCATATAACGCACATTCCGTGGATCAAGACCCAGAACTCCTGAGCCAAGTAAACTCTACTGACCTTTAGTTAGACTGGTCACTCAGGTATCTTTAATAGCATTGTAGAGCTTAAGGAGTGTTTAATATATATGGCTAGGGTAGGGGATACTGAACTATTCGAGGGATGTGGTGGTTGATATCAGGCTATTCACCTGTGAAGGGGTGGGGTGGGGATTTCATTTTAAGGTATTTTCCTGGGAGTTTCCTAATGGAGCCAACCTTTTAAGCTTTGCAGGCCTATTGCTACAGAAGCTGTTACAGGGCTATCACAAGCCTTCATTTATGTCGTTTTAATGTCACCATTAAGTATAAGTTTTGAAACAACAGTTTCCTGAAGAATATATAAGGCGTGTGGATGAAATTCAACCGACAAATTCGAAAAAAATCACTACAGTAAAGTCACCCAAGTGAAAATATATCAGATTTCTTAGAGGGTCACCCATGAATTACATGTACGCAGCAACGTGGAAGTCGGGCGGAGGGAGGAGGGATTAGTCGAAAAGCATACAACAAAGTACAGGAGGGCGGGTCAAAAGCTTGATGTTCGATACGCATGCATACATCACTTCCTTAAAATATTGCAACGTCCTGAATGATATGTAAATATCAATATCATGAATGATATGCACATGTATCTTTGGTAAATCATCCCACAACTAGCGATTTTTTCATGCACTTTCTGTACCTCACAAAGGGAAATATGACTGCCCACTGTCCTTGCTGCCCACACACCTGTCCACTCACCCACCAGTGCCTACTAAATACGTGTTCTTCCGATTGCCTCCCCGCTTGAGTGCATTCCCAACTACCAGACTGCCGATTTAACCACCCTCTACCTTACTGCCTTACTCGATGGCTGCCCTTCATGACCATACACCTAGCTCACTCCCCATGACTGAGCTCCGACATAACTTCTCAACTTCTGTAGGTAGCCGGTAGGGAATCAGATAGGTATTGCCAATGAGGTTATGGGGGCATAAGTCAGGTGGGTGGGCAACCAGTATAGTGGAAGTTGGGTATGTGGGCAGGTAAATGAGTTGGCAGTCAACTATCAGGAAATCCACGGATAAGACAGTTAGTTGACACTGGCTGCTGACCGAAAGGCCCATGATAGACGCAAAATTTATTTACCTTCAGTATTCTGTTAACTGTTTTCAGCAGAAAATTGATGAGGGCCCATCATTCTACCAATCCTATACACCCGGTTCACTGCCGTAGGCTTTGCTGGCACCCACATTGACTGTTCCCCGCCAACATCGCAATACACATGGTCAGGGACCCCGGGTCATACCTGCGAGCAGCTCACCTGTGAGCGAAGGCCAAAAGTTCGGTAGTTTGGGGAGAATTTTGGCGCCATAGTGGGCTATACATCATTGCTGATCTTAACTTATCTTCGATATTCGATTAACCACAGTATTCAGCGTAAAGGACCTGCGTTTGAGGTTCCCCCTATTGAATGAACGCGGAACTCGCCTAGCATTTTAATGCAGCCAAAGTCCACTAGACAGAATGGCGGTAGCATCACCAGGTGGTAGGTGGAAGAACTAGGAGAATTTACACATTTACAGCTATTTGAGGTTTGGGTATTTGCCGGGAGCTTGCCACTTCACTTTCAAGCTGGAATTCAAAATCAAACTCAGGATGAGACAGCGTGCTACTTACCCATCCACCATGCGAATCAATCCATTCTCCTAATTTCTGTGACACATAATATCCAAGGAAGTCTGCAATAGCTTGGCGGGGCTCGTCTTTCTCTGCGAAAACGTCATGTTTCGCTAACCAGCCACAGAAGGCATACAAAGCTGCAATTCGACCCCAGTTATAGTTATTGTCTCTGAATATCTCCTCGGCTACGTTAAAGAGGAAGTCAATCCCTGTCACGTCGCTATCCTTTATTTTGTTGACATACGCCTCAAACATCGGTTTGTGTGAAGTAATAAGTTCAGAAACTGTCCTTCTCATCGTGCCTGCATATTTTGTACTTGGCCGTCCGGCATTTGCTTCGCCCATGGCAAGGTAATTGACAATATCTTGTGCGGTGGTGTGCGCCACGGTCTCGGTGAAGTTCACTTGTGATGCCGAGATGGATCTCCTCTTATCTACTAAGCGTCCACTATCTGTGACGTCCGTATCAGGATTCTTCTGGCGATGCACTAAGTAATTGATATACTTTACAACTTCAGTTTCAGACAAGTTATGGTCTTCCATGGCCTGTTTCAGATCGGGCAATTCAGATACGCTGACCTCTCGGCCATCTAAAGAATCATTTGGCTGGGATTTTTGGTTGGTTAATAGCATATTTATGAATACTGTCTGTTGATTTAGCTGCATTTGTAGCATGTTCATCTTCTCGTTGGTATTGAGCTCGTCCAACTTTTCCAAGATTTTATTTGATTCTTCCGGCTCGTTTGACACATCCGACTTCATTATCACCTCGATTAGCCATTCAGAACCAGTATCTTTGATAGCGTCACAAAAATGAGGAAACCCCCCTTTTTTCTTTAGCAATATCGAGACTAGTTTTAACATACCGTCTTGTATTGTAAGGGTTCCTAATGTACATGTTTCCATTTCATTCAAATCAATCACTTTGGCCGCAAATAAATGTGAAACAATATCCTTTGCACGAAGATTCTCAACAATGGTCACGCAATGTAAGCGTATACGCTTTCTGTCCTCTTCTTCCATGACTGTAATATATGTAGCACTCAGCGTCTAGTAGCTTTCATGAACAAAAGTTTTTTAGAAGTGTCTTCTTTCGGGACTGGAGAAACTTAATTTGTATGTCAGTGTGAGTTCGTCAGAGAGTCGAACACTTTTGATAACAAGTGAAGCTGACTTCATCTTCCGGTTCCTGCAGACTGGTTCCCTGTTCATGCCCAGTGCGTTTAGCTGGCCAAATAACCGGGGAACCAGTGATGTTAACCTGTAGTGTGGCCAACTCGCACCAGACGGCGTCGTTCATGTTTTCCTTTCTGATTGGCCAAAAGAGATGTAGCACTCTGGACCCCCCACCCCCAGTGTATGCTCAGGTGGACAACTGCCCAAATTCCGGCCAGCTTCCATACTGCATCGCTCGAGCAAACTACGGCAAACTCGTTTTCCGGAGCGATAAACTAGAGCGGTGCAGTGTGGCCAGCTTCAAGAAGTAAGTAAACATGTCACAAATTGTAGGGAAAATATAGAAATTTAAACGCCAAATATAATGATAATAGAACTGCCATTAAATCATTCTATATATGCTCTTTATCTGTAAAGCTAACTGTAATTGAATGTGTTTTTAATGTAAATTTCTACAGATGTCTTTCTGTACATCGCAATGATTTGTTTACCTCGACGCTTTTAGTTTTACCCCATAATATTCCCGTGTCTAGATCTAGACAGACACGAGAATTTATGGGTAAGATCTAAGTTCAACGTTCTTTTTCATAACTGTTGATATCTTTGTTATTAGCGGGTGGACGGTTGGTCTTTAGGTTATGGACTGTAGTACAACTGCTTGTACTTGCAGAGTCACTATTAAACCTAGGTGGAGAATTGGACGGCTTGAGCCTTTTACCTTTTGAGCCTCCTATCACAGTATCAGTATCAGCGCGAAAACGTGGACGCCTACCCCATTTTAGTTCTGATTGGCGGCTTAGGGTAAGAAAAGGGTTAAATTAGTGTATCAAATGTATCCAGTACAGGTATTCATTACAGGTAAAATAGGAGGTGGACATTTCCAGGTATTTTTTAAGACCTCATTGGCATCCCTGCTTCTTATCCATGCATTTCTCTTGATGGCATGTACCCCTGCTGATGGCGCCCCTCTAGATGGCATCCCTGATTTCTCCCCTCATGATGGCACCTCTTATTGTGGCACCTCCTCCTGATGGCATTTCTCCCGATGGCATCCCTCCCGATGGCACCCCTCATGATGCCGGCCCTCAGAATGGCCTCTTTTATTATGGCATTCCTCCAGATGGCACCCCTCATGATGGCACTCCTCAGAATGGCCTCTTTTATGATGGCACTCCTCTTGATTGCATTTCTCCTGATGGCACCCTTCTGGATGGCATCCCTGATGGCACACCTCCGAAAGGCATCCTTTATGGCACCCCTCCTGAAGGCACTCCTCCTGAGGGTATTTCTCTTGATGGAATACCTACAGATGGCACCCTTCTGGATGGCATCCCTGATAGCGTCACTCAAGATGGCGCCTCTCATGATGGCATCTCTCCTGATGGCATTTCTCCTGATAGTACCACTCTGGATGGCATCCCTCCAGATGGCAATCCTCCTGATGGCACCCCTCCTTATGGTATCCCTGATGGCACCCCTTCTGATGGCATCCCCGATGGCACCCTCCTGGTGGCACCTCTCATGATGGCACCCCTCCAGAACTCACTCCTCCTGTTGGCATTTCTCTTGATGGCACTCTTGATGATGACACCTCTCCAGATGGCACTCCTCTGGATGGCACCCCTCCTGATGGCATCTCTAATGGCACCCCTTAAGATGGCACCTCTCATGATAGCACCCCTCCTGAAGGCACTCCTACTGATCGCATTTCTCCTGATGGTACTACTCTTGATGGCACCCCTCAGGATGGCACCCCTCTGGATGGCACACCTCATGATGGCTACCCTCATGATGGCCCTCCTCCTGCAGTTTTTCTCGACCCTGGGCCAGCACTGGTAGCGTGACAGGCACATGGATCAGAGTTGAAACCATCAGGGAGAGTGATCTTGACCCTTGTTTCACTGAGGATTACTAGTAGGCCCCTCCAGATGCCTCCTGATGCCTCCGGAAATCCGGAGGTCCCTCCAAAAACTCCCAGAGGTACCTCCTGACCTCGCTGTGCACTGAGATGGGATATCCCACCGCTGCCACCAATGTAGTACAGAATGACTAAGACACGCACACGTACAATGTCAACGTTTATTCACGACCACACAACAAGGGTCGGTAGACAGGGTGCAAGCAGTACTGATAATAAGCAAGTGCCTTCAACACAACAACCAATAGTTCAGCCATTAACTGTTTAACCCTTTAAGGACGCATGATGCCTGGAGGCATCACCACGCTAAAGACGCATGATGCCTGGAGGCATCACCGCACTAAAGACGCATGATGCCTTGAGGCATCATTGTCCCAATATTAAGAAAAATGTTTTAACAAAGAAATAATAGAGCAATATTCATGAAATCTTCAGAAAATGAAGATATAATATCATATTTAGTATTTCTATTACAAAGAAATAAAATATTTATGATTATGTATCATATTGCATGATTACAAACTTGGATATCAGTTTTAACTATTATGTGGCCGTCCTGTAGCCAGACAGACTACCACCAGTATCCGTCCTTATGGGAGTGGCTGGACCCCAGGCAGCCGTCCTTAAAAGGTTAATACACTCCGTATCCTTTAGTAAACATGCCTGTTCTGGCCGCTAAACAGCCGGAGGGTGTCGATCAGGAGGGTCACAGGAAGCCTTCCAGAGGTAGTTCGGGCCCAGTCTTGAGACGGATTGACTTCCAGAGGACAACTGGAGGCTAATATAGCAAGCTTCCTGGATATCTTCTGACATCACTTCTGGGACCAGGGCGCACCCAGGTGGGCTCGCAGAGCATCACCAAGGTGACACTCTGGAGCCCCTCCGAACCCTCCAGAGCCCCTCCGGCAAACCAGCGGCGCCCCTTCGGAAGGATCACCACACTATGTTCTAGGAACCAGTGAAGACACAGTCAAATGGTGTTGGTTTTTAAAAATTATTTGCAATAGCATTTACCACCAGATATGTAGGTAGGGCATTGCTGATTGCCAATTGCAATCGCCTCCCTCCCTCCCTCCCTCCCTCCCTCCCTCCCTCCCTCCCTCCCTCCCTCCCTCCCTCCCTCCCTCCCTCCCTCCCTCCCTCCCTCCCTCCCTCCCTCCCTCCCTCCCTCCCTCCCTCCCTCCCTCCCTCCCTCCCTCCCTCCCTCCCATATATTAGTTTTTGTAAATAATTTTCAGCATGTCTTAAGCTCCTTGTATTGATTATTAAATGTGTCCACCCACTCATTTGGCCTTAAAGAGGCCAATTATTCAATTTTAGAATACTAAGGGATCAAATGCACGACACAAGAGTAATTATTAGCAGGTGGACGGTTGGTCTTTAGGTTATGGCTATAGCCTACTGTAGTACAACTGCTTGTAAATTCACTAAGTGACCTGACCACATTTTTGCTTTTTATAGCTCACTAAGTAGAGATAGGAATATGTTTTTCTGTTTTGGACAGAAGGTTTTATGACCATACAATATACTACAGTTTTAGTATTTAGTATTTTGACATGAATTTTTAGAAATAAGAGATTTAAGTTTGGGGGAAACCTTTTGAGTCACAGATCCATTTTTAAGAACTCCTTTATGGACATATTTCTACCTGTAAAACTAGTTCAATCATAATTTAATATGCCTCATTAGAAAGAGAATAAAAAACAGTAGGTGCTAGGAAGTGGAATTTTCCAGGTAGATTCTATATTTACTGAGATATTCAAGTATTTGTTGAAAGTGGGGGGATTTATGGTGAAATGTGCATACCCAAACATATGTTTACTCAATATTGATTTACAGTGAGCATTGGTGTAATATTTACCATCTCCATATGTGGCACTGGCAGTTGCTTACACCCTAGAAAGTGTCATTATTAAGGTGAAATGTATATTTGTTGTGCTATTCATGTATTTTTGCCAAATCTCATAATGGGGGGGGGGGGGGGGGGAGGGAGGCAGTAGGTGTATGAGAAGATATTTTATTCATCATATTTACACACAAACAGAGGTCAAAATGGTTCATAACTTTGTTTTAGGAATCAGTCAAGACCCAGTCAAATGATATTGTTTTGTAAAATCATTTGTAATGTCATTTACCACCAGATATTGGCTTGACCTACTTTATTGGTGCATATAGGAACAAAGTTTTTGTTGGACCACATGGCCAGGCAGCATGCAGACAGGTCTGTGTGCACTCATCCATGAGGCAAAATCGTTTTGTATGTAGGCATTGTAGGGGATTGGCAATTGAATCCCCAACAGGTAGCTAAAGATAAGTGTGCACTGATCCATGAACTAAGTGTTGACAGAGGAATATGCCTTTGAATAGCCAATCAATGCAGGTCCTTCCCTATTCATATATTCCCTCCCTCCCTAATTGATTATTGGTGGCCCTTGTATTGAGTTTTAAATGCATCCACCTGCTAATTTGGCCTTTAAAGGCCAATATTTCTATTTTAAAATGCACTCTTAGCTCTTGTTCTATATGTTATCAAAATATGAATAAAAATACTACAAACTGAGACTGTTGATGGGGTCTAGCCTCAATTGCTCTGTTAACCGATTTAAGATCAGTATGTTTTTTTACACTTGTATACGCAAATTTGATTGATTGTCTATACAGAAGAAGTAGCCCTCATTAAAGCATTCATATATTCCCCCTACAGCTAAACATTAAACATCTTGAAATTATTGAGGCATATATTAGGCCTTCCAGGTTGTAGAATCTCAATTTGGGTAAACTGGCATTAAATATCTAACCCATCAAATCATCCGTGATCTATATAACCTTAACCCTAACTCTGAAAAACTCATCTCGATGAGGGATACTGCAAATGAAAAAAAATTAAATAAAAATAAATCCTTTAAAACGGAGCCTTTTCTCCAGTAAAGCACGGTGAGACTTCCAGGGACAAATTCTCCAAGATGGGACGGGTTCTTTGAATTATGGTTCGACTTCGTTTCGAGGCGAGTTTCTTTGCGACTTATACGCCTTTATCTAGATATATGTCAAACAACTTTTTTTATAAAACCACATGTTCTTCTTCCTAGAGACACAGTAGCTACCTTCGGGACGGACCACTGCTGTGGATGTGTGTGAAAGAACCATGAGCGGTGCTAAGCTGGACATCCTGTGGTCCCCCAACCAGGATGACTCTTTTCTCACATTTGGTACCGACCTCACGCTCTACAGAGTCGAAAGCTTGAAAGATGGTCCCCCCAAACAACAATGTGAGTTTTGTGTGAAGAACCCAAAAACATTTTTTTATCTCTGTTGTAATTTTTATCATTTGTTGACTGAAAGATGTCGATAGAGCAGAACAAGTTATAGAGTCTTGTGCAAACTTAATATCCATTGTTAATTTCTAAATGCACACCTTTTTTATGTTGAATTCAATATCTGAAGTGTGTATCACTCATGAATTGTATTTGTAATTGAAACTGAGTGACGTTTTGACAGAATATGGCTAGCGATTCATGTTATCAAAAGCTACCTGCATGGTACCTGCGCAGGATGCTACGTTGCCGCTATGTTATATCTCACCACTGACCAATACAGATGACAAAAATCAGACTCTTAAGGCCTTTCTCCACTGTGCGACTGGGGGAGCTTGCGATCCTGTACCTCCAGTCTGAGACTGGAGGTACCGGCTTGGGGTACTGCATGTACCTCGGATCGCAAGGTAACATCGATTCTGTGTGGAGACACCCCCGCTTGCGACTGGAGGGCTTGCAATTCTAGGTACATAAGGTATGCCTGGTCTCAGACTTGGCGTACCAAATATCAAACATGTTTGATATTTAAAAACGCTTGCAATCTGGGGTACATGTGGTACCTCCAGTCTGAGACTGGGTGTACCGGTACACCCAGTCTCAGACTGGAGGGAAACTTGCTGTCTCCACTGTGCGTTTTGCCGTGTTGCGATCCTGGAGGTACGCCCAGTCTGAGACTGGACGTACCTATGTACCTAGAATCACACAGTGGAGACAGGGCTTTATGATCGTCTTGGTCAGACAATCGTAAGTCCAGCTGATTGTAATTGCGCCAGGTATATGTGACCAGATATGAAAACATGTAATATGAGTGTATCGTACCACAGTGTCTGAAGCTATTTCACTGCGATGCCATGGGGGATCTTGGCGTGGTGTCATCTATGTAGGATTTGATTCAAATGGCTGGAATATATGACATGATATAACATTTTCTTTGTTGCAGCCATCCAAATATCCGATGATACGTATGCCTCTGTTCTCTCCATAAACTCGGACCACCAGTTTATGAAAGTAGGCACCATCATTTTACCTAGTTCTGATACTTCCATTTACGATCTATTTGTTCGCCAGATTTTTGTAGTTGTATAGAGTTTTCTTTTTTAAGTAATAACCGCTGTATTTTATATGGACAGATTTTTACATATTTAAGCAACTTTGATTTCAGTGCCTAGCGTGGTACCCTAAACCTAATCCAGACACTCTCGTTGCTGTTGGATTAGCAAATGGACGGATTATCTTGACCAGGTAAATGGCGTTCATCTCTACTTTAATGCTTGCAACAATCTTTGCAAACACTGTTATCATCAGGTCTATCCAGTAGTTGTGTGGGTATATTTTTTAGTACTTAGACCATAAAAGTATGTTTCAATTTTAGGAAAGATATACCTAAAGCGATTGTCTTCTTTACCTGGTTTACCCATATAATAATTTTTACGTATTAATTACCAATACGTTTTTATATCTGATTTCATACCAGTAAAATTTTTTAGTTGGTAATCTATAGTCACTTTATTTGACATGTGCTACCTTTTCTTTGTCCCAACACTCTGCTCTTAAATTCAATCATATTCTTTTATTCTCAGCATACCAAAATGGTAGGAAAATGAATGCTTACTCACACGGTAAAGGCGTTCCTTATAAAATACACTTGTGTTGTACGTTGGCTACTATGATTGTATATGTACACAATTCACAAAATGAATAGGTGTACTCATCGACTGTCTAGTAACCAAACCCCTGCTTTCCCAAATCACACTAGCATTTCATGTTCCAAATGACGATTCACGGAAAATGTTGAAACTACGATATAACCTTGTTATATTCAAGTTTCTCTTGTTATATTTTTATTATATCATAGTTATGATATTCTTATAGAACATGAAAATGGCACACTTTGTTAAAGGATTTGAGTGATACCTTCAGTTTTAGTTACTTTATCTTATACTGTTTCTTTCAGTTTATCCAATAATTCAGGAGAAGTGCAATAGCATGTTGATAAAATTAAGTTCTGGTCAATTTGGTTAAGAATAACAATATTAAGTGAAGATGATAGGCGCACCTACAAACTAATATAGACTGGTAATAAGAGGCCGTAGGCCCACGAAAGATCTTAAGAAACGTGCTACAACAGTCATGAAAGGTAAATTTATCAAAACATCGCCTTCTTGACTTTTTCTGATGTACATTGTTTCGTTGATTTCTCTACTTAATGAAAAAAATTAAATTCCTATGAAAGGTATTATTTGTGATCAGTTTACAAACCCTGTTGCGTCATGCGGTAGAAAGAATATCTACGGAACAAACATCCAGAGATCTGGCTATAAATCAACATACCCGCGTTACATTACAAAACTAAAGATTTGAGTCATAATGTACAGCACGCTGTTTATATTGTGTGTATGTATCATTCAAAATTATTAGCAGGTGGACGGTTGGTCTTTAGGTTATGGCTATAGCCTACTGTAGTACACATGCTTGTAAAGTCATTAGGTGACCTGACCATATTTTTGCTTTTTATAGCTCACTAAGTACAGATAAGAATATGATTTCGGTTTTGGACAGAAGGTTTTATGGTGGTACAATGCCTCACAGTTTTTAAAATTTTGTATTTTGGAATGGATTTGAAAAAAAAGTGAATTCAGTTTGGGGGGGACTTTGATAGTCACAGGTCCATTTTTAAGAACTCCTTTATGGACACATTTCTACCCCTTAAACTGGTTGAATCATACTATGATATGCCCCATTTGAAAGAGAATAAAAAGCAGTAGGTGCTAGGAAGTGGAAGAGATATTCAAGTATTTGTTGAAAGTAGGGGGATTTTCAGTGAAATGGGCATGCTCAAACATATGTTTACTCAATATTGATTTACAGTGAGCATTGGTGTAATATTTACCATCTCCATAAGTGGCACTGATAGTTGCTTACACTCTAGGAAGTGTTATTATTTAGGTGAAATGTATATTTGATGTGCTATTCATGTATTTTTGCCAAATCTCATAATAGGAGGGGGGGGAAGGCATGAGGTGTATGAGAGGATGGTTTATTCAGCATATTTACACATAAACAGAAGTCAAAATGGTTCATAACTTTGTTGTAGGAATCAGTCAAGACCTAGTCAAATGATATTGGTTTGTAAAATTATTTGCAATATCATTTACTACCAGATATTAGCTTGACCTACTTTACATAGAAACAAAGTTGTGTCCCCCACATGGCTAGGGAGCATGCAGACAGGTCTGTGTGCACTCATCCATGAATGATCACCATGAAGCAGACATTTTATATATAGGTAGCTAAATATATTTGTGCATTGAGCCATGACCTGCTGAGTTCACAGAGGAGTAGGGCTTTAAATATCCAATCAATGCAAGCCCTTCCCTATTCATGGATGCCTTCCCTCCCTCCCTCCCTCCCTCCCTAATTGATTATTGGTGGCCCTTGTATTGAGTTTTAAATGCGTCCACCTGCTAATTTGGCTTTAAAGGCCAATATTTCTATTTTAAAATGCACTTTTAGCACTTGTTCTATATGTTATCAAAATATGAATAAGAATACTACAAACTGAGACTGTTGATGGGGTCTAGCATCAATTGCTCTGTTAACCGATTTAAGATCAGTATGTTTTTTTACACTTGTATACTCAAATTTGATTGATTGTCTATACAGAAGAAGTAGCCCTCATTAAAGCATTCATATATTCCCCCTACAGCTTTGGGAAAGGCGGCACTAGTGATATCCATGGACTTATTGGAAAAGAATTTGGTAAGCACTTTTTAAAAAAATATTCTTTCAAGACGTTTAGTTTTCGACTAATTAAAAGGCAATGAAGTTGCAGTACTAATGAGCTAGGGATTAATAATGCCCTATATATATCGTACGTATACCGAACCTTTATTTCCAGTTTCTTATCTCGAATGGTATTGCACCTACATCCTTTAAATGTTTTAATCAACTTCAAAATATCTTTAATGGATACATTTGAATTGACATACTCTCCATACATGTACGTTCAATCAGATATCGTTTGACCGTTTTGATATTTGTGTTTATGACAAACAGTGCCACGGCATGCCCGTCAGTGTCATTCTGTGGCATGGAATCCAGTAGAGACACAATGGGTAAGTTGGAAATGAACTTCAAATCTTCTACTCAGAATTCCCGCAATGTGCAATTCGTCCGATGCAATGCGAAATACCACCGCCAATCTAACAATGTAATACCGCATTTTTGCATTGCATATTATGCGGGTGAATGGGACAAAAGAACGGGCATAACCACTGATAGTACCGTATACAATCTATGATATAGCGGTAGACAGAGAGATATATAGTAAGAAACATAGGAAATATTATATCTATTGCTTGTTGGGAATATCACCGTGTCAAACGTGACAAGCCAGAACGGGGGAGTTGTAGGCAGTTGGACTGGTTTCAGATCGCGGAGGGCCTGGAGCGGCACCGGTCAGACGCGTCGCTGCTCATCTGGGATATTCACGCCAAGTGTGCTCTGGACCACGGCTTCAGCCACGACAGGCGCAGCAACACTCTGCAGCACGATACCGCCATCGCCAAACCCTTCGTAGAGATAGGTGCTGCTTTCCTCGTGTACATAAACCTTGAACACATGGTTGATATCCGTAGTGTACAGTGATACAAAGAACGAGCAACCATTAACGACTTCACGTCTCGTAAACCACAACTGAGCTTTTCTTTTTGCTACTCTTTATCTTGCAGCCAGCAATAGGTGGCTATGTTTTGAAATGTTGCTAGTTTGCTTGAGGAATCATTTGTAAATAAGTTAAATCTTTGAATGAATAATTTCCTTCGAAAAGGAAGATTTGTGAAATATCAGAATCATATTATTCTTAAATAATTCAGATAGTGGTTAATTGTTATGATAGAAGTATATTTCTCCTATTAAAAATATATTTTCTCTAGATACTGATACTTGTAAAAATGGTAATAATGTCATATTGTCTCTGCAGCCTACCCGGAGACAGCGTTTTCTGTAGCTTGGTTCCCAAGGGATGGCCGCACGCTTGTTACTGGCATGAACCACAAAGTGCTTCGTATTTTCGACCTACGAGGTAAACAACAAGTCTTACAAGTGCCCATTATGGTGGTTAAGGGCAAAGTTATAAATGTAGTAATAATAGCGATGTAATCAGTGCAACGGCCATCTAAATATCTAATAGATTTCTAAGAACTAGGTTTAGTGTATATCAAGTCATGTTCTATCTATATATACATATTTCAAATGATATGGCAGCAGAATTGCCCCTCTTCATGTCAAAGCTAACCTATGGTGAACTGAGGAATTCCTGTTTAGAGATATTCCATATTTAGCTGGAAGGTGCCCCAGCATTTGGAACAGCAATGACTTAAGAGAAGTTCAATGAAGGTTGTTTTCTATTTTGTCGTGGTACGTCTAAGACAATTTGCTGTAATTGACTCCTTTTTTTCTACACCACTAGACGGATCCCGGGTACAGAGTTCCGCCTTCACCAAGGCCGTGTATGGGGTGTGTGTAGATCCCAACTTCGACTACCGCCTCGCCTCCTTCTACGAGAACCAGGTGTCCGTTTGGGACATGAGATACTTCGAGAAACCAATATCCTTTCCCTAAACCATTCATTAGATCATGCGTTTAAGATTCAGAGTCTTTCGGGGACTCACCCATGGTGATCTGGTAAGATCTGGTAAGATCTGTTACGGTGCGATACAGTAAATGAGTAATGTTGTTTGATATCAGATAGGAAAGAAATGTTTGGCTGTTTTTGACAGTGTTTGACTGTACATGTAGCTGTTTCGACTCATTGTTTTCCCTTAACCTGCTCTACATATTGACCCAGCCTCAGGCCCGTCCCGTCAGCTGTATCTCCTGGTCCCCAACTCGGTAAGTCAAGCCTGAAACGTGTCATCATTAACTTTCTTCACTCTTCTCCCAATTCTTGCATTGACCTGTATATTGGAGATTTTTCTAGATAATTCAAGAAGGAGGAATAACCAACACACCAATCATCAGACATCATTTAGACTATTTATGGTTCAGTTTTCTACCTCAATCAATAGTGGTTTATTTCGGCCAGATATGGGTGTCTTACGTTTTGCCATTAAACACCATGAAAAATGTGATCAATCATATATAGTATTAAAGAAATATATTAAAGTTTGATGTTTATTTTATGTTGACAGGTGTAACTTACTGGGAGTTTTACCCCGAGACTCACCCGTCATAAAACTGTACGACATCCTCCATACGTCAGTCGGTATGTAATATCCCCTCACTATATTCTTAATACCAGAAATATATTGATATTGTGATGGTTTTACAGCCCGGAACGTAGCTATTCGTCAAAACTTATTTTTCTGAGCCACCCAGAGCATAATAGGTTGCTGATTAGTTTATGTTAACTGATTACAGATGGATAATTGATCACCGATATCATCATGCCACTTTGTATTTTTTGTGATGGGTCACGAATCTCGTTGGCGTTATGGTTCCGACATAGCCGTTAGGTGGCTCAGGATATATAGGGCGATAAAGGTAGGAAAATATTGAACTTTGGTGTCACGCTGCAAGGCCTCTACTACATGCCTTCACCTGTATAAAGCAAATAAAAGGGATGCAAGTTTGCCCACAATTGACGGAAATCCGAACTTCGATATTTTCACTCATAATTAATTTTGAAAGACCGTATAACTTCAGCAATATTTATACAACAGCAGAACCTACCGATTAGAGACTCTAGGTGTAAGACTGTCACCAGCGTTCGACCAGCAGGGATTCAAAGACTGCTAAATGCTCAAAGTAATATTGCAGTAAAAAAATATGGAATGCACATGTATACTGCTTTATTTCTGTTTATAGCCAAATTACACCCCTTTTTTCTATTAGAATGGGGCATTCCTCGCATGGGAGTAATGCGCGATTATAATCGGTAATGTTCGGGTACCCTCGTACCCTCGTACATCTCTTCTTGACTCATCCCGATTATAATCAGCGATCAGGTCGGTGAGACTCGGTAATAGATGCCGAGGTCTTACAGTTTGAAGGTGAGGCCCCAGTCTGCATGCTCACCAGAACCTAGGAGAGAAGTTTCTATCACAACTGTTACTCTGGTGCGGAACTTTGCCTATCAAAGCCGGATAAAGAAATCACTTTCCGGTGAATAGGGCTCCACTGGGAGAAGGTATCGCTAGTGGGATGGAGCCTGTCACCCGGTATCAGTCCCGCTATCAATATCATTAGGTAATAGTGCCATTAAAGTTAAAAGAAGGGTTATCTTGTTCGGAAAATAACTAATTGCAAATACTCCTGTTTTCCAAATTTAGCAATCATTTCGACGTTTTCTGCTGAGTTTTTAAACACGTTTACCACTGAGCTGTATGCTCGTAACGGTGCCTGCATCGATGTACCGCTCAGTCTAAATAAAGTTTTTTTTTTTAAAGAGAGAGAGAGAGAATAAAAAGTCATGAACATAGATCACATAATGAAGGGCAGCTGGTACCTAAATCGTCATTAATAATTTACCAGATTAATGGTTCATAGGGGTTGCGTCAGGATTTTAGCTTGGTCAGTCTTTTAGTACGAGATTAATAAGGTTAATGTTTTGCATATTCAGGGACGGACGATTTGGACCCGGCAGTCATAGAGAGGATAATCCAACGTGAGTACAGTTCTGGCTGCTGTGTCAGATTACTAATATGATCTATCACATGATATTAGCATGCCATCCCTCCATCAGTTTGTTATCTCAGCAGTCATATAACGCGCCGTTTTATAACATTAAACTCCACTCTGACCTGATATTGTCATGATTATATGTATTTTGACCGTATTACTGTATTATAATGAAGTTGGAAATAGGAAGGACAGTGGAGCACATTTTTAACTGATCAGAATAATCTCCCAAATTTAGCCCAAAATTAATGCATGTGGGAAATCTGTCACATTTATTCCAGTTTCCATGTGTTTTGTATCGATATTTGCCAACTACTTTTTTTTTTTAAATCATTTGATTTCTCAGTATGGTCAGTGCTGTATTATAAATACACATGTATACTGGGCCATAAAATCTATCCATGAACGATTAGCAATCATCTGGTGCATGTGTGAAGGCCAATGTAAACAACAGTCAGCTTCATAGGTTTTGTAAAAATAGATACATGGGATGAATTTGTGGCGTACGTTGAGACTTACATATCGATATCCTTCTGTAGCGCCCGGCCAGTACACCATCTCATCATTTGACTGGCATCCCAAGGAGGAGAACCGGTTATTGGCGGTCCGCAACAACGGAGCTATCAACGACGTTAAAGTGTTCGAACGGATTGCCCTGGTACGGTACTGTCTATGTTGTCTCATGATATCACCGGACTGTACGTGTATTCCCGGTAATTCTTCATTTAGCTTCAGCCAAGGTCATTGCAAATAATGATACCTGGTGGAACTAATTCAGTCTTTTCCTTGTAATCATCAGTATATGAAAACCCAACCGATGGCCATATGCTTGTCTGTAACCATTGATTTACCAACCTTTATCAGTTGTTCACCAGTCCGTTGAACGTTGGCCGTTTTGTCTTTAAGTGTCATCAGAGTCTGATTTTTAACCCTTAGTTTTGGGGTATTTATCTAAGCCTGGTATAAACATTCATAGGCTTAACGTTTGGAACTCGAACCCAACAGGCTTGCGAGTATGGTAACTCATACTCAATAGGTGATAAATAGATAAACTTCTCCAGGCAAAATAGAATCTGAAACATATTTGTGTGTAGCCTGTGTCCCCGACTGCCATCTAATTTGGTGTGCTTCGGAATATTCACCCAGCTAAACACCTGGTTTAAATTCCTGCGTGCTACAAACTCGGATGGCGAAGGGGGAGACAGACCGAACACTCATCGGTTTCTTTCTTAATACATCGCTGCGATTTATCAAAACCGTTATTGAAATAGAGATATAATACAGTGATGATTAAATCAGTAGTTCTACATGTAGTGTGTCCGTGCATTACTATAGCGCACGCCCGTTTAACGCACAGCATGTGGAGTGTCTTTACTTCTAATTTGTAATCCTTCTTAACACTGCTGTTATTAGGAGTGGTCGCCTGACGAGAGTCTGACGTGGGCGTGTGGCCGGGGACTCATGCAGTGTAACAGCCTCAAACTCTGCCAAGAAGCCAACGAGGACATCTCTGTCGTCATGAAGAGGAGAGCGCTGCGTGGTTACGGCCTCCAGGTACACTCAACTGTAATCATATTATACAGACACGCACACGAACGTTTATGAACGTTTAGACTTAATCAGTAAACATACCGCTGGATGGGCGCCAAGGTTATTCGGAATTCTGATTCAGTAGATGGAAATGATATGTAATATCCAATTCTCAGGCAGAGCGTAGTTAAGGGTCTATCTGTGTAAATACGCTACTGTATAGATATTATATCATACAATGTCACTACACAACAAAACTGATCTGGTTCGCTGAGCCTCCAGTGAAAACATAAAATTTTGAGTCTGAAATTGTTGTCATTTTTGGATGTGATTGTGTCATTTAGTGCATAAATCTCAAACTTGCGGTACCACTCGTAGCTTGGGGTATTTATTATTTGGGGGTATAGAACAGCATTACAGTTTCAAGGTTTTTGGGATGGGGTGGGCGCCCAAAATGAAAAACAGTAGCTCAAAATACAGAAGCTTCCCGTGCCTCCCCTGGCCATTTCCCGGATTTTCCCATCCCATGCCTGACTGCACGTCAAAACCTTTATCTCTGCTAGAAACAGCAAGTAATAGGAAAAAGACAATTTTCAGACGGAGAGTATTCAGAAGAACGGCCCCATGGCGGGAGAGGACGCGCGCATCCGGTTACTGTGGAACTGGCTGGGCTACGTGCAGTCCATCACGCCGCCAGAGGACGCCGTGGTGCCGGCGCGCAGTCCGCGGGGCCCGCACGGGGGCAGCACCCCGTCCACGCCGCTGCCTGTACGTACACTGCCGCGATTCCCGGGCGTCAACAGTATTCTCAAGGTGCGTAGGATACTCATGAATATTAAGTGAATAGATACACAATAACGCAGGTCAAAATCATGGTAATGTTGTATTTGTTATACAGCATTGTAAATTTAAGTTAGCAAAGGAAAGAGAAAATGACGACCGATTTTATCACACAATGCTTTACATGCTAGGGACTTTTTTTTGAGAATACGGCTTTCCGTATTGTACTCAGTATCGATCTGTAGGCTCTATACGTTTTTTAGAGGCTTCGTAGAAGGTGGATTATTAAAATCCGTATCTGTTCTCATTATCCCTTGATGTTTTTTCACTTTTTGTCAGAAGTGCTATTCTGCTCGTATCTTAAAAATAAACTTTTTATCAGAAAGCAATATATATCATGATACTGTCGACATTTCGGCTCACATAGTTGGTACAAGTTTCGATGTCTTTTACAATTGATTTATTTTCTGTTTTTTATCGAAGAATGAGGAAGGAACGATGAGTCGCAGTGAAATTGATTTCCTACAATGGCAGGGTATTGAAGGACAGAAGAATAAACCACAAAAAAGGATCTTCAAAAGCGAAGAACGGTTTGTGGAACATTCATTTGTCACAAATTTACAGATATTCAAAGATAGTAATGGATGTACTTGTATATGAAAATCAGCAACTAAGCTGAAAACATCCCAGTATAAATAAAGGATTTCAAAAAGGGGTTTCATCCTTGTAAATCAGGTACATTAATAGGTGCTGATACAGCCCCCATTATTGTCATGCCCCATTGTTAAAATGATAATACACCGATGCAGTTAGTATGTTTGTATTTTGACAATAACTTAATATTGTATTGGGAAATATAAGAAATCCTGTGACACAGAATAGCTTAGTATTTCATCGTCACTTGGGTACCGGGTTTAGTAAGTAAAGCCCTACTACCATCCTGTCCTGTGTTTTTCAGTGCAAAGGCTCTGAAGCTTTGCGGATGGGGATTCGGTAAAGACTACGAATCCATCAACGAAGCACTGGACCGGCTCGAGGGAGAGGGTCAGTTCGCACGAGCTGCTGCTGTAGCACTTTTCAACCTCCACATCCGGAGAGCAATCCAGGCCTTCAACAGAGGATCTGCCTCAGTCGAAACCGGTCAGTTAACAGCATGGATCTTAATTCTCTATCTTCTAACACATCTTTTCTGCATGCAACCAACTGAATATTCATAGGTTGTATAGGAAACCTGGATTTTCAGGTTGGGTGGTAGACCACTGTAAAGTCGTATGAGTTCACAGAATTATAATCAAGATTTTGATACATATAGATATGCACCTAATTCTCGATGGGAAAATATAGTACATGCAATGGGCAACCAAAAGCATGTAGTCGCATATCTCTACCTTTACCGTTGGATATTACGAATTGTTTGTAAATGGAAGCAAATTATATGTTAGACACAAGGAGTAAAATGACATACACATAGTTCACTCAGTTCTTACCAGTCTCCTAACTTGCTTAATGGTCTCCTTACGCCTTATCTGACGCAACTTTGACTAATAAAATCCTAACAAGATCTATTAACATCCAATGCTGGTTATTTTGATATCTTGTAGAATGAACACTTTTCGAAAGCCTTTGGCACATTTTCTGCAGTAAGTTGGCCAGAAATGAAAGTCTTGAGATAAGTGTAAAATATTTATACACAGAGGTTGTGTTCTCTTGGTAAATGTCGTCTGCTGTATAGTTCCGTCACTTCCTCACCAGGGGGCGACGTGAACATGAGCATGGTGGCGATGGCGTTGTCAGGCTTCAGTGACGACAAGAACACATTGTGGAAGGAGATCTGCGCCGCGCTCAGTCCCAAGTTAAACGACCCCTACCTGCGCGCCATGTTCGCCTTCCTCACGTCCGAGAACGAGAATTACGAGGAGGTCCTGGTAGGTAGCGCCACCTTTTAGAGACGCCTATCTGATTCTGTGACGGTATTCGCGTCTAAATTCACACTTGGAGGATCCGATTGTTCGGAACTCTCTGAAATCCCTTCCCGACATCTGGTCGGTCCAGTTTTGTTGAATGTACGGGTTCAATTGGTACTGTTTAAAAGCTATTTAATAGCACTGGTAGCATAAAGTGGTGTAGTAACTTTCCTTTGGGGAATAAGGATATATCAAAGAGGTTATTGGAATAAATGATGGATTTGTTTCCTATATCTCATAGATTTTATTATCTCTCCCCGGTATTTTTCTCCATAGGCTTAACATTAGGAACTCGTACTCCACGGCCGTGAGGTTCGTGCACCCAATACTCAATGGCTAATTTGGTGATTCATTTCATCAATAAATAGTGTTTTACGGGGTGAGATAAAATCAGAAACCCACTCGATGAAAATAACTTGGTCTGCACTCCACCTCGTTTGACCACAGAGTAATTCACTCAGCTTCGCTTCGTGAATTACTCTGCAGTCAAACTCGGTGAAGTACGGACCACGCTATTACCATCTCGTGGGTTTCCTTCTAAAAATATCATACGATTTTGAAATGATTCTATTTACGCCAAGGTCAAAAGATGATGCAGCATACTAACCGCAAAAAGAGCACCCTTTGTGCTTGTGGTTGATAGCAAATATTGTGATTTCTTTCACCTTGTACTTTACTCTTCATTGTATTGCCTCAGTAAACTTGATAAGCGTTATGTTAACTTCTAAATGGTATGATACATTCCTACAGGATTCCAACATAGAGGTGATTGATAAAGTTGCCTTCGCCTGCACCTACTTAACCGACCCAAAGGTAAAGCAAAGACCATTTAGGTATTGAGTAGATGTTTCATTTGAAGTCACAGCTCAAAACCATCATCGGCTTGTGAAATTCCCTCAATTGTGAGACCCTAAAAGACTGACCCTGTAAAAAGCTTCAATAAGGAGATATGCTTTTGGCAGTATATTGTCCCCAGGTGGCGCAATGGCGTCACCTGGGGATCTTCAAACAATAATGAATTATCCATTTATATTGGTTCCTTGTATTTTGTCTTAGTTTGGCCTGTTGAAATAGGCTAATGGATGCATTAACATATGATTGATTTATATAGGAAATACACTGAAAAATAATCCTTTTTTCTTTCATTTCTTTCAAAAACAAGATTTTTAAAAATTGAATAAACAGTAGTATATATTTGCTATATTTTGTGAAAGTTTGAGGATAATGACATGGATTTTACTATGTAAAAGAATTTGGATATATTCTATGATATTGTCATAATGTTACTCTCTAAATAAAAAAACAGCACGGTGGCCCCCGATATTTAAGTTGGATATGTGTTCTACAACGCTTTGAGATCATCATATTAATTTTTTTATAAATGACATGGGTTTTAAATTCGATTTATCTTCTTCTCTATCTATCTTTGCGACAGCTAAAAGACTTCCTTGAAAAATTAACGAAGCAGTTAGTTGAACACGGCAATTTGGATGGCATATTATTAACTGGTAAGTCGTTAATGTAATTTGTTTTCTTATATGTATTTCTATATCAGGGTTACCTTATTCATCCATACATATATAATGATATTGATGAAGTAAATGACAGAACCGTGTACTACTAGAAATACCTTCCTGTTGGAAACATGGTCGGATTGTCAGTTTCATTATACTCTTCGTTTCAGTGTCTAGTCATAGTCTTGAAAACATCTCTGGTGGCAGCTGAAGCTGATTGCGCCTCTACTGGTAATTTGTTCTAAGGAGAAATGCCTCTGACGGTCTAACTGTCATATTGGAGGATTATTTATATTAACTACAGCAATGCACGTGGATCATTTATAAATTTGCGAAAGATCCAATAAAGTTATATAAGTACGTGGCTAGGGCCTTCCTGTTTACAACCGATGTAACATCAAAACTCCCCCCGCCCCCCCCCCCAAAAAAAACCCCACCAAAACAACAAAAACAAAACATAAAGAGTGACTTTTGCAGGAAACCTTGAGGTGAATAAAGGAGTGGGTATGTGGCTGTATTTCAGGCGTGACGGAGGACGGCGTGGAACTGCTCGAGCACTACGTGGACGTGACGTCGGACGTGCAGACGGCGGCCGTCGTCATGCTTCACGGCTCGCCGCTGCCCGAGCCCGCGCACCCGGACGTGCGGCGCGACGTGCAGGTCAACGCCTGGGTCAGCAGCTACCGCGACCTGCTCGATACGTGGCGGCTCTGGCACCAGAGGTGAGCAGCTCACTCAGTCCCATAAAGTCTAATGGAACATATTGAACCACCCAAACAGCATATATTTGAGAATGGATTTCTATATGGTAAATGAGTTCAGTGGCGTTGCATAGAGAGAATAATTGATGGTTTCGTGGACAGACAGTCGTAAACCACGAGAAGATGATGCATAGTAATACACGAGCGTTAGCTATTGTATTACGACACCAAACAAGAATGGGTAACAGGGCCTCCCGTTGACAAAACCATCGTTTGTTTTATTTATTTGAGTGACATAAACAAAGGAATTGCTATATCAAAGGTGATATCGATAATGACTATTTCAGGGACTAATTTTCCCGTAATCGATGGCTTTGAGTCCATATACAATAGATTTGAAATCCGTATACAATGGCCATGGTCTCTGACAGTTTTTAAACGATGGGTAGCGATTTGCTGAGTCCCCATACATTTTCAATGTAAACTTTGTATAGACGATGGATAAGTAGTATGCTTATATTGTGAAGCCGCTGACGCCTGGGGTTGTGTGTGTGTTTCTCAGGGCCGAATTTGACGTGTTCCGGGCGACGCGGGAGCGAGCTGCTCGCCCACCGGAGCAGGTGTACGTCAGCTGTACCTTCTGCGGCAAGTCGGTGGCCTACAGCATGCTTGCCACTCGGAACAGGCACTACGTCTACGGGGCAACCACAGCACATAAACCCAAGGTCTGTGTCTTTGATGTAATCCCACGACCTGTAAATGTGTGCACAGTCCTCTATGGATGACTCCATCTTGGACTGAATGAATCGCTGAAAGGCATACATCTGCACACTGAGTCACTTATGTCACTTGAATTTTGTTAGGTTAATATCATGTCAGTTGAATGCACTATCACTTTTGTGGTGATTATATGTATGAGATACAGATAGGTGCCATATGAATGTGTAGATGTTGCAACATAAAATGTTTTTCTGTGTACAAAATGTTTTGTCATAATAACATAAGACACATGGCTTATATGAAGATACATTTAGACTGGAAAATAATCTATTCCGCCTAATAGAATAAATGTATAGGTCGACGGAGCAGTGGTTCGTGCAGCGTGTTGTTGCTAAAAAAGCGCCCCGATTTCCTCGAACGAGTTCCCAACATTGATAGAATAAATGAATATCAAGAATTGCTTATCAAGAGTGGCAGAACACTGTCTTTTCTATGTGATCTGATTAACACGAGGAACTTATTTATTCTACACGTCTCTTTGTTAACTGAAGATCACGAGTTGCCCTGGGTGCCGGAAGCCAATGCCGCGATGCGCGTTGTGTCTGATTAACATGGGGACCGCCGCCGGGACGGGCAAACGGAAACCCAGTGAAGGTAAATCATATACCGCTTCTTTAAACTAACTCTGGCGTGAGCCACAGTGTACTATGGCAAGTTAGACCTGGACAGTTATTTTAATTCCATATGATATTTTATGTTGTATCTGATTGAACAAAATAAGTAGAGGAAAAATGAGATCTGAAAAGTATTTCCAACATTTGGTGCCAGTAATTTCATTGACATTCTTGAGGTATGAGTAAGAAGTAACTATAGCTTTCTATTGTGTGTATTAAAACAGCTGTCGTAGCGGGTTTTGCATATACGTAAATGATATGAATAACTGTCGGTGATGATTGCTATTACTAATATCCGTCTGTATCTCCTTATATTCATGAGTCATGTTGCATGGTTTTCACGCCATTACAGATGAAAAGGGGGAGCGCCTGTCACAGTTCTCAAACTGGTTCACCTGGTGTCAGACGTGTCGTCATGGCGGCCACTCCAACCACATGACCGCTTGGTTCCAGTAAGTCTGCCTCTTATTGTCGGGAACCGTCTGTTTCCAATATCTTAAATCACCAGTGTTCAAATCATGTATCAATGAGAGTTGCTAATCCCTAATTTTTTTATTTAATTATTCAGCGTAAACATCTGACATAGCTTTCTTGATACGATTGAATTATTTGTGATATTTTATCATCTTTTTTCTGTTGGTATGAATTAGTTTCCTGGTTCGATAAAAAAACACAAGAAAGTTTTTAAGAAATTGCAAAGCAGTCGTATGGAACATGTCTTATATAAAATTACTTGATTCCGTTTAGTTATGTTTGTTCAATTTTATCCATCTCTATTCAAAGAACAAAATAAACATATGTCATAGTGCTTTTTATAGCATCTTTCCGTCCTGGGCCTGAGTGTTGTTTTACTATTGTTTACCTGCAGAGAGCACGCCGAGTGTCCGGTGACGGGGTGCACGTGTAAGTGTGTCAGTCTGGACCCTGTCAGCTCCATCTCCTCGTACGACGACAAGTGCCCGTCCGCGCTCGTCGCCGTCCGCTGACGTCGGGAGAGGGCGCTGTGCCGGGGTCACTAGGGGTCAACTGACTAGGGAGTCGTATGATGACTCCCGGGCCACTGGCGGTGCTTCTCGAGTGGATCCGATGACCATCTCCGCTTATAAAAAGGTGTATGACTGAGCAGATGTCACCCGCCCCATAGGACACAGAGTGCTTGCTAGTTCTGCCATCATCCGCCAAGAAATTGAATAATAACGCCACTGTAGTCGGGGCAGGGGGGGGGGGGGGGCTGCTAATAGTTGTTATCATATATAGTTGATATTGAGATGGAACTAAAATCCTCAATGGCAAGCACCAAACAATATTTCTGATAAAATCCATTGATAATTGGTCCGGCCACCTTGTGTTTTAGATGGCGTCGGGCGGCAAGATGGGCACTCCTATAGCACAATAGCTATGTGCCCTATAACGCTGGGGATCTCTACTGATATTTGGATAAAGTGCCCGCAAAGAAGTCAATTGTGTGCCTATGGTTACTTTGCTTTTAAAACATCCGGGATCCCTCAGCTTATTTCTTTTCGAGTATCATACGGTACTGTTTAAAGGTATCTCTATCTTTGAAGAAATTTAAGAATGCTAGTGTGTTTCACAGGTTCAGTAGGGACTACATATTTCACTTAGTAGATCGCCATGCGGACTTACCGAAAGCGGTGTTATATTACAGATCCATCAGATTTCATCTGACTGGCTATATAATGTAGTACAAATTTGTAAGTTTGAATTTTCAGTCAAAATATGAAATAGTTCAAGCACGGAGCTATATCCAAGTCCGTGGTTTAAGAAAACACTGAGATGATAAGTTAATTAGTAAAACAGCTATAACACCTATGTCACAAGCCGATGAGATGATGTTAAGAATACCATAATTGGGTTTCTTTTGGACTGGGAATAACTATAATTCTCGCATCTACATAATGAAAAAATTACATTCTGAAAAGTCTGCGCTTTCTAAATATCCTCACAGTGCGCCAGGTATTATACGAGAATCCTGGGTATTTATAGATGTTTTGTAAGAGGAAGCATACCGTAAGGCACTACACCATGGTAAAAGAGAAAGTGCATGGTGGGAATAATTAATGTGTTTCAGGATTTGTACAAGAATTCTGCGGTTGCCTTGGTTAGAAACACGGAGTGAGAAAGATTTTAACAAATATGTGTAAAATGAAGAAACAATGCAAGTATTTTTCGTTTAACCGTTAGGAAAACCTGCGTAAATGAGTGCGCTGCTGGCAAAGTCCTTCTATGTAGGATAGAACCAGTACTAATTGCACGTCTTTGTTAATCTCTCTATTCTTGTATTCCCCTAAATTTGCTCTTAACCTGTAAAATAGTCTTGTGTATATATTTCATCTTTCTTTGTTCAAAATATTTTTTTCAAATATATTTTAAATCCATTCATGTTTTCCTTACGGATAGATTGTCATGGTTTGTGTGGAAGAAACAGAATTGAATGTGCCTCGTATTGCTAAAAATCGAAACAGAATCGAGTTCACAAGAACTGGCAGGTGGTGAAAAGCAGTGTAAATACTTTAAATGATGTATATTTTAACAAGAGCTCAAATGCCAGTACACAGTTCTAGCTGTGTAGTGCAACTTGTTAATCCAGAATTCTTCATGGAGAGGGTATTTTTATGAGGTGCTAAATAAGATATTGTTGAAATATTAGTGATATGGTTGACATATCCACAACGAGAAGTGATATATTGATTTTCTAACGTCTCCCGGCTCCTCCCCTCATAATGACTTGTGAACTGTACTGTGAACTCAATGTTGGAGGAAAAGCTGGGAAAGTATCTTTAATTCAGACTATCCCAATCAGAAAATAAGTCGAGCTCTACTATACAGCTTGTGATGGAAATGAGACACAATCACCTAACCGAACATAATACTTATGAAAATGTCAGTCCTGAAAGGATAAACCTTGTGAAAGGTCTCGTTATGGTTCATTACTGTTACATATTTTTGATTGGGGACATAATTTCTGATTTTTTTCTCTTGAAGCAGTTTTAAAATACATGTAACTTAATTTCGATAAAGCTGTTGTGAGCCTCTCTTTGTCTGGCCTGTAAGGTCCTCGTGTGTATTTAACCAAGATGATACATGTACCAGATTATTACCAACACTACAGAGTGAATATTAGAGTTGCTAAGTCTTTGATTATGGACGTTTATCAAGAAGTCAAATTATTTTGTGAACTTCCCCAAACGCCCGACAGGTCCAGGAATCCCCGCGAGGGATGTGGTACGTAGCGACTGAAGCCAGTCGAAGTGAATGTATTCCACCCATTTTTCTACACTTGAATGAATTGACTAGGACTTATCAATACAGAGGTCCGATGACAATTTGACTGTTGCTAAGATATTGTTGTAAAGGGTTTAGGTTACTGCATTGTGATGTTTTTCGCCAAAGCAAGTCATATAATGGTGAGATCAAATATACAAGAGATCAGTCAAGTATGATTTGAAAAAGCACAGCCGAGAGGAAGGATTGTATTCATGTTGTTTTAATTGAATATTTGATGAATATAAAGTAATGTAAAGGGAGGAAACAACAAAACGGTTCCCAGCATCTATATTTATATATTAATGTACATATGAAAATGAACAATAAAAATACATGTTAAAATGGGGTATTTCCCCGATTTATCTACTAATTTCTTTTAGTTTTATTCTGTGAGTCTTCAGCCTATTGACCAGTGTGATTTACTCTTATTTATAGCCAAACATTGATAAATCACTGTTAAAACACCTCAACTTTATTTCAGCAATACTGTAATGCGGAATACACCTCGCACGATGCACAGGGCCAACTAATAGTGGGATTTGGAGTTAGCAATCCATTTACCAAAACCTTGAGTTTCCTTGGGAAATATATAAGCAATCGATAATTGTGTGGACAGGCGGCAGTAAATCACAAGAGCTTGACTTGTAGCAATTTACCAGCGTTATGTGTTGAGAAGTCAACATTCAGTGGTTTACAGAGCCGCCTGCACACGAAAACCAGTTTGTTGTATTTGAATATTTATCTAATTAACCATCAATTCATAGCTGAGTAACATCAGCAATAATTGTAAGTACCTTCTTCACTTCATTAAAATGATGATGGAGCCACTAACCTATGAATATCCAATGATGGTCTTCGGTTTCCCAATTTTTAGTGTTACATTACAAGCTCCATTTCATTAATTTGTGTTGTCCTACTAGTTTCGACTGGACATGAGCCTTCCTCGGGGACTAGATAGGAAGTGATCAGTGATTGCATTAAGATTGGAATGGTCATAAGTTGGAATATGTTTAATCGTTGTGCTGGACATCTGATAGACGTCCGTATAATCATCGTGACCAGAATAATATTTTGGTTCCCAGATATAAATAAATAACAAGGCACTTTTTCAATTATGAAAGCTGTATTTATTTCACTTCGATTAGCTTTCCTTGGAAATGTGAGCTATATTACATATGTATAAATATACGGAAGGGGTCAATTCATCGAAATTATGAAGTCATTGTAAGTTCAGGGTACTGGTTGATGAACGTCAAACTTTTATCATACAGATCCAGATCTGAAAAGAGGGAGAAAAGCTTGTTAATGAAAAGGCGAGACAAAGTTAAATGTTACTATCTGTACTTGCTTTTTGGGTGAAAATTTTTAAACAACCCCCAAATTTGGTAAGTAAACTCAAACACCAAAATCACGGTTTCATGTTATCTTCAAATTAGTTAGGCTTCATATTACAAAGTGGTTTAGAACAGGAAAAACTCTTATGATACTCTAATTTGTAAATTACAGTGAATACTTAAACGAAAATTTGAGTCCATACACTTGTTTTTTGAACGTACTAGTTGTGGTTTGTACATGCGAGAGTAAATGATATAACTATAAATCTTACCAAATTCTTCAGCATTTTCCGGAGTAAAGATAACATAATTGTGACACGTGATGCTGTTATTGGACTGGACAACGCCGTGGACTTCGATCAAACCAGTCACATACTCTTGAAGCTGGAAGGAAGAATTTTCCACAAGTTGAAAGGGAAACGTATAAATGGGGGAAAAAACAACTATGAATATGTCTCTAGGGAAAATGATTTGGTTGTCTTGCTAAGTTGGGCTAGGTTTTGGTCACAATTTGGTTGACTTGCTAAGTTGGGCTAGGTTTGAATAATCGTGTGCCTATTTGTTGCGATGTGTCTTGAGGTGTCGCACCAAAACTTACACCTGACACCGCACGGCTATGTTTTGGGACAACGAAGGTACAACATATCGCAACACGGTAAGATAGTACATGATATACTAAGTTATATCACAACAAATCCATCGTGTTGGTGGAATCAGCCCTTTACTAATTTTATTGTGGATCTTTGAGAAAAACAGTAAATTCTGTTTACTGTGAATACACTGTGAAACGGACTGAGACAGGCTACGCCTGACTACATACAATTAACCCATTATCGTAAAGCTTAATTCACAACTCTTAATCGAGATATAAAATATAAAACTCATAAATTATTCATGTCATTCTCACTCTCATAGATACATACCGGTTCTTGCATGTTAACTGTCACATTCTTTTCCCCAGTTTTCACTTGGAATGACATGCCGTTCTGCTCAGGCTGAAAACAAAATAATGAGAACTGAAGTGATCACTCTTTATTCTAACTACTTTAATAGACTAAGTAAATACTACTCCTTGAATGAAATATGACCTACCGCTTCGTGTGATAACATGGTAGGATGTAAAGCCTGGACTCATTGTTACAATACCCTACTTTGTGTCAACATTCATATATGATATATTGTAGAAAACAACAGCCTTACGGTCATACCCACCATTCACACTCTAGTCTAAGTGCATTGAAGTGACAGGAGAGGCCACACTAATCAGTGTATGACCACAGACCTGTATACTCATCCAAGTCTGTGGTTTGACCGAGTGATCCCTATCTCAGGGATGGCAGTTGGGGTCAGGAAAAATTCCTACATGGGGACTGAGGCCAGTCTATGTATCACCTAAAACGTACATGGTGTAGGGGAATTCCCATAGCTCTCCTAACATACCCTTGGGCATGGACTGGCAGTATGGGATATCTAGATATCTGCTATGAGAGTGGGTATATGTGTAGTTCTGCACTAAATGGGGTACTCTTCAAAGAAAATCATTTAAGAAAGTTTACCACACACTATCAGTTCTACATTCTGTAGAATACCTTTACAAGTTCATTAGGCATTCCTCTGATATTTTCTTTTAGACTTAGTAATGCTTTAATAACTCTTTTCTCACCTGACATATTTTAAGCCAATCAGATGTCAGTATTTAATCCTTATCCGTAGGAGTATTTCCCACAGGAATCCTACCATCCTACAGCTGTAGGTTGGAGCACTGGGAGTCTATATTGTTCTCAAAACATGCAATTGCTTTAAATTTTCATCTCTTTGAGACTAAAATGAAAATCATATATGTAGGCAAAATCCTACAAACTGGCATCCCTGCTATCTGAGCTACGAACCACTAGGCCGCACTTAATGGTGAAACAGAAACTAATGTTGTCACTTCTATTACTAGTCTGTCGTTTGTCACATATTAGTGGTATGTTTATACCTAGGTAAAATAGTCACGCCCTCATCTCCATTGAGGTTGTGGACAGTTGTTGTTACACTGACTAGTTTACACCTAAATCCCAACCTGTTCTTCTACCATTCATGGGGTATGTGGATGATCCGGCTCCTTTGCCAAGCTGACTCCCCGTGTTGATCAATATCAGTCACTGTTCTGTCAGGCTATACCTGTCACGGTTCATGGACACCTTGAGCCTGGGACGATTTGAGCCTTGGATGCCTTGAGTCTTTCTGTGGATGCCTTGAGCCTACCCTGTGGACGCCTTGAGCCTACCCCGTTTTGGTGGCCTTGGGCCTCTAAACTTTGAAAAGTGCATTTATAATACTGGTTTATAGGCATATTTACTCAACCCTAACCCTTACCCAACCCTTTTTTAACCATTACCCGCCAATCGGAATTAAAATGGGGTAGGCTCAAGGCGTCCACGTTTTCACGCTGACAGGAGGCTCAAAAGGTAAAAGGCTCAAGGCGTCCAATTCCCCTCTGGACGCCCCGCTTCGTAACCAGCACGCTGACTGTGAGTGTGACACTGACACAGTGACAGGGGTCTCTGTCTGGACGGTTCATGGACGCCTTGAGCCCGGGACGATTCGAGCCCTGGACGCCTTGAGCCTTTCTGTGGACGCCTTGAGCCTACCATGTGGACGCCTTGAGCCTACTCCATTTTAGTTCCAATTAGCGGGTTAGGGTTAGAAAAGGGTTGGGTAAGGGTTAGGGTTGAGTATATATATGACTATAAACCAGTAAAAGTACACTTTTTTACATCCAGATGCTCAAGGAAACCAAAATGGGGTAGGCTCAAGGCGTCCAGGGCTCGAATCGTCCCGGGCTCAAGACGTCCATGAATCTCCAAACAGAGACCCCTGTCACTGTGTCAGTGTCACACTCACAGTCAGCGATGCATGCTATTCCACTTGTACTACTAGGATATCACAATACGATATCATCACTAATATATTTAACCCACAAGATGATCAATGTAAACAATGCCCAAACCTTAATTCTAAAAATATCGGCATCATTGCCGCTACATTCGTGAAAACCACCTGGCTTCATCGTGGGAATATATTGGGCCACCGTGATTTGACTAGATCTTTGTGCAACTAACTCACCGTGTGTGCCATTCCCAATAAAGTCACACCAGCTCCATGGTATTTTGGCAGCATCGAAGCATTGACCCTAGGTTTTGGTCGTGCGATGTCCATGATAATACTATCGTAGGTTACTAATAAAGAAGTGGATTTCTACTTATTTTGCAAGAATGGATTTGGCGCGTTTTCGATTGAAGTCCTTCTGTCAATACTTCCGGTAGCCACTACATGCTTCCGTTGACGAAGTAGTACATAGAACTCTTTGGTGTAGGCCTGTACATATTTACCTGTACCTATCAGCAAATGGATATAACTTGTTTAACTTGAGTGATATTCTAATTAGAATGATATTACTAACTATACAAATCACCGATCGTTTATATCCAGTGAACAGTGAAAGTCCACATGTCGCTAGCGGCAGCATTACCAGTTACCCAAAAGCAATGGCTGCTGTGCCTGCTTCTGTTTGCCGTAGTAAACGCTAAGATGGGCTGTATAGGCCCTTTATTAGACTTTTCATAATCCTGTTATCTGCAAAAAGGCACTATATCAGGACTTCACTACAGTAAGTTATGTCCATAAGTTATAAAGGTATGATAAGACGCAATCTCGTTCTATCTATACTTGTTCACACAGCTGCTCGATTCGCGGACCCCTAGCCAGTGTGGTTACTGGTCAACTTGTCCCTTAGTCAACTCGTCCCTTAGTCAACTCGTGCTTTTTTGGTCAACTCGTTCTTTTCCCTAGTCAACTCGTCCTTTTTGTTTTCCAATTGTCTTACACCTATATATAACTGAATTATATAATAGATAACAACTATATGATGTTAGATAGCAATTGTTTACCTGAATTTATATTAGTATGACTATGAGTACATTCCATTTTCATTTCATAAACATGAGTACATTCCAATTTTTCATTTCATAAATTTCAATCATGAAAATACATTTGCACCTGAGTCACATAATATTTTATCACAGTATGTCACATATTGTACAATACACAATAGTATGCATGAATAAAAGCTTTATTTGTGTTCAGCGCATGTTTCCGAGCATTTTGATGTATATACATCCAGGATTACTCCATGTTTAATGAAAAAGGACGAGTTGACCAGAAAAAGGACGAAAAAACCCGAATTGACTAAGGTACGAGTTGACTAAGGCACGAGTTGACTAGCATTCGCCAGTGTAACCAGCCCTGTCCACACTTACACTACTATGGCCATAGATCTAGATCTAGTAGTAGAAGGCGAACTTCTGTGACTCAGTGTGAGTTTGACTGTTTGGCTCGACAAGTGGCAAGATGAAACCAGAGAACTAGATCTGCTGGTTCTTTGATGAATTGTTCTCTGGGCATTTGATGTATGACGGTTTCTGTAACTCTATGTTATTCTTAAATTATATTACGCTTATTTTATTGCTTATCCATCATTCCATGCAAGTTTGATATGACAAGTTGATAAAACAAATGAACCAAAGTCTAAACAAATATATTATATCTTGATTTGAAGGAAATTTATATTCTATAAAAAATATGCTTATTGTCCTTTCATATCCAATTACTAGTATTTGCTTTTATCCTACCCCTAATATAAAATCCCATAGGCTTAACATTGAGATTCCGTATGCCACGCTGACTTGCATACGGACGTTTGTATGCTACTAGGGGCATACGGAATTTTGATGATTTTCATTCATGATTTTGATATTAAAATATTTAGAGAGGGGTAGGATAAAATCAATACCTGATTCGTTTTAATCTTGGCTCCCGTATGCCACTCCTGGCGTTTGGTTCCGGATACCACTCGGCTCCGCCTCATGATATCACTACGCCAAACGCCAGTCATAGCATACGGGAGCCAAGATTAAAACTCATCCGGTTTTACGATAGTATATTTATTATTTTGTCACTAGGATTTACCATTATGTTTGTAAAGAACTGCGTTTTGATTCATGAACTTGTCATTGTCACGTCATGATTGTGACATGTCAGCCCTTTGCTTCTTAAAATGTTCATCAAGTGTTTGGATTTAAAACCACAATGTGGTGTCCCAGGTTGTCACTAGAAGATAATAGAAAAACCGGAGACATGGGGCCAGAGGTCGCACTGACCTAAGTAGGGTTTCAAATATAAAAAACAAGGGGCCAGAACTGTCATTCTACTCTAGTAAGCGTGTCTTCCACCAACCAGGCAAAAAACATTGTACATCAACCACACAGCGTTTGCCGGCAGGCCTGACCTCTGTGAGGGATGGGCCTGCTTGGTGTAACAGCTTGTCATCGATCCCAGCAGGCACCAGGCCTTGGTTGCCTGGTAAAATCAGCACCTGTTAGTATTTCTTGGTAAATCGCCTGGCGGTGGATGAGTGTTTGCTAGGGCAACGAGCCACCTGCCAGCTGAAATAGTCATTCCACCCTGTTCCACCAGCTAGATATTGAATCCGGCGTTTCACCCGATCTACCAATTCTCGTCGGCCTGGATTGGGGGATGTGGTGGAAGAGCGCTGCACTGAGAGACCATTGGCAGGCCACCGTTGGCTAGATTCCTCGGCTGAGAGGTCGACCTTACATCAAAAGAGCATGTAGCTGGTAGAACACTTGCTGTAAAGTGAGATGACATGGCAATTGGGGCATGTCTGACTAGTAAATTTATTGAGACACTCCAATTTTATTATGTGTAGAGTGTAAAATTGATGTGGACATCAAACTATCAGAGGACATATAACATTCCAGCAAAGGCAAAGACTTGATCAGTCCTAATTGGACTGGACGAGTTCCTGGACAAGACTAGATGGAAATTGGAGACCGTGGGCCTTTTCTGATTTAGCGCGAAAAAAGCAGACGCCTTGAACCCACTTGCTAGACACATTTTGCCTACTGAATTGATGCTTTCAGCCCACCCTGTAGACGTACTGAGTCTCCTGCTTTAATGTTCAATAAAAATGATTTTCAATAAGTGTATCGTTATGATGTGGATGTTAACCCATTCAATAAGTATGGTGAATTGTTCAATGTATAGTTATTCCTCTCTTTTATATCATTATCATATATTGAAAATTATGCAATCTTACCAATCACTATTATCACGCTACATTCGTCACCCCTGTATCGTTATCACAGGCTAATCATGAACTTTATACCCGACCAAAACGGGATGATGGCGCCCCCTCCCGACCTCCATGGATACCAGGTGAGATTTTGATTTCTTTATTATGTTAAAGCTTCAAATTGATTGACACAATTGGTGTTAATCCAACCTATACGATGGAATGATGTTAAACATTTTCTAGAAGGAAATGTAATTTACCAGGATATCAATAGAACCTAGAGCCTCTAATGAACCTATTGTTCCAGATTACTTCGGGCCATTTGACATTTATATTAGCCTTGTAAAATTTAGATTTGCTAGTCGTAATTGAATAATTTTATTAATTCAAGTTGTTGAAATATCCACTGAAAACCAGACGAGCTGATTTTAATGATAACAATTTATTTGGAATAATCTTAAATCGAGATGGGGCAGTTGGGTTGGTTGCAACGGTTTGTATACATTAATTTAGGCAGTTTGTCAGTTAGCCTAGTAGAATTTAGATTTGCTAGTCCTAACTGAATAATTTTATAAATTAGGAATAGGTCGTATCTATTATGAAAATGTGTATATCAATCCATGTTTCTGAAGAGAATAGGCTAACAGAATAACACCTTGGCAGGTACTACCATACTTGAAAATGCGTGTACATGGACGATATGTTTTGCAGGGGGAGGTGTATGCAGACCCACATATGGAGGCGCCACGCATGGAGGGAGAGTACCATGAGATACATAGCGTCGTCGTGGACGGTGGTGATCGTTTCCCTGTCTCCTCAGTCGCTTTCGACGGACAGGAAGAACTATTATGGGATGGTAATGGAGGGGTTAGTGTGCTCTTCAATGTTTTTCGCAAATATTACTTATCAAAGATCAAATACTCTGAAGAATTTTAGGTAATAATATCTTGCTGGCAACCGATATCGGGAAGACCAAGCAATAATGTAAAGTTTATCATGTGCGTGTTATGTGGAGTCTTTCGACTTTCAAAACCTAACGTTACGATACCCTCTTGATAACCGAAAGTTTTTAAATTGGAAAAGTGTGAAAAATCTACTCTAATATAATTACTTGTATGACTGTGGAAAAAATTATTCCCTGGCCTTCAGATCTGTGCTCGCTTCCTCTTGGAGGTGTGGAGCTGTTCACTGGAGGTGGAAAAAAATTCACGTCGACATGTATTATAATTACTTGTATGACCTTGATGAAAGTTTTCAGAACGTATTTTCACCATATTTTTGTTTTCATCGTTGCGGTATGAAGTCATGAATGCGTGGTATGATCGGCTATTTTATAGTATATGATCGGCTATTTTATGATATATGCATATCTTTGACTCGTGCTGGGTATCATTACGAGTGTGGCAAACCTATAGATAAAATCCAGTTTCTCCTGGTATTGAAAAAGGTGCTCACCATGCTCCAAAACGTTTCTGAAGTAAACATGTCGTTAGATAAAAGTTAGCCAAAAATGTTACCTGTTCGGAACAAAATGAAAACCTAACTGCAATTTCACTCGCTCAATGGTTGGTGACCATCCAGATTCATACACATATAAATGAAATGAGTGAAGATCCGTGAATATTATTTATACTGGGTTCAGTAGTGGACCGACTCAATGTATATTGTCTTTTTGTAAATTCAGTTTACCTCTTTACATAACACTGCCGTTCTCATTGACACAGGGCCATGTGACGTCCTACTATGGTCTGGGCATGCAGAAGTACATGTCCTTCCAGGTGCACGAAACAAATGAGGTGCGACAGATACTCACCTACGGCTCCAACGTGCTGTCCCTGACCTCCAACACACTGCGCTGTAACACCAAGGTCGGCAGGCGTGTCTTCAACTACAGGTGATAATGCCCTGAATAGATATGTGTATTTTAGGCTTTTTATTTATACTGGAATTGTCGGTTAGGGGTGATTAGCCCCTATCTGCTACTGTCTCTTGTCTTGATTATGTTAGAGATAACTATTGGATACAATCAGGATTCAGATACTTTCCGGGTTTTTTTACTAGACCTCGCTGGCATCTGGATAAGCCATGGACAAATAATTGAGATGGAGAATAATGGAGTACAATATCTACATTTTTTAAATTAAAAACCTTGGTGATAATTGGATATTGTTTTAACAGCGATGAACAGATGACAGAGATGCAGTGCATGTTGTTAACGTCACCAACCAGCGTCCTGCTGGCCGGGCACCAACCTAAAATCTCGTTACTGGACTTGGAGAGTCAGGCCGTGATCTGCGATGCCGAGATTAACGAGATCGGCTGTGCCATCCTGCGCCCCTCCCACTCCTACGTGTGCGCGGGCGACACCTCAGGCAAGGTGCGTACCTCACTGTTTATACATGAACCGAAACCATCGTGATATACATAAAATCAATTTTAATTCATTATATGATACTATGATATTTTAGCGGGAAGGCTATGTAAGATACGAATTTAGGTCACCAGGAGTATGATATTTATATGTATTGTTTCCCTATGTGCTTACCTGTTCCCCTGTGTGCTTACCTGTCTATTTCCCTACCTTCCCACTTTATCAGTATGACTGTCTCTTCAATCATCCTTCTGTTACTTCATTTATCCTGCAGTTTCTCTCTAAATGTAATATTGTCAATACGTGGCACTCGTGATGCTAACGCGGCCGCAAGTCTCCTTTTCTTGGACAACATACATATTTACGTACAAAGTCCCGCACTAATTTTGAGGAGATAAAAAAATCTCTGATAAGTATACAGGATTTTGGATCTTCTATAATTAATGTGAAAATGACTCACTTGAGAAGAACATGTGTATCAGAATACATACAACTTACTATTAATTTACCATCCAGGTCACCCTCCTGGACCCTGACACGTTAAAGCCTGCTCATGAACTGAAGGCCCATTCCGGAACACTCTCCGACTTCGATGTCCATGGCAACCAACTGATCACATGCGGTTTTGCTAGCAGGTAACCGAACAGGAACTGTTGTTTATTCGACTGAAAATATTGTTCCTGTGTCTATTAAGAGAATTAGATTGAAAATAGAATATAGTGATATTCAATTGTATTTATCAAGCTGCCTGTTGAAGAAATTTATTATCCAGTGTATACAAAGTCCCCATTGAAAATGTATGGGGACTCAGTAAACCACGACCCATTTTATTATCCATCGTATACAAAGCCCCCATTGAAAATGTATGGGCACTCAGTAAACCATGACCCATTATATAAAACCTGCCAGATACCATAACTGTGGTATACGGATTCAGACCTGTGGTATAGGGCCTCAAAATCATGGTATACGGGAAAAATAGTCCCTTTTGCTATAGAGCAAAGAAATAGTTCCTATTGTTATACCCGTTAATATGGCAATTACTGGGTTTGATATATTCGAAAAGATGGATAATAAATGCCATAAACAATGATTTTGTGGACAGGCGGCTCTGTAAACCACTCGCGGCTGACCTCGTAATACACTCACTAGCGCCCGTGTATTACTACGCGTCAACCTCTCATGGTTTACGGCCGCCTATCCACAAAACCATCGATTATTGTCTATATATACCCTTACTATCGCAATAGAGTGTAAAGATATAATTATATATGGGTATAGTGATACATCTGCCCGTAATTATATTTGTATTGAATGTGTTCTGGTCCTATTCAGGATGGGGAGTCTGACGGTAGACCGCTTCCTCATGGTGTACGATCTGCGTGTCATGCGCGCTATGACGCCCATGCAGTCGCCCATTGAGCCCATGTTTCTACGTTTCGTGCCCACATACTCAGACCGCATCTGTGTCGTCTCTCAGGTATGTCATCATGGCTCAGCTTCCCCGTCTCAGGGTGACCCACTTACAGAATAGATTTTGTTTGTTTGTTTTTGCCTTAGAGGTGTTTCTGCCACGTTTGTTAATCTGGACTTACAGAATAGATACCTGAAAAATTGGTAAAATCACGACGAGAGTTGTCTCGAGTCTTAAGTTCTCACAACATCGGCCTGAGTGTGTCCTGCAGTTTTCACCGATTGAAATACAAAAAATATATCGATACGCAATATTTGGATCGTGAAAGAACAATCTAGTAGACTTTATTAACCACAAAAAAAGAGATAGGGATAACATTTAAATCTGTACGTGTAGTCCCATAGAAAAAATGTAAGTGTAGACTAACTCAGTTAACATGAGGGTACTAATACCAACGAAAGTAAATAGAATAGAATAATATTCGATCTAATAAAGATACAGGTACATGGAAATTGGTTTCAGGACCCACTTTGTATCAACATGCGCATCATTTTGATTTATTTGAAATGCAGATTGCAAACATATATATGCTCATACTGTAAATATAAACATGTCTATGTTTTTCTCGGCAGTCGGGACAGTTCCGTCTACTCGAGCAGGGCGCCATGACTCCGGGCTCGATGATGATGTACCAGGTGCACACAGACGGCTCGCCCATCACCTCATTTGACATCAGCACCTCCTACCAGGCCATGGCGTTCGGCGACGCGTCCGGCTACCTCCACCTCTTCACGGGCGACGAGAACGCCATGTTCAACACTTTCTCCGCCGAGACGGAGTTCACACACGTACGTCCCTACATGATGTCTGAGATCATAGGCTTTATATTATCATATACCTAGAGCCGAACGTCTATGAAATACTACCCACTGCTAGGGGTGCCGTATAAATAATGTTCGGGCGCACTGAGCCCTTAGTGAATGGCAATGAATCAATGACTTAAAAAGTGACTAAAATGGTGTTTCCTCATCAATTTGAGGTTTATAATGATAAGAAACGTAATGAGTGGAGTCGTAGCGATGTCGTTCTCGGCCTTTTGTGCAATAACTAAGGCCCTCTACCTCTGGCGTCGGGCTGTAGTTATATAGGACAAAGGACCTCGAACGATCATCGCTATGAGCTCACGAACTACATTTTCTCTTAATACCATGGTTTGACAGTGAACTCGTATTTACGAATTATAACAGGGCTGGCACTTTTCCATGGAAATCCTTGTTTCCATTACCAGTATATAAAATTATTTTTCCTATGTAAAGCAAAGATAGTATGAATTGAACCTCATTCATGCTAATAAAACAGTGGTTTCGACCTCCCCACATACCCTCAGCCCCGTTCTATGACCAACATGGATGTGTTTTATGAGAAAACGTGGTTACTGAGCCCGTATGGGTGGCCGCTCGAGGTCATTTGATGAAAAAATACGGCCCGACGCCGTAGGCGAGAGGGCCGTATTTTTTCATCAAATGGCCGAGAACGGTACCCGTACGGGCTCAGTTACTACGTTTCCTTATTACTATACACCTCCAACTCATTTAAAACGCCGTTTCATGACCTTCCCTGCACCGTGGTTAATGCCCCTGTTCCTGTACAAAGCTAATGGCATTCACTACGGCCCGCTAGCGGTAAAAACCCGGCAACGATCGATGTGTAGCAACAGATGACGCTGTAACTTCACCTCCCATAGGAATTAAGCAATGAAATTTTAACACGAGTACGGCACATATATAACCTATAATCGTACCAAATATGATGAAGATCGGTCACTTTAAACCGAAGATATTGGCGTTTGAATACGGCGACTTCGACATTCACTGCACACTGGGAGATGGGAGGGTGAAAACCCGGCAAGGGTCGACGTGGAGTGGTCTATGAAATGTATGACACAGGACGACCTGGAACTCTGGTAGCCAACGTAATTATGACATCGACAACGCGGAGCGGCGGAATGGGAGGCGATTGGACTTTTTGTTATCGATTAATGTCATATGTTTCAGCTATTTAAACGGTATTAGGTGAAAGCTATACGTTATTTACTTCGATATTGGACAATACTAACTTCCATTTGTTACAGGTAAGGCTTAGCATGTCTCTGAAGTTATGAATGGGAGAGAACGGCCATTTTCATTGTTTGTTTTTGACACGGACACTGCTCTCGCTCTGTCGCGATAATGTATGTTAGTGCGACGTAGTGTCTGTAGCAGCGGGACGTACGTTTTGCAATGCTTAAGCCTATGGGAATCACTACGTTCTACTACTCGGCGGGCCCGAACGTTATTTATACTATATGTCTAGCAGCGGTTAGTATATCACAGACGTTCGCCCATAGGTGTATAGTAATACATGTTTTCTCTATCTCTCTGAGGCAGAAGACTCCACATGAAAAATATTTCCATGTATTCTTGCATATTTTTCCAGGAGGAGCACGTGGCACCGATGGCCATCACAGACGAACTGTCGCCGATGTCCATCATCCCGATGCAGTACCCGTCCACGGGTAAGCTGCTCTCTGACTGGCCGCTCGAGTTCTGCCAACGAGCCTGCAGGTAGGTGCACATAGACATTTGACCTTTCAGATGAGGGTATAGAGGGGTTTAGTACGACATACCTATTTTTCTCTTGTTAAGTTTATACCTTCAACAACATTTAAGCTACTCCAATACCTTAGTTGCGATAGATATAGATAAAAAGGAAATATAAAAAATATATGTGGAAACAAACTGTTAGAGCTTGGGACCCTAGGGATGTTAAAAAAGTCCACGTCACCAAAGAGTATGTGATCAGAGAAATAGCGCTTAAGACATTCCCCTGTGGAGATGTGCCTAGAGTCTCAGTGCCCTTTCATGCGCCTTATATCGTTGTGTTCTCAGGAAGGTCGTGCCCATCGATGCCGAGATTCTGCGGTCGATGAAGGTGGTTCAGAACATCGGGTACGCACCAAACCCAGGCTCCAAGCGCCGCAACCAGATCCCCTACAAGATCAAGCCGGCCAACCGCAGCCGCAAGGCCAGCGTGCCCGACTCGCCGCTCGGCAGAGGTCAGCTCACACAGATTTTTATTTTGTTTATTACACAATGATATCAGGTCAGGGAAATCCCTGAAATCAAGGGTGTTTCTTTTTTAATTAATCATAGAAATATTCTCCTCACCATTTAAAGGCCACCATGATGTACCCGATTTCCCGATAAATGTGTGCACTATTACTTCCATGATTTTCCCTGACAAGCTGCCCATAGATACTGCATGGTCTGAAATCTCTGAAATCCTTGCACTGTTACCATACAAACCGCTCTAAATTCATCTGCTTGGAGAGCCTAGACTATATTACCAGTCCTACTCACCGGGGGACAGTTTTAATCGTTTTGGAGTTCCCTCTAAGCTTGTTCATTGTAGTCCAGTGGAGGCGGGGGGGGGGGGGGGGGGCAGTTCTATACAGGTGCACCTTATAGCTTGGCCCCATACCCATTATCGCATCATCTGCCAAGTCTAAACCTGCAGTTTATCTCCTGGTATTGGTTTTCAGGCGAGGACCCGTTCCTGGTGGTGCCCAAACGCTACCGTAGAGTGGAGATCAAGTATTCCAAACTGGGAGTAGAAGATTTTGACTTTAGACATTACAACAAGACCAATTTCGCCGGCCTTGAGACTCACATTCCTAATGCGTATTGCAATGCCATGTTGCAGGTAAGTTCATCATGTCTTTTACTAACTTAGATTTGTACATGATTGTAAAATGTTAAGTTGATCCACATTGAAGTTACATATATTTGCATCCTGGTCGATAATTTACCAACTTGGTTCTTTTGTTGAAAGAATTCTTTATTGCTATTCTCTCTAAACCTATTGGAAGGTAGAGTGAATTAAAGTGTATCAACTGTATAATGTTTTGTCCACGTGATGCTTTAAAAATGACTCCACCAGACAGTCATTAGGTCGGTGTAGAGGGTGCTAGTGGTCTGTTAACACGACGAGGTCGGCTGTGGCGCCACAGTCACAAGAAAACTTACTTGATTTTCTGTGCTGCCATAGCAATTCTTACAGTTTTGGCATCTTTTTTCGTGATTAAGCAACAAAATATTCGGAATTAATTGTCTCAGAAATGAACTTTCAGAATTAATTGTCTCAGAACTGATGACTCCCTCAGTTACCATTTTTAAATCTGGCTTTCTACTGGAGGTACAGAGCCTTGATATTAGGAATAGGATATTATAGTGTAGAAGTTCCAATTATTTGAATATGAGCACATTACCACGCATCTTTTCTTGCCGTAGGTGCTGTACTTTATTGAGCCATTCCGGACGGCAATGCTGAGTCATTTGTGTGACAAGGAATTCTGTTTGGCCTGTGAGCTCGGCTTCCTCTTCCACATGCTCGACGCACAGAAAGGAAAAACATGTCAGGTATGTGAATGCTTGTAAGAATTAACAATATATGACCGAATATTAACACCATTAGAAATAATTTTTATCAGGTATGAGAAGTGCATTTCTTATATCATTCCTGTTAAACCACTTAAAGATGTTCTCACTCCGATGATGTTACCATTTACATCATGGATTTGTATCAAACATTCAGTAGAGACGTGGCCTGTCAAAAAAAAATCTCTACATCGTAGATTTGAATTGAGATCTAATGTTTTGCTTTGTTGATGACTTGTCACCTGGAAATGAAATGCATGTAACGGGAGGGGGGGGGGGGGGGTGTATAGCCAAGAATATTTAAATTGAAACGCAATTTAAACAGTTGGCAATTTCAAAGTTCAAGTTTTATTGTATCAAAGAGGCAATGTGGTGTTCACTGAGAAGAGAACTCTATCATATCTCTGCATCGTTTCTTTTTGATTTTGATCGTTTCTGAGTATCCTTAAAAAATATTTCTCACAGGCGAACAACTTTCTGCGGGCTTTCCGTACGATCCCGGAGGCGTCGGCGCTGGGTCTAATCCTTGGCGATGCAGAGGAGTCCACTGGGCGTATCAACCTGGCCCGCCTCATCCAGAGCTGGAACCGATTTGTGCTCCAACAAGTTCACTCAGTAAGGAAGTATGATTAAAACCTAGTGCACCTTAAACTAAACAAACTCAGTGAGGCCTGCTTTTACAAAGTGATCATGACAAAGGTTCTCAAAATTTCTTCCGTGTCTTTTTATTGGCCTGAGACTAACATTATCTTTGTTGTTGTATATGTTGTTGTTTTTTCCTCACGATCTACTAGTTTTCCTTGTGTGTGACATATGAACTGGAAGAAGATTTTATTTTAACTCAGCTATAATCCTAGTATTATCGAAAGTGTACTTTATAGAGAATACACTGGCTATGCTAGTTTTGATCCCATGAACATCTGCCTCTGTTTATTCTTGTTGGCGTTGATACTATTACTACCTCTCTAGTGATGTATACACATATCTATAATTATTGAAACTGTAATTATTGCAACTTATCAAATCATATGTCCTATCCTGATATTGGTATGTTGGACAAAACTAAAGCTGACATATAGAATTACAAGCAGATATGTAAAATTGCAATAAATCCTTAAGAAAAAGATAATGCCGGGGGATATTGACGTGGGTAATGTTTGTAACACAGGAACTGGTAGAGGCTGCCCGAGAAAAGGAGCCGGTGACGGAAGAGCGTACAGAGCCCCTGGTTCTGAGACCGGTACCCTCTCCAACACCCGACTCCAGTAACAGCCCGACTCCTAAAACACCTGACGAGTAAGTAATAGCCGCCTTCTCCCATAACATCACTCATTATTTACGTGGACCGCAGTTATAGTGTACCTATATTCACATAGCCTGGATCACAATCAGTTGAGTTTCCCTGCAATGCAATATCACTATCCTCTCATCACATTCAAAGATTTAGCCACGTCGCAACGTGATAAATAGTTATATAGTATTATGATGAATGTCATGTTTTAGAATAATTATAGTAGATTGCACATGCTACCATTGAGAAAGTATATTATAGAAGAGGGGAAAGGAAGGGAAGCAACTTTGAAATGAGTATATGAATCATAATGAGTATACGAATCATATACTGATGGTGACTGAGCTTAAAATGCCTACCTCTAGTTGGATGCCAAACAAAGAAATGAATAATTCTACTTATCAATAAGTAGCGGATTTGCTTTGACTTCTATCTATTAATTTACTACTCGCCTGTATCATGGCCAACCTGAGGCTTCTGATAATACTGTCGACTATAGCGCCATATACAAATAACCAATTCCTGACCAATGTATTAAATCGGAAATGTGTTCACAGACTTGTTTTATATACAAGTAGGTTTATTAACAAAGAAAAATATTTCTTTTAAATCTACATTAACAAAGAAATGTTAGGAAAATATCATTTCCATGCCTTTCCATTTAATCACAGGACGCCAGTTGAGACGGCTGAGTCGACTGATGAGAAGCAGTCATCTGCCGGCACCGCGGTCACACCCCCGGCTCTGCCCCTGTCCTCGAAGGAGTCCGTGATCACAAGACTTTTTGGGACCACACTCAACAACAAATTCCGCTGCCGGTGTGGCCAGGAGATGTCTCGGAAGATCACGTCCACGCTGTTTGATCTCGTCTACCCGGACGTGACTCCGCGAGAGCCCATCCTCTACCACTTCTCGCAGGTGGTGGCGGCCAGTCTGCGTGTGCAGCAGGTAACACAGGCCTGGTGTAACAAGTGCGACAAGTACCAGCCACACGTGAGTTTTAGCTCAGTTCGGGGGATGATTCCGGGCATTGCCAAGTCAGTTTCTAAATACATTTCCTGGCTTTCCCAGGCAAAGAAAAACTAATAAAGAAATCCGAATATGTGTCCAAGTATTTTTAAGGCAAAAGCCCGGTCATCCGAGGTTCCCTCTTACCATTCTTATGTCATGCATATGTTTATACTTGAAGATCGGCAAATCATCAAAATCCTTTTAGAGCTAAGAGATGTTTAGATTAGTGTATAAGAATTACCAGGCAACATAAACTCATTCTCGGATGCAAGGCACTGAAATCAATGTATTATCGGCGATAAAGATGTGCCAGCTTTATATTTTTTTCGTTCTTTAAACTTGCTAGAGAAACTTAACATTAGTCAAGGTATGATGAACTAGTTTTAGTATTTCAAAGTCTTCCCTGGAATCTGCTCTTATGCCTAAAAGTATACAACCAAATTGTCCTCTTTCCTTATTGCCAACGATAACCAAATCGTAACTACTGAAATTTTGCATATGGACCCACTCTGAATTATAGAGAAAAATATTACTCAAAGCTTCACATACTGATTTATCCCTATATCTTCCTGTCATCACAGACCCAGACAAAAACGTTGGACAAGCTTCCGGATACATTAGTATTTAACTGCCACTTGGAAAACCCACGCGACTTTGAGTTTTGGAACATGCAAGAAGAGGTCAGTTTTCTCCAAACTTTTCATATATATGTCATCTTGTAATTATTTTCAAGTGACCGTTTCCACATTTTGTTTCAAAGGTGGATATTGTTTTGTGTTCCAAATGATGTGCGATAAAAATTATAAGCTATGCTTTGTGATTATTCAAAACTGAAGGATGGGTCAATAGATAGGATATATGTTGACCGCAGAAATAACAAAAATGTTTTGTATCTCCAACATTAAAATATGTTGTGAGTAACAGATTAAGTTGAAAACATCGTTGAAATACAGGCGAATTGAATGAAGTTACAAGACCTTGATTTATGCGCGCGTGTTCTTTACTGGCATGACTTCCTAAAAGCTATATGTTTGCAATAACAGCTTGTGGCCAAGGACCAGGCTGACCGAACGCAGGCGTCCATGGGCAGCACTGTCAAGGTAAACGTCAAGATGTGTCGGTACGGGGCCGGCTGTACACGCACCGACTGCAAGTTCCGCCACTCTGAGGACGCAGAAAAAACGTAGGTTCTAACTTCTATTCTGCCTTTGTTAGACCCATGTTACTTCCCTTCCCTATTATGGGTCACCCCGTTCCCGGAATGGGCGTGGGGACTACTAAAGTCAAGTAGAAAAGTTTTGCTTGATTGCTCGTCCATTTATATCTTTATGCGGTCTTCATGTTAGAGGGGCCTGTAAAGCCTTTAATACATCGATATCTGTCACCAATTTCCACCGATCTGATCGCCGATTATAATGGTAAACCATGGTAAGAGTGATGTCGATGTATGAGGGTATCCGACTCTCATCGATTATAATTGGGCATTAGTTCCATGCGATTTATGTTCGATTCTCGTTGGGAGGAAGTGTGATGGGGTCGGTGAAGTGTGTACAGCGTCAAATATATCACATTCTCACTGGCCTGACAGATTGGTCAGCGAAAGCTGTGCTCGAACATAGTCGGCGTGTCGATTTCTTATAGGCTATATGTATGGTTTCTCATTATTAGCAGGTGGACGGTTGGTCTTTAGGTTATGGCTATAGCCTACTGTAGTACACATGCTTATAAAGTCACTAGATGACCTGACCACATTTTTGCTTTTTATAGCTTACTAAGTATAGATAGGAATATGATTTCTGTTTTGGAAAGAAGGTTTTATGGTGGTACAATGCCTTACAGTTTTAATATTTAGTATTTTAGCATGGATAAATATATGTGTGCATTGAGCCATGACCTGCTGAGTTCACAGGGGAGTAGGGCTTTAAATATCCAATCAATGCAGGCCCTATTCATGAATGCCTTCCCTCCCTCCCTCCCTCCCTCCCTCCCTCCCTCCCTCCCTCCCTCCCTCCCTCCCTCCCTCCCTCCCTCCCTCCCTCCCTCCCTTAGTTAAAATTAAGATATCAAAATATTTTCAGTCAACAATTTTAAACATGTGTTTAGTTACTTGTAGTGAGTTTTAAATGCGTCCACCTGGTTATTTGGCCTTTTAAAGGCCAATGATTCTATTTGGAAATGCACACTTAGCTTAGGGACAGATTCTCTCATCGTAATTAGGTGCATCTTTGCTGACGTTTTTTTTATATGAGTTTCCGCATTTTTGACAAAGAACCAAACGTACATCCCTATTTTTATTTTCAGAAGCAGAGGAGAATTACAAATGAGACTTATTGATTCCGAATGTGTACCATTTTACAGGTTTTTGCGGGAAAATCACAGTATATACATGCATATTAATTCTGGTACTCGGTTTGATCTCATCTTAAGTAGTGAATGGGAAAATCCGTATTAGATAATGATGAGTGTAGAATATATAGAGTATCGTGCCTGCTTGCTCCTTCAGCGACCCATCATTAGAACTTAGCCATCTCAGTGATACCTTCCTGGAGCCTGGATGGCTGCCAGCTGGATTGCTCATCAAATTGGAGGAGGATGGCTCGCTGCAGGTGCAAAATTCTGAAGAACAGGTAAGTCTAATCTACATCAGTAATTATAAAGCTCTGAGATATTCTATCCTACACAAATGTTAAAGAAAGGTATGTGTAAACAGAATAATATTATGTATTTGGGGTATGTGTGTTTTTCTGTATATCCTAAAAAAAAAAGGAAAGATTTCCTATTACAATATTTCTAAAACCTGGCAGAAATGTGTGTATCATGCAACATTTATGGTATGCCAAGTAGTAACATGCGCATAGGACACGTACATGTACATGTTAAATCAACTATGCATCAGTATGTTACGGAAAAATATAATCACTTTACCTATGACAATATTCACTCATAACTAATTTATGAACAGTTTAATTTGTTTGTTTTCGAAACGTTTATTATCCACGACTGGCTTATGAAAGGTCCATTGTATTGTCTCGCCAGAAGGAAAGACCTAGCGGTCTTGACATGTTGTAGTTTTAAGGGCCTGTTCCATCGGGCATCCGTGAATCTGACTCCGTCGGGTGTCTGCCAAACATGTTTTTAGTGTACAAACCCACAAGCCAGTTCCACACCGATTTCTAGAATTGAGGCAGTACGACGCCGGTACGATGGCAGTTTGGTGACTTTTGTGGACATACTATCGGTCCGATGGAGTAGGCCAGAGTAAAACGGGCTAAGGGCTAGAGTTCTGATTGCAGGTGTCTGCCGTAGAGGAAGGCTGGGTGCACTATGAGCTCATTGCCAACGTGGCCCACATCCGTGACACCAAGACGAGCGGAAATCTGGTCAGTCAGGTGAAGGTGGGAGAGACGTACCATCAGCGAAAAGAGAACGTGACCTGCTCACAGTGCTACCTCTTCAATGACTTCTCTATTACGCCAATAGAAAAGGTGAGTTCTGGTAACCGGTTTTTCACACGAGAATATTTTAACATTTTGTGGTTATATACTTTGCCCACGAATAAGCCTTACATGCCAATAGTTCATTATAAAATCTACACGTATGCTTGATGTATCTGTTATCTGCAGAAATACGTTTTTTTTTAAATAAATTTTATTTTGGACAATCACTTTCACCTACTAAAGGTGTTTTACAAAGAGATAGTCGTACGACTATAAATAAACATATATACATCAGTACTTCTTGCTTACTTACAAGAATATTCATGGTTTTACAGGTATATGGGTCTTTGTAATTATGTCATCGTATTATTACCGTCTATAATTCCATACTGGTTGCTCAACCTTGTATACACTGCATCATCGGTATTTTACGTAGGCGTAACTTGTTTCTTAAGTTTCTTAATACATTTACTGCACTTGTCGATTATTCATGCTAATTTCATCATTAGATTCCGATGTTTTTTATGAAGTGTTAAAGCTCTGCACATATATTACTGTAAAATGACACTGCATATCAGGATAGAGTTGCAAAGTAATAAGTTACAACTATTCTTATTGACAGCAAGAACTGGTGCACTTCAGTCTGGACTGGAAGGTGCCCTGTGTACTGTACTATGCACGTTCTGATGTCACCGGCAGACATGACTGCGCGGGTAAGACACAGTTTTATCCACTATTAACACATTCAGGATAGCTATTAAATTACATCACCTAATGAAGCACAATCAATTGTGCGAAACGTTGTGTTTTTTTATTCTACCAATCAATAGCCTTTTTATGGTACAGTAGAACCCTGCGTAAGCAAAGGTGACCGCTAACGTGGGGTGTCCGGTTAGGCGGGGTTCTATTGTAATTAGTTAGATAATGCCCCTGTTCCATTGCACCGATTCAATGGAGCAGCACTGGGAGAGTTGAGCCTGCGGCCCACAGCTGATTATGGGGAAACTGGGTCACGGCAGCCCCACGGCTGTGGGGGAGGTTGGGTGCCGGGAATCTGCCCCCGAGCTCCACTACCGCACCACTGCTGCTCCATTACCGGCGACGGAGGGCCGGCCGGTCGGCGATCAGAGAATCGCCACCCAATCTCCAGTGAATCGGTGCAATGGAACACGCCTTTAACATCGGCTACTCAATGAATTTCTTTGTACATGGTTTTTCTTGTGATTCTACACCTTTGTCGTCATTAAACATATACCCAAACTGCCTACGAAACCTTATTCGTAAAGACCAATTCTTAGATATGGGAAGCTATTTTTAATCAAATTTGCTGAACTCCACGTGTTACTGGTTAGTTTCAGAGTATACAAAATAATTCTTGTGTCTATATGATAAATATCTGGTATCTTTTTAAGTAAAAGACCACCAACTGATAAAATTCCACGAGTAGTAAAGATCAAAGTGTATGGAAGATCGAATAACATGGACACTACCTCTAATAGTTAAGCCATTATCATTCACACCATGTAAAGTCTAAGTGGTGGAAGCTTTTCCTTGCGTTCTTGTATACAAGTCCATGGTGAGACAGATGAACTGCCACACATTTTGATAGTAAACAAGATCTTCAATATTTTAAAAATATGACAAGAGACGTAATAGAGATGTATAACCAGGTTCCCCACCGTAAAGTGCAATCAAGTTGATACATATACAATCTAGCTGACCTAGAAGAAGGTGCCACCACGCGCCGAAACGTTGCGACCAGCTAGACTAATTCCAAAAAATGGTACCATATTAATGAGTCAATTAAACAGAGACTCACTCTATATGGGGTTGTCGTTGGTGTTAACAAATTCAACATTATATCACACAAAGGTAGCTATCACTGGTGAAGTGACATTTTCTTCACCATGGGCTAATTCACCGTCTATGTTGTTCCGCCCTACAAGAGGTGGGGGGTAGTACTTCCTGTATGGAATGCTGTGATTGGTTGATGGCTGGTACTTGAGTCTGCAACAGGAAATAGTCGAAATACTCGGTAACAAGCTCTATCTGTTTACAAGTCTGGAATTGCGATTACTGAAATCAGACATGCTCCATCGGGTAGTTCCTGATTCCTAGTTCCACTGAGCTCCCTATTGGATGATTGGTGCACCAGCATACTCCATGGTAACGTTCTATGGTTTGAATATATAACTTACATTGGTACGAAACCTTTCTCTCCAGTCTCAAACCCCATTACGTCGGACGTCCTCTTTGACAACGGCTCCCTGGTCACCCCCAGGCGGCGCCACCAGACCTTCACTCCGCTCGACGATGAGGAACTTCCGGTGTCCGGTGACCTTGTCGGTCTGGACGCAGAGTTTGTGACCTTGAACCAGGAAGAAGCGGAATTGCGTAGTGACGGCACGAGGTCAACCATCAAACCCAGTCAGATGTCGGTGGCGCGCATCACCTGTATCCGCGGGTGAGTCAAGGTCATGGGCACCTCGACGTCATGGGCCCTGAGACATACACTCAGAGATATTCATAACTCTTTACGCTTTTGTTCAGCCTTGAGATAACTTCAAAGGATGAAATTTGTTTACAGTGAAATAATAGAGGTGTGGTATGAGGCAGGTTATCAGTGATTCATGGCCGATTCTTGATAATCCTGCATTTTCTATACTAATTTTGATGAGATTCTGCTTTTTACTTTCCTTTTCATTCATTTGGAGGGTCTGATGAAGCTTAGATTATCGATATACATCCAAATAGTGTTAAATTCATATGCATCTAGAAGTAGATGATCTCAAATGTATTTGCAATGAAATGAGTATAAGGCAGCCATGGTCATGGTAATTAGAAAACAATACTGTGAATAAACTTACCTGAAATTTGAAGATTTTCTTCTCCATACATTACAGAAAGGGTGCAATGGACCTCGAGCCTTTCATCGACGATTACATCTCTACATCAGAACAAGTAAGAACTACATTTATTAGCGGGTGGACGATAGGTCTTTAGGTTATGGCTATAGCCTACTGTAGTACACTGCTTGTAGAGTTACTAGGCGACCTGACCACATTTTTGCTTTTTATAGCTAACTAAGTACAGATAGGAATATGATTTTTGTTTTGGACAGAAGGTTTTATGACCATAACATATCTGACAGTTTGATTTTTAGTATTTTGACATGGATTTTTAGAAAAAAAGAGGACTTTTTGAGTCACAAGTCCATTTTTAAGAACTCCTTTATGGACATATTTCTACCTATAAAACTGGTTCAATCATAATTCATTCAGGGATGCCAGTTTGTAGGATTTTGCCTACATGTAGGATTTTCATTTGTATGTTTTGAGAACAAAATAGACTCCAGGTTCCCTAAAATCTGAATCTTAGATAAACTTGTTCTGTAATCGTTCAAAATTTAGCTACCCTGAGCACACTCAGTTAAAGGCCCTATCCCAGTGCTCCAACCTAGAGCTGTAGGATGGTAGGATTCCTGTAGGAAATGCTCCTACGGATAAGGACAAACTTGAACACTGACATCTGGTTGGCTTAAAATATGTCATGTGAGAATAGAATTATTGAAGCCTCACCAAGTGTAAAAGAAATATCAAAGGAATGTCTAATGAATTTGTTAAGATATTCTGCAGAATATAGAATGATAGTGTGTGGTAATCTTTTTTAAATGATTTTCTTTGAAGAGTACCCCATTTAGTGCAGAACTACACATACCCACTCTCATAGCAGATATCTAGATATTCTATACTGGCCGTCCAGGCCCAAGGATCTGCTAGGAGAGTGATGGGGATTCCCCATACACCATGTGCGTTTTAGGTGATACATAGACTGGCCTCAGTCCCATGTAGGATTTTTTTCTGACCCCAATTGGCATCCCTGTTCATTATACCTCATTTGAAGAGAATACATTTTCTATGTAGGTTATATATTTATAGAGATATTCCAGTATTTGTTAAAAGGGAGGATTGGGGGGGGGGGGGGTGAAATGGGTGTACTCAAACAGATGTTTACTCAATATTGATTTACATTGAGCATTAGCGTAACATTTACCATCTCCATAAGTGGCACTGCAGTTGACTAAATCTCATAATGGGAGGGGGGAGGCAGCAGGTGTATGAGAGGATGATTTATTCAGCATATTTACACACAAACAGAAGTCAAAATGGTTCATAACTTTGTTGTAGGAATCAGTCAAGACCCAGTCAAATGATATTGTTTTGTAAAATCATTTGCAATATCATTTACCACCAGATATTAGCTGAACCTAGTTTATTGGTGTTCATAGGAATAGAGATTTGTCCCCCACAGGGAGCATGCAGACAGGGCTCAGTTTCTGTGTGCAATAATCCATGAAGGGCATTGTTGATTGCCAATTGAAATCGCCTACAGGTAGATAAGTATACTGTAGATTCTAAAAATGATCAATACAGGCCCTTTTCTATTCATGGATAACTGACCATTAGACTACCTTTGGTCCCAACACTTTCTGTTGGCCTCTCCCCTCCCTGTAAATAGGTCTATTGAGTTTTAAATGTGTCCACCTGCTAATTTGGTTTTTAAAGGCCAAAATTTCTTTTTTTTAAATGTACACTTACCTCTTGTATTCTAAAACTGTCATTCAAGGTATCATCACTGAGTTGAAATGACGTCGCCTCCTCTGGATATTTGAAAATCATAAAATATAGTGTGTTAGTTGGATTGCGACTTACAGAGCTATTGTTTAGTAACACTGTGGTCTCCTCGTTGTTCTCCTTCACACAGGTGGTGGATTACCTGACGCAGTTCTCGGGCATCAAACCGGGCGACCTGGATGCTAGCATCTCCTCCAAGCACCTGACCACTCTGAAGACCACCTACCTCAAGATGCGCTACCTGGTGGACAGGGGCGTCGTCTTCATAGGTCACGGCCTCAAGAAGGACTTCCGGGTCATCAACTTGGTGGTCAGTCTCCAACCCTGGCATTTTATTGGTGTTTTAGAGCATATATATACCATCTTTTTGGTTCATATATTTTTCATTCTTTTGTTTTTTGAGTTTATAATGTACACCATCAATACAAAATGGTGGTGGTATTACGTAGTCGAGTGCAGGAAGTGGTAGAAAAGGTCTGGCTGATTCCGTGCCATAGGTTATGAGTTAGATATAAGCTAGATTACATCCGGTGAGGCTCAATAATTACATTTCTGAAGTTTGAACAGCCCAAACTCGTTAATACTATGCCCTAGACTGTTCCAGCAGTCTAATCTTTAAATTTCTTTGTTTCAAATCTAAAAAAAGGATATTTGAGGCAAATTCTAATATTTGTTACCTACTATATCTAAAACGGTAGAATTCCGTCGAATCCGCTTGAAGTTGCTCCCGCACATAGAGACATAGTTAACCAGACCTAGGGCTGGAGACTGAGGAGCCACGAGAGTGAGAATCTCGTGCAGGCACGAGACCACGCCGCTGGTATTGATAATATTCAGTATCAATATAAACCGGAACTGGATGTACATTTATTGTATTTATGTTCGTTTCTTTGTCTTATACTCTCAGGTGCCAAAAGACCAGATCATCGACACAGTTGAGCTGTTCCACCTCCCGAGACAACGAATGATGTCGCTGAAATACCTGGCCTGGTTCTACCTGAGTGAGTTCTCCTGTTATTACCTCATATTGCATCTCATTGCGATGAATTTACGCCGAGGGATTTAACACTAATCACCCGCCCTCTGTCATAGGTTGATGTCTGTGAGAAAAATGACCACATGACATCTGGGGTAAAATATAGGTGATTGACTGGAGCACACCTATTCCTGCGCTCGCAGAATTATTCCTCCAAATGTACTGAAGTTATATGGTTCTGTTGCCATCGGGCGACGAAGTCTCATTTGTCCCCATTGAGAAATACATAAAGACTCGATTGTTCAATCCTGATACTACTCGTCCCTTTCGCAAAAAGATGAATGGAGGGTCTTGACTTCCTTCAAAGAAAGAAATGCCAACAAAGGGTACCACACTGTACATGTATATTTGATTGCCATGTGCATCACCCATCTCTGAAAGGAGAATGGTTGAAAGTTCATATCGTTTCTTTTCAAACGATATTTTTTCAAATGCAATTGTTATTTATATGACTTTCAATGAGACGTAGGAACATTATAGGGGGATAATGTGTTTCCGTAGGATTCAAGCCAATTTTTTTGTATTTGTTTTCAGATATCAACATTCAATCAGTGACGCACGACTCCATCGAAGACGCGCGGACGGCGCTGAGACTCTACAAGAAATACCAGGAGCTGAGCGTGGAGGGCGGCGACAAAATCCGCCGCCTCCTCAAAGACATGTATGACCGCGGCCGCAAGATGGGCTGGAAGATCCCGGAGATGGAGGTGGTGGAGCGGTCGCCCGTCCCACCCAGCACGGGGGAGGGCGGGCGCGTGGCCGGCGGACCGCCCCCGCAGTACCACCCGGAGCACTGACCGCCGCTCTGCCCGGCCACCCCGCCACGGCCTGCCGTGGACACACCTCATCTACCCTTCAACGACGGTGGTGCCATCGTCACAGAATCCAGCGCAGGAAAGGGGATGCATGAACATAAGAGATACAGCATGTTTAGATCGAAAGGGAAACGTAAACGGCATTAATTACTGATTGTACATACCACTAAAGATCATGAGAAATACCTTGAGGTATCTGCGCTCGTGGATTACTGTTTGAATAAGAAACATCCCTTGAAGGGTTAGTTGTACATGTACTGCTATTCGTAATCTTTTGTTTCTTTTCAAAGCAAAAAAAAATTAAATCATCAAACACTGCCTGATAGGGAAGGGAGGGAGGCCACTTGAGAAAAGTAACTCAGTGTACTTTTGCCACGTGGGTGAAGAAGCACAGAGGGTGTAGATTGTACAGCTCATGTATATGTCCCTATATGGTTCTATATTTAGGTGTACCGCAGTGGATTTCAATATGAATCCTTATCTGATAACTACACATGAAATTCAAATCTAGATACTTTATTCCTGCCTGCTTATTGCCGTGTGCAGGTACCATTCAAGTTATGGCCAGCAGCTTTCCTCTAGATTAGATCATGTAATACATGTACTTGTTATATCAAAAGTGAGGCATGTATGTGGTATCTCAATGGGCTTTAGCAGTCATGAAATGGGGTAAAGTCCCGGTCATGTGGGATTGTTGAGGGCTGTATCAGAAAGGCTTATTTTTAAAGCGTCAGCTTGCATTCATCTCAGTATTTAAGTGCATGAGACGTAAATATGACAGCTTATAGTAGATCTAATTCAATATCGACGAGGCCATTTGTATATTTTCGTTATTGTATTACTGTGATGGTAGTCACAGTCTATATCAAGACGTGTACTAAAATGATAAAATAAAAACAATGCTACCAAATTGACGTTTCTCTCGTTGGACTTTCTATTTAGATGTTCAAGTAAGAACTATCACAAGGGATATTTTCTGGAATAACTTTTATTGGTAGTTAAGAAACTGTGATTTTTTTAGTCCACCTGTAAAATCTGGTTGTTAGACTAGTAAAACACTTTAATTATAGAATAGAAATGTTTGCCAGCGTTAGAGTCCTTCAGCAAAACTTCTGATAGACAAATCGTATTCATAGGCTTCCTCTCCAAAAGAAACCTTTAATTTGTGTATTTATCTTGTAGAATTCATTCCTAGACTTATATGTGTATATATCTGTCTTTCTGGGCTTGAAAAGGAGAGGCATTACTCGTTCCTGTACCCATCGTCGTAAGACCAAGCTATTGTAAAGGAATTTGATTAATTCTATTCAAAACTTGAAAAGAAAAAAAAAAGTTTCATCGGCTTGATACAGAGGTTCATATTGCCACGTCTAAAATACTATATTCAAAACTTAAAGAGCGCTCTTCCCTTGATTGCCCTTGCTTTCATCTTCTCAACAGCAGTATTCAAATCATCAATTTTGAAATACTCGAGACTGGGATAACTGAAGTTGGTTGTGCGTGTCATCTCCACTAATTCCTTCAGCATTGACAAAGGTGCCACCCGAGATCCTTGAATGGCGATGGTCTTCGCTACCACCATGGGGAGTGGAAGCTGGTAAGTGCCTCCAAAGAACCCACAAGACACGAGTGTGGCGGCGTTTCGAAGTCCTCCCAGAGCAATTCCAACGCTCATCGGGTTATTGACAAAGTCCACCACGGCATCCAGACCAACCTCTCCGTTTTTGGTCGTTGCGGCGACGTTCTCCCCGACCTCCTTGCTGGGGTTCCACAGGATGGTCTCGTCGGCGCCGTATTCCTTGGCTGTCTCCAGTCTGTCGGCGCCGATGTCCGCCACCAGCAGGGTGACGTTTTGGTCGGCGTACATGTGTTTGGCGATCTGAACTGCCCACAGACCCACGCCGCCAGCCCCGGCCACCAGGAGGCGCGCCACGCCGCGGGCCGCCAGCGACCTCTGGATGTAGGACTTGGTCTTGGAGAGGGCATTGAACGCGGTGACCGCGGAGCACGGCAACATGCAGGCGATGTCCATTGTTACATTATCAGGTACCTGGGGAGTACAGTCAAAAGACATAATTCACTAAGGGATGCAGTAGAAGTCAAGGTTGCGTAGTTTCTTCTCCAATGACAATGTAAAGGAACAAGGTGCGAAGCGGGATGATGGATTCGGGTATTAAGGTATTAGTGGAGCCGCAAAATTGAAACGTATAGTAGAAACCGTGAAATCTCCTAAGGACAAGGGCAATCTAGAATACTGACAATAGAGTTAATGAAGCCTTAACAATTGTAAAACAAATATCAAGGAATGCCAATGAAATTGTAAAGATATTTTCCAGAATGTAGAACTAATAATGTGTGGTTATCTTTTCATAATAATTTTCTTTGAAGAGTACCCAATTTAGTGCTGAACTATACATAGACCCACTGTCATAGCAGTTATCCAGATCTCCTATACTTCCAGTAAATGCCCAAATATCTGCTGGAAGATTGATGGGGATTCTGCTACACCCCATGCGATTTAGGTAACACATAGGCTGGACTCAGTCCCCATGTAGGATTTTTTCCTGACCCCAACTGGCATCCCTGCTAACAGTATACCTTACTACTGATTCGATTTTTATAAGCACCTAGATCAATGAGTTTTTCCTTTGATATTAATATATAGTTGAATGTGGTACGTCTGAGTCTCCACTCAGTACTGGGGAGGAAGTGTTATGGTACAATTTGCTGGAGACCATTGTTCTGTATAAGTGAGGCCAGAGGAGGTCGATTGGGCTGTGACTGTATTATGTAAATGGGGATTGTTTTTTATCAGTAGAGATGGCTGGCAAGGATTGAGGGTAGTGATAACAGAGCGACTTTCATGCGGCAAACAACTACTACATACTATCACCTAAAGATGACAGGGTCAACAGTATTGCACAATAACTACAAAATATGTCCCATGCAGAACCTGCATAATAACTTCTGATTCAAAACTTTTAAAAAGTTACTTTATTTAGTGACATAGAGCTAGCTACACATGATACATATTTTCTGCAGAATGTATCCTGATAGCAAAGATTGTGCAGATGACAAATACAAATGGCGGTTAATATTTTCTTGAGTACAACCCTAGTTCTGCATCAGGAACTGCAGAGATGTTCAAATTCCAAAGACAATGAACTTTAGATAATATATAGTTGAATGTGGTACGTCTGAGTCTCCACTCAGTTCTGGGGAGGAAGTGTTATGGCACAATTTGCTGGAGACCATTGTTCTGTATAAGTGAGGCCAGAGGAGGTCGATTGGGCTGTGACTGTGTAATGTAAATGGGGATTGTTTTTTATTGATAGAGATGGCTGGCAAAGATTGAGGGTAGTGATAACAGAGTGACTATCATGCGGCAAACAACTACTACATACTATTAGCTAATGATAACAGGATCCGCATTGTTGCACAATAACTACAGAATTTGTCACATACAGAACCTGCATAATGACTTCTGATTCAAAACTTTAAAAAACTACTTTATTTAGTGACATACAGCTAGGTATACATGGTACTTATTTTGTGCTGAATATATCCCAATAGGAAAGATTGTGCAGATGACAAACACAAATGCTGATTAATATTTCCTCAAGTACAACGCTAGCTGTGCATCAGGAAATGCAGAGATATTCAAAATCCAAAGACATTGAACTTGCACAAAAACACCAGCTATCTTGTATGTATGTACTCATACCTAGTACCTAGTCTGCATTCCACCTCGATTGACCACAGAGTAATTCACTAGGCTTCGCTCAGTGAATTAATGTGCTGTCAAACTCAGTAAAGTATGGACCAAGTTATTTTCATCTTCTTACTTTCCTTCTAAAAATCCAATAGGCGAAAGTACAAGGTAAGTTACACTTCACTGTCGGCACACTGTCGTAGTTACCTCAAAACTGACAGTGTACCTTACTACTGATTCAATTTTACTAAGGCACCTAATTTTGAGTGGTATTTGCCTTTAAGCACCCCCCCCCCCTTCCAGTTAAATCAATGTGTTTTTCATATATAATTAGATGATATCCAGTTGAATGTGGTACGTCTGAGTCTCCACTCAGTACTGGGGAGGAAGTGTTATGGTACAATTTGCTGGAGACCATTGTTCTGTATAAGTGAGGTCAGAGGAGGTCGATTGGGCTGTGACTGTATTATGTAAATGGGGATGTTTTTTATTGGTAGAGATTGCTGGCAAAGATTGAGGGTAGTGATAACAGAGCGATTAATGTGCGGCAAACAACTACTACCTACTATCATCCAAAGATAACAGGGTCAGCAGTGTTACACAATAACTACAAAATTGACTCCTGACGAGGATATATGAATTACATATATATATATATATATATATATATATATATATATCAAAACGTTGAGCTTTAACATGGCTCATCAATCACTCATCATATTGATTTCACTGTATCTCCTTTTATCACCAATAAAACTTTTTGATTTTATTAACAAGTCTGATTCTTTATGGTAAATCTCATTCTCTCCAAAATACAAAATTTGTCACATGCAGAGCCTGCGTAATGACTTCTAATTCAAAACTTTGAAAAATTACTTTATTTGATGACATGCAGCTGTACATGATACATGTATTTGCTGAATACATCCTAATAGCAAAGGATGCACAGATGACAAACACTAATGCTGGCTAACATTTTCTCGAGTACAACCCTAGCTCTGCATCAGGAAATGCAGAGATATTCAAAATACAATAGTAATGAACTTGCACAAAAAACACCAGCTAGCTTGTATGTTTCCTCATACCTAGTTACAAGTTCATATGTGTTACAGGGTTTAGTGAAGCAGGCGTACAACGAGTACACCCAGCTAGGTGATAAGCATGTCTCCACCACGATTAACCAATAATATAATCACGAAGAAAATGAAGACATAACAAAGTTTACACTCACAACATAAACAGGTGCTTTTACCAGATATAAAGACATGATAGTATGCAGGACATTATACATAAAGGACATCGTAGCTTATAAATTACTATTTCATTGGATCTAAGTCTAATTGAACAAATTGGACGTTAAACTACCCAAACAAACAAACAAATCATTGGATCTATTTTTATATAAACCATTTAGAGGAAGTTAAGGATCAATACACATTTATTGCAGTCATATAATTTGTCACAATAACTATAAATAGTACTCCCTGACTCGTGCGTCTCCATTCCCATGCTTCTACTCTTTTCCCCATTTTAGTAGAGTGAGTATTCTTACCTTGACCACATACTTGCAGTGGACGACAGGTACGTGAGTGGCAAATCCTCCGGGCTTAAGCCCCTGTCCCATCTCTGTGGTGCCGAATCTGTTGTCTTCACAAACATGACTGTCTCCAACCGCACAGTTTGTGCAATCTTCACATCCTGTTACGAACAGAATAACAGACATAATTGTAAATGTGGATCATTTGTTGCCTGCATTCCTTTATTACCAATAGGAGATGGTGGGCTGTACTTCAACCGTTTAAATCTCAATTGTAATGGGTATGGATTCAATGTACTCCATTATGTCATTACCCTATCCCCGGATAAAAGTAGAGAAGCAGTAGCTGGGAGTATAAAATTTTATTGAATTTTATGATAATAGGATTGATAAAATTATGTCGACCTTACTGGACGATCATATTAATATGTAATATGAATATGAATGGTAAGTAATATTACATAATGGTAATTGACATGTATAATAAAGGTCAATTAATATAAGTATAAAATATGATATACAATACAGTAGTATGAAAAATACGTAGGTAATTGTATATTATAATGAAATAGCCCTACGTGAGTAGGAAGAAAGAAGAGAATGGTTGAGGGTGGGTGGGACGAAAAAGTACTGTAGTACGTGTGTACTGCAGGACGGGTGGAGAAGAAGTGAGACCGGGGTCCGGACCGGGCTGTACAACGTGACCTCGTGGTAGGTGAAAAAGCCGCGAGGGGGCAGGAGGGGCGCCCGGGAGGCGCGGTAGAGGGGGACACCGGGGAGGCAATGATTACCCCTGAGCAACGCCCATGGGTATACCATTACCCTATCCCCGGATAAAAGTAGAGAAGCAGTAGCTGGGAGTATACAATTTTATTGAATTTTATGATAATAGGATTGATAAAATAATGTCGACCTTACTGGACGATCATATTAATATGTAATATGAATATGAATGGTAAGTAATATTACATAATGGTAATTGACACGTATAATAAAGGTCAATTAATATAAGTATAAAATATGATATACAATACAGTAGTATGAAAAATACGTAGGTAATTGTATATTATAATGAAATAGCCAAGAGCCAATATAAGGAGAGGGGGGGGGGGGTGGGAAGAAATTATTAAGAATTGTTATTGAGGGACCTAATCAAAGCCTGGTTCACAGCCGTGGCATCAGTGTCTTTGATGTAGGTCCGGTGGGCATTCGACTTCCAGCCCCCGTACCGCTGGATGGCGAGTTCCGGCATACCGGCCTGGAATGCCTGCTTCGCGGCAGCCTTCCGGAGGCTGTGGAGTGTGTAGGTAGGGGGCTGGTTTGCCGCCTGGAGGAGTGACTTCCATTCCTTCAACAGGGTTCTCGTAGTGAGTATTTCTCTGTTCACTAGGCTGAGGAATGGAGCCGTAGGGTCGGCCGTAGGAGTGGCCGCGAGCATGGTCCTGATGGCGCGCACCGGGCACGAAGACGGTTCCGGGGATGCTTGTATCACCACTGTCTTTTCCTCCCCCGCCTTCTGCATGTTTTTCGCAGCTTTGACCCTTATCGATGCTTGAGTGGGCGTGACGACCACGTCTCGGCGTGACAGGTGTCGCGCCGGGTCGTACTTTGCCGTAGATGGTGGAGCTACTTCGCTTTGCCGCAGCGCGGCAAAGTAGATGATCAGAACCGCGGCCCTCAGCCCGATGTGTATCGGGGAATCGGTCAGGGCCGTGAGGGCCGCTCTGAAGACGTCCATTGGGACCGGGGGCTTGACGTTGGGATGGTATTCCTTGTTCCGTCTCATGGCATCCAGTGCGCGCTTTACCCGGAAGTCCTCCGTCGCCGACTATGATGCACTTGGTGGGAGGCCCTCGAGGTATCAGGGCATGGCCGTTCCATCCCTCGGCGAACTGCAGGAACCACTGGAGGTCCTGCCGCATCTCTGAGTTGATGTTCATGTAGTAGCCGGCCATGCCCCGGAGGGCCTCAAGCAGTTTTCTGACGAACGGTCGGGCCGGCCGTATACACTTGGCGATGTGGAGGACCCGACCGAGGACCGACTGAAGCTGTCGTTTCGTCAGCGATCGTTTGGCGGAGACGGCCCTTACGTGCTCCCGCACGTCTTGTAGCTTGTCCCGGGGGATACTGAGGGACATATCCACGGAGTTTATGACTATGCCGAGCCATGTCACAACCCGGCTCGGGGGATGGGCCTTTTCCCTGGCCTCGGGGAGGCCCAATTCCTTGAAAAGCGCTCGCGCTGTCTCGAAGTCGGTGGCCGCGTTGTCGGCCGTCGGGGAGAGGATGATAAGGTCGTCCAGGTACATCGCGGCATCGACCCCCTTCTTACCGAGGATTTTGACGATGGCATCTGCTACGCACTGCATGTGGTAGGAGGAGGCGTGGGCACCGAACGGCATGGCCGTATCACAGTAGTACCCCTCCTCCCACACAAAACAGAGCAGAGGCCAGTCGAGGGGGTCGCACCGGAAGTTCTTGTATGCCCGGGCGATGTCGATCGTGGACATATAGCTCCCCAGTTAACGCTGGATTCCTTGGGGTACGTCATCTCTGTGATAACACGGCGATCAGGCATACCCCTCTTCTCGTGTGTCATTAACGGCGACACGTGCCACCACGGGAGAAAGGGGGGGTCCTTGAATGGACCCATGAGGTTGGAATACCCCTTCTCCTTGTCAATGAACTTCGCTATCTGGTCCGGGTATCCCGTGGCACTGGGGTGGTTGGGCACTCCCCGCGTGTCGGTAACCGGGTCGGCGTACCCCAGGGGGAACCCGAACCTAACAAAATCAATCAGCTCCTCCTTTCCGGGGATACCCGAGAGGTACCGGATCCAGACTGGGATCTTGAGGTCAGTCGGGATCTCGATACGGGCCCCGAGGGCGTTGGGCATCCCCGTGCGCCGCACGTGTCCCGGCGGCCCGGGGGCGGAGAAGTGGGGCCAGTGGGCCTGCCTGTGTCCGGCAGCGAAGTCGATTCGTAGATTATCGTTGCCGTCCTCCCGGGGCAATTGCCGAGCCAATTGCTCCGAATCCCCGCCGTCGCCCCTATACACGGGAGTGTATTCCTCGGGGGGCGGGGTTTCTGCTGGTGTGAGTCCCCCACATGCTCGGCACGCGGTGTTGTTGTCACGTGGGGTGTTACGTCACAGGTCGTGCACTCCCTGACCGCAGCCCCCTCGCTGAGTGCACTCGCACTGGGTCCGAGGGGTGTAACACGCGCCACACTCAGTTGCGGGGCGCGTCCGGTCCGTTTTTTGAAGCCGCCGCGTGTTGTTTCTGCACTCCTGAGAGGTCCGTGGTGCGTACCGTGTGTCCGGCGTGCGGCATCCGGCGTGGGGCAGGTGCAGGTGTTGGTGCAGCACTCTCATACCCGCCACCGTACAACAGCTTCCTGTTGCACGCGTGTATGGAGTGCGTGCACATCCTGCCGACCGAATCACAAAAGGAGCACACGTGCAGCCATTTGATTCCGCCATCTTGGTGGCCGTTCCGCTGGCGGCACCCCTTCTCTGAGTTGAATGCCCGGCACGGCAGCTCCCGTCCCCCAGCCTTGCCCGTGTCTTGACCGTCGTGCACCGTCGTGGTCGCCGTCATCGCGAGCCGGACCTGCTCGTCTTGTATACGGACGTGGTCGGACCAGTATATCCTCCCGGCCTCGACTTGGTCAAATATGAACTGTGACCAACGCCTGACTCCGGCCCACGGCCGTGTCTGGGCGTCGATGGAGACCTGGGACAGGTGGCGGTACATGTCCCTCCTATCGTCCTAGGGGACTGCCCGGTGGTCCTCCATCATTACCAGAAATATCGCCAATAAGATAAGTTTTGAAGCTGATATCTTAAGTGATATGATTGTTTCACTGTTCTAAACTGTTGATCAGCCTGCGTTCATGTGAAGAAGATAACAATATATTTAGAATCGAGAATTAGTGTGTGTGGGGAGGGGAGGGGGAGGGAGGGCTCTGGTGAACAGCCATATTCTCCACATTGAAGTAGCCTCGGTCATTCCAAACGTGGGTAGATGGGCGGGTACATCTTCGCTTTCACAAACTGCAACAATGGTATACCCATGGGCGTTGCTCAGAGGTAATCATTGCCTCCCCGGTGTCCCCCTCTACCGAGCCTCCTGGGCGCCCCCTCCTGCCCCCTCGCGGCTTTCTCACCTACCACGAGGTCACATGGTACAGCCCGGTCCGGACCCCGGTCTCACTTCTTCTCCACCCGTCCTGCAGTACACACGTACTACAGTACTTTTTCGTCTCTTTGGCCACGTGCTCGCAGCCCAATACTCCCCGAGTATAGGCCAGCACACCATACATACGATAGAGTACGATAGAACGATAGAGAAGAGTGGAAATGCTGAATACCAGGAACACCTCCGTGCTTAGCACGTCTCAGGCACCGCAGGCAGCCGCAGGCTCGGAGGCCACGCTGAAGGGATCGACACAGGCGTCAAACGAACAAGTGGACTCCGTTTCTGACCACGGCTCGACGGTCAAGACGTCGAGAATAACGGCTCTGGAGGGGAATGTCGCTCAGATACTGGAGGCGATAAAGGGACTCCAACGGGCGAAATCACCGTCGAGGGCATCACAACCGGCGACCGTCAGAGAGGTACGCACCGTCGCGGAGGACCGGACCAGGGATTGGGCCCACGATCAGGCATCCCGTCTCCCGGCGCCCAGGCAACTTCGCGACCGGTACCTCCCAGAGGAATTCCTCCAGAAAGAACTCGACCGTGAAGGACTCCGACATGACCGTACGGCCGGTAGGTTTAGTTCAGATCTCCACACCGTTAGATTACTGTCTAAACCGTATATGTATGTCGAACGTGAGGGCCTGTTCACCGTGAATCAGAGGCTCGAGGTCAGGGGCACGCTCGGCCCCATGGAGTATGTTAGCACCTTTAGTTAAATGACATGGAACTTGCTCAGATACAAAATCAAACCCTTGTTCATAAGTGAAAAGGAGTACAGTAGAACTCCGCATAAGCGGTGACCCGTTGTTCAGAGCCAAAATAAATATCTAATATAGACGGAACCGTTCCGAGCAAAATTGTCCGTTAATGCGGGGTATCCGTTAGACGGGGATCTACAGCAGTAGGAACACAAAGAGGAGAAAGCGAAGTTAAATATAACATGTTGAGGAACATACATGTAAGCATGCTTTATACGTACCAAGCCAGGGGTAGATGCAAACACGGTCTCCAACAACCAGGCCGTAATCTTCTGGCTTAGCATTCTCACCGAAAGCCTCTATGACTCCGCTGGCCTCATGTCCAGGAGTTACTCCGATGTAGGAGTCACCTGGAAAAGCAATTCACGAAATGTGTTCCATTTTCAACCATTTTAATTACTTCATTCTCATACCACTCGATAGCTAAAGAAGACATTAAACCATGCAGAATGTTTTCTGCGCATTGTCCTCTTTGTTTCATACAGATTTTAAAAATGTCTTGGCCTTAAACGACCAGGACCTTCCCTTCCTTGTGGAGGTAAAAATTCCTGTGCAATTTCCGACTGTTACATATGATCATGCCACCATATTTTAGCAATGACTTAAACTTAATTGTAGCTGTGCACACAAATACATTATCTATTTATTCACAATAGCTGCATACTGCTTTCTCACCACCCCAAACATAGTTGAATTTAATGGAACTACTGCATGAATCTAACACCCTTTTGTGGCTTAGAGAATCACATGTAGTTAAATAGAGAACACCATCATGTCTGTGAATGGCCATAACATGCATACCCAGGAAGTCGCAGCGTTTGGTCATGACGGCGTCGGCCATCAGAAAGTGCAGGTCGGTGTGACAAAGCCCAGCATAGCTCGTCCTCACCAGCACGCCCTCTGCCGGGGCCGTATAGCACTCTGCGTCGTCCACCACTCGCAGGGGCTGGTCCCTTCCGGTTATTTGAGCGCGACGCATTCTGGGATTTTCTCAAAGTTCTAGTGAGAGCAGATCTGTAAAAAGAGGTAAGCTGTTTGGATAAAGGAAATGGATGGATAATTCTCCGGTAAGCTCGAAAATGAGGTTTAAATGTCCTTATTCAACGAGGAATTTATGGAACATGAAACTAATAATCATTATTATTTACGAAAAGTGTGATATCATTATTATAATTATATCACTCATGATTTGAATTGACACCAGTGGCATGTATATCATTTGTGGAGATGAACTAATGCTATATCATTAAATACTCCATGAAGTTGTTTTTTTTAATTAATACAATATATAGCTTGGTTGATATACCCTGTCAACCTTCAAAATGAATTACACGACCTATGCATAGATTAAGTGGACTCTATTGGGTTTCAACATGCATGATTGTACTATATGTTATTTTTCTGAAATGGGTTCTCTGATATGATATCAGTAGGCACTGTAATAGATAGATGTGATAAGAGTCAGGGGGCGGCAGTGGTCGACATGTGCGGCAACACTTGTACATGTACATGCATACCACGACCATCTCCCAATATTGATTAAGTCACTTAGATTATCAATTTCTCCTTTTATATATATATATATATATATATATATATATATATATATATATATATATATATATATATATATATATATATATATATATATATAAAGTGTCTATGGAAGATGCCAATTCTTTTTGCAATTTCAGACCGGGATATTTTTTTTAACCGTGCGGCATACTTTCTAAACGTGTCTTGGAATTGTCAGTCCTCATTGGTCTTGAATAATCGCACACCTCTAGAGATTAGGAGGTTACATTGCCGATACAGGAGTTTGACATATTCTACACCTTATTCGGGGTTTAATCAGGGTTAGATTTGTTGTTTTCCTTTCATCTAAATATAATGAGGCCAAACGAAATCTTATATATAGGACAATAATATAGAACTAAAATCTTAGTTATAATCTAAAATTACCATAAAAACACATTAAAGCTGTATATGAGCATACATATACATGTACATGTTTGTACAATGTATTCAATGGATGCAGTAAGCCTCTGCACAGATTCACATTTCCATAAATTCCACTGTGATAAAATATACTCTTTACTTACTGTTTCAAATGACGTGGACCTTTCGCCTTGTAGTCAGCTTATGGTGTGGAGAGAGAGTAGGGGATAGGTACCACTTATATATATGTACTAGGGGAGGAGGGGGCGTTCTTCCTAGTCACTGGGAGGGGGTGAATGATAGTTCCTTCCTCAATGGCACGTCACAATAAAATATACAAGGGGATTGTGTATTATGCATTGAGGCCATAGACCTTAGCTATCACGGTCAAGTGAATGTGGCAAGTGTTTTATTGGCCCATCGATGATATTTTTGGTAATATCCCCACTTTGAATATTATACATTACAGACATTTTGTGCTCTACGTGTATAACTTTTGTAGCATTCTATGTGCAACTTGATATGAGATGTCATCAGCATGCAACCGACTCCAGTGATTAAATCTTCAGTGTATACGGTCTATGCCTACATACTGCTTATTACCTGGATACTGTTCAAAGAGCAAAGCAACCTAACAAAAATAGGTCATTTAAGGCGGGTTCACGCGATTCTTTGCGACTGGGTGTACCGCATGTACCTCCAGTCGCAAGGAAAGGCAGTTTACACTGTGCGCTGCACTCTTTGTGCTTCATTCCTTGCAACTGGCGGTGCCGGCTCACAAGCGACTCCCTCCCTTGTGACTGGAGCGTTTTTAGGTACATCGGTACTTCCAGTCTCAGACTAGCGGTACCAAAAAGCAATTGCGACTGGACATACGTTAGGTACCTCCATTCTCAGATTGGGCGTACCCGGTATGTCCAGTCCTAGAGACATATCTGGAGGGCCCTGTTTTGGAGTCTTCACATTTTATCTAGATATTGTCTGTTAGCTCCATCCAGGGAAATTACAGCATAATCAAAAATAGGGAGAATGGCTTGTTTGTAGAATTTAATTGCAACCTGTGTAGTTAGCAGATAACGGATTCTTTGTAAATGAAAAACCTTGCCATTAACATGTCTTATGATGTTATTGGCTTGTTTTTCTATGTTTAAACAAGAATCAATATCTATTCCAAGATATGAATAAGAGTCCACTTCAGTGAATAAACCTGGTCTATTATGTTTTTCTTTTGTTAGCAGGAATAAACCAGAAAACTTTCGTTTTCCTAGTATCTACTGTTAGTTTTTTCAGTTTGCACCAGTCAATAACCTCATCAATTTCCTCTTGCAAGATTCTTACAACACTATTTGTGTCAGTATCACTCCAATAGATGGTCATCTGCATAGATGATAAAGTTCGTCCAGTTTATTACTATATACCCATGCCGTATATATACTGTAAATATGCACCGTTTCGCCATATAACGTAAAAATAATGTACAGGCCAATATATGGACTACCTTCCCATACATGTTTATTAAAATATTGGATGTTAAACCAAATGATTTTTTTTTTTTATAATTTCGGGTATATAATAAATAAAGAACGACCTACCATGCTTTGTATGGAACTCAACGTAAACGCCTCGTTCTGTACGAACCATAAATTATCATCTCGTTTTGTAGCTTGTACAGCATGGTCAGGACGTTCTATATAATTACTTTCTTTATGTCGTTGATAAAATAAAGGAACATTAATGGGGCAAAAACGGATTCCGAGGCACCCCATACTCAATCGAGATATGCTTCCCGCAAAGCGGACTCTTTGCTTACGACTTTGCAGATACGAACGGAGCCATTCTCCGTGTGGGTTTCGGAGCTCCAAACTAGATATTTTATCTATCAGTAAGTTATGGTCCACACCCAGAGTGATGGATGGTAATACGTTAGAAAGTCATCGTTCTAAAATCGAAATTTCTCAGATTTTAACTCCACGTTGTATTGTTCCAATTGTATCAATTTTCAATTCAATTCAATCTTTTATTCCAAACAAGAGATAAATATTGCAAGTTGTCCATATTGAGAAAAGGGAAAAGGGAAACAGAGTTAAAATCGTTACACACTAGGAATGTTATTGAAATTTTGGTGTTCAAATCAAGATTCAAGTTACTGTGTCAATAACCCCCCCCCCCCGCCCCAACGAAAAATAGAGGAAAGCGGTGGATAATTTAGAAATATAAATATATATTATTAGTCACAATTCAACTATATAATTGGTTTACTATTGCGGATTGGTCTACTACCGTGATTTCTAATTCATGCAACCTCATAGTGCATCGAAAGATTATCCTTGTATAACAATGAGATAATAGGACAATAATGGATACATATGAAAATGAATGGTGTATGTGATAAGATGAGGCGATGTGAGTTTCTTTCTGTGTGCTTTTTAAAATAATCTTTATTTCGATTCTGTTCAAAACAGATTTTCCATGAATTAGGAAATCTACACACATAAGCTACATAACCGTACAGTCTTCCAACAATTATCATGGTTGTCATGGGAAAAATATATTACGAGGTCATCTGCATAGAGCACGTATTTTACATCATGCAATATATCTATAAGATCATTAATACAATAATTAAACAAGACCGGTCCAATACAGAACCCTACGGGAATCCATACATTGCCATAGCCCACTGAGATTTGTAATCTCGAAACTTTATTTTCTGTTGCCTCTTCTTTATGTTTTAGGTACGACAACATCCAGGTATATTTAGCATAGACAGATTTCACCATAAATGCGATTTTCAAATAAAGCTATCGTTTTGTGTACTTGATCATGAAGAACAACTATCAGCTTTCTAAAAATCATAAAATATGACACTGATGGGATCTGTCTGACCTGAAAGAAACAGGTATAAGGGAGCGTTCAATAATTATGGCCCAGGGGGGGAGGGGCACAGTTTTTAGGGGGGGGGGGCAACTTTTTTTTCGGTATTCCAAGGGGGGGGGGCCAACTTTTTTTTCGGTATTCCAAAGGGGGGGGGGGACAATTTTTGTTGGGGTATTTCCAGGGGGGGGGGCAAATTTTTTCACTAATTCTGTCGCTGGGTCGATGTTGGAGGCCAACTCCCATATTTGTGTTCAATGACAAGAATTGATGTTATGAAATGCTTTATATCATATTACAAGAAATCATCTTAGTTGTACAACTATAATAATGATTAATGCACAAGGTAACTATAGTTGTCTCACTCCCTGGAGTTAAGTGTCTATGGTCACAGTCCTGTTCACCAATTCGAGATAGGTGTGCATCCTCCCTCAGTCTGACTTATGTGGAGGGAGACAACAATGGATGAACAGTGTTGCTGCTTATTTCAATAAGATTACCATATTTATGGAAGAGCACTATGAGCAAATGACTCTTTATTGAGAACTCTACATTGAGTACTTAAAGGGGTTCTGCATGCAAGAAAATGGGACTTTGTCTTCCTTCTGTAGTGCCCAAGATAGATTGATCCACTCATTCCAAGGATTCCTCACACCATGCCAGACAAATTGCCAGAACATCTGTATTTGCATGTCACTGATACTGCTACAAGAAACAGTGAAGGTCCTTTGAGATTCTGCAAGGGAGCCTAATGAGTACCAACTGATGGTACAATATGCTTATTACACATATCAGTATATACCATCAGAAATGTGACCACTGCCATATACTTTTTACAGCGACAATTTAAAAATTGTTGCTTTCAGTTGCAACATAAATTCATCATTCGAATCATGTATATCATTCAAATTCATATGTTAATAACAGGACATAGAAACCTCTGATATATGGCCTCTTCAAGGACTCTCCTGCACAACTGGGCAAGGAATATGTAATGGCTGATATTTTCCACTATTGGTTGCCAGTGGTGCAACTGCAAGCACCTCTCCAACAGAGGTGACTCCAGATGGCAATGACTGACATTGAAACTGGCCTCCAAATGGTGTGTGTTTCAGTCCTGCTCCAGACCTCCCCATCTTTTTTGCATCGGTGCTGTTCCTTGCAACAACAAATGTTTATTTGTTACTTGTTTCTTTTATTTTCATTTCTAAGTAATTTTTATGAAGGGAATATTGTGTGTACCATGACCAAATTTGGTGGTATAGCCATTCTTCCACTGGGGCCCTAGCCCACTACTCCTCATTCTAATGGCAGGTGTCAAGCTGAATGAGCAGTGGGTACTATATTTGTGTAAGTAATTGGTATAACACGACTGGGGTTCGAACCCATGACCTACCATGCTTAAGGTGAACACCCCTACCACTTAGCCACCGAGATTGGTCAAAATTTTGACAAATGACTGAATGTAGCTAGGTTTGTTCTAAAATAAAGAAGGAAAGCCTTATGGAAAAAGGCCACATCAGTTTAGCCTCCCCTGGGGGGGGGGGGGGGGGGACTTTTTTGGGGGGCATTCCAAGGGGGGGCCAAAACTTTTTTTGGTATTCCAAGGGGGGGCCAACTTTTTTTTTTGTATTCCAAGGGGGGGGGGGGGGGGCAACTTTTTTTTGACTGATCGGTGTCCCAAAAACTGTGCCCCCCTCTGGGCGGTAATTAATGAACGCTCCCTAATAGCCCCCTTGATTTGTGAATAGAATTTAAAGGAAATAAATCCTTATCTCTCCTTACATGCATTCGGTACATGTATACGTGACAGAAAATAATGATGGAGCTATTTTCCCCGAAAGAATCCAAACAAGAGACTGGTATTTCAAAGCGCATAGTTGACACACTGACACGGAAAACGGGCATGGAAGATAGCAGGCTACAATTGGTCTTATCATTGTACTTTACTGACCCTATTGGACCCTAGCTAAGGTCGAGAGCTACAAGAGATATGTTCATATATTACATTATAAATCTACATGTAAAGTACTGCCTCTCGATGATCAAGCTATTGTATCTGTCATATCCATGTCTACAAAAGCTACCGGTAAATCGTTTAAATCACCATCAACCATTGAAAGGTGGAAGATGCATGGAGGCACCTTTGAATGAAAACCATGATTTTATACTTGGGACTAGGTGCTCTGTTCCATAGGGATGTGTCAAAACAACAAGACCCTTCCCCAGGACTTATGTTTTAACCAACTATAATAGGATGATACAAAGAAATTAGGATATGAAAGTTTACCATAGGCAACTATAACTTCAAAGATAAAACAGAAGAAATAAAGATTGGATGATTATTCTCTCGAGCCACTATACTTTATTGAACAGAAGAAACAATACTAAAGTAAGAAAAATCACGTTTCGTAGAAGTGTGGGCGAGATTAAATATCCCAATTCACAAACCAAAGCCTATTAATTCTACTTAGAATATTTTGTAACTTTAGAAGGGCAATCGAAAGAAAAAGGTGAGCTATCATAATTCAGTTACCGTCTACCATGCCTGCTCTGCCCTCTAGACACAACTGCACTCCACTTCTAAATTCAAAATATAGATCTAACTCACTCTCCGTATATATAAACGGCCAGTCAAGATGCAACTAGCTCAGTTACCCTACAGTAATATATGTACATGTGAACATACATGTACATCCAATACTATGGAGAAACCAAACAAGAGTTAGTCATGTTGTTGTTTATCGCACGACGGCAAGATCGCGTATTACTGCGCGAGGCAAAGCCGAGAGCAGTAATACGCGATCTTGCCGGAGTGCGATGAACAATAACACGACTATGTCGATTTTGGTTTAGAATTTATCCTACTCTGCCCGTCTAAATTACTTCTACATTAACAAATGACGTCATTTGTCAAGTGTATCCCACTAGAGCGATATTTTTCATTTTTCTGAACTCCAGACCGAATACAGTGACCCAATGTTAAGCCTATGGAGTTTTTTTATTAGGGGTAGGATAAAGCGTGCTCCGTAGTTCTAGAGTCTCCCACTGGGTCGCAGCAGTGACGGGGTTGCAGCAGAGTGGTTCCTCAGTATTGTCATCATCCGCACTCAAACCGCACTCACATAATTTTCCATTGTCCTGTATGACGCTGAGGCCGATATATAAATAAAGTATCTACATAGAATTAATTCAGATGTGGGAAAAGGGCTAATCGTGATCTCCCCGTGTTTCCCGTAATTGCAATATCTCTGCAACAACAAAAATTAGGAATTGGGAAACTGTCCATGATTCCAGACAAGGCATCCACGAATATATTACATAGGTGAGAACAAGAAATCTCACAATTGAACAATATTGATAACCAAAAAGTTAAACGTAAGATCACCATAGAATTATAATTACGGCTTCTCCGTATGAAACAAAAAGAACTTTCTGGTTTCTCCGTTGGTCTCTCCAGCGGGCAAAAGCCTCCACTATAGGTTATAACTCTTGAATGTTAATGTTATCAGATACCTTCCCCGTTGTTTCTCAAATCCAGTGGTTGTGAAAATTATTGTCTGCAATTCCATAGGACCATGCTCCGGCCAACCAATCGCTATCATAGTGATAGCCATAACCACAGCTGGAAGCATCTGTATAAACAATATTTGAGGTTCATACACCCTGGATCATAGAAGCTTTACAGTTTAACCAATCTGCAAAGCGGACACACAATTTTTTTTTATTATTGGACGCAATTCAACTACAAGGTTGGTTTTCGATCACGGCCCCATAAACATTCGATTGGGTTCTAATCATTGTTGTTAACAAATTCAGCATATTATAACTAAGTAGAAATGATGAAAAACAATGAGAAATACGTAGTAAATGAATGGGCAGTGGGAAGTACTGGTCTTGTAAGAAAGTTTCCATATCCCATATCCAGCTTGTAGATCTCATAAAAGATGACAATGTGGAAAGATAGGATACTCATAAAACTGTAGATCTAACCTAAATTGGGTACGGCAGTGATCTGATGGACTTCTTAAAGGAAGTCTTTCCGCTTATAGTCCTGGCTTCTACTGGGAGAACATTCCATATATGACAACCTCTTGATTAACCACCTGATACGGAGTCTCCATACTAAGCCTATGGAGATTACAGATCGCTACTGAGTAGGATACGGATCTGCGGAATCTCCTAGGAGGATACGGACTTTTGAGTCCAAGTAGTCCCAAACATAACTTCTTAATTACGTTGAAAAGTTTTCTAGCGATCATATTTATTGCTTAAATCTAAAAATAAGTGAGTAATAAATACAACATTACAATGATTTCGATCTGTGTGGCCGTATTCTCCTTGTAGTTGACACTACGTAATACTCGTCAACTACGCGGAGAATACGGCCACTCAGATCGAAATCATGGTAATATTGTGTTTATACCCTGGACATCTCTTATAGAATTCCGTTTTTGGTCTTCTCATTTCAAAAGAGATCATCTCTGAAATGCTTTGATGATTTTACATATCATTTGTTGCTGTGAAATTCAGTGAGTAAAGTTGATCACTCTTTGGGAAAAGGCTCTGCCTCCCCTTATTACTGTTGAACATTGCGATAAAACTCCACAAAATTGTTGAAGCTGATGGTGTGTCACCCTAGAGCGACCCAAAAAACCGCCAATTCCTCTGCAGCATGTGAACTTTATCGTCTGGTAGACTTAAGGTCATGTCTAGTGAGTTCACCTCGATACTTAAATATCGTTGAACCTAAGCAGGGGATTTAATTCTTTTGTAAGCAAAAAAAATCCCATACTTCCTGTGTAGGAATAATTGAGTCTTATTACAACTTTCAAAGTCATCACCTAGAACAAACAAAAAAATCATCCAAGTAATTAAAACAAATGAAACCTGAGGGTCGCATAAACCTGGTGAATGTATCAGTGATTCAGTTAAATATAAATGGGGCCGCTCTTGTACCAAAGGACAAAAAGTTATCTTCAATAAAAAAAAAACTGCCTCCACATCAATCCCTGATATTTCCGATCCGAAGGTTGGATGGCAATAGAACAATACACTGCTGTTAAATATGTAACTGCCATGAATAAACCACATTTTAATTCCTCCACCACATTAGGCCCTATCAAGATGGGTGAAATAAAAATGATTGTAAGTAACTTCCATAAATT